>CM066037.1:525642809-526875309 GCA_033557465.1 Ichthyophis bannanicus | reverse complement strand
GCGTGATCTGAAGATGGAGTGCCTGTGTGTGTGTGCGTGTGCGTGATCTGAAGATGGAGTGCCTGTGTGTGTGCGTGTGTGTGTGTGAGATCTGAAGATGGAGTGCCTGGGTGTGTGTGTGTGTGTGTGTGATCTGAAGATTGAGTGCCTGGGTGTGTGCGTGTGCGTGATCTGAAGATGGAGTGCCTGTGTGTGTGCGTGTGCGTGATCTGAAGATGGAGTGCCTGTGTGTGTGCGTGTGTGTGTGTGAGATCTGAAGATGGAGTGCCTGGGTGTGTGTGTGTGTGTGTGTGAGATCTGAAGATGGAGTGCCTGGGTGTGTGTGTGTGCGTGTGTGTGTGTGAGTGTGTGATCTGAAGATGGAGTGCGTGTGTGTGTGTGAGTGTGTGATCTGAAGATGGAGTGCCTGGGTGTGTGTGTGTGTGTGTGTGTGTGTGTGTGTGTGATCTGAAGATGGAGTGCCTGGGTGTGTGTGTGATCTGGGTGTGTGTGTGTGTGTGTGTGATCTGGGTGTGTGTGATCTGGGTGGGTGTGGGTGTGTGTGTGTGATCTGAAGATGGAGTGCTTGTGGGTGTGATCTGGATCTGTGTGTGTGTGTGATCTGGGTGTGTGTGTGTGTGATCTGGGGGTGTGCGTGTGTGTGTGATCTGGGGGTGTGTGTGTGTGTGATCTGGGGGTGTGTGTGTGTGTGATCTGGGGGTGTGCGTGTGTGTGAGATCTGGGGATGTGTGTGTGTGTGATCTGGGGGTGTGCGTGTGTGTGTGATCTGGGGGTGTGCGTGTGTGTGAGATCTGGGGATGTGTGTGTGTGATCTGGGGTGTGCGTGTGTGTGTGATCTGGGGGTGTGTGTGTGTGATCCAAAAGCAGTCTCAAAGAAGTGAGTTTTCAGCCTGAATTTGAAAAGGGCCACATAGGATGCTTGACGTAGCAACCTGTGATGCACAAGTGGGGTGCCTAGGTTGTGCATGTGTGTACGTAGGGCGAAGCTGGGGTGCGTGTCCGTTGTGCGAAAGTGGGAGCCTGAGTGTGTGGTGTGATCTGGGGGGAGGGGAACGCACCTTTCAGCAACACCTTGTACTCTTCCCTTCCCCTCCTGCTGACTCCCCTACTCTGTTCCCCTTCGAGACTGTCCTCACTTCACCAAACCCCCTAGCTCTCCCATCCCGTCCTAAAATCCCTCTCCCATCCTCCCTTTTTATAAACCTATTGCTCCTTTAAATTTTCCCTGTCATCTCTACTTCAGTTCCTCCCTCCCCCTCAAACAAAACCTTTTCGTTGCAGCAGGACTCCAGACAAGCATTCTCAGTGCTCTTCTTTTCAGCCAGTGGGTGATGGGGCAGACAGTGTACATTGAGGCTGCAGCCCCAGCAGGACTCTTATGTTCTGCCCGTGGGAATCCGATCTCCCGCTGCAAACAGAATAGATCTTTGCCATGATCGCGGCACAGCTCCTCTCTTCTGCCGTGGGTCCCTGCGAACAGACAGCTACACTGACTTCACACCAGTGTTCTCCTGTTGCGTAAGCTGCTTCTTTACTACTTTAATTTATATGGCAACTCATCGGCAGCCCCTCTGCCATGCTTACCCATGTAGCGCTGGCCCTGAATTGTTGGCTAAACAGTGCCACCAGCCTCTGTAATTTTTGCTACTCCAGACTAACACATGTTTATGTTTATTTAAAAATTTGTTATACCACCCAACACCATAGGCATCTGGGTGGTTTACAATCATAAAATTACATAGCTGCAGAAACAGAAAGGAACACCATTATTTAAAAACAGTAAAGAGGAGAAAAGATGACAGAGAACAGTTAAACAAAATATGACAACGGAAACACATCAGCAAGGAAAGGAAGAAAAACAGCAAGGACTATGGGGGAAGGTCAAATGCTAGGCTGAACAGGTGAGTCTTGAGTTTTGTTTTGAAAAGATGGAAAGACGTTTCGGATCGGAGGGAAAGGGGAAATGAATTCCAAAGCCTCGGGCCTAAAAAATAAAAAGCGGAGGAGCGAGTGGATTCCAGGTGAGCGTGAAACTCGAGCCGTGAAACAATATATCAAATTATGAATAAAACTAGGCCCAAACTACCCCTTCTAGAAGCAGTACATAGGGAGAACAGGAACCTTGAAATTGTGTTTAACATATCTGTGTTTTAACAGTTCGAACTACTGGTGCAATTGGGAAGATGGTCTACAAATCCTTCTAAATAAATCTCTACGTTTCAGTTTGTCCTGGCTTTGCTGCATTCCTTTAGATTTATACTGTTCCTATGTAACCAAAGGACTTGTTGGTGACATCAAGGCAATCTGAGGCAGGCAAGCAGGTAGAACCACTGTTTTGCTTCATGCTCCTTTTAGGAGCATATTTACTAAGCTGCATTAAGGTTCTGCAGGTATCACGCGTTGAGAGTAGAAATTCTCCAAGGACAAGCAGGATACATCAGCCACACATGGTGACATTATCCGACAGCGCCATGGGACAGAGTGCTCCCCTATAGCTTAGAAGGGCTAAGCCTTTCTGAGCATGTGCCCTGATGCACCACCCATGGGCCCGCTTAGTTTCTTTTTGTCCGCCCAGCAAGCAGGATGGAACTATCAGCTCTCCTGAATTAACCAACAATCAAACATGAACAAAGAGAACATAAGAAAAACAAACACACCTGGATTCAAGAAGTGTCCTGGATATGCCAGGAATATGAACTCCAAAGACTCCCATAACCGCTGCATTCGCTGCTTGGGGAAAGCCCACCATGTGGAGGACTGCCCCCACTGTGCTCGCATGTCCCACAGGGCCTACAGGTCACGCAGCCTCCACCACTCCAGGAATTCCTGAGAGTCTCCGAGAACACCCAGAGCCACTCTGCAGCCTCTTCCGCTTGCCGAGCCAACAAAGGCAAATTGAAAAAGCCAGACAGGAAAGAATGAAAAGGTGAGGAGAGCAACGTGGCCACCAGCAACATGGCCGCCGCCAAGACTCCATCCCTCAGAACTCCCTCCTCAGGCATTCCCTCTCCGGGCCCCCAAGACACAGCAAGGCATCCCACAGCCAGTCCAAGCAGCAGGAGCCGCTGATCTTCAGCCCAAGAACATGAGAGAACCCAGGAAATCCACTGCTTGCCCCAAATACAAGCACTGTGGAATCTCTGTCTCTTTTTGAGAAACTGCTAGATACTTGTGATCTGGATTGGCCACTATTGGAAACAAGATAGTGGGCATGATAAACCTTTGTCTGACCCAGTATGGCATATCTTATGTTCTTACTTTCCACCCTGGCAATGTACTGGGCCGACAAGGCTAGGAGATTCTCCTCCATCCAAGCCAAGAGGAGATCCATCTCCAGCGCCACCTCAGCACACCTTGTGCAGCTTTGCCGACTGACATAAGCTACAGCCGTGGCATTGTCTGGAAACACTCGAACCACCTGGCCCAAGACCAGGGGGCATTAGTTTAGTTTAGTTTATTGAGACTTAATATACCGCCTATGACAAATTGCAGCTAGGTGGTTTACAAAATGACAGGGATCATAATATAATAAGGGGGAACAAAGGACAACAATAACAGAGGAAGGGAATCATAAAACAGAAAGGAAGAAACAAAAGGAGAGGGCCTAAGTTACAATAGCAACAAAAGTAAAACAGAGAAACATAACAGCAGAAAAAGACCAGCCTAGCTGGTCGAGACGTCCGAGTTTGATCTCGCGGGGCCGTTTTTCCCTCTATGTCTTCAACCATCAAATTTAAGCAGTGTGGCAAGTGCAACAGCACTAAGTCCCATATGGACCACCACAGTTTCTGTATTAAATGCCTCAGGATGGACCACGACATGTCTTCTTGCCCGCTATGCCTTTTGATGTCGGCTAAGACCCAGAAGGAAAGTGAAAGGCAGCAGGGGGAGCCGTTTGGTAAGTCTGCCTCGGGAACAGGATCGGCATTGGGGGTGGAATACTTGCCCTCAACGTCGGTGTCAGGCAATTCGTCATTGTACGCCCAGGTTCGGTCGTAGCACCGAGGTCATCAGGCGTCGGAGTCATCCTTGGAGGGCCTTCCTTCCACGGGCTTCGAAGCCGAAGTCTGACCCCGGCCTGGTGGGTAAGATCTCTAGTGACCGAGCACGGAGTCCTCGACCCGATGCTGGTGACGATGGCCGGGAGCACTCCTCTAAGCAGCCCTGGTAGGAGGAGTCTTCCATGGAGTCGGGGTATCTGGTCGGGTTCAAGATGTGATCACCATTAGGGATTCCCCTACCAGGGAGCAGATGCTGACCTCAACATCCTTGATGTCACCATATGCCACTGTGGAGCCGTCTGGTATCGAGACCAGGATGGTGGCCCTCGAAGCACAGCGGGGCCCAACTCCTGGCAACTCTGGGCCGTCCGTGCCAGTCAGGGGCCATCCTCAACAAGGAGTTCCCTGGAGGATGCTCCATCCATCCTCGAGTGGTTGGCTCGATCGGTACAGACTCCATCGGCAACTGCCTCGAGACCAGACATGGTACTGGGCATGGTAGTGCAGGTCCGACGCCGGGAGTAGTCAATGCTGAGTTGGTCTGATGACTGCGGGGCGCTTGCCAATTCCTCCAACTTAGAGTCGGCGTGGGAAACAGATGACGAATCTCCCGACACCATCCTCCATTGGGACATCCGCTCCGACCCATCTCCACCACATCATCGGCAGCGGTCACCTCTACAGGATCTAGCCTTCCTGTAGTGTGTGAGGGAGATGTCCGAGGCCCTTGCATTCATGGCAATGCCCAAGGACGAGCCACATACCGAGGATCTCGAGATCCTCCAATATGAGGTTCCTCCTTGGGAGGCACTGATGGTGCCCATGCCCCCATCCTGGAACGGCTGTGCTTCAGGATGTGGGAAATCCCGGTGATGGTGTTGATTGTGAACCACTGACTTGATTTGCAATACTTAGTCTGCCGGAGCCCCGGCTTCCAGAAGACACAACTGCCACAAAACTCCATGGTGGTGGAGTCGGCCATGCATCGCATTAAAAGTCATAAGATGCACTCCTCGATGCCCCCCAGCATGGAGGCAAGCATCATGGATGCTTTTGGCAGGAAGTGTTTCCACGGCCCCATGCTCACAGCCATACCACGGGCATGTACCTGAGAGACCTGGTGAAGGAGCTCTCTGGGTTCTTGGCTGGTTTATCAGGCAAACCTCTTGAGCATTTCATGACCCTGGTGTCATCGGTGAAGGACTGCTCCAGGTTTCAAACGCGGGTAGCCTTTGATGGCTTCTAGTTGGTGGCTCGGGTAGCTGTGCTGGGTATTAGTGCCCACCACCTCACCTGGCTACAATCCTCAAACTTGGAGCAGTGGGTTCAGAACAAGTTGGCCGACATCCCCTGCCAGGACGAGAACTTCGTCGGCAAGCCTATGATGGAGAAAGTTGACAAGTTGGAGAAGGAAATCATAACCAGAACCAGGCTGTCCAAGAAAGTGTCTGAATCTTCCTGCAGGAAGACTTTGGGGAAAAAATCCTTCTACCCGAAGACCAAGAAGGCTTATGGGAACTACCCCAAGCTACAGACCTATCGTGCCCCCTCCCACCTAGGGGCAGCAGGTCACGGGTCCAAGGCATGAACGCTGTAAGCCAAAGGCCCCAAAACCCAAACAGCGCCCCAGCCGCAGCCTGGGGGGAACGTTTGACTCCTTGGACATAGCCTCCCTCCCCCAGGAGGTAACAGGCCCACAGTTCACACACCTATGGCCAGACATCACCACAGACGCCTGGGTGCTGCAGGTGGTCAGGGAGGGGTACCTCTTCCACTTCTTACAGATGCCTCCTCCCTTCTTCCAAGGGGAAATACCTATGGACCCCTTACACAGGGAGCTCCTGCAGAGGGAAGTCGAGGTCCTGCTTGAGGATAATATGGTAGAGCCCATTCCCCAGCCCTTCCAGGGCCAGGGGTTCTACTCCCACTACTTCCTTGTCCCCCAAGAAAACAGGGGGCTTCAGGCCCATTCTGGACCGGCAGGACCTCAACCGCTTTCTGGTCAAGGAAAAGTTCAAAACGGTATCCCTTGAAGCCCTGCTGTCTTACCTTCTGCAGGTGGAAGATTGGCTATGCTCCTTGGATCTCAAAGATGCCTACACCCACATCCTGATCCATCCAAGGCACCGTCAGTACCTCTGATTCATCGGCGGCAGACAACACTATCAATAGAAACATAGAAACATGACAGCACAAAAATACCAGTCTGCCCTTCCATATCAACTACAATAGTCCCCTTTTTACCTTTAGAGATCTTGTGTGTTTATCCCATTTCTTTTAAATTCAGATACTGTCCTTGTGTCCACTACCTTCACTGGGAGACTATTCCACGCATTTACCACTCTTAATGTAAAGAAATATTTCAGCATATTACTCCTGAATCTATCCCCTTTCACTCTCATCCGATGTCCCCTCGTAGCAAAGCTTGCCTTCAATTGAAAGAGACCCTCCTTTGCATTTATGCCACAGAGGTATTTAAATGTCTCTATCATATCGCCCCTATCCTGTCTTTCCTAAAGTATGCATATTAAGATCTTTAAGTCTGTCCTCATATACTTGATAACGAAGATCACCGATCATTTTAGTAGTCACCCTCTGCACAGACTCTAATTTGCTTATATCCTTTTGAAGGTGCGACCTCTAGAATTGCACACAATACTCCAAATGAGGTTGCACCAGAGACTTATACAGAGACATTATAACCTCATTTTTTCTGCTGGCCATTCCTCTCCCTATACACCCAAGCATCCTTATGGCTTTTGCAGTCACCTTTTCTACCTGTTTAGCTACTTTAATATCGTCAGACAATTACCTCACCCCCTAGCACTGTACAACTCCTTTGGATTTTTGCAGCCCAAATGCATTTTGTTTTTTAGCATTAAATTTCAGCTGCCAAATTCTAGACCATTCTTCAAGCTTAGCTAGATCCCTTCTCATGTTCTCTCTTCCTGAGTGTCTACTCTATTGAGGATTTTGGTATCATCCGCAAATAAGCAAACCTTACCACACAGTCCTTCCTCAATATCACTAACAAGATGTTAAAGAAAATAAAACCAAGGACAGATCCCTGCGGCACACTACTGGTAACCACCTCCTCCTCAGAGTGAGCTCTATTTACATGAACCCTTTGTCACCTCACACTCAACCAATTTCTAACCCAATCAGTCACTTAAAAGTCCATTCCTAGGGTGCTCAGTTTGTTTATAAGTCGCCTGTGCAGAACAGTGTCAAAGGTTTTACTGAAATCTAAATACACCACATCTAGGGCTCTCCCTCGGTCCAATTCCATTGTTACCCAGTCAAAGAAATCTATCAAATTTGTCTGACAAGACCTGCCTCTGATGAATCCTGGGGGCTCCCATTCAGCCTAGCCTCGGCTCCTTGGGTATTCACAAAATGCCTGGCAGTCAGGGCCGCACGCCTGAGGCTCCTGAGGTTTTTCATCTTTTCCTACCTAGACGACTAGCTCATATGAGCCAGCTCGCCAGAGGAGGTGCATTACATAGTGCATCGCACCATAGGGCTGCTCCAGCGCCTGGGGTTTGTGGTCAACTTCCCGAAGTCTCACCTTCTGCCCTCTCAGCCCTTGGAGTTCATCAGTGCCCTGTTGGATTCCACTCAAGCAAGGGCCTTCCTGCCCCTGGACCGTATGCAGCACCTCTCTGCCCTAGCGCAGGCTATGCAGGGTGACTCAGCGGTGCCAGCCAGGCAGATGCTCACCTCTTGGGGAACATGGCATCTACCGTCTACATCACCCTCTTTGCCCGCCTCCACATGCAGCAGGCTCAATGAATGCTCAGCACCCAGTGGACACAGGCTTCAGGCCACCTGGCGGATCACATCCAGATCATGCCAGCCCTGGCGGTATCTCTCACCTATTGGTAGGATCCTCACAACCTCAGAGCGAGCCTGCCCTTCCAGGCTCTCCCAATTCAATGCATCCTTGCAACGGACATGTCCAAACTGGGCTGGGGGGCCCAATGTGATCACCTGCAGTCGCAAGGACCATGGTCAAGAGAGTGCCTCACAGATCAACCTGCTGGAAATCAGAGCAGTCTATCATGCCCTGCGGATCTTCCAGGACCATCTGGAAGGGTTGGTGGGGTTCAGGTCCAGAAGGACAACCAGGTAGCCATGAATTATATCAACAATCAGGGAGGCACAGGCTCGTACCACCTCTGCTGTGAAGCATTGCGCCTCTGGAACTTCAAACAGGGAAGAACATCTCCCGGAAAGCAGTGTACTTGCTGGGCCAGGACAATGTTCTGGCTGACCGCCTGAGCCGAGTCCTCCAGCCCCACGAGTGGTGGCTGAACCAGGCGGTGCTGGGGGAGGTCTTCTGATGCTGGGGGACCCCGGAGAGGGACCTCTTTGCAAGTCTAGAGAATGCACAGCTGCCACGCTTCTGCACTCAGAGGCTGGCCTGGAGATGGGAGGCGGCAGACATCTTCCTCCTTCCATGGTCCAGGGGCTTCCTATATGTGTTCCCACCTACGCCCCTGGTCCTCCGGGTCCTCCTCAAGATCTAAGCGGATGCAGCCTCAGTCATATTCAGCGTGCCCAGGTAGCCCAGGCAACCCTGGTTCCCCCTACTTCTGAAGCTGTCCCAGAGTGCCCCAGACCTGCTGTCATAGGAGGGAAGGACACTGCTGCACCCCAACCTCCAGTCCCTTGTCCTGACAGCCTGGCTGCTGAGAGGCTAGCTATAGCGCATCACCACCTCTCTAGGGGGGTAGAGGATGTTCTGCTTGCCTCGCGTAAGGACTCCATGCGGAAGGTGTATGCCTTTAAGTGGCGCAGGTTTTCACTTTGGTGTGCGGATGAAGGTCTTCTCCTGTGTAATACTGGACATCCTACAATACTTCCTGCATCTGTGGGGGGCTGGCCTCAATTCTAGCACGGTCAGAGTGGATTGATTAAGGTGGAAAGGAGAAACCACCTTTGGTAGAAACTCAGGATGAGTCCGGAGGATCACTCTATCATAGTGGAAGCAAATATATGGAGCATAGTCCACCAGAGCTTGCAACTCACTAACCCAACAGGCAGAAATGAGAACAATCAGAAAAATGGCTTTCCAAGTAAGGAACTTCAGCGAAGCCATAGCTAGTGGCTCAAAAGGGGGTTTGAGCTGTTGTGACAGGACAACGTTGAGGTCCCATGCTACAGTAGGATGGCAGATTGGCGGTCTTGTTAAAAGAAGGCTGTGCATAAAGTAAATCACAAGTTGATGTGAATAAACTGGACAGTGAAAAGCCGAGATTGCACTAAGGTGGACTTGCACAGAGTTAGTCTTTAGTCCAGACGTGGAGAGATGAAGATGATATTAAAGCAGGTACTCCACTGGACAAGTGAATGGGTTGAGAGTTCTTTGGGAAGACCAGAGGGAAAACGTATGTGATTTAAAGGCATACATATGCCTAGTAGAATTTTTCCTAAAAGCCAGTAAGACCTCTGTCATGTCTTCTGGGAAACATAGGTGGGATAAGACAAAGTGTTCAGCAGCCATGCCGTCAACCGTAATGCTCTCAGGTTGGGGTGAAGAAATGTCACCTGGTTCTGAGAGAGAAGATTGGGTATATGCCTAAGACTGAGAAGTTGTGCCTGTCTCAGTTGAAAGAGCAATGGAAACCAAGGCTGATGGGGCCAGAGTGGGGCAATGAAAATCATCTTCCCTCTGTCTAACTGCAATTTGAAGAGTGTCTTCGGAACCAATGGAAGTGGCAGAAACGCGTAAAGCAGGCCATGACCCCAATGAAGCAGGAAAGCATCTGAGGCTTCGCTCCATGGCAATGGGATTCTGGAACAGAAGTGAAGGAGTTGGACATTCATTGGAGTAGCGAAAAGATCGATGATGGGCATTTGCCATAATCAGAACAAGCATTGCGCCGTTTCCTGATGAAGCATCCACTTGTGTGGACGAAAGATACAGCTGAGCTTGTCGGCTAGCTGATTCTGCTCCCCTGGGAGATAAACCGCCTGAAGAAAAATCTGATGAGCTATCGCAAAAGTCCAAAGTCGGATTGCCTCTTTGCAAAGGAGGCGAGAGTCAGTACCGCCTTGTTTGTTGGTGTAGAACACGATAACCTGGTTGTTGGTCTGAATGAGTACTGTCCATCCCGAAAGGTGGGGACTGAAGACGTGGAGGGCATTGACAATCACTCAGAACTCCAACAGATTGATGTGATGAGGCCTCTCGTGGGGTTCATCAGCCTTGTGGTGAGACCTTGTAGATGGACTTCCCAGCCTTGCTTGGACACATCAGTGCAGTTGAAAAGGTAACCAGATGAGAAGACTTTGGGCAGTGCATCACCAGTTGAGAGAGGTCACAAACTGGGTGAGATGGTGATCTTGTCTGAGAGGTGACCTGTGGACTGTGTCCACTGGTCTGAGAGGGTCCATTGCCCCAGTCACATGTGAAGACTGGCATATGGAACAACATAGACTGTGGAGGCCGTGTGACCTAGGAGACATAGAATGTCCCTTGCCATGATACTGGTTTGGTGTTGGCAATGGCTTGCCAAGGAAATAAGACAATGAAGGTGGCCCTCTGGTAGGAAGGCTCGAGCCTTTGTAGTATCTAGAAGAACTCCTATAAACCCCACTGTTTGAGTCAGGTGTGACTTTGGATAGTTGATGACGAAGCCCAAATGCTGCAGAACCAGAATTGTGCGATGAAGTGATGTGGAAACCATCTGAGGGGTATCTCCCCTGATGAGCCAGTCATCTAATTAAGGGAAGACGAAGATACCCAGGGAACAGAGGTAGGCCACTACGACTTCCAGGCACTTTGTGAACAACCTTGGAGCTGAAGCCAATCTGAAGTGGAGAACATGGTATTGATAGTGGTGCCACTGAAAGAAAAACCAGAGGTATTTTCTGTGGAAGGGATCCAATCAGGATGTGTGTGTAGGTATCCTTGAGATCCAAAGAGCAGAGCCGGTCTCTTTCCTGAAGGTAAGGGAGCAGAATCTCTAGCAAGATCATTTTGAACTTCTCCTTCACTAGGAATTTGTTGAGATTGCATAGGTCCAGGATAGACCTGAAGCCCTCTGTCTTCATTAGAATGAGGAAGTAGCGGGCGTAGAACCCTAGGCCTTGTTAAGGGAGTGGGACTTCTTTGATGGTCCCCTGAGTTGTTAGAGTGGCAATCTCCTGCTGCAGCAGAGTGGAGTGAAGGAGATCCATGGGAAACTCACCCATGAAGTAAGGGGGGGATCTTTAAAATTGAGCCATAGCCCACACTCACCACTGCTAAGGTCCAGGGTTCTGAAGTTATGAGGGCCCACCTGTGGGTATAGTGAGTTAACTTGTCTATGTGGGAGGGGTGGGGATCCTTTAGGAGTAGACTGGCTATGCCTTCGAGGAAGCAGTCAAAAACTAGCCTGAGGTTGTGGCTATAGAGCTAGCTGGGGCTTCGCATTCTTAGGCTTTCTAGGCTGATGATTCCCCTTCTGTTTCTGACAGGGCTTGTTGAGCCTGGTAAGAAGAGTAGAGAAGGGTAGTACCTCTTCTTTTTAGGATAAAAGGCCTTCTTGGTAGAAGCCTTCTTTTTAGCAGGGTCTGCTGTTTTTCTGGATAACCGTTTCATGGTGAGATTATCTCACTGGCTTTCTCATGCCATCCTTTGCCAAAAAGGCTCTTTCCATTACAGGGGATATTGGCCAGTTTATCTTGAGCCCAATCTTCAAGAGGAAGGGCAAAAGTGGTATTGTCAGACTCAAGGTTGAAGGAGAGGAAAATGAAGAAGATGAGGATAAAGTGGAATTGCATAAAAAATATTTCTGTTCTGTGTTCACGAAGAACCAGGAGCAGGACCTCAGAAAACATCCACAAACAGGAACAGAAGCAAGGGGCATCTTGAAGAATTTTCAGAAGACTGTGTTCATGAGAAACTAACTAAACTTAAAGTAGACAAAGTGATAGGATCTGATGGGATACACCTTAGAATACTGAGGCAACTTGGGGACGTTCTAGCAGCTCCACTGACTGACCTTTTCAATGCCTCATTGGAGTCAGGAGTGGTGCCAAAGGACTGGAGAGAGTCTCAAGTGGTCCCTTTATACAAAAGCGGAAGTAAGGATGTGGTTGAAAACTACAGGCCAGTTAGTTTAACTTCGGTGGTGAGTAAATTATTGGAAGTGCTGCTGAAAGAGAAAATAGTGAGGTTTCTGGAGTCCAACGGATTACAGGATCCGAGGCAGCATGGAAGCATCAGAGGCAGGTCTGGTCAGACAAATCTGATTGATTTCTTTGACTGGGTGACCAGGGAGTTGGACCGAGGGAGAGCCCTAGATGTGTATTTAGATTTAAGTAAAGCCTTTGACACCATTCCTCGCAGGCGACTTATAAACAAACTGAGCACCCTAGGGATGGACCCTAATGTTACTGCTTGGGTTAGAAATTGGTTGAGTGGGAGGAGACAAAGGGAACAGGTAAATGGAGCTCACTCTGAGGAGGTTTTTACCAGTGGTGTGCCCCAGTGATCTGTCCTTGGTCTGATTCTTTTTAACATCTTTGTTAGTGATATAGCGGAAGGACTGTAGGGTAAGGTTTGCCTCTTTGTGGATGATACCAAAATCTGCAATACAGTAGACACCCAGGAAAATGTAGATAATATGAGGAGGGATCTAGTTAAGCTTGAAGAATGGTCTGGAATTTGGCAGCTGAGATTCAATGTTAAAAATTGCAAGGTCATGTATTTGAGCTGCAGGAATCCAAGGGAGCAATATGGTATAGGGGGTGAAGTACTTTTGTCCACTAAAGAAGAGCGGGACTTAGGCGTGATTGTGTCTGATGATCTTAAAGTAGCTAAACAGGCAGAAAATGTGACAGAAATAGCTAGAAGGATGCTTGTGTGCATAAGGAGAGGAATGGCCAGCAGAAGAAAGGAGGTGATAGTGCCTTTATATAAGTCTTTGGTACGACCTCATTTGGAGTACTGAGTGCAATTCTGGAGAGCGCAACTTCAAAAGAATATAAACAGGCTGGAGTCAGTATAGAGGGTGGCTACTAAAAAGGTTAGTGGTCTTCATTATAAAGCATATGAGGACAGACTTAAGGATCTTAATATGTACAGCTTAGAGAAAAGGCAGGATAGAGGTGATATGACTGCGATATTTAAATACCTCCGTGGCATAAATGCACAGGAGGAGAGCCTCTTTCGATTGAAAGCAAGCTCTGCTATGAGGGGACATGGGATGAGGGTGAAAGGGGATAGATTCAGGAGTGATATGCGGAAATATTTCTTTACGGAAAGAGTGGTGGATCCGTGGAATAGTCTCCATGGATGAGGACAGTTATTATTTATTTATTTATTTATTTATTACAGTTGCTTATATACCGCACTATTCGGCATCAGCGCGGTTTACAGTATAACAAAGTGACCAAATACACACATTCTGTTTGGTTTTACATCGAACAGGAATATAAACTTGTATAACAGGGGTTGAACTATATACAAGAACTATTTACATGAAATATGCTATATACATGAAGTAAAAAGAAGCATGGGACAAACACAGAGGATCTCTAAAGGAAAAAAGGGGACTGTTGTAGTGGTTGATATGGAATGACAGACTAGATAGGCCATGTGGTCTTTTTCTGTCATTATGTTTCTATGTTTCTAAGATCAGAGGCCTGCAACCAGGCTGTTCGTCCTGCTCCGATGCAGGCTGCTGCTGTTCTACTAGTGGCCTCAAAAGCTGCCCTGGTCAGAAACTTGGAAGTGTTCTGTGCATGAGACACCAGAGCCTCTGGCCTGTTTGTCTGCTGGCAGTAAAGAGGTGAATTCAGAGAGGTCCTTTGATACATCCCTCAAGAACATGCCCATATAGAGCATGTAGGAGTTAATTCTGGACTCAAGCATAACAGCTTGAAAAACTTTCTGGCCAAAAGCATCTAGTGTTCTGGACTCCCTCCCCAGGGGAACTGATGAGTGATTCTTAGTACTTTTAATCCTTCTCATAGCCGATTTCACAACCATAGAATGGTGTGGCAGTTGTGGTTTCTGAAAGCCTGGACATGGAGGAACTTGATACAGAGTGTCCAGTCGCTTGCTGATGGAAGGAACTGTTAATGGTGCTTCCTCCCACATCCGTAGCATTAAGTTCCGGAGAATGTTATGGATGGGAAGTGTAGCAGCTTCCTCTGGAGCAGAGGTATACTGAAGGATGTCAAGTCCCTCTGCCCTCGATTCAGATTCCGTTGTCACAGACACAAAGAGTGCTGTCACCATGCCCTTGATAAAATCTCAGAAATACATGTCCTCAGGGGGTGATCGATGTCTCTCGTGTGATGGAGATGGATCTGAAGGAATATCACAGAGCAGCTTGGAATCAAGAGAGCATTGGAGTTTGAAGAGACGATACCGGCATCTGGGAGAAAGTCAAAGTAGTGACTGTTGGTACCATGGTATCGATGATGCGCCAACGCCGACCTCAAAGCTCAGTGCTCATGGTGCAAGGTATCGGAATTGGGGTGTCTGGCACCGGATGCTGCAGAGTGCCATGGGGCAGGTCAAGGTTCCGTGCACAATGGTGTTGACACACTGAGCAATGCTCCTGAAGCTCTTGATACATCAACATCGAGCGATGGTATCAGAGCGGTGGAACCAGAGGGCATCGAAGGTCCTGGCACTACTTCCACCAAGATCATTGCCAGACTCCTCGCAAAAGCTTGGACATGCTCATCGAAGGAGACGAGACTGAGAGGAATTCAGCATTGAGCTCGATGCCACTATGTCAAAGAAAGGTATCGGGGACTCCAAGGACGATGCCTGGGAAGCATCCCCAAGCCCCTCCAGGGCTTTGGAGGAAGTGTCCTCCCACCGGGGCTGTTTGGTCGGATGGCCCAACTCTGAGTCACCTGAAGGTGAGTGCTGATGTTGATGTTGAGCAATGGAGTCCAATGCAGATGTCGAGCATTGGAGTCCGATGCAAATGCCGATGATTGGGACCCCTTGCGTGCCAATGCAGCAGTCTTCGATACCTTTCCTTGTGAAGCAGATTGATGCTTGCTGCTATGTTTGTACTTGGATGACGTATGGGAATCATGCAACGACACCAACAGTGTGGAGGCCACCAAAAAGTGTGCCAAAATGGCTGAGTCTCACTGAAACAGCTTTACCATTTGCTGTTCCCGGTTCTTAAGTCCCTGTGGTGTCATTTGCTGACAGTGGGTACAAGAAGAAACGTCATGGTCGGGACCCAAACATTTTAAGCACCAGTCATGCAGATCAGTTGTCAAGATAGTACCCCGGCATTTAGTACACTTTTTAAAAACACTGTGTGGCTTTTCCATCATGGAGAAAATGGAGGCAAAATCAAATTGGGCAATGGCGGCCCAAACGCCTGAAGAAAAGAAAAGAATAAGAAAATGAAGAAAAGTACCGGAACGATGCAGTACCGTCCCAATCAACGGGAAGGCAAGCAGAGAGTACCGAAAGGCACCAAAAACAAAACTTTGAAATATTCTTTCATAGTGGGGTTAGAACAAGGTCCTGAGGAGAACTGTTGGGAAGACGGGAAGGCAGGCATTCAAGCATGGAGGGATCCTCCCAAATGCGTTCCTATTGGATGCTGGGGAGTGTTCCCATGTGGGGATCCGTCGATGCCAACATCAACCAAATGTGAAGACTGACTTCCTGCTTGTTCCTGGAGGTGATATTGAATCCACTGGAGCAGGGCCTGAGAAGTCAGGCGGGAGCCTACCACCAGCTGTAGAATAGCTGCCATGGTGAACTGGCCCGTTAGCAAGAAATCCACCTTGCGGCCCAGAAAGAGTAGTTACTCACCTGTAACAGCAAGCATCAGGAGCAGCAAGAATCAGTCCTCACATATGGGTGACGTCGGCGCCGATGGAGCCCCCGTACGGAGCATTTCCCCAGCTTTCAAGGAAAGCCTTTGGGAATGCAGCACGCATATGCGGTCCCCTTCCCGCCCAAGGGTGCCATCTTGCTCAGTCTGATGACATAGCTAAAAGACAGGAAAAAACAAAATGAAGTATATGACTGCAATTCCAGGGGAGGGGGGAGGGTCATGAGAACTGATTTCCTGCTGCTCCTGGAGAACACCTTTTACAGGTGAGTAACTACTCTTTCTCCATGACCAAGCAGGAAGTCAGTCCTCACATATGGGACTCCCCAGCTCTACACTACCGGGAACCCAAAGCTGAAAAAATGTCTCCCTCTTAAGAACCTCACCATCCGTGATAAGAATATTCTCTGAGAATGCCCCCGTACGGTAGCCCCAACACAAGGGCCTGAGGGTAGGAGTTGCCTAAACCTCAAAGAGATTACGGAATGCCGCCTGTCCTAAAGCACTGTCCCTTCGGGACTCTCTCTCGAGGTAGTAGTGGGCTGCAAAAGTATGGCTTGAAGACCAAGTAGCGGCCCGGTAGATGTCTGCCAACGGAACAGAGTGGAGATGAGCTACTGACGCGGCTTTCGCCCTGACACGGTGGGCCGTGACTCGACCCTGCAAGAAGAGGCCGGCTGCCTTGTACGCCCAGGCGATACAATCTGCTACCCAAGTGGATAACATATGCTTGGAGACAGGCAACCCCAGTTTATTAGGATCAAAGGAGACGAAGAGCTGAGTAGCCCTTCGGTGCCCCCACGTACGTTCTATGTAAAAGGACAACGCCCTCTTACAGAGTCCAGGGTATGCAAGACTGTTTCAGCCCAGCTGGTATGCGGCCTGGGAAAGAATGTCAGAAGAACCACCTCCTGGTTGAGGTGGAAGGAGGAGACAACTTTTGGAAGGAACTTCGGATGGGTCCGTAAGACCACCCTGTTCCTATAGAACCGTGTGTACGGTCTATCAGAAACCAGAGCTTGTAGCTCACTCACACGTCTGGCCGAGGTGAGAGCTACCAGGAAGAGCGCTTTCCAAGAAAGGAAGCGTAAATGGCAAGTAGCCATCGGCTCAAACGGTGGGCGAGTAAGTTGCTTCAAGACCACGTTCAAATCCCACTCAGTGGCTGGTGGACGAATCGGAGGCTTGAGCAGAAGCAGACCTCTGAGAAAGTGGGACACCAAGGGGTGAACCGACAGAGACTGACCCTCCACCGGTGAGTGGTGTGCTGATAGAGCACTGAGGTGGACTCAAACAGAGTTGGACTTAAGGCCTAGGTCTGACAGGTGAAGTAGGTATTATAGTACTACTGGCACAAGGCAGGAGAAAGGATCTTCATTGCACTGAGCACACCATATTTGGAACCTACGCCACTTGAGGGCATAGGACTTTCTAGTGGACTGCCTCCTAGAGGTCAAGACCACCTCCTCAACTTCCCAAGGTAGAAGTAAGGGAGCTAGCACTATCCTTTCAGCAGCCAGGCCATCAGATTGAGGGACCTGAGATTAGGGTGCAGAAGGGAACCCTGATCCTGAGACAGGAGATCGGGTTGCAATCCCAGAGAGAATGGAGTTTCCACCGCCAACTGCAGAAGAAGTGGAAACCACGGTTGCCTCGGCCATCTGGGGGCTACCAGAATCACCGAGGCCTTGTCCCGGAGAATCTTGAACAGAGTTCGGGCCACCAGGGGCGTGTGAGGAAACGCATACAGGAGGCCTGTAGACCAAGAGATCAGAAACGCATCTGCTGCCATTTTCAGAGGATGCGGCTGTCTGGAGCAAATCCTGGGCAGCTGCCAGTTTAGTGGACTTGCAAAGAGATCGATTGATGGAAGTCCCCATCGTAGAAAGATCTGCTGGACGACCTGTGGATTCAACTGCCATTCGTGAGGCTGGAGAATCCTGCTTACTTTGTCTGCCAAGAAGTTCTCCTGACCAGGTAGATAAACTGCTTTGAGAAACATGCCTTGTCTGAATGCAAAGGAGCAAAGGGCCTGCGCCTCCTGACATAGGAGTCTGGACCCTGTGCCCCCTTGCTTGTTCACAAAGAACACTGCTACCTTATTGTCTGTCTGAACTAAGACAGACTGGTGAGAGAGGGAATGAGAAAAAGTCTGGAGAGCCAAGCGGATTGCTCGTAGCTTCAACAGATTGATCTGCTGTGTGACCTCCCGAGGAAACCAGAGGCCTTGGGTGCACATGCCCTGTCAATATGCACCCCAGCCCTTTAAGGAAGTATCGGTCGTCAGCACCCTTGTGTGTGCTGGGGCCTGAAAAAGTACCCCCCTGAGAAGGTTTGGGAGATGTAGCCACCACTGCAAGGAGTCCAAAAGTGGTTTGGACACCTTTACTCTGTCTCGGAGGTCGCCTGTGGCCTGCGCCCACTGAAACTCTGAGGCACCACTGAGCAGCCCGCATGTGCAGAGAGGCATTCGGAGTCACATGTACCGTGGATGCCATGTGGCCCAGGAGCCGCAGGAAGTGCCTGGCGGAGACCTGAGAATTGCTTTGGAACTGGTTGGCCAAGTCCATCAGTCTGTGGGCCCTGTCCTCGGGCAAGTAGGCTCTTGCCTGCAGGGTGTCTAACCTTGCCCCTATAAGCTCTAGGTTTTGTGAGGGGAGCAAAGTGGACTTTGCGTAGTTTATGACAAAGCCCAGATGCTGAAGAAGAGAGACAGTGCGAAGAGTGGCTTGTCTGGCCTCCTGGAGAGACTGGCCCCTGATGAGCCAGTCGTCCAGATATGGGAAGACGAAAATTTCCTGATTCCTGAGATAGGCCGCCACCACCACCAGGCATTTGGTGAAAACCCTGGGGGCGGAAGTTAGACCAAAGGGAAGGACATCTGTACTGGAAATGGTTTCGTCCCACCACAAATCTGAGATATTGTCTGTGGTCTGGATGGATGAGGATGTGAGTATAAGCATCCTTTAGATCCAAGGAGCATAGCCAATCTCCCTGCTGGAGGTAGGGCAGCAGTATCCCAAGGGTAAGCATCTTGAACCTTTCCCTCTCCAGAAAGTTGTTTAAGTTTCCCAAGTCTTGGATACGCCGGAGGCCTCCTGTCCTTTTTGGTACCAAGAAGTACCTGGAGTAGAAGCCTTGCCCTTCCAGGTGGTGGGGCACCGGTTCCACCGCCTGTTCCTTTAGAAGACTTGCCAACTCTTGAAGGAGGAGATTTCTGTTCGGAGGGAGTCTTGGAGGCTTCCCTGGAAAATAGGAGGGGGGTATCTGGTGGAAATGGAGCAAGTAGCCCTTCTGGACTATGCTGAGAACCCAGGTATCCCCTGTGATGGCTGGCCACCTGTAGGCGTACAGGGTCAGCTAACCTCCTGTGCTGATTGGAGCCAGCTGTGGAGAAGAGGCTATGCCGTGGGAGTCAAAACCCCACTCCCTGCTGTGCAGGAGACGAAGCTGGCGGCTTGGGGGTCTTCTGCCTACGGGGACCATGCTCCTACCCCTGTCCCTGCCCCTTGGCCTGCTGGCCCTGTTGGGGAGCTGGAGAGGCCTGATATTGAGGGTAGGATTTGTAGGCAGCACCCTTCCTCGGGAAAAAGGGCTTCTTTCCCGAGCCCTTCTTTTTCTGAGAAGGGGCAGAAGTCTTCCTGGACAGCCTTGTCCTGGTAAGAGTCTCAGTCTCGATTTCCGCAGCCTTTTCAGTCATGGGCTTACCGAAAAGGTTTTCACCTCGGCAGGGGACATCAACCAACTTGTCCTGCATCCATGGCTCCAGGTATGATGACTGTAGCCAGGCCTGACGGTGTGCCCCAATGCCGGCCGTGGCTACCCGGGCCGAAGCTTCGAAGCCATCATAGGCTGCTCGAGAGATAAACTTCGAGCACTCTCGAATCCCTGTTGACAAAGCCTTGAACCTCTGCAAAGGTTCCTCGGAGAGGCCAGCTGAGAACCCGGCAATCTCCTTTGCAAGGTCTTGCAGTTACATGCCCATGTACAGCTGGTAGGTCTGGACATGGCAAGATAGCATAGAGCCCTGGAAGCACTTTCTACCGAGGGCATCCAGGTTCCAGGCCTCCCGGCTGGGAGGCACCAAGGAGTGCATCTTCTGACTCTTCAGACGGTGCATGGCCGATTCCACAACCATGGAGTGGTGCGGTAGCTGTGCCTTTTGGAACCCAGGGCTCTTACGGACTCGATAAATGGAATCGACCCATTTGCTAAGAACCGGCGTCGAGGCCGGTGCCTCCCACATACGGAAGAGCAGCCGTTCCAGCATCGGAGGAACCGGTACAGTAAAGGCTTCCTACGGAGGAAAATCATACTAGAGGGCATCGAGCTCCTCAGCTTGAGGCTCCTCCTCAGCGTCCGCAGGGAAGGCCAAAGCTTTGGCCATGTCCCTCACGAAGTCCGAGAACCGGGTATCCTCTGGGGGGGACCGTCTCCGAGGCTTGGACTCCAGTGAGTCCGAAGGGATGCACCGGGTCCGGAAGGTGTCCAGGGACTCTGCGTCCTCCGTCTCCCACTCCGACTCCTCTGAGGAGGAATCGAGCGGCTCTGGCCGTGTGGGCCTCGGTGCTACCCGCCCCGAGGCCGAGGGTATCGGCATCGACGACATCGGCCCCGCACGGGAGGTCGAGGGGGACCTTGACCGAGGATGGACTCAAGACTTCATCGACTTGAGGATCAGCTCGGTCTCCGGGGTTGACGTAGACGTTGAGATCCCGGTGGTCGGGGCAGATGCACCGGTCAGACCGGCGATCAGCACCCGCTGCTGTTCCATGAAGGCAGCCAAGCTGCTCTCCAAGGCCGTCAACCTGAGTCCAAGCTCAGGAGACTCAGCAGCCCCCGATTCGGGCCCCGACGTCGGCTCTCCCGGAAGAGAGTCCACGAGGACAACTGCACTTACGTGACTCGGGGACTCTGGCTCCATACGAGGTAACTTGGAAGGCCTCTCTGACTCCGAGAGCCCAGTGCAATGGTCAGGGCTATGCGACCTGGCCCTCGAGGAACCTGGAGCCTCCACCGACGATGCCCTCGCGAGCTTTTTCTTCCTTCTGTGCTCCCGGGTGGGAGACTCTCTTTCAGAGGAACCCCGACGGCGCTCAGGGTCGGACTCCCGAGATGTCGAGGCCTCTGACGAAGTCCGGGCCCAGCCGGATGCGGAGTCAGAGAACATTCTCTCACGTTGATGCTGACGGCTCCGAAGCGCCTTCGACGACATTTTGCCGCACAAGCTACAGGCCAGCGGGTCATGGTTGGGCCCAAGGCATTGGAGGCAGCAGTCATGTGTGTCGGTGAGACACATAAGTTTCTTGCACCGATCACACTTTTTGAACCTGCTGGCAGTCATCGGGGGAAAAAGGGTCCCTGCAAGGTCAAAAGACCGGGCTGCCAGTGAAAACACAAAAAGAGCGCAAACGCTAGTCACAAAGGACAAAAACTGAAAAGCAAAACTCTGGACTCAATACCGGTGTACTGAGCCCAGACGGGAAGGGGAACCGGCGTCGAACCGGATAAGACAACGCAAAAATCGCAGAAAAAAAATCAACTTTTCCTGTGTGACACGAACTCAAGTCTGTCGGGCTCCGCGGAAAAAGAAAGACTGAGCAAGATGGCACCCTTGGGCGGGAAGGGGACCACGCATGCACGCTGCATTCCCAAAGGCTTTCCTTGAAAGCTGGGGAAATGCTCCGCACGGGGGCTCCATCGGCATCGTCACCCATATGTGAGGACTGACTTCCTGCTTGGTCTTGGAGAAAATCCATTATGGTTGATGAGTCTTCCACAAGAATGGAAGTCTGTTTGATAACTGCCGTGATCTGCGCATCCACTGGGAATGTCAAACCACTCGACGCGCTCTATTCTCTGGGAGAGTGGAGATCTTCTTATGTACCTCTAACCCTCTAGGTAGGGAGTCGGGGAGGTCCCATTCTGACCGAATCATATCCTTGATCACCTCCGGGTAGGGAAGTCAGTAGTGGATTTCTGCAGCTCTTGAAGGAGCAGGTGTGCCTTCGGTTCCTCTCTTATAACTCCCTACATCCCTCCCCAGAAACTTTGCTCTTCTGGCAAATTGCTTCTATCTGTGCTCTTCTCTTCTATTGCTAACTCCAGAATTCACTCCTTTCATCTTGCTGCTCTTTATGCCTGGAACAAACTACCTGAGTCTGTATGTGAGGCGCCTTTCTCTGGCCCTTTTCAAATCCAGGCTGAAAACTCACCTCTTTGCTGCTTTTGGAGCTTGACTCAACTGATCTCCTTTGTGTTTCCTTATCTTTCTCCCTAGATGTATCCCCATCTACACCTACTATGTTGTCTGTCTTGACTAGATTGTAAGCTCTGATGAGAAGGGACTTTCTCTTTTATGTCTGTGCAATGCTGTGTACATCTTGTAGCGCTATAGAAATGCTCAGTAATAGTAGTAGGTTCCTTCTTTGTGCCGGAAACATCCATTAAGTTCAAAGTCGGATGAGACCCTAGTAATAGAGGCCAATGGAATAGGCGGATCACATCGGCCTCTGCATAATCTTCTGAAGGTGAGAGCACTTCCTCATTCACATCAGAGCCCATCAGCAACCAAGGGCATATTCAACATCTTGGATAATTCCCGGCTATTTTCTATCTGCAGGAAGCACCCCTCGTCGGGATATTTAACCAAAGGTAAGCGCACAGGGCTTCTACTTTCTGCCTGCCCGGCACGAGACCGTCCAGGGGCACCCAGAGGCGCAGGGTCAGAATTTTCATGACAGAAGGACCAGGCTTGTTGCAAAAAAGGAAAGAATTCCGGAGAGGACAATCCAGAGTCCGGAAGCTCTCCTTTTGGATAAGGCACCCCAACACCAGGGAGCACAACCATCACAAAGCCCCTCAAGAATGAGGAGCATCTCACAGCACAGTCACTAGAGTCTCTGGCTGGCTGAATATCCTTATCCATAGCACCATCCGTCACCTCCTGCCCTGAGGCAGGTACAGTCAGACTAACCACATACCTCAGCTGAGAGGGGAAAGTGGGCCCCCCAGGGGTGACTCAGAAGCTGTCATGCACGAAAGCAAAGTCCAGAGCTCAGATCTGAGACTCCTTGATTGCCACAGGTCAAACAATGTTTCCTGGAAGAAAACAGAGTTAGGGTAAGTATCACAAGAGCGCAAGCTAATGCTGTGTCGGCCCGCATGTATGCATTAACTGTGCTTTTACGTAACACACGTTAAAGGCATTAGAGAAGGAGCACACGTTGCAGCCACTTGGGCAGAACTTGTGTTAGGACTGTGCAACCCCGAGGCGCACAATAGGTAAAAACATTGCTAACGCATGCAGAAAACGTCAGAAAACCCCCACACAGCGCCAATGGTTGCTAGCAGTCCACCCCAAATTATGTTGCTCAGAGACGAAACCAGGAGCCCTCAACAAGGCCAATGAGAAGGTCAAGCCTTGATACTCACCATGAGAGCCCCAGTTATAGGATCCATGCCAGGCTCAGCTCTGCTCCCCTGAAATTGCTTCACCTGCTGGATTTATTTTCAAAAGCACCGTGTGGAAGGCAGATGGCAGGTAGATCCCTCTGAGATCCTTCTGCAATCTTTGGGAGAAAGCAGAGAGGAATGGAGGAGGAGAGGAGGGACCTTGAGGTTGTTTGAGGCTGCTGCACTCTTCCAGATTCTTCCAGATTCTTCCAAATCCTTCCAATTTGTGGTTGCTTAACAGGCCCTTATCATAAGGGTGTTGAGCTGAACCAGTTTTCCCTCCTTTTATGGCTACCGAAAAGACCATAATCTAGTGGAGCCTCCCACGTCATGCTCATAAGAACATAAGAACATAAGATATGCCATACTGGGTCAGACCAAGGTCCATCAAGCCCAGTATTCTGTTTCCAACAGTGGCCAATCTAGGTCATATGTACCTAGCAGTTTCCCCAAGAGACACAAGTTCCACAATGCTTGTACTGGGTCAAGCATTGATATCTTCGGTCACTTCTTAATAATGGTTTATGGACATTTCCTCCAGGAACTTGTCCAAACCTTTTTTAAACCCAGCTACACTAACAGCCTTTACTACATCCTCCGGTAACAAATTCCAGAGTTTGATTACACGTTGAGTGAAAAAATATTTTCTTTTATTAGTCTTAAATAGTTTACCCTGTAGCTTCATTGCATGTCCCCTAGTCTTTCTATATTCTGATAACATAAACAATCGATCTACATTTACCCGTTCCACTCCGTTCATTAATTTATAGACTTCAATCATATCTCCCCTCAGCCGTCTCTTTTCCAGGTTAAAGAGCCCTAACCTTTTTAACCTTTCTTCATAGGAGTATCCTTCCATCCCCTTTACCATTTTGGTGGCTCTTCTCTGAACCTTTTCTAAAATCGCTATATCCTTTTTAAGATACGGCGACCAGAATTGCACACAATATTCAAGGTGCGGTCTCACCATGGAACGATAGAGAGGCATTATAATATCTTTTGTTTTATTTTCCATTCCTTTCCTTATCATACCTAGCATTCTATTTGCTCTCTTGGCCGCCACTGCACACTGGGCCGAGGGTTTTAACATGGTATCCACAATGACGCCTAAATCTTTTTCCTGGGTGGTGGTTCCTAATGTGGAACCTTGCATCGTGTAACCATAGTTTGGGTTGTTCTTCCCTAGGTGCATAACCTTGCACTTGTCCACATTAAATTTCATCTGCCATTTTGATGCCCAGTCTTCCAACTTATCAAGATCCTCTTGCAATTTTTCACAATCCTCTTGGGTTTTAACAACTTTAAATAGTTTTGTGTCATCTGCAAATTTGATAACCTCACTCGTTATTCCACTTTCCAGGTCATTTATGAATATGTCAAAAAGCAGCGGACCCAGCACAGATCCCTGGGGTACACCACTATTCACCCTTCTCCATTGGGAAAATTGGCCATTTAGCCCTACCCTCTGCTTTCTATCTTTTAACCAGTTCCCGATCCACAATAGTACACTGCCTCCTATCCCATGACTCTTTAGTTTTGCCAAAAGTCTCTGATGAGGGACCTTGTCAAAGGCTTTCTGAAAGTCCAGATACACAACATCAACCGACTCACCTTTGTCCACCTGTTTATTCACTCCTTCAAAAAAACATAACAGATTAGTAAGACAAGATCTTCCTTGTCTAAAGCCATGTTGGCTGTCTCCCATTAGGTTGTGACTATCTACATGCTGAGTAATTTTATTCTTTATGATGGTTTCTACCATTTTTCCCGGTACTGACATCAGGCTCACCGGTCTGTAGTTTCCCGGATCACCCCTGGAACCCTATTTAAAAATTGGTGTTACATTGGCAATCCTCCAATCTTCAGGTATTAGAGATGATTTTAATGATAGTTCACAGATTACTGATAGCAGGTCTGCAATCTCATATTTCAGTTCTTTCAACACCCTTGGATGTATACCATCCGGCCCAGGTGATTTGCTACTCTTCAGTTTATCTAATAGTTGTAAGACATCTTCCCGATGTATCGATATTTCCTTCAATTCTTCCGCACCTTTAAATACCACTTCAGTCATGGGTAACATCCCTACATCTTCCTCAGTAAAGACCGAAGCAAAGAATTCATTCAGTCTCTCCGCTATCGCCTTGTCGCCTCTTAGTGCTCCTTTAACCCCTTTATCATCTAATGGACCAACTGACTCTCACGGGTCTTTTGCTACGAATGTACTTGAAAAGGTCTTTATTTCGCGTTTTTGCTTCCGCAGCAAGCTTCTTCTCAAATTCTCTCTTTGCCTGCCTTATCAATGCCTTGCATTTGACTTGCCAGTGCTTGTGCTGTTTCCAGGTTTCATCGTTTGGCTCTTTTTTCCATTTCCTGAAAGATGCTTTTTTGGCAACAACAGCCTCTCTGACCTCACCTTTAAACCATGCTGGCAGTTTTTTGGACTTCCTTCCACTTTTCTTAAAGCGTGGAATACAGCTGGTCTGGGCTTCCAAGATAGTATTTTTCAACAACACTCAAGCTTGATGTACGTTTTTAACCTTTGCAACTGCTCCTTTTAGTTTTTTCTTAACTGTTTTCCTCATTTTATCATAGTCTCCCTTTCGAAAGTTAAAAGGTAGTACTGTGGATTTCCTTACTATCCCTCCTCCACTATTTATTTATTTATTTATTTATTTAACAGGTTTTCTATACCGCCTTTTCCTTAAATCAAAGCGGTTACCAGACACAAGAAGGGAGAACAGAGACAGGGGGGCATACACTGACTAAACTAAAGAGTGAAGGTAAAATTGGGATACGCAACATCAAGGAACCGTTACAGTAAAACAAGTTACATGCAGGCTATAATAATAGAGACTGTTAGATGTCTGTGCCATAGTACTCAGTGAAGAGTACAAATTTCAGTTGTTTTCTGAACTCCTTTAAATCATCCATGGATCGCACATCGGGAGGGAGAGTTCCATATCAGTGGGGCCGATAAGGAAATTGCCCTTTGTGTAGTACATTTACACGCTTTTCTGAAACTACTTGGGGTGCTGAGGGTGTTTGATGTAGTTATTCGTCTTGGCCTGTTGTTATTCTGGAGTAAGAGGTTATGAAGGCTAAAAGCAGAGCATTTATGTCTGATCTTGAATATATTAATTACCATCTTGTATTTGACGCGCTGGCTTATTGGAAGCCAGTGGAGCTCTTTGAGAGTAGGGGTAATGTGATCTTGAGATGCTGAGCCAGCAATAATTCTGGCTGCCGTGTTCTGAGCCATCTGAAGAGGTTTAAGTGAGTGTTTTGAAAGACCGTAGTAGATAGGATTACAAAAGTCCAGAATAGGAGTTATTAAGGCTTGGCAGACAGACCGGAAGTGGTCATATGAGAGTAAGGGCTTGAGGCGTCTAATCACTTTCATTCTGTAGTATGCAGACCTCACAGTTTTTCTGATGTGTGACTGGAGGGTTAGACCTTTATCGAGGGTAATTCCAAGATATCTAACTTCATCCTTAACTGGTATTGTAATGTTGTTGTATTTAATGAAAGGTGGGGGGTTGAAGTCGGTGTTTCGAGTGACAATAAGCGCCTCTGTTTTATTGTAGTTTAAGGCAAGGTTATTGCATGTGAGCCAGGAAGACATGTTGTCAAGGCAATTTGTGATCTTGCTGTAGTCGGGGTTAATGAGATCAATCGGTGTATAAATCATGATGTCATCTGCATAAATCGTATAACTTATTTGATGGGCTGCCATAATTTGACAAATTGGCTGAATAAAAATGTTGAATAGAAGGGAAGAAAGCGCAGATCCCTGAGGTACTCCTTGCTTGATATTTGTAGGCTGTGAAGTGTTGTTTCCAATTTTAACCTGAAACTGCCTGTTTGTTAAATAAGAGTTAAACCAACTAAGGACAGTACCAGAGATACCGATACTTTCCAATCTTGATAGGAGGATAGTGTGGTCAACTGTGTCGAAAGCCGCTGAAATATCTAAGAAGATCAATAAAGATCCTTGCCTGTAATTGTCTATGGTCTGGGTGATATCATTGAACAGATATAGCAGCAGTGTTTCAACTCCATGGTTGGGGCGAAAGCCATGTTGATGTAGATCGAGTGGGGCATGGTCGTCAACATGGTCTTGGAGTTGTAGCTGTACTGCTTTTTCTATTACTTTGGCTAAGAATGGTATGCTAGAGATTGGCCTATAAGCCGCTGGATTGTTCTTATCCAGGTGTGTTTTATTGAGGATAGGCCTTATTGAGGCTAGTTTAAGTTGTTCGGGTATTATTCCTTGAGATAGGGATATGGATACGATATTGTGTATATAACTGAGGAAGTTATGCTTGGTTGCTTTGAGCCATTGAACTGGGCAAGGATCAGTAGGGGCAGTGCTAGTATTGAGAGCAGAGATGATATCCGAAATCTGTTTGGTTGAAGGAGTGTGGAAACTGTCCCAACTTGTTGTTATTGTTGTTGTTGTTGTGATGGAGCTGTAGGTTTCGGTATGTATTTGAGTTGGTATGTGACCTATTTTCTCATGGAGAAAGTTTGCAAAGGTTTGAGGGTTGATTTGTATGTCTTTGTCAGGACTTGGTTCTTTAGTTAGGTCTTTTACTATCTCAAAGAGTTCTCTGGGTTTATTGTAGGCTTTCAGAACGGTGTTTGTGATGCTCTCGTTTTGTATCGTTAATAAGATCATTATATCTTTTTGCTTTGTTAAGTAAGTGTTTTGTGCAGTTGGAGATTTGGAGCGTCTCCAGTGGCGTTCCAGCTTTCTTAATTCTCTTTTAGCGTTGCGAATTGTATTGGAGTACCATGGAGCGTGTTGTCTTACGTTCTTTGATTTTATGTACGGTTTGGATTTTGCTGCTGTACTGATGGTAATGTTCCAATTCTTAACCAGTTTGTCCAAGTTAGGTTCATCCGAGTTGAGGTAGGGTAGTGTCTTTTAAGAATTGATCTTTTTTGAAAGCTTTAAATCTTCTGATTCCAAATGAAGCAGAATGTGTTATGTTGAACTTGGCCGTATTGTTTGTCAATTCAATTTTGATTCTGTGATGATCAGACCAAGGAATCGGGGTGATTATGGGTGAGGAAATAAATCCCTTGTCTAAGAGATAATTTGGGGCAAAAACTAGGTCTGGTGTGGAACCATGTCTATGGGTGGGAGTGGTTATTAGCTGAGAGAATAGTAAAGAGTCCATTGCCTGAAGGAAGGTTTGCCTATCATTGTTAGTTGCAGAGCTGAGATTAAAGTCACCTAGTAAGATTAAAGGTTTGTGAATTGTGGTGATTGCACAGACAGTTTCAAGAGTGGTAGTTAGCTCCTCAGCTGGTGCGTGGGGGGCCCTATAAACAAGGCAAATAGTTAGATACTTGTTTCCCACTGCAATAGAACTGCAATGCTCAGAGTTGCTAGAAGTGAGTGTTTGAAGTTGCAATGAGTCTTTAGCAATGATTAGAACTCCGCCACCTCTCTTTAGAGTGCGAGGATTATTAAAGGCGGAGTATGTAGAGGGGACCAGTTGGTTGAGGAGGACACTATCAGAGGGGGAGAGCCAAGATTCTGTAATGCATAAAATGTCTGGGTGCTGGTCCACAATGTGATCTCTGATTAAATGAATTTTGTTTCTTACTGATCTAGTATTCATAAGTTCTATAGAGGTGATGTTTAGTGTGTGGGGTTTTTTAGGGCATGCTTTAGGATTCAAATGATTGAGGTGGCTGCCAACATCATGTTTGTTACAGGATTTACTGTGAGATCTCGTGGAAGAGCAATTCCAAATGTGGTATATTGATATGATTGTTAGAAGCCATATATAAATGTTGGAGCTGTAAGTGGGGTGTGCCTAATCGTTGAAGGATGATATGGGTGTCCAAGAGAAATTTGGGGTGGAAGGTGGGCTGACCATGACTATGATACTTCTTTTTTTAACTAACGAAGGCTGTTGCTGCCAATTCGCATAAAACTAATGACATACCTTCTTTAGCTCCAACGACTTTCACAGTGTTTCTTGCAGGGAAAAAGAGGCAGATGGAAGCTCACGAAAAGGATACGTTCATTATCCGGCGTAAGTAAGAATCCGGCGTAAGTAAGAATCACCCTTTTAGGGCTCAAGATAGTTGCTCACAAGCGTTTAATCAATCTCTTTTCCTTTCAATTTTCAGATTTTCTACAGAGAGGAGAAAATCCATCCACCTTCTGCTAGAGATAAAGAAATACTGAGGGACCTCTGGTGGCTGGGGCAAATAGAGACATGAGAGTGATGTCATTGAAGCCTGGGCTTTTCATTGGTTCTTTGTCTCCACCAATCTGTAGGTAGGGGAACACAACCCACTTGTCTGGACTGGTCTAGCAGGACGATATGGAATAAAGATTTTGCCCCAGGTATATTGGATAGGACTTTTGTTAGATGTTAACAGGAGGGCCTGTAGAGTGTGGGACAGTTTGTAGAGGATAGGGAAGTGGTATCATACCAAGAATTTCAGGAGAAATATGAGATTGGGGAAGGAGATTATTATCAATATTTTCAAGTTAAACAATTTTCAAGTTAAACAATTCAGTAATTCCAAGGGTGAGGATAGGGCTGTTACCTGAAGAGCAAATGCTGGTGAAAGCACAGTTACTTACCTGTAACAGGTGATCTCTGGGAACAGCAGGAATACGTCTTCACATATGGGTACGTCGGTACCGACGGAGTCTGCGCGGGAACGCTTCCCAGCGTCCAATCAAGAGCTTTTGGAAGCATCCCAGCACGCCTGCGTGCTGCCTTCCCGCCTTTCCAAACTGCCTCTCCTCAGTTAAGTTTTAAAGCTGAGACAAAGAGAGAGAGAAAGGAAAGGAAAGATAGATAGATAGAGATACAACTCCTGGGGAGGTGGGTGGGTTGTGAAGACTTATTCCTGCTGTTCCCAGAGATCACCTGTTACAGGTCAGTAACTGTGCTATCTCCAGGAACAAGCAGGAATGAGTCTTCACATATGGGGACTCCCAAGCTGAGATGCCTGGAGTCCCAGCATGTCATAGGTTGGAACATGCTATCTCCCAGAACACCAGGCATCCTGAGGATGGAGGGTAGGAGTTGAAGAAAGAAAAAATGCTGTGGAACAGCTAACCTAGCATAGGACTTCAGGGAAGGAGTCCATGTGTGGATGATGATTGTCATCAATGATGTTGCAGAAGATTGCAATAGAGACCTCCCCTAACAGGATTTCACAGAAGTATGGAGGTTCATGGATCTACTGGGAACCCAGTAGAGGAACCTTGAAGAGGACCTCACTGTAAAGTGGAGGTAATAAACCTGTAGGAAAAATAGTGGAGGTCAGAATCCTGAAAGGAATAGGTAACCCCAGTAGGAAAAACTGGGGTAGTACAAAAAATGGTGGGCCTTCAGAGGAAGGGTTTATGACAAAACCCTAACTCTTTTGGCGGGAGCGTGGCTCACTCTTAGGAGCAAAAAGAGAAAGGCTAACCGATCTGGAAAAACAGGCATAGTCCTTGTGGGGAGAAAGGGTATGGGGACCCCTTGTATCCCAAGAAGAGAGGACAAATGCCGGAGGCGTTAAAGCCTGTGATTAACTGAAGATCCACAATGTCTCTCCTAACTGGGATAAACTAGGAGAGATATTGAGTATGGAGAGCTTCAGAGGTACATAAACCATTAGGTTATGGTATAACAATTGTTGACTACCATAGGAGTGGGTGTGCGTGTAAAACCCCAAACCTGCTAGATAGCATAGGTATGGGTAAAAAAAACCCTGTCAGAATCATATAGGTATATGAGAATAGACAGGGAGATAGATAAGTATGTGGATACATATCTATCTATAAGAAAATATCTCAACAGATACATATATATATATATATATATATATATATATATATATATATATAGATAGATAGATAGATAGATAGATAGATAGATAGATAGACATATAAGAATATATCTATAGTGAGATATGGCAGGACATAAAATACACACAAAAATAAATATGGATATGTAGGCTTACATATAGGGGTCTGCAGGTAAACAGACAGAGATATGCCTACAGTACAGTGATCACATAGGCTATGTGGAGAGGAAAGATTCATCTAATAACAAGGAGGTGGAACCTACTTGAGAAGACATATAGAGAATCTATTCCTCCTGGTTATAATCTGCAAGAATGCTAGTTAGTGCAAAAGAACCAGGATTGTTACATGAAAGACCAAAGACAATGTCAATGTGCAGCCAGGAAGTCCCGAGTCTTCCAGGACTCTGGCATGGTAAGTAGACAGAAGATGCCTAGAGATGAGATACCATGTTGACCTGCTTAAGGGCAAAGGTATCATGCGTTCATACCATGAGGACGAGCATATACCCGATTGGGAATACTATGGACCAAAGCAGGGAACTGGCAACTCCTTGAGTCTTCACGTAAGAGAAGGCCTATTTCCTTTATATCAAATAAGGAGATAGAAAAGAAGGGGGACCCTTCTAGTCATAGGAGACATGACTGAAAAGCCTTTTCTAACCAGCTAGGATAGCTGTTGGAGAAAAAAACCCCCATGCTCTCTAGCAAGGGCCCATAGTGGAAAGTTTCTCTGTAGATTGCAGAGAGCATGGAACTGGCTGGTAGAGAGTCAGTATCTCAGTCAACTATGCTGCCAACTCAGGAAATGAAGATGGCAGAATAGAAAACAATCTAGAAAGCTTGTAGTGAGAGGATCTCCAAGAGCCACTACAAAGACTAGACAGAATGTTAGTGGAGGACAATCTGGTAGTTTGTGGATAAGAACCAGTGGTCCAAATATTAAAGCTCCTGGATGGGCAGCTGTTGGCAAGACAGCAAGAAGAATCTTACTGTTCCAAAACAGAAAGAACAGACAGAACAGGAGTAGGAACTCTGGACATGTCTGATAAGCTGTCCCAAGGAAGATTAAAACAGAGGAGGTGACTCAGAGAGGAAAACTCCACACTGGAAAGTGAGAAAACTAGAGAGGCTGAAGAGAAAGCCTCCCAGTAAATAATTCCGCTCTTACAGAGGAAAAACTTGGTAAGAGGGTGAAGAGAATGGAGCTGAAGAAGACTTACGAAGTAGTTAGTCTATAGAAAGGAAAAATACATGCTAGCACAGGAACTATCATTTGATAGTGGTTAGACCTCTTTCCCTAGCAGGGAAAAGAGGAGAAACCTGTGACTTATAGGCATGAACAACCTGACAGCTCATAGAAATATAGAAAAAATGGATATCTTTTGGAAAAAGATCCCTGTGTAGGGGTTAGAATAAAGTGGTGGATTGCCTCTATTGAGAAGAAGCAACTGTAGATTCTAACCCCAAGGGTCACAAGCATCTGATGATGAATGATCAGAAACCCTGCAGGTGCTGGGTTTGCTGAGCCTGGTGAGAGGTTGGATTCTTTAGACCAGGACGATGCTTTCCCTGTTGGGGAACATCTGTATGATGGGCAAGTGATGAATAAAACTTTCTTCTCCTGTGGGAAGAAAGTTTGGTAGGACATTTCCTGCATACTAGGACAGAGGAAGGGGTAGAACAACCCCTAGGAACAGGTAAATCAGTGGACAACTGAGTAACCTGATGTAAAGACTCCTTGTTGAAAAGATTTTCTCCAGTGCAAGGAGTATGTCCCAGCCTTTGTTGTGCCCATTTGTCCAAGTCTGAAGCTTGGAGCCAGGCTCTATGTCGTGCCCCTATAGCTATAGCAGAAGTCCTGCTAACAGACTCAAAAGAGTCTAGGGAAGCACGAGAAAGAAACCAAGAGATATTCTGGATATGCTTAAGCAGTGAGAAATAGTCTTTACTCCTGGAATCTGAAAGAAAAGGCGACAAAAGATGTAATTGCTTTGTGACCTCCTCAAGAGAAAGACTCATATAAAATATATATGAGAGAATTCTTGCAGAAAGCATAGATGTCTGGAAGGTTTGACGTCCAAAGTCATCTAGTGTTTTAGACTCACGACCTGGCGGATAGGAAGAGTGCTTTTTCTTACTCTTTACCCGTCTCATTGCTGATTCCACTACTGGGAATGATGAGGAAGTTGAGTCTTTTGAAACCCTGGAGAGGGGGGCACCTGATATAACAGATCAGTTGCCCTGGGAGGTGGGGGCACCCGGAAAGGTGTTTCCCACATTCCTAGAAGGAGATCCTGCAAGGAATGATGCAAAGAAAGCATTATGTTCCCCTTTGCTTTGGTAGAAAGAGAGTCTTGTGCAGGATCATGTCCTGGGATAGGAATGTAAGGCAAAGGAGAGCAAGGCTCCTGCAGACAACACAGTGAACACAACGAGCATAAGCACAACGATGACCACAGTGGCTAGGTGAACCTTTTATTGAAGATCCCCGACGCGTTTCGGCTTACGCCTTCCTCAGGGGGACTTATAAAACAGAAGAAATCATTACATTAAAATAATGCATAACGTGATATAGAAAACGACCAAGGCATGATAAAACACATAAAAATACAATGCAAAAGAAAATTAAATTTAAAACTGAATGATTTTCCAAAATGTTCTACACATAAAGTGTAAATGCATGACACACACATAATAATTAACAAGAATGTGAAATTAATAATTAAAACAATATTAAAACAATGTTAATAATACTACAAACACAATATAACCAAATTAAAAATGACATAGGAGAGACGCAGAACGAAATAATAAGTACCCTCCAATAGATAGCCCATGGCCGCGAAGACGGCGTTTTTGTTGCATATTTGAACAGACGAGGAGCACTTGAAACAGGGCGCACACCCGAAACGTGCACATCGTGCACCTTCGTGATTTGCAACGTGGAAGATAATAAGTGCAGTGCTGGTTATGAAGATAAGTACTCGTTTTAAATGCACTAGGGTGAAATAAAATAGTGCACCTTCGTGATTTGCAACGTGGAAGATAATAAGTGCAGTGCTGGTTATGAAGATAAGTACTCGTTTTAAATGCACTAGGGTGAAATAAAATAAAAGTAGTCTACCGTCAGGTGGGGGTTAGGTAAACAGTTCTAGCCCTCCCTCGGTGGGCTCCGACAAAAATAGTATTGAATTTATTTTGTGGGTTTATTTTGATGATGGTCATATATTAGAACATAGGAGAGACGCAGGGCAGAGAGAACAGACTACTCACTAAAAATGGCACCACAGTGTTGTGCAGAATCAGGAAACAATGTGGTCTTCGGTCTGATTTCTAATTATGTCACTAAACCATAGAAAATAAATATATAAGTCAATATGAACTAGTAAAAGAAAACTGAAAACCAGGATACTTAAAAACCTCGCTGCTAGGTTCCTGTTAGAGTTGTGAAACCCAAATTATTGTTTAGTGCAAAGAGACTATAAAATCCCACAGTTCGTGGGTACTAAAAAACTTCGTTATAAAATTAAGATTTATCATAAAATCAAATTTTGCTAAGAGGGACTTCGATTATGTGTACTCACGATAGCCAGAAAAGACTAAGACTAAGACTAAGCCTGGTTACTTTATACACTTCTTCTAATTGAAAAACGATAAAATTTATCTTAAAGGTGAATTTTACTAAGAGGGACATGAATCTGTACTTACTTATAATGAGCAGCAGAGACTGTAACTCAATGTGTTCCTCTAAAGCGAGTAAAACTGCATGCTTTATGTTGTGCCTTAAAAACGCTACTTTTTCGCGCCAAAATGGGCAGAGTTAACATCAGCCAACCGCTGTAGGAAATTGTGATCCTAATGACCTAAAAATAGTATTGTGGATAAGGTCATTAGGATCACAATTTCCTACAGCGGTTGGCTACTGGAGTTTCTCCATCAAACTCCAGTTTGGATCTTACAATCATAACAGGTAGCCATAATATGCAGTACTCTAAGTTTTTTTAGATGTCCGGTCTTCAGATGTTTATTTATTATTTTTATCTATTATTTATTTTTTAAAAGTCTTTTACATTTGTTCATCCAGTGGTATAATTATAAACTGGCTCGAAGACCATAGTGTCTTCTGTATCTGTTTAATATCGTGGTCAATTTTAGAGTGAGTAATCTACTCTCTGTGTCCAGCGTCTCTTTCATGTCATTTTAACTTGTTAATATTGCGGTTTTAGTATCGTGGTACCAACACTATTTTAATATTGTTTTAGCTATTTATTTTTCGTTCTCTTATTAAGTTTGTTTAACTTTTACTACTTGTGTATATAGCAGTTTTAAATATAAAGAGATCGATGTTCCAGAAATGTTTTTTTAAGCTGATGATGTACGATGGCACAGATTGAGTTTAATTCTCCGTGCGTTCATAACACGTTATATAGAGTAATTAATCTCCTATGCACGACCCCATTAATACAAGAAAATAGTGCCCTATCACTTCAGAATATACAGGGTCACTGATTAAGTCACTTCCTCCACGTTCTTACAGTTAACGTTGTTATTAATTGAACACTTGCCGGGTATTCATTGTTTTTAAACTAATAACACACAGGTAGATATACAGCATACAATTTTCTATTGTCATCAGGTTTTACATTCCTTCAGCGATGGCTGATTTTAATTCCGCCTATTCGGAGCGAAAAAGTAGTGGTTTTAAGCATAATACATAGTATGTAGGTAGTTTTAGCTCAGGGGAATACACTGTGTCTTAGGGGCTTGTTTACAAAGCCGCGGTAGTGGTTCGCGATTGCGATCGCAGCCGCGGCCCCATTGAAATCAATGGGGCCGCGGCTCCGATTACGATCGCAAACCGCTACCGCGGCTTTGTAAACAAGCCCCTTAGTCTTTTCTGGCTATCGTGAGTACACATAATCGAAGTCCCTCTTAGCAAAATTTGATTTTATGATAAATCTTAATTTTATAACAAAGTTTTTTAGTACCCTCCAACTGTGGGATTTTATAGTCTCTTTGCACTAAACAAAAATTTGGGTTTCACAACTCTAACAGGAACCTAGCAGCGAGGTTTTTAAGTATCCTGGTTTTCAGTTTTCTTTTACTAGTTCATATTGACTTATATATTTATTTTCTATGGTTTAGTGACATAATTAGAAATCAGACCGAAGACCACATTGTTTCCTGATTCTGCACAACACTGTGGTGCCATTTTTAGTGAGTAGTCTGTTCTCTCTGCCCTGCGTCTCTCCTATGTCATTTTTAATTTGGTTATATTGTGTTTGTAGTATTAACATTGTTTTAATATTGTTTTAATTATTAATTTCACATTCTTGTTAATTATTATGTGTGTGACATGCATTTACACTTTATGTGTAGAACATTTTGGAAAATCATTCCGTTTTAAATTTTATTTTCTTTTGCATTGTATTTTTATGTGTTTTATCATGCCTTGGTTGTTTTATATATCACGTTATGCATTATTTTAATGTAATGATTTTTTTCTGTTTTATAAGTCCCCCTGAGGAAGGCGTAAGCCGAAACGCGTCGGGGATCTTCAATAAAAGGTTCACCTAGCCACTGTGGTCATCGTTGTGCTTCTGTTCATTGTGTTCACTGGGATAGGAATGGCAAGAGATCTTGCTATATTTTTATTTATTTATTTTATTTTATTTATACACATTTATATACCGCATCTTCCAGAGTTCAGTTGCGGTTTACAGTGAACAACAATTAACAAAGCAAGTTTGTTTTACAAGGAACGTCATATTATAGGTATACTGATTAACAGAATATAATTTACAAGGAACGTCATATTATAAATATAATGCTTAACAAAACAGTATATGTATTGAGGAGCAAAGAAATTAACTAGACAGAATATATTGTCTAAACTATGTGAGATAATTCAGAACAGAATAAACTATATACAAGTATATATATATATGTATATATATATATATGTAAGTGTAAGGACCTAAGATGTGGGATCATCGATAGTGTTTAACTAAATGTGCGATCTGAGTGAGTTGAAGGATTTTTATTTGAAGCAGTCGTATATCTGTTTAGCCTTTGTCTAAAGTGGGTGGGGGATTATCTATGTTATAGTGTTTGGTGAACAGATAAGTTTTCAATTTTTTGCGGAATTCCATGATCTCAGTTAGTGTTCGTAATTCTTCTGGGAGGGAATTCCAGATGGTTGGGGCTATGTGAGAAAAGGCTCTGTTGTTTGTTGATTTATGGGCTCTTGTGTAATCTTTCTGAATCTTTAATTTGTTTAATTGTCCTTTTCTGTGTGTAGGCTTAGATGGTTCTTTGTGTATTAAGATACATAGCGTAGTCGGAGCCATATCATATAAGGCTTTGAATGAGGTTATAATTGTTTTGTAAATTATCCTGCTTTGAATTGGTAGCCAATGGAGGGAAGCTAGTACTGGTGTTGTGTAGGAGTGAGTTAACTTTCAATATAATTCTAGCGTTTTGCGCTAATTGCATTCGCTTGGTGTTTTGTTTTGATATGCCTATTAGTATTAGATTGGCAAAGTCAAAATGAGGAGTTATGGTGGCCCGAATTATGTTGATAAAGTCTTGTGCGAATACTAGAGGACGTAGTTGTTTGAGGGTTTTGAGTTTGAAGTAAATTTTCTTTATAGTATTGCTAATGTGAGTTTCCATCGTAAGGTGTGTGTCAATTATAACGCCTAGATATCGTATTTCATTTTTTATTTTAATTTCTTGGTTTTGAAGTCTTATGTGCGTTGGGGGGATATAGGATTTGTTCTTGGTCACGATTAGAACTTCAGTTTTAGCGTGATTTATGTGATTTATATCCCAGAGGAAACTCTGAAAAGAGGGATCCCTAACAGGAATCTCTCTTGGACAGGTTAGATTTACAGAACTAGCCTGAGCATCAACAGAGGTATCCAAATATATAGGAATAGAAGATCCTGCACAGTGCAGTGTGGAATGCTTAAGAGATGGTTGCTGGTACTGGGTATCATGAGCAGCAACCATCCTAACCACATTGTCCATGCCAGGTATCGACTCCAAGCTTGGTATAGAATGGAGCGATCCTGTTGAAAAAAGCATGATAGGAGTTGGCCACGATGCTACTGTGGATACCGGTACCGATGTCAATACCGGTACCGATGTCAGAGTCGAGCCCGACAAAGACATCGGAGTAGTCATCTGTGACAGTTCAATTGGTACCGAGGTGACCGAACCCATCCGGCCAGTATCCTCGGTACCGAAGCACCGGTATCGATCGATGTCGGTACCAAAAGCTATTGGTACCGAGTCTTCTAGACTAGAGATCGATTACAAACTCGGCATCGAGGGCAGAGAGCCTGATAAGCGAAGCATGGAAGGCACCGACCACAAAGGTAATGAGGTCGTCGGTACCGATTTCGGTACCGTGTCTGGCACCGGTGAAGGAAGGTCAACTAGTGGCAACTCAATCGGCGTCAAAGGAACCGAGAGTTGTGGATCGGAATCATCGGAACCGAGCCTTCGGTACCGCCGAGAGCCAGTACCAAGGCGAGTCGGTACCGAGTCCTCCAGACTGGAGATCGATTCCAGACTCGGCATCGAAGGAAGCGAGTCTATCGATGCACGTCTGGAGGGTACCGACGGCAGTGGTAGTATCGGTGCTGGTACCGATAATGGAAAGTCAGTCTGGGGTGTATCTACCGGTCCCGAAGGTACCGAGGATGCCAGATGACGATCCCTGCTGAGGAGTATTTCATCCAACACCAGTGCCGATGTCGGGGTATCGGTACCGCTCGAAGCGGATGCCACCACCGGACACGGCTGAGGTATGTTCTGTGAGGGGTGAACCCCAGGAACAACCTGAAACCCCTTATTTGCTTTGGAGACCGAAGACTCTCGCCGGGGTTTTGAAGCCAGTGGGCCCTCGAGGGCAAGGCCGGAGCCGTCTTCATGCTGCGCATGAGACCTACCACTCGAGGACTGGCTAGTCTTAACAGACTGTTTGTGGGTTACTTGATCTTGTGTGGAAGAAGAAGGGTACGGTGCCCCGAAGTTGGAGGGCAACCGTGTATCGAGGGAATCTCGATGTTGAAAACCTCTTCTCACCAAACTGTTGTCAGGACCCAAGCAGGTTAGACACCGACTTTGAGGGTCTAAAAATAAAGTTGTACCGCCACAGAATGAACGTTTCTTAGAGAAAGTGCTTGGCGGTTCCATGAAGGAAAAAGAAGAGGCCTAAAAGGCCTAAGACCGTGGGACACTATGAGGAAAAAATATATCCCGTGGAAAAATATTTCAAGAAAAGAAAAGAAAACACCGGCGGTACCGGTGGCGTCGGGAAGACAGCCGCGACCACAAGAAAACTAAAAAATAAAAACAAGAATTTTCTGCGGTGACAGGAGGACGTCCTGCCGGCTCCGCGGAAAAACGAAAACTGAGGAGAGGCAGTTGGGAAAGGTGGGAAGGCAGCATGCAGGCGTGCTGGGATGCTTCCAAAAGCTCTTGATTGGATGCTGGGAAGCGTTCCCGCGCAGACTCCGTCAGTACCTACTGTGATGCAGCAAGGGGCACACAGCCCAGGGAAAATAAGATAAAAGAAAGACTTACCTCAGAGTCAGCTTTAGAAAGCAGCACTAGGCACCATGATTCACTGCAGCAAGGGAAATTCTTGCTACGTAGCAAACAAAAGTCCCATCAGGAACACCTGAGTGAGAGTCCCCAGGTCACGTGTAGAGCTAGGGATTATTTAGGGCAGGGTTCCAGTCAGTTAGAGAGGAGAGTCAGAAGCAGGATCACCACGGGAAGCAGTAGGAGAGTCAGAAGCAGGAACACCACGGAGAGGAGAGTCAGAAGCAGGATCACCACGGGAAGCAGTAGGAGAGTCAGAAGCAGGAACACCACGGAGAGGAGAATCAGAAGCAGGATCACCACGGGAAGCAGTAGGAGAGAGAGGAGCAGGAGGTGTGTCCCAGGTCAGCTGAGCAGAAGCCCCAGGGGATTGCTGGGAGGAAATTCTTCTCACGAGGAGTCAGGAAGTGAGTCTGTTTCCAGCTCTCGAGAAGGAAGGTTCAAGGCAAGCTGCACTAAGGGAAGACCTGCTACCAAGAATAGCTTTGGAGAGAAGCCAGGATTACCCCACTACCCCAGAGGCCAGTATTTGCCAGCTCAAGGCAGAGGTCACGGTGAGAGGGAAGTGTTGGGGGATGGGCATTCCATGCATGACTACAGCTTAAGAAATAGGTGTAAAGTTAGGAACAAACATATTCCTGTTCAACCAGCCCGGGAGGCTAGAAGCAAAGGCTATAGAGAGCCAAGCATAAAGACAAGCCCTGCAGAGAGAAGGAAACTTCCCTATAGTAACAAAGAGAAGTTTAAAGCTTATAACTGCAAAGGGCGGGGTTCTGATTACAGACATAAGAAGCAAGATGTTTCAGAGCTAATGTTCTGGGAGTCAAGCCCAGGCAGAACCAGCTACCGAGAGAGATATAGACCCAAAGGGGGAAAAGCCTCCAGTGACTGTTATAGTGAAGTGTCACAAGACGCTATAGCTGAATACCGTTCTCAAGAAGGGTCTGATACCAGCAGTGTGAGTAGTGCTGGGGAAATGATATGGGAAGACGCTGCTAGTCTGCAAGAGGATATTCCTATGGATTGCAGTGTCTGTGTTAAATGCAACCGTATGATGTAAATACTGGATGAAGAGAACTCTGTGAATATAACAAGAGAAAATACGTGTGTCACCACTTTTGTTGCTAAGCTTATCTGATTTAAAGTTTCTGTTTCCTTTGACAAAGTCCGAGCGGGACGGGGAATAAAACCCACTTTTCATTTCAAGTTGCTCTGAAAGACTTTTTATTTACAAGGCCAGAGCAATTACTTGTGCATACGCCCTAGGCAACCGCCTATATAGGGCTAAATAGGCCTCTAACCACAGGCCCCATCACACTACGTACCCATATGTGAAGACTCATTCCTGCTTGTTCCTGGAGATAGCAATTTTCAGTAGTACAACTATGAAAGGAGGAGTGACGAAATTTTATAAGTTGATGAAGGAGAGTTCAGGAGATAAATTGTGGTTCCAGGCAAGGTGGGAGAAGGACCTGAGAGTTAGTTGGCGGGGGGGGGGGGGGAGGAAGAGTGGAAGGGGATCTTTAGAAGATTGGGTAAAGGGAGAATGGCACCTAATATGGGTGAGAACAGGTTTAAAATGCTATACCAGAGGTATTATACCCCAGAACGCCTGTGGCACATAAATGGCACCGGAACCTCTCAATGCTGTCAACAGTGTGAAAACGTGGGAACCTTTCTTCATTTGTGGTGGGAATGCCTAAAAGATTTTTGGGAAAAGTTAAGGATTTTATGGCGGGGGGAGGGGGAGTTCTAGAGCAAGAGGTTCAAATGATGAGGGAGGTGGTTTTATTGAATGGAAGAGTGGGGAAGACGAAGGCTGGGGAATAACAGTGGGTTAAAATGGGTGCCTTGTCGGTACACCCGGATATTGCCAATGCTTGGAAACAGCTTGGGGGGGGGGGGGGAGTACATGAGTAGGATAAGTATGGTCTGTTCAATGGCAAAGCTCACTGCAATGCAGTGGAAATGCTTGGAGAGGTTCCAAGAAGTGTGGGAGCCATATAGGTGATGGGAAGAGACTGTTAGGAATTGTTGAAAGTCATATGGATGGGTTATTGGCAAGGAATGCAGGCAAAGCTGTGGGAAGGCGTTCTGAAGATAGCAGTGCTTCTGTAATGTGGACCGCAGAGGAGGAGGGTGGAGAGGGTTTGGGCTAGGCCTAGCAATTTTTCTTGTATAGAAGGGTCCTGTCTGATATTGAATGAGATTTGTTGGAAAGCCATTGGAAGCATTATAAAGAAATTAAAAAGAATAGTAGAACAAATGTTCCGTATCAATTGTTTCACTCCACTCATGATTTTGTAACTTCTATCAAATTCCCTTCTGCTAGAACCTTTTTGAGATGGGGCAACCAGATAATGTATACAATACTCAAGTTGCAGTCACACCATGGAGTTATACAGAGGCACAGTGATATTCTTACTTTCGTTTGCCATCCCTTTTTGAATAACATTCTATTCGCCTTTTTAGCAGCAGTGGCATACCAGGCTGAAAATTTAAAGTATTGTCCACAATGACTCCCAAGATCTTTTTCTGGTATAGTGACCTAATTCACAGCCCAGCATTTTGTACCTGTTCTTGCTATTGTTTTTACTTATGTGTATCACTTTGCACTTGTCCACATTAGATTTCATCTGCCGACGTCACTGACCAAGATGGCAGTCGTGCTATAGAGTTCCTACAGCCAGAAAGAGAAGATTCCCCTATTAAGCAGCAACTCCCAGCCTAAGCCTATTAGAAAAGCACGGTGGGCAATCCGGTAAGAAGAGCAGCGGTGAATGGCACAAAAAAAAAAAAAACACCAGCCCGGACTTAAAACCTTTTGGGTTTAAACTAGCAATCAGGGCAGACGGAGGGAAAGTAAAAATGGTGCTGAGCAGGCTGGCAAGAGGAGAAACTAAAGCGCTACCAGGTGGGTCCCGGGAACAACATGGAGAGGAAATTGGCAAACTCAAAGAGGAGCTAAAGGAGTGGTTTGGGACCCTCCGATAGGACCTTGCAATCTTTAAAATGGAGGCACTGACTTGGATCAAAGAGTTGCATGCAGATATCCATGAACTTGGGCAATGAGTAGAAATGGTGGAAAACCAAGTGGAGGACCATGAGGGATTAATGCAGAATATAAAGGCACTGGCTGACCAAATAAAATATGAAATGGGAGAAATATGGTTAAAACTGGAAGATCTGGAAAATAGGGCCAGATGCTCAAATATACGCTTGCGTGGAGTGCCTGAGGGGGAAGGCACAGACAACTATAAAACCCTGATGGAGCAATTCTGTAGAGCACTGCTACAGCAGGCAGAAATGCCAGTGGATGAGCTATGATTTACTATAGACAGAGTACATAGAGCGCTCGGCCACCCAGAGAGAAGGGCAGCCAGGGGGACATAATTGCATGTCTTCATGAATATAGTACAAAGGAAGTGGCCATGCTAGCCGCGAGAAAGATGGGCAAATTACAATGGGAAAATCACCCCGATGAAATATACGCGGACATCTCTGCAATAACAATAAGGAGGAGAAGATACTTTCGCCCTGTCACTTCGTGTCTGAGATAGGAGAGGATCCGCTTCAAGTGGCTATTCCCATTTGGCTTGCAATTTACAATATTAGGAGTCACAACAAAAGCATGGACAGTAGAAGATGCAGTCAATGGGATGAAAAAAGCTGGATGGTCCAAATTACCAGCAGTGCCAGGAGAAAAAGGTGAGAGAGCTCAGTGGGTGCAGGATGGCAAAGAGCAACACAGGGCAATCGTCGTCTAAGATGACAGAAGGCAAAAGGATCCAAGAATACAGGAGAAGGATGAAGCAGACTGGTTGAGACAGGAAGTACTGTCAGGACTGAGTAACTAGGGAAAAGGAGGAGAGTTCATATAAAAATGTGTGTGTAATTGTTATAGAAATTAGGGGAAGGAGGTGAAATCTAAAAAAAAATGGCAGGGACATACACCTCGCAGGAGTGATGCGAAAGGAATGGGTGGGAGGGGGAGGAAGGGAGGGGGGAAAAGGAATGTTGGGGGAGGGGTGAGGAAGGGGAACTGTACAGATTGGATATAGTTCTCTATAGGATATATGGCAAACAGGAAAATGCATAATTTTCGAGTTACCGGTATATCCTTGAATGTAAAAGGCTTATACTCACATAGGAAGAGGCAATTGATGTATAAATAAATAACACATCTAAAAGGAAATATAGTCTTAATACAAGAAACACATCTAACCACTAGAGATGAAAGGAGACTAGTAAACCAGAAATACCAAGCTCAATGGTTTGCATCTAACCACCTAGAAAAGAAAAAAGGAGGAGTAGGAATTATAATGGCCTCTCATTTTCAACATCAGTGTATCGAGGTTAAGAAGGATAGGGGAGGAAGGTAACTCCTCTTGAAAATAAAGGACCTAAATCAAACATACATGTTAGTGAACTTATATGGCCCAAACAGTGCGCAAGGGGAATTTTCTGAACAGGTGAAGCGTATGATAGTCAATTTTGCTGGCAGCCACCTAATAGTAGGGGGGGGGGACTTCAATTTAGCAGTTAATCCAGAGCTTGACACATCACGGGGAAATCCTGTGGGCAATACAAAACAAAGGAAGAAATTAAAATCACTAGAGGGACTTGGACTTAATGACTTTCTGCATTGTACAAATTAATGTTCATTGTAAACCACACTGATTCATAAGAGCGTGGTATAAAAAGAATTAAATAAATAAATAAAAGAGACCGTACCTTCTATTCGACTGCTCATGTTACCTATTCAAGGCTAGCTATGGTGTGGGCTCATAAATCACTTATGCCACAGATGGTGGCGAGTGAAATTTAAGAAAACACGTGGTCCGACCATGCTCCAGTTTGGGGAGACTTCCAGGATCCCATTATTTGCAGGAAGAAGGGGGCATGGAAATTAAATGAATCCCTATTGGACGACCATGAGATAGTCTGGCAGGTACAAAACTCCATTACAGAATACTTGAAATATGACGATAATGGCCAGTGCCCAATGGGTATGGTTTGGGATTGCTTGAAGGCGGTAACAAGGGGGAAATTAATAGCGATAACAAAAAAGAAAACAGGGGTCCTGAACACTTTCGATAGTAAAAAACTCACAAGAACCAGGCAACAACTAAATAAAATAGAATTGGCTAAGATAAAAAATGCACAGGAGAAACTCCATCAAAATTATTTTGAGTTTGGTAACGAACCAAGCCAGTTATTAGCGTATCAACTCCAAAAACAACAGAATAGAAACTTTATACATAAAATTAGAGACAGACACGGGAAGGAACTGAGGAGAGAAGAAGAAATAAAAGCTAGATTTGTAGAATCTTATAGGGACCTGTATACTCCAGAAAGAAATGCTCTAGTAGAGAAAATAGAGTATTTGGATGAGATTCAATTACCAAAATTAAATGTGGAGGAAGTTATGAGTATTTCTAGGCCGATCATATGTCAGGAGGTACTTCAGGTCATTAAAGAACTATCAACCTGTAAGACCCTGCAACAGATGGCTTTTCCAATAAATTTTATAAAGTATTTGCATCAATATTGACAGAGCCTCTTACCCGATTGTTTAATTTTATAGGAACAGAGGAACAACTCCCACCTTCTATGAGAGTTGAAATGGGTGACATTACTACCTAAGGAGGGTAAAGACCCAAGTCAATGTGGGTCATACAGACCGATCTCACTATTGGGATTGGATTTAAAAAATTTTACTAGAGTGCTGGCTAATTAGTGAGGCCGCGGGCAGGGTCCCGGCGGCTGACCGTAACCGGGCGCGCGGCCCGGTGCGGGAACTGGGCGCGCGGCCCGGTGCGGGAACTGGGCGCGCGGCCCGGTGCGGGAACTGGGCGCGCGGCCCGGTGCGGGAACTGGGCGCGCGGCCCGGTGCGGGAACTGGGCGCGCGGCCCGGTGCGGGAACTGGGCGCGCGGCCCGGTGCGGGAACTGGGCGCGCGGCCCGGTGCGGGGACCCTGCGCGCGGCCGAGGCTGGCGGCGCGTGGGCGAAGGGATTTTAAATCCATTAGCTCCCGGAAAATGCGGCCGCATGGGAGCCAATGGAAGAGTTGTCGGGTGGGCGTGGCGGGGGGAGGAGTCGGCTGGGGCCTCCGTGTGGCCAGTCGCGGGTGCAGAGGCCTGAGCGGTGGCTGCTTCTGTCTCTTCTCCTCGTGTCAGCGGATTTGGGGCCTGCAGCGCGGCGGCGAGGCCTGGACGGCTGATCGAGAGGGTGCCGGTTGGTCATTGTGCGGTGCAGAGGGGGAGTTCATCAGAGGCAAGTGCTGGGCGGTGGGCAGGTCTGGGAGTTTGCCGGTGGGGCCCCTTGTCTGTTGGGAGTGAGAGGGGTGTTGGGTGCGAGTGGTGGTTTGGAGGGGGGATTGTTTATTAAAGAAAAAAAAGAAAAAAAAGAAATTAAAGACGAAAAAGGCATTCATTGAGTAAACGGAACCGCATATCGCCTGCAGCAGGTTCCAGTATAGTTTTAAAATTTATTCTCCAGCTCTGAAAAGGGGAGGGGTGTTGTGGGTTTGCGGCTCAGTGTGCGGGGAGTCTGGTGCAGCAGAGGGGGGCTGATGCCGCGCCGCGGGAGTCGCGTGAGCAGGGCAGGAGGGCAGAGTAGGGCTGCAGGGCCCCGGCGTATGTCCTCCAGGGCGGAGCCAGGCGAGGGGGGAGGTAGGTGGGGGCGAAGGCGAGGTCGGGGGTGCAGTGGTGGCAGGGGGGATACGGGGGTGAATCGGGGGAGAGGGGGAAACTCAGAGGTTGCGTGGGGCTCAGGGGGGAGGTTCACGGGTGCGGGGGGGCCGAGCTAGGGGGCGCACGCCGCGTGGGGCTTTGCGGGCTGGCGGTGCGCAGTGCAGGAGCGGAGTGCCTCCGTTGGGGGACACGGGGGGGGGAGTATGTGTGAGGTGGTCGTTGGTGCTTGTGTGGGGGTGAGTGATAATGGGGGGCAGGGACAAGGTGGGTTAGTGCAGCCGGGTTGGGTGCATTATGGTCAGGGTACACCCTCCCATACAGGGTGGCCTGTGATGCAAGGGGGATTTGCGGCGGGGGGAAGGCCGTCGCCCTGGGAGCATTGGGCAAGTGGGGGCCAAGGTACTTCGGCTGCGGAATGGGGTGCAGTGTGGTCCCCCATGTGGTCTCCGGCAGTTCCCCCCCCCCTGTTTTTTCTCTTTTATCTCAGCAGGTGAGGGGGATGACACAGCCTTCATGGGGGCAGAGTGCGGTGAACCAAACTCAGATGCCGGCAGCAGATGGGGATGCGGTGGTGAGGCATGGTTCCGCGGAAGTGGCAGCCAGTGGAAGCCGGATTGAAGCAGGACAGCTCGTGGAAGGGAGTGGCCAGGTTGATGAGGGGCCCGTGGCGGCTTCTCCGCCGGATGGACAGGCTGCAGGTGAGTTGTCTGGGGAGCAGGGGGTGGGGCCTTTGCTCCCATCTGTGCGGGGTACGGAGGGGCGTAGATCTCAGAAGGGGAGGCGTCGTTCTTGCCGTCGACGGCGTAGCTCTGAGTCGTCTTCGTCCTCTTCCTCGGGTGAGTCGTCCTTGTCGTCTGGGGCAGAGGTAGTGCGGCAGGAGGGAGAAGGCGGCGGGGTACAGGGCTGGGGGAGGGGCCCCACCCGTGGTCGCGTTCCCAGAGCTCTGGGAGGGGGTCCCGAGAAGCTGCGCCGAAAAATACGGAAGCAGCGTTATATCAATATCTTTCGGCTGTTGGAGGGCAGGAAACGGTCGGGCGAGAGCAGGAAAAAGAGGAAGGAGGATGAGAAGGTGGGTTGTATTAAGAAAGTGGCGCGCAATGTGGTAAATTGGACTCTGGCTTTTCTGTGCCTTGCCAGTGTGTGGGGGCATTATTCGCCGGCGCATTATGGTATGTTGCTGGCATATGCGGATTCTATTCTAGAGGCGTCACAGACTCACAAGGGTTGGGCGTGGTTGAATTACGATGAAATGTTTAGGGATAAGATGGAGGAGAATCGCTTGTTGTCCTGGGGCACGCAGGACATAAACCTCTGGTTGACGCAAATGTCGGCCACACCGGGTTTTGATTGGGGGGGAGGGGGGTGCTGCTGGCGTGCCGGGGGGTGCTGCTGGCGTGCCAGGGGGTGGCCATTCCCTTCGGTCGGTGGGCGGGTTGCAGCAGAAGGCTAGCACGGGAGGGGTCAGCAATGTGTGTTGGCGATTCAACCGCACTGCCTGCCCCTTTCCGGACTGTAAATTCAAGCACTTCTGCTCGATCTGTGGCGGGGGGCACTCCGCAACTAAGTGCAACAGGAAAGGGTCCAACGGTGCCACGGGGTCTGGACCCAAGCCTCAATGAGTTGGGGAGCCGGGCGCCATCTCCGATATGGTTGGATGCCTTGCGCTGTTGGCTCCAGCGGTATCCGCGGAGGCGGGATAGGGAGGCGTTAGAGGAGGGCTTTCTGTTGGGGTTTCGTATTCTGGTGCGGGGTGTAGTGGTGGCTTCTAGTGCCCGGAATTCGCCTTCGGTGCGGCGTTTTGATGCAGTGGTGCAGGACAAGTTGGCAGGGGAGTTGCAGCTTGGGCGTATCGCAGGCCCGTTCAGTGATCCTCCTTTCCCGGACATGGTGATTTCTCCGCTGGGGATAGTGCCTAAGAAGGAGCCGGGGAAGTTCCAGCTCATACATAATTTGTCCTGTCCATTGGGCGCGTCGGTAAACGACCATATTCCGCGGGAGCTTTGCACAGTGCGATATGCTTCATTCGATCGGGCGACGGAGTTGGTGAGATTGGCGGGGAGGGCGGCGTTGATGGCTAAGGTAGATATTGAGTCGGCCTTCCGCTTACTGCCAGTGCATCCTTCCTCCTTTCCTTTGCTTGGGTTTTGTTTTCGGGGGGAGTATTATTTTGACAAATGCATGCCAATGGGCTGTTCTGTCTCTTGCGCCTACTTCGAGATGTTCAGCACATTTTTGCAGTGGGTGTTGGGTCAGCGGAAGGACTCGAGAAATGTGGTGCACTACCTGGATGATTTCCTGTTTGTGGGCCCGGCGGGATCGGATGGGTGTCAGCAGTTGTTAGGGGGGTTCCGGGACTTGGCACAGGAGCTGGGTGTGCCATTGGCAGCGGAAAAGACGGAGGGTCCTACGACGCAGCTTACCTTCCTGAGGGTGGAGTTGGACTCCATTGATATGACAGTGCGTTTGCCGCCGGAGAAAGTGGCAGGTTTGCGGGAGTTGGTGGCTAACGTATTAGCGTCCTCCAAGATTACCTTGCGGGAGATACAGGCATTGGTGGGCTCTTTGAACTTCGCATGTAAGGTGATTCCCATGGGCAGGGTGTTTTCCAGGCACCTGGCAGCTTCAACAGCGGGGGTGCGGAGACCGCACCACCGGATCCGAGTCACAGAAGTGATGAAGGCGGATTTGCGGGTCTGGAGTCGTTTTTTGGAGGATTTTAACGGGACTTCGGTTCTGCTGGGGGCTGCGGTGTCCAGCCCGGAGTTGGAGCTTTTTACGGATGCTGCGGGGAGCGAGAACTTAGGGGTGTACTTTGGCGGAGCCTGGTGTGCTAGTAGGTGGCCACAGGCTTGGCATGCTTCGGGTTTGACCACCAACATAACTGTCCTCGAATTGTTTCCGCTTCGGGTAGTATTGGAATTATGGCCAGATAGGTTGCGCTATCGACGGATAGTTTGGTGGTGTGATAATGAAGCTGTAATCAGTGTAGTCAATCGCTTTTCTCCCAAGTGCTTGCAGGTGGCGGGGTTGATGCGGGAAGTGGTTCTGGCATACCTATGGTTGAATGTAGATGTGAGGGCTCGGCATATCCCCGGCTGTAGTAATGTGATAGCTGATGCTCTTTCTCGTTTTCAGTGGGAGCGGTTTCGTGCGCTGGCCCCGGAGGCGGACAGAGAAGGATCCGTGGTCCCAGAGACATTGTGGAGCACTGGCCTGGCGGGATGCTGAGCCTGCTGCTGAGTTCGGTGACGGCCGGCACGTGGTTGGCGTACCAGCGTGGCTGCGACAAGGTGTCCGATTTTTTGGGGGAGCAGGGGTGACAGGCAGGCAGGGTGCTGGAGGGCCTCATTGGCTGTTATATCGCTGAGGCCAGAGGTCGCGGGTTGTCCAGGTCGGCGGTGCGTTCGCATTTGGCGGGGTTTAACTTTTTTGCCAGTGCGGTGGGTTGGGATCGTTCGCGGGTGGAGTCTTGGCGTGTAGGCTCCTGCAAGGGTGGGAGCGGGTGAGGCCATCTCCCCCGGACCCTCGGAGGCCCATTACGCATGAATTGCTGGTGAGACTTCTGGCAGTATTGCCTCGGGTGGCTTCTTCCCGTTTCAAGGTCTTGCTATTCCGGGCGGTTTTTTGTCTTGCCTTTTTCGGGGCCTTTCGTATTGGGGAGCTGGTGGCGAATTTGGGCAGGGTGGGGGGTGGGGGCAGCCTGCAGCGGCACCATGTGCGGTTGGAGGCGGGGCAGTTGCGGATCCTTTTGGTGAAATCCAAGACGGATCAGCGGGGGAGGGGTTTGTGGGTCATATTGAGGGAGGTCCTGGGGCTCGTGTCGTGCCCGGTGGGGGCGGTGAGGCAGTATCTTCGTGCGCGGCCCGATATCGCGGGGGGTCTTTTTCTACATGAGGACGCGCGGGTGTTGACCTGTTTTCAAGTGACGGCAGTGCTACAGCTGGCGCTGCATTCTTTAGGAGAGGACCCCATGCGCTTCGCGCCTCACTCTTTTCGTATTGGTGCAGCTACGATGCGGCGGGGGCTGGGCTGCCCGATCATGAAATTAAGAGCATTGGCAGATGGCGGTTTCAGGCGTTTAAGGGTTATGTCCGGCTTTGAAGGGTCGGCGGTGCTGGGGGCGGGGGTTACCAACTGTTCATTTGTTTTGCAGATGGGGATCTCGAGCCTGTTGGAGCCTGGGTGATTGGTCATTCATTTGTCCACTGGGCGGGGCGGCGTGCTGCGACGAGGCCTGTGGGCCTGAATTTGGGGATGGATCCTGCTGTGGTGTCGGTATCATGGCTGGGTGAGCGTGGACTCCGTTGGCTGCAGCTGCTCCCTTTGCTTTGGCACTACAGGAGGACGTTGCGACAGCCGGCAGTACTGATTGTGCATTTGGGGGGTAATGACCTTGTCTCCTGGTCATGTCGACAGCTGATTAGAGCCGCGCAGGAGGACTTTGAGGTTGTTCTCCGAATGTTCCCGGGAACTATTTTGCTGTGGTCCGACATTATCCCACGGCCGGCGTGCTGGAGTCAGCGGCGTTGGTCCAGGGGCCTGACTAAGATATACCGTCAGATTGGGCGTTGGTTTGCGAGCGGGGGGGTTATCAGATCTTGCATTCCTGGGTGGAAGTGGGTTGTGCGGGGCTCTATAGAGGGGATGGAGTGCATTTGTCTCCTGTTGGCATGGATCTGCTCCTGAATGACTGGCAGGAGGCTTTAGAGTATGTCATTTTGCGGGACGCTCGCTGGTCACAGCTTCGTGTTTCGGGGGGCGGCGCAGCGACAGGGTTGTGGTCTGTGCAGGTGGCAGGATCCCGGAGGTTTCCGGGGTCCAGTGCCTCAGGGTACACTTGGGCGGGGGTGGGGTACCCCTCACCCGGACAAACCCTGGCCGACTTTTGCTATGGGCATGGCGAAGTCGGGGAAAGGGATTGGAAGCTTGCCGGGGCAAGTTTATGGCCGTAGCGGTGGTAATGCACTTTTCTAAGGTATGGCTGGTGTGGCACTACTCCGCGGAGGCTGGTTAAGGTTTATGATGTTGGAATGTTTAAATGTTTAATGGTTAATAAAGCTGCGACCAGTTTGTTCCCATAAGAGTTTGTGTAGTGTTTTCTTCTTGTGGTTGGATGTGGGGAGGTAAGGGGGGGGTGGATGCTCGCAGGGCCCGGAGCACCGGGTCCGCTTGCCTCGGTTATTAGTGAGGCCGCGGGCAGGGTCCCGGCGGCCGACTGTAACCAGGCGCGCGGCCCGGTGCGGGGACCCTGCGCGCGGCGGAGGCTGGCGGCGTGTGGGAGAAGGGATTTTAAATCCATTGGCTCTCGGAAAATGCGGCCAGATGGGAGCCAATGGAAGAGTTGTCGGGTGGGCGCAGCAGGGGGAGGAGTCGGCTGGGGCCTCCGCGTGGCCAGTCGCGGGTGCGGAGGGCTGAGCAGTGGCTGCTTCCCTCCCTCCCGCCCATTGCGGTTTCACGACGGGGTGGGGAATTCATTGGGGGTGTTGCAGCTTTGCGGGGGGGGGGGCGGGATCCCAGAGGTTTCCGGGGTCCGGTGCCTCAGGGTACACTTGGGTGGGGGTGGGGTGCCCCTGACCCGGACAAACCCTGGCCGACTTTTGCTATGGGCATAGTGAAGTCGGGGAAAGGGACTGGAAGCTTGCCGGGGCAAGTTTATGGCCGTAGCGGTGGTAATGCACTTTGCTAAGGTATGGCTGGTGTGGCACTACTCCGCGGAGGCTGGTTAAGGTTTATGATGTTGGAATGTTTAAATGTTTAATGGTTAATAAAGCTGCGACCAGTTTGTTCCCATAAGAGTTTGTGTAGTGTTTTCTTCTTGTGGTTGGATGTGGGGAGGAAAAGGGGGGGGGGGTGGATGCTGGCAGGGCCCGGAGCACCGGGTCCGCTTGCCTCGGCTACAGACCATTACCATATATGCCACAGCGTATTCACATGAACCAGTGTGGGTTTATACCAGGGAGGCAGGCCTCTGATAACATTAGGAGAGTATTGAATATATTGTGGAAGGGAAGATCTAAGAATGAAGAAATAATGCTGTTGGCGATAGACGCAGAAAAAGCATTTGACAGGGTGTCGTGGCCATTTTTATTCTAGACCCTGACAAAAGTGGGCATTGGGAGCACTTATTTAGAATGGATAAAAACATTATACAAACAGCCGCTAGCAACACTGCAAATAAATGGAGATTATACGAAAACCTTTGAGCTAGCTAGAGGAACATGCCAGGGGTGCCCACTATCCCTCCTATTATTCGTCTTATCGGTGGAACCCTTGGCTCAAAGGGTTACAGAAAACACAGAGATTAAAGGAATACAATGAGATACAAAGGGGAGAGCAAAGTGTCTCTATTCGTGGATGACTTGCTATTTATGATTACATCCTCACAACAATCATTAAGAACATTCATTGGGCAGCTGGACCAAATCGAGACATTATCTGGGTTTAGAATGAATGCATCCAAGTCAGAAATCCTGAATATTTCACTCCCAGATGTAAGGTGCGAATAAAAACCCTTTCCCTTTAAATGGGCGAAACAGTGTCTTCGCTACCTGGGAGTTCAATAGACTGCAATGTTACTAAACATGTTTCGGGTTAATTATTTACCCCTTGAGAAAAAAAGAAACCTGGATGCATGGAATAGGGTGGGGCCATCCTGCACTGGAAGAATATCTGCAATAAAAATGATGATCCTACCCAGATTACTATTTCATCACGTTACCAATCTCTATCCCATTAGGATTCTTGAGCAGACTTCAAGGCCGTATAATGAAGTTTATTTGGAGAGGCAAAAGAGCCAGAGTATCCAGACATATTTTAGTAAGAAATAGGGACAATGGGGGAATGGCGATACTTGACCTTCCACAATATTACAGTGCAGCCAGGCTGAAGGCAGTACTGGAATAGGTACAAATCAAGAATGGGTACAAACAGAGAAAGAAGCACTGGGGATTCCGTTTTTGGGGGAAGCCCTCTGGATTCCCAAAGGGAAAAATTTAATATCAAAATGCCCCAATCCCTTTATAGCTTTAATGTTGCAAATATGGTTTAAATGGTGAGACAAACGGATGGGAGACGAATGTAAAACCAGATGGATTCCTCTTAGAGGAAATGTGAACTTCCCACCCAGGCTGCAGGGGGGCACATATTGAGAGATGGGCCCACAACAAGTTAAGGAGGGTGGGCCAGTTCCTAGAGGGAAAAAAGATTAGGAAAGGCGGGATAGAGGTGATATGATTGAGATGTTTAAATATCTCCGTGGCATAAATGTTCAGGGAGAGAGCCTCTTTCAATTGAAAGCAAGTTCTGCTACGAGGGGACATGGGATGAAGGTGAAGGGAGATAGATTCAGGAGTGATATGCGGAAATATTTCTTTATGGAAAGAGTAGTGGATCCGTGGAATAGTCTCCCAGTGGAGGTGGTAGAGATGAGGACAGTAACTGAATTCAAAAAAGCATGGGACCAACACAGAGGATCTCTAAAGGTAAAAAGTGGACTGTTGTAGTTGTTGATATGGAAGGACAGACTAGATAGGCCATGTGGTCTTTTTCTGTCATCATGTTTCTATGTTTCTTTGAAGAAATTAGAGAAGCGTTCTCATTAAAAAAGTCGGACCACTACCTTTATATACAAGTGGTCCATTATATTCAAAATATAGTCATTCCAGGATTGAAAGAGGAATATGCCCCCAATTGAAGAATTGTTCACTAGGGAAAGAGTAAAAGGGGCCATCACCCAACTCTATAAACTAATGGAAGTAAAGAGGAATGACAAAGAAATATTTCAAAATATCTGGGAAGATCACACATGAGATTACATCTTTTTGCATAGAAACAAAGGTTTATTGGCTACCAAGTTAATAGGCTATAACTATAAAATTATATACCGTTGGTATCTCAGAGACATGGTGGAAGGAGGACAACCAGTGGGACACTGTGATACCTGGGTACAAACTATATCGTAATGATAGAGCTGATCAAATTGGTAAAGGGCTGCGCTGTATGTTAGAGAGGGCATTGAGTCACAAAGGATTAAAGTTTTGCAGGAAACAAAATTTGTTGTAGAATCTCTATGGATTGAAATTCTATGTAAAAATGGAAAGGCGATGGCAGTGGGGGTGTACTATTGACCGCCTGGCCAGAATGAACAAATGGATGATGAAATGCTCAAAGAAATCAGGGAAGTTAACAAAGGTTACAGCACAGTAATAATAATGGGTGATTTCAATTACTCTGGTATCGACTGGGTCAGTGTTACAGCAGGACATGCTAGGGAGGTAAAGTTTCTAGATGAAATAAATGACTGCTTCTTGGAGCAGCTGGTTCATGAACCGACCAGAGGGGAAGCCATTTTGGACCTAGTCCTTAGTGGAACACAAGATCAGGTGCAGGAGATAAGGGTGTTGGGGCCACTTGGCAATAGTGATCATAGCATGATTGCATTTGATTTAATTAATGGAGGAGGGACGGCAAGGAAATCCACAGTACTACCTTTTAACTTTCGAAAGGGAGACTATGATAAAATGAGGAAAATAGTTAAGAAAAAACTAAAAGGTGCAGTTGCAAAGGTTAAAGACTTACATTGAGCTTGGGTGTTGTTTAAAAATACTATCTTGGAAGCCCAGACCAGCTGTATTGCACACTTTAAGAAAGGCGGAAGGAAGTCCAAAGAATCGAACCTGACAGATCTCTGTGACACACCTCTGGTAACATCTTTCTCTTCAGAGTGAGCTCCATTTACCTGTGCACTTTGTCTCCTCTCACTTAACCAATTTCTAACCCAGTCATTCACTTTAGGGTCAATTGCTAGGGTGCTCAGTTTGTTTATAAGTCGTCTGTGTTGAACGGTGTCAAAGGCTTTACTGAAATCTAAGCACACCACATCTAGGGCTCTCCCTCAGTCCAACTCCTGGTCACCGAGTCAAAGAAATCAACCAGATTTGTCTGACAAGACCTGCTTCTGGTAAACCCATGCTGCCTCGGATGCTGCAATCCATTGGACTCCAGAAACCTCACTATCCTCCCTTTTAGCAGTGTTTCCAATAATTTACTCACCACAGAGGTTAGACTAACCGGCCTGTAGTTTTCAACCTCATCCTTACTTCCGCTTTTGTGTAAAGGGACCCCTTGTGCTTTTCTCCAGTCCTCTGGGACTAATCCAGACTCTAAAGAAGCATTGAAAAAGTCAGTCAGTGGAGCTGCTAGAATGTCCCCAAGTTCCTTCAATATTTTCGGATGTATCCCATCTGGTCCCATCACTTTGTCTAATTTAATTTAGCTAATTCTCACAAACACAATCTTCTGAAAATCTTTCAAGATCCCCATCACTTCTGTTCCAATTTGTTTTCTGAGGACCTGCCTCTGGCCCTTCATCTGTGAACACAGAACAGAAATATTTGTTAAGCAATTTATGCTTTATCCTCATTCTACATATTCCTCCCCTTCACCCTTGAGTCTGAAAATAGCACTTTTGCCCTTCTTCCCCTCACTAACATATCTGAAAAATGTCTTATTCAGCCATTTTATTGCATTGGCTATTTCTTCTTCTATTTGTATCTTTGCTTTCTTAGCTACTTTGCCAGCTTCTCTAAGTTTTTCCAAATATAGATGCTTGTCTTCCTCTCTCTGTGATCTCTTTTATTTTATGAAAACCACCCTCTTTTTCTGCACCTTTTCAGCTACTTCATTGAGAACCATAGTGGCCTCCTTTTCCTTTTACATTTATTTACCTGTCTAATAAAAAGGTTTGTTGCCACTGATGACTCCTTGAGGTATTGTCCCATCTTGGCAAAGTTAGTTTTCCTAAAGTCTGACCCTCTCTTTTGAATGGATTTTATCAGAACAAGTCCTAATACTAATACTGAACCATTTATTTATTTATTTCTCTTATATACCGCGCTCTTCAACATCAGTGCGGTTTACATGGAACATTTATGTTTTACGGTGGGTTAACCGTAAAAATACAGATAACAGGTAGCTCAACTTGGATAGTCAAAATTAACTATTTACACATATTTAAACATAGTAGTATTTACATATTATACATCATTTGAGAGAAAATAACCATATCATCTGGTGATCACTGGATGCGAGATGATCTTTATGATATCAGAAACACTTTCCCCATTGGTAAGCAACAAGTCCAGTATGGCCCCTAAACATGTGAGTTTTGTTACCAGTTGCCTGAATAGTTCCTCCCTGTAGAGAATCTAGGATCTCCTTACTTCTAGATGACATTGCAGCAGGGATGTGCTAATCAACATCCAGGATATTGAAATCACTTTTCCTTTCATGGCAATACTGTATATGTATTCTATTAAATCCCCGTCCACTTCTTCTCCCTGTGAGAGAGATCTGTATATGACACCAATGCAAATGGATTTCACTTTCCCTCTTTCTAGTTTAACCCACAGTGCCTCCTCACTCTCTTTTAAGCCCTCTAATTATATAGCTTTAATATTACTTTTTACATATTGTGCCACTCCTCCTCTCCCTTCTTCCTATCTTGTCCTTACTGAATAAAATATAGCCCGGTAAAATTACATCCCAGTCATGGTTGTCTGTTAACCATGTCTCTGTAACTGCCATTAAATCCAAGTCAGCCTCTTCCATTAAAGCCTCAATATCTGGGATCTTATTTCCCATGCTATGGGCATTTATACACACCGCTTTCCAGATGTTGTCCCTTTTACTCATTTCTACACAGGTATTTAATGTTCCACTTACCTTGGGGCTTTCTTCACCCATTCCAACAAATCTAGTTTTTCCCCCTAAATCCTCTTCCCTCCTTCCTCCTTTCTCTATCGCTGTTGATATCACTCTTCTGCTTCCTGTTCCTCAGTCCGTAACCTTGGGGTCATCTTCGACTCTTCCCTCTTTCTCCACACATATCCAACAGATGGCTAAAACCTGCTGTTTCTTTCTCTATAACAATAACAAAATTTGCCCTTTCCTTTCTGAACACACTACTAAAACACGTTTCCACTCTTTAATTGCCTATCGCTTAGGTTACTGCAACCTTCTCCTTGCTGCTCTCCTTCCAAATCATCTTTCTCCTCTTCAGGCTGTTCAAGACTCTGCTGCGTGGCTAATCTTTCACCAGTCTCATTATACTCATATAACCTCTCTTCTCAAATCACTTCATTGGCTTCCCTTCCACTTCCATATCCAATACAAACTTCTCCTTCTGACCTGTAAGTGCATTCATTCTGTTACTCCTCACTACCTTTCCCTCCCTCCTCTCTCCCTAAACCCCTCCTTGTGAACTCTGCTCTTCCTCAGGCTCTCTTTTCTCTATGCCCTTCTCTTTCACAGCCAACTCCAGACTTCGATCCTTTCACCTTTCTGCTCCTTATGCCTGGAACAAACTACCTTTATTTTTACATCAGGTTTCATTTCTCCCCCTTTTCAAATCCATGCTAAAGGCTCACCTCTTTCAGGCCGCTTTTGGATCTTAATCCTTTGTTCTCATTCTGTCTCCTTACCCTTTCTTATTGTACCCTTGTTCTTATCTATTGTACTGTCTGTCTTGATTAGACTGTAAGCTTTGATGAGCAGGGACTTTCTTATTATATGTGTCTGTACAGCGCTGTGTACGCCTTGTAGCACTATATAAATGATTAATAGTAGTAGTAGAATCTTGTTGAAAGCCCTCTTCAGTAGGTTAAACAGTCTGCTGCGGAAGACACTTCAACACGTCTGGGAAAGATGGACACCATCTCTGCTCTGCAGCTCTTGGATCATCATCTCATGGTCCAGGAAACCAAAATGCTCTCGATGACACCATCCATGCAGCCATGCATTCATCTCCAAGATGCGAGCTTCTCTGCCTTGGCCTTTACCCTCAAAAGGGAGGATTGAAGAGAACACCACCTGCACACCTATCTGCTTCACCCTCTGTCCCAGAACCATGAAGTCACTTTTGATACGTAGACTGGCAACATCAGATAATAGTCAGTAGGCTTGATGAGTCTCGGCAAACTCTCTGGAACATCTCGGATTTTGGCACCTGGCAGACAGCACACCTCTCTGGACCTCAAGTCTGGTCGGCAGATGAACCCCTCAAAAGAGAGTCACAAATCACCAATACCTTTCCCTTTCTTGTGGTCACCGATTCTGCAACTTTGGGGTGCTCAAGCTCTGGTTCTTCGCTTTCCTGGGATGTTTTCACTTCCTCCACTTCCAGGGCTGCAAACTGGTTCTTCAATTCATGGGCTGGTGGACTTGGATTGTTGATTTTGCAGAATCTGGTGACTCTTGTCCAACTTTCTTCATTCTTTAGCCTCCCATCTTCACTTCTGTCAGACAGCTTGGATGTTTCAAGAAGCATCTCATCGATGTACTTTTCACTGTCTCGAGTGCTTCTCAGCCTTTCCACCTCTTCACTGAGCTCCCTTGTTTCATGAGGGCTTCAGCTTGCAGGCATCCTGCACATGAACTGTTTCTTTGACTGGCATTGGGCTCTGTCTGGATAGAGGCAGAAGCTGTAAAAGGGGCAACAGCTTTGGCAATACGATTTTTCCCAACCATCTTTCAGTTGGTAGAGCTTTGGTACCTGTTGTAGTAAATGAGAGAGACCTACCAAAGTCCCTAACTTTTCCTGTTGTCCCTTAAGAGAAAAAGCAGTTAATCTCTTTTATGTGTGTTCTAATGGCGTTATTCTATGTCCCTGTGTGTAGCTAATTAAGGAGTTGCCATATAAATCAAGAATTTTCACATGGGGTGAGTAAGCAAGGTTACTTACCTGTAACAGGGATTCTCTGTGGACAGCAGGATAAGTCAGTCACACCTGATGGTGATGTCATCCGACAGCGCCAAGACGGAAGTACTCTCCATAGCTCAGAAAGTCTTTTTTGCCCTTCTAAGCATGAGCCAACTAGTCCTACCCTCTGGCCCACACCTAGCAAGCTAGTACGTCACTAGCTGAGCCCTTGCAGCTAGGAGGCAGGCGCCAGGGTCGGAGGTTGACCCCCTTCTAGGGGAGGTGGGTGGGTATGTGTGGCTGACTTATACTGCTGTATACGGAGAACCCCTGTTACAGATAAGTAACCTCACTTTCTCCTAGGACAAGCAGGATGAGTCAGCCACACCTGGTGCCTCCCCAGCTGCATGGAGCTGTGGTAGATGGAGAGAGGTCGGTGCCCTGGACAGGAAGAATGGAGGCAGATGCGGAAGCCAGGATACAGCGAGGAACATTTATTGCATAACAAGCCCAAGGGCGACAGTGCAATAAAACGAACAGTGCAAACAGTGCAAAAAACAAGAGGCGGCACATTCTAATCTTGCCATCCAGCCCTTTGTGAGGCAGACCAGAAGCAGGATGCCCAGAGGTAGACCCGATTCTGATCTCGCAGGGGCTAGACTGCCTGCGGGATCAGAATTGGGTCTATGGCCTGGACGTGCAGGCTGGGACTCGATTCTGATCAGACTGCACCCCCAGCCACATGCCCGGCTACCTCAGTCAGTCTCCTGAAGGGAGCTGCAGTGCCATGGCATCCTGTCGCCATTGCACCGCAACTCCTTTCAGGAGCCGCAAATGCCGGCTGCCGCCAATTTCTTTCTTTCCCCACAGCCAGACCCTCTATCCAGTCTCCATTCGCCAGAATCCGGCTGTGGGGAACTTACTTCACCCCCCTACCTTTTTAATCGGGCCCGGCAGCATGATCCCCTGATGTCAAGGGGAACTTAATCCACCTCTGCAGTGGAATAAGTCCACCATCTATGTTCACGGCTCCGGACGTACAGGGCCAACTTCTGAATCAGCCCTGTATGTCCAGGGTGATGGCCCGCCCATGCCCCGTCGTCGTTCTGCCTCAGAAACACCCCCCTCCTACCCGCATCTAGGCCTTTCCATACAAACGTGCTTTTCGTATGGGGCAGCATTAGCTGGTGCCAGCAGGGGAGCGAATAGCAGGGATGGACATCCAAACAAGATGTTCATACCCGCTATTCGCTGTATCGAATGACCCCCAAAGTGGCACAGTACAGCATAAACATTACAAAAACAATGCAGAGTGTAAACATTGCAAAAACATCACAGTGAAAAGGGTAACAATGCGTATATGCAGAGTGAGGTAGGCAAAACTGGCAGCAACAGTCTGGTGCCAATAACATAGTAGTGTGGAGACAGGTTTAAGGGTCCCAAGTCTGTGCTGTGGCTAGAACCGCCTGTCCAAAGGAAGGACCTGTGCACACAGCGAGGATGATGTAGTAGTGTCTCTGGAACATGTATAGAGAGGATGAGGTGGTGGTCTTGCAGATTTCAGCCACTGATATGGAGCACAAGTTGGCAATAGTGGTGTGGCCAGTGCCCTAACTGGTGTGCGTTTACCTGTGGTGAGGCTTGAGCCTTGCCTGCTCTAGGCAGAAGGCGATGCAGATGGAGATCCATAGGGAAAGAGTGCATTTGAAGACCAGGCGGTCAGATTTATTGGGACCATAGGAGATGAAGAGTTGGGTCCCCTGCCGTTGGGCTGCCATCCAGTGAAGATAGATGCGCAGGGCCCTGATGCAGTCCTGGGTGTGGAACCTCTGCTCCTCAGGGGAAGCATGGGGCTCCGGATGGAAGTATGGGAGTTTGATGGCATGGTTGATGTAGAAGGCAGATGCTTTCTGAGGGATGAACCTGTGGTGCATCCGGTGGGTGGCTCAGTCCTGGGAGAGCAGTGTGTATGGTAGGTGCGCCACTAGAGCCTGCAGTTCACTGATCTGTCTGGCTGACTTGATTGATATCAAGAATAATGTTTTCCAGGAGGCGTACTTCAGTTCTGCTGACTGTAGTGTTCGAATGGCAGCCTTGTTAACTGGTTGATGGCCCAGTGAGGCCTGGACTGGGGGTGGAGGTTGGTCAGGCCCTTCATGAAGTGGGCGATTAGGGTCTGTGTCACGATGGAACTGTCATCTGTGTGGGCGTGGAAAGCAGCAATCACAGAGAGGTACACCCAGATGGACTATATCTTTAGGTCCTGTTGGAAAAGTGAAGTGAGGTATTGGAGGACTTGCACCACCGGGTATGAGAAGGGATCTAGTTGCAACAACGAGCACCAGGCACTGAAGTGTCGCCATTTTAGCCTGTAAGACTTTCTTGTGGAGGGGCGCCTTGCCGCTAGCACCACTTGTTCGACCTCGGAGAGCAGGTCAAGGGATGACAGTGCTATCCTTTCAATTTCCACGCTGTTAAGGTTAGTGTCTGTAGGTTGAGATGGAGGGTGTTTCTACCATCCTGAGTGTTGATATCTAGCACTAGCGGAAGACATACTAGGGCTTCCAGGGCCAGGCAATGGAGGCAGGGGAACCACACCTGCTGCAGCCAGTGGGGCATGATGAGGATGGCCTAGGCTCTATCCGAGATGATGCGCTGTATCATCATCGAGATGAGAGGAGAGGGGGGAAGGCATACACTAGTGACCATACCCCCATGAACATGTTGAAAGCATCCGTGGTGAGGCTGCGGATGGAGGGGCGTTTCAAGTAAAATAGGGTGCACTTCGCATTCTCCTCGGTGGCAAAGAGGTTGATCTGCGGCTGCCTCCACTGCTTGAAGAGAAAAGTCACTATTTGAGGGTTGAGAGTCCATTCATGCAGGTTTAGCTGGCGGCTGAGCCTGTCTGCCAGCTTGTTCAGGGTTCCTGGAAGGTAGGAGGCCCTTATGAAGCAGTGCTTGGATATGGCATAGATCCAGATCTTGAGGGCTTCCCTGCAAAGGGAATGGGAGCCCGTTCCCCCCTGCTTGTTGACGTAAAACATGGCCACCTGGTTGTCTGTCTGGAGAAGGATTACTTTGCCAGAGATGTGGATCTGGAAGGCCCCGAGGGCATAGTGGATTGCTCTGAGTTCTAGTAGGTTGATGTGGAACCCATGCTTCTTCGCTGTCCAGGCCTGTGTGTGTGGAACTGTAGACAATGTGCTCCCCAACCCACTGGTGAGATGTTGGTAGTGATGACCAACTGGTGGGTAGGCTGTTGCAGTGGCCTGCCACGTGCCAGATTCTCTCCATGGACCCACAAGCGTAGGGAGTCCATTACCATTTTGTCCAGAGGAATGGGTGTGGAAAGGGGTTGTGAGTGTTGGTTCCAGTTTGTGCGCAGGTGCCATTGCAAGTGGCGCATGTGAAGCTTTGCCAGGGGTACAACCATCCTGCCATGTGGTCCAGGAGGCACAGTAGGCTCTGTGCGGTAATCTGCAGGGTCAAGGAGATGCTCCAAGTCCGGCTGGTGATGGTGTCTCTCTGGTGCTGTGGGAGGAAGGCCTTGGATGCGGTCATGTCTATATCCACCCCGATGAAGTCCAATCATTGGAAGTGGGACTTCTGGTGATTCATCAACAAACCCAGAGAGGACAAAAGGTTGATGGTTTACTAGATAGCTGCCTGGGCCTCCTGCAATGACAGAGCAGAGATCAGCCAGTCGCCAAGGTATGGGAATACACAGATACCCTGTTTGCAGAGGTGTGCCGCTGCCCACAGCAACACACTTGGTGAACATCTGCGGTGGGGGAGAGGCCAAAGGGTAGAACCCTGTACTGGTAGTGGTTCCCCATGACTTGGAAATGCATGTACTTTTGATGTTCCACATAAATGGAAATATGTATGTATGCATCCTGCAAGTCCAAGGCGGCTAGCCATTCCCAGGGATGAGGGAGAAGGCTAGATCCCAAGGAGTGCATCCTGAATTTCTCCTCGACAATGAACTTGTTGAGTTTCTGGAGGTCGAGAATGGGGCAAACTCCACCCGATCTGTTGGGGACCAGGAAGTACCTGGAGAAGAAGGCAGTGTTGAGTTCGTCAATTGGCACAGGTTCTATCGCCCTGGAGGCCAGAAGAGATAGGAGCTCTGCTGTCATGGCAAAAAGCGATGGAGGTGGTATGTTGCTGGTGAGTGGGTTGCGTTGTACTGGGGAGGTAAAAAGTCTGATGTGGTACCCCTCTTTGATGATCTTAAGGACCCATTTGTCCATTGTGATGGATTCCCATATGCACAGGAAGGCAGCCAGTCGACCCTCCATGGGGAGGCTGGCAGTGACCTTCCTGTCAAAATGACAGGTTGGCCTTCCCCACGCTGGACTGCGTGGGTTTCTGTTGCTTTCACTCCCATTGGCATAGCTTTGAGCGATAGGTATGGTAGGCCTGTTGTTTATATCATGGTGGTTGCTACTTGCGGTATGAATTGTAGGAGTTCTGACGCCTGGAGGAGGAGTAAGACTTTTGTTGATAGGAGCCCTTGCGGTTGGAAGCGGTTTACTTCAGGCTCTCCTCCGTAATAGTTTGTAATATGGTGCAGTGGTCTTTCATATCACTGACAGTGTCTAACTTTATCCCCAAAAAGCGTGTCACCCACACAGGGGAAGTCTTGAAGGACTAGAAAAGGGGACTGTTACTTCTGGAGAGAGATCTGCAATTGTGAGTATATACTTCTGGGAATTATCTGAAAGGAATTCTTTGTATTAAAGCTAATTAATCTGTGAACCCACTATTTTTTGTTAAATCAGTCAGGGCCTAGTAGCAGCAGTTTAAGTTTAAATTTAAAACACAAAAGAGAACTTTCTGGTTAGATTTCATACCCAGCAGAGAGCTTGTAGTTTAAATTTAATAGTCATTCAGGGCCTAGTATCAGCAAAGTACTTTTAGTTTAAATTTAAAACACAGAAGAGAGCTTTCTGGTTAAATTTAGAACCCAGCAGAGAGCTTGTAGTTTAAATTTCATAATAAGTTAGAGCCTAGCAGCAGCAAAGAGCCATAATTTAAATCAAATCAGATTATAGCTTACCTCAGCAGCACAAAACAGGGTACTGTGTGGCAGCCCTCTTTTAATAAGTGTTATTTCCCTCCCTCCCTCCCCAATACCCACCCACCCACTCCTGGGATAATCGTAGCTCTATAGGTACTTACACATCTTAAAAGACGGGAGGTGCTTTCAGGTGAAGCTCGTTACCCAAATCAGTCATTTACTTAGGACCTGAGATTAATTAAGCTTCAGGTGAACAAGGTATATTAAACGTATTAGGTACAGTTTTATTAGTATAAATATCCATAGCAACCCTTAGTAAGTAAAGAACTTAAAGATCTAAACACAAACTTAAAACTAAGATGCAGACAGCAGTCCAGCAGCGAGATGGGAGCTTTCCAGTCTTTTGCATCAAGTGTCACATGTATGATTTTCTCCCAGTTGGTGAGGGGTCTTACGTGTGCACTAGGTCTTACGTGTGCACTAAACTTCAAGAAAACCGAAGTACTCATAGCAACAAGAAACAAGCAATTTTCTCCGCCAACCACCCTCATAGTAAGAGATGCAGAACTCCCAATTAAGGCCTCCATAAAGTACCTCGGTGTGATACTCGATCAACAACTCAATCTTAAAGAGCACATAAAGAACACAGTAAGATCAATTTACTACAAACTAAAAACACTGCGCCACCTGAAACCAATGATGGAGACCAAGGACTTCCGTACAGTTTTCCAAGCAATAGTCACACCGCATTTCGACTATGCGAATATCATCCTTCATGGCCTCCCCAAGAATACACTAAATCCACTTCAACTGGCGATGAACGCGGCAGCCCGCATCTTATCTGGAGCTTCTATAAGAGATCATATAACACCAATACTGATCGATCTGCACTGGCTCCCGATAAACTGCAGAATAATATACAAAACCCTCCTCATCACATTCAAGGCTATTAATAAATTATCTCCTGCATCGATCTCAAAGCTCATCACCCACACACCAAACAACAGACCCAGGAGACTAGTAGCAGAAAACACACTAGTTACTCCTAGTATCTCCACAAAATGGACACAACAAACTACTAACAGAGCTTTTGTGTCCTATGCTCCCAAGTGCTGGAACAAACTACCTCCAAACATCAGATCAATCAGGGATATCACCCAATTTAGAAAGTCCATCAAGCACTATTTATTCACTTTGCACTTCAGGCTACCATACACACAATAGAACCGGCTCCCGCCTCACTCAGATAACTCCTACACATAACAACAATCCAGAACAAAGGATCAAAATGTGAAACACTGTATTCTTGTCAAATATCAAATCTTGATGTAACCTATTCAATGTATATATAATTTGTATAATTATGTAGATAGTTACCCCCAGTTTGCACCCAGTTTATCTTCCCTGTTATCTGTAAACCTAGATCAGTCATGTATTGACAGGTATATTGTTGTTAATTGTAAACCGCACTGATGATGAATAGTGCGGTATATAAAAAATGTTAAATAAATAAATAAAATAAAAATAGGTGCAAGGAGCTCTTTGCTCTCGGGGAACGAGTCCGTTCTCTAGAGGCTAGAGTAGCAGAATTGGAAAACATAAGAAAGACAGAGAGGTACATAGACGAGACCTACAGGGATATAGTCCTGAAGTCCCATCTCCAGTCTGGCAGCATCCCTGTTGCCATGGATGAGAGAGGTCACGTGACAGGACAGCATCAACCTGGTGTGGCAGGAAGTGATCCTGTAACTAGGACCTGTCCTCCAGGTGATGTTAAACCCTCTCGCACCGAGGAGGTTTCTCTAGGGCCATGTGCCCATGAGGGAAGGGTTAGGACAGCCGTTATAGTTGGTGATTCAATCATTAGGCATGTAGATAGCTGGGTGGCTGGTGGACATGAGGATCGCCTGGTAACATGCCTGCATGGTGCGAAGGTAGCAGACCTCACGCGCCACCTAGATAAGGTCTTAGATAGTGCTGGGGAGGAGTCTACTGTCTTGGTACATGTCGGTACCAATGACATAGGAAAATGTGATAGGGAGGTTCTGGAGGCTAAATTTAGGCTTTTAGATAGGAAGTTGAAATCCAGAACTTCCAGGGTAGAGTTCTCCGAAATGCTTCCCGTTCCACGTGCAGGACCCAAAAGGCAGGCAGAGCTCCGGAGTCTCAATGCGTGGATGAGACAGTGGTGCAGAGATGATGGGTTTGGATTTGTTAGGAACTGGGGAACATTCTGGGGAAAGGAGGGGCTCTTCCGAAGGGATGGGCTTCACCTTAACCGGGATGGAACCAGGCTGCTGGAATTAACCTTTAAAAAGGAGATAGAGCAGCTTTTAAACTAGATAATAGGGGAAAGCCGACAGTTGCCCAAGAGTGGATGGTTCGGAAGAATGTATCCTTGAAAGATACTACCAAAAGCCGAGAGGTTCTAAAAAAGAGTAAAGTAGCCCAAATGCCCTCGAGTATATAGCAGACAGAGCTTAAAGATCCCAAATCACCCATGTCTACCAATAGCCAAATTAATATGAATAAAATACAGTCTCTAAAATGCTTGTATGCAAATGCTAAACGTCTAAAAAATAAGATGGGAGAGTTAGAATATATAGCACTAAATGAAAGGCTAGATACGATTGGAATATCAGAGACATGGTGGAAGGAGGACAACCAGTGGGACACTGTGATACCTGGGTACAAACTATATCGTAATGATAGAGCTGATCAAACTGGTGGAGGGGTTGCGCTCTATGTTAGAGAGGGCACTGAGTCAGAAAGGATTAAAGGTTTTCAGGAAACAAAATTTGCTGTAGAATCTCTATGGATTGAAATTCCATATAAAAAGGGGAAGGCGATGGCAGTGGGGGTGTACTATCGACCGCCTGGCCAGAATGAACAAATGGATGATGAAATGCTCAAAGAAATCAAGGAAGCTAACGAAAGTTACAGCGCAGTAATAATAATGGGTAATTTCAATTACCCCGGTATCGAGTGGGTCAATGTCACGGCAGGACATGCTAGGAAGATAAAGTTCCTAAATGAAATAAATGACTGCTTCTTGGAGCAGCTGGTTCATGAACCGACCAGAGGGGAAGCCATATTAGACCTAGTCCTTAGTGGAACACCAGATCTAGTGCAAGAGATAAGGTTGTTGGGGCCACTTGGCAATAGTGATCATAGCATCATCACCTTTGATTTAATTGGTGGAGGAGGGATAATAAGGAAATCCACAGTACTACCTTTTAACTTTCGAAAGGGAGACTATGATAAAATGAGGAAAAAAGTTAAGAAAAAACAAAAAGGAGCAGTTGCAAAGGTTAAAGACTTACATAAAGCTTGGGTGTTGTTGAAAAATACTATCTTGGAAGCCCAGACCAGCTGTATTCCACGCTTTAAGAAAAGTGGAAGGAAGTCCAAAAAACTGCCAGCATGGTTTAAAGGTGAGGTCAGAGAGGCTGTTGTTGCCAAAAAAGCATCTTTCAGGAAATGGAAAAAAGAGCCAAACGACGAAACCTGGAAACAGCACAAGCACTGGCAAGTCAAATGCAAGGCACTGATAAGGCAGGCAAAGAGAATTTGACAAGAAGCTTGCTACGGAAGCAAAAACGTGAAATGAAGACTTTTTCAAGTACATTCGTAGCAAAAAACCTGTGAGAGAGTCAATTGGTCCATTAGATGATAGAGGAGTTAAAGGGGCACTAAGAGGCGACAAGGCGATAGCGGAGAGACTGAATGAATTCTTTGCTTCGGTCTTTACTGAGGAAGATGTAGGGATGTTACCCATGACTGAAGTGGTATTTAAAGGTGCGGAAGAATTGAAGGAAATATCGATACATCGGGAAGATGTATTACAACTGTTAGATAAACTGAAGAGTAGCAAATCACCTGGGCCGGATGGTATACATCCAAGGTTGTTGAAAGAACTGAAATATGAGATTGCAGACCTGCTATTAGTAATCGGTGAACTATCATTAAAATCATCTCTAATACCTGAAGATTGGAGGATTGCCAATGTAACACCAATTTTTAAAAAGGGTTCCAGGGGTGATCTGGGAAACTACAGACCGGTGAGCCTGACGTCAGTAACGGGAAAAATGGTAGAAACCATCATAAAGAATAAAATTACTCAGCATGTAGATAGTCATGGCTTAATGGGAGACAGCCAACATGGCTTTAGACAAGGAAGATCTTGTCTTACTAATCTGTTATGTTTTTTTAGAAGGAGTGAATAAACAGGTGGACAAAGGTAAGTCGGTTGATATAGTGTATCTGGACTTTCAGAAAGCCTTTGACAAGGTCCCTCATCAGAGACTTTTGGCAAAACTAAAGAGTCATGGGATAGGAGGCAGTGTACTATTGTGGATCAGGAACTGGTTAAAAGATAGAAAGCAGAAGGTAGGGCTAAATGGCCAATTTTCCCAATGGAGAAAGGTGGTGTACCCCAGGGATCTGTGCTGGGTCCCCTGCTTTTTGACATATTCATAAATGACCTGGAAAGTGGAATAACGAGTGAGGTTATCAAATTTGCAGATGACACAAAACTATTTAAAGTTGTTAAAACCCAAGAGGATTGTGGAAAATTGCAAGAGGATCTTGATAAATTGGAAGACTGGGCATCAAAATAGCAGATGAAATTTAATGTGGACAAGTGCAAAGTTATGCACCTAGGGAAGAACAACCCAAACTATGGTTACACGATGCAAGGTTCCACATTAGGAACCACCACCCAGGAAAAAGATTTAGACGTCATTGTGGATACCATGTTAAAACCCTCGGCCCAGTGTGTAGCAGCGGCCAAGAGAGCAAATAGAATGCTAGGTATCATAAGGAAAGTAATGGAAAATAAAACAAAAGATATTATAATGCCTCTATATCGTTCCATGGTGAGACCGCACCTTGAATATTGTGTGCAATTCTGGTCGCCGTATCTTAAAAAGGATAAGAGACGGCTGAGGGGAGATATGATAGAAGTCTATAAATTAATGAACGGAGTGGAACGGGTAAATGTAGATCGATTGTTTACGTTATCAGAATATAGAAAGACTAGGGGACATGCAATGAAGCTACAGGGTAAACTATTTAAGACTAATAAAAGAAAATATTTTTTCACTCAACTTGTAATCAAACTCTGGAATTTGTTACCGGAGGATGTAGTAAAGGCTGTTAGTGTAGCTGGGTTTAAAAAAGGTTTGGACAAGTTCCTGGAGGAAAGGTCCATAAACCATTATTAAGAAGGGACCCAGGATATCAATGCTTGAACCAATACAAGCATTGTGGAACCTGTGTCCCTTGGGGAAACTGCTAGGTACATATGACCTAGATTGGCCACTGTTGGAAACAGAATACTGGGCTTGATGGACCTTGGTCTGACCCAGTATGGCATATCTTATGTTCACTCATTGTTGCCCCCAAGGAGGGAAACACCTTGCTAATGTACCACATGGTGTCCTATCAGTTCTTTATGGGCATGCGCTTAGGGAACATCATGTGCAGACCTTGATGATATGTCTAACTATCTCCCTCCAAAAAAGGCAAGTAGTATCGTTCCCTTGTGAGTCAAGGGAATGAGTACAGAAAATACAATTCAGCAGTGAGAGCCTCCTCTATGAGTAATGGTGCCAGGAGGCTCTCGTGCCTCTCAGACTTTCATCCAGTATCCAGGAGTCACTCGCTGATGTGCAGTGTCATGGAGACAGGCTTTTCAGAGATAAGGAGAAAGAAGCTGCTACCATGATCAAACAGCACTCTGATGTGCTTAAAACTCTCCCCAAGTTGACCCATCCTTTGCTTCATCTCTGAGGTTTCCTGCCTCCTGCTATACCCAGTCCAAGCAATCTGCTCATGCCCAATATTATCAGGAGAAGGTCCAAAAGTCTCAGTCTGCATCCCAGCCATAACCGGGGGTAGGATTTTGACTGACTCCTAGAGAACATGGCCAGTATCTCCTTACCTTACTCAGACAACCTCCCAGTCAGTAGGAGGCTCACACTCTTTGCTGAGAGGTGATCCCTTCTAACCTTTAACTCTTGGGTTCTAAAAATAGCCTGGGAACGTTACAGACTTCATCTTATCAACCCCTTCCAAATTGTCCATTGAGGGGCCGGGCCATTCCATTCCACTTCAGCATCAGGAGGTTCTTCTTCAGGAACTCTCTACCCTTTGATCCACACACATATGATCAAACCTTTTCCACCATGGCAGGAAAGGCAGGGATTTCATTCAAGACACTTCCTAGTGCCCAAGAAAATGGGAGGCAGGGGATTCTATCCAAATCTAGACATGAGACCTGAACAAATCCATAGTCAAAGAGAAGTTCAGGATGGCTTTTCTGTGCAACATTCTACCCCTTCTTCAAAAAGGGGATTGACTATGTTCTCTGATCTAAAGGATGCTTATACCCACATACAGCTACATCCCAGTCACAGGAAGTATCAGTGATTTGTCATGGGGAAATATCTCTTCCAGTGCCATGTACTGCTTTTTGGCCTCTCATCTGCTCCTCACATCTTCACAAAATGTTTTGTGGTTGTCGCATTTCTATGCAGACTGGGAGTGCACATGTTTCCCTATATGGGCAATTGGCTGCTCAAGAACACCACCCAGGAAGGAGTTTCAGAACCCATATGCATGACCATCCAGGTGCTAGATCTGCTAGGATTCACTATCAATTATCCCAAATCCAAGTTGAGCCTGTCACAACATTGGAATTCATTGGAGCTCTTCTAGACATGATTGGCAGAAGCCTTTTTTCCTCACAACAGACTCAGCTGCTTGATGGTGATAGTGGAGGATGTACAAAAGAGTCAGCAGACATCAGCTCGAACCATGTTGAGAATATTGGGCAACATGGCCTCAACTGTTAATATCACTCCATTGGCATGTCTCCATATGAGACAATCTCAGTGGACTTTGAGCACTCAGTGGTCACAGGTCATGAATAGGCTCAACATCAAAACTGTCACTTTCCCTCTGGGACTCTGTTCTGGTATATGGATCATACCAATCTGGCCAAAGGTCGTCTTTTTCCAAATTCCTCTCTACCAAAAGTTACTCATGATAGATGTGTCGAAATTGAGTTGGAGAGCTCATGTTTCTGGGTTTCACACTCCGAGAACATAGTCCCAAGAAACTGATCTGATGGAGACTATTGGAAGGAGGGCAATCTCAAATACTCTAAAGGCTTTCAGAGATCGGTTAGCCAGCCAAATTTTGATGATTCAAAATGACGTTCAAATAGCCATGTTCTACATCAACAAACGGGGAAGAATGGGAAATATTTCCTGTGCTGGGAGACAGTCAGGATGTGGAACTTCACCATCTCTCAAGGGATGGATCTCAGGAGCCACATACCTACCTGGTGAGGACAATGTCCTGGCGGACAGACTCCTTCAATCTGATGAATGGCCCCTGGATCAGGAGGTGGCGCTCCATCTTTCGGGAGTAGGGCACCCCCCCCTGCTAGATCTGTTCACCACTCCTCAGAACACCCAGGTGCCACAGTTCCTCTCCAGGATGGGGACACCACAGCAAACTAGCCTCACATGCCTTCCATCTCCATTGGAGGGAGGGGTATCTGTATGTGTATCCTCCCATTCTTCTGACTACAAAAATTCTTCTGAAACTTAAGGACGATGGAGGCACAATGATTCACATTGTTCCTTATTGGCCTTGGCAGCCATGGTTCCCTCTCCTTTTTTGAATTTTCCATTCTGGATCTGATTCATCAACTCTTCTTACACAAGATCAGGGGACAATGCTGCACAGGCAGGCATAACCCTAAACAAAGGCACAGAGGGGATTAACGTGCATGGGTAGACTATATGGACCATGATGTTCCTAATCTGCCATTGTTTACTACTGTTGTCATGAGAGCGTCTCCAGAGGCTTGGGACCCTTGGGCGGCTGCCTTCTCGTCCCCGCTGGGTATCCCCATGTGGCTGGGGGATGGTAGGAGCGAGGAATCCTTTGAGGGTGGTAGCTCTGTTGGTTGGGCGGCTGAGTGGTCGACAACGTGGTCCAGAATGCTAGAGGCAGGAGACGTTGGATGAAATGATAATCCTTTAATGTGAAGGGACCCCAACGCGTTTCGGCAACGCCTTCTTCAGGGGGAATATCTCTTAATTTTTAATGTTCCTTTTAAACATACATATTTCAATATATTTGTATTCTTACTATTTATTGTTTTAAGTATTTATTTTTTGATATTATAATCAATATTCATTTATGTCTTTTACGGTTTTATTCTTATTGTACAATCTTTCAATGAGTGGTTTCGCTTGGTCTTCTTAGTTGTATCATATTTATCTAAAGGTGTTTTTTCATTATTATTGATATATTTTATATATTTTACTATTTTATTTGTGGTCTCTCAGCCCTGCGTTTGTTTGTTCTGTTCTTTATACAATTTTTTATATAATCATTCATTTATTTATATGTCTATATGTATTTTTTAACTTACATTTGTTAACCTACACATTTTCAATGCTATATGTTCGTATGTTACAATTTGTATTATGGAACATGCCATTTGTTTTGATGTTTTTAAACATTGTTATCATTATTCTAATTATGTATTTATCATGTTTTTGTTTGCCAATTAAGAGATATTCCCCCTGAAGAAGGCGTTGCCGAAACGCGTTGGGGTCCATTCACATTAAAGGATTATCATTTGTGATACAGTGGAGCCAATGGAGGTTAGTGAAAGTACAGAACTCACCTCAAAATGGGCTAGGCAGAGAGATCCAGCATGGCTAAAAAGGGCTGAGCACCCGGTGCCATCAGCACAGGTAGGAAAGAAAGGGTTAGAACGGAACTTTCCTGTCTGCAACAGTGACGCAGTTAGAATCCAGGATTCTAATTACCAGCACCTGCCCCCAGGAGCAGACGTTACGTGCAGAGAGGGGAGGTACAAAGGGACCTGGTTAGAACCAGGAAGTCAGAACAACTCTGAGAACAGCCCTGAGAACAGCCCTGAGAACAGACCTGAGAACAGCTCAGAGACCAACTCTAAGAACAGTGCTGAGAGCAACAACGAGAGAAAGTCTGGGAGACAGAACAAATACCTGAGAGCAAGTAAGCAGGACTCTGCAGGGGAAGGTGACACTCCGATGCAGCTAGAGTTTCAGCAGCAATCAGGCAAGTCACGGAAGCAGAGAGGGTTCCAAAGCTCCAGGAGAAGTTTTAATCCCAGGGAGAGCATTGAAGGTTTGGGAGGTCCAAAAGCTCTCAGAGAAAGCTCCAGGCAATTACCAAGGAGCGTTAGAGAAGCGTACCACTGGCAAGACAGCCCCCAGGAGGATTTCCTGGAAGGCAGGAAGTGGAACACTAGCCCCGAGAGTTTTTACAAACCTCGGAGGAACTTGCTACACGAGGCTAGATCTTTGCCACGAGAGAAAAACCCCACAGCTGATGCCTGCAACCTAGATAAGGTAAAGAAGATAAAACCTTACATTGGGGAAGGAAGTGAAACTGGGTGTTTTTATAGTCCTTATTGGCAGCAAGGTTTTAACCTGGGAAAGGGTTCCCACTTCCAAGTGAGAGAGCCAAGAGAGACTGGCTATAAGAGAACTGATTACAGAAGAGGTTTTTACAATCCCGAGTTAGAGCAGTGCCTGGGAGAGGGGAAAGTTTACCCTCCCCCGACCAGTGAAGCTACCACTTGTTATATGAGTGAGCCTGGCTGCGTCAGCTACCAGCCAAGTATAAACCAAGATACAAGCAGTATTAATTACATTGACCAGGAGCCAATGGATTGTACAATTTGTCTGAATGATGAAATAACCTCTTTGCGTTAGACCTCTCTGTGCAAGGAACAAGAGAGAAGAAATATGCTCAAGCTGTGTTTTGTTTAAGTTCTGCATTTTTGTATTCCAAGCATTGATATTCGCCGGGAACGGGAATAAACCCCACTTTACTTTATCACCTTGACTGTCTGACTCTCTGTCTTAAAAAGAAGTAGCAACAAGGTGACTCAAAACACCCTAGGCGACTGCCTAGGGCACTCACTGAGTCTCTCCCTACGAGGCTTGGTGACACATTTCATCCAACGTCTCCTGCCTCTTGTGTTTGCCTGGATAATTTGCAGGAGGCCCTGCTCCTCTTTGTGTGGTCCAGAATGCTGCCAGTAGTTCTGGGCACGGGTAACAGCGCTGTTGAAGCCGAAGTCTGCGCCAGCGTGGAGACAGGCTGTGCTGGAGATGACCACTGCTGCAGGAGGTGAGAGAGCAGGTTGAAACGTTTGGCTGACACTTCACAGACCTCTTGTGGGCTGAGGGGGGAATGGTTGTTCCCTCCCCAAATGACCGTGGGCTCCCAATCGTGACTAATTAGCCCCCCAATTGGCTTGGTATGTCTTTGTCCGACCCTGGAAAAAGGAGGGGGCTGCAGGCATACCTGTGTCTCTTATGGCATTCTGCGGGGCTGCCAGTACTGCTGCTGCTGTGTGCACTGTAGCCGGTGTCTCTGTAGTGTGATGGAGGAGCTGCCCGAGAGAGTCCGTCAGTGGTGATGGTGTCGACGTCTCCTCTTCCGGGTGTGCTGGCTTGAATGGTGGGGGCTGGGGCTGCTGCTGCTGCTATGACTGAAGGCAGAATGGTGTTTGCGGCGATTTGAGGCTCCCCAGGCCTCTGATACGTCGGCACAGACAAGAGCGGTGCCGACAGAGAGGCCTTCCAAGGAGATTCCTTACATCAGGGAGTTCTGGGTTCCTGCAGATGATGGTGCTCCCGGCTTCCTCTGTTGCCATGGCGCTGACCAATGGCATCATGGTGGGCGAAGTCATTATTGATGTCATTTGCTGTGTTGGCGAAAGCCAAGATGGCCAAAGCCAGAGAAATCCCTACAGGTGCTGCTTCTGCTGCAGCGGGGAGAGCCAGGGCAGCCCGAGGATCTTGAGTCAGGGTCGTCAAGGGGGGAAAGGAGGCCCTGAAGAAGACACGCTGCAGATGGAGGTCCAGGAGGGCACATCTGATCTGTAAGTGCAGCCGGAGGGTTCCCAGACACCATGTGGAGGACCACATGGTCGCGTGCAGCATCGGAGGTGAGTGGAGTCCCAGGAAAGAGGTCTTGCAGGGTATGCTTCTGTGATTTCCTTGCATGGGGAGACATCTTTGCGCAGTGTGCGCACTCCTCCAATTTGCCAAGGCAGCAGACACAATATTCGTGTGCGTCTGTGCAGTTCATTTTTCTAGAGCAGCGAGGGCATTTTTTAAACCCAGGCTTAGGCATCATACCTTGATTGAAGAGGATCTTGTCTGTAGACTTTCGATATTGTAGAAAAACTTAGCATTGTTGGAGAGTTGGAGAGGTCCGTCTTGCTGGCAAGGCAAAAGAGTGAAAAGTGGCCTGCTAGGGGGTTGGGCCAGTTGGCTCATGCTCAGAAATGCAAAAAGGTCCTTCTGAACTATGGAGAGTACTTCCGTCTCAGTACCGTCGGATGATGTCACCATCAGATGTGGCTGACTCATCCTGCTTGTCCTAGAAGAAGCGAGGGATCTAACACCTGATGAGGTCAATGGCTGCAAAGAGCTCTCTTTGAATGGAAAGCTAGAAAAAGAAAACAATAAATTCTAATAGACAGAGCGTTACCAAACACCATAAAAAAATTCCCCTTTTGCAATACAGAAAAAGATTTAGCTTTTAAAAATGAAGACCAAAACCCCTTTAAGAGCTCTCAGACAGAGCTTGTATTTAAAAGTCACACAGTATTACTTTGCTTACAATAGAGACTCTGTTAAGACTAGTTTGGAAGATTTCCAGAAGCAAGCAGAAACTGGAAAAGATTAAACCAGAGGTTCCCAACCATTTTAGTTGTATGGACTCCTTATTAACCTCTAAAACATTCAGGGATCCCAAAGTTCATCCTCAGACCCAGGGCCAGCCCGTCCACTAGGCAGCCGCCTCGGGTGGCAGACCTCTGTGGGAGACACAGCACACATGGCCTGCTGCTTCTGACCCCTTCCGATAGGAACTTGTGTTGGAGAGTTTAAGAAGTGGCAGGCTTTGTGTGCCGGAGTGCACAGCCTGCCACAGGCCGCCGCAGCACCAAGCCATCCCCACCACACCGATGGAATCAGCGGCAAAGGAGGGTGGTAGAAACCCTTGGGATGATCCTGCTCAGACCCATCTCCTCTCAGCACCATGCCTGTCCCCACTAGCCGTCTATTGCCTTTCTCCTTCCTGTCTCCACAATTTTTCTCTCTTCCTCCAACCAGTCAACAGTCTCAGCTTCTCTCTCCTTCCTCCAGCCAGTTTCTTCTGGTCTGTCTCTCTCTCCCTCGTCAGCCCCACCACTCTCTCTCTTCCCTACAGCCAATCCCAACAGTCTCTTTTTTTTCTATTTTCTGTATCCTGTGGACCCCTTATTTATTTATTTAACAGTATTTCTAAACCGCCTTATCATAATAATCAAGGTGGTATCACAGCAAACAATCTGGTAGTGTGAGTGTGTTATACATGCAGTGAGGGTGAAAATTTAGTTGAGTGCGTGTTGAATTGTGTGCTAGATTTGTTTGAGCTATGTACAATGTGGGCTATATACAGTGGTGCTAAAAACTTTTTATGTACATACAGTGTTAGGTGGTAACATGTGCTGTTATACAGTCACTTAGGTTATGTGATGTGTCCATAGTGTTCTATGAACAGCATGGTTTTCAGCTGTTTTCTAAAGTCTTTGAGGTCTGTAGTTGCCCTCAAATCGTCCGGTAGTTTGTTCCATATTGTTGGAGCAGCCATGGAGAGTGCTCTGTCTGTTGTGTCCTTGCGTGTGTGTTTGTATTCACTTGGGGTGTTGACTCGGTTGTGTGTTTGTTTTCTTCTAGGACGTGTGCTGGTGTCCGGTTGTATGAGGGTGTGCAGGCTGTTGGCTGATGTGTGCTGTTTTATCTTAAATAGGTTTATGATAGTTTTGTATCTGATGCGTGCACCGATTGGAAGCCAGTGTAAGTCCTTTAAGGTAGGTGTGATGTGCTCCTGTCTTGCAGTTCCGGATATGATTCGTGCTGCGGTGTTTTGTGCCAGTTGGAGTGGTTTGATGGCTTGTTTCGGTAGTCCAAGGTATATCGGATTGCAGAAGTCCAGTAGTGGGGTTATCAGTGCTTGACAGACGGTACGGAAGTGTTCTGGGGCGAGGAGTGGTTTCAGTCTCCTGATGATTCGCATTTTGTAGTAGGCTTTTTGGATTGTTTTGTCTATGTGTGGCTTGAGATTGAGTTTATTGTCCAGAGTAACCCCGAGGTATCTCACTTCTGACCTTATTGGTATGGTAGTGTTTTGTACCTGTATATTTGGTGGGTGTATGAAGCTTTGGTTCCGAGTGATGATTAGAGCTTCAGTCTTGTTGTAGTTTATTGCGAGGTTGTTGTTTTGACACCAACTGGTCATTTGGGTAAGGCAGTCTGTTATCTTAGAGAAGTCCGGGTTGTCTATTGATATCGGGGTGTATATCATGATGTCATCCGCATAGATTGTGTATTGAATGTTGTTCTCTTTCATGATGTTGCATATTGGTTGGATGTAGATGTTAAATAGGAGTGCTGAGAGCGCAGATCCTTGAGGTACTCCTTGACGGACTTTTATGGGTCGGGAGGTGATGTGTCCCACCTTGACCTGTAGCTGTCTTTCGGTTAGGTACGAGTGGAACCATTTCAGTGTGATACCGTGTATACCAGTGTTCTTTAGTCTTTCCAGGAGCGTGTTGTGGTCCACTGTGTCGAAGGCTGAGGAGATGTCGATGAAGATCATTATGATTCCATTCCTGGTGTTGTCAATTATTCTTAGGATGCTGTCGAAGAGGTAGATCAGTAGCGTTTCGACACCATGGTTGGGACGAAATCCGTGTTGGTTGTCGTCGAGTGTTTTCGTTTTCGTCGATGTGATCCTGAAGTTGTAGTTGAACCGTCTTTTCGATGATTTTTGCGAGGAAGGGTATGCTGGAGATTGGTCGGTATGCTGCTGGATCTTTTTTGTCGAGAGTTGTTTTCTTTGTGATTGGTCTTACTGAGGCAAGTTTTAGTTGCTTTGGCATGAGTCCTTGAGTGAGTGAGTTGTGTACCATTTTATGTATGGTGGGGATGAGGCTTGATTTGGTGGCTTTGACCCATGACACTGGGCATGGGTCTGTAGGAGCAGTGCTTGTGTTGATTGTAGAGATGATGTGGGATATCTGTTCTGTTGAGGGTGAGGAGAATGTGCCCCAGGTTTTGGGGTGTACGTCCGTCCCCGTGGTCCTACTAGGCGTTGTTCGTTCTGTGGAGTGAAATTTGTCTTTGATGTGGTCGGCGAATTCCTGTGGATCAACTTGTACTTCCCCTTCTGTTGTTTGCTCTTTTGTGAGGATTTTTACTATTTCAAAAAGCTCTCTGGGTTTGTTGATGGAAGTATTTATCATGTTTGTGTGGAATTCCCTCTTTGATTGGTTGATGTGTTCATTGTATTGCTTTTGCTTCGTTAGATAAAGATGCTGGTCGGCAGTTGCTTTGTTTTTTCTCCATCTGCGTTCAATCTTTCTGAGTTCCCTCTTTTCCTGTCGTATTTCTGCTGAGTACCATGGTTTGTTTTGTCTCTTGTTGTGGTGTTGTTTCTCGGTCCCGCCATCAGATGGTTTGGCGGCGTTGGCTAAAATGCTGTTCCAGCTGGAAACTTGTTCCTCCAGGTCGTCTGTAGTAATGTTCAGGTGTTGTATTGTGTCCTGTATGAATTCGTCCTTGTCGAAACACTTGAATCGTCTTTGTGTGTGTGAGATGTTTGCTCTATCGTTTGTCTGGTCCTCTTGTGACCGCAGCTTTGTCTCGATTAAGTAGTGGTCAGACCATGGCACTGGGGTAATGGTGGGTGGAGAAATCAGGTCTCTTGATGTTAGGTAATTGGATGCGAATATAAGGTCTGGGGATGATCCGTGTCTGTGTGTTGGTGCATTGATTATCTGTGTGAATTGAAGTGAGGACATTGCTTGAAGGAAGGCCTCTGCGTCTTTGCCATTGGTGGACTTTAGGTTGAAGTCTCCAATCAGCAGCGTTGGTTTGTTGTTTGTTGTTATGGCACAGGCTTCTTCGAGTGTGCAGGCTAGTTCGTCGGGTGGAGCTCTGGGTGCTCTGTAGGTTAGGCAGATTGCAATGTTCTTGTTCTTGATGCTAATTGTGTTACATTGCTGTGTATCGGTGAGGCTCTGTGTCTTGAACTTTAGTTTTGTTTTCGCTATTATCAGGACTCCTCCTCCACGCTTGTGGGTGCGTGGGCAGTTGTACGCTGAGTAGTTGTCCGGTACTAGTTGGTTGAGTAGTACGTTGTCAGTCGGGTTGAGCCATGTCTCTGTGATGTATATTATGTCGGGCTGTCGCTCTTCAATGTGGTCTACAAGAGTGTGTATCTTGTTGCAGACGGATCTGGCGTTTATGAGCTCAATCGTTGTTGTCTTTATTGAGGAGGTTGCTGTTACATGTGCTTCCTTTGTGCCGGTGGGGGAGTTTGATTTGTGTCTGTTTGGTCGCTTTGACTGGGAGGTTCTGAGTGTCTCTTTGTATGTGTGCTGTGGTTCTAAATATGGCAATACAGTTGGTGGGAGCCATGTTGTGTTTGCTTGTGGGTAGTGGAGGTGTGTGGTTGGTGGGAGGAGTTGTGTGACGAGTAGGTAGAGTGGGAGGAAGTATGTGGCGTGCATGTTGGTTTTTTGTGATGTTCTGTTAAGGTGATGCCTGTTTTCTTAAGTCTTCGTCTGTTGGCTGTTTGGTGAGAGCTGTCTATTGTGCGATAGCCTGTCCCGTGGAGGGCGAGCCGGATCTGTGTAGGGCGTCTTGGTGTGGGAGCCTGTCCCGTGGAGGGAGCCTGTCCCGTGGAGGGCGAGCCGGATCTGTGGAGGGCGTCTTGGTGCGGGAGCCTGTCCCGTGGAGGGAGCCTGTCCCGTGGAGGGCGAGCCGGATCTGTGGAGGGCATCTTGGTGCAGGAGCCTGTCCCGTGGAGGGAGCCTGTCCCGTGGAGGGCGAGCCGGATCTGTGTAGGGCGTCTTGGTGCGGGAGCCTGTCCCGTGGAGGGAGCCTGTCCCGTGGAGGGCGAGCCAGATCTGTGGAGGGCGAGCCAGATCTGTGGAGGGCGTCTTGGTGCGGGAGCCTGTCCCGTGGAGGGCGAGCCGGATCTGTGGAGGGCGTTTTGGTGCGGGAGCCTGTCCCGTGGAGGGCGAGCCGGATCTGTGGAGGGCGTCTTGGTGCAGGAGCCTGTCCCGTGGAGGGAGCCTGTCCCTTGGAGGGCACCTTGGGGCCTGTCCCGTGGAGGGAGAGCCGGATCTGTGTAGGGCGTCTTGGTGCGCCTGGTGCGCCTCCCTCCTAGGGGAGCCTGTCCCGCGGAGGGAGGGCCGGATCTATTGGGGTGTGTGTAGTGGAGGTGAGAGTTTGGTAGTGGGCTTGGCATGGTCTCACCAACTTCTCGTGGACCACAGACCACAGGTTGGGAAAGCGTAGTTACTCACCTGTAACAGATGATCTCCGGAAACAGTAGGAATTTAGTCTTCACATATGGGTAATGTCGGTACTGACGGAGTCCGCGCGGGAATGCTCCCCAGCGTTCAATAAGAAAGCTTTTGGGAGCATCCCACTGAACCTGCATAGCTGCCTTCCGACCTTTCCAGCTCTCTCTCCTCAGTTGAGTTTGTAGCTGAGATAAAAGGAGAGAAGGAGAAGAAGACCTACAACTCCTAGGAGAAGAGGATGGGTTGTGAAGACTAAATTCCTGCTGTTCCCAGAAATCACCTGTTACAGGGTGAGTAACTACGCTATCTCCAGGAACAAGCAGGAATATAGTCTTCACATATGGGACTCCCTAGCTCGTAGATGCCAGAGAGATGACCTCAGAGCTGTGGATCACAGGTATAACTAAGTAGGTCACGTATCCTCCAAGGATGTCTGGTATCGAAACCTGGGATGGAGAGTAGGAGTTGATCTAAGTCTGAAAGAGATGCTGGAGAACAGCTTGGCGGGAGTCCTTGTCCAGGCAATAGTGAGCAGCAAAAGTGTGGACAGAAGACCAACTTGCTGCTTTGCATATCTCATCAATCACTACAAAGCGTAGATCTGCCATAGAGGCAGCCACAGCCTGAACATTATGTGCAGTGACGTGACCCTCGAGAGAGAGTCCTGAACTTTCTTAATCAAAGGAGATGCAATCTGCTATCCACCTGAAGAGTTCACTTGGATACTGGCAATCCCAGGTGACTTGAGTAAAAGGCAATGAAAAGTTGGGAAGCTTTTCTGTGCTCTCGAGTTCTCTGGAGATAAAAAGTCAAGGCACGTTTGCAATCTAGAGTGTGAAAGGTTTCCTCTGTCCTAGAAGAATGAGGTCTAGGGCAAAAGACAGGAAGGTAGACTGAATGGTTTAAATGGAAGGGCGAGACCACCTTTGGCATTAAAGTGAGGATGAGTCTTAAGGACTATCTTATCATGGTGGAATCGTGTATAAGGAGGGTCAGCCATCAAAGCCTGGAGCTCACTAATGAATCTTGCTGAAGTGAGGGCAATAAGGAAGGTGACCTTCCACGCGAGAAACGTCAGTGATGTAGTGGCTAGAGGTTCAAAGGGTGGCTTGAGAAGCTGTTCCAAAACAACATTAAGGTCCCATGCCACTGGAGGGGGCTTAATGGGAGGTTTGGTTAATAGAAGACCCTTCATGAAGCGTGCTACAAGTGGCTGAGAAGAGATGGGCTGACAATCTAAAGGCATGTGAGAGGCCGCAATTGCACTTAGGCGTAACTCTTACCGAATCGGTTTTGAGTCTAGAAGAAGACAGGTGGAGAAGATACTCAAGTAATGCGTCCACCGGAGCTGAGAAGGGGTTAAGCACCCTCTGCAAACACCAGAGAGAAAATCAATGGCACTTGAAGGCGTAGGAGCGCCTGGTGGATGGCTTCCTAGAAGCTAAAAGGATATCCTTAACCTATTGAAAGAGATTAATGTCCTGGAAGGCTATGCCTTCAGCAGCCATGCTGTAAGATGGAGGGACTGCAGATTAAGATGGAGCAGCGTCCCCTCCTCCTGAGAGAGACGATCTGGAGCAGAACCCGAGGCAGACGGAGAAGGAGAGGATACCACGGCTGTCATGGCTAGCATGGGGCTATGAGTATTATGTAGCCCCTTTCTCTCTGGAGTTTGAAGTGTGTCTCGGGAATGAAGGGAATGGGAGGGAAGGCATATAGGAAGGCTTGACCCCAGTGGAAGTGAAAAGCATCTACCTGCTGGCTGTCTGGTGCAGGAGTCCAGGAGCATAAGCGAGGAAGCCTGGCATTCTGAGGTCTTGCAAACAGGTCTATCTCTAAGGTTCCCCAGATCTGAAAAATGTGAGTGACCTTGTCTGCATGGAAAGACCACTCGTGGGGTAGGAGGACTCGACTCAGTTTATCCACCAAGACATTGTGCTTGCCCGGAAGATACAACGCATGTAGGCGAATGTGATGCTGTATAGCAAAAGACCACAGATGCAGATCCTCACTGCAGAGGGTCCAAGAGCCTGTTCCGCCCTGCTTGTTCAAGTAGAACATGGCTACTTGATTGTCCATCTGGACTAGAACTGTGCGGAATCAAAGATTTATTTATTTATTTATTTAGCAAACACTTATACAGTCAAACCTCGGTTTTCGTATGCCCTGGTTTTCGTACGATTCGGTTTTCGTTGATTTTTTTCATCAAGATTGTGTTTCGGTTTTCGTACGTTGTCTCGGTTTTCGTACAGCATTTTACCCACCCCCCCGTACCTGCCATGGATTAGCGTGAGCCAGCGATCTCCCACGGAGCTTGAGCCAGCGATTCTGCGGGACCTCTGGGGAGCCGAGGAGTTCAACGCTCCAGCGTGGCCTGCCCGAAACTGCTTCCTGCCCCGGACTCTCCCCCGATTGACGTCTGCCTGCTGCCTCTTCCCCTGCACATCCCTTGAACCGGGACAGGAGCTGGTGACCGAATCTGCTTCTCCTTGGCGGCCCAGTCTCCCGCCGGGGCCCCTGCCCTCCCGATTGGATTCTGGGTGTCCTGCAGGCCTGCACACGCGGCCTCTCCTTGAAACCTTGCAGTCTGCAGCTGCAGGCTCCTGCTGGCACAGCCCCACGCTGTTCTCTGACTCTCACCTGTGTCAGGCTGCTACCTTAGGGGGGCCGGAGGCAGCCTAAGACTCTCTGTCCCACTGTTTCTCAACTGCCTGCTGCTTGGCTGACACTGCCTCTCCACCTCTCCCGACACTGTGTATGCCAACAAAAGTCTTCAATAAAGGTAAAAGTGATGTTACATGCTCATTTATCCATTTCATTAGTCATTTATATGTATTTCTCATTGTTTTCTGTATGTAAAAAGATAGTTATTCTCTATAAAATGTATTTTTTGTCAATATTTTTGGGTGTCTGGAACGGATTAATTGAATTTACATTATTTCTTATGGGAAATCTTGCTTCGGTTTTAGTCCGTTTCGGTTATAGTCAGACTTTTTTGAACGGATTAATCATGAAAACCGAGGTTTGACTGTATACCGCTACTTCCAGCGATCAGAAGCGGTTTGATTAAAGTCTTTGGGATATGTCACAAAATCAAGACAGGAAGATTGGGGCATGGATAGAAAGAAGAGGGGTAATACACAGCACACATCGCAGGGTCTAGGTATAGCCCTCCAGTAGGTATCATTCATATGTACAAAAGCGATTATCCTTTAACTATTTACATTTGACAAACAGCTATTTGTTTCTTTTCATCTTGTTGGATTCACAGCTGGCCATAGTGGCAGTTGAATAGGTGAGTTTTTAATTTTTTTCTGAAATCGAGTAGGTCTTTTGTTGCTCTCATCTCATGTGGTAGGTTGTTCCATAAAGTGGGGGCAGAGAAGGAGAATGCTCTGCGGCCAGTACTGGATTTTACATGTCTGATGCTGTTTGGAACTATAAGTGTGTCTTCGTTTATGGTTCTCCTGCTTCTGGAGCTAGTTTGCAAGGTGATCAGGGTGGAAAGGAATGAAGGGGCTAGGTTGTGAATTAGTTTGAATGTCGTTACCAATGTTTTGTATTGGATCCTGGCAGAGACTGGGAGCCAGTGTAGTTCCATCAATATAGGTGTAATATGTTCGGTGACGCTTGTTCTCATGATGATCCTTGCTGCTACGTGTTGTGCCAGTTGTAATCTGTTGGTCGTTTTCTTTGGTAGACCCTGTAAGATGGCGTTACAGTAGTCGAGGTGAGGCATGATGAGTGCTTGAGCAACTGAACGGAAGTCACATGGATCTAGTACATTCCGTAGGGGTCGTAATACTCTAAGCTTGTGAAATATGGCTTTGTTGGTGTTGCTGAGGTGTTTTTCCATTTTCAGTTTGCTGTCGATTATGACTCCTAAATATCTAATTTCCTTCTTCGTGTTGTACGTATTGTTGCACTTTGAGAGCACTGGAACACTTTGAGAGCACTGTGAATGGCTCTGTGTTCCAGCAGATTTATGTGAAGTTGTGACTCCTGATGAGACGAGAGCCCCTGGAGTGGAGAGATTGTCCAGATGAGCTCCCCAACCCAATTTGGACGCATCCATCATCAGGGTACACTGATGTGCTGGCATCTGAAAAGGTGACCCTACCAGGAGGTTTTCTGGGGATTGCCACTACTGGAGAAAGGAAATTAGGCGGGTAGAGACTATTATTTTGTCTCCCAGGCGACCCAATGCCTGAGACCACTGGGAAGCCAGTGTCCATTGAGCTGCATGCATATGTAGACAAACATATGGAATAACATGCATTGTTGATGCCATATGACCCAGAAGTTGTAGCAGTTCTCAAGCAGTGAGAAAGTTCTTGAGGCAAGCCTGAGATGCTAACAGACTTGAGTTGAGCGCAGCGGGGTTGGGGCAAAAATGCCTTTGATTGTTGAGTGTCTAGGAGAGCGCCTATAGTTTGAGAGGAAATGAGTTGGGACTTTTGAAGATTTATTACAAATCTCAAGTGTTGCAGCACTTGCATGATATGCGAGAGGGAAAGAATGGCCTCTAGAGAGGTGTTTGCTCGAATGAGCCAGTCGTATAAGTAAGGGAACACAAATATCCCAAGAGTCCTTAGGAATGCGGCTACTACCACCATGCACTTTGTAATGACTCTTGGGGCAGAGGCTAGGCCGAAAGGCAGGACTCTGTATTGATAATGTCTCCCTTGAAACATGAAGCACAGGAACTTTCTGTGCTGTGAGTGAATAAGTATGTGAGTATATGCCTCCTTTAGATCTAGAGAACAGACAAACCTCACTCTGGAGATAGGGGAAAAGGGTGCCTAGGGAGATTATTTTGAATTTATAAGAACATAAGATATGCCATACTGGGTCAGACCAAGGTCCATCAAGCCCAGTATCCTGTTTCCAACAGTGGCCAATTTAGGTCATACGTACCTAGCAGTTTCCCCAAAAGACACAGGTTCTGCAATGCTTGTACTAGGTCAAGCATTGATATCCTGGGTCCCTTCTTAATAATGGTTTATGGACCTTTCCTCCAGGAACTTGTCCAAACCTTTTTTAAACCCAGCTACACTAACAGCCTTTACTACATCCTCCGGTAACAAATTCCAGAGTTTGATTACACATTGATTGAAAAAATATTTTCTGTTATTAGTCTTAAATAGTTTACCCTGTAGCTTGTCATGATGCGGGCATTAATAAAGTTGGTTTTAAGAAAAGAAATCCTGTTTTAGAAGAACTAGATGTGCAGTTACCTTCAGGCACAGCTAGAGGGAGCAGGAACAGACATACTGGTCTTAATGAACCTAAGCTCACTGATGACCTGCAGCTGAAAGGGAACCAGGAAGTCAGCAGTAACGGTTCACTTTATAAGCCAGAGCAGAATGCTTCTGGGGAGCAGTGGCATAAGCAGAGGAAGCAGTGGACACAGCAGGAGCTGAGGAAGGAGGAGAAAGAGGAAGAAGGAACTGGAGCTGGACTAGAAGGAGAAACAGCAGAGAACCCTGGAGGCTATCAAGGACATAAGCCTGATTGCTGTGAAAGAAGCCAAGCTGGAAGCTGGAGGAGAAACAGACCTCACAAGGTGGGAAGCCAGAGGGCCCAAACTGGACCTGTTGTGCAGGGGGAGTTTGGTGGAGGTTGCTCCAAGGTGAGAGGCTCTGCCACGCCTAGTTCCTATACTCTACCTGTTTGTAACATAGAGAGAAGAAAGCTAAGAACCAGAGAGGGAGGTTCTGACAGAAGCTTATCTCTAGAGGATCACTGCCCAGTTTCACCTATTCAGAGGGAAAAGCAGTTTTATAAGCAACGGAAGTTTTTACTCAGTGAGCCAAGGTATGAGGCATTGAAGATTAACTGTAATGATTGTACTGCTAAACGTTATGCTAAAAGAAGTTCTCCTAGGACAAGCAGGATGAGTCAGCCACACTTGGTGACGTCATCCGACGGCGCCGAGAAGACGGAAGTACTCTCCATAGCTCAGAAGGGCTTTGCCCTTCTGAGCATGGGCCACTTGGCCCCACCCCCCTGCCCGCCCCTAGCTAGCCAGTTTCAGTTCTTCCGCCTTGCCAGCAAGACGGACCTTTTCTACTCTCCACATAATTTTTTATTTTAAGGATTAATCGTATGTATATAGCAGTCTCTCTTGACTTGATTCTACAATCTCCTCCAGAGCTGGCCCAGCGGAGCTTGGATTCCTGAGGGCCATGTGCTCCTAGACTCAACATCTCGAAAACTATTCTCTTGCTGTTGATCAGTTTCAACTCGCGTTTTAATTCTAGCTTACTCGTATGTATATTCAGTTAGACTTACTTTACTCCAGGCTCTGTCTCAGATTGCTGGGCTGCACTTGGGCTCCTGCACCTGCAGGCGCTCTCAGCGGGCGGCATGGCAGCCGCTTGCAGCAAGACCGGAGTTCACGGATGACCTGGTGCAGGTCGCTGCTGCGGACCTTCGTGGGACCTCTCCGGCACTCGTCAGCTCTGCCGCCGCTCAGGGTGTGCCTCAGGGCCTCCACCCCAGCCGCAGGCTAAGCCACCAGCTCGGCCGCCGCTCGGGTTGTGCCTGGGGGCCTCCAACCCGCAGCGAGCTTGAATCGTCCAGCCGACTTGAACCAAGAGCACCCCCTTCCAGGTTGAGAGCCCTTGCGGCAGCCGGGGCCTCCTCCCAGGTCTCTGTCTGGACCTTCCTCGCACGTGGGTGATCTATGGGGGTGGCCATTTTCCTGCTTCTGTGTGCCGCACACAAGCCACGCCCCCTCTGCCGGATTGGACCCGGCAGCACCTTCTGGCTCCACTTCTTCCGCCGCAGCTCCATTGGTTGGCGTCACTTCAGGCCGGCCCACTCAGCACTGCGCCTCTGACTGGCGCCTTACATGAGTGGAAAGCCTCTGGGTCTCACTCCGATCCCATTGCTCTTGGCGCGGAGGCGAGTATGGCGCCGACGCTCTTGCACCGGCGCATAAAATCCATACAGAAGCTGAAGAGTAGCATCTTGGACCGACACCCCCACGGAGCCGTTGGATGGAGCCTCAACGGAAGGCGCCGCTATCGGACAGCACCCCGCCTTCGTCCCAGCCCCAGCCTTGATCGCTGCTAGCCCCCGCCAGTCCGGCGCCGGCCTAAGCACCAGGGCAGGAGGGGCAGCTCTTTGATCCCGTTTTCGGCGAGGATGGCGCTGACGCTCTCTGCACCGGCGCAGGAAATCCCGAGCAGCAGTGTAGCAATGGTTCTGACCAATTGGCAGGGCCATGGGTTCAATTCCCCTCCGTGCCTATGAAGAAGGCTGGCTGAGGCATTACCTGCACAGAAGCCGAAGGGTAGTGCTATTTTCACTTGCCACTGGCATGGCACATTCCCGCAGTGGGCATCTCACGAACCCTTGCACAGCGCGGAGCATCCTGCTGAGCCACTATTGGAGTTACTCACTGTGCCTGCAAAATTCACAACCAGATCCAGGTAGCTCATCTCAGGTGTCTCTGGCCGGTATGCCTTAAAGGACCGAGGGTACACCAAAATACCTGATTAAATGCTACCTGAACAACGGACATTGCACCTATTCGTTGGCATATCTGTGGTAATTGTCTGTCCACATAGTGTAGGAGTAGCCTAGTGGTTAGAGCTCTGGCTTGGTATCCAAGCAACCAAGGTTCAATCCCACTAGCACTCCTTGTGGCCTTCAGCAGTCACTTAATCCTCCATTGTCCGGAAGAAAGGTCCGGCAATCCTCTCCGGTGACACTGTCAAGAAACCCAGGGGTGTATGGGTTGCAAGGAGTCAGCACTGCCTCAAAGGCACACATTTCACTGCATTGCTTTGACCAACGGAATGAGTTCAATTCCCCAGTGGGGCCACTGAGTAAGGCTGTCTGCCGTTTCCCCTTATGAGGTATGAGCCATTAAGGAAGCAGAGTCCCTCTACTCCTCGGATTACAGTCAAAGCTGTAGCACAATGGTTCATACACCGACCGATGGTACAGGGTGTGTTAGTTCAATCCCCATGTAGGTCCAAGGAGTAAAGCTGGCTGAGACATCACCCTTCATGGTTCAGAACACTCAGCATGCTCTGGGCTCACATTGGACCTTTCAAGTCACACTGGTCCCTCGGCCAGCTCAAACCCAGAAAGTGAGCAGCAGACTGAGAACAGGTCCAGGTCCCCTCCAGCGAAAGGCCTATCACGGTTCATCAAGCATGAGTTTGTTTTGTTTTGGTCTCTATTTGGGACCCTGCGCTAAAACCAGTAGCCAATATGATACCAGCCACACATGCTGGTATGAGCCAGCACGGCGCAGGGGCTTTACCCTGGTAAATCCACCGGGATCTCCCTTCATCCAGCATGACGGCCCAGCTGCTTGCTCGGCCCCTTGCATCATACCTCCACTACTAGTGGAGGAGCGGCCTAGTGATTGACACATCCTTCATCTCCGACAGGTAGACCTCGGGTAGACCACATCCTAGTCGCTTACTGCCAAGGGACCAGGTGTCCTGCTTTTCCCTGCTATTAGAAGGTCTGAGCTTCCCCTATGCCAGCATACGTTGGTCCGCAGTCAAGGATAACAAGAGGGAGTGTAAGACAAATGCAGGACGGGTCAAGCCACAGTCCATCAGGCCCACATTACCAGCATGGTTGCTTCACAAGCAGTATGAAGCTACTTCGGGGAGCTATGTCAACTCCCGGGTCCCAGCGTGGGCCCAACACCTTCTGACCCGTGCTTCGCGAAGACGGAGGCGATAGGGCACAAACTGTCTGCGGGCTGGGCCCCACAGAGTTAACCTATGGATCTCCTCACTGGAGACACGTTTGGACGGGGGCCTCCTCCAGGGTGACAACCTGACTGACCAAGGGCCGCCTCCGGAGTGACAACAGCGCAGTACAGTACGTACAGCCCAGTGTGTTCAGGCAAATATCAGCTGTGGCGCACACCTACCCAGGTCCCCTACCCTTCATCAAGGCTCTCACCACCGGAGGCTCTCACCCCGTGACTGAACGACAGCCTCCTTCAGACAATGCGGCCACTCGAGGGCCTCAAAATAACACCTGCCTTTTCCAACTGCATGCCGGCAGGTAATCAGTAAGTGGTCACAGTGTGGTGCAGCTGACAGAGCCTGTACCTCCGGGACCAGAGTCACAGGTTCAAATCCCAGCTGTGGCCCCTGCCAATCCAGTCCCCATATCTCATGCCAACCTATGGGTAAGCAGCGTCCCCTCGCCATGAACTCCTGTCACTCAAGGCATTGGGGAGCCTACGTGTCTTCAATATGACGCCATGCACATGGCTACTGTGTCCTGGTACATGCAATCCCCCGCCATTGCCTATCGACAAAGCTGGGGCCACCGTACATGCAATCCCCCGCCATTGCCTATCGACAAAGCTGGGGCCACCCCCTAATATCGCTCGGGACAACGCTTATGACATTCCCAACAGGGGCACGAGCCTAGTGGTTCGGATCATGAGGCGTGCGACAAGGGGTTAAGAGCACTGCATCTTGCCTTTAAGTGGACAAGTCACTTGCCACATGCATCAGCAAATGCTTACAACAGCATTTTGCACCAATAAGCCATTCTGTCTTCTTCTTCCTCTCCTCTCTCCACAGACGGTCTTGTATTGACAGCCCTAGGCCTACCGACAGCAGGCCGGCACTTATCTGAGTGACGCTTCGGTGCACCAACTGGACTCCTCCCACGAGCCTTCAGATGCCTCGCCTCTACTCTGGAGTGGCACCGCGGTGCTCCGGTGCACACAGACAGTGTGTTCAGAAGCAGAGCAGAAGGTCACAGGTTCAAGTCCCAGCCATGACTCCTGACATCCCAGTCCCTGCAGTGCAAGGAGAGCCCGTCAGGGAGAGCTACATGTCTCAGGAGGGACCTAAATAAGAGTTTACCTGCCTCAGCCCCGGTAGCTCAGCATCCTCCTCATTTAGCCAATGCGGGAGCCATGCCTGCCCAGGTTACTGCTGAAATGAAGTTGCATTGCTACGCGCCATCAGGTCGCTGTCACCTCTTGGCGACCCTCTGGATAGTTGTTCAAATTCCTATTCTGTCCCCTGCCGGGCAATCCCGGCTGCTGTGATCCCTTCTGCATTAGCCTATCTTGCAGGACGATCACCCACTCAGAGGCCGGTTGAGCTACAAGGCACTCATCAGATGTGCAGTCCTTCTGAATCGAGCTACCTCCACGCTTCCTGGGAGGAACGGAGCCCCACAGAAACAGGATAGCACACGGTCACATGATAACACACCAGTGTCAAGAGACCTAACCCTGTCCCCGTCCTCACAGGTCTTCCACTTTCCCCAGGATGCCCTGTACGTAACTAACTACAGTGCCCCCGGCCTAGACCAGACAGGAGCCTAACTACAGCGCTCCCGGCCTAGATCAGACAGGAGCCTCAACCAGGCAGCAATTCTTGCTCTGGCTTCAGCCTCAACACCTTCCCCTCATGTATACCGTGCCAGGGACTAGCATTAGTGAAAACGCCTCACGGCCTTCTAACAGCACCGCTACCTCAGTTGCTGCGGCCGAGCAATCGGGCCACGGCACAGATGCCAGCAGCAATGCGCAAGCATGCAGGGAGTGGGATATGCACCCTGAAGGCAGCCTTTGACGGAGTTCAGCCGTGCACAGTATTCTGTACCAACAGTGGCCAAATTGGCCATGTCTCCCGGTTCCTCTGTTATCCCGTTTTATCGGTTCAAAAAAAAAAACAAAAAAAAACAAAGGGGGGGGGGGGAGAAGCCCCTCTTCCAATGATATCTCAATATTCCATTTTTTCTCCACCCGCATGGCCAACTACTGCAATCGGCTACGCAGGGATATCCATACCTGTGTTCCTGCATTACGGGAACTGCCACTGCGATGTACCTACATCGGTCACTGCACAGGCGTGCCTTGTTATCGCCCCTCTGCACATGTGTGCATCGCGCACGGCAATGGTGAGCCCCGTGTGCATCGTGACAGTGGTGACCCCGCACTACTACTACTGCCCGATGGCATGCACCATGACAGCGGTGAACCCTGCGCTACAAATAATGCTCGGTGGGGGATCCCGCATTGCTAAGGACCCATGGGCCTACATCTCGGTTACCGCACAGGTGCACCCTGTGACCGCACCTATTGCTCCGTGACCACGGTGAATCCCCCACCACTATTGCTCGATGGCGAATCCCGCACTACTATTGCTCGAAGGTTGGATTCCACACTACTGCTGCTCGATGTGCCTACATCTCTCTTACTAAACCGGTGTACCTTGTAGCCCGCTACTAAACCGGTGTACCTTGTAGCCCTCTGCACATACGTGCATCTCAACGGCAAACCGAAACGGAAAGAGCCCTTCAAATGCTCCCCCTCTCAGCACTGCTACTGAAAATGCGTGCAGCGCCACTTCGGACTGACAGGTCCTGTCGCAACACAAAGGCAAATACTGCCTGAGGGAGTGTCTCGGCATTCCCCCATCCACCACAGCGCGTGGCAGCTTGGGAGGCACCAAGTGTGGCTGACTCATCCTGCTTGTCCTAGGAGAAAACGGAGTTACTTACCTGTAACTGAGTTCTCCGGGGACAGCAGGATAAGTCAGCCACACATACCCGCCCACCTCCCCTGGGATGGGGTCTGCCTCCGTCCGGGTGCCCGCCTCCTAGCGGCAAAAGGCTCAGCTAGTGACGAACTGGCTAGCTAGGGGCGGGCAGGGGGGTGGGGCCAAGTGGCCCATGCTCAGAAGGGCAAAGCCCTTCTGAGCTATGGAGAGTACTTCCGTCTTCTCGGCGCCGTCGGATGACGTCACCAAGTGTGGCTGACTTATCCTGCTGTCCCCGGAGAACTCAGTTACAGGTAAGTAACTCCGTTTATTCCTCCTAAGAGAAACCAGAGTCAAGACTGGTTCACTAAACTACCGCCAGCCTTAAGAGTCCCTGGTTATGTGAAGCCAAACTCCCAAGTAGTAGATTACCATGCTGAAATAGACAGGGACAGTGGAAGCCCTTTGAATCAGTATAGGGGAGAGGAATTGATGGAAGTGGATTCTCCCAGCACTATTCCCTCACCTTTGCCTGAGGAAATGGAATGTGATTGGTGCACTGCCTATGCTCCAAAGTGTGTATGCTCCACAGAAGAATAAATGAAATATAATTTGATGTTTATTATGCTGAATATTACTTTGAAGAAAACCTGCTTTAAACTGTGAAGTAACAGTTAACTAGCCAGTGAATATTGGTACCTTTTAAAACAAAGGACTGTTTCGGTTATCTAAAATATCTCTTAGTTGAACCTTGCTTTAAACGGGGAATAAAAGCCTTTATTACCCTACACTTGGACTCTTTGTTCTTTAACAGCGCTACCTAGTGGCGTATAATCTTTGTGTCACTGGCAACTGAGTGACATAAATGGCGTAGTTTTTAGGATTTTGCATATAAGCCTAAGAGATACAGCAAAGAAATATAGAAATAAAATTGCCAGTGTTCATCTTGAAGGGAAAAAAAAAAAAAAAGAAAAGAAAACCCGGACCGGAGCATCAAAGGAAAAACCGGACCGGAGTCAAAGAAAACCCGGACCGGACTACCAGAAAAACCGGACCGGAGTGCCAGAAAGGAAAACCCGGACTGGACTTTTTGAAAAGAACCGGATCGGACTGGGAAAACAAAACGTGGACCGGACAGCAGCAAAATTCCGGAACGGAAGGCGAGTTCGTGGAAGGTGCTACGACGCGGAGTCACACCACCGTTGCTGAGAGCCTGAGTCTACACTTCTACCAGGTAATGGGTAGAAGGGCCTAACTTGTGGGGATACAAGTGTCTGTCAGTTTGAAAAAAAAAAAAAACCACAAGGAAGTGTAGGGCTGAGTGTTGTACAGCCGCACTTGGTTTTTGTTTGTTTCTTTTCAGGGATCATCGCGATGGAGCAACGCGACATATTGGATTGGATGGCCTCACAATTCAGTAAGCAGGCTGAACTGGCTACGCAGACACAGCAGCGTGCTATCCTGGCGATGCAGGAGCAGCAAAAGCCAGTCCTGCAGATGCTGGAGACTTGGATGAGCCATCAACAGAAGACACAGGAAGCAGCCGCTGGACTCATAAAACAGAGCTCAGGACTGAGCCATGGTCTGGTAGGACTGGGATCCTGTGACACTCTGACTTTTGGGAAGTTGGGGGAAAAGGACGATCCAGATGAATTTCTGGAGGCATTTGAAAGAATTGCCCTTTCAGTGGGTTAACCAGAGGACCAATGGTCCATCCGACTGGCAGTGTCCCTTACGGGAGAGGCACTGTCAGCCTACAGGGCAATGCCTGCTGCGTTAGCTGCAGACTATAGCGAAGTGACAAAAGCCATCAGGGAACGCCTGGGCTTGACCCCACTTACCTATAACCGCAGGCTACATGCAGCACGACTTGAAGTAGGTGAAACGCCTAAGTCATTGGGTCACCGGCTGAGGCGCTTGGCTGAAAAGTGGCTAAGGCCCAGTGAAAGATCCGTAGATTCATTAATCGACATGATTGTTCTTGAGCAATTCATGACTGCGATACCTGGTAAAATAAAGAGCTTCCTTATTCTACAGAATTGTCGCTCAACTATGGAGGCGATTGCCTTGACCGAGAGGTATTTGGAGGCCGAATTAATTACTCAGCCTATGGAGGGGGTAGCTAAGACAGCCATAGCGACATTCAACCCAGTCTCAGGAAGTCTCTACCAGGCTAAAACATCTAATGTAAAGGGTGATAAAAAGGCAGAGAAAAGTCTTGTTAAGAGATGTTTTAACTGTGGAAAGTTAGGACATGTCATGAATGAATGTAGGGTACGTACTGCTCTCATGGGGGAGCATAATCATTTATTGTCAGAAGGTTTTGTACTAGATGTCACGGTGCAAGGGGTAGCTGTAAAAGCCTTGCTGGACTCTGGTGCGGACCAGACAATGATTTCGCGCAAGCTCTGGTCTACCATTCAAGAGCAAGCTGCGTCCGCCCCAGACCGTCCAGAAGGCCATGTAAGGATTAAGTGTGTACATGGTGCTGCTACCTTGTATCCTGTGTACAAATTGCTGGTCAAAGGTCTGGAAATAGAAAAAATTATGCTCATAGCAGTAGTCCCTAGATTGCCCAAAGAGCTGGTCCTTTCGTAGAGACTGGCCACAATTCGAGAAGGGCCTATAAAAAGGTTTGAACCCACGAGAAGTTCTCGTGTCCCAAAATACTCCTTTTAAGGATAGGGTGGTCCCCAGTCCCCTTTTATGGAAAGTTAAGAGCCAAAACCGGAAGATACCAGAGGAAGCAGAAAAAAAATTTGTTTTAAAATTTTGCAAAACCTCACCGGAAGCTCGAAGCCCCTGTCGAGCCACTCCACAGGCCGCAGGGTATGACTTATACAGTGCGGAAAATCACCTAGTCCCTAAGGGAGGCAAGGCGCTCGTTAGCACCGACATCCAAGTAGAAATTCCACCGGGATGTTACGGTAGGATTGCGCCCCGCTCAGGATTGGCCCTCAAATATTTTATTGATGTTGGCGCTGGGGTAGTAGACCCCGACTACAGAGGGATAATAAAAGTCCTGTTGTTTAATTTTTCGAAGGAAGATTTTGAAGTAAAAGCTGGAGAGAGAATAGCTCAGCTCATATGTGAGCGAGTGGGCTTCCCGCCTCTAGAGGAAGTGTCCATGATAAGCCCCACCAGCCGAGGAAGCGGAGGATTTGGCTCCACGGGGAAGACCGAGATGAGAAGCTTGGTAGCTGTAGGGGAAAAGCCAATAGAGGAAGATTTGGGCCCATTGTTGTCCGACTGTAAAGCCAGTCCGGAGTTACGAGTGGGTGAAGAACTCTCGATGGTGCAGAAGCACCAACTGTTCAGCCTGTTGGCGAAGTTTAATGATGTGTTGACATCCGTGCCTGGCGAGACGAACTTGGTTGCGCACGAAATCCTCACTCCTCCTGGAAAAATTGTCCGGCAAAGACCATATCGTTTGCCCGAAGCCAAACGACAAGAGGTCATCGCGCAAGTACACGATATGGTGGAGATGGGAGTGATAGAAGAGTCCCGAAGCCCTTGGTCCAGCCCTATTGTCCTCGTCCCTAAGCCAGACGGAACAATGCGTTTTTGCATTGACTTCCGACAGGTCAATGACATTTCCACCTTCGATGCGTATCCGATGCCACGCATAGAAGAGTTTCTAGACCGGCTGGGTCAAGCTAAATATCTCACCACACTAGATATGACGAAAGGCTACTGGCAGGTTCCCCTGACCAGAGAGGCACGTCCAAAAACAGCCTTTACAACACCAGTTGGCCTGTTTCAGTTTCGACGCATGCCTTTCGGGCTACACGGAGCCGCGGCGACCTGTCAGAGGCTTATGGATATAGTCTTACAACCTCATCAAGAGTATGCAACAGCTTACATGGATGACATAGTTATCCATAGCACTACGTGGAACCAGCATTTAGTCCAAATAAAAGCAGTCTTAAATGCGATGCGGCAAGCTGGTTTAACTTTGAATCCAGGAAAATGCATGTTTGCAGCGGGCGAAGTTAAATACTTAGGACATGTAGTAGGCAGGGGTACTGTCCGTCCTTTATTTGACAAAATTGAAAGCGTGCACAGTTTCCCAGCACCCCAGAATAAAAAGCAGCTAAGGAGCTTTTTAGGGCTCATAGGGTACTATAGGCGCTTCATCCCACATTTCGCTGAAGAAAGCGCCATCTTCACAGAGATGTTGCGGAAAAATGCCCCAAACACGATCGCCTGGACAACTGAGGCAGAGACTGCCTTCAAAACATTGAAAGAGAAACTATGTAGAGCTCCCATTCTAAGAGGGGTGGATTTTCATCAGCCATTTTTACTCCAAACAGACGCATCAGAAATCGGCCTAGGAGCCGTCCTTTCACAAATGCAGGAGGGAGCTGAACACCCCGTCATGTTTTTAAGCAGAAAACTGTCACCAGCCGAGAAGAAGTACTCGACGATTGAGCGTGAGTGCTTAGCTATCAGGTGGGCGGTTGAAGCTTTGAAGTTCTACCTTATGGGAAGGAGGTTTACCCTCATCACCGACCATGCCCCGCTCAAGTGGTTGAGCCAGATGCGCAACAATAATAGCAGACTAACTAGATGGTACATGGCATTACAACCGTATGAATTTCAAGTGCAACACAGAGCAGGGAAGCTGCATGAGAATGCTGACGCCATGTCTAGGATTACGTGCTGTAATGAGGGTCATTCAGCCCGTAATATTTTAAGAGCGGGGATGTGTCATGATGCGGGCATTAATAAAGTTGGTTTTAAGAAAAGAAATCCTGTTTTAGAAGAACTAGATGTGCAGTTACCTTCAGGCACAGCTAGAGGGAGCAGGAACAGACATACTGGTCTTAATGAACCCAAGCTCACTGATGACCTGCAGCTGAAAGGGAACCAGGAAGTCAGCAGTAACGGTTCACTTTATAAGCCAGAGCAGAATGCTTCTGGACAGCAGTGGCATAAGGAGCAGTGGCATAAGCAGAGGAAGCAGTGGACACAGCAGGAGCTGAGGAAGGAGGAGAAAGAGGAAGAAGGAACTGGAGCTGGACTAGAAGGAGAAACAGCAGAGAACCCTGGAGGCTATCAAGGACATAAGCCTGATTGCTGTGAAAGAAGCCAAGCTGGAAGCTGGAGGAGAAACAGACCTCACAAGGTGGGAAGCCAGAGGGCCCAAACTGGACCTGTTGTGCAGGGGGAGTTTGGTGGAGGTTGCTCCAAGGTGAGAGGCTCTGCCACGCCTAGTTCCTATACTCTACCTGTTTGTAACATAGAGAGAAGAAAGCTAAGAACCAGAGAGGGAGGTTCTGACAGAAGCTTATCTCTAGAGGATCACTGCCCAGTTTCACCTATTCAGAGGGAAAAGCAGTTTTATAAGCAACGGAAGTTTTTACTCAGTGAGCCAAGGTATGAGGCATTGAAGATTAACTGTAATGATTGTACTGCTAAACGTTATGCTAAAAGAAGTATTCCTCCTAAGAGAAACCAGAGTCAAGACTGGTTCACTAAACTACCGCCAGCCTTAAGAGTCCCTGGTTATGTGAAGCCAAACTCCCAAGTAGTAGATTACCATGCTGAAATAGACAGGGACAGTGGAAGCCCTTTGAATCAGTATAGGGGAGAGGAATTGATGGAAGTGGATTCTCCCAGCATTATTCCCTCACCTTTGCCTGAGGAAATGGAATGTGATTGGTGCACTGCCTATGCTCCAAAGTGTGTATGCTCCACAGAAGAATAAATGAAATATAATTTGATGTTTATTATGCTGAATATTACTTTGAAGAAAACCTGCTTTAAACTGTGAAGTAACAGTTAACTAGCCAGTGAATATTGGTACCTTTTAAAACAAAGGACTGTTTCGGTTATCTAAAATATCTCTGTTGAACCTTGCTTTAAACGGGGAATAAAAGCCTTTATTACCCTACACTTGGACTCTTTGTTCTTTAACAGCGCTACCTAGTCGCGTATAATCTTTGTGTCACCGGCAACCGAGTGACAAGCTTCATTGCATGTCCCCTAGTCATTCTATATTCTGATAACGTAAACAGTCGATCTACGTTTACCCGTTCCACTCCATTCATTAATTTATAGACTTCTATCATATCTCCCTCAGCCGTCTTTTTTCCAGGTTAAAGAGCCCTAACCTTTTTAGCCTTTCTTCATAAGAGTATCCTTCCATCCCCTTTACCATTTTGGTGGCTCTTCTCTGAACCTTTTCTAATAACGCTATATCCTTTTTAAGATACGGCGACCAGAATTGCACACAATATTCAAGGTGCGGTCTCACCATGGAACGGTATAGAGGCATTATAATATCTTTTGTTTTATTTTCTATTCCTTTCCTTATGATACTTAGCATTCTAGTTGCTCTCTTGGCTGCCGCTGCACACTGGGCCGAGGGTTTTAACATGTTATCCACAATGACGCCTAAATCTTTTTCCTAGGTGGTGGTTCCTAATGTGGAACCTTGCATCGTGTAACCATAGTTTGGGTTGTTCTTCCCTAGGTGCATAACTTTGAACTTGTCCATATTAAATTTCATCTGCCATTTTGATGCCCAGTCTTCCAATTTATCAAGATCCTCTTGTAACTTTCCACAATCCTCTTGGGTTTTAACAACTTTAAATAGTTTTGTGTCATCTGCAAATTTGATAACCTCTCGTTATTCCACTTTCCAGGTCATTTATGAATATGTCAAAAAGCAGCGGGCCCAGCACAGATCCCTGGGGTACACCACTATTCACCTTTCTCCATTGGGAAAATTGGCCATTTAGCCCAACCCTCTGCTTTCTATCTTTTAACCAGTTCCTGATCCACAGTAGTACACTGCCTCCTATCCCATGACTCTTTAGTTTTGCCAAAAGTCTCTGATGAGGGACCTTGTCAAAGGCTTTCTGAAAGTCCAGATACACTATATCAACCGACTCACCTTTGTCCACCAGTTTATTCACACTTTCAAAAAAACATAACAGATTAGTAAGACAAGATCTTCCTTGTCTAAAAGCCATGTTGGCTGTCTCCCATTAGGCCATGACTATCTACATGCTGAGTAATTTTATTCTTTATGATGGTTTCTACCATTTTTCCCAGTACTGACGTGAGGCTCACCGGTCTGTAGTTTCCCGGATCACCCCTGGAACCCTTTTTAAAAATTGGTGTTACATTGGCGATCCGCCAATCTTCAGGTATTAGAGATGATTTTAATGATAGCTCACAGATTACTAATAGCAGGTCTGCAATCTCATATTTCAGTTCTTTCAACACCCTTGGATGTATACCATCCGGCCCAGGTGATATGCTACTCTTCAGTTTATCTAATAGTTGTAATACATCTTCCCGATGTATCGATATTTCCTTCAATTCTTCCGCACCTTTAAATACCACTTCATGGGTAACATCCCTACATCTTCCTCAGTAAAGACCGAAGCAAAGAATTCATTCAGTCTCTACGCTATCGCCTTGTCGCCTCTTAGTGCCCCTTTAACTCCTCTATCATCTAATGGTCCAACTGACTCTCTCACAGGTTTTTTGCTACGAATGTACTTGAAAAAATCTTTATTTTGCGTTTTTGTTTCCGCAGCAAGCTTCTGCTCAAATTCTCTCTTTGCCTTCTTTATCAATGCCTTGCATTTGACCTGCCAGTGCTTGTGCTGTTTCCAGGTTTCATCGTTTGGCTCTTTTTTCCATTTCCTGAAAGATGCTTTCTTGGCAACAACAGCCTCTCTGACCTCACCTTTAAACCATGCTGCCAGTTTTTTGGATTTCCTTCCACTTTTCTTAAAGTGTAGAATACAGCTGGTCTGGGCTTCCAAGATAGTATTTTTCAACAACACCCAAGCTTGATGTAAGTCTTTAACCTTTGCAACTGCTCCTTTTAGTTTTTTCTTAACTGTTTTCCTCATTTTATCATAGTCTCCCTTTCGAAAGTTAAAAGGTAGTACTGTGGATTTCCTTACTATCCCTCCTCCACTAATTAAATCAAAGGCGATCATGCTATGATCACTATTGCCAAGTGGCCCCAACACCCTTCTCTCTTGCACTAGATCTGGTGTTCCACTAAGGACTAGGTCTAATATGGCTTCCCCTCTGGTCGGTTCATGAACCAGCTGCTCCAAGAAGCAGTCATTTATGTCATCTAGGAACTTTATCTCCCTAGCATTTCCTGCCGTGACACTGACCCAGTCAATACCGGGGTAATTGAAATCGACCATTATTATTACCGTGCTGTAACTTTTGTTAGCTTCCTTGATTTCTTTGAGCATTACATCATCCATTTGTTCATTCTGGCCAGGCGATCGCTAGTACACCCCCACTGCCATCGCCTTCCCCATTTTACATGGAATTTCAATCCATAGAGATTCTACAGCAAATTTTGTTTCCTGAAAAACTTTAATCCTTTCTGACTCAATGCCCTCTCTAACATAGAGCGTAGTAGGTACTTGTTCAGTTCTCCGAGGTCCAGAATGGGCCTGTACCCTCCTGTTTTCTTTGGAATGAGGAAGTTTAGAGAATAAAAGTCCATTCCCTTCTGGAATGGTGGAACCTCCTCTATTGCGCCCTGAAAGAGAAGGGAGGTGTCCTCTTGCAACAACAGAGCAGTGAGAAGGGGCTGAGAGCGGAACTCTCTTGGAGGAGTCCGGGAGGGGGGGGGGTAGACTTCATAGTTGAAACTTGTGCCCCTCCCATACTATGGACAGTATCCACTGCTCTGATGTGATAAGATGCCACCTGTGGGCAAAGTGACAAAGTCTGCTGGGAATACGGATAGGATCTGGAATCTCCAGAGGCAGAACAGCTATGCTCTCCAGAAAGGAGTCAAAGACCCTGAGGAAGCTGGGTCTGCTGAGGTGTCTGTGACTTAGGAGTCTGAGCTTTCTTTTGCTGTTTTGATGGCTGCTGCCCCTTCTGAAGAGCATGGTGCTGACACTGTACAGCAGGGGTGTAAGAAGGATAGTACTTATTGAAAGAACGTTTTTCGTTGCTTTTTTCCCAGCTGGGTTGGCAGTAAATCTAGATAGTCTATTAAGAGTGGTGTTCTCGGATTCTGAAAGGCCTTGTCCTGCCAATCCTTGTCAAAAAGGTTTTCACCAGTCCAAGGGATATTACCCAGCTTATCTTGAACCGATTGTTCAAGATCCGTGCTTGGAGCCAAGCAATCCTGCGTGCACCGATGCAGATGGATGAAGTTCTGCTGATGCACTCAAAACAATCAAAAGTTGCCCTGTTAACAAACTCTGAAACACTTTGAGCATGCTTTACAAGGGTGAGATAATCTGTTCTCTTGACATCAGGGAGAAGAGGAGCCATTAACTCCAAATCCCTAGCCACCTCTGTAAGGCACATACCCATATACAGTATGTAGGAACTGATCCTGGCCGATAACATGGAGGCCTGAAAACAACGTCGACCAAAGGCATAGAGGGTTCTCGATTCCCTACCTGGAGCGTTTGAGGAATATGTCTTAGCATGCTTTATTCGACGCATTGCCGATTCCACCACCATAGCATGGTGCGGTAATTGCATCTTTTGAAAACCGGGACACTCCAGTACCCGGTACATGGTATCAAGTTGTCGGGTATATGAAGAGATGGTAAGGGGAGTCTCCCACATACGAAACATAAGGTCGTGAAGTATGCGATGAATAGGGAGAGTAGCAGCTTCCTTCGGGGCTGTGGGGTATTGAAGAATTTCAAGTTCTTCAGCCCTAGGATCTTTCTCCGATGTCACCGTTATGGACAGACCCTGAGCAACATCGTGAATAAAGTCTTGGAAAGACATGTCCTCCGGAGGGGACATGCAACATTGTGGAGATGGAGATGGGTCTTCCGGGACAGTTCTTATATCCCAGGTATCGGTTGATTCATCATCCGACGAATCGGAGTGCAAAGTCTCAAAGTATCGACGGGCAGGGTGTTCGCGCTCTGCACGTACTCGATATTGATCAAAACCGGTAGCTGAAGCTTGCGGTGCCGGAAACGGATTTGAGGGTCGGCATGGGTGGTAGCATGGTAAGCGGCAAAAAAGTCGATGCAGGTTGTGTCAGTACCAGAGCCGGTACCGATGCCTGAGGGATCGACTGTAACGACTTTACTGGTACAGAGGCTGCCAGTAAGGCCAACTAACCTCCGCTCAATGGCCAGGATATGTGGCTGATCCATGGAGCTTGCCGATGCTTGGGTATTGGTACCAGAATTGCGGGCCATGAACCCTGAGTATGGCACCAGGAGCTCTCCAGAGGTGGAGACCTCGGGAGCATCCTGGGACCCCACTAAGGCTTTGGAGGCAAGGTCCTCCCGCCGGTGTCCCCCCCCTCCAGGGCAAAGCCCGAGGCATCTTGATACTTAGAAGGAGATCTACCCATGGAAGGCCGGTCAGTCTTCGATGAAAACTTAGGTTTCGATACCTGAGATCCTTGGGAGGAAGATGAAGCTCTCCATTATGTCGATGCTAAAGATACAGCATTGAAGGCAAAGATGGTGCCCAGCTTTGCAGGTTCTGTAGGCCTCTCTTTGTCATCTTCCTACAAAGAGGACATTCTGACAGTTGATGATCCGGTCCTAAGCATTTTAAACACCTCACTTGGGTTGCAGCTTGTCGTGCTGTGAGGGCTTGTGTGCATCAGTGATGCTGAGAGCTAAACTATCGGTAGTATAACTACTGGCAGGCTCTCCCAAGATGGACAGGTCTCAGCTGAGGTGCCGGACCAAGACAAACCACCCATCTGGGCAGCAACAGAATGGGATAGTGTTGACGGCAGAGGATCACATTTCTGTGACAACGGCAACAACACCAAACTTAAACTGCGCAGAAGAAAGGCCCAGCAATCTACTTCTGTATCTTGCCATGAAAACCCAATGGATAGCTACAACAAAACAAAATGAGCTATAGTGCTGGAAGATGAGACCCCCAGGTCGGAAGGCACTCAACTAGCTACTGGGGAAGAGCTAAAGACTTTTCAGAGTAAAGCCAGCATTTATGATGTGGTTGGATCAAAGCCCTCGGGACGTCTGACTGCTGATGTAGCTGCGCCTGAAATGAGAGACAGAAGCTGTAAAGATGTCTTACACATTGGAACATGGAACGTACGAAGCATGAACCAAGGGAAGTTGGAGGTGGTCAAGAATGAAATGGAACGTGTACAACTTGATCTGTTGGGTGACAGCGAACTGAAATGGAGTGGCATCGGACACTTTGCATCAGATGATCACATGGTCTACTATGCTGGAAACGAAAGACAAAGAAGAAATGGTGTTGCAATGGTATAATAAAGAAGAAACTTGCAAGAACTGTAATGAAATACAATGCAGTCAGTGAATGCTTACTCTCTATTCGTCTACGAGGAATGCCTATCAACACAACTATAATTCAGGTATATGCCCCAACAACAGCTGCAGAAGAGAATGAAATTGAAGAGTTCTATGAACAAGTACAAGCTGAAATTGACAGAACATGCAAACAGGATATCCTGATAGTCATGGGTGACTGGAACGCAAAAGTTGGCAACAAAGAAGAAGACAAAGTAGTTGGAAAATACGGACTTGGCAACAGAAATGAAGCTAGAGAAAGACTGATAGAATTCTGCAAGACCAACGATCTATTCATCTCAAACACCTTCTTCCAACAACACAAGCGGCGACTTGTGTACATGGACTTCACCCAATGGATTGTATAAAAATCAAATTGACTACATCTGCGGAAGTCAACAATGGAAAAGCTCTGCAACATCAACAAAGACAAAACCTGGAGCTGACTGTGGAACAGATCATCAACTACTAGTATGCAAACTCAAGCTAAAGTTGAAAAAGAGCAAAGCACTCATGAATGCAGCAAAATATGACCTTGAGAATATATCACTGGAATTTAAAGACTGCCTGCAAAATCGATTTGCTGCTTTAGATACAAATGACAGAGCTCCAGAAGAGTTATGGAATGACATCAAGAAGGTTGTGTTGGAAGAAAGTGAGAAGTCTCTACAAAAGGTGAAAAAGAAAAAACGGCCAAATGGATGACGGAAGAAACTCTGCAAATTGCCCAGAAATGCAGGAGCTAAAGCCAGAGGAGAAAGAAAGACAATCACAGACCTCAACAGAGATTTCCAACGTGCAGCAAGACAGGACAAGGAAAAGTACTACAATGACGCATGCAAGGAAATAGAAGCAAAAACTATTAGAGGAAGAACAAGATCGGCTTTCCTAAAGCTACGAGAGTTAAAGAAAAAGTTCCAGCCTCAATTTGGAATGTTACAAGATGCTCAAGGTTCTATGTTAAATGATGCTGAGAAGATCAAGAAAAGATGGAAGGAATATACAGAGTTTTTATATGATAAAGATCAAGTGGACCAACAGCCGTTTCAACCTGTACCTTGTGATCGGGAACCATTGGTGATGAAAGAAGAAGTTGAAGCAGCATTGAAAGCCTTATCAAAGAACAAAGCACCAGGCATTGATGGCATTCCCATAGAAGTATTACAGCAATCTGATGCAGCTGTTACCATACTTACAAGGCTCTGCCAAGAAATATGGAAGACAACATCATGGCCAACTGACTGGAAAAGATCTCTGTTTACACCAATACTAAAGAAAGGCGATCCAACTGACTGTGGAAATTATCGCACAATCGCTCTGATCCCACATGCCAGCAAGATTCTACTGAAGATTATTCAAATGAGACTACAACCATACCTGGAAAGCACAGTTACTTACCTGTAACAGGTGATCTCTGGGAACAGCAGGAATTAGTCCTCACATATGGGTACGTCGGTACTGACGGAGCCTGCGCGGGAATGCTCCCCAGCTTCCCAGAAAGAAAGCTTTTGGGGCATCCCACAGCGCATGCGCGCTGCCTTCCCGCCTTTCCTACCAACTCTCCTCAGTTCAAGTTTAAAGCTGAGACAATAGAGAGAGAGAGAGGAAAGGAAAGAGAAAGAGAGATACAACTCCTAGGGGAGGTGGGAGGGTTGTGAGGACTAATTCCTGCTGTTCCCAGAGATCACCTGTTACAGGTAAGTAACTGTGCTATCTCCAGCAACAAGCAGGAATAAGTCCTCACATATGGGGACTCCCTAGCTAAGATGCCTGGGAGATCCCCAAGGGTATGAGACCCTGAAGGGTTCCTCATCTTCCTATGGATCTCAGGCATCCATTCAGGGAAGGAGGGCAGGAGTTGTTCAAGAATGGAACAGGTGTCTGAGGACAGGCTGACCAAACAAGGCATCCCGGTGGGAGTACTTGTCCAAAAAGTAATGGGCTGTGAAGGTATGAACCGAGGCCCAGGTGGCTGCTCGACAGATCTGATCGATGGACACAGAATGAAGATGAACCATAGAGGTGGCCATGGCCCTCACATTGTGAGCTGTGACATGGCCCTCCAGAGAAAGGTTCTTACTCTGGTAAGCAAAAGAAATACACTGAGCAATCCAATTGGACAGTGTTCTTTTGGAGACTGGAAGTCCTAAATGAGAAGGATCAAAAGCAACAAAAAGCTGGGAAGACTTTCTATGTTGCTGTGTCCTGTGTAAGTAAAAAGCAAGAGTTCTTTTACAATCTAGAGTATGAAGGTTCCTCTCTGCAGTGGATGCATGAGGAGCTGGAAAAAAGACAGGTAAATATACCTCTTGATTAAGATGAAAAGGTGAGACCACTTTAGGCATAAAGTGAGGATTTGTCCTAAGGACTACCTTATCATGATGGAACCTTGTATAAGGTGGATTAGCCACTAAGGCCTGCATTTCACTGATGCGGCGAGCAGAAGTGATTGCAATAAGGAAAATAACCTTCCAGGAAAGAAATTTCAAGGAGATAGTGGCTAAGGGTTCAAAAGGTGGCTTCATAAGCTGACCAAGAACCAAGTTTAAGTCCCATGCCACCGGAGGAGGTCGAATGGGAGGTTTAGTTAAAGTTAGGCCTCTCATAAATCTTGCAATAAGAGGATGAGAGGAAACAGGTTGTCCATTGATAGGCTTAAGGGATGCTGCAATAGCACTTAAATGGACCCTTACTGAATTCGTCTTAAGGCCTGCATTGGAAAGATGCAGGAGATATTCTAATAGAGAATTCAGAGGAAGTGCCAGAGGGTCAAGACCCTTTTGAGCACACCAAATGGAAAATCTTTTCCATTTAAAGGCATAGGAACGCCTAGTGGAAGGTTTCCTGGAAGCATGAAGGATATCCTTCACTTGCTGCGAAAGATTGAAGCCTTGAAGGTCTAGGCCTTCAGTAACCAAGCTCTGAGGTGAAGGGACTTGGGGTTTGGATGCCACAAAATCCCCTCCTCCTGAGACAGAAGGTCTGGAGCAGCTCCTAAGTCCAGGGAGGGGGCTTGGGAGAGATGCAGAAGTAGAGGGTACCACACTTGGCGTGGCCAGCGTGGAGCTATGAGGATCATAGATCCTTGATCCCTCTGAAGTTTGAACAGAGTCTTGGGAATCAGAGGAATGGGTGGAAAGGCATACAGGAAGTCCTGACCCCAATGAAGGAGGAAGGCATCCTTGGCCTGAACTCCCTGACACGGGATTCTGGAACAGAACCGGGGAAGTTTGGCATTCCACGGACTTGCAAATAGGTCTATGTCCGGGGTACCCCATTCCTGGAAGATTCTGAGTACCTGATCCATGTGCAGGGACCATTCGTGCGGAAGCAGAACTCGACCGAGTCTGCCTGCCCAAGAGTTTTGAATTCCTGGGAGGTATACTGCCAGGAGATGGATTTGATGCTCTCTGGCGAAGGCCCATAATCTTAGAGCTTCGTTGCAAAGCGGCAGAGAGCCAGTTCCTCCTTGCTTGTTTATGTAAAACATGGCTACCTGATTGTCTGTTTGAATGAGGACTGTCTGGTAGCTGAGGAGGGTATGAAAGACCTTGAGAGCTAGGTACACTGCTCGAAGTTCCAAGAGGTTGATATGGAGGGAGGTCTCCTGTGGGGACCAAGTGCCTTGGGTGGATAGGTCCTGTAGATGAGCTCCCCAACCTGTTTGGGAGGCATCTGTTGTGAGGATTGCTTGGGGAAACAAAGGTTGGAAGGGGGACCCCAGCAACAGATTTTGAGTGGATAATCACCATTGGAGAGACCAAAAGAGACGTTTGGAGTTTGCTATTTGGTCTGAGAGAGCTCCTGAAGCTTGAGTCCACTGGGTGGACAAAGTCCACTGAGCTGCTCTCATGTGTAGGCGAGCATAGGGCACCACATGTACTGTGGAAGCCATGTGGCCTAGTAGTTGTAGCATCTCCCGGGCAGTTAAGTGGTCCTTTGACTGAATCTGGGAGGCTAACTGCACTAGACGTTGGCAACGAGCCTGGGGAAGATAGGCTCTTGCAGTAGTGGTGTCCAACCAGGCCCCTATGAATTCTAGGGACTGATTAGGGGTGAGCTGAGACTTTGGGAGGTTTACCACAAGTCCCAGATACTGCAGAATGCACCTGGTGGTGTCCAGGGAAATTTGGGCTTCTGACTGGAATGGAGCTCGGATGAGCCAGTCGTCCAGATATGGGAAGACAAAGATTCCCAGAGTGCGCAGAAATGCAGCAACTATTGCCATGCATTTGGTGAACACTCTTGGAGCAGAGGCCAGACCGAAAGGAAGGACTCTGTATTGGTAATGTTTTCCCTGGAACAGAAAACGTAGGAATTTTCTGTGGGATGGATGGATGAGTATATGAGTGTACGCATCCTTGAGATCTAGAGAACAAAGCCAATCCTGACTCTGTAGGTATGGAAGGAGAGTGCCTAAAGAGAGCATCTTGAACTTCTCCTTGTATAGAAATTTGTTCAATTCTCGGAGATCTAGAATGGGTCTGTATCCCCCTGTTTTCTTTGGAATGAGAAAGTAGGGGGAGTAAAACCCTGACCCCTGTTGAAGAAGAGGAACTTCTTTTATGGCCCTCTGGGCCAGAAGGGAGGTTACCTCCTGATCCAGAAGGTCGAGGAGAGATGTGGGAGAATTGAAATGTCTCACCATGGTGTAGGGAGGAAGGTCTGAGAAATGAAGTTTGTAGCCCTCTCTGATGATGGAGAGGGTCCACTGCTCTGATGTGATTTTCTCCCATCTGGGAGCAAAAAGAGCCAACCTTCCTGGAATGGTGAGAGGTTCTGGCTGTTGTACAGCCAGAAAGGTTAAGTTCTCTAGTATCAAGTCAAAACCCCTGAGGGGCTTGGGACTGCTGGGTTGCAGCAGCCCCTGCAGGTTTAGGCCTGGCCTGTTTAGGTTGCTGACGCTTAGTAGCAAAGCGACCTGTAGAAGACTGTTGACCAGAAGTGGAAGGAAATCTGCCCTTCTTGTAAAAAGACTTTTTAAAAGATTTTTTCTTGGCCGGAGTGGACTTAGAAAGTCTATCCAGAGCAGCATTTTCTGCATCCATTTGAGTGGCTTTAATTTGCCACTCCTTGCCAAATAGGTTTTCACCTGTACAGGGCAGATTTCCTAAACCGTCTTGAACCCAGGGTTCTAGATCAGAAGCCTGGAGCCAAGCAATTCTACGAGCAGCTATAGCAATGCCTGAGGCTCTGCTGGCACCTTCAAAAGAATCAAAGGCTGCCCTGTTGGAAAACTTTGAAATGTCTTGAGTATGTTTGAGCCAAAGAAGGAATTCATCCCTTTTATCTTCTGGAATAAAAGGGAGAAAGTTGTGCAGCTTTTCTGCAACTTCCTTCAGAAACATACCCATATAAAGGCTGTATGAATTGATTCTGGCAATAAGCATGCTAGCTTGGAAGATCTTCCTACCAAAAGCATCCAAGGTCCTGCATTCTCTTCCTGGAGGAGTAGAAGAGTGTCTTTTGGTACTCTTTATCCTCTTCATAGCTGACTGCATCACAATAGAGTGGTGAGGAAGCTGAGTTTTTTGAAATCCAGGAGAAGGAGGGACACGGTACATAGTGTCCAATCTACGAGAATGAGGAGAAAGGGTGAGAGGAGTCTCCCACAAGTCAATCAAGTTTTCTTGAATAATTTCATGAATTGGCAAGGTGACTGCCTCTCTGGGAACCTTAGAGTATCCCAAAATATCTAATTTTTTTGCTCTAGGTTCTTTTTCAGAGGTTACTGAAATAGAGAGTCCTTTAGCTACTTCTACTATGAAGTCTTGAAAGGACAAATCCTCTGGAGGAGACATTCTCCTTTTTGGAGAAGAGGGCTCCTCAGGAAGGGTGACAGATACTTCAGGAGACTCATCCGATGACTCAGAATCATCAGAAGAATCGAAGTATCGTCTGCCCGATTCCAAAGATCGATAGGCGTATCGATCGGTACCGACATCGGGTGTTCCCGGTACCGGGTCGGTACCGAGAAAGAGCCCAGGACAGGGAGCCGGAATCGGCATCCTTGCCGATGTCGATGCAGCCGGTACCGGTATCGAGGTTGGTACCGGTACCGACAACATGGCTTGTTGCGGTACCGATGGCGTCGCAGCCTTGATGAAAGCCAGTATGGCCTGCTGCATGGATTGCACAGTGTGATCCATGGACGCCACGACTGCCTGGATGTCGGTACCGGGAGATTGTGCCGGTACCCCAGAGCAGTCTAACAGGTGATCGGTCGAGGCCGTGCCATCGATGTCAACCTGTAACCCCATAGGAGGAGCTTTGGAAGCCGGAGCTTCCCGCTGGGGTTATTTGGCTGGGGCAGGATCCTCAAGGGCAAGCCCGGAGGCATCTCGATACTTAGAGGGAGATTTGCCCTTTGAGGACCTGCTAAAAGTATGTTTGGTTACCTGAGATCCATCAGGAGAGGAAGACCTGGAAGATGTCGATGCCACCGCCGGTGCATCCGTGGGAAACAGCACATGGAGCTTGGCTGCTCGGTTCTGTAACCCTCGTTTAGACATTAGGGAACAGGACTGGCAATCCGGGACGGAGTGTTCAGGCCCCAAACATTCAAGACACCATTCATGGGTGTCTGTCACAGAAATTGTACCGCTACACTTAGTGCATTTTTTGAAGCCAGAGGCTGGTTTTTCCATGAGGGAAAGTTTCTTGTGGGCCTGGAGGCCTAAGAAGAAAAATACACCAAGTGAGGAAAAAGTATTATTATTTTTTTTTTTAGAAGAAAAGAGAAGAAAAGAAAAGAAAAGACCGGCAGTACCGGTCCGGCGTCGGGGAAGGTAGACACGCAACCAAAGAAATAGATTAAAATAAAGAACTTCTTCAGCGGTGACAGGAACACGACCTGCTGGCTCCGCGGAAAAGAAGAACTGAGGAGAGTTGGTAGGAAAGGCGGGAAGGCAGCGCGCATGCACTGTGGGATGCCCCAAAAGCTTTCTTTCTGGGAAGCTGGGGAGCATTCCCGCGCAGGCTCCGTCGGTACCGACGTACCCATATGTGAGGACTTATTCCTGCTTGTTCCTGGAGATCAAGAACTACCTGAAGTGCAAGCAGGGTTCAGGAAAGGGCGAGGAACGAGAGACATCATTGCGGATGTGAGATGGATCCTTGAAAAGACTAAAGAATACCAAAAGGATATCTATTTGTGCTTTATCAACTATAGCAAAGCTTTTGACTGTGTAAACAATGAGAAACTCTGGGCCACATTAAGCAGCATGGGTATACCAGAACACCTGATCGTACTCTTGCACAATCTGTACATTGATCAAGAAGCAACAGTTCGAATGGAACAAGGAGAAACAGAATGGTTTAAAATAAGCAAAGGTGTAAGACAAGGCTGCATACCTTCCCCCTACCTGTTTAATTTATATGCAGAACAAATCATCAGAGAAGCAGGATTGTATGAAGACAACAGAGGTGTGAAGTTTGGTGGAAGACTCATCAACAACCTTCGCTATGCTGATACCACACCACATTACTGGCTGAAAGTGAAGATGATCTGAAACATTTGCTTCTCACAATCAAAGAACATAGTCTCAAAATGGGCCTGCACCTTAATGTAAAGACGACAAAGATCATGACGACTGGCATAATCAACAGGTTCATCGTTGAAGGAGAAAAAATTGAAATTGTGAGCAACTTTAACCTACTTGGATCAACTATCAATAAAGAAGCAACAAGCAGTCAAGAAATCAGACGACGCAGGTAAACGTAGATCGATTGTTTACGTTATCAGAATATAGAAAGACTAGGGGAAATGCAATGAAGCTACAGGATAAACTATTTAAGACTAATAAAAGAAAACATTTTTTCACTCAACGTGTAATCAAACTCTGGAATTTGTTACCGGAGGATGTAGTAAAGGCTGTTAGTGTAGTTGGGTTTAAAAAAGGTTTGGACAAGTTCCTGGAGGAAAGGTCCATAAACCATTATTAAGAAAGGACCCAGGATATCAATGTTTGACCCAGTACAAGCACTGTAGAACCTGTGTCTTTTGGAGAAACTGCTAGATACTGTGATGAGGAAGGCACTGGTGAGCCTGCAGAGTTAGACAAAATCAGTTTTTGTACCTTTAAAGACATTCCAGCAGTGCACAGGCTTCAGAGCAAGCTTAGAGTTTCTGAGGCTAGGCTGCCACACCCAAGCTCTGCTGATGGAGTAGCAGACTTGGAGCATGATTATGAACACCTGTTAAGGCAGAGAGAAACGCTGCCCAGGAAGCACCTTTATAAACTCTGCTTAGGGAAAAGCAGAGGGGAGAAGAGCTGCTCAGGAGGAAAAGGTTGCTCAGAAGGGAAGAGCAGAAGCAAGCAAACACTCCAGGAGAGAGTCCAGGAAGACAGAGTCAGAGACGGACTCAGAGCAGGACTGGAAACTGAGCTGGAAGTTCCCAGAAAGAAAGTTCCAAGCAGAAGAAAGAAGAAGGACCTGGAAAGAGTCTGGCACAAGGGAATCCAGGCAAGAGCTGCTCAGGCGGAGAGAGCAGGGCAGGTTCCAAACTTCTGTTCCTGACCAAGAGGTTCACAACACTCAGAGGTGGGTGCCTAGGTTTCAAACCAGGAGGCAGAAGAACCCAGAGAGCCGTGGTTAAACCTCAGAGAGGAACTGGGGCAAGAGAACCAAAGAAAGATATCCAGTAATACAGTTCTCCATATTCCTTACCGGGTAGAGAAGTCCTGGAGGGAGTTACAGGAATCCTCAGCAAGAATTCCACCAGAGGCAGGTCATGAGGGCTCAGTGCAGGATATTATAATTCCAGAGCAGGAGGAAATGCAAGTGGAGTATAATGAACCAGAGCCCTTGTTTACTAAACTGCCAATGGACTGTTCTTTGTGTCGTGCAGAGGCTACTGAATCCTTGGTTAAGGAGTAGCAGCCTGAGTAAATGTTTTTGGGAAAAGCACTACCAAGAAAACTTAACCTTGCTAAAGTAGGAACCAGGTTAAGTAAGACAAGATTGCACAGCACTGTATATTAGCTCACTAAGGAAGCAGAAAGACATTCTTTACTTTGCTGAAACTAAGAAGCTGTACTTTTGATTTGCCTGTTTTGAGTGACGAAACGTCTGCGTCTGTTTAATGCCTTTGAGAAGTTACTCAGCTTAAGGATGTAAATATTTTCTGTACTTTTTGTCCTGGAAGAAATATCCAGATACTTTGCGTTTGAACCTTATTTGTACATATTTTGGGGAAATAAACTGTGTCATGTTTGCCTTCACTCGATGTCTCCACGACTATCCTTTTTAAGAGGGAAACTACAACTCCCAGAGGGCACTGCTCCTGAAGGAATTAGTTTTCAAACCCTTCAAAGAGGACTAAAATGGCAACCCTAATCCCCTAAGCACGTGGCTGGGGATAGGGACACGTGACAGTACATATGACCTAGATTGGCCACTGTTGGAAACAGAATACTGAGCTTGATGGACCTTGGTCTGACCCAGTATGGCATATCTTATGTTCTTATTGCTCTTGGCAGAATGTCTATGAAAGACCAAGGTAAGATTCTCAAGAGCACAGATGTCTCTCTCCATACAAAGATTTGACTTCTTCAAGCCATGGTATTTTCAATAACATCATATGGATGTGAAAGCTGGACAGTGAAAAAGATAGACAGGAAGAAAATTGATGCCTTTGAATTATGGTGCTGGTGGCGAATACTGTGTATACCATGGATTGCCCGAAGAACAAACCAGTCGATACTAGAGGAAATCAAACCTAAGCTTTCTTTAGAAGCTCAGATAACAAGACTTCGACTTTCATACTTTGGACACAAAATAAGATGAGAGAGTTAGAATATATAGCACTAAATGAGAGGTTAGACATTATTGGAATATCAGAGACATGGTGGAAGGAGAACAACCAGTGGGACACTGATACCTGGCTACAAACTATATCGTAATGATAGAGCTGATCAAATTGGTGGAGGGGTTGCACTCTATGTTAGAGAGGGCATTGAGTCAGAAAGGATTAAAGTTTTGCAGGAAACAAAATTTGCTGTAGAATCTCTGGATTGAAATTCCATGTAAAAAGGGGAAGGCGATAGCAGTCGGGGTGTACTATCGACCGCCAGGCCAGAATGAACAAATGGATGATGAAATGCTCAAAGAAATCAAGGAAGCTAACAAAAGTACAGCACAGTAATTAAAATGGGTGATTTCAATTACCCCGGTATCAACTGGGTCAGTGTCACGGCAGGACATGCTAGGGAGATAAAGTTCCTAGATGAAATAAATGACTGCTTCTTGGAGCAGCTGGTTCATGAACCGACCAGAGGGGAAGCCATATTAGACCTAGTCCTTAGTGGAATACCAGATCTAGTGCAAGAGATAAGGGTGTTGGGGCCACTTGGCAATAGTGATCATAGCATGATTGCCTTTGATTTAATTAGTGGAGGAGGGATAGTAAGGAAATCCACAGTACTACCCTTTTAGCTTTCGAAAGGGAGACTATGATAAAATGAGGAAAAAAGTTAAGAAAAAACTAAAAGGAGCAGTTGCAAAGGTTAAAGACTTACATCAAGCTTGGGTGTTGTTGAAAAATACTATCTTGGAAGCCCAGACCAGCTGTATTCCACGCTTTAAGAAAAGTGGAAGTCCAAAAAACTGCCAGCATGGTTTAAAGGTGAGGTCAGAGAGGCTGTTGTTGCCAAAAAAGCATCTTTCAGGAAATGGAAAAAAGAGCCAAACAACAAAAACTGGAAACAGCACAAGCACTGGCAAGTCAAATGCAAGGAATTGATAAGGCAGGCAAAGGGAGACTTTGAGAAGAAGCTTGCTGCGGAAGCAAAAATGCGAAATAAAGACTTTTTCAAGTACATTCGTAGCAAAAAATCTGTGAGAATAAGTTGGTCCATTAGATGATTGAGGGGTTAAAGGGGCACTAAGAGGCGACAAGGCGATAGCGGAGAGACTGAATGAATTCTCCCAAGTTCTCCCAAGTTCAAACCCTGTTCTCTGTAAACTCAATGTGACTTAAGCATTGTAGTATGTTTCTGTTCATTGCGAAACGCACTGATTTTAATAGCACAGTATATAAGAAATGTAAATAAATAAATAAAAATTCTTTGCTTCGGTCTTTATTGAGGAAGATGTAGGGATGTTACCCATGACTGAAGTGGTATTTAAAGGTGCGGAAGAATTGAAGGAAATATCGATATATCGGGAAGATGTATTACAACTATTAGATAAACTGAAGAGTAGCAAATAACCGGGGCCGGATGGTATACATCCAAGGGTGTTGAAAGAACTGAAATATGAGATTGCAGACCTGCTATTAGTAATCTGTGAACTATCATTAAAATCATCTCTAATACCTGAAGATTGGAGGATCGCCAATGTAACACCAATTTTTAAAAAGGGTTCCGGGGTGATCCGGGAAACTACAGACCGGTGAGCCTGACGTCAGTATCGAGAAAAATGGTAGAGACCATCATAAAGAATAAAATTACTCAGCATGTAGATAGTCATGGCCTAATGGGAGACAGCCAACATGGCTTTAGACAAGGAAGATCTCATAAGAACATAAGATATGCCATACTGGGTCAGACCAAGGTCCATCAAGCCCAGTATTCTGTTTCCAACAGTGGCCAATCTAGGTCATATGTACCTAGCAGTTTCCCCAAGAGACACTTACTAATTTTACTAATCTTTTATGTTTTTTTGAAGGTGTGAATAAACAGGTGGACAAAGGTGATATAGTGTATCTGGACTTTCAGAAAGCCTTTGACAAGGTCCCTCATCAGAGACTTTTGGCAAAACTAAAGAGTCATGGGATAGGAGGCAGTGTACTACTGTGGATCAGGAACTGCTTAAAAGATAGAAAGCAGAGTGTAGGGCTAAATGGCCAATTTTCCCAATGGAGAAAGGTGAATAGTGGTGTACCCCAGGGATCTGTGCTGCGTCCGCAGCTTTTTGACATATTCGTAAATGACCTGGAAAGTGGAATAACGAGTGAGGTTATCAAATTTGCAGATGACACAAAACTATTTAAAGTTGTTAAAACCCAAGAGGATTGTGAAAAATTGCAAGAGGATCTTGATAAATTGGAAGACTCGGCATCAAAATGGCAGATGAAATTTAATGTGGACAAGTGCAAAGTTATGCAACTAGGGAAGAACAACCCAAACTATGGTTACACGATGCAAGTTTCCACATTAGGAACCACCACCCAGGAAAATGATTTAGGCGTCATTGTGGATACCATGTTAAAACCCTCGGCCCAGTGTGCAGCGGCGGCCAAGAGAGCAAATAGAATCCTAGGTATCATAAGGAAAGGAATGGAAAATAAAACAAAAGATATTATAATGCCTCTATATCGTTCCATGGTGAGACCGCACCTTGAATATTGTGTGCAATTCTGGTCACCTTATCTTAAAAAGGATATAGCGATATTAGAAAAGGTTCAGAGAAGAGCCACCAAAATGGTAATGGGGATGAAAGGATACCCCTATGAAGAAAGGCTAAAAAGGTTAGGGTTCTTTAACCTGGAAAAGAGACGGCTGAGGGGAGATATGATAGAAGTCTATAAATTAATGAACGGAGTGGAATGGGTAAACGTAGATCGATTGTTTACGTTATCAGAATATAGAAAGACTAAGGGACATGCAATGAAGCTACAGGGTAAACTATTTAAGACTAATAAAAGAAAATATTTTTTCACTCAACGTATAATCAAACTCTGGAATTTGTTACCGGAGGATGTAGTAAAGGCTGTTAGTGTAGCTGGGTTTAAAAAAGGTTTGGACAAGTTCCTGGAGGAAAGGTCCATAAACCATTATTAAGAAGGGACCCAGGATATCAATGCTTGACCCAGTACAAGCAGTGTGGAACCTGTGTCCTTTGGGGAAACTGCTAGGTACGTATGACCTAGATTGGCCACTGTTGGAAACAGGATACTGGGCTTGATGGACCTTGGTATGACCCAGTATGGCATATCTTATGTTCATGCAAAGAGCGAGATCATTAGAGAAAGACATGATGCTTGGCAAGATAGAAGGTCAACGCAAAATAGGAAGGCCAGTAATGAGATGGATCGATACAATAACAGGAGCTATGGGTACCAGTCTGTCAACAATGAGCCGCCTGACTCAAGACCGAACACAATTTAGGATAGCTATCCAGAGGGTCGCCATGAGTCGACTCCGACTCGACGGCACTTAACAACAACAACAACAACATGGGTGTCTGTGGCTGAAATGGTACTGCCACATTTGGAACACTTCTTAAAACCACTGGATGGTTTTTCCATTTTGTCTGTGACAAAAGGGGAGGGCTAAGCCTAAGATGGCGTTGATGCACCTGAAGGAAGAAATAATTCTTTCCCTCACAGAAGATTATTATTATTCTTTTTAAATAGAAAGAAAGAAAGCACCAACAGGGGTCAGTACCAGCATCGACGGGAAGGCGGATGCAACCACAAAAAATAAGAGAGGACAAATTTTCTGTGGTAACAGGAATTGCTTCTTGTCGGCTCCACAGAAAACAAAGAACTGAGGAGGGAGAGCTGGAAAGGCGAGAAGGCAGCTACACAGGTGCAGTGGGATGCTCCCAAAAGCTTTCCTATTGGATGCTGGGGAGCATTCATGCGCGGACTCCGACGTTACCCATATGTGAAGACTACATTCCTGCTTGTTCCTGGAGGCGCACTGGATTAAACCAATGAGGACTTGTTCTAATCTAAAACAACGCAAATACTCACTATAGTATTTGGGAACATAAGTTGTTAAATGTAGCGCACCATATGGACAGCATGATTATTTGTCTGTCATTGTGGGAAAATGGAGTTGAACAAATTGAAATTAAAACTTTTAGGTTTTTCCAAAGACCCTAGGCTTCTGTTAGGCAAGACTGAGGTATCAGTGGAAAAAAAAAGAAAAATAGAAAATAACTGAGATAGTCTTGCGACAGAACTGAAGAAGAATTTCTCTAACATAGGAATATAGCTGCCTTGATTCTTGGAAAAGACTGATCGGACTTCAGCAGGACAGTTGAAGTAATGGCCGTGGATGAGCAGAAAAGCTTTTTCTAGTTCCATCCAGAAAAATCCCATCCTCAGTGCTACTTGAAAACAGGCTTCATTCATCCTATTATTCAAGGAGAAAAATGGGATACAAAAGCAGCAGTCAAATGCCCAATGAGGGAAGAAAAGAAACATGGTGGGCTAACTGGTAACCAAAGAATCAAAGTATTAGAAAGCTGTGCATGCTATCTGAGAACCGGCCATTCATGAAACCACATGCAAACATGTGACGACATAAGGAAAACTTTCTCAAGCATTTCTTATGACTTTGTGATAGCTTAGCTTGTAAATGCTAACAAACATTTCTTTTGATATTTAAGTGATTTTTCATCTGCCACTTTATTGTTTTTACTTTACTGATATTGAGTCATGGTAGCCCAGTAAAGCGTAGTTACTCACCTGTAACAGGTGTTCTCCAGGAGCAGCAGGAATCAGTCCTCACTTATGGGTGACGTCGGCGCCGACGGAGCCCTCGCGGAGCAATTTTCCCCAGCTTTCAAAGAAAGCCTTTGGGAATTGCAGCGCGCATGCGCGGTCCTCTTCCCGCCCAAGGGTGCCATCTTAGCCAGTCAGATGACATAGCTAAAAAAGACAGCATAAAAATTTGCAAAAAAACTAAAGCAGACGATTGCAACTCCAAGGGGAGGAGGGAGGGTTGTGAGGACTGATTCCTGCTGCTCCTGGAGAACACCTGTTACAGGTGAGTAACTACGCTTTCTCCAGGACCAAGCAGGAAGTCAGTCCTCACTTATGGGACTCCCAAGCTTAAGGCTACCGGAGACCCTAAGCACAAAAATGAGCTCCCTCTAGCTCAGCAGCACAGAAGGAAGGAATCTTCGCTGAATTATTACCCACCGGTAGCCCACATCCGGGATGGAGGGTAGGAGTTGCTCAAACCTCAAAGAGATTACGGAGGACTGCCTGTCCGAAAGCACTGTCCCTGCGGGACTCCCTCTCGAGACAGTAATGGACCGCAAAAGTCTGGCTCGAAGACCAAGTAGCGGCCCGGCAGATGTCTGCCAGCGGAACAGAGCGGAGGTAAGCCACTAACGTGGCCTTTGCCCGAACGCAATGAGCCGTGACTCGACCGTCCAAGGAGAGTCCGGCTGCCCCATAAGCCCAAGAGATACAGTCCGCAACCCAGATGGACAGAGTACGCTTGGAGACCGGGAGCCCCAATTTATTGGGGTCAAAAGACACAAAAAGCTGAGCAGCTTTACGGTGCTCCCGCGTACGGTCAAGGTAGAAGTTCAATGCCCTTCTACAGTCCAGGGTATGGAGGACCGTTTCAGCTCGGCTGGAGTGTGGTCTGGGAAAGAAGGTTGGAAGTACCACCTCCTGATTGATATGAAAAGGGGAGACCACTTTTGGAAGAAATTTTGGGTGAGTCCGTAGGACTACCCTATTTTTGTAGAACCGAGTGTAAGGGGGATCAGACACGAGGGCCTGCAATTCACTTACGCGTCTAGCGGAAGTGAGGGCTATCAAGAACAATGTTTTCCAAGAAAGAAAACGGAGAGAACAGGTAGCCATAGGTTCAAAAGGCGGACAGGTGATCCGCTGTAAAACCACATTCAGGTCCCAGTCAGGCGCTGGCGGGCGCAGAGGTGGTTTAAGTAGGAGGAGACCTTGGAGAAACCTCGCCACGAGAGGGTCGCTGGAAAGAGGTCTGCCGTCCACCGGCACATGATGTGCTGAAAGAGCACTGAGGTGAACTTTGACGGAGTTGGACTTAAGTCCCAGATTAGAGAGGTAGAGCAAGTACTGCAAGATCACCGACACCGGGCAGGAGAAGGGATCCTGAGACTGTTGGGTACACCAAACGGAGAAATGACGCCATTTAAGGGCGTAGCATTTTCGGGTAGAAGGTCGTCGCGAAGCTAGGACGACCTCCTCCACCTCTGTCGGCAGGAGAAGGGGAGCAAGGACTACCCTCTCAGCAGCCAGGCCATTAGGTTGAGAGACCTGAGGTTGGGGTGTAGCAGAGACCCCTGATCCTGAGTGAGGAGATCCGGTTGAAACCCCAGAGGGAATGGATCCTCCACCGCTAATTGCAGCAGGAGTGGAAACCACGGCTGTCTGGGCCAGCGAGGGGCCACCAGGATCATGAAGGCTTTGTCTCGGAGAACCTTGAAAAGAGTCCGGGAGACTAGCGGGATGGGAGGGAAAGCGTACAGAAGGCTCCCCGACCATGAGAACAGGAAAGCGTCCGCCGCAACCCGAAGGGGGTGTGGCTGACGAGAACAGAAGCGAGGAAGTTGCCGGTTGTGAGGACTGGCAAAGAGATCCATCGTGGGGAGGCCCCACTTTAGAAAGAGCTTCTGAACCACCAAGGGATCCAGGCGCCACTCGTGCGGCTGGAGGATCCTGCTGAGTTTGTCCGCCAGGCAATTTTCTTGGCCTGGGAGATAAACGGCCTTGAGAAGAATGCCGTGACTAACGGCCCAAGAGCAGAGCTTCCTTGCTTCCTGACAGAGAAGGAAGGAGCCCGTGCCCCCCTGCTTGTTCACGTAGAACATGGCAACTTGATTGTCCGTCTGGACAAGGACGGACTGGCGAGAGGTCAGGTGGGAGAAGGCTTTGAGAGCCAAGCGGATCGCTCTGAGCTCCAGGAAGTTGATCTGCTGAGCAGACTCCCACGCGTTCCAGAGACCCTGAGTACACGCCCCTTGGCAATGTGCTCCCCAGCCCAGGAGGGATGCATCTGTCGTCAGCACCCGGCCCGGCTGATGTGGCTGAAAAGGCATGCCGAGCACTAGGTTCGGCCGATGAAGCCACCACTGAAGAGACGAGGCCAGCGGCTTGGAGACGCGCACTAGGTCCGCTAGGCCGCCTGTGGCTTGTTGCCACTGCTTGCGGAGACACCATTGAGCAGGCCGCATATTCAGGCGGGCATTGGGGGTCACATGGACGGTGGAAGCCATATGGCCGAGTAGTCTCAGGAAGCGCCTGGCGGAGACCAGGGGCTGGCTGCAAAAACGGTCGGCTAGGTCCATGAGCCGTTGAGCCCTGTCGAGCGGTAGGAACGCTCGTGCCTGAGGAGTGTGCAGCCTTGCGCCGATGAACTCGAGATCCTGTGAGGGGAGCAAAGTGGACTTTGCGAAGTTTATAACAAAGCCCAAGTGCTGCAGAAGAGTCACCGTGCGACGTGTGGCGTTGGTGACCTCCGGGGCGGACGCTGCTTTGATGAGCCAGTCGTTGAGGTACGGAAAGACATAGAGGCCGTGAAGCCGGAGATGGGCCGCCACCACCGCGAGGCATTTTGTGAAGACCCGCGGGGCGGAGGACAGGCCAAAGGGCAGTACCCTGTACTGGTAATGATTTCCTGCCACCACAAACCTTAGGTATTGGCGGTGGCTTGGGTGGATGAGGATGTGCGTATAGGCATCCTTTAGATCCAAGGAGCATAGCCAATCTCCCTGCTGGAGGTAGGGCAGAAGGATTCCAAGGGTAAGCATCTTGAACTTCTCCCGCACAAGGAACTTGTTGAGGTTGCGCAAGTCCAGGATGGGTCTGAGGCCGCCTGTCCGCTTTGGTACGAGAAAGTACCTGGAATAAAAGCCTAGACCTCTCAGGTGGTGGGGCACCGGTTCCACCGCCTGCTCCTGTAGAAGACCCGCTAACTCCTGAAGGAGTAGTTCCCTGTGCAGAGGGGGTCGTGGAGGTTCTCCCGGAAAGTAGGAGGGAGGGATCTGGTGGAAGTGGAGAAGATATCCTTCTCTCACGACCTGAAGCACCCAGGCATCTGAGGTGACGCCGGACCACCTGTGGGCGAAGTGAACCAGCCGGCCTCCGGTGCTGGGAGGAACCAGCGGGGGGGGGGGAGAGGCTATGCTTAAGGAGTCAAAAACCCCCACCCTGCTGAGCAGGGGCTGGTGGTGCAGGCTTGGGGGCTTGCTGCCTACGGGACCCGTTACCCCGTCCCTTGGCCTGCTGGCCCTGTTGGGGAACTGCAGGGGCCTGATAATGGGGGTATTGTTTGTAGGCAGCCGCCTTCCTCGGGTAAAAGGACTTTTTTCCCGAGCCCTTCTTTTTCTGGGAAGGGGCGGAGGTCTTCCTAGAAAGCCTAGTCCTGGTGAGAGTCTCCGTCTCAATTTGTGCAGCCTTTTCAGCCATGGGCTTGCCAAAGAGGTTTTCGCCTCGGCAGGGGACATCGACCAACTTGTCCTGCACCCAGGGCTCAAGGTCAGACGACTGAAGCCAAGCCTGTCGGCGGGCACCGATGCCGGCTGCGGCCACTCGAGCCGATGCTTCAAAGCCATCATAGGCTGCTCGGGATATGAATTTTGAGCATTCCCGAATGCCAGTGGACAAGGCCAGGAACCTCCGCAAGGGTTCCTCGGACAAACCAGCGGAGAATCCGGCTAGCTCTTTAGCCAGGTCTCGGAGATACATGCCCATGTATAGCTGGTAGGTCTGGACACGACACGCAAGCATAGAGCCCTGGAAACACTTCTTACCAAGGCCATCCAGGTTACGGGCCTCCCTGCCAGGAGGCACCGAGGAGTGCATCTTCTGGCTCTTAAGACGATGCATGGCCGATTCCACTACCATGGAATGGTGTGGTAGCTGTGCTTTTTGGAAGCCAGGGCTCTTGCGGACTCGATAGATAGAATCGACCCGCTTGCTCAGGACCGGCGAGGTGGCCGGACTCTCCCACATGCGGAAGAGTAGTCGTTCCAGCATGGGAGGAACCGGTACAGTAAAGTGTTCCCTTGCGGGAGAGTCATACTGGAGGGCGTCGAGCTCTTCGGCTCGAGGCTCCTCCTCGGGGTCCGCAGGGAAGGCCAAAGCCTTGGCCATATCCCTGACGAAGTCCGAGAACCGGGCATCCTCCGGGGGGGACTGCTTCCGAGGTTCGGACTCCGGTGAGTCCGAGGGGACACACCGAGTCCGGAAAGAATCAGGCGACTCTTCCTCTTCAGACTCCCAGACCGACTCCGACGAGGACTCGGTGGGGTTGGCCCGGGCAGGGCGCGGCGCCTGCCGCCCCGACGCCGAGGGAGTCGGCGTCGGCGACCTCGGTCCCGAACGGGAGGCCGAGGGTGACCTCGACCGAGGATCGACTCGAGTTCGCATCGACTCGAGGATCGGGTCGGTCTCCGGGGTCGACTTGGACGTCGACGTCCCGGCGGTCGGGGCAGCGGCGCCAGCGAAGCCAGCGAGCAGTGCCCGCTGCTGGTCCATGAAGGCAGACAGTCTGCTCTCCAAGGCCGTCAACCTGAGTCCGAGCTCAGGTGACCCAGCAGCCCCCGACTCGGGCCCCGACGGCGTCGGGCCCGACGTCGGCTGTCGCGGAGGCGAGTCCAGGAGGACCACAGGACTTACCCGAGCAGGCAGCTCCGACTCCAGGCGAGGTCGCTTCGTGAGGTGCTCCTTCTCCAAGGACCCGGGACGGCTGTCGGGGCTATGCGACCTGGCCCTCGCGGAGCCAGGAGCGTCCACCGATGCCGCCCTCGCGGGTTTCACCTTACGTCGATGGTCCCCGGAGGGAGAACCCCTGTCGGAGGAACTCCGGCGACGGTCCGAGCTGGAGCCTTTGGACGCGGAGGCCTCCGACGAGGTCCGGGTACGGCTGGGGTCAGCGAAGATCCTATCCCGCTGATGCCGTCGACTTCTCAACGCTTTGGAGGACATTTTGCCGCAGGGCCCACAGATCATTTCTTCATGATCCGGGCCCAGGCAGCGGAGGCAAAAGTCGTGTGTGTCAGTTAGTGACATATTTCGGTCACACTGACCACACCGCTTGAAACCACTGGCAGCCATCGGGGGAAAAAGGGCCCCGGCGAGGTCAAAGGACCGGGCTGCCAGGGAAAAACCGAAAACGAAAGCTGACTAAGTCAGAAAAACCGAAAAGAAGAAGAGGACTCGTGACCGGCGTCGCGAGTCCGGGCGGGAAAAAGACCGGCGTCGAACCGAAGGGAAAAAGAACAAATTATGAAGAAATATCAACTTTTTCGCGGGGACACGACGGGTACGTCTGTAGGGCTCCGCGGAAAAAAGAAGACTGGCTAAGATGGCACCCTTGGGCGGGAAGAGGACCGCGCATGCGCGCTGCAATTCCCAAAGGCTTTCTTTGAAAGCTGGGGAAAATTGCTCCGCGAGGGCTCCGTCGGCGCCGACGTCACCCATAAGTGAGGACTGACTTCCTGCTTGGTCCTGGAGAATAAGAGATTCCTGATCATAGAAAACATAATAAAATCCAAATAAGCCATAATTACTGTCCCTAGTCCTTCCCCACCATCTACCACTCGGTTCACGTTAAAGCGATCAAGGCTCTGTGATGCTGTAAGCCCACTGACTTCAAGGCACTGCACTATTTTATTCATCATGTTTCTGTTACTTTGTCCACCAGTGATGTAAAACAGGTCTATAGTTTGCCATTTCCTCCTTGCTACCACCTTTGCCGAGTGATACTACAGCCGCTCTTCTCTCTAGTTTCTCATTAAGAATGTTTCTGTTAAGTGATGGATTCTCTAAGAAGTACAAAGCTAGTATACCCTTCCTCGCTAAAATTATTGAGAAGGTCGTCCAAATTCAACTGCAGGACTATATCGACACAACCTCTCCATTAGATGAGCACCAATATGGTTTCTGCCTATTTCATGGGGTAGAAACCTTACTTCTAGCTCTCTTTGACTCACTCATCAAAGGCATGGATAACGTTAAGCAAACCTTTATTCTTATATTTCTCAATATCTCCTCAACTTTTGACAGTGTAAACCATGTCACCCTCATCGCTAGACTAACTCAATTAGGTATAAAGGAAAAAACGCTCGATTGGTTCAAATCCTACATGGCTAACTGAATCCAATATGTACAAATAGACCAAGCCTCTTCACTACCATTCCCACAAGAACAGGGAATTCCTCAAGGCTCTGCTCTCTCCGCTTTATTCTTTAATCTTAATCTCCAACCTATCTGCTCCATATTTAAATGCCATAATATAAACTACATCTATGCGGACGACATCATGTTGTTCTCCCCATTTGACATAGTTAACCCCAATCATGATAATATAGCAATCTGTCTCGCTGAAGCTGAACTATGGCTCTGTTCAATGAACATGGACATTAATTTCAAAAAGACTGAAGTGCTTTTTGCATCCAGAAACTCTAACTTCATCCCCCTTCAGTTGTTAAGCTGAGGAACATCACCCTCCCAGTCAAACCTGAGGTAAAATATCTAGGAGTTACCCTTGACAGGACACTCAGCCTAACTTCCCATATAAAACATACTGCTAAAACTATATTCTTTAAACTTAGGACCATTCAGCAGCTCAGACCCCTCATTGACATAGATGATTTCAGAACCGTTGACCAAGCGCTTATTACACCACACATAGACTATTGCAACAGTATACTACAAGGCACAACCAATAAAAATCTACATATACTACAGAAGGCCCAAAATGTCACTGCCCGGATTATTTTCAAAGCCAAACTATCTAACCACATCTCTCCCATTCTATACTTTCTCCACTGGCTCCCTGTTGCCAGTAGGATTCAATATAAATCCATAGTGACCACTTTCAAGCTCATTAACAAAATAGCCCCTTCTCATCTCTCAACCTTAATCCAGACCCCCCCCCCCCCAGAAAACAGAACGAGAAGATTGAATCTTAACATGCTTCTAATCCCTGACTCTATATGGAAAATGAAGCAGATAAAAAGCAATTCTGCTTTTTCACACTATGCACCCAGTCAATGGAACAATCTACCAACCAACCTAAGAGATTAAAGACCTCCTAACCTTCAGAAAACAGCTTAAAACATACCTTTTCATCCAGCACTTCAACATACAGCACACCACTGATCAGATATCACAAGAGCATGCTGACCATCAAACACAAGTTGACCCTACCTAATACATGTATCATTTTCCCCTTGCTCCAGCCTACTCACTCCCATAGGCCATACCATTTTTTCACACAATTCACTCAAAATCAAAGCTATATGTACATGCTGTAATATGTAAACCTGTATAAAACTGATATATTCCTGTTTGGTGTAAGATGAAATTAGTCTTACCTGCTAATTGTCTTTCCTTGAGCTCTCTCCGGGCCAGTCCAGGGAAAGGTAGGGTTGTCAATCCCCCATAGTAACTGAGGACTGAAGGCTCCAAGCTTTTACTGTGAGGTGAAGCCACTCCCCCTTCAGGCAATCTGTCAGTCTCCTTCTGGCAAAGCAACTAAAGAGAAAGAAATTCTAAAAACAACAGATTAACCCTTGAAAAACTGATAACGTTCCATAGTCTTTAAACAGTAATAACAAGACCAAGATGTCTTTTTTTTTTTTTTTTAAATTTTTTATATTAGTTATCTAGAAAGGTTACTAAGCAGGTTGTAAATGTGAACCAAAAGCCCCAGATATCTCCTGCGAGCTTATAGGATGGAATACTGTGTATGTTCACAAAGATCAAGCCAAGCGAAAGAACAGTTAGGGAGGGTCCCTGGACTGGCCCGGAGAGAGCTCAAGGAAAGACAATTAGCAGGTAAGACTAATTTCATCTTCCTTTTCGCTTCTCCGGGCCAGTCCAGGGAAAGGTAGGGCAGTACCAAAGCAGTACCTAAGAATGGGAGGGACCCGCTAAACCCGCGATAAGAGCTGATGCTCCCACTCTGGCATCATCCCTGGCTTGAACATCTAAACGATAATGTTTAGTGAAAGAATGCAAGGAAGACCACGTCGCCGCTCTGCAGATATCAACTGGAGGAACAAAGGCCAATTCCGCCCAGGAAGCCGCCATGGACCGTGTGGAATGAGCTTTAAGACCTGTAGGTGGTGAAAGCCCTCGGGCAGAGTAAGCTAGTGTAATAGCGGAGCGCACCCAACGAGCAATCGTAGCTTTAGATGCCGCTTGGCCCTTACGTGGACCGGCCCACTGAATAAACAGTCTGTCAGTCTTACGAAACGGTTGAGAGAGTTTAAGGTACGTCTTCAACACCCGACTAAGATCTAAGTGTTTCAGCGCCTTGTCCATAGGGGAATGGTCGCGCTCAGAAAATACTGGTAAAACCACTGACTGGTTAACATGGAAGACAGACACTACTTTGGGTAAAAAAGAAGGAACAGTGCGTAGCACGACTCTTTCGGGCAGAAATTGCAGATAAGGTTCTCTGCAAGACAACGCCTGCAAATCCGCAATTCGTCTTGCAGAGCAAATGGCCACAAGAAAGGCTGTTTTCCAAGAACACTCTCGGATCTGTTTAGCACAGAGAGACGATAAGGGCGATCGCGACAACGCGTCCAACACCACATTCAAATCCCAAGGAGGCACAAGTTGACGACGTGGAGGATGAATAAGTTTGGTTGCTCGTAGAAAACGCTGCACATCCGGATGTGCCGCCAAACGACGTCGGCCAATTAATCCTCTAAAACAGGATAACGCCGCAACATGCACTTTCAGGGTATTAAGAGCTAAACCTTTATCTAAACCCTGCTGTAGAAAATTGAGAAGATGAGGAATAGTAGCAGCCATTGGAGACACCTGTCTCCGAGAACACCAAGTTTCAAAGAGCCTCCAGACTCTAACATATATTAAAGAAGTTCCAGGCCTCTTAGACCGAAGCAAAGTGTCTACTACAGAATCTGCATAACCCTTGCTTAACAAGCGAGACCTTTCAAGAGCCATGCCGTAAGCAAGAAGCGATCCACCCGTGGCATGAGAATTGGTCCCTGATGTAGTTGATTGATTCTGAGGGGAAGAGACCATGGCGGAGCTACTAGAAGACGGACGAGATCGGCATACCAAGGACGACGAGACCAATCGGGAGCAATGAGAATCACCTGGCCACGGTGTTGTGCTATGCGCTGTATAACTCGACTTAACATCGGCCAAGGGGGAAAAACATACAGCAGACTGCCGAGGGGCCATGGTTGTACAAGAGCATCGAGGCCCTCTGACATATGTTCCCTGCGTCTGCTGAAGAATCGGCTGGCTTTGGCATTGCTGAAGGTGGCCATGAGATCCATCACTGGCTGACCCCAACGCAAAGTCAACTGGTGAAACAAGGCCGCATTCAATTCCCATTCCCCGGGATCGAGAATATGTCTGCTGAGATAATCCGCCTGAACATTTTCCTTGCCCGCCACATGCGCCGCCGATAGAGCCAAGAGATTGCTTTCCGCCCATTCCATCAACTGCTGACATTCGGAAAGAAGAGAAGGAATCCTCGTTCCGCCCTGCCGATTGATATACGAGACCGTCACCGCATTGTCGGAGAATATCTTGACCGCCGTTCCTTTGAGCAATGAAGCGAAGCGAAGCAGAGCCAAGCGAGCCGCTCGAAGTTCGAGTCTGTTGATCGACCAAGAGCTCTCTTCTGGGGACCAAGTCCCCTGAGTAATGCGAGACAGACAATGAGCTCCCCAGCCGGAGAGGCTTGCATCCGTGGTGACTAATACCCACGCCGGATCCTGCAAGGGAATCCCCGCGGTGAGATGATCGCGAATCAACCACCATTGTAGACTGAGACGTACCCCGTCTGGGTAGGGCAGCCGCTGAGAAAGTGGATGAAGTTGCGGGGACCAGCGGGAGAGCAACGCCTGCTGTAAGGGTCGCATGTGAGCCCTGGCCCACGGGACCAGATCCAGCGCCGCCGCCATGGAACCCAACAGTTGTAAATATGTCCATGCCGACGGCGCCGTTAAATTCAGAAAGGCCTGAACTTGGCGCAATAGCTTTTCGACGCGAACTTCGGTTAAAAAGACTTTTCCTTGTGCGGTATCGAACAGCGCTCCAAGATAGGTTAACTGTTGCACCGGTAGCAAGTGACTCTTGTTCTGATTTAGCAGCCAACCCAGTTGTTCCAGAAGATGAACAACTCGAGCCGTTGCCTGTACCGACTCTTCCTTCGAATCGGCCCTGATCAACCAATCGTCGAGATACGGATGAACTCTGATACCCTCCTTCCGAAGCGCCGCCGCCACCACTACCATTAGCTTTGTGAAGGTACGTGGAGCTGTAGCGAGACCGAACGGCATCGCCCGAAATTGGAAATGACCGACGGGAAGGGCAAAACGTAAAAAACACTGATGCGAGGGTCGGATAGGAATATGCAGATAAGCTTCCGTGAGATCGATGGACGTGAGAAACTCTCCCGGATGAACCGCCCGAATAACCGTACGCAATGTTTCCATACGAAAGTGGGGTACCCGCAGAGTACGGTTGACCCCTTTGAGATCTAAAACGGGACGAAAAGAATCGTCCGTTTTGGGAACCACAAAATAAATCGAGTATTGACCGCAACCGTATTGGTCTAGAGGTACTGGTACTATAGCTTTCAGCTGCAACAGACGATGGAGAGTGACCAAAATGGCCTGTTGCTTTCCCCCCGGAGCACAGGGAGACATCATAAAAGCGGGTAACAACGGGCTGGCGAAATCCAGAGCATACCCTTCCCGAATGATTTCTAACACCCATTTGTCGGAAGTAATGTTGGTCCAGGCCGCTAGAAATTGCTGAAGGCGACCCCCACAGGCAGTAGCGACTGGACCAGCAAACCTTCATTGTGGCTTTTTTCCCGCGGGCTGAGAGGTTGCGAAATAGGATCTATTAAAACCTCTGGCTCCACGAAAGGAATGACCTCGAAAGGTGGCACGTCCTCTGGAATAAGGTGCAAAACGTGCCCCCCGGAATCTACGCGAGTCTCGGCCGGAACCGCGAAAACTGGAATTCGATCGGGTAGGCTTGGGCTTATCCTCAGGCAAACGACCGCCTTTAGAATCTCCCAAATCCTTCACAATTTTTTCTAAGGCCTCACCAAATAGCAAATTTCCTTGATACGGCAATTTACTAAGACGTAACTTCGAGGAAACATCTGCTGACCAGTTACGTAACCACAGAAATCGTCTAGCCGCCACTAGTGAAGCCATGTTTTTAGCCGCCATGCGCAGCAAGTCATAAAAAGCATCTGCCGTATAAGCCGCGGCAGACTCCAATTTTGCGACATCTGGAACCGCAGACGGAGTCTCAGAGGAAGTATCTACCTGTAACCAACGAATGGAAGCACGAGATACATAAGCTCCACAAATAGCAGACTGCAGCGCTAAAGCACTAGAATCAAAAGCTTGTTTTAGCAGTATCTCCAATTTTCTATCTTGTAAATCTTTAAGGGCTGCTGCGCCTTCCACAGGAATGGTAGTCTTTTTGGTTACTGCGGAGATAATCGCATCCACCTTTGGCATGCGAAATAAATCCTTTACCTCCTGAGGCAGGGGGTATAAGCGAGACAAAGCTCGGCTGCCACGCAGCGAAGCTTCCGGACACTGCCACTCCGAATCAATCATTTGTTTGATAACTCGGTGCAAGGGAAAACACTTCTGCTCCGTCTTAAAACCCTGCAGCAATGGATCCTCCAAAGGCTCCTGAGAGGGTGCTGGCATAAGTAGGTGCAGTGCTGACAAAGAATGGGAAATTAGAGCAGAGAGTTCCTCTTTGCAGAAAACCCGAAAAATATTAGGGTCCTGACCCGAGGCTATCTCCCCATCCTCTAAATCCTCAGCTTCAAAATCCATAGCTGGGTCTGACAGGATTTCAGGATCTCCCTGCTGAACAAGCAAAGATGCCTGCGATAACAACGGATCCGTAACTAAGCCCTGAGAATTAGAAGTTCCTTCTCCTGGATCCTCAGCACTTGGAACCGTGAGAGAAACTGGGACTGAAACAGGAACAGCAGGAAACTCTGAAGGCTGAGTAGAGTGCAAAAGAAATGCTTTATGCATTGCTAGAATAAATTCAGGTGAAAAAAATGAAAGCATCTGCTCCTGAGGCATAGTAGAAGAAATAGAGGGCTTATCTGCAGGAATTGTGTCCTTAGAGGACTTTGTTTTACGTTTGTGAGGCTTCTGATGCTCTGCTAGAGCACTGCCCGGTGCAGTCAAAATGGCCGCCATTCCCGCCTTTTCTGCTACTAAACTAGTGTCTGGTAAATTAATATTAGCTTTTTCAGACATTAAAACAGCCTTTTTGAAAGTGCACAATACAGCCCAGCAATCTAAAACAAATGCCAAGAAGAGAGAAACGCTAGAAAAAACCGCCAAAATCGCCACTGATCCCGCGGTTCTAAGCCAGAGGAAAAAAAATCAATTAAGCTTTGAAACACTCACCCGAGTCTGAAAAAATGAACCGGAGCCCCTGTAGTGCTGAGAAACAGCTGTCCGAAGGGAATATGAGCTGTAGAGCAAGAGGAGAAAGCTGGGGCCCCCAGTATCACTCTGCAATTTGAAACGGGACAGTGAAAGAGGCAGGCTCTACCTCCCACTGTGTAAAGAATGCCCGTTCCTGCTTCAGCTAGCTCTTAAAGGCATAGTAGCCTGCCAAAGGAATTAAAAGAAAGGACTATGGAAGGATCAGCCCTGCTAGAGCCAATCAATAAAATAAATAAAAATTACAAGCAATGTTGAGGGAGAAGATAAAATCGATCCTCTATAGTTACTGAGGACTGAAAGACTGACAGATTGCCTGAAGGGGGAGTGGCTTCACCTCACAGTAAAAGCTTGGAGCCTTCAGTCCTCAGTTACTATGGGGGATTGACAACCCTACCTTTCCCTGGACTGGCCCGGAGAAGCGAAAAGGAAATAGTTATTATGTATTCACTGAACTATAAGTTTGGCCTGTTCATTGTAAATAGTTAATATGTTCTCAAAATGTTCTATGTCATTGTTGTTTTCTTTGTTCTCTGTAAACCGCCCCTGATCTCTGGAAGGGGCGGTATAGAAAAGCACCCAAATAAATAAATAAAATATAAATGAAATACTGCTGAACTGTGCTTACCTTAAAGATAAAGGAGATGACAGCATTTGTTCTGGGAGGGATTCTTTGATTTCTATGTCTTGAGAAGACAAGGTAGACTGCAGCTTGAAGTCTGAGTCCTTGTGGATGGTTTCATTAGTCCTACTGTCCCTGCTGGGCATCTTGTTTGAGAAATCATCCTCCACATATCCTTTATCAAGCTGTAGCTCACTGGGATCTTCCCTGGTAAGATTTATATTCTGCAATTCCAAGGAATACATCAGACTATTTATCTCATTGAATTCCAGACAAACCTCTTCAGAGTCACTTCTGGTAACATGGTCAGAAGTAGGTCCATTCACATCATCTTTGTACAAATCTGTGTCACCAGCTAATTTGCCATTGAGTGGATTTAACAAAAGGCTCTTACTGAGGTCAGTGGTGCTAGACCTATTTTCACTGCTGGCTGGGATCACATTATTAGTTCTCATTTTGCTTCTTTCGCTTTCGAAAGGCAGGTTCGATGGCATGGGGCATTTGACTTCAGACTCTGGAGACTTGCAACTGTTTGCTGGAGGCAGTGGATGCAGCAAAAGTGCTACCTCCGCACTATCCAGTAAAGCACCCAAGCAAATCTTTGTTTCCTCTGCGGGTGTGCCTGTCACCTCCTCCACATCTTTCCTTAGGTTTAGCATGATCTTCTTTATAGATGCATGCAACAAAAGTAAAAAGATGTATTGATAGTGATTGATCTGTATGCTGACATGTTTCTGGACATGAACAAGGACATGTATATCTGCATCACAGGATGAATTGATAGGCGTTTCAGAAACATGCTCGAAAGTTGTAGTCTTCCGAATACCATTGGCTAAGTGTTCAGATTCGGAACTATAATATTCCTTTAAGAGTTTTTTTCGCTGTAAGCGACTAACTAGGTCCAACGATTCACTTTTTGAAATGTTAGCTCCTGCATGACAATAGGAAAAGGACTCTCTCTGTGATTGTAGAAATCTCAATGGCTGGCAAATCCAGACTGAAAGTGGGAATGAGTCCATGAAACTTATTGGTCGTCCTTTCCCACTTTTCATTCCCTCAAAGTCCATCCAAAACTGGGAGAAATGAAAAGCCCAGATATCCATCCCAGCAGACGTCTTCAGTGCATGGGCACTCAACGTCGGAGCAATGTGGCCTTTATAGATATCATGCATCTTAGTGTCTTGCTCATAAGCATGCCGCTGAAATACTGGATGGAGAATATCAAAACTGTCACTGGATTTGGGGAAGTCCATGAATGTCTTAGTGAAGAAGGTACAGTCCTTGAAGTCCTGGAACACAGCTTCAAGGTCTGATCGCTGACAATTGGGCGACTGCCTTGTATTGGTAGCAATCATTTCAGCAGTCTGAATAGAAATTGCATGTGGCTGATCTAAATGACTATCTAATTTCTTTTCTGATGGAACTATGAGCTGAAAGACAAAGAAAGATATCCATTAATACATATAATTGGTTTGGGAAAGAGAGTTAGATATTTTGCAGGCTATCAACTTACAAGCTATTCCAACATTAAGTATCAACAATTATTTTTGTACTTAACACACTATGTAGCCAGACTATTCCATTGCTCATTTTGGGAGGAGAAAACTGCTAGAATGCATTAAAAATGAAGTATATATTGATGTTCCTTTCAGAAATGATTACATTGAGAGCTGGTAGATACAATGGGGCATGCTTTGCCAAAAACACAGTTGAATCCTATTCAGCTGCCTGCATCTCTACTGAGGCCTACTCACACTTGATAGGAAATGAGGGTTATTTATTTCATGAAACACACTGGTGCTAAGGTTGCCTCTGTATTGTTTGAAAGAAAAGCGAATAAAGTAACTAGAGACCCTAAGGTAGAGCTCAAAATTATACATGTAGACAAGAAGCCACAAGGAGTAAGTTAGCTATTCACACTGGCAAAGATGTTGGGCAAAGTTGCTTACTTTTAACAGGTGTTCTACACAGACAGAAGGATTAATCAGGCACACAAACGCAAACAGAAAACAACGGCAGATACAGATGATATGGCCTATCCAGTCTCCCATCCATTAAGCACTATTATGTTCTACAATCCCTTCCCTCTGCCTCAGAGATCCTCTGCATTTGTCCCATGCTTTTTTAAATTCAGATACAGCTCTTGTCTCCACTACTTCCACCAGGAGACTGTTCCAGACATCTACCATCTTTCCATAAAGAAATATTTCTGCAGATATGGGTGATACCATCCAATCGGACGAACAGCTTGTTAACTCAAAATTAATGTAAAATAATGAGCATGCATGGCCCTCCCCACGAGTAGCAGTTCCCTTAATCTCCTCAGTTTAAAGCTCGGAATAAACTCTCAGGGAGGTAGGGTTGCCAACTTTTTCACTGAGAAAAACCCGACACCTGTGGCTCGCCATGCCCCACCCATTCTCCACCCCTAGCCCCACCCATGCACTGCCCCCAGTCCCACCCATGCTGCACCCCAGCCCCACCCACAAAAATTACCGAGGATAAGTGTAGGCTAACTCCCTTGGTCAGATAATAATTAAACTGGGAACCCCAAAAGCCAAACATGAAATGTACAACACTGGAGAAATAAAACTATAAAGTAATTTCCTCTTGCACTAAACAAAAATGCAAAGATGTTAGCAATACACACTTCCCAGACCAGACATATTCCAGTTAATAAATTCAAAATAAAAAGTATTTTTCTACCTTCTGTTTGGGAATTTTATTTTTCAGTTGCAATTGCTCCAGTCACTTTCTTCTGGTTTCTTCGTGTCTTCTGCGAGCTATCCATTTGTCCTTTCTTCTCTTTTAGATGTTTTCCATTCTCTCTCTATATCTGCTTTAACATACTGATCGTTTCCCTTTTGCTCTTTCCCCCATTTCTTTCCTTATTCCTTTATCATCCACTCAAATTTCACCCTTCCATTCTCAATCCCCTCTTACTCTCCCAATACCCGGCCCATCGTAGACTTTTCTTCCACACAAAATATCTTTTCCCCTCTCAAGTCTCATTCCCCATCCCCATCCCCTTCTAGTCCTCCCCCCAAATCAGCTCCCTTATAGTTCTAGACCCACCCAGCATCCACTCCCTTCTAGTCCCATTCTCCCATGCCGCCACATCAGCCCATTTCCAGTCCTATTCTAGCCCATCACCCATTTGCAGTCCGAGCTCCCCCCATCAGCCCATTTCTAGTCCTATTCCAGCTCCTCATCAGCCCATTTCCAGTCCTAGCCCCACATATGCTCTTTTCCAGTTCCATTCCAGCCTCCCATCAGCCAATTTCCACTCCAAGCTCCCCCATCAGCCAATTTCCAATCCTAGCCCCCTCGTCAGCCCACTTCCAGTCCTATTCCAGCCCCCATCAGCCCATTTCCAGTCCTATTCCAGCTCTTCATCAGCCCATTTCCAGTGCTAGCCCTCCCATCACAGGTCATTTCCAGTCCTAGCCCCCCCCCCCATCACAGCCTCTTTCCAGTCCTAGCCCCCCCCCCCCCACCATCACAGCCCATTTCCAGTCCTAGGCCCCCCCACCATCACAGCCCATTTGCAGTTCTAGCCCCCCCCATCACAGCCCATTTCCAGTCCAAGTCCCCCCCCAACCATCACAGCCCATTTGCAGTCCTATCCCCCCCTAATCACAGCCTATTTCCAGTCCAGGTTCCCCCTCCCCCACCATAGTCCAATTCCATTGCAGCCCCCCCCCCCCCCATAGCCCAATTCCAGTCCAGGTCCCCTCCCACAGCCCAATTCCAGTCCAGGTTTCCCCCCCATAGCCCATTTCCAGTCCAGGTCCCCCCCCCCATAGCCCAATTCCAGTCCAGATCCACCCCCCCTAGCCTATTTCCAGTCCAGGTTCCACCCCCCCCCATAGCCCAATTCCAGTCTAGGTTCTCCCCCTATAGCCCATTTCTAGTCCAGGTACTCCCCCCCCCCCCTAGCCCATTTCCAGTCCAGGTACACCCCCCCCAATAGCTCAATTCCAGTCCAGGTACACCCCCCCAATAGCCCATTTCCAGTCCAGGTACACCCCCCCCAATAGCCCAATTCCAGTCCAGTCCCCCCCCCCAGCCCATTTCCAGTCCAGGTAAACCCCCTCACAGCCAGTCCAGTCCTTGGCCTCCTCCCCCCCCCATCAAAGCCCATTTGTAGTCCTAGCCTCCCCCCCTCCCCCCGACCAGCCCCACGGCTATCTGAGATGCTTCAGAGGGAGCCAGGGAAGCCCGCGCGAGGCCCTGGCTCCCTCTGTACAACCGCCAGCATCAAAATCATTTTCCTTCATGCTGGCGGTTGTTTCTGTGAAGCCGTGAATGCTGGGAAAGGTTAAAGGGCATTGGGTGGTAGTTGGCTCATTAGCACGATATCAATGTCTGTTAGCCATGATTCTGTAATGCAGATGAGGTCCAGGTGGTGGGTTGAAAGGAGGTCTTTGATGACTGGATCGTGTTCCTTACCAAGAGTGCGTTCATGAGTGCACATTGGAGGACTTGGGTGGTTGTGGTGAGTGTTTGTGATGGTTGAGGGTGGTTAGTTCTGATAGGTATTGTGATGAGGTGTTGTGGGCTCTGTTGTTTTGTACGATGGTGGGGGGATGTGCAGAGACTGGATGATGTGTGTGGTGGCAGGAAGGCAGTCATAGAGAGTATATGTGAGGTTGTAAGGTGTTAGGTGAGGAGAAAGTGTAGTTACTCACTTGTAACAGGTGTTCTCTAGGGACAGCAGGAATCAGTCCTCACTTAATGGTGACATCGGCACCAACGGAGCCCGCGCGGAGCAATTCCCCAGCTTTCAAAGAAAGCCTTTGGGATTGCTGCCACGCATGCGTAATCCTCTTCCCGCCCAAAGGTGCCATCTTGCTTAGTCAGGTCCCAGAGCTAGAGCCCTACTAAGCAGATGGCAAGGGAAGGATAAAAAAATTGCAACTCTTCAGGGGACGTGGAAGGGTAGTGAGTAGCCACAGAAAAAAGGTCGGAGGGCAGGAATTGCTTATACCCCAAACTATGGAGTACAGCCTGGCTGAAGATGCTGTTCCTGCAGGACTCCCTCTCCAGGCAGTAGTGCGAAGCGAAGGTATTCGCTGAAGACCAGGTCGCAGCCCAGCAGATGTTCATCAGAGGCACTGAGCGCAGTGATGCCGACGCTGTCTTGGTGCAGATGCCGTGCGTGGTGACCCGATGATCCAGCGGGGCACCCGCCTTTGCCTGGGTGAAGGCGATGCAGTCAGCCACCCAGAAGGAGAGGGTGCGCTTGGTGACTGCCAGCCTCAGGCGGTTGGGATCATAGGCAATGAAGAGCTGGTTGGACCTGCAATGACCTTGGATGCGCTGCAGGTGGAAGGCGAGAGCCATCTTGCAGTCGAGTGTATGCAGGACCTCCGGTGCCCAGTCAACATGAGGTCTCTAGAAGAAAGTTAGCAAGACCACCCCCTAATTGAAGTGTAAATCCAAGACAACTTTTAGTAGGAACTTGGGGTGGGTGCGAAGGACCACCCTTTTCCTGTAAAACCTGGTGCATGGGGCCTCGACCATGAGGGCTTGAAGTTCGCTGATTCGCTGCACCAATTTCAGTGCCACCAGGAAAATCACCTTCCAGGAGAGGCGCCGGAGCGAGCATGTCACCATCGGCTCGAAAGTCGGCCATGTCAGCTGCATGAGCATGATGTTCAGGTCCCATTCCACTGGGGGAGGCCAGATGGGGGTTTGGAAAGCAGGAGGCCCCACATGAAGCGAGAGACCAGAGGTTGACCCGAGAGGGGTTTGCCCTCGACGGGCAAGTGGTTGGCCGAGATGGCGCTCAGGTGAACCCTGACCGAGTTTGACTTCAGTCCCACCTGCAAAAGGTGGAGAAGGTACTGGAGAACCCAACGGGTGAAGCAGGAGAATAGGTCAATCTGGAGCTCAGAGCACCAGATCGAAAACCGCCACCACTTCAGGGCATAGGCCTGCCTCATTGAGTCCTTCCTCGATGTGAGGAGGATGTCCTTGATCTCCACTGGAAGGTACAGCGAGGCTAAAAAGACCCGTTCAGCCGCTAGGCTGTTAGGGATAGCGAGACCAAGTTCGGGTGAAGCACCCGTCTGTCCTCCTGCATCAGCAGACCAGGGACACTGCCCAGGGGAATTGGAGGCTCCAACGAGAGCCGGAGTAGAAGCGGGAACCAAGGTTGTCAAGACCACGAAGGAGCCACGCGAATCACTGAGGCTCTGTCACGCTGGATCTTGTGAAGGGTCCTCGCCAGGAGAGGAGTGGGAGGGAATGCATACAGAAGCCTGGAGGTCCAGTTCAGGAAAAATGCCTCCAGGGCCACCCTGCTCGGGTGTGGTGTCAGCCCACAGAAGCGGAGATGCTGGGCATTCACCAGGCTGGCGAACAGGTTCATGGACAGAGTTCCCCAGCAGCGGAACAGGTGAAGGACGATCTCCAGACTCAGGCACCACTCATGTGGGCAGAGAAGCCTGCTGAGCCTGTCCACGAGGACACTGTCTTGGCCCGGGAGGTAGACAGCTCTTTGGGTCATGCAAAGGCACACTGCGAAGGAGCACAGGACGACTGCCTCCGGGAGCCCGTGCCCCTCCTTGTTTATGTAGAACATCGCTTCTCTGTTGTCGGTCTGCACGAGCACCGACCTGTCCCTCAGGTGGTACTCAAAGAACTTCAAGGCCAACCAGATGGCTCGAAGCTCGAGCAGGTTTATCTGCTGTCGAGATTCATTGGGTGACCACCGCCCCTGGGTGAAGAGATGACTACAGTGGGCTCCCCAGCCCAACAGCGAGGTGTCCGTCATCAAGATGAGTTTTTGCAGACGAGTCTGGAAAGGCATGCCCCAAGGGAGGCTCTGGGGGTCCTGCCACCAGACTAGGGACTTGATTAGGCTGCGAGATACCTGGACGGGGTCCTGGAAGTAGCCCAAGGCCTGGGCCCATTGCGCCCCGAGGCACCTTTGAGCATGGGGAACAACATGTACAGTCGAGGACATGTGCCCCAGGAGGCCCAGCATGACCCGTGCCGAGACTCTGGACCGGCCTTGGACCTCGGCAGCTAGAGTGCGGAGCCGATCCGTGTGTGCTCGAGGGAGAAAGGCAGTCGCACGTTCTGTGTCGAGAAGAGTGCCAATGAATTTCAGGGTCCGCACCGGTGTGAGGTGGGATTTGGAGTAGCTGATCAGGAAACCGAGGTGCTCGAGGAGGACGACCATGCCCAACATTGATAGATGAGCCTTCTCAGCCGAGATGCCCGAGACAAGCCAATCATCTAGGTAAGGGTAGACGGGTATGCCCTGCAGCCGGAGGTGGGCCGCAGCCGCTGACAGGCACTTGGTGAAGACACGAGTCCGAAGGGGAGCACACTATACTACTACTACTACTATTGATCATTTATATAGCGCTACCATTCGTACGCAGCGCTGTACAGACATGTAAGAGACAGTCCCTGCTCATCAGAGCTTACAATCTAGTTAAGTCAAGTCAAAACACAGAGCAACAGTTAACGCAAAATACAAAATACAAACACAAAATACGGCGCTTACAGTCTAGTCAGGACAAAGCACAGGGGTCAAGATCTGAAATCAACGGTGAAGAGGTGGGTTTTCAAGCTGGATTTGAAGAGGGCCAAGGAGGGTGCCCGGCGAATAGACAGAGGTAGACTGTTCCAGGCGTAAGGTGCAGGAAGGTGAAAGGAGCGAAGTCTGGAGTTAGCAGTAGAAGAGAAGGGCACAGATAGAAGTAGTTTGTCAGAAGAGCGAAGTACTCGAGAGGGGTTGTAAGGAGAGATAAGAGATGAAAGGTACTGAGGAGCTGCAGAGTGAATGCATTTATAGGTCAGGAGGAGAAGCTTGAACTGGATGTACTCTCCCTGCACCCTGAAACGCAGGTACTTCCTGTGCTTGGGGTGGACAGGAATGTAAGCGTAAGCATCACTGAGATCCAAGGAGCATAGCTAATTGCCCTGCCATAGGTAGGGCAGCAGAACGCCAAGGGATAGCATTTTGAACTTCTCCCGAACCAGAAACTTGTTCAGGTTCCTGAGGTCGAGAATGGGGCGTTGGCCCCCCGTCCTCTACAGAATGAGAAAGTACCGGGAATAAAATCCCTGACCCCAGAGGTGCGGCGGAACTCTTTCGACCGCCTGTTGACCAAGGAGATTGTTCAGTTCTTGCTGCAAGCAAGCCTGGTGCGAGGGAAACCAAGTAGGCTCCGCTGGAGAGAAGGGAGGAGGGAGTCTGTCTGGACGAAGACAATACCCATCCCGGATCACCTGTAAGACCCAGGTGTCCGATGTAATAGCCGCCCATTAGGGGGCGAAAAGAGACAGGCATCCTCCCACAGGCGGAAGTATCCCCGGGGGGCGACAGGCTATGCTTTCGGCGTCAAAACCCCAGGGCTGGCTGGGGTGGTGCTGGTGCCTGGGTCTTGGGCCCCTTGTGTTTCCGGTGACCATGAGCACCCCCCCCCCCCCTTTGCCCTGAGCACTGGTCGCCGGCGCAGGGGTAAGCAGGTATGGTGGGTATCCCCGGTAGGGGGGCCTTTCCTCTGGAAGAAAGACTTTTTGGTGTGCTGCTTCTTCCATGGAAGCAAGGAGGTTTTGCGAGAGAGAAAGGTGCGAGTTACAAACTCCGTCTCGATCTTGGCTGCCTTATCCTCCATAGGCTTGCCGAAAAGCTGTTCACCGAGGCAGGGGACATCCAGGAGCTTCTCCTGGACCCACTGCTCTAGGGACGAAGACTGGAGCCACGCCTGGCATCGGACTCCAATGCCAGCCCCCACTATACGGGTGGAAGACTCGAACCAGTCATATGCAGCATGGGAAAAGTATTTCGAGCAGTCTGTGACTAACCTCAGGTGGGTATGGAACCTGAGGAGGTGCTCCTCACTCAGGCCCACAGAAAAAACGCTGAACTCCTTGGCGAGGTCACGAAGAAATATACCCATATACAATTGGTACGCCTGGATGCGGCACGCCAGCATGGATCCCTGGTAAGCCTTGCGCCCGAGGGCATTGAGGGCGTGGGATTCCCTACTAGGCGGGACCAAAGAGTGCGACTTCAGGCTCTTCTGTTTTCGCATCGCAGATTTGACTACCATGGAGGTGTGAGGAAGTTGGGTCTTCTGAAACCCCGGGCCACGCTGGACTCTATACACGGCATCGAGTCTTCTACTGACAATAGAGACCGAGATGGGTGCTTCCCACATGCAGAGAAGCAGCTGGGATAGGATGGACGGTACCAGAACCATAAGAGACTCCCTGGGCGGAGACTCGTACTGCAAGATGTCAAGTTCCTCCACCCTCGGCTTCTCCTCGGTCTGCGTAGGCAGATTGAGGGTCCAAGACATATCCCGCACAAACACCAGGAAAGAGGTGTCCTCGGGAGGCAACTGCCTCTGAGAGGCGGGCGGGGATAGGTCAGAGGGGAGATCCCTATGGGCGCAGGTCTCCGGGGAAGTGTCCCTGTCTGATTCCCAGCCTGAGAGGTCCGAGAAGGACTTTGAGTTAGGCTGGTCCCTGTGCCGTGTGGTCGAGACCTGCTTGGAGCTGGAGGCACTGGCTCTGGAAGACCTCACCCTCGAGAAATGGGACGGCGAGCGAGACTGGTGCCGAGGACCCTCACGAGGCCCGCGGCTCCGGGGGTTTCCAAGGCAGTTTTCGGGACCCCAGCCGTGCTGGGCAAAAGCACCTGCTGGGCAGTGAGGAAGGCAGAAACGCTGCGCTCCAGTGCCAGCATACGGGACTCCCACTCAGGAGTAGGTCCCTGCGACACCGACGCAAGGGTTACCGGGGTCTGGCATGGAGGAGGACAGGGGGTCCCTCACCGGGATGACCATCAGGAGACCGGGCTCCATCGCCGGAGGCCTCTGTGTCCATTCGAGGTACCTTTCGAGGCCACTCCTTGTCCGACTCTTGGGAACACCGGGGAGGGCTAAGGGAACGAGAGCGAGACTGCTCGCGCTTATCCAGAGCCCCCAACAGCAACTTCGAGGTCTTCTTCTTTTGCCGTTCCACCTCAGGCAAATCCTGATTGGAGTTACGCCTGGGGCACAGAGTCACTGCAGGGGATGCTGCCAGCGGTGGATCGGTAGGGTGAGGTGCCACCGGGGATCCTGGGGCTGCCTTGCGGAAAATGTTGTCGGACTTCTGCTTACGGCTTAGCAAGGCCTTAGCGGACATTTTCTTATAAAGTGAGCAGAGATCTGGATCGTGGTCAGACAGCAGTCGTGGGTGTCCGTGAGCGACATATTTTTGGAGCATCTGTCAGGTTTCTTAAAACCGGTGGCTATGGGGGCAAAAAGGGCCCCCCTATGAGGTCAAAAACTCTCGAGGGCCAGCGGTCGGGGAAAAAAGGGCATGAAAAAGGGCCCGAAAGAAAACACACTAAGGAGAGCCAAAAAACAGGGATCCTCTAGCCCACAGCTGGAGCAGGGGCGAAGGGGAGGGCCGGCGCTACTGGAAAAAAAGGCCAAAAGGCCGAAGTCAAGAAAAGCTTTTCTGAGGGACGAGGACATGCGTCCGAAAGGCTCCATGGAAAAAAGGGAGACTGAGCAAGATGGCACCTTTCGGCGGGAAAAGGACCACGCATGAGTGGCAGCAATCCCAAAGGTTTTCTTTGAAAGCTGGGGAATTGCTCCGCACGGGTTCTGTCATTGCTGACATCACACATAAGTGAGGACTGGACTTCCTGCTTGTTCCTGGAGAATGTAGCAGATTGTGTAAAGGGGCAGAATAGTTTGATTGAAGGTCAGGGGCTCCTTCTTCTGTATTGTCTCTGTTGGTCCGTTCCAGTGAAAGTAGGGTCAAGTCCTTGTTTCTCAGTGAGATTGCCAGAGCCAGGAATGGGCCTGTTAGAAACCAATCATCATGACAGGTTGCTAGTACCACAAGATACATGGTGAACACCTTTGGGCAGTGATTCCCAAATGGGGTAACAGAAACATGGACATTTCCCCCTTCTCTCTGGACTTTCACTGTGACTTATGCCAAGAAGTAGCAGCACCAGGCAGCATATGGCCTGTGAGCCAGCAAACATTCATAGGCCTGTGCCCCCCTCCTGGGTAAGCTTCCTGTTAGACTGGAAACCCATGTTGAATACTGGGGTCTGTACGTGCACACTACACATTGACACAAAGGGCCCTGTGCTGACTGCTGCTGCCTCCCTGCTTTAGATGAGTGAAGGGAAGGAGGCTGGAGACCTGCTGTTTTGAATCCATCATCTGGGGTCACGTGAATTCTCAGTTGTTAAAATGGGGTCATATGGGATAAAAATTTAAAAAGCACTGCCTTGGAGACAGGAAAGACCGAAAGGATGGACCTTGTATTGATAATAGTTAGTTTGGAGGGTAACCTGAAGATATTGTCTACAACTGGGATGGATAATGAACAGAGTATAAGCATCCTTAAAATCCAGTTAACACGGCCAATCCCCTTGATTAAACAGGGGAGAATGGGAGGTAAGGTGTTCATTTTAAAACTTTTCTTTTAGAAGGAAAAGCTTAAATTCCCTGAAATTCAAAATGGGTTGCAGTGCTCCTGACTACTTTAGAATGAAAGAGTATCTGAAACAGAACCCCCAAGTCTTCTCTTGAGATGCAAGAGATATAGAAATAATTTTTGGCAGACCATCTAAACTTGTCTGCTACACATGCAAGTAGAAATAACAGGTGCTTTCCAGAAGTATTCTTGTTCTTGTAACCATGACAGCCTTAAACCACAAGGTTTCTTTTACCTTACTTGTATAAGTTCTGTTAAAGAAAAACATGAAACAGGCATATATAATGCATAACCATACATGTATTTGCATATTCATAAATATATACTATTTAGTATCCATGTTCCAAGGCTGGGGCAGAGATATTGCTTTGAGCTCTAGAGAGGCTGCATCAGGCAGCAGATCTGCTTTCAACTTCCAGAATAAAATGTGTTTATTTGACGTGAGAATATAAAATTTTTGATACAGATTCTATTGCTTTTGCTTGGAAAAGCATAGAAACATAGAAACATGATGACAGAAAAAGACCACATCGCCTATCTAGTCTGTCCTTCCATATCAACAACTACAACAGTCCACTTTTTACCTTTAGAGATCCTCTGTGTTGGTCCCATGCTTTTTTGGATTCAGTTACTGTCCTTATCTCTACCACCTCCACTGGGAGACTATTCCATGGATCCACTACTCTTTCCGTAAAGAAATATTTCCGCATATCACTCCTGAATCTATCTCCCTTCACCCTCATCCCATGTCCCCTCGTAGCAGAACTTGCTTTCAATTGAAAGAGGCTCTCTCCCTGAACATTTATGCCATGGAGGTATTTAAACATCTCAATCATATCACCTCTATCCCGCCTTTCCTCTAAGGTGTACATATTAAGATCCTTCAGTCTGTCCTCATATGCTTTATAATGAAGACCACTAATCATTTTAGTAGCCACCCTCTGCACCGACTCCATCCTGTTCACATCCTTTTGAAGGTGCGGTCTCCAGAATTGCACACTATACTCCAAATGAGGTCGCACCAAAGACTTATACAGAGGCATTATCACCTCCTTTTTTCTGCTAGCCATTCCTCTCCGTATGCACCCAAGCATCCTTCTAGCTTTTGCCGTCGCCTTTTCTACATGTTTAGCTACTTTAAGATCATCAGACACAACCACGCCTAGGTCCCGCTCTTCTGTAGTGGATAAAAGTACTTCACCTTCTATACTGTATTGCTCCCTCGGATTGCTGCAGCCCAAATGCATGACCTTACATTTTTTAACATTAAATCCCAGCTGCCAAATTCTAGACCATTCTTCAAGCTTAGCCAGATCCCTCCTCATGTTATCTACCCCTTCCTGGGTGTCTACTCTTGCAGATTTTGGTGTCATCCGCAAAGAGGCAAACCTTACCCGAAAGTCCTTCCGCTATATCACTAACAAAGATGTTAAAAAGAATCGGACCAAGGACAGATCCCTGGGGCACACCACTGGTAACATCCTTCTCCTCAGAGTGAGCTCCATTTACTTGTACTCTTTGTCGCCTCCCACCCAACCAATTTCTAACCCAAGCAGTAACTTTAGGGTCCATCCCTAAAGTGCTCAGTTTGTTTATAAGTCGCCTGTGAGGAACAGTGTCAAAGGCTTTACTGAAATCTAAATACACCACATCTAGAGCTCTCCCTCGGTCCAACTCCCTGGTCACCCAGTCAAAGAAATCAATCAGAGTTGTCTGACAAGACCTGCCTCTGGTGAATCCATGCTGCCTCGGATCCTGTAATCCGCTGGACTCCAGAAACCTCACTATTTTCTCTTTCAGCAGCGTTTCCACTAATTTACTCACCACCGAAGTTAAACTAACCGGCCTGTAGTTTTCAACCACATCCTTACTTCCGCTTTTGTGTAAAGGCACCACATGAGCCTCTCTCCAGTCCTTTGGCACCACTCCCGACTCCAATGAGGCATTGAAAAGGTCAGTCAGTGGAGTTGCTAGAACGTCCCCAAGTTCCCTCAGTATTCTAGGGTGTATCCCATCCGGTCCCATCGCTTTGTCTACTTTAAGTTGAGCTAGTTTCTCACGAACACAGTCTTCTGAAAATTGTTCAAGATGTCCCTCGCTTCTGTTCCTATTTGTGGGTGTTTTCTGAGGTCCTGCTCCTGGTTCTTCATCTGTGAACACAGAACAAAAATATTTGTTAAGCAATTCCGCTTTATCCTTATCAGCTTCTACATATTCCCCCCCCCCCCTGCACCCTTGAGTCTGACAATACCACTTTTGCCCTTCCTCTTCTCACTAATATATCTGAAAAATGTCTTATCCCCCCATTTTATTGCATTGGCTATTTCCTTCTCCTTTTGAATCTTTGCCTTCTTGACTACTTTGCTAGCTTCTCTAAGTTTTTCCAAATACAGATGCCTGTCTTCCTCTCTCTGTGATCTCTTGTATTTCATGAAGGCCTCCCTCTTTTTCTTCACTTTTTCAGCTACTTCCTTCGAAAACCATAGCGGTCTCCTTTTCCTTTTGCCTTTATTTACCATTTTTACAAAAAGGTTGGTTGCCCTTAAAATACCCCCTTTCAGTTTTGCCCACTGTTTTTCTACATCCCCCAGCTGTTCCCATCCCACTAACGACGCCCTGAGGTACTGGCCCATCTTCGCAAAGTTAGTCTTCCTAAAGTCTAAGATCCTCACCTTGGAATGGATTCTAACAGCCCTAGTCCTAATACTGAACCACACCATCTTGTGATCACTGGATGCAAAATGATCTCCCACTACAAACAAGCAGCTGACCTTGTCTCGGAGAAATCTGGGTAAGAAACTGCAATGGCTGAAACCAGCTGAGAGTTCTTCTCATTAAAATAGATAGAACCTTATGCAATATCCTGACTTGATGATGCTGAGCTCACAGAAATTTATTGTTATATTTCTTCATTTTAGGAGAAAGAATTGAACTAGCTTGCCAACAAGCAACCCCTATGCAGTGAGCAGTTTATCAAGTGAATAAATGAAATGGAAGAAGGGCAGGGTTTGGATATAAAAACGACTGAAGGCGCTTGGACAATTCAGTCAAAAAGATGAGGTTTGTTTGGGTTAAACTAAAGCAGTCTGCTTGAGCTGCCTCCTCTCCCTCTGCTGGAGCCCAATATAAGCCTGATGTTAGGCCCAATGAGCCTACTTTCTAAAGAAAAGGAAAACGTAGTTACTCACCTGTAAAAGGTGTTCTCTGGGGACAGAAGGAATCAATCCTCACATATGGAGGCCAACGGAGCCCGCACGGTAACCTCTCCTCAGCTTTCAAAGAAAGCCTTTGGAAGATGTACCACGCATACGTGATCCCCTTCCCACCTAAGGGTGCCATCTTGCCTCAGTATGATAACATAGCTCAAGATGGCAAAAAGGAAAGCAACTCCACAGTGAGGAGGGAGAGTTGTGAGGACTGATTCCTGCTATCCCCAGAAAACACCTGTTACAGGTGAGTAAATACAATTTCTCTGGGAACAAGCAGGAAGTCAGTCCTTGCATACCCGTTACTGAAAAAAACTATAAAAAGCCATGGAAGACCAGAAAAGGCAAAACAAGAGAAGCAGCAACTGAGTCAAGGACACCACACCCATGAGTGGCCCCAAGTGTCAAGTGAGGAACCAGTTCTCCAGTAGCCTGAACACACCAAAGGGCAGGAGTTGCCTTATACCCCAAACAAATGACGGAGTACTACCTGGCCGAAGGTGCTGTCCCATCGGGACTCCCTCTCCAGGCAGTAGTGAGCTGTGAAGGTATGGACAGAGGACCAGGTGGCAGCCTGACAGATCTCCGCCAAAGGGATGAGCGCAGGTTTGCCACAGAGGCCGCCATGGCCCGGATGCTGTGAGATGTGACTGGATGCTCCAATGAGAGACCAGCCTGCTCGTAAGCAAAATGATGTCGTTCACTATTAATACTGTAAGGATCAGAGGTAACAACAGAGGTCTCAGTCTTAAAAGAGCACTGCTACTAAGACTCACGTCTATATGCAGCAAAGTGCTTTATAACATCAACGACCTCAAAAAATACTGAAACGGGTGTCTAGTCTTATCAGAACTCTTCGATTTTCAATGATATTCAAATAATGGCTGTAGACTTAACTTTCAGGACTAGATATGCTCATACTTCACATTGATCCCAACGTTCATCCCCGGTACCGTTTAGACGTGTCACACGAATCGTTTCTTCAGGGGATCATTCAAAATTAATAGAACTGTAAACAAACAAAACACAACAATCACCACCACTCCAACCCCAACTATTAACCACCAATATCTGATGAAGATTAAAAAGTACAAGAACCACCATAAAAACCTCACCACTGATGCTGCCCGCGTTCAATCAAACCTCGGCTCCATTCCACTCTCACTGCAATGAAAGTTTTAACTGCCTCACCGACCAGAAACGCCGCGCATGCGGAATACAAGTCAAAACTCCATCTTTAAAGCCTCCTGAGTGTTTTGTAAAACTACACCAACCTATCTGAGACTCATACGTCACTCTCCCCCAAAAAAATGACATAAAAGGAACTCCTTCCTGCTTTCACCTACTATACCTATCACAATGGACTGACCTCATTTTCATCAGGGGAAATGCTACCCACATCACTGGTATGAAAATATAAAGAAATAAGTAAAAACCTCACCACTTTACACGAACACCTATCGCTCTGCACATTTCTTGCACTATGCGTGCAGCAGGAAACTACACTTAAACTAGATATAGTATCTGATGTCACCAAAAAACCATGTGAAATAATTATAACGGGTTAGAAACATGCCGACCATTCTACACTATTATTCAATCCCATCGGGGCGAGAGTGTTCAATTTATAAATCCATCTCTGCTCATTCTTAATCAATACCTGGTCGAAAGTCCTACCCGCTCTCCCCCCTTCTGCCTTATCAATACACAAACAGCGTAATTGCTCGAATGAATGACCCTGTTGTACACAATGCGGAATGATAGGAGCCTCCAAAATCTTACGATTCAAGCGGCTTCGATGTTCCCTCATTCGTATGCGGAAAGGACGCGTTGTTTTTCCTATGTAGCATAAACCACAGAGACACAGTATAGCATAAACTACATTACTAGAACCACTTGTGGTCTTATGTTTTAACTTAACTGTTACACCCTGATATTCGAATACCGTGGTGGTAATCGTAATACCACAAATATCACACGCGCCGCAGCTCTCATGTCCTGCCTCTAAAATAGTCTGAGACTCATCTAATACAGGTGGCAACACCGCAGGGCTCAGCCACTCTTTCAAGTTGTGATCCCTTTGCCATACACACCATACTGTTTTGTCGGCTAAACCAGGTACCGCTGCCAAAATGTTACCATGTTTTTTAAAAACTTTTTGGATGCCATTACTCAAGGGGGAGTATTTCGTGATTAAATTAATATTGTCCCCATCTAGATTATCTGTCCTACAGGAAGGTTTCATTTCCAACAGGGCAGCTCGATGGTTAAACAACGCTCTCGAATAAGCTCGTTTAACTGTATGGATTGGATAACCTCTCTGCAAAAAACTGCCATACAACTGTTTCGATTTCCTTTTAAAGTCAGCCTTATCAGAACAATTACGCCTAAATCGCAGAAATTGGGAGAATGGAAGCCCTTCCTTCAATCGTCTCGGATGCATACTCCCAAAATGGAGAAAAGTGACCCTATCGGTGGGCTTTTTATATATTGCTGTTAACCAGCCATTTAATCCCCTCACTATACATACATCAAGACAGGTGAGCGTATCACAATGGTAAGCATGGGTAAATTTTATGTTTTCATCACAGCTATTAAGCCATTCTAAAAAAATCTGTAGGGACTCCTCTGTTCCTTTCCATAAGAAAAAGATGTCATCAATATACCTCTTCCACAACAAAATGTAGGAGGTATGAACCGAAGGAATCACCCACTGCTGTTCAAAAAACCCCATATAAAAATTGGCAATAGACGGGGCACATGTAGTGCCCATAGCTACACCGGAGTTCTGTTGGTATAAAACTCCCTGAAACACAAAATAATTATGAAAAATTGCCAACCGTGCTAAGCTGATAATGAATTCACGTTTAACCTCAGACACATCCCCTCGCTGGCTCAACACCTGTCCCACTACCTCTAAAGCCGCCTCCTGTGGGATACTAGTGTATAATGAAACAACATCGAGCGTAACTAAGATCACATCCTGCTGGCTGGACGACGCATGAGCATCCTTCATTACATTCAAGAAATGGGTAGTGTCCCTCAAATATGATGGAACGGTCACAAGTAAAGGGCATAAAAAAGAATCCACAAAAGTAGACAACGGCTCTAAAATACTACCCCGAGTAGATACAATAGGTCTACCAGGGGGTTTTAACAAATTTTTATGAATTTTGGGGACACCGGAGCAACAATTAGTAAACACTACTAACAAACTTAACATAACTTAACCAGAAACTTTATAAAAAAGGAGAAAATAATTCAGACTCCTTTATGTTCCCTTAAACTGTATCAATGTTCTCTGAAATGCTGAGATCCGCCTTACCGTTATATAGAGAATATTGTTTGCTTTTGAACCCCCATCAATACAATTCCCCCCTTTATGAGCCCTAATCGCTACAGTTACTCATTCAGCTTACCTGTAAAACACCTTTCGCTTCAGGCTATAGCTCAAGGACAGTACTAGGGAGGGATACGGGACTAGACTGTGGGAGGAGTGGCCTAGTGGTTAGGACAAGGTACTTCAGGCCGGAGGGCCGGGGGTTCAAGTCCCACCTGGGGACAGCAATCTCAGGCCGGAGGGACTGGGATTTCTAGTCCTATAGGCACTCCTTGTGGTCTTGGGCAAGCCACTTAACCCTCCATTGCCCATGTTCCCTGTAAGTATTAGCGTATGTGTGTCAAATCCCCTCGTGTTAAATGTATCTCCCAATTGACCGCTTTGACCCGGTGAAAAGCGGGATATAAATACAGCTAAATAAATAGACTGGAGTTCCTCAAGGAACAAAAATTAGCAGGTAAGTCTAATTTCACCTTCCTTATCTTCCCCTCCAGTCTAGTCCCGAACCTCTGGGGATTTAACAGAGCAGTGAAAAAAGTCAATGGGAGGGACCTGCTAAACCAGCCTGAAGCACCGCTGATTCAAAACAGGTATCCCTTTCCGCCTGCACATCTAGGCGATAATGTCTGACAAAGGAATGTAAAGACGACCAAGCCGTTCAAATTTCAACTGCAGGTACCAAACTGCACTCTGCCCACGACGTTGCTTGCGCCCTAGTCGAATGAGCTCTAAGCCCTTCTGGTACTGATTTACCTTTTAACACATACGCGGATGCTATCGCCTCTTTAAGCCATCTGGCAATGAAAGCTTTTGACGCTGCTTCTCTTTTTCTCGGCCCTTCAAACAAAACAAATAATCTATCCGATCTGCAGAAAGATGCTGTACATCGTAAATACTTCTTTAATGCTCTGTGAACATCCAACCGATGTAACTGCTTCGAAGATGTAGCAGCACTGCCTTCCTCAAAAACCAGTAGTGAAACCACATGATTCACATGCTTTGGGCAAAAAGGATGGCACTGGCCTCAAGACCATCTTCGTATCACAAAAAACCAGAAAAGGCTTCCTACACGATAACGCTTGTTAACTACGAGATTCTTCGTGCTGAAGAAATCGCCACCAGAAACACCACCTTGAGAGTAAGATCCTTTAGTGACGCTCTAGACAAAGATTCGAAAGGCTCTCACACTAAAGCCTCCAGTACTAAATGTAGATCCCACGTTGAAACAATCTGCCTACATGGCGGCCGCAAAAGCGACACCGCCCTCAAAAACCATTTAATATCTGGATGTCCTGCCATCGCCTCACCTTTTATCTTACCTCTATAACAGGAAAGCACCGCCAACTGCACTCTTAAGAATGCAGCCACTAACCCTTTCCTCAAATCCATCCTGCAAAAAAGCCAGCACCTGAGGCACCGAAGCTTTTAAGGCCTTAACTTTCTTGCCATCACACCAGGCTTTAAAGACACGCCAAATACGAATATACGCCAAGGAAGTTGATCTCCGCCGAGCCTTCAACAAGGTGGTAACCACTGCCACAGAATAACCTCTTGCTGTTAACCTTGCCCTTTCAATAGCCAAGCCGTAAGCGAGAACCAATCCACCTGAGGCATAAGCAGTGGTCCCTGCAAACAGGAAACCGCCATGGCTTGCCTACCAAGAGCCTCATCAGATCCACATACCACGGGCATCTTGGCCAATCCGGCGCAATTAAAATTACCTGTCCTCTGTGAAGTTCTATGCGCTGCAACACCCGACCTTTTAATACAAAAGGTGGAAACACGTACAAGAGTTGCCCTTCTGGCCAGGGCTGTATTAGCGCATCCAGGCCTTCCGACATTCTTTCCCGTCTCCTGCTGAAGAACCAATTGGCCTTTGCGGATTGAAACGTCGCCATGACATCCATTACTGGCGGGCCCCAGCGGCGTACCACCGTTTCGAACACTTGCGGATGGAGAACCCACTCCCTGGGTCCACTCTTAACCGACTCAGAAAATCGGCCTCTACGTTTTCCACTCCTGCGACATGCGCTGCTGACAACGCTAGCAAATGTATCACAGCCCACTCGAACAACTGCTCAGCCTCGGTTTCCAGCGCTATACTGCTGATGCCCCCTTGCCAGTTGATGTAGGCCACTGTCGTTGCATTGTCGGAAAATACTCGAATGGCCTTCCTCTGAAGACACCGTTGAAAAACTTGAAGTGCTAGGACTACCGCCCACAATTCCAACCTGTTGATCGACCAGATCTTTTCCTGATCGGTCCAAAGACCTTGCGCGAACCACTCTTGAACATGAGCGCCCCAGCCTGACAGGCTGACATCCGTTGTTAAGGGTATCCAATCCGGTTTTTCTAAGGGCATTCCCTTTTCCAGATTTTCTGGTCGCAACCACCACTGAAGAGTCTGATGCGTCTCCGGCAGACAGGGTAATATCCGAGATAGACTGTCCTCCTGGTGCGACCACCGTCTGAGTAATGCTCTCTGTAAGGGTCTCATGTGGGCTCTCGCCCACGGCACCAATTCGAGTGTCGCTGCCATGGTACCGAGTAACTCCAGATAGTGCCAGGACGTAGGATTTCTGTTGACGAGAAACCTGCGGACTAGCCTTTTCAAACCTTGTGCCCGTTGCTGTGACAGAAACACCTTTCCGACCCCTCCTTTTGAAGCGAGCACCGAGGTATTCCAGCTTCTGTGATGGATTCCACCTGCTCTTGGAAACAATGACTACCCATTCGAGCCTCTGTAAGACTGCCACCACTCTGGCTGTTGCCGCCTAGCTCTCCGCTTTGGATTTTGCTCGAATCAACCAATTGTCCAGATAGGGGTGCACCAGTACCCCTTCCTTGCGCACTGCTGCCGCCACTACCACCATCACCTTGGTGAAGGTTCGTGGCGCCGTAGCTAGCCCAAACGGTAACACCTGGAATTGAAAATGTCCCATCAGCACCGCAAACCTTAGAAACCTCTGATGCTCCTGACGAATCGGAACGTGCAGATAAGCTTCCAACAAATCTAGGGAAGTAAGAAACTCGCCTTGTCTTACCGCCACGATTACCGATCTTAAGGTCTCCATACGGAAATGGGACACTCTGAGATAGCGATTTACTTTCTTGAGATCCAAAATTGGTCGATAGGTACCTTCTTTCTTTGGCACTACGAAGTATATGGAGTACCGACCGCAACAGTATTGGTCTGGGGGTACTGGTACCACTGCTTTGAGGGAGAGCAGTCTTTCTAAGGTCTCTCGCACTGCTTCGTACTTGGCGCGTGCTTTGCACAGAGATTGCACGAAAGAATCGGTCACCAGACGTTGAAATTCCAATGCATAACCTTCTCTGATGACCTCTAGTACCCACTGATCGGACGTGATTCGGACCCAAGCAGGATAAAACTCCCGCAGGCAACCCCCCACGGGCACCTGTCCCCCTGGCTTCATTGTGGCTTTCTGAGAATGGAGGAAGAGGAGGCAGCAAAGCCTCTCCCCGCTCCTTGGAAGCCTTGAAACTCCTGGTTCCTATAGGGGAAACGTCCTCTTTGAACTTGACCAAACCTTGGGGTATGAAAACGATGAAAATCTCTCTGCTGGCTCTTGGCTGTCGGAGCCGACCGTCCCTGCTTCGGTTTGTCCTCTGGCAACCTACCGCCCCGGACTCTCCTAAATCCTTCACCAACTTATCCAAATTTTCTCCAAAAAGTAGCTTCCCCCTGAAAGGCAGCTTGCTCAACCTTGACTTGGAAGATCCATCTGCTGCCCAATTGCGCAACCAAAGATACCGTCTTGCCGCTAATGCTGAAGGCATGCTCTTTGCTAAACTGCGAACAAGATCATAATGAATATCGGCCAAGTAAGCTGACTCAATTCTGGAAGCTTCAGCGGTCGCCTCCTCTACTTGTTCTCCCTGGAGCCATTGTGACCAGCGAAGACAGGCTCTCGCTACCCAAGCACCACAAATGGACACTTGGATAGATAGAGCATTTACGTCAAACACCTGTTTTAACAACGTATCCAGCTTTCTGTCCTGCACATCCTTGAGTGCAGCACTACCTTCTACCGGGATGGTAGTCTTTTTGGTAACCGCCAAGACGGCCGCATCTATCTTGTGGAACTTAAACCATTCTTGATCTTGTTCTACTAATGGGAACAGCCGAGCCATAACTCTGGACCTCTTCAGACCAGCCTCAGGCATATCCCACACTTCTTGTATCATTTCTTTAACCACTCTGTGAACCGGAAAGGCTTTCTGAGTTTTCCGAAAAGCCTGCAATAATGGGTCCTCCAATGTGGTATCTTCCGCCGGCATATTAAGCGCTTTGAGCGTTTCCGATATGAGCGCTGGTAATTTGTCTCTCTTGAAAACTCAAGACCACTCGAGCTTCATCCTCCTGTTCCGTGAGCTCTCCTTCTAAATCGTCACCCAACTCCAAGTCCTGCTCTAGATCCTCTGAATGGATTCCCTCTGATGCAACGGACTGTCCTGGCTGCTCCTTTTTACTCCTGGCCTTCTTTGTTGGGATTCCTATCCCACCCAAGCTCAAGGGCGTTCCTGGTCGCTTCTCACCCAGTTCCCCTTCTGTGGAACTGGCTCCACACCTTCTCTGCGTCCATCCGAATGTTTGCTGGATCAGAGTCACGAACGCCGGCGAGAAGATTGCCGCCAATCCCCCGGCAATGGTGCCGGAGAAGAGGGAAAGTCCGGTGTGGAAGATGTTCCTGCCACTGGTTCGGGGGGGGGGGTGGCGGCAATTTGAGAGAGACTGTGCCTCTGGCAATTCCAAAGTGGCCTCTTTGTGATCCTCAACTCCGCCATCCCGTACTTGTTCCATAGAGGCTGCTTCCTGAATGCAACCTCTACACACCCCCATCTCTAAGACCGCTCCCCTTCTAGTACCACAGACCAAACACTGTGGTCTAGAGGGAATCCTGCTGGAACGGCCCCTGAGACTAGACCTCCTTTCTGTGTCACTTAGCCTAGTAGGTTTCCCCAAAACGACTACTGACTTAACTGTTTGATCAGTGTCAAGGGCCAAAAACCTTTTTTTTTTTTTTAAAACACGGAGGAGTCTTCACTAGACTCGCGCCAGTCTATCTAGAAGAAAAAAATTCTAAAACGAAGCTGCCCCGTAGAGTTAGATGGCCCTGAACGAACTGTGCACCAAACAGAAGTTTTCCCGTGCACGCCACATGGTCCGGCCTACCCAGTTACACACGCGGCCTGTGATAAGGAAGCTTATCATAGCTCAGGAAGGAGCTATAGAAAAGGTGAAGTGACTCTGAACAAGCAACCTGTCAGTTCTGGTAGAAATAAGAAAACAGAATTTTCCCATAAAAGACTACCAGTCCCAGAATGCACCAGGTTTCCAGCAGCCATTAGAGGAGGTGAAGTGGGGAAACGTGTGTTCAATCAGGAGGGCTATGAGGTAATCCCTAAGCACTCATCTCAAAGGGCAGGGCCTGATTCAGCACAGCTGCACTGTGTTAGGGAGGAGCACTCATCTAAGCAGAATAAAGGTAGAGTTTATTCTACAGAGAATTATCCTCAGGATCATCATCATCTTCATGATCAGCTTGGATATCCTCAGTTTCATCTGAAGGATTATCAGAAGCAGAAGCCAAACCGGACGGACAGAGAGGGAAAGAAACCCTTTGGAAGAAGGAAGAGAAAAGCCTTTGAGAGGTCTAGAAGAGTCCAGAGCAGTACGTATACTGGGAGGCATTCCAAGGGCCAGCATATACCATTGGACTGGGGAAAGCCAGAGGAATGGTGCTGCAGAGCTAGGAATCTCCAGACGGTACCTGTGAGGGAGACGGCTGCACGTGGAAGGGACCCTAAGACCCGTGCCAGAAGGTATGTGAAGAGAGATCCAGTGTCCAGGGATCTGGATTGGAAGGCTGGACATAAGAACTGGACTACATACTGGCCAGGCTATATAGAGAGGAACTCTAACAGCAATGGAAGTTCAGGTATGAACATTGATCTATGCCCTAGCTATAACCTTGAAAGACAGCAGGGAAACAAGTATTCTCCTGAAAGTGCTCCATTGGGAGATTCATCTGTGCCAATCCATGATATTGAACCCATGCTTGTTGAAGAAGAGGGGGTGATAGCAGATGAAGAATCTGTTTACATGGACTGCTCTCTGTCTAAACTCCTTTGGTGATTTTCTGTTATAAAGTACAGCAACCATCACAAAGAAATACAAACTTGTTCTTTAATCTACTCAGAAAAGCTCCTGTGTAGGATTTCTAGCCACGCAGTAGAAAGCAAGCCAGCTAAGGGGTTTCAGCTGGATAACTGCTAGCAATTGAACCTTACCTAATTGCTTGTGAGCTAGGAGAGAATCACTTCTGAATCTATATGGGAAGATATCAGAAGTTGACCGGAAAAGAACAGTTTTTTTCTTTCTTTGTGGCTTTTGGTTTGTTGTTTGACATTGCTATTAGCTAAAGCCTACAGAAAAGACCAGTTTGTTGCCAACCAGGTCTTATTTCTTTTGCTTTGATTGCCTGATAAGTTAAAATGTTGTTTTCCTGATTTTGTTTTTTTCAAGTTTAACACTGAAAGCAAGTAACCTGATTTATGTGCTACCAAGCATATCTGTGTTGGGAGAAATAACCCCATAAATAAATATCTTATTGGCTTTACCCAAAAGCACAACTAATTATTGTGAGCAGCTGTGTCTGGTGTGAATGAACTGCATTGCCCACAATCCCTTGCAAATCATATAGATATATGCACTTGCCAAGACTGTGAAGATTCTCACCCAGGCAGCCGTCTGACAGGCCTCACACACACCCGCAGCTCCGATCGCCGATCTGGTGTCCTCTTACCTTGGTGATAGGGAATTGTAGCATGCTGCACTCTCCCCGCGCTCAGCCGAGACTGCGGCTTCAGCTTTGGGGAAGAGCCCAAAAATACTCCGAAGAGCTGCAGCAGTTAGCCGGGACCTGCGCCGACGGCATTTCCCCCACAAATCAAGCAGATAATACTTCTGCCAATGCTGCTGCTTGTAGGCTACCGGCTCCTCACCCATAAACGTGGGTTTGGGAGCCGGAGTCTTTCCCTCCTGAAAAGCAGTCTTCACTTAAAAGTCAAATAAGCAAGAGTAGGTAATGGGGGGGGGGGGGGGAGGAAGGAGAGGATGTGCACAGCAGAAGGAAATAAGCACTTCAGCACAGCCTCCCTTAAAGGGCTAAATACCCCCCTACGATCTAATCCTTTCTTAAAACCTTTTTAAACCTTTTTAAAACACTCAGTCCATTACTTCCACTACACTAACTCCTTAATTGTTCCTCAAGTGAGCCCCTAACTCTGCGGGCTCACCAATCTTCCAGCTGCTTGGAGACTGAGATAACTGGAGTCAGGAAGCGGTTCCTGTTCCTTTATACTGGTGTCATCAAAGAGATGACATTTCTCAGTCTCCAAGCTGCTGGAGGAGGAGCAAAACCCAGAGGTTCGGGATTAGACTGGAGGGACGATAAGGAAGACACATAGATCACATCTGTGCTCCTGGTTTTGTTACGATTATTACTTTGTGTCCGTTGCTGAAACCCAGCTGTGTGCATTAACATTACGTGGAAGCAGCTACTGCAGATCGCTTAGTAAGCTGGAGGGAGTCCGCATGGAGACACAGCATGCCTAGCGCTGCCTGCGCAACCTGGACAACTCCTATGTGAGAATGCATGGCATGGACCTAGGCCCAAAGGACACAAAAGAGCATCGAGCAGCCACAGCTGGACAGACCTTGAAAAGTAGCAAGTTTTTAACAGACTGGGTTCAGTTATTTTCTGTTTGGTTTCTGATACATATATGGGGCAGTGGAAAGGAGGTTAAGCGGAGGGGGACTCATACGGTAGTGCTGATACTGGGGTAGGTGGTCACGGATAGCTTAAAGGGGGCCCAAGGGTGCTGGAGGTGGGGCAGCGCGGGAGCAGGGGAGAATACAAAGACAGTGTGGATAGGGTATGCGAGGGGTGTGAGTATGGTGGAATTTAGGTGGCATGAATGGGGTGTGAGAGTGCAGGGGAATACAGGGGATGGGAGGAGTGGGCTTGTGGGGGTTACAATTCCTGTGGGGCAGGAGGGGGGAGCGTTATAGCCAAAAATACAGACTGTGAAGACAGTACTACTAGACAATGCAGAAGTCCTACAGCTTTCTTGCCCAATGGGAGCCTGGCTGGGAGGCCCCAAAGGGTTAAAAATGAAGGAAGCAGCACTGAGTGCATCCCTATGGAGCTTGAGCAATGACCGAGGTCAAACTTACTACCATGAATGTAGATGGCTTTAATTCCCCAGTAAAGTGGGAGAAAGTCCTGGCCTATTTGAGGAAACTGGGAATGTATGTGGTGTTTTATTTATTTTTTATTTATTTAACATTTCTTATATACCACCTTTCATGATATCAAGGCGATTTACATTGAACAAACTGAAATTACATTGAACAGGGCATTATAACTTGGAGATAACTATTTTACAGGGAACATGTGCAATGGAAGGTTAAGTGCTTTGCCCAAGACCACAAGGAGCACCTGTGGGACTAGAAACCCAGTTAACTGCACGAGAACATTAAATTTTTAAAGGGTGCAGGAGATCATTTTTTCTGCATATAACTCCCGACAGAACAGGGGTTGCCATACTCATTGGGGAGTAGGTCACTTTTGATAACCACAAGGTAGTCCAGGATGGGGACGGATGCTATGTATATTTTGATGTGGGGAAGTCTGCAAGTGAAGAGGGTATTATTGTTTATTATTTACGCTCCTAACCTATACAGGCACCCCTTCTTCATAGACCTGGTGGCAAAGTTGTCAGACCAGACAGAATATTCCCTAATAATTGTAGGGGATTTCAACACCGTGGCAGACTCCACCATTGATTGTAGGCCATTTAAGCATATGAGCAGAGGCGCAGATGCATGGGGTGTCAACTTTTTGTGTAAGGAGCTGGAACTCATAGATGGGTGGAGAACCTTGCATCCGACAGATCAGGAGTTCACACACTACTCAGAGCCACATAAAACCTACTCTAGAACAGACTATATGCTACTTTCTGAACGGCTCTTTGGAAAGCTAACAGATGGGGATATCAAGCCGCAATTGATCTCAGACTATGCAGCAGTGCAATTAGTCTCCTCATCTCCAGTATCCAGAAGACTAGATATGGAGGTTAAATCCAGTGTAGAGTCAAAATGCTGACTTTCGTCATTCTTGTGCAAAAGCTGGCAGGAGTATATAGAAGAGAAAAGGATGGAAGATGTTGGCCCCATATTTACTGGGAAGCGGTCAAGGCTGTCCTACAGGGCAGAATCATAGGCTATATAAGAAAGAAGGAAAAATGACAAAACCAGTAGCTCCTCCAGGGGTTGCAGAACTGCGGTGGTGACATGCACACTATTTAGCATCAGGTGCAGAACAAGATCAGAGGTTGCTGCATTAGCAACAGAACAAGGTCAATGCACTTCTACAATGGAGAGCTCTGAAGAGTATCCGCATATACAAGTACAAATTGGACAAATGGAGAGGACAAAATTGGAAAACTGCTGGCAAATTTAATCAAACCCTCTAAAGTCAAACGCACTATAACTCACCTCCGGAAAGCAGATGGAACACTGGCTGTGGAGGAAGGGGAAATAGCACAAAATTTCTTAACTTTTTTTCCAAACCCTATATCAGGTAGAACAAGCGGGAGAGGTCAAAAGGGAGGAGCTTTTTGTGGGTTTATCCCTTCCGGAGTTAAGCGAGACGGAGAGGGAGTTCCTAGACAGATCGATTTCGGTGGGAGAGGTTTGGGCCTGCATAAAATCGTTGCAACCGGCCAAAACACTAGGGCTGGATGAATTTGGCCCAGAGTTCAACAAAATCTTAGGAGACGCAGTAGCACAATCACTGCAGAACATGGGGGAGGCAGTGAAACAGCGGGAGTTTTGGCCCACATGCGAACAGAGTTCTGGTGGTCCTGGTACCCAAGCCATGTAGGGATGTAGAAAAAGTGGCGTCATACCAGCCCATATCTCTCCTCAATCAAGATATGAAAATCTTGGCAGCAGTCCTAGGGAAGTGCTTGGGGGCAGTGGTGTCTGGCTTGGTCCATACAGACCAGGTAGATTTCAACAAAGGCTGTAGCGCCAGGAGTCAGTTGGTCAGGGAGCTCATGCTGTTTTGGCAGCAGCAGGCATCCGGCCAGGAGATGGTTGCGGTGAGTCTCAATGCTGAAAAAGCATTTGACAGAGTGGCGTGGGATTACATTTTTTGGATCCTAGGCAAATTTGAGGTGGGAGACCAATTCCAGGGGTGGATCCGAGCCCTTTACAGCTGGCCTTGTGTCCAAATCCTAGTAAATGGGCGCTTGACTGACACCTTTGAGTTTTACAGAGGGATATGACACGGATGTCTACTATCCCCACTATTATTTATTTTATCACTCAAATCCTTCGCAGTCAGACTCTACACCGTGGGCAACCTCCAGGGGGTGCGTATCAGAAACCAAGAGTGCAAAATCAGCATGTTTGCAGACAATATGCTGGTTAGCTTGCCTTACTCATTAGATGGGCTCAAGGAGCTGCTGAGACTGTTTTTCAGCTTTGCAAATAAACATTGACAAGTCAGAGACACGACTCCTGGGTGGGAAAGGACAGAGCCAGCGGACCAGCTTGCCCTTCCGCTGGTCGGACGGACCACCAAAATACCTGGGAATATAACTGCACAAAGAGATGAGCATAGTTTACCAGAAAAACATACAGAACAAGATAAGCTAATTGAGAAATTTGTGCACGAAATGGGCAGATTTGCCCCTGTCCTTAAATAGGAGGGTGGCTTTCAACCATATGGTGTTAATCCCTAAGATCCTCTATCAAGTACAAATGTTGCCTGTATGGACTAAGCGAGTGGAAGAGACCCAATTGAAAAGTGTGTTGCATGCCTTTCTCTGGCAAGGGCGCCGGGTAAGGATTAGTTGTGCTAAGCCTGAAGCAGGAAAAGAGGGGGGAGGGGGGGCAGTTTGCCCAACCCACAGGCTTACAATGTGGCAGCCTTGACACGGTGGGTGCATGAGGCCCTTAACAGTACAGCAAAATATGCCCCACTGGGGCTGCTGCAGGAATGGAGCAAACCCTATAGATTGCTTAGTGTTCCCATCACATCAAGGTGGCATTGAATAGAGCGGACTTTGGGGCCCTTATTGAACCCCTTCAAAAAGCATGCAGATGGTGGGCCCTTAAGGGGGGACGTAGCTGGAGGGTGTCCCCCTTCCTTCAGGTGACAGGCAACCCTAGTTTTGAGCCTGGGCAAGGACAAACCAGGTTTGTGGAGTGGAAAAGTGACCAACCCCTAGACTTAGGACAGCTACAGACATGGGAACAGGGGAATTTCCCCACCTTTGAACACTTGCAAAACACACTGTGCTTCAATGCTTCTCATTATCTACATTACTTACAAATTAGGCATTACTGGCACACGTTGAGCGCCTCAAACCCCGGGGAGCTAGAGATCAAGGAGGGAGATGAAGACCTGTGCAAGTTGGCTCCTCGTTGGATCACTTTGTCCAATTGGTATCACATGCTCAGGGACAAGCTTAGTACACAATATCTAGACAGGTTGGCACAGCAATGGGCACGAGACACAGCAGAAGTATTATAGGAGATGCATCTAGAAAGGTACTTCTAGCAAATACCTAAGGTGACCTGTAGTGCCCGTTACCAGGAAATGCAATACCATATCTTGCACAGGAGTTATCTTACATGGGAGAAAGGGGCCCAATTCAGCATCTGGCCCTCGGGTCAGTGCGAGAAGAGCCTGGTGGGGTGGAGACATTTCGGTATGTGTTTTTGGAATGGCCCAAACTATCAGAGATCTGGGGGAAAGCTCTCAATTGTTTGGGAGGCCTTATTAGCAAATAGTGGTCCTATGAACTGCTGATGTTGGACGACAAAGGGCCATTGCAAGCCCAAAAGATCCAGAAGGTTGAGAGCAAATTCATTATGTTGGGAATCTGGGGGGTAAAAAAGGCTGTCTGGCAGAATTGGGTGGGAGACTGGGCACTGACGTTTCAGCAGTGGGCAAATCTCATGTACAATCTGGCTCAGGCAGAGGGGTATGCTTATAGAGAACACACTAACCCTCAATGGTCTCGCTATAAATGGCTATGGCACCAATTCTAGTGTAAATATCCTAGGGGGGTGGCAGTAATTGGGTTTGAAAAAGGGCATGGCATTGTATCAAAGTTATGTGACTTTGTATTGCACTGTTTATATGTTGTACCACAATTGGCACTGATGATTTTCTGAGTGAGACTTGGTGCAGAATGTATGTAATGTTTGTTGAAAAAGAAAAAAATATATCTTTTATACTTCAACAAATAGAGGGGGCTTACCTGCATGGAGCAGCAGATACAACCCTAAACAAAGGCACAGAGGGGATGGTGTCCTGCACAGAGCAGTGGGTACAATTACACTAGTTACCTTACTGGGCAGACCAGATGGACCATACTGATCTTTATCTGCCGTCATATACTATGTTACTATGTACGTTATTATGGATAATTTATTCTGGAAGCCAAGAGGATGTTGGTAACACCAACTGACAAGTTCAGAGAGGATAATGTTGGCCCCTCAATATTCAAGCTGTGAGGGCAAGGGACTTTACAATGGGGTGCAACATCATCCCTTGAACTTGTGTTATCATGGTTGGTAAGCTGCCCAAGCAAACCAGATCCCTGATGGAACGTTTGAGAAGAGAAGGGAAGCACGGTTGGCAGGGTCAGTAAGAAGCAATTAAATTCATAGTGCCTCCATCATCTGAGTTTGAGAAGAGTTTTCACTATCAGATGAATAGGAGTAAATGCATATAGAAAGCCTTCCCCCCCTAATGGAGGAGAAAGGTATCAGAAGCTACTTTGTCATGTGTCCCTACCCTTTAACAGAACTGAGGCACTTACCTGTTTTGAGAAGGGGTGAACAGATCTATTGAGGGAGTGCTCCATTTTCGAAAGATGGATAGAACCACTTCCCAATTTAGGGTCCATTCGTGAGGTTGAAGGATGGGGCTCAGCTTGTCCACCAGGGCACTGCTCTTGGCAGGTACTTGGCTCTGAGCATCATCCCTTGAGAGATGGCAAAATTCTACATCTTCCATTTCCCAACTCTGGAGGTACAATTCCATTCCTCTCTGCTTGTTGACATAGTACATTGCAACCTGATTGTCTCTCTGAAACATGAGAATTTGGTTGGCCAATCAATCTCTGAAAGTTTTTAGAGTTTTATATTGTCCTGTTTCAGGAAATTGATCTTATAAGAGGCTCTCAGAGGTAGACCATATACCCTGAATGTGAAACCCATGTACATGGGCTCTCCGGGCCAATTTGGACACATATGTCATAAGTAACTTTTGAAAGGGAGGAATTGGAAAAGGAAGACCTTTGGCCAGATTGGAATGATCCATCCACCATAAAAGAGTTCTGGAGAGGAGGAGTTGCAGAATGACATCTGTTGAGACTGTGAGTGATCCACATCCACTGCGAGCTCAGGGTACACTGAAACTGTCTCATGTGGAGAAATACTAAGGGAGTAGCATGAATTGTTGAGGCCATGTGACCCAACATTTTTAACATATTTCTCGCTGACGTCTGACAACTCTGTTGTATTTCTTCTTGTCTTGTGGAAAAAAGACTTTTGCTCAAGTCCTGTCTAGCAGAACTCCAATTAATTACAATTGGTGGGTAATTGAGGACAAATCCTAGCAGCACCAGCACCCAGATGGTGATATGAACAGATTCTTGAGCCTCTTTTTGAAGTGTTGTTCTTGACCATTAGAGAAACACACGCACGTCCCAGTTTGCGCAGAAATGCTGCAACAACTGCAAGACATTCTGCAAATACATGAGGAGCGGACAGGAGGCCAAAAGGCAGTACATAGTACTTGAAGTGATGTTTCCCTACAACAAATCATAGATATTTCCTGTAATCGGGATATATCTGTATATGGGTCTAGGTGTCCTTTAGTCCAGGGAACATAGCCAATCCTCTTTTTGAGGTAGTGAAGCAAGATACCTATGGAAATCATTCTGAACTTTACACATTACTATTATTTATTATTTATTTAGCTGTATTTATATCCCGCTTTTCACTGGGTCAAAGCGGCGTTACATTAAGGGGTGGGGGAATTAAGTATACGGGCGGGGCCATCACCGGGGAGGCAACATTGATGATTTTGACATAGGACAGACTTTGGACATGAGACAGACTTTGGACATGGACAGGTTAGTATAGCTTATGATCAGTGGTTCATGGTGGGCTACATCAGGGATTGGTGCGCTTTTCGGTGGGAGTCGTGTTGAAGTGTTCCTGGAAAAGGATGGTTTTTAGCTGTTTTCTGAAAGATGGCAGGTCTGCATTGTTTCTGAGACAGCTCGGTAGAGAATTCCATAAGGATGGAGCATAACGTTCAAAGGCTCGGTTGCAGGTCCGTTGCGAGCATTTGGTTCTTTTGTGTGGGACAGTGAGGGAGTTGCTGGAGGCTTGTCTTGTAGTTCTGCCGTGGGCTGGACGAGACAGTAGGGTGCGGAGCTGGGTGTTCTGTGTTTGATGTATGGCTTTATGGGTGAGTAGGATGGCCTTGTATTTAGTCCTTGCTTCGAGGGGAAGTATGTGGAGGTCTTTCAGAATTGGGGTGATGTGGTCGGTTTTCTTTGCTCTTTGAATGATTCTTGCTGTGGTGTTCAATGCTGTTCGGAGGGGGTTGGTCTGTGTGGCTGCAAGTCCATGGTAGATTATGTTGCAATAATCCAGATGTGGGAGTGTCGTGGCCTGCATTACTGTTCGGAAGTCTTGATGTTCAAGAATGGGTCTGAGACGTTGTACTGTTCTTGCCTTGTGGAAAATAGTTCCGGAGGTTTTAGTGATTTGTTGTTTTAAGGTGAGGACTTGGTCGATAATAATGCCCAGGTATCTTATGTGTGGCTGTATTTGAATGCTTGTGGTTCCTATGTTGAGGTGTGTAGGTGGTGTGAAGTCTGGGTCTTTTGTCACTATGAGGGCTTCAGTTTTCTTTATGTTGATTGATAGGTTGTTTGCTTGTAGCCAGTCGGACACCGCGGAGAAGCATGCAGAGAGATGGGTGTTTGTTGGGTTTGTGGTCGTAATGGGGGCGTAGAGCATGATATCGTCAGCATATATATGGAAGCTGATGTTGTGAGTGCGTATGACTGAGCAGAGTGGTTGAAGGTAAATGTTGAAGAGCATGGCTGAGAGTGTGGATCCTTGGGGTACTCCTTGATGTTGCTGGAATGGGGGGGGGGGGGAGGTCAAGGTGCTGGTACGGATTAGTTGTTGCCTGTTAGTTAGGTAGGATTGGAACCATTTTAGTATGGTGTCTTTGATCCCAGTTGTCTGTAGTCTGTGAATGAGGATGTTGTGGGAGATGGTGTCGAAAGCTGCAGATATATCAAGGAAGATCATGGCATATCCAGAGTGCTTTTCTTGTGTTCCTATGAGGAGGGTGTTCATCAGTGTGGTCATGAGGGTCTCGACACCATGTAGAGGGTGGAAGCCGTGTTGTTGTGGGTCCAATATGTTGTTGGTATCGAGGTGTTCCTGCAGCTGCTGTTGGATGATCTTCTCGATTATCTTGGCAGTGAAAGGTAGGCTTGCTATGGGTCTGTAGGATGCTGGATCTAGGGGGTCCAGGTTTTGCTTTTTTAAGGATGGTCGTATGATTGTAGTTTTGAGGGCGTCTGGCATGTATCCTTGGGAGAAGGATTCATTGACGATATGGGCTAATGGCGTGCTCAGTTCGTTTTTGGATTTCTTTATCCAGTCAGTGGGGCAGGGGTCCAGCAGGGAGGTGGTGGTGTTGAGGCAAGAGATGGTGGTTGATATTTAGTCTGTTGAGGTTTCTTTGAAGGTGGTCCATTCACTGTGTACTTTGGGGTGGAGGTTCAGTGTAATTGTGTCTGCTGTTGGCTGAGAGTTTTGTGGTCGTTGTAGTTGTCTGTATTGACGGGCCAGCAGCTCTGGTGGGATCTTCGGTAATTGGTCGGAGTTATGGGGTGCTTTTGTCAGTTTTTTGACAATCTGGAAGAGTTCACGAGGTTTGTTTATGGAGGTATTTATGATTTTCATGTGGTAGATTTTCTTTGCTTTGTTGGTCTCATAGTGATAGGCGTTGAGTTCATATAGGTATTCTGTTTTGTCATTTTTGTCTTTGTTTTTTCTCCATTTTCTTTCGGTTCTTCTGAGTTTTGTTTTTAGCTTTCGGAGACTAGATGTGTGTGCAGGACCCTTAGGTCCATGGGATGGAGTCTCCCTGTCTTCTTGAGTACCAAAAAATATCTTGAGTAAAATCCCAGTCCTTCCTACTCGATGGGCTCAATTCCATTTGTTGCCTTAAGGGCTAAGAGTGCCTGAAGATGCATATCCTGGTTTTGAGAGGACATGGAAAGCACTCTCAGTGGGCAATTTGGAGGGATTTCAATAAGCACAGTTTGTACCTGTCAAGAACTATTTTGAGTACCAGGGTCAGAGGAAATAAGGGGCCAATGATCTGCAAAGAACATGAATCTTTCTCCAACAGGTAGGTCACCCAGGAATAGTATGGGAATATCAACTTTATTACCTAGGAGCTAATCAAAATCCCGTCCATGATTTTGACTGGGATGCCATTTGGACTTTCTGAGCCTTCTGCTGCTGAGGGTGGGAACGAGAAGGTTGTCTACCCTGGGTGGAGCAGGAAGGAAGAGGATACCTGTGCCTTTGAGAGTACTAGGATCTCTGCCGCCCTCCAATCTGGAGCCTTCGAGATGAGTTGGAGGCTGGGTCAGAAGTGGGCGTGAGGTTTTCAGGGTGTCAGTATGCTGCTTGATCATGGTCAGAGTCTCTGGTGCCTCATCTCTGAAGAGATTCTCCCAGGGCACAGCATGTCAGCGAGCTGCTCCTGGACACTAGACTATAAGTCTGAAGCCCAAAGCGATGAGAGTCTCTGGGCCCTCATAGTCATAGAGGCGGCTCTCTATGCCTTATTGAAAATATCATATGCTGCATATCATATATTGCTCAATGTATTTTCCCACACTCCTTCCCTTGATTGATTAGAGAGCAAAATTGTGCAGTTTTCTGTGCAGAGGGAAAGTCTGCAAACTCTTCCAGATTGCATAATATGTTCTGCAAGTGCATGCCCATAAAGCATAATTACATGTAATAGATGATCTCCAGGAACAGCAGTAATCAGTCTTCACATATGGGTGATGTCCACCGACGGAACCTGCACGGGAACGCTCCTCAGCATCCAATAGGAAGCATTTGGGAGCATCCCTCTGCACATGTGTGCATGCCTTCCTGCCTTCCCAGTGATTCTCCTCAGTGAGGTTCATAGATGAGAAAAAAGAAAACACCTACAACTCCTTTGGGGGGGGGGGAAGGGCGGACTGTGAAGACTGATTCCTGCTGTTCCTAGAGATCACCTGTTACAGGTGAGTAACTATGCTATCTCCAGAAACAAACAAGAATTCAGTCTTCATATATGGGACTCCCTAGCTCCAAGCTACTGGAAAACTATGAGGAGTAGGGCCCATTATAAATGGGAAAAACCATTGAAGAACATGGGGAGTCCAGGGGATCTAGTAGACTCTGCATCCCCAGCACATCCCCTTTGAGACGGTAGTGGCGGTAGCCTGGATGGACAGAGGGCCGGAAGGAAAGAAGTGTAGCTAAGTCCTAAAGAGGTGCCAGAGTACAGCTTGGCCCTAAGTCACTGTCCTTGTCAAGACAGTAATGGGCTGCAAAGATATGAAACGAGGACCACATGGCAGCATGGCAGATCTCCGCTATGGAGACAGAGCTCAAGAGGGCTACGTATTTATTTATTTAGCCAGTTTTGTATACCATCTTATTCTTCAATCAAAGTGGTTAGGGATATAACGAGGGGTCTACATTTAACATAGGTGATAAGACATACATATAATTCCAGGGGTTCAGTCCCAGGTTTGAGATGTTGATGTTTGGTGACTGTATCGGCATGGCTGCGTTGATTGGGATTTAAGGTACTTGTTCATATGAGGCCATAAACAGGTGGGATTTGAGGGATTTGCGGAAGTCCTTGAGGTCCTTTTGTGCTCTTAGTTCCTCAGGGAGAGTTCCATGGGTCCGGTGCCGAGAGTGAGAAGGCTTTTTTGGAAGTTGATTGCTTCGTTTTGTGGTATCCGGCTGGGGTGAGGAGTCTCTTGCTGCCTTGGATCGCATGGGTCTGCTGCTTGTGTCTTTGGTTATTGTGGTCTGTAGAATTTCTGCTAAGCAGTGGTGTATGGTCTTGAAGATGATTAGTGTTGCCTTGAATTTTGCCCGTGCCATTATGGGTAGCAAGTGCAGTTGTCGGAGTACTGGTGTTGTGTGTTTGTATTTGGATGTGCCTGTGGTTATGCGCGCTGCAGTGTTTTGAACCAATTGAAGTGGGTGTACAGAGTGTTTGGGTAACCCCTGATATAGTGAATTACCGTAGTCCAGTATGGGGGTGATGACTGCCTGGCATACTGAACATAAGAACATAAGATATGCCATACTGGGTCAGACCAAGGTCCATCAAGCCCAGTATCCTGTTTCCAACAGTGGTCAATCTAGGTCATACGTACCTAGCAGTTTCCCCAAAAGACACAGGTTCCACAATGCTTGTACTGGGTCAAGCATTGATATCCTGGGTCCCTTCTTAGAAACATAGAAACATGATGACAGAAAAAGACCACATGGCCTATCTAGTCTGTCCTTCCATAACAACAACTACAACAGTCCACTTTTTACCTTTAGAGATCCTCTGTGTTGGTCCCATGCTTTTTTGAATTCAGTTACTGTCCTCATCTCTACCACCTCCACTGGAGACTATTCCATGGATCCACTACTCTTTCCGTAAAGAAATATTTCCGCATATCACTCCTGAATCTATCTCCCTTCACCCTCATCCCATGTCCGTGTGAATGAGAACTGTCTTGTAGCTGAGCAGGGTATGGAAGACTCTGAGAGCCAAGAAGATTGCTCTGAGCTCTAAGAAGGTGATGTGTAGGGAGGTCTCCTGTGGGGACCAAATGCCCTGGGTGGAGAGGTCTTGAAGATGAGCTCCCCAACCCTTTGGAGAGGCATCTGTTGTAAGGACTGCTTGGGGTAACAACTGTTGGAAGGGGGACCCCAGCAACAGATTTTGAGTGGACTTCCACCACTGGAGAGACCAAAAGAGGCGCCTGGAGGTTGCTATTTTGTCTGACAGACTTCCAGATGCCTGGGTCCACTGGGTGGACAAAGCCCATTGAGCTGCCCTCATGTGAAGGCGAGCGTAAGGGACCACATGCACGGTGGATGCCATGTGGCCTAGCAGTTGTAACATCTCTCGAGCAGTTAGGTGGGTTTTTAACTGAATCTGAGAGGCTAACTGCACTAAGCGTAGGCAACGGGCCTGGGGAAGATAGGCCCTTGCAGTTGTGGTATCCAGCAAGGCCCCTATGAACTCTAGAGACTGAGTAGGGGTGAGTTGGGACTTTGGAATGTTTATAACCAATCCCAGATACTGCAGAACACGCATTGTGCAGGCTAGGGAAGTCTGGGCCTCTGACTGGGATGGAGCTCGGATGAGCCAGTCGTCCAGATATGGGAATACGAATATTCCTAGAGTGCGTAGAAATGCAGCTATTATTGCCATGCATTTTGTGAACACTCTTGGAGCAGAGGCCAGACCAAAAGGAAGCACCTTGTATTGATAGTGCTTTCCCTGATAAAGGAACCGAAGGAACCTTCTGTGTGCTGGATGGATGAGTATATGGGTATACGCATCCTTGAGATCTAGAGAACAAAGCTAATCCTGACTCTGAAGGAATGGAAGGAGAGTACCTAGAGAAATCATCTTGAATTTCTCCTTGCATAGAAATTTGTTCAATTCTCTGAGATCTAAGATGGGTCTGTAACCCCCTGTTTTCTTTGGGATGAGAAAGTAGGGGGAGTAGAACCCTGAGCCCTGTTGAAGAAGAGGCACTTCTTCTATTGCCTCTTGGGCAAGAAGGGTAGAAATCTCTTGACCCAGAAGGTCGAGGAGAGATGTTGGAGAATTGAACTGTCTCACCATGGTGTGAGGAGGAAGGTTTAAGAAATGAAGTTTGTACCCTTCCCCTTATGATGGAAAGGGTCCACTGCTCTGCTGTAATTTGCTCCCATCTGGGAGCAAAGTGAGCTAACCTTCCTGGAATGGTGAGAGGCTCTGGCTCCTTTAGAGCCAGAAAGGCTAAGTTCTCTGGTTGCAAGTCAAAGGCCCTGAGGAGGCTGAGGCTGTTGGGCTACAGTAGGCCTTGCAGCCTTAGACTTGGCCTGTTTAGGTTGTTGACGCTTTGCAGCAAAACGACCTGCAGAAGATGTCTGCTGACCATAAGCAGGATAATATCTTCCCTTCTTGGGAAAATATGTCTGTCTTTTTGAACAACCTCTTCTGAACAGGATTAGAGGTAGACTTTGAAAGCCTATCCAAAGCAGAATTTTCTGCATCCATTTGAGTGGCCTTTGCTTGCCAATCTTTGCCAAACAGGTTTTCACCTGTACAAGGAAGATTTCCTAATCCATCTTGGACCCAGGGCTCCAAATTAGAAGCTTGTAACTAAGCAATTCTGCGTGCACCTCTGGCAATGGCCGAGGCTCTGCTCGCCCCCTCAAAAGAGTCAAAGGCTGCACGGTTAGAGAATTTGGAAACATCCTGGGCATGCTTAAGCCAGGTAAGAAAGTCCTCCCTTTTATCTTCTGGAAGAAAAGGGAGGAAAGTTTGCAAATGATCTGTAACTTCCTTCAGAAACATCCCCATATAGAGACTATAGGAGTTGATTCTGGCAACAAGCATACTGGCTTGGAAGATTTTCCTGCCAAAAGCACCTAAGGTTCTACATTCTCTTCCTGGAGGAGTAGATGAGTGCCTCTTTGCACTCTAACTTTTTCATAGCAGACTCCACCACAATAGAATGGTGAGGAAGCTGAGTTTTATGAAATCCAGGACAAGGAGGGACACGATACATGGTATCCAACCTACGAGAATGAGAAGAGATGGTGAGAGGAGTCTCCCATATGCCTATCATGTGGTCATAAAGGATCTCATGAACTGGCAAAGTGGCTGCCTCTTTAGGAGCCTTAGGATATTGCAAAATATCCAATTTTTTGGCTCTAGGTTCTGTCTCAGGGGCTACTGAGATAGAAAGGCCCTTGGCCACTTCCCTTATGAAGTCTTGAAAAGACAAGTCTTCTGCAGGGGACATTCTTCTTTTTGAGGAAGGCGGCTCCTGAGGAAGGATTACCGATGCTTCGACAGAGGCCTCCGATGCATCAGAGTCTTCGGAGGAATCGAAGTATCGCCTGTCTGGATGCTCCTGTAAAGCCCGATATGCATACCTTGTGGTATCGACATCGGGAGTCATCGGTACTGGATCGGTACCTATAGGCATCATTGGACAGGGTACCGCTGCAGTCGACACCGAAGCCGATGTCGATGCAACCGGTACCGGAATCGATATCGGAGCCGGTGCTGGTGCTGGAGCTGGAGCCGGAGCCGGTACCGACAACGAAGCTTGTTGCGGTACCAGCGGTGTCGCAGCTTGTATGAAAGCCGTAACGGCACGCTGCATGGTCTGGAGGTCGGTACCGGCAGATTCTACCGGTACCCCAGAACATTGCAACAGGTGATCGGTTGAGGCTGTGCCATCGATGTCAACCTGTGACCCCATAGGAGGAGCTTTGGAAGCCGGAGCTTCCCGCCAGGGTACTTTTGCCGGTGCCGGATCCTCGAGGGCAAGCCCGGAGGCATCTCGATGCTTAGAGGAAGATCTACCTTTCGAGGACCGGCTGGACTTATGTTTGGTTACCTGAGATCCATAGGAGGAAGAAGCAGCCCTGGACGACGTCGATGCCACCGAAGCTGCATCAGAGGGAAACAGTGTACTGAGCTTGGCTGCTCGGTTCTGTAAACCTCTTTTAGACATCATGGAGCAGGACGCACAATCCGTGATGGAATGGTCAGGACCCAAACACTTAAGACACCAGTCATGGGTGTCGGTAACAGAGATGGTACCACTGCACTTAGTGCATTTTTTAAACCCGGAGGCGGGCTTTTCCATGAGGAATTTTTCTGTTAGGCCCAAGGCCCAAGGCCCAAAGAAGAAAAATACACTGAAGTGGAACGGAGTATTCTTTTTTTTTTTTTTTTAAAGAAAAGAAAGAAAAGACCGGCAGTACCGGTCCGACGTCGAAGAAGGCAGACGCGCGACTAAAGAAATAAAATAAAATAAAGAACTTCTTCAGCGGTGACAGGAACACGACCTGCTGGCTCCGCGGAAAAGAAGAACTGGAGAGAGGCGGTTAGGAAAGGCGGGAAGGCAGCACGCTCCCAAAAGCTTTCCTTTTTGGGAAGCTGGGGAGCGTTCCCGCGCAGGCTCCGTCGGTACCGACGTACCCATATGTGAAGACTCATTCCTGCTTGTTCCTGGAGATTATTTATTTTTCTATGGGTATTTCCAAGGCATTAAAATTCAAACACAAGGCATTAGGATACTTCTCCAACACAAAGGATAACAGAAGATAACTGGCAACTGAGGTAAACGGAAACCAAAAGTCCTGCTAACCTTAGCAGCTGTTTTTCATTAAACAAAACAGTACTCAGCACAGCTTCTTGTATCTCCTTTCAAACAAAAGGTAAACTTTCTTCTTGGCACAACTGTTGTTTTCCCTTTTAAACAAACTTCTGATAACACACAGCTTTTGCACAACTGTGGTTTTCCCAGTTCAAACAAACTTCTGGTAACACACAGCTTCTTTGCTTTAGAAGAAAATTCTCACTTGGCAAAACACATCCTTGGCTTTAGAAGACTATTAGCAGTTACAGAGTTATGCACAATACAGCTTCTCACTCTTTCTCAGCTCTGCTTAGTAAGGCTCAGTCTTCTTTTAAACAGAATGAGCAATCCATTGGAGAGATTCCTAGGTCAGACTCTGGCACATAAGAATTGACCTGCATTTCCTCCTGGGCTAAAGAATGCTCATTGCCTTCTACAGTCTTAAAAGCTTCCTCAGCTTCTCTGTCTTGTAGGAACTTTTGAAACTGGCTCCACAGCAAATCTTTCTGATTGGGCACAGTTACTTTGGGAGAATAAGCCTTTCTCTCAGGGAACACTTGTGCTAATGTTTCTAGTGTTTTTAGCTCAGCTGCTCTGCTCACTGCTGGGGTTTGGCTTTTTCCGCTCTCAAGCATCTCCACCCACCTTCTGGCAGTTGTAGGGCTCAGGTCTGGCCCTTGTACACTAGCTCTTAGTGGCCTTCGTTATGAATCATATTAGGATAGACTTAAAGATCTTAATATGTATACATTAGAGAAAAGGTGGAATAGGCATGATATGATAAAGACATTTAAATACCTCCTTGGCATAAATGCACAGGAGGGTCTCTTTCAATTGAAGGCAAGCTCTGCTACGAGGGGACATAGGATGAGAGTGAAAGGAGAGAGACTCTAGAGTAATATGGTAAATATTTCTTTACGGAAAGAGTGGTAGATGTGTGGAATATTCTCCATGTGGAGGTGGTGGACACAGGACAGTATCTGAATTCAAAGAAGCATGGGACAAACACAGAGGATCTCTAAAGGAAAAAAGAGGACTATTGTAATAGTTGATATGGAAGGGCAGACTAGATAAGCCATGTGGTCTTTTTCTGCCATCATGTTTCTATACTGCTCTCTGGGGCTGCCATTCTAGTCTCCATGCCAGTTTGCTTCACAGCCTTAGACATGGGCACCGAGGACTTCGGGCCTGGCATTGGTACTGTTGAGGGACAATCCTTGATGAGGATGGCCTCGGAAGCTTGAGGCCAGTTGGTCAAAGCACACGACTCCTTGTGGGGGACCGCTCCCGCAAGGAGCAACTTGGAGGGCAACTCCTGCTGCGAATCCTCGGACTCACCTTCTTCCCAAATCCATCCTCAGAGGTGGCCTTCGAGGATTTCTTCATCTTATGCTCCCCCTCTGGGTACTTCTGGTCGGAGAAACCACAGCTGCGGTACTCTGAGGCAGCTCTGGCTTTGCGGGGCACCAAGGTATCGGAAGAGACCCTGGAGCGTTCTGCAGAACTTGCGGTCTGAGTCGTCGTGCTCCGGGCCAAGGCATCAGTGGCAGCAGTCGTATGGGTCGGTAAGTGACATAACTTTGTCACACCGATCACAATTTTTGAAGCCACTCGAGGCCACTGGAAAAATGAGATTCCTACCTCCTGGCAAGGATCCAAGCCCTACAGTGAAAAAAGGGTGCGAATGCCGGTCAAGATAACGTAGTTACTCACCTGTAACAGGTGATCTCCGGGAACAGCAGGAATTGAGTCTTCACATATGGGTAACGTCGGCACCGACGGAGCCCATGCAGGAACGCTCCCCAGCGTCCTATAGGAAAACTTTTGGGAGCATCCCACTGCACCTGCATGGCTGCCTTCCCACCTTTCCAACTCTCCCTCCTCAGTTGGCTTTGTAGCTGAGATAAAAGGAGAGAAGGAGAGAGAAAGAGAGAGAAATACAACTCCTAGGGGAGGGTTGTAAAGACTCAATTCCTGCTGTTCCTGGAGATCACCTGTTACAGGTGAGTAACTACGCTATCTCCAGGAACAAGCAGGAATGTAGTCTTCACATATGGGACTCCGTAGCTTGGAGATGCCAGGGAGATGACCCTGAAGAGAGCAGTGAAGTGGGTCATGTATCCTCCCAAGGATCTCTGGTATCGAAACACAGGACAGGGGGTAGGAGTTGTTCTAAGTCTGAAAGAGATGCTGGAGAACAGCCTGGCCAAACGAGACATCCCGACGGGAGTCCTTGTCCAAGCAATAATGAGCTGCAAAGGTGTGGACAGAAGACCAGGTTGCTGCTTTGCAAATTTCATCAATTGCTACTGAGTGTAGATTTGCCATGGAGGCAGCCATTGCTTACACACTGTGTGCTGTGACATGACCTTCAAGAGAAAGTCCCTTACTCTCATAGGTAAAAGAGATACAGTCTGCAATCCACTTGGAGAGTGTTCTTTTGGAAATTGGTAGACCCAGGTGACTGGAATCAAATGCAACAAAAAGCTGTGAAGCCTTTCTGTGTTGCCTAGTTCTCTGAAGATAAAAGGCCAAAGCACACTTGCAATCCAGAGTATGTAGACTTTTTCTGCACTAGAGGCATGAGGTCTAGGGAAGAAAACAGGAAGGTAAACCGACTGGTTCAAATGAAAAGGCGAAACCACCTTTGGCATAAAGTGAGGATGAGTCCTAAGGACTACTTTATCACGGTGGAACCATGTATAAGGAGGGTCAGCCACTAAAGCCTGGAGCTCACTGATGTGCCTTGCAGAAGTGAGGACAATTAGGACGATGACTTTCCAAGAAAGAAACTTCAGAGATGTGGTGGCTAGGGATTTGAAGAGTGGCTTCATGAGCTGTCCAAGGACAAGATTGAGATCTCATGCCACTGGTGGTGGCTTAATGGGAGGCTTAGTTAAGAGGAGACCTCTCATAAAGCGTGCTACAAGCGGCTGAGAAGAGACAGGTTGTCCATCAAAGGGCATGCGGAAAACCGCAATGGCACTGAGGTGGACCCTTACCAAATTAGTTTTGAGTCCAGAGGATGAAAGGTGGAGGAGATACTCAAGTAATGCCTCCACGGGAATGGAAAAAGGATTAAGTTCTCTCTTTGAACACCAGATGGAGAACCTTCTCCGCTTAAAAGCGTAAGCACGCCTTGTGAAAGGTTTCCTTGAGGCCAAAAGGATATCTTTAAACTGTTGAGAGAGGTTGATATCTCGATGCTTAGAAGGAGATCTACCCTTTGAGGACCAATCAGTCTTCGAAGACGACTTGGGTTTCATTACCTGAGATCCATGGGAGGAAGATGAAGCCCTGGACGTCGTTGATGCGATGGACATTGCATCCGTGGCAAAGAGGGTGCCGGGTTTCGCAGCTCTATTCTGCAGGCCCCTCTTTGTCATCTACATGCAGAGGAGACATTCTGATGGCAAATGGTCTGGTCCCAAACATTTAAGACACCAGTCATGCGTGTCGGTAGCATACATAGTACTGCTACATTTGGAACACTTTTTGAAACCACTAGATGGTTTCTCCATTTTGAGGAACAAAAATGGAGAAACCAAAATGGTGCTTAAGCACCTGGAGGGCAGAGACCCTCAAAGAAAACTTTTTCTTTTTTTTTTCTTAAAAGAAAATTGACATTGACAATGCCGGTGCTAGCATCGACAGGAAGCAGATGCAGCCACAAAAGAAGTAAATTTTCTGCGGTGACAGGAATTGCTTCCTGTCGACTCCACGGAAAACGAAAAACTGAGGAGGGAGAGTTGGAAAGGTAGGAAGACAGCCATGCAGGCACAGTAGGATGCTCCCAAAAGCTTTCCTATACGATGCTGGGGAGTATTCCCATGCGGGCTCCGTCAGTGCCGATGTCACCCATATGTGAAGATTACATTCCTGCTTGTTCCTGGAGATGAACCTCAATGAGAAAAGTGAAAAATGGATAAACCCTAGGTGAGATGCCAAGGCGAGTTGACACTGGTATGCAAACCGGACGACATTTAACTATAAAAATCAGATTTTTTTTCCAGGGATGCACTCTGACGGAGTCGGACTTGAGTCCAGTTTGCGAAAGGTGGAGCAAGTACTGCAGCACTGTGTACAACTGGCAAGAGAATGGATCAATCCGCTGCTCCACACACCAAACTGAGAATCTGCACCACTTGAAGGTGTTGGCTCGTCTTGTGGAGTACTTACGAGAGGCCAGGAGGACTTCCTTCACCTCCCTTGGGAGCTTGAAGGATACTAAGGCTACCCATTCAGCAGCTATGCCATTAGCGACAGGGACCCCAAGTTGGGGTGAAGGAGGGAGCCCTCCTACTGGGTCTGGAGCCCTCCTCCTGGGTCAGTAGCCCGGGGCATTCCCTAGAAGGACCAGGAACACCATCGAAAGGCAGAACAACAGGGGAAACCAAGGCTGTCTGGGCCACTGCGGGGCCATCAGGGTCATGGAGGCCTTGTCCCGCAAGACCTTGAAGAGGGTCCAGGTGATTAGTGGTGTGGGAGGGAAGGCGTACAGAAGGCCCTCCAACCACGAGATAAGAAAGGCGTTTGCTGCAATCCGAGATGGATGCAGTTGGGAACAGCAGAAGCAAGGCAGCTGAGCATTGGTTGGGTTGGAGAAGAGGTCCAGACTTGGGGTTGCCCAGAGTTGGAAGAGCCACTGTGCCACCCTGGGGTCTAGTTGCCATTCGTGCGGCTGGAGGACCCTGTTCAGCCTATCCGCTAGGACACTGTCTTGGTCCGGAAGGTATACTGCCCTGAGGAGCATTCCCTGACTGATCACATACAAGCAAAGGGCTACTGCCTCCTGGTAGAGGCACTGAGAGCCTGTGCCCTCCTGCTTGTTCAGGCAGAACATCTCCTCTCCTGTTATCTCATTGTATTTTGAGTTACATTTAATAGTTGAATGTTCTTTGTTCTAAATCTGTTCTATGTAAAATAGTAGTACTCTATTATTAAAGTTTATGTTACCTGTAAACCGCCACTGATCTCTGGAAGTGGCGGTATAGAAAAGATGTATAAATAAATAAATAAACATCGCGACATAGTTATCCATTTGGACTAGCACTGACTGGTTCCGCAGGCGGTGGTAGAAGGCCTTGATCACCAGAAAAATGGCCTTGAGCTCCAGCAGGTTGATTTGCTGCTGGCTCTCTGCTAGGAACCAGTTACCCTGCATGCACAGTTCCTCGCAATGGGCACCCCAGCCCAGTAGGGATGCGTCCATGGTGAGGATCCTCTGGAGAACTGGGGGCTGGAAGGGCATGCCCTTCTGCAGGTGCTGTGTGCCCTGCCATCAGTCGAGCGACTCTGCTAGTTGACAGGACACTAATATCCTGTCCCGGAGCTTGCCTGTCGCTTGTGTCCACTGCAAGCGAAGACACCACTGAGCTGCCTGCATGTGGAGGTGGGTGTTGAGAGCCATACGGACTGTGGATGCCATGTGGCCTAGTATGCAGAGCATGGACCGCGTCAGCACTGAATGATGGTGCGGTACCTCAGTGGCGAGGGCCCTGAGGCTATCTGCCCTGTCAAGGGGAAGGAAGGCCCTGGCCTAGAGAGTGTCCAGATGAGCTCCTATGAACTCCAGATCCTTAGATGGAGGGAGGTGAGATTTGGGGCGGTTTATCACGAACCCCAAATGCTGCAGGATCTTGATGGTGCAGGCTGTGGCCTGTTGCACCTCAGTGGCTGTGTCTCCTTTCATGAGCCAGTCATCCAGGTATGGGAAGATGAAGGCCTCTTGGAGATGGAGGTAAGCAGCCACCACTGCCAGACATTTCGTTAAGACTCTTGGTGCGGTGGCTAGGCCGAAGGGTAGTATCCTGTACTGATAGTGGTTGCCCCCGACCATGAACCTTAAGTACTGCATGTGTCTGGGATGAATAAGGATGTGGGTGTAAGCAGCTTTTAGGTCCAAGGAGCATAGCCAATCTCCCTGCTGGAGGTAGGGCAGCAATGTTCCAAGTGAGAGCATCTTGAACTTTTTCTGCACAAGGAACTTGTTCAGGTTTTGCAAGTCCAAAATGGGCCTTAGGTCCCCTGTTCTTTTTGGACCAGAAAATAACAGGAGTAGAACCCTTTGCTCCTGAAGTGGAGGGGATACTGGTTCCACGGTTCCATCTCTGATGAGGCCTGCGAGTTCATACAGTAGCAGGGCCTGGTGCAGGGGAGTCCGAGGGGGCTTTCCTGGAAAGAAAGGGGGAGGCATCCGGTCCAAGTGAAGGAGGTAGCCTTCTCTGACCAACTGGAGGACCCATGTGTCGGTGGTTATGGCCGGTCACCAATGGGCAAAGTGTATCAGATGCTCCCCTGTTAGCTGCTGCTTCCCCCCCCCCCCCCCCCAGGAGAGATGCTACGCTCAGGAAGTCAAAACCCCGATCCAGCCTGGACAGAAGCCAGTGTTTGGGGCTTACAGCCCTTAGGTTTGCATTGGTCTTGGCCCGCTCCTTTGCTCTGGTGATCCTGTTGCAGGGTCTGGGGGGGTGGTATTCGGGATAGCCTTGGTAAGGCTGGCCTTTTCTGTGGAAAGGGGGCCTCTTCCCCGATGGTTTCTTCTTAGGAAGGGTGGAGGTCTTCCTGGAGAGCTAAGTCCTTGTGACGAACACTGTCTAGATCTCCGCCGCCTTATACTCCATTGGTTTGCAGAAGAGGCTTTCACAGAGGCTGGGGACGTCAAGGAGTTTCTCCTGGACCCATGGATCGAGGTCTGATTTCTGGAGCCAGGCCTGGCATCAGGCACTGATGCCTGCAGCAGCCACCCTCGCATTGGACTCAAAGCCGTTGTAGGCAGCTCGAAACATGTACTTCGAGCATTCCCCGATGCACTTCATGAGGGTTTGGAATCGCTGGAGGTGATCTCCGCTGAGACCCATTGAGAAACCTGTGAGTTCCTTTGCTAGGTCTCGGAGATATGTACCGATATAAAGCTGGTAGGCTTGGATTTGGCAACCCAGCATCAAGCCCTGATAGCATTTGCGTCCAAGAGTGTCAAAGGCACGGGACTCCCTGCCCAGGGGCACGGAGTTGTGAGACTTTGGGCTTTTCTGACGGCGCAAGGTCAACTCCATCACCATATAGGTGTGAGGGAGATGCGCCTTCCAAAAGCTGGGGCCCTGCTGGACCTAGTACATGGTGTTGAGGTGTCAGCTAACTATTGGCATCGATGCCGGTGTCTCCCACATCTGAAGGAGGAGTTGCCCAAGGATGGCGGAGATGGGGACTGTAAGGGCCTCCTTTGCTGAAGCCTCACACTGGAGGGATCTTCAACTCCTACATGCGAGGGTCCTCCTCAGACTCTGTTGTGAGAGAAAAGGCTTTCGCCATGTCCCAGACAAACTCGAGGAACAATGTGTTTTTGGGTGGGGACCAGTGTCGTGAAGCTGGAGGAGACAGATCTAAGGGGAGATCTCGGTGCTTAAGCGTCTCCGGGGAAGCCTCGTCCTCTGACTCCCAGTCTGAGTAGTCAATCAAGGACTCGAGGCCTGACGGCTCCTGAGATGTCGGGATCGGGTCGGGTCTTCGGTGATCCATGGCAGCTGCTTGGCCGGAGCCACAATCACTTGCCGGGGAGGATCTCGTTCCTGAGGAACAGGAACAGGATCGGCTCGGGGCTCTCGAAGATTGTCTCGGCGGCCCGGGGAGTCCTCCATATCGAGCTCCCTGTGGTCTCTGCATGAGCACCGGTGGGGCCGGGCATTGATACTTGCTGCAAGGCAAGGAAGGCAGTGACTCTGTGCTCCAATGCCATCATCCTGGCTGCCTACTCAGAAGTTGCAGCCTTTGACATGGACTCTGGAGTGACCGGGTCCGGTGTGTCAGTGAGGAGAGGGAGCCTTTGACGGGACAGGCCGCGGGGGTCTGTGATCCGTCACTGGAGGCCTCGGTGTCTGTTATGGGCATTTTCACCAGATGCTCTCCCGCTTCAACTCCTCTGATACCCTCTGAGGACTGTGGGACCTGGCACGGGACTTGCCTTGCGCATCTGATTCCCAGGCTGAGGTCTTCGAGGACTACTTCTTCTTTTTGCGCTTACGCCCCAGAGAACCCTTGTTGGAGTGTACGCTGACCCGATCTGGTGCTGTGGGGGCTTTATACGACTCCAAGGATCCATGCGGGGCCTTAGAGTGCAAGGCTACCGGGGACACCGTGGCAGAATCAGACTTGTAGAAGATGTCTTGCTTCTGCCGAATACTTTGGATGGCCTTGGCGGACATCTTTTTGCACAGGGGTCATGGTCGGCACCTAGACACTAGAGACAGCAGTCATGTGTACTGGTTAGGGTCATGTTCTTTGCGCACCGATCACACTTTTTGAACCCACTGGCCATTGGGGCTAAAAGGACTCCTGTGAGGTCGAAGACTCTTGACGCAGCCAGCGGTTAGTAAAAGGCGCAAAACAACGCTGGAAGAAAAAAACTAAAAACTGTTACGAGACTCAAAGCCAAGGCAACAGAGATCGGAGATGGGAAAGGGACTGGTGCTAACCAGAGAAAACATAGTTACTCACCTGTAACAGGTGTTCTCCAGCGACAGCAGGAAACAGTCCTCACATATGGGTGATGTCGGCACTGACGGAGCCCTCGCGAAAGCATCCCCCCAGCTTTCAAAGAAAGCCTTTGGGAGATGCCATCACGCATGTATGGTCCCCTTCCCGCCCAAGGGTGATATCTTGCTCAGTCAGATGACATAGCTAAAAGACAGCAAAAATAAAGATGGTAAAGGAGCAACTCCAAGGGGAGGAGGGAGGGTTGTGAGGACTGATTTCTGCTGTCCCCAGAGAACACCTGTTACAGGTGAGTAACTTCGCTGTCTCCGGAAACAAGCAGGAAGTCAGTCCTCACATATGGGACTCCCCAGCTACAGGCTACCAAAACCCATAGCAAAACAGGGGCTCCCTCATGGAGAGCCACAAGCAGCAGCAATTTAGTCCATGTATACATACCACAGTAAGACCCCTGTGTCCGATGAACCAGCACTCTGGTAGCATGAACACAGAAGGGTCGGAGGGTAGGAGTTGCCTAAACCCCGAAAAGGTTACGGAGCACAGCCTGGCTGAAGGCACTGTCCTGTCAGGACTCTCTTTCCAGGCATTAATGGGCTGCAAAAGTATGGACTAAAGACCAGGTGGCGGCCTTTGGGATGGAGCGCAGGTTTGCCACTGAAGCCATCATAGCCATGACATGGTGCGCCGTGACGCGGCCTTCCAGAGGGAGCCTCGCCTGCTCGTAAGCAAGGGCGATACAGTCGGCCACCCATGTGGACAGCGTATAGTTGGTCACCGCCTCCCCCAGTCTACTGGAGTCGTAGGAGATGAAAAGCTAAAAAGCCTTGTGGTTTCCCTGAGTGCATTGGATATAGAAGGACAAAGCCCTCTTACACTCCAAGGTGTGAAGGACCGTCTCCGCCCGACTGGAGTGAGGTCTTGGAAAGAAAGTAGGGAGCACCACTTCCTGGTTGAGATGGAAGGGCGACACTACCTTCGGCAGGAATTTGGGGGGCATGAAGAGCACCGCTTTGTTTTTGTAGAACCTGGTATAGGGAGAATCTGCCATGAGGGCCTTAAACTCGCTGACTGCGAGCAGAGGTAAGCACAACCAGGAAAGCCACCTTCCAAAAGAGGTAGCAGAGGTGGCAGGTAGCCAGAGGTTCAAAAGGCAGGCGAGTGAGCTGCCCCAACACTATGTTGAGGTCCCATTCAGTTGCTGGAGGGTGAACCAGGGGCTTTGATAAGAGCAGGCCCCAAAGAAAACGTGTCACCAAGGGAAGGACCAAGAGGGGCTTACCATCCACTGGATGGTGGTGTGCCGCCAAGGCACCAGGTGCACTCGGACGGAGTTAGACTTGAGCCCAGACTAAGAGAGGTAGAGAAGGTACTGTAACACCAGAGCCACTGGACAAGAGAAAAGTTCAGCACCGTGTTTGGCGCAACAGAGAACCTGCACCATTTGAGGGTGTAAGACCCCTAGTAGAGGCCTTACAAGAGGTCAGCCGAATGTCTTCCAACTCAACCGGGAGGTTGAAAGGGGCCAGAATCACCCTCTCAGCAGCCAGGCTGTCAGCAACAGGGACGCCCAGGTTGGGGTGCAGGAAAGCGCCCCCCTCCTGAGATAGGAGTCCCGGGGAGGTCCCCAAGGGGATGGGGGTCTCCACTGTCAACTGTAGAAGTAACGGGAACCACGGTTGCCTGGGCCACCGAAGAGCTATCAGGATGAGCGAGGCCCTGTCGCAGAGGGTCCTGAACAGGGTCTTGGTGATCAGCGGCATGGGAGGGAAGGTATACATGAGACCTTCCAACCATGAAACCAGGAATGCGTCCGCTGCCACCCTGGAAGGGTGGGCCTGTTGGGAGCAGAAGTGGGCCAACTGAAAATTGTCCAGGCTGGCGAACAGGTCCATCATAGGTTCCCCCAACAGCCAGAAAAGCCGACTGGCTACCCTGGGGTCCAGCTGCCACTCGTGCGGCTGGAGAACTCTGCTGAGCCTGTCGTCCAGCAGGTTGTCCTGGCCTGGCAGGTACACTGCCCTCAGAAGGATACCCTTTTGGACTGCATATGAGCAGAGGACCAGCGCCTCCCGACAAAGGGTATGAGACCCCATGCCCCCCTGTTTGTTCACATAGAACATCGCCACCTGGTTGACTGTCTGGACTAGCACTGGCTGGTGACGCAGGTGGTGACCAAAGAAGGCTGATCTGCTGGGTGCTCTTGTCTGGTGACCAGCTGCCCCGGGGGCGGAGGTTTTCTCAGTGGGCCCACCAGCCGAGCAGGGAGGCATCCGTGGTGAGGACCCTTGAGGGGGTTGAGGCCTGAAAAGGCATGCCCGCCTCAAGATGCCGGGCGGACTGCCACCAGACCAGGGAGTCCGCAAAGTGGGGGGTCACAGAAACTCTGTCTCGGAAGCGGCCCATGGCCCGAGACCACTGGTTCCGGAGACACTACTGTGCCATCCTTATATGGAAGCGAGCGTCTGGGGTGACATGGACCCTGGAGGCTATATGCCTGAGGAGGTACAGGAGAAGCTGAGCGGGCACCGAGGGATGGTACTGTATGTCCTGAGCTAGAGTCCTGAGACAACTGGCTTGGTCCCTGGGCAAGAAAGCCTTTGACTGGAGTGTGTCGATCCTTGCCCCAATGAACTCCAGACACTGCACTGGGAGGAGGTGAGACTTAGGGTAGTTTATGATAAAACCCAAGTGCTGCAGAACCTGGATGGTGTGTGTGGTGGCCTGCTGCAACTCTGAGGCTCTGCCTCTCTTTATGAGCCAGTCATCCAGGTAAGGAAAGATGAAGACCCCCTGGAGCTGGAGGAAGGCGGCCACGACTGCCAGGCATTTTGTGAAAACTCATGGGGCAGAGGCTAAGCTGAAGGGGAGCACCCTTTATTGAAAGTGCCTGCCCCCAATACGAACTGCAGGTACTGCCTGTGGTTGGGGTGGATGAGGATGTGGGTATAAGCATCCTTGAGGTCTAAGAAGCATAGCCAATCTTCCTGCTGGAGGTATGGCAGCAATGGACCAAGGGAGAGCATCTTGAACTTCTTCCTCACCAGGAATTTATTGAGGTTGCACAGGTCGAAGATGGGCCTTACGCCCCCTGTTCTTTTTGGCATGGGGAAGTACCTGGAGTAGAACTCCTTGCCCTTGAGATGGTGGGGCATCGGTTCCACCGCTTTGTCCTCGAGAAGACCTGCCAACTCCGTCAGAAGGCGGCCCTGGTGGAGGGGAGACCTGAGGGGCTCTCCTGGAAAATAAGGGGGAGAGGTCTGAGTCAAGTGGAGGAGGTAACCCTCCCTGACTACTCTTAGTGCCCAGGAATCGGTAGTGATGGTCACCCACTTCTGGGCATAGAGGGCCAGACGTCGCCCTGTGGGCTGCTGATCTCCGTGGGGCAGAGGGGCAATGTTCCAGGAATCAAAAACTCCCCCCTGGCTGGGACAGAGCTGGTGCCTGGGGTTTTGGAGCCTTCTGCTTATATGGGCCATGTCCATGTCCCTTGGCCTGATGACCCTGTTGGGTTGCTGGGGAGGCCTGATAAGTTGTGTAGTTTCTGTAAGCAGCTCCCTTCCTTGGGTAGAAGGACTTTTTGCCTGAGCCCTTCCGTTAGGGAGGGGCAGTGGTCTTTTTAGAGAGCTTGGTCCTCGTCATGGACTCGGTCTCCAGCTTGGCAGCCTTGTCGGTCATGGGTTTGCCAAAGAGATTCTCTCCTTGGCAGGGGACGTCGACCTATTTGTCCTGAACCCAATGCTCGAGGTTGGACGACTGTAGCCAAGCTTGGCGGTGTGCACCAATGCCAGCTGCCACTACTCAAGTCGCCGACTCGAACCCATTATAGGCCACTCAAGACATGAATTTGGAGCATTCATGTACTGTCTTGTCCAGGTTCTTGAACAGCTTCAAAGGTTCCTCGGAGAGACCAGCTGAGAACCCAGCGAGTTCCTTCGCCAGGTCTCTCAAGTACATGCTCATATACAGCTGGTAGGCCTGGATGCGGCCGATGAGCATTGAGCCCTGGAAGCACTTTCTGCCGAGGGCGTCCAGGGTGCAGGCCTCCCTGTCGGGGGGCACCAAGGAGTGCGTCTTCTGGCTTTTCAGTCTATGCATGGCAGACTCCACCACTATCGAGTTATGCAGCAGCTGTGACATTTGGAAGCCCGGGCTCCGGCAGACTCGATACTCTAAGTTGAGCTGTTTGCTCACCATTGGCACCGAAGCCGATGTCTCCCACATTCAGAGCATCAGCTGTTCCAGGATGGGAGGGATTCCCATGGAGGAGTCTCGTATTGGAGGATTTCCAATTCATCCGTCTGAGGGTCCTCCTCCGACTCGGTCAGGAATGCCAGCGCCTTGGACATGTCCTTGAGAAAATCAAGGAAGTCCATATCCTCGGGTGGAGACTGCCGTCAAGGTTCCGAGACAGGAGAGTCAGATGAGACATCACAGTGGCGATGGGTAGCAGGGGACTCCTCATCCTCCGTCTCCCACTCGGAGTAGTCCGTTGAGGACTTGTAAGAGGACTGCTCTGCAGGCTTTGGGATTCCCGATGCCCTGCAGCCGGTGCCTGGCAAACTTGCCGGGAATGAGTGTGGTCCTGTCGAGTGGGACTCGGATCGCGACCTCATCTAAGGATCGACTTGACCTCCAGGGACGTCGAGGGCCTGGTGGTCAGGGCGGATGAACCGGTCATGCCGGACAACAGCGCCTGCTGCTGGTCCATTAAGGCAGACAAACTGTGCTCCAGGGCCACCATTCTGGACTCGACCAGAAGGCTCTGCAGCCTTCAACGCAGGCACCGAGGGACTCAGGCCTGACGCCGGCTCCCCTGAAGGGGAATCCTCGACAAGGATAGTGTCTGGGGACCGAGGCCAGTCCGTGGCTGGATCTTTCTGGGGGACCTTCGCCAGCCGCTCCTTCTTCGATGCCTTGGATGAACGTCTCGGACTGTGGGATCAGGCCCGGGGAGCACCCGGCCGGTCGGAAACGTCCAAGGACGCTGCCTTTGAGGGTTTCTTCTTCTTCCTGGGTTCCCTCGAGGGAGCCCCCATTTCTGAGGACCTACGATGAGGCTCGAGTTCAGAAGGCTCTGCCTGAGATGTCGGGGCCTCAGACAAGGCCCTGGCCTTCGGAGGCAACAGGGACTTGGGGAAAAACTTATTGTGCTGCTGCTGGCGGCACTTGAGGGCCTTAATGGACATCCTCTTGCAGAGACCGCAGGCCGATGGGTCGTGGTCTGGCCCAAGGCAGCGGAGACAGCAGTCCTGTGCGTTGGTTAAAGACATAATTTTGGAGCCCCGATCACACTTCTTAAAGCCACTGGTAGCCATGGGGGAAAAAAGTATCCCTGCAAGGTCAAAGACTCTCTGGGCTGCCAGTGGGAGAAAAAAGGCACGAAGACGCCAGGAAAAGAACGAAAACTACAAAAACAGGCCGAACTCGACACAGAGACAATAAGGTCGGTAGGCGGGAAAAGTACCAGTGCAATACCGGAGGTATGAAACTCAGAGAAAAATCAACTTTTTCCGTGGACAAGCCAGACAAACATCTGAAGGGCTCTGCGGAAAAAAGGAGACTGATTAAGATGGCACCCTTGCGCAGGAAAGGGACCACGCATGCGTGGTAGCATCTCCCAAAGGCTTTCTTTGAAAGCTGGGGAGATGCTTCTGCAGGGCTCCGTCGGCACCGACGTCACCCATATGTGAGGACTGACTTCCTGCTTGTTCCTGGAGAAGCTCTGGGGACCTCTCCTCCAAAAAGTATTTAATCAAATTCAAAATCCCAGGAATGCTCAGATGCAGACTTAGAGGGGTACTCTAATAGTGTACTACTACTGTTGTTGTTAAGTGCCGTCGAGTCGGAGACGACTCATGGCGACCCTCTGGACAGCTATCCTAAATTGTGTTCGGTCTTCAGTCAGGCGGCTCATTGTTGACAGACTGGTACCCGTAGCTGCTGTTATTGTATCGATCCATCTCATTGCTGGCCTTCCTCTTTTGCGTTGACCTTCTATCTTGCCAAACATAATGTCTTTCTCTAATGATCTCTCTCTTCACATGATGTGTCCAAAGTATGAAAGTCGAAGTCTTGTCATCTGAGCTTCTAAAGAAAGCTTAGGTTTGATCTCCTCTAGTACCGACTGGTTTGTTCTTCGGGCAGTCCATGGTATACACAGTATTCACCGCCAGCACCATAATTCAAAGGCATCAATTTTCTTCCTGTTTATCTTTTTCACTGTCCAGCTTTCACATCCATATGATGTTATTGAAAATACCATGGCTTGAACAAGTCGAATCTTTGTATGGAGAGAGACATCTCTGCACTTGAGAATCTTATCTAGGTCTTTCATAGCCATTCTGCCAAGAGCAATGCGTCGTCTGATTTCTTGACTGCTTGTTGCTTCTTTATTGATAGTTGATCCAAGTAGGTTAAAGTTATTCACAATTTCAATTTCTTCTCCTTCAACGATGAACCTGTTGATTATGCCAGTTGTCATGATCTTTGTCTTCTTTACATTAAGGTGCAGGCCCATTTTGAGACTATGTTCTTTGATTGTGAGAAGCAAATGTTTCAGATCATCTTCACTTTCAGCCAGTAATGTGGTATCATCAGCATAGCGAAGGTTGTTGATGAGTCTTCCACTAATCTTCACACCTCTGTTGTCTTCATACAGTCCTGCTTCTCTAATGATTTGTTCTGCATATAAATTAAACAGGTAGGGGGAAAGTATGCAGCCTTGTCTTACACCTTTGCTTATTTTAAAACCATTCTGTTTCTCCTTGTTCCGTTCGAACTGTTGCTTCTTGATCAATGTACAGATTGCGCAAGAGAACGATCAGGTGTTCTGGTATACCCATGCTTCTTAATGTGGCCCAGAGTTTCTCATGGTTTACACAGTCAAAAGCCTTGCTATAGTCGATAAAGCACAAATAGATATCCTTTTGGTATTCTTTAGTCTTTTCAAGGATCCATCTCACATCCGAAATGATGTCTCTCGTTCCTCGCCCTTTCCTGAACCCTGCTTGCACTTCAGGTAGTTCTTGTTCCAGGTATGGTTGTAGTCTCTTTTTAATAATCTTCAGTAGAATCTTGCTGGCATGTGGGATCAGAGCGATTGTGCGATAATTTCCACAGTCAGTTGGATCACCTTTCTTTAGTATTGGTATAAACACAGATCTTTTCCAGTCAGTTGGCCATGATGTTGTCTTCCATATTTCTTGGCAGAGCCTTGTGAGTACGGTAACAGCTGCATCAGATTGCTGCAATATTTCTATGGGAATGCTATCAATGCCTGGTGCTTTGTTCTTTGATAAGGCTTTCAATGCTGCTTCAACTTCTTTCATCACCAATGGTTCCTGATCATAAGGTACAGGTTGAAACGACTGTTGGTCCACTTGATCTTTATCATATAAAAACTCTGTATACTCCTTCCACCTTTTCTTGATCTTCTCAGCATCATTCAACATAGAACCTTGAGCATCTTGTAACATTCCAATTCGAGGTTGGAACTTTTTCTTTAACTCTCGTAGCTTTAGGAAAGCCAATCTTGTTCTTCCTCTAATAGTTTCTGCTTCTATTTCCTTGCAAGTGTCATTGTAGTACTTTTCCTTGTCCTGTCTTGCTGCACGTTGGAAATCTCTGTTGAGTTCTGCGATTGTCTTTCTTTCTCCTCTGGCTTTAGCTTATCGGCGTTTCTGGGCAATTTTGCGTTTCTTCCGTCATCCATTTTGACCGTTTTTGCTTTTTCACCTTTTGTAGAGACTTCTCGCTTTTTTCCAACACAACCTTCTTGATGTCATTCCATAACTCTTCCGGAGCTCTGTCATTTGTATCTAAAGCAGCAAATCGATTTTGCAGGCAGTCTTTAAATTCCAGTGGTATATTCTCAAGGTCATATTTTGCTGCATTCATGAGTGGTTTGCTCTTTTTCAACTTTAGCTTGAGTTTGCATACTAGTAGTTGATGATCTGTACCACAGTCAGCTCCAGGTTTTGTCTTTGTTGATGTTACAGAGATTTTCCATCGTTGACTTCCGCATATGTAGTTAATTTGATTTTTATATAATCCATTCGGTGAAGTCCATGTGTACAGTCGCCGCTTGTGTTGCTGGAAGAAGGTGTTTGAGATGAATAGATCATTGGTCTTGTAGAATTCTATCAGTCTTTCTGCAGCTTTATTTCTGTTGACAAGTCCATATTTTCCAACTACTTTGCCTTCTTCTTTGTTGCCAACTTTTGCGTTCCAGTCACCCATGACTATCAGGATATCCTGTTTGCATGTTCTGTCAATTTCAGCTTGTACTTGTTCATAGAACTCTTCAATTTCATTCTCTTCTGCAGCTGTTGTTGGGGCATATACTTGAATTATAGTTGTGTTGATAGGCAATCCTCGCTGACTGCATTGTATTTCATTAAAGTTCTTGCAAGTTTCATCTTTATTATAAATGCAACACCATTTCTTCTTTGTCTTTCATTTCCAGCATAGTAGACCATGTGATCATCTGATGCAAAGTGCCCCATGCCAGTCCATTTCAGTTCGCTGACACCCAACAGATCAAGTTGTACATGTTCCATTTCATTCTTGACCACCTCCAACTTCCCTTGGTTCATGCTTCGTACGTTCCATGTTCCAATGTATAAGACATCTTTACAGCTTCTGACTCTCATTTCATGCGCAGCTACATCAGCAGTCAGACGTCCCGAGGGCTTTGATCCAACCACATCATAAATGCTGGCTTTACTCTGAAAAGTCTTCAGCTCTTCCCCAGTAGCTAGTTGAGTGCCTTCTGACCTGGGGGTCTCATCTTCCAGCACCATAGCACAGTTTGTTTTGTTGTAACTATCCATTGGGTTTTCATGGCAAGATACAGAAGTAGATTGCCGGGCCTTTCTTCCGCGCAGTTTAAGTTTGGTGTTGTTGCCGTTGTCACAAAAATGTGATCCTCCGCCGTCAACACTGTCCCATTCTGCTGCTGCGCAGATGCGTGGTTTGTCTGGGTCTGGCACCTCAGCTGAGACCTGTCCATCTTGGGAGACCCTGCCAGTAGTTAAACTACCGATAGTTTAGCTCTCAGCATCACTGATGCACGCAAGCCCTCACAGCACGACAAGCTGCAAACCAAGTGAGAGGTACTACTACTACTACTGATCATTTGTTGGTTCTTAGTAAATGTGAGGTGTGAAGGCTGGTGAACATCTGAAGTAGATAGGGTAGGGTGGGGGAGAGGGGGCTTGTTACTTTAGAGGGGATATTAGTTCTTGTTCTGATTGTTGTGTTATGTACTTCAGTTTGGACAATAAAAAGGATTGAACTAAAGGCCAGCCAAAACAAAGTTTCAAACAAACAAAATATTTTTTTCTTGTTTACATAAAGGAATGCTGTCTTACCTTTGCATGTCTTTTCAGCAGCACAATGCCTTTTACACATATGCAGTCTGAGCATACGCAGTGGGGTTTCCTTTTCCTGGTCTGCACATCCCTAACTCACTCAGTGTTTTTAAGTTCTTTATTTAGGCCCTGCCTGTCACTGTTCCCCAGCTCTACCTCTCTTAAGGAGGGCTGGAGACCTCTCTTCTATATACCTCTTTACTGGAGGACGAAATGCCAAATTCCATGGAGAATGAACAGAAGGTGTCTCCAGGAAGACAGCATTTTTTAAACACTAGCACATAATTCATAGGAATGCATATTTTCAGGATGGTTGATTTAGGAGGTTACATTGTTAATTGTTTTGAATGTTTTATCTGAAAAAGGCAAAAAATAAAAAAAGAAGAGGAATGCATATTTTCTGTAGTTTAGAAGGCAACCTGCATCTTACCTTCAACATTAATCCATCCACCCTGATATCAATATGTTCATCAGACTTGGAGCTGTCATTCAGTTTGTACAAGGCCATGAACTGATGTAGTGACTGTGTCAAATCCAAAAGAAACTGGTTCAGCCATAGGATGCTCCTTTCATCCATAACTAGCTGCAGAGCATTCAGTTGCACATACAGGTTGGGACAGGGAACTGGGTGAGAAAAATACAAATCATTTTTACAAATAGATCTACACTTTATAATACATATCTGTGTCTGAAAGCATAGTTACTCACTTGTAACAGGTGTTTTCCATGGACAGCAGGAATCAGTCCTCACATATGGGTGACGATGGCACTGATGGAGCCCACTCAGAGCATTTCCCCAGCTTTCAAAGACAGTCCCTGGGAATGCCACCACACATACGTGGTCTCCCTCCTGCCCAAAGGTGCCATCTTACTCAGTCAGGTGCCATTAGCTATAGTCCTGTCAAGAAGATGGCAAAAATATACAGCAACTCCAAGGGAAGGAAGGAGGGTTGTGAGGATTGATTCCTGCTGTCCTTGGAGAACACCTGTTACAGGTGAGTAACTACGCTTTCTCCAGGAACAAGCAGGAAGTCAGTCCTCACATATGGGACTCTCTAGCTACAGGATACCGAGGACCTGTAGGAAAAAGCACGGCAGCACCATGAGCAGTTGCCAGTGAAGGTCGAAGACAGCCCAAGGACCCCGGGTCCATAGATGGCCACGCTCCCGGTAACTGGAACAAGAAGGGTCGGAGGGCAGGAGTTGATTAATCCCCAAAGAGATTACCAAGTACAGCCTGGCCGAAGACGGCATCCCAACAGGACTCCCTCTCCAGGCAGTAATGCACCACGAAGGTGTGAATGGAGGACCAGGTGGTGGTCCAGCAGATGTCTGCCAGTGGCACAGAGCATAGGCTGGTAACAGACATCACCATCGCTCAGACATTGTGAGCCATGACTCAGCGGTCCAGGGGAAACCCAGCCTGGGCCTGGGCAAAGGTGATGTAGTCCACCACACAGATGGACAAGGTACGCTTAGTGACCGCCAGCCTCAGACAGCTGGAATCAAAGGCGACGAAGAGCTGCCCGGATCTATGGTGGTCCCGAGCCCGCTGCAGGTAGAAAGAGAGAGCCCTCTTAAAATCCAAGGTGTAGAGAATCACCAAAGCCTGGTTGGCGTGGGGCTTCGGGAAGAAAGTGAGCAGCACTATCTCTTGATTGAGGTGAAAATCCGAGACAACCTTAGGAAGGAACTTAGGGTGAGTCCGCAGAACCACCCTGATCCTATAAAACCTCATGTACGGTGCCTTGGCTATCAGCACCTGGAGTTCGCTGACTCTCCAGGAGGAGGTGAGAGTCACCAGGAAGGCCACCTTCCACAATAGATGCCGCAGTGGGCAGGTAGCCATGGGCTTAAAGGGCAGCTTGGTCACCTGCGTGAGGACCTCTTTGAGGTCCAATTGCACCGGAGGAGGGCAGGTAGGGGCCTCGAAAGGAGCAGGCTTCTCATGAAACAAGAGACAAGCTGTTGCCCCGAAAGAGGCTTGGTGATGGTTCGCTGAGATGGCACTCAGTGAACCCCGACAGAGTTAGACTTCAGCCCTGACTGTCAGAGGTGGAGCAGATACTGCAAGACCAAACTGGTAGGGCATGAGAAGGGATTCGCTTGGAGCTCCAAGCACCACACCGAGAACCGACGCTACTTGAAGGCATAAGCCCGTCTGGTCAAGTCCTTCTGTGAGGCCAAAAGAATGTCGTTGATATCCACGGGGAGATGACAGGAGGCTAGAGCGAACCGCTTAGCCATCAAGCTGTGAAGGATAGGGACCTCAGATTGAGGTGAAGAAGCAGCCCCCCCTCCTGCATCAGCAGCTTCAGTGAGAATCTGAGAGGGACCGGGAACTCCATCGAGAGACGGAGCATCAGGGGAAATCAAGGCTGCCTGGGCTACCTCGGGGCTATGAGGATCATCGAGGCCCTGTCCAGCTAGACCTTGAGAAGGTTCTGGGCAATGAGGGGCATGAGGGGAAAAGCATACAGCAGGCCCGTTTCCCATGAGATGAGGAAGGCATCGGAGGCCACCCTGCCCAGGTGCGTAAGGGGACCACAGAACTGGGGGAGCTGTGAATTCGCAGGACTGGGGAAGAGGTCCAGGTATGGACTCCCCAAATGCTGGAAGAGTCGCTGCACCGTTCAGGGACGCAGGCGCCATTCGTGCGGCTGAAGGACTCTGCTGAGCCGGTCCGCCAATGCATTGTCCTCGCCTAGGAAGTAAGTGGCCCAAACGGTTATGCCCTGGCTCATCTCAAAGGAGCATAGGGATGTCACCCCTGAACAGAGGCTGTAGGAGCCGGTACCTCCTTGTTTGTTCACATTGAACATTGTGACCAGGTTGTCCGCCTGGACCACCACCGTCTGGTGCTGCAGGCGGTGTTTGAAAACCCTGAGTGCAAGGCGGATGGCTCGGAGCTCCAGCAGGTTGATCTGCTGCCGGGACTCCTCAAGGGACCAGGTCCCTTGAGTGCGCCGCCCCTCGCAGTGGGCTTCCTAGCCCACCAGGGAAGCATCGTCATCAAGACCACCTGATGCTCCGGAGCTTGGAAGGGCATACTTTGAAGCAGGTTCCGAGACTCCTGCCACCAAGCAAGAGACTCCGCTGCACTGGAAGAGACCAAGATGGGGTCTCAGAGGCAGCCGGTTGACTGCACCCATTGCGCTCGGAGGCACCACTGCGCCGCCTGCATACTGAGATGGGCATTGGGCACGACAGACTGTGGAGGCCATGTGGCAGAAAAGGCGAAGCATCGTCCGGACCAAGACGGCACTGCGGCACCGCACTTCAGACGCCAGGGACACAAGGCAGTCCACCCTGTCCTGAGGAAGGAAAGCCATGGCCTTGAGGGTGGCCAAGCAAGCCCCAATGAACTCCAGGGACTGAACTGGAGTGAGGTGGGACTTTGGGTAATTGTTCACGAACCCCAGATGTTCCAGGAGGCTAATGGTGCAGTCTGCACCCTGCCGGGCCTCGGAAGACGTGCCTCCCCCATTACAAGCCAGTCGTCCAAATATGGATAAGAACATAAGATATGCCATACTGGGTCAGACCAAGGTCCATCAAGCCCAGTATCCTGTTTCCAGCAGTGGCCAATCTAGGTCATACGTACCTAGCAGTTTCCCCAAAAGACACAGGTTCCACAATGCTTGTACTGGGTCAAGCAACGATATCCTGGGTCCCTTCTTAATAATGGTTTATGGACCTTTCCTCCAGGAACTTGTCCAAACCTTTTTTAAACACAGCTACACTAACAGCCTTTACTACATCCTCCGGTAACAAATTCCAGAGTTTGATTACACGTTGAGTGAAAATATATTTTCTTTTATTAGTCTTAAATAGTTTACCCTGTAGCTTCATTGCATGTCCCCTAGTCTTTCTATATTCTGATAACGTAAACAATCAATCTACGTTTACCCGTTCCACTCCGTTCATTAATTTACAGACTTCTATCATATCTCCCCTCAGCCGTCTCTTTTCCAGGTTGAAGAGCCCTAACCTTTTTAGCCTTTCTTCATAGGAGTATCCTTCCATCCCCTTTACCATTTTGGTGGCTCTTCTCTGAACCTTTTCTAATAACGCTATATCCTTTTTAAGATACGGCGACCAGAATTGCACACAATATTCAAGGTGCGGTCTCACCATGGAACGATATAGAGGCATTACACTATCTTTTGTTTTATTTTCCATTCCTTTCCTTATGATACCTAGCATTCTATTTGCTTTCTTGGCTGCCACTGCACACTGGGCCGAGGGTTTTAACATGTTATCCACAATGACACCTAAATCTTTTTCCTGGGTGGTGGTTCTTAATGTGGAACCTTGCATCGTGTAACCATAGTTTGGGTTGTTCTTCCCTAGGTGCATAACTTTGCGCTTGTCCACATTAAATTTCATCTGCCATTTTGATGCCCAGTCTTCCAATTTATCAAGCTCCTCTTGCAATTTTCCACAATCCTCTTGGGTTTTAACAACTTTAAATAGTTTTGTGTCACCTGCAAATTTGATAACCTCACTCGTTATTCCACTTTCCAGGTCATTTATGAATATGTCAAAAAGCAGCGGACCCAGCACAGATCCCTGGGGTACACCACTATTCACCTTTCTCCATTGGGAAAATTGGCCATTTAGCCCAACCCTCTGCTTTCTATCTTTTAACCAGTTCTTCATCCACAGTAGTACACTGCCTCCTATCCCATGACTCTTTAGTTTTGCCAAAGGTCTCTGATGAGGGACCTTGTCAAAGGCTTTCTGAAAGTCCAGATACACTATATCAACCGACTCACCTTTATCCACCTGTTTATTCACACTTTCAAAAAAACATAACAGATTAGTAAGACAAGATCTTCATTGTCTAAAGCCATGTTGGCTGTCTCCCATTAGGCCATGACTATCTACATGCTGAGTAATTTTATTCTTTATGATGGTTTCTACCATTTTTCCTGGTACTGACGTCAGGCTCACCGGTCTGTAGTTTCCCGGGTCACCCCTGGAACCCTTTTTAAAAATTGGTGTTACATTGGCGATCCTCCAATCTTCAGGTATTAGAGATGATTTTAATGATAGTTCACAGATTACTAATAGCAGGTCTGCAATCTCGAAAGTGCCCTGTAGACGTAGCTGGGCCGCAGCCATGGCCAGGCACTTCGTGAAGATCTGCGGGGTGGACGCGAGGCTGAAGGGAAGCACCCTGTAATGGTTTCCATGAACCATGAAGCGGAGGTACTTTCTGTGTTTGGGATGGACGAGGATGTGAGCGTAAGCATCCTTTAGATCCAAGGAGCATAGCCAATCGCCCTGCTGGATGTAGGGCAGTAAGTTTCCAAGGGAGAGCATTCTAAACTTCTCCTGCACCAGGAACTTGTTTAGGTTCCGCAGGTCGAGGATGGGCTGGAGGCCCCTTGTCTGCTTTGGGATGAGGAAGTATTTGGAGTAAAACCCCCGTCCTCGGAAGTGCAGTGGGACTGATTCTACCAACCCATCCTCGAGGAGGCCTGCAAGCTCCTGACTCAGGATGGCCTGGTGCTGGAGAAGCCAACTTGGTTCTCCAGGGAAGTATGGAGGAGGGACCTGGTCCAGATGGAGGAGATAGCCCTCCCGAACAACCTGGAGAACCCATAGACTGCATAGAACTGTTATCCACTACTTTCCATTGCTTGCTACCCATTGTTTTGCTTAGTACTGCTACCCATTGTTTGCTGTGTGTTGCTACCCATTGTTGCATAGAACTGCTACCCATTGTTGCATGAACAAGACCAAAAAGTCAAAACATGCAAAAACCTGGAAATCACTGTTAGCAAACACACAAATTCTATGCTACCAAACACACATTTTTTTTGTTGGGATCCGCCGACTTGAGATGGAGAGAGGAAAAGCTCCCCACTCGATGTCGGCAGAAGCCGTTTTTTCGTGATTTGTTTGATAATTTCAAAAACAAGTAACACAAACTTCTAATAGTGAAAATCACTTATCTGAAAATAGGCAAAGAGGGCAGCAAGGTTGTAAGACAGCAACATGCATGTTTCGAGCCCAAGGAGGGCTCTGTATCAAGCTGTTGCCCGTAGTAAAGATGCCCTAAAAAACACCAAATACTCCAGGCAATTTAAACTACCACAGAAGGTCTCTGTATGGCTGCTGAAAAGTACGTCACAAAAACATCACAGGGACGTCAGAGATGTAATCAAAAAAGGGGGAGGAAGTCCAAAAAACTCAATGCTGTGATTCCAAAACACAGAAGAAAACCAACCGCAAGCTGAATAAAATTAAATTAAACTCCACCAGTCACATTCCAAATTGAATCCAGTAGGCAGTACTGTTTGTAGTTGAAAAATCCATCGCTGTTCACAGTGTTGAAGCAATTGCTCTCGATCACCACCCCGGGAATCCAAAGGAATGACGTCAATCACCCGCCAACGAAGATCCACAAAAGCGTGTTGATGTTGAAGACAATGTTCAACTATAGGGGCCGAAAGAACCTGTTTGTGGATTGGTTGAACAGCATCAAACCCAACATCCAATTTACTTCACACGTGGACTCTCAGAAGATGGAATTTCTGGATGTTTTGGTCCTGAGGCAAGGGGATAGTTTGACTACCTCTTTATTTCGTAAACCTAGTCAGCGGAACAACCTCTTGCGTTATCATAGCCATCATCCATCCTCTCTGCAAAGGGGTCTCCCGGTGGGTCAATTCCTACGGTTACACCGGATTTGTTCTTCCTTGCAGGACTTCAAGGATCAAGCTCGGGGATTGCGAGCGCGTCTTTTGGCTCGCGGTTATCCTACTTCAGTGGTCCATCGGGCATATACACGGGCCCGATTTTCCCATCGGGAATGGCTTTTGGGTGACCAGGAGTCCCTGTCATCTGAATTTCGTTCTGGTGCCCCCCGAGGAGAGGATATGGACATGGTGACTGGGGTTCTTCCTTTTACGCAATACACTGCTCCTGTTACCGCCCTGCTGAAAAAGCATTGGGGGGTGTTGCAAGTGCATGCTTGTTTTAAAAAACCCTTCGCCTGGCTTATACTAGAGGTAGGAATATCCGGGATCGGTTGGTGCATGCGGTCCTTTCCTCTGTTCCTTCAGGGATTGCCGATCAGTGTGTGGGCCATTGGCCCTGTCAAAGCTGTAGATTTTGTGCCACCACTGAGGAGGGGGTGGATTGGTTACATGCGTTTTCTGGTCGCTCTTTCTTTTACGGGTTACTCCACATGTTTAACATCTTTCGTGGTGTATATTATTACTTGTCCTTGCAACTTGTCCTATATTGGCAGAACTATCCGTCCGGTTCGGGTTTGTTTGGGGGAGCACGCTTTCCGATTGGCTAATAGGGTTCTTTCTGCCCCTATAGTTGAACATTGTCTTCAACATCAACACGCTTTTGTGGATCTTCGTTGGCAGGTGATTGACGTCATTCCTTTGGATTCCCGGGGTGGTGATCGGGAGCAATTGCTTCAACACTGTGAACAGCGATGGATTTTTCAACTACAAATAGTACTGCCTACTGGATTCAATTTGGAATGTGACTGGTGGAGTTTAATTTAATTTTATTCAGCTTGCGGTTGGTTTACTTCTGTGTTTTGGAATCACAGCATTGAGTTTTTTGGACTTCCTCCCCCTTTTTTGATTACATCTCTGACGTCCCTGTGATGTTTTTGTGACGTACTTTTCAGCAGCCATACAGAGACCTTCTGTGGTAGTTTAAATTGCCTGGAGTATTTGGCGTTTTTTAGGGCATCTTTACTACGGGCAACAACTTGATACAGAGCCCTCCTTGGGCTTGAAACATGCATGTTGCTGTCTTACAACCTTGCTGCCCTCTTTGCCTATTTTCAGATAAGTGATTTTCACTATTAGAAGTTTGTGTTACTTGTTTTTGAAATTATCAAACAAATCACGAAAAAACGGCTTCTGCCAACATCGAGTGGGGAGCTTTTCCTCTCTCCATCTCAAGTCGGCGGATCCCGACAAAAAAAATGTGTGTTTGGTAGCATAGAATTTGTGTGTTTGCTAACAGTGATTTCCAGGTTTTTGCATGTTTTGACTTTTTGGTCTTGTTTTTGATGTATCATCACATGTTTTGAGGTTTTTTTCTAATATAACCCATTGTTGCATAGAACTGTCACCCATTGTTGCATAGAACTGTTATCCATTGCTTACAGAGTGCTGCTACCCATTGTCCGCATACTGTTGACACCCATTGTTTGCATAGAACTGCTACCCACTGCCTGCTTGTTTGCCTATTACTTGTCACCCTCTGCTTGCCTAGAACTTGCTACTCATTGCTTGCTCAGAGCCTGCTGCCCACTACCATGGCCCCACATCTCATTGTTCTTCTCTTCCTCATCCTCCCCATCTACCTCCCCTCCTAACACCCTCCCTCCTTTTCCCCCTCCCCTCCCTCCTCCCCTCCTCATTTCTCCCTCCACTCTGCCCCCTAGCCTAGCATCTGCTCTTGAGCCTCTTCACACCATCCCCCGCACTCAACCAGCCCCCCTCTCTACCTTCCTCACTTCTCCCTCCATTCTGCCCCCTAGCCTAGCACCTGCTCTTGAGCTTCTTCACACCATCCCCCCGCATTCAACCAGCCCCCCTCTCTTTAAGGCAATGCCACCCTTGCTTCTGCCGTACTATCTCCACTTTACCTCGCTCTCTAATACTAATTCTCCTTCTCTCATCAAGTAATATCAGCCCCAACCCTGCCCCCCCCCCCGATTTCCTTCTCACACTAAAAAAAGTTTCTCTCCTACCCTATCTAATCTCATCCACATCCCACTCCTCCCTCCTTCCGCCCTCTCTCATTCATCCCACAATCACTCATCCATAGATATCAACGCCAACCTTACCCCCCAAAATAATCCCTCACATAACCTACCCGATACCATCAACGTACCCCTCATTTCCCCTCCCTCATGTCCCTCTTCGAGAGCACACACACCCAGACATACCCACCCACACCTTGCCCCCTCTAAATCTCGGTATTACCCTAGAAATAGACCCCCACGCTACTCTAATAAGAAATCCACACGTAACTTATCCAACCTTATCCATATCCCTCTCCTCCCCCCCTCCGCTCTCCCGTTCTCATGCTCCCTATGGAACGCATGCTCAGTTGTTTAAAAAAAAAACCTTTTATTCACAATCTTTTTATCTCTAATGCCCTTCATCTTCTTACCTTGACCGGGACCTGGCTCTCCGCAGACACAGCATCCATTGCCTCTCTCTGCTATGGAGGCTACGAGTTCTCCCATACACCTTGATCTACTGGTCGCGGTGGTGGCGTTGGCCTCGTACTCTCTCCCTCCTGCCAATTCCAAACCCTCCTGCCACCCCAATCACACTCCCCCCTCTCCTTCGAAGTCCACCCCATTCGCCTCCTCACACCACTTCCCCTCTAAGTAGCTGTCATTTATCGCCCACCCGACAAATCCAAATCAACCTTCCTCACCGACTTCGACTCCTGGCTCTCTGCCTTTATGGACCCCTCCTCCCCCACTCTTATTCTTGGCGATTTCAACATTCACATCGACAACCCCTCCGACCCCCATGCCTTAAAGTTCCTCGCTCTTACCTCCTCGTTCGACCTCAAACTTTGTTCCACTGCCCCCACACATCTACACGGCCACTGCCTTGACCTAATACTCTTCTGCAATTCCTCTCCCTCAAACTTCCACGAATCAATCCTCCCCTCATCTGACCATCACCTCTTAACATTTACTCTTCAGCTTCCACCGTCCCAACCTCGTCCTGTCTCCTCTGACCTATTTAGAAACCTTCATAATATTGATCCCATGACTCTCTCTTCCACCATTTCTCCATCTCTCTCCTCCATTTTATCCTCCAAGTCCGTCGATGAGGCATTATCTTCATACAATGCTACACTATCCTCAGCCCTTGACACTCTTGCCCCTCCCACCCCAAGTCCTGTCAAACGATCTACTCCCAACCCAGGCTTTCACCCACAATCCGTTACCTATGCATCTGCGCCCGTTCTACCGAACGAGCTTGGTCCAAATCCCGCTCCCCGGAAGACCTTCTACACTTCAAATTCATGCTTGGATCCTTCCAATCAACCTTAGCACTTGCCAAACAAGATTACTACGTCTATCTGACCAACTCCCTTGCCTCTGATCCTCGCCGCCTCTTTAATACCCTCAATTCTCTCCTCAAGGTCCCTCCGCCCCTGATCCCGCCCTCCCTTTCTGCCCAAACCCTAGCCGACTACTTCCACGACAAGATCCACAAGATTACCCTCCAATTCCCTACCCCCTCATCTACCTCCCCTCCTCCCCAATTCTCCTCCCCCATCCATACTCCCCCTGCCACCCTTCTCCTCCTTCCCTCTGATCTCTGAAGAAAATGCTCTTCTCCTTTCCTCCTCCAAACCCACCACCTGTTCATCAGACCCTATCCCCACCCATCTCCTACGTTCCATCTCCCTCACCATTGTCCTCTCCATCACTCATATCCTCAACCTGTCACTCTCCACGGCAACTGTCCCCGTCGACTTTAAGCATGCTGTGGTCACACCCCTCCTCAAGAAACCCTCACTTGATCCCACATGCCCTTCTAACTATCAACCCATCTCCCTCCTTCCCTTTTCATATCCAAACTATTAGAACGAGCAGTCCACCGTTGCTGCCTCGACTTCCTCACCTCCCAGGCCCTCCTGGACACATTACAATCCGGCTTCCGTCCCCTACACTCCACTGAAACGGCACTCACAAAAGTCACCAATAACCTGTTCCTGGCTAAATCTAAGGGTCTCTATTCCATCCTCATCCTTCTTGACCTCTCTGCAGCTTTTGATACCGTTGACCACAACCTTCTCCTCACCACCCTCTCCTCGCTTGGCTTCAGGGACTCTGTACTATCCTGGTTCTCCTCCTACCTCTCCCAAAGCTCATTCAGTGTATGCTCTGGTGGCTCCTCCTCTTCCTCTACCCCGCTACATGTACGTGTACCCCAGATATCTGTCTTGGGCCCCCTCCTCTTCTCTCTCTATACCCAAAGTCTTGGCGCTCTTATCTCCTCCCATGGCTTTCAGTACCATCTCTATGCCGATGACTCCCAGATCTACCTCTCTACACCTGATATTTCTCCGGCAACCCAGTCCAAGATTTCTGCCTGTCTTTCAGACATTGCTGCCTGGATGTCTCATTGCCGATTGAAACTGAACATGGCCAAGACTGAACTCCTTGTCTTTCCACCCAACTCCTCCCCCCACTTCCCCCTCCTCTCAGTCCAGGGAGGAGTGGCCTAGTGGTTAGGACAAGGTACTTCAGGCCGGAGGGCCGGGGGTTCAAGTCCCACCTGGGGACAGCAATCTCAGGCCGGAGGGACTGGGATTTCTAGTCCTATAGGCACTCCTTGTGGTCTTGGGCAAGCCACTTAACCCTCCATTGCCCATGTTCCCTGTAAGTATTAGCGTATGTGTGTCATATCCCCTCGTGTTAAATGTATCTCCCAATTGACCGCTTTGACCCGGTGAAAAGCGGGATATAAATACAGCTAAATAAAATAAATAATGTGGATGGATCTACTATCCTTCCTGTTCCCTCGGCCCGCAATCTAGGGGTTATCTTTGACACCTCTCTCTCCTTCTCTGCTCATATCCAGCTTGTAGCTAAGCCTGCTGCTTCTTTCTCTACAACATCAGCAAAATCCGCCCCTTCCTCTCTGAACACACTACCAAAATGCTTATCCACTCCTTAATCTCCTCTCGCCTCGATTACTGCAACCTATTCCTCGCTGGTCTCCCCGTGAGTCACCTCCTCCCCCTTCAATCCATACAAAATCACGCTGCTCGACTAATCTTCTGCCAGCTTCGCTATGCCCACATTACTCCTCTTCTCAAGTCGCTTCACTGGCTCCCTGTCCAATTCCGTATCCAATTCAAGCTTCTCCTACTGACCTATAAATGCATTCACTCTATGGCTCCTCAATACCTCTTATCTCTCATCTCCCCCTAAATCCCCTCTCGTAATTTGCGCTCCGCTAACAAATTACTGTTGTCAATGCCTTTCACCCGCACCGTAAACTCCCGACTGCGCTTTCACCTTGCAGCACCATATGCATGGAACAGCCTACCTGCGCCTCTGCGCCAGGCATCCTCCCTGGCCCTCTTCAAATCCAGGTTGAAGACCCACCTCTTCACCGTTGCAATCAGATCCTGACTCCATCCTCATCTTACCCTAACCCCCATCAACGTTTATGACCAAACTATAGACCAAACTGTACCACACCATACCTTGCACAGAACTGACTAATGCTCTGTACTGTTTTCTTTTAACTAGATTGTAAGCTCCGATGAGCATGACTGCCGGGCAGGGACTGTCTCTTGTATGTTGGCTGTGCAGTGTTGCATGCGTGGCACTTTATAAGTGCTGAATAGTAGTAGTAGTAGTAGTAGATGGACCACCACCTGTGAGAGACGTGACCAGACGCCCCCCCGACAGACAACCGCCCTGCCGGCGGATGAGAGGCTATGCCGATGGCATCAAAACCCCGAGGACGGCTGAACCGGCGCAGGAGGTTGGGTCTTGGGACCCTTCGGCAAACGAGGGCCATGACTTTGACCTGACCGCCCTGAACGGAGGTTGACGTTGACGGGTATCCCTGTACGGGAGTCTCTTTTGGTGGAAGAAAGGCTTCTTGCTCTGCTGTTTCTTCGTAGGGAGGGAGGAATTTTTCCGGGAGAGGTGAGTACGAGTCACGTACGCCGTTTCGATTTCCGCTGTCTTATCCTCCATGGGTTTGCTGAATAGTTGCTCCCCGAGGCAAGAGATGTCCAGCAGCTTCTCCGGGACCCACTGCTCCAAGTGTGAAGACTAGAGCCAAGCCTGCCGGCGGGCTCCGATGCCAGCTGCCGCCACCTGGGCGGAAGACTCGAAGCAGTTGTATGCTGCTCGCAAGAGGTACTTCAAGCATTCTCTGATGGACTTCGAGAGGACCTGAAGATGTCAGAGATGGTTTCCGTCAAGGCCCGCTGCAAAACCTCTGAGCTCTCTCGTGAGGTCACAGAAGAACATCCCAATGTATAATTGGTAAACTTGGATGCGCATGACAGCATGGAGCCTTGCACTTGGGACTGGGGCCCTGCGACACCGACGCCGGGGTGACCGGGTCGGGTGTCGAGGAGAGGGGGCCCTCATCAGGACGACCCTCGGGAGACCGGGCACCTTCGCCAGAGGCCTCCGTATGAATTTGAGGTATCTTGCTGGGTCGCTCCCTCTCTGACTCGAGAGTCTGACGAGGGGGGCTGAGAGTCCAGGCACATGACCTCTCATGCTTGTCTGGCACCCCCGACAGAGTCCTTGCGGCCTTCTTCTTCTTCTTCCACTCATGTTCAGGTGATCCCTGGTCAGAGTGCTGCCAGACCCCGGGAGGAGCCTTGGGAGACTGCAGAGGTTGCAGGGCCAAAGAGTGGGAGGCTACCAGGAATACAAAGGCTGCCTTACGGAAGAGATCATCCAGCTTCTGGGTGGCCTTGGAGGACATCTTCTTACAGAGGGAACATAGCTCCAGGTCTTGGTCAACATCTAGACATCTGAGACAACAGTCATGGGTGTTCGTGAGTGACGTGTTTTTTGAACACCAATCACATTAACTGGAGGCCATTGGGGGAAAAAGGTCAAAGACCCTTGATGTGAGGTCGAAGACCCTCGATGTGGCCAGCTGTTTAAAAGGGCGCGAAGCGCATTAAAAAACAAAAAAGGAAAAAACCCCAAGACTAAGGCCAAGCAGAGGTGCGCGGGAGGCTGGAAGAGGACCGGTGAAGGCCGGATAGCAAAAACCGGTTGGAAACAAAACCCTTTTCCAGGGACGACACGCACATCTGAAGGGCTCCGCGGAAAAAGGGAAACTGAGTAAGATGGCATCTTTTGTCAGGAGGGGGACTTTGCATGCGTGGTGGCATTCCCAGGGGCTTTCTTTGAAAGCTGGGGAAATGCTCTGTGTGGGCTCCGTTGGTGCAAACGCCACCCATATGTGAGGACTGACTTCCTGCTTGTTCCTGGAGAAACAGTGTTTTTAGCTCAAAATCCATAGAAATAAGTACAACCACTGATACTGTAAAGCCTTGAGCAAACATCTGAGCTTGCCGAGTCTTAGGTGTATGTTTACTAAGCTGGCAACCGTTAGTTCTGGCTATCTGCAACTGGATTGAAAGAGAAGCATAATGAACATAAGAACATAAAAAATGCCTTATTGGGTTAGACCAAAGCCATAAAGACAAGTATCCTGTTTTCAACAGTGGGCAATCCAAGTCACAAGTACCTGGCAGGTTCCCGAAGAGGCACCCAGGTTCCACAATGCTTGTCCTGGGGCAAACCGTGGATTTCCTGGGTCCTCTTTAATAATGGTTTATGGACTTTTCCTCCAGGAGCTTGTCCAAACCTTTTTTAAACCCAGCTACACTAACAACTTTTACTACATCCTCCGGTAATGAATTCCAGAGTTTGATTACGTGTTGAATAAAAACATATTCTCTCTTATTAGTCTTAAATGGGTTGCACTATAGCTTCATTGTGTGTCCTCTAGTCTTTCTACTTTTTGATGGCATAAACAACCGATCTTTTTCCAAGAAGGAGGTTTTTTCCTCTTTTTCTTTAGTAGAGTTCTTTCAGTAATAATTTTAGCTGCACAATACTGTATTCAATGTATTTCTGTGTTGTCAATAAATGGCCCCCTCATAAAAGCCATGTCCTTGTTCATCTTACTTATCGTACTCTGAACTTTAGGCATTACATTTAATTTAGTTAATCCTTCTCTCGCCTTGAGCCCAGCATATTCATTTTTTTCCACCTGGTCTAGGAACCTTTAATTCCTCCACATCTGGGTCTTTCCCCTCCCTTTCTTCTTCCTTTTCAGTTGATTTCTTGGCCTGTCCTTTGTTTATCTCACTTTCCTACACAGAAATCTCCAAAGCTCCATCTCTACCTCAAACCTCTTCCTAGTACTCTGTTCCAAGCCAACGTTTTCTCTCTCCTCCTCAGAAGGAGCCTAATTGTAACATATGTGTTTTATGGTTTATTAAAAATTTTCTATACCGCTCTTCAAAATAACAGAGTGGTGGACAATAACAATAAAATCATATTAAAAGAAAGAAAAGGAATGCCCTTAAAATTATAGGAAAAGTGAAAAGAGGAAAAAAAGAACAGGAAACAGTCATAGGCAAAGGGGAGAGAAGGACCAGCGGAAAGTTAGGGGGGGGGGGGAGAGGGCAGATTTCTATTCCCGAGATGAAGAGTCAAAAATAAACTGAAAGAGATGAGTCTTCAGAAGTGTTTTAAATTTGGGATAAGAGAGTTCTAGACGAAAATCAGGGGGAAGGGAGTTCCACAGGCTGGGACCAAGAAAATAGAATGCTGAGGGCCTGATTCTGAACTGTATTTATATTCCACTTTGACCCGGTGAAAAGCAGGATATAAATACAGTTAAATAAATAAAATTAAATAAATGAATAAATAAATAATTCCACCTCAGAGGTGGAATAAGTTCCCCATTCAGTCTGCTGGCCCCGGACGTACAGGGTTGACACTGGAATCAGCCCTGTACATCCGGGGCCACAGACCACCCTCCCCCGCAACTCCCTTTCATGCCCCCATCTAACCTCCCCTTAAGTTGGTCGGGGTCGGCCAAGGGGCTGAATAGCAGGGATGGACATCCCTACAGGACATCCATCCCCACTTGGTTTCCTAGACCATGGGATGCTGTTCCAAGGGCTGCAGAGCAGAGATGGCATCCATCTGTCCAAGAAAGGTCAACGCATCTTCAGTAGTAGACTGGCTAATCTACTGAAGAGGGCTTTAAACTAGATTCGTTGGGGATGGGTGAAGAAAGCCCCCAGGTAAGTGAAAGCCCCCAGGTAGGTGATACATTAAATAACTTTATGGAAATGGGTAACAGGGGTAACATATGGAAAGCAGTGTGTATAAATGCCCGTAGCATGGGAAATAAGATCCCTGAAGTTGAAGCTTTGGTGGGAGTGGCTGACTTGGATTTAGTGGCAGTTACAGAAACATGGTTCACAGAAAACCATGATTGGGATGTAACAATACCTGGCTATACTTTATTCAGAAAGGACAGAGTACGAAGTAGGGGAGGAGGAGTGGTACTATATGTAAAAACTACTATTAAAGCTTTGGAATTACAGAGCATAAAAGGGAGAGGGGAGGCATTGTGGGTTAAACTAGAAAGAGGGAAAGAGAAATCTATTTACATTGGTGTGATATACAGACCTCCCTCACAAGAGGAAGAGGTGGACAGAGAGTTAATTGAAGACATGCGCAGCATTGTTAGGAAAGGGGAAGTGCTACTGATAGGAGATTTCATTATGCCAGATGTTGATTGGCACATTCCTGCTGCAGTATCATCTAGAAGTAAGGAGATCCTGGATTCTCTACAGGGAGAACTATTCAGGCAATTGGTAACAGACCCCACACGTGAAGGGGCCATACTGGACTTGATGCTTACCAATGGTGAAAGTGTTTCTGATGTTGTAGTGGGAGATCATTTTGCATCCAGTGATCACCAGATGGTGTGGTTCAGTATTAGGACTACGGCTGTTAGAATCCATTCAAAGGCGAGGATCTTAGATTTTAGGAAGACTAACTTTGCGAAGATGGGCCAGTACCTCAGGGAGTCGTTAGTTGGATGGGAACAGCTGAGGGATGTAGAAAAACAGTGGGAAAAACTGAAAGGGGATATTTTAAGGGCAACCAACCTTTTTGTTAAAATGGTAAATGAAGGTAAAAGGAAAAGGAGACCGCTATGGTTTTTGAAAGAAGTAGCTGAAAAAGTGAAGAAAAAGAGGGAGGCCTTCATGAAATACAAGAGATCACAGAGAGAGGAAGACAGGCATCTGTATTTGGAAAAACTTAGAGAAGCTAGCAAAGTAGTCAAGAAGGCAAAGATTCAAAAGGAGGAGGAAATAGCCAATGCAATAAAATGGGGGGGATAAGACATTTTTCAGATATATTAGTGAGAAGAGGAAGGGCAAGAGTGGTATTGTCAAACTCAAGGGTGCAGGGGAGGAATATGTAGAAGCTGATAAGGATAAAGCGGAATTGCTTAACAAATATTTTTGTTCTGTGTTCACAGATGAAGAACCAGGAGCAGGACCTCAGAAAACACCCACAAATAGGAACAGAAGGACATCTTGAACAATTTTCAAAAGACTGTGTTCGTGAGAAACTATCTCAACTTAAAGTAGACAAAGCGATGGGACCAGATGGGATACACCCAAGAATACTGAGGGAACTTGGGGACGTTCTAGCAGCTCCACTGACTGACCTTTTCAATGCCTCGGAGTCGGGAATGGTGCCAAAGGACTGGAGAGAGGCTCATGTGGTGCCTTTACACAAAAGCGGAAGTAAGGATGTGGTTGAAAACTACAGGCCGGTTAGTTTAACTTCGGTGGTGAGTAAATTATTGGAAACGCTGCTGAAAGAGAAAATAGTGAGGTTTCTGGAGTCAAGCGGATTACAGGATCCGAGGCAGCATGGATTCACCAGAGGCAGGTCTTGTCAGACAAATCTGATTGATTTCTTTGACTGGGTGACCAGGGAGTTGGACCGAGGGAGAGCCCTAGATGTGGTGTATTTAGATTTCAGTAAAGCCTTTGACACTGTTCCTCACAGGCGACTTATAAACAAACTGAGCATCCTAGGGATGGACCCTAAAGTTACTGCTTGGGTTAGAAATTGGTTGGGTGGGAGGCGACAAAGAGTACAAGTAAATGGAGCTCACTCTGAGGAGAAGGATTTTATCAGTGGTGTGCCCCAGGGATTTGTCCATGCTCCGATTCTTTTTAACATCTTTGTTAGTGATATAGCAGAAGGGTTTTCAGGTAAGGTTTGCCTCTTTGCGGATGATACCAAAATCTGCAATAGAGTAGACACCCAGGAAGAGGTAGATAACATGAGGAGGGATATAGCTAAGCTTGAAGAATGGTCTAGAATTTGGCAGCTGGGATTTAATGTTAAAAAATGTAAGTCATGCATTTGGGCTGCAGCAATCCAAGGGAGCAATACAGTATAGGGGGTGAAGTACTTTTGTCCACTAAAGAAGAGCGGGACCTAGGCGTGGTTGTGTCTGATGATCTTAAAGTAGCTAAGCATGTAGAAAAGGCGACGGCAAAAGCTAGAAGGATGCTTGGGTGCATACGGAATGGCTAGCAGAAAAAAGGAGGTGATAATGCCTCTGTATAAGTCTTTGGTGCGACCTCATTTGGAGTATGGTGTGCAATTCTGGAGTCCGCACCTTCAAAAGGATGTGAACAGGATGGAGTCGGTGCAGAGGGTGGCTACTAAAATGATTAGTGGTCTTCATTATAAAGCATATGAGGACAAACTGAAGGATCTTAATATGTACACCTTAGAGGAAAGGTGGGATAGAGGTGATATGATTGAGATGTTTAAATACCTCCATGGCATAAATGTTCAGGGAGAGAGCCTCTTTCAATTGAAAGCACGTTCTGCTACGAGGGGACATGGGATGAGGGTGAAGGGAGATAGATTCAGGAGTGATATGCGGAAATATTTCTTTACGGAAAGAGTAGTGGATCCATGGAATAGTCTCCCAGTGGAGGTGGTAGAGATGAGGACAGTAACTGAATTCAAAAAAGCATGGGACAAACACAGAGGATCTCTAAAGGTAAAAAGGGGACTGTTGTAGTTGTTATGAAAGGACAGACTAGATAGGCCATGTGGTCTTTTTCTGTTGTCATATTTCTCTGTTTTTATTCACACTTCAGAATGACCCCCTGAGTGTCTAGCGGATTCATAGCAAGCACGAGAAGGTGGGGGAAGGTTTGCACAAACAGAGTGAAGATGGCAGGGAGCATGTGGGATAATGTGTGAAGAAAAGTAGGCAGGGGTGCCCGTGTGCAGTGTGGCATTGTAATCAGAGGCTAGAGTGGATAAACAGTTGCACTGCTTTGGGACACTGACAAGACAAAAGTAAGAAGCCTGTCTACATTTAAAGTTTGGCTCTGAAAAGACTGTGGGATTTATTATTGGTGTTCAGTCCTTTGCTGCATGTATTTGAGAGGGTAAAATAAAACCCTATAAGTGTTTTAACCCACTGTAAAGTGAAAGGCTGTGAACAATTTAAATCCCTCCATAAAGCAGAAAGCTACTGGACAAGTAAAAAGGGGATAGATATACTTGTGCTGTGAACGTGAAAGACAATAGAAACAATGAACTCACATTTTTAAAGCTTGAAGCTTAAGGAACTATGATGCTTGTTGTGCCACAAAGAAGCATCTGGTGTTTCACTCTGTGAGAGAGACTGACCTAGTAATTGGCCCAATGCTATCCAAGTTTTATTTGGAAGAATAAGCTTTGCTTTATCTTAATAAAGAGACTCATTTGAATATAAAAAATCTTAAAGTGCCTTTGTCAAGGCTCTTACATCGGGTGCACCTGACCTACCACTATTACTATTTAGCACTTATAGAGCGCCACGCACGCAGCGCTATACAGCTGACCTATAAGAGGCAGCCCATATACAAAAGAGAGTCCCTGCCCTTCAGAGTCATGCTCATCGGAGCTTACAATCTAGTCAGAGTAATACAGAGCATAAGTCAGTTCAGTGCAAGGCATAAGATAGGGATAGAAGTCAGGATCTGAAAGCAATGCGAGGACAGCAGTATATCAAGCAGAGTGACTCCTACTGGCGACAATATGGAGATCTCTAAGTCTGTCCCCATAAGCTTTAAGACAAAGACTACTGAGCAGTTTAGTGGCCACCCTTCTGCACCAACGTCTTCCTGTTTATATCCTTTTGAATGTGCGGTCTCCAGAACTGCACATAGTACTCTAAATGTCATCTCACCAGGCTATCACAGAGGCACTATTGCCTCTTTTTTCCAGATGGCCATTTCTCTGCCTCTGCAGTCAAGCATTCTTACGGTTTCACAGTCATCTTTTCTACTTTTTTTACTATTCTATCATCAGAAACAAATCATTCCCAGGTCCCGCTCTTTCGTGAAGATCTTCATCCCTTATATTGTGCTGCTACCTTGGATTTTTGCATTTCAAATGCATTACCCTGCATTTTTTAAGCATTAAGTCTCACCTGTGAAATTCTCAATCATTCTTCAAGCTTCGCTATATCCCTCCTGTTAGCTGCATGCTACTGTGTGTCTTTTCCTATTGCAGATTTTGCTATCAACTGCAAAGAGACAAACTTTATCCAATAGGCAGTCTGCTATATCACTTGTAAAATGTTAAAAAAATTATGCCAAAGACTAATCCCCGCAGCACATTGTTGATAATATCTTTATCCTCAGAGTGAACTCCATTTATCACTACTCTTTGTCGCTTTCCACTCAACCCAGTCGGTCACTTTAGGGTTCATCCCTAGGACATTTAATTTACTTATAAGTCAATTGTGCCAAAGCCTTTGCTGAAATTTAAGTACACCATATCTAGTACTCACCCTCTGTCCAAATCTCTGTCATCCAGTCAAATAAATTAATCAGATTCATCTGATAAGACCTGCCTCTAGTAAAACCATGCTGCTTTGAGATTCTGCAGTTCACTAGATTCCAGAAATGCAGCATTTCAATTAATTTACTTACAAAAAAACCGGACTAAACGGCCTGTAGTTCTCAACCTCATAAGAACATAGAACATAAGATCGGGGCAGTGGGAGTGCTCCTGCCCAATCAGGGCAGTGGGAGCAGCTGAAACCGGCACCCCGCTCCATATTTAAGCGGCGTCCCTACTCCGAGGGAGCCGCTATTGCCCTCAACAGTCCACTGTTGAACTCCTGCCCAATCGGGGCAGTGGGAGCAGCTGAAACCGGCACCCCGCTCCATATTTAAGCGGCGTCCCTACTCCAAGGGAGCCGCTATTGCCCTCAACAGTCCACTGTTGAACTCCTGCCCAATCGGGGCAGTGAGAGTGCTCCTGCCCAATCGGGGCAGTGGGAGCAGCTGAAACCGGCACCCCGCTCCATATTTAAGCGGCGCCCCTACTCCGAGGGAGCCGCTATTGCCCTCAACAGTCCACTGTTGAACTCCTGCCCAATCGGGGCAGTGGGAACAGCTGAAACCGGCACCCCGCTCCATATTTAAGCGGCGTCCCTACTCCGAGGGAGCCGCTATTGCCCTCAACAGTCCACTGTTGAACTCCTGCCCAATCGGGGCAGTGAGAGTGCTCCTGCCCAATCGGGGCAGTGGGAGCAGCTGAAACCGGCACCCCGCTCCATATTTAAGCGGCGTCCCTACGGGGCGCGCCCGCGCCTGAGGGCCTCGCCAGAGGGCCCTTAGGCGGAGGCCAATAGGCGTAAAGGAAAATCTCGGCCAGCACCTCGCACTTGGAAAACCACCCTGGAATACAAGCAAAGCAAGTCACTACAGTCACACCTGGCAGGAGCTCCCCTGAATAGGTCTGAGCTCGCCAGCACCAGCTGCCATCGTCTTCACGACCACCAAGTTTTCTCCTTTAATCATACCCGCCCTCTGATCACAGGGAGAGAGGCATGCAACCACCACTGCTGATAAGGAAATACAACGATCCCACCGTGGCGCTGAACACCGAGGCGACAACTCCACGCGGCTAGAGCTCCCTTTAAACAGGTCGAGCACGCCAGCTCCTGATGTCAACGCCAGAGCTCCCGACCAGGTAAACGCTACACTGCGGAACTATATACACAGCAATACCACATGAACTGCAAACATAACTTTAGACACTTAAACTCTCTCATAAACTGATGATATGTCACACTGATCAGATGCCCATTCTGAACCACTACTCCATCACTGCAACCCTACCTATGTATTAGAGCATTACCTATCTACTCGAGCATTATCTATGTATTTAGAACTTTAGCAACCTCTTATCCTAAACACTGTGTACTGAATGCATTGAAATCTTTAGCTGCTTCATGGTGTAATAACCTGCGTGTTGTCTGTAACAGCTATAATATCTAAGCTTATACGTGCTTAACATATACTTACATTATTATAGACAGATTGTCATAAGTGCTAATTTAAACCACCAGAAAGATTGTAACATTCCACAGTTCGGATTTGAACCTTATCCTGTCACATCATGGCTCTCAGCGCCTATATGTTTGCTCTCTGCTTTTGCCTAACACTAGCCGCACATGCATATGTACCACACTTGCCACACCACCAGACAATATTATGGCAACCAATATTTATTCATGGCCCAATACTGATACCGATAGTCCCGCTGCTATGTCCTGCTTACCTTGCTCAGGATAAAGCAATGCCCAAGCCAGACTTGAATACAATGGTTAAGATCTCAGACAAACCTCGTAATAAGCGCGGCGCCAAACTAAAAAAAAAGCACAGGAAGCCGGCAGCCACAGCTAATAAAAACAAGAACCAGCAACCATGCCAAACATCACAATTCCCTATCACGATCTGCCTTATCAACGCCAGGTCTATTAGAAATAAAACACACATCATCCACAACATCATGTCTGACAACAAACCCGATATCCTCTGCGTCACCGAAACATGGCTCACTGACACTGACCCAGCAATAGTAAACCAATTAACTAAACCTAACTATGCAATTTTTAACTGCCCACGACCTAGCAGGAGAGGAGGAGGAGTCCTAATCCTTGCCAGAACCTCCCTACTTTTAACAAACACGTCCCTAACTGCATCCGAGGGCATTGATATACTCAAGATTGAGAATAAAACGATAACCATCTGCTTAATCTACAGACCCCCCTCATCCCACCACGAAACCCTGGCCACTGCACTAGAAATCATCTCAACCTCTGAAATAAAAAAAAAGCGAATTATCCTGGGTGACCTGAACCTGCCATCCGTACCCCCCCCATGCAGGCTGACACTTTCCTTGAAGCTATGAACCAGCTCGGATATGTTCAAATTATTCAGGAAGCCACTCATAGCAAAGGCAACACCCTAGATATGGTGTTCATATCATCCGACACGCAACTAAATGAAAAACGAAAACCTGAAGCACGAGTGACCCAGGTCCCCTGGTCTGACCACTACCTAATTGAATTTGAAATCCTCTTACCAGCCATAAAAGAACAATCTCAAGCCGACCCAAAAACACATCACCAAAGGAAGTTCCGCAAATTCAATAGTGAAACATTTGTAACATCTATTTCTTCACACTTTGAAAACACTCACAAGGACCTAGATAAGCTGGTAGACATATGGAACTCAGGGATCGAAGCAGCAGCAAGACCAACCTGGAAAGCCACAAACACAGCAACAAGAAAAGCTACCGAACCATGGTACTCTCCTACTCTATCCAGAATGAAAAGGGAGCTACGCAAAATGGAAATAAAATGGAGGAAAACACAAACCGAGGAATACAAGCGACAATACCTAACACTCCTCATCAGAACATACATGAAATACAAGAATGAGGTCAACCTTGCAAAAAAGGTTCATCACACTAACCTACTCAATAAAGCTCTTAATAGACCCAGAGAGCTATTTGAGCTTGTTAAATCACTCACCAAATCCTCCCAGGACACCGTCTATGCCGACGAAATAAAGGCCCAGACGCTCGCAGACTATTACGCCAAGAAACTACACCCGCAAGTACCCACAATCATCGATCAAAGCATGGCTTTAGTCCTCACTCCTCGAGAAACCGACACCGTCCCGCAATCAGAGTCCGCAGCGGAATGGAATACCTTCCAGCAATTAGGTGAACAACAGGTCATAAACATCTTAACCAATTTAAACTCCACCACCTCCCCTCTGGACCCATGCCCAGCGGCTTGGATAAAAGCAACTAAGAAAGAAATCGCAAAACCGATCTCCTACATTGTTAACCAGTCACTCCAGCAAGGAACAATGCCGACCCATCTCAAGAGATCACTTATAAGACCCATCTTAAAGAACAAAACACTCAACAAAAGTGATCCTGCATCATATCGCCGGATCTCGAGCATAGCATTCTTAGCTAAAACAATCGAAAAAGCGGTTCAGCAGCAGCTACAGGATCACATTGACGACAGGGAAGCATTAGATATGCATCAATATGGGTTTCGTCAGCATCACGGAGTAGAAACCCTACTGTTGGCACTCCTTGACAACCTCCTCAGAGGCCTTGAGAACAAAAATGCGATGTTCATACTTATATTTATCGACATCTCAGCTGCATTTGATACAGTGCATCACAGCACCCTCTTAAACCGTCTTGCATCCATAGGTATAACAGGGACCCCTTTAAAGTGGTTTGCATCATACATATCCAATAGGATGCAACAAGTTCAATTCAACGATGATAAGGCCGATGCCTTCCCCCAAACCCAGGAGATTCCTCAAGGGTCCGCCTTATCATCGCTCCTATTCAATTTGTATATAACACCGGTCTGCGAGATCTTCCGGAAGTGCAACATCAATTACCACATCTATGCGGACGATGTGATGCTGTATACGCACCTCAACATAACACAACCGGATTTCACTCCACTAGAAGAATGCCTTGACATGCTCCAAACATGGCTTCAACAAAACAACATGTCAATAAACCACAAGAAAACAAGAGGTCATGTTTATCTCTAAGAAAACCAATTTCATCCCGCCCACCACGGTCACCCTTAACAAAAACATATATCATACGAAGCCTACAATAAAATATCTAGGGGTCCTACTAGACAGCAACCTTAAGATGGATAAACACCTCCGAACAGTTAACCGAGCCATTTTTTACAAATTAAAAGTTCTTCAACCACTTCGCAATATCCTCGAGAAATCTGACTTCAGGACTGTGGCAAAAGCCCTCATCATTCCTCACCTAGATTACTGCAACGCCATTCTGCAAGGCCTGCCGAAGAACACCATAAATATCCTGCAAATGGCTCAAAATGTTGCTGCAAGACTCATCATGGAAAAAAGCGTCACGGATCACATAACCCCTGTGCTAATGGAACTGCATTGGCTCCCGGTGACCGCTCGCATCATTTTCAAACTTCTCATAACAACGTTTAAGCTCATTCACAACACTGCACCCTCCTACCTCGATAACCTAATCACTATTCAACCACACAACAGGAACAGAAGAACCATAAATCTCAACGCTCTCTGTGTTCCGACCAGCATAAGAACTGTCAAAGCAGAAACAAGCAATAGAGCATTCACATATACCGCACCAATACTCTGGAACCAACTCCCACACGAGTTGCGATTGACCAATAATTTGAGTGAATTCAGAAGGAAACTCAAAACCCACTTATTTCAGACTCACTACAACCTGACCTAAGTGCGACGCCTTACCGCAACTAGATGGCTTTTGCCTGCCACGACGGCATTTAGAATACCGGTTTGTAATCTTGTATATATGTATATTCTAGGCCCCACCCACGCAACTACAATCAAATGTATATTTAGATTTGAGAGCCCCAATCCAATGTATAATTGCTATTTCCTGTTTTATGTAAATCATCGCCCAATCGAAATCTGTATCCTAAAAATCAATGTATTTACGATACATTATGATTCTGTAAAGTAAACCGCTGCTGATCGTAGGAAGCAGCGGTATACAAATGTTTACTAAATAAATAAATAAATAAATGTCAGGCCAAGAGTCCATCAAGTCCAGTATCCTGCTTCCAACAGCGGCCAATGCAGGTCTCACGTATCTGTCAGGTTCTCAAAAGGTACACAGATTCCTGCTGCTTGTCCTAGTGGTAAGCAGTGGGTTTCCCTGGTCCTCTTTAATAATGATTTATGGACTTTTCCTCCAGCAACTCATCCAAACCTCTTTTAAACTGAGCTACACTAACAGCTTTTACTACATCCTCCGGTAACTATTTTCATAGTTTGATTATACGTTGAATGAAAAAATATTTTCTCTTATTAGTCTTAAATGGGCTACATTGTAGCTTCACTGCATGTCCCCTAGTATTCCTACTTTGTGAAGGGGTAAACAACCCTTTCCACTCCATTCACTATTTTATAGACCTCTATCATATCTCCTCCTCAACAGTCTCTTCTCCAAGTTGAAGAGCCCTAACCTTTTAAACCTTTACTCATAGGGATATCCTTCCATCTCCTTTACCATTTTGGTCGCACATCTCTGTACCTTTTCAAATTCTGCTATATCCTTTTTAAGGCAGGGCAACCAGAACTGCACAAAGGAGCAATACAGAGGCATCACAATATCATTGATCCCAATCTCCATTTCTGTCCCATAACCCTCAGCTCTCTAGCTGCTTTCCCTGCTGTGCCAGCACACTGGGCAGAGGGCTTCAATGTATTATCCACGATGTTCACATCCTTTTCCTAGGTATTGATTCCCAACATGGAACCCTGCATTGTGTAACCATAGTTTGAGGAGTTCTTTCCTGCTCACACCAAACATCATCTGCCCTTTTGATGCCGTGTCTCCCAATTTTTCAAGGTCTGCTTACAACCTCAACCTTGCTTCCACTTTTGTGTAGACTCTAAGCCCTTCTCCAGTCCTTTGGGGTTATTCCCATCTCTAAACCAGCATTGAAAGGTCAGACAGTGGAACCACCAGAACTTCCTAAATTCCTTCAATACTCTTAGATGTACAGTTGTGGTCAACATTATTGGCACCCTTACAGTTCAAGCTCGATGTCCAGTATCTCCTATAAAAAGAAAAGTGGCCAGTGAAATAGCTTTAGACTACATATGCACACATTGTGGAATCTGTGTGCCTTTTTGGGAACCTGCTAGGTACTTGTGACCTGGATTGGCCACTGTTGGAAACAGGATACTGGGCATGATGGAACTTGTTCTGACCCATTATGACATAGAAATTATCATCCCCTCTCCTGCAACATAAGTTACCCCTGTTCTGTCAACTCCAAGTTATACCCTCTTTTGTTCTATGTAACTATTTCTCAATAGAGATAGTTAATTGTTCCTTGTAAACCGCCTTGGCCTTAAGGCAGGATATAAACTTGTTAAATAAATAAATATATTATGCTCATATAGTATTAAGCAATGGTTTGACTTGTGATGTCAATTATTGGGGCATTAATCTGGCAGATGTTGGATGACAAGCCATGGCTGTAAGGTCCCAGGAAAAAAGTAATACTGAGGTCAACCATTCCTTTTGTATTGGTTAGCTGAAGTATATGCACAATGAAGAAAGGCCAGGCAATCTACTTCCATATCTTGCCACGAAAACCCAATGGATAGTCACAACAAAACAAATTGCACTATAGTATTGGAAGATGAGACCCCCAGGTTGGAAGGCACTCAACTGGCTAATGGGGAGGAGCTGTAAAATTTTCATAGTAAAACCAGCATTTATGTTGTGGATAGATTAAAGCCCGCAGGACATCTGAATGCTGATGCAGATGAAACAAGAATAAGAAGCTGCAAAGATGTCCTACATATTGGGACATGGAATGTACGAAGCATGAACCAAGGGAAGTTGGAGGTGGTCAAGAATGAAATGGAACGTATACAACTCGATCTGTTGGGTGTCAGCAAACTGAAATGGACTGGCATCGGGCACTATGCATCTGATGATCACATGGACTATTATGCTGGAAAAGAAAGACAAAGAAGAAATGGCGTTGGATATATAATTAAGAAGAAATTTGCAAGAACTGTAATGAAATACAATGCAATCTGTGAACGCTTCATTTCTATTCTTCTACGAGGAATGCCCATCAATACAGCTATACTTCAGGTATATGCCCAAACAACAGCTGCAGATACGTTCTATGAACAAGTACAAACTGAAATAGACAGAACATGCAAACAGGATATCCTGATAGTCAGGGGTGACTGGAATGCAGAAATAGGCAGCAAAGGCGGCAGCAAAGTGATTGGAAAATTGGACTTGGTAAGAGAAATGAAGCTGGAGAAAGACAGATAGAATCCTGCAAGACCAACGATCTATTCATCTCAAACACTTTCTTAGAGCAACACAAGCACCGCCTTTACACATGGACTTCACCCAATGGATTGTACAAAAATCAAATTGACTACATCTGTGGAAGTCAACGATGGAAAAGCTCTATAACATCAACAAAGACAAAACCTGGAACTGACTATGGTACATATCATAGACTACTAGTAAGCAAACTCAAGCGAAAGATGAAAAAGAGCAAGCCACTCAAGAATGTAGCAAAATATGACCTTGAGAATATACCACTGGAATTTAAAGGCTGCCTGCAAAATCGATTTGCTGCTTTAGATACAAATGACAGAGCTCCAGAAGAGTTATGGAATGGCATCAAGAAAGTTGTATTGGAAGAAAGTAAGAAGTCTCTACACAAAAGGTGAAAAAGGTAAAAATGGCCAAAATTGATAACCAAAGAAACTCTGAAAATTGCCCAGAAACTCAGAGAAGCAAAAGCCAGAGGAGAAAGAGGCAATCACAGAACTCAGCAATGTTCAGCAAGACAAGGAGAAGTACTACAATGATGCATGCAAGGAAATAGAATCAGAAACTATTACAGAAAGAACAAGATTGGCTTTCCTAAAGCTACCAATGTTAAAGAAAAAATTCCAGCCTCGAGTTGCAATGCTACAAGATGTTCAAGAATCTATGTTGAATGATGCCGAGAAGATCAAGAAAAGGTAGAAAGAATATACAGAGTCATTATACCATAAATATCAAGTGAACTAACAACTGCCTCAACCTGTGCTTTATGATCAGGAACCATTGATGATAAAAGAAGAAATCAAAGCAGCACTGAAAGCCTTATCAAAGAACAAAGCACAGGGCATTGATGGTATTCCTATTGAAGTATTACAGCAATTGGATGCAGCTGTTACCATACTTACAAGACTCTGCCAGGAAATTTGAAAGACAACTTCATGGCCAATTGAGTGGAAAAGACCTATGTTTATACTAATACTAAAGAAAATGATCCAACTGACTGTGGAAATTATCGCACAATTGCTCTGATCCCAAATGTCAGCAAGATCCTATGCAAGATTATTCAGCAGAGACTGCAACCATACCTGGAATGAGAACTGGCTGAAATGCAAGCAGGGTTCAGGAAAGGGCGAGGAATGAGACATCACAGATGTGAGATGGACCCTTGAAAAGACAAAAGAATACCAAAAGTATATCTATATGTTTTATTGACTACAGCAAGGCTTTTGACTGTGTAAACTATGAGAAACTCTGGGTCACATTAAGAAGCATGGGTTTACCAGAACATCTGATAGTTCTCTTGCACAACCCTTACATTGATCAAGAAGCAACAGTTCGAACAGAACAAGGAGAAACAGAATAATTTAAAATCAGCAAAGGTGTATGACAAGGCTGCATACTTTCCCAATACCTTTTTAATTTATATGCAGAACAAATCATCAGAGAAGCAGGACTGTATGAAGACAACCGAGGTGTGAAGATTGTTAGAAGACTCATCAACTGATACTACATTACTGGCTGAAAGTGAAGACTATCTGAAACACTTGCTTCTCAAGATCAAAGAACAGTCTTAAAATGGGCCTGCACCTTAATGTAAAGAAGGCAAAGATCTTGACAACTGGAAAAATCAATAAGTTCATCATTGATGGAGAAGAAACTGAAATAGTTGACAACTTTAACCTACTTGAATCAACTATCAATAAAGAAACGACAAGCAGTCAAGAAATCCAACACCACATTGCTGTTGGCAGAATGACTATGAGGGACCTAGACAAGATTCTCAAGAGCAGAGATGTCCCTTCTCCATACAAAGATTCTACTTGTTTAAGTCATGGTATTTTCAATAACGTCATATGGATGCGAAAGTTGGACAGTGAAAAAGATAGACAAGAAGAAAATCGATGCATTTGAATTATGGTGCTGGCAACGAACACTGTGTATACCATAGACTACCCGAAAAACAAACCAGTCAGTACTAGAGAAGATCAAACCTCAGCTTCTTGTAGAAGCTCAAATGACAAGACTTCGACTTTCATACTTTGGACACATCATGAGAAGAGAGAGCACAGTTACTTACCTGTAACAGGTGATCTCTGGGAACAGCAGGAATAAGTCTTCACATATGGGTACGTCGGTACCAATGGAGCCTGCGCGGGAACGCTCCCCAGCTTCCCAAAAAGGAAAGCTTTTGGGAGCATCCCACAGCGCCTGCGCGCTGCCTTCCCGCCTTTCCTAACCGCCTCTCCTCAGTTCGAGTTTTAAAGCTGAGACAAAAGAGAGAGAGAGGAAAGGAAAGACAGATAGAGAGATACAACTCCTAGGGGAGGTGGGAGGGTTGCGAAGACTTATTCCTGCTGTTCCCAGAGATCACCTGTTACAGGTAAGTAACTGTGCTATCTCCAGGAACAAGCAGGAATGAGTCTTCACATATGGGGACTCCCTAGCTAAGATGCCTGGGAGAACCCCAAGGATATGAGACCCTGGGAAGGGTTCTACCTCCTCCTATGGATCTCAGGCATCTATCCAGGGATGGAGGGTAGGAGTTGATTAAGAATGGAACAGGTGTTTGAGAACAGCCTGACCAAACAAGGCATCCCGGCGGGAGTCCTTGTCCAAGCAGTAATGGGCTGTGAAGGTATGAACCGAGGCCCAGGTGGCTGCTCGACAGATCTGGTCGATGGACACAGAATTTAGATGAGCCACAGAGGCGGCCATGGCCCTCACATTATGAGCTGTGACATGGCTCTCCAGAGAAAGGTTCTTACTCTGGTAGGCGAAAGAAATACACTGAGCAATCCAATTGGACAGTGTCCTCTTAGAGACTGGAAGTCCCAAATGAGAGGGTTCAAAAGCAACAAAGAGCTGGGAAGACTTTCTATGTTGCTGTGTTCTTTGTAAGTAAAAGGCAAGAGCTCTTTTACAATCCAGAGTATGAAGATTCTTCTCCACTTGATGCATGAGGAGCTGGAAAAAAGACAGGTAAATATACCTCTTGATTAAGATGAAAAGGTGAGACCACTTTAGGCATAAAGTGTGGATTGGTCCTAAGAACTACCTTATCATGATGGAACCTTGTATAAGGTGGATTAGCCACTAAGGCCTGCAGCTCACTGATGCAGCGAGCTGAGGTGACTGCAATGAGGAAAATAACCTTCCAGGAAAGAAATTTCAAGGAGGTGGTGGCTAAGGGTTCAAAAGGAGGCTTCATAAGCTGACCAAGAACCAGATATAAATCCCATGCCACCGGAGGAGGCCTAATGGGAGGTCTAGTTAAAGTGAGGCCTCTCATGAATCTTGCAATAAGAGGATGAGAGGAAACAGGTTGTCCATTGATAGGCTTAAGGGATGCTGCAATAGCACTCAAATGGACCCTTACTGAATTTGTCTTAAGGCCTGCATTGGAAAGATGCAGGAGGTATTCCAATAGAGAATTCAAAGGTAGTGCTAGAGGGTCGAGACTCCTTTCAGCACACCAAATGGAAAATCTTTTCCATTTAAAAGCATAGGAACGCCTAGTGGAAGGTTTTCTGGAAGCATGGAGGATATCCTTCACTTGTTGAGAAAGATTCCAGCTTTGAAGGTCTAGGCCTTCAGTAACCAAGCTCTGAGGTGAAGGGGTTTGGGTGCCACAAAGTCCCCTCCTCCTGGGGCAGAAGGTCTGGAGCAGCTCCCAAGTCCAGAGAGGGGGCTTGGGAGAGATGCAGAAGTAGAGGGTACCATACTTGGCGTGGCCAGCGTGGAGCTATGAGGATCATAGATCCTTGATCCCTTTGGAGTTTGAACAGAGTCTTGGGAATCAAGGGTATGGGTGGAAAGGCATACAGGAAACCCTGACCCCAGTGAAGGAGGAAGGCATCCTTGGCCTGAACTCCCTGACACGGAATTCTGGAACAGAACCGGGGAAGTTTGGCATTCCACGGACTTGCAAAGAGGTCTATGTCCGGGGTTCCCCATTCTTGGAAGATTCTGAGTACCTGATCCATGTGCAGGGACCATTCGTGTGGGAGCAGAACTCGACTGAGTCTGTCTGCCCAAGAGTTTTGGATTCCTGGGAGGTATACTGCCAGGAGATGGATTTGATGCTCTCTGGCGAAGGCCCACAATCTTAAAGCTTCATTGCAAAGCGACAGAGAGCCAGTTCCTCCTTGCTTGTTTATGTAAAACATGGCTACTTGATTGTCCATATGAATGAGGACTGTCTTGTAGCTGAGCAGGGTATGAAAGACCTTGAGAGCTAGAAAGACTGCTCGAAGCTCCAAGAGATTGATATGAAGAAAGGTCTCCTGTGGGGACCAAGTGCCTTGAGTGGAGAGGTCTTGTAGATGAGCTCCCCAACCTGTTTGGGAGGCATCTGTTGTGAGGGTTGCTTGGGGCAACAACTGTTGGAAGGGGGACCCCAGCAACAGATTTTGAGTGGACATCCACCACTGGAGAGACCAAAAGAGACTTTTGGAGGTTGCTATTTGGTCTGAGAGAGCTCCTGATGCTTGAGTCCACTGGGTGGACAAAGTCCATTGGGCTGCTCTCATATGTAGGCGAGCATAGGGTACCACATGCACCGTGGAAGCCATGTGGCCTAGCAGTTGTAGCATCTCCCGGGTAGTTAAGTGGCTCTCTGACTGAACCTGAGAGGCTAACTGCACTAGGCGTAGGCAACGGGCCTGAGGAAGATAGGCCCTTGCAGTGGTAGTATCTAGCCAGGCCCCTATAAGGACTGAGTAGGGGTGAGCTGGGACTTTGGGAGGTTTACCACAAGTCCCAGATACTGTAGAATGCGCCTTGTGCAGTCCAGGGAAGTCTGGGCCTCTGACTGAGATGGAGCTCGGATGAGCCAGTCGTCCAGGTATGGGAATACAAATATTCCCAGAGTGCGTAGAAATGCAGCTACTGTTGCCATGCATTTGGTGAACACTCTTGGGGCAGAGGCCAGACCAAACGGAAGCACCCTGTATTGATAATGTTTTCCTTGGAAAAGAAAACGGAGGAATCTTCTGTGAGATGGATGGATGAGGACATGTGTGTACGCATCCTTGAGATCTAGAGAACAAAGCCAATCCTGAGGTATGGAAGGAGAGTGCCCAGAGAAAGCATCTTGAACTTCTCCTTGCATAGAAATTTGTTCAATTCCCTGAGATCTAATATGGGTCTGTATCTCCCTGTCTTCTTTGGAATGAGAAAATAGGGGGAGTAAAATCCTGACCCCTGCTGAAGAAGGGGAACTTCTTCTATTGCCCCTTGGGCAAGAAGGGTAGCCACCTCTTGACCTAGAAGGTCGAGAAGAGATGTGGGAGAATTGAAATGTCTCACCATGGTGTGGGGAGGAAGGTCTGAGAAATGAAGTTTGTAGCCCTCTCTTATGATGGAGAGGGTCCACTGCTCTGATGTAATCTGCTCCCATCTGGGAGCAAAATGAGCTAACCTTCCCGGAATGGTGAGAGGTTCTGGCTGTTTTAAACCAGAAAGGCTAAGTTCTCTAGCATCAAGTCAAAAACCCTGAGGAGGTTGGGTCTGCTGAGTTGCAGCAGCCCCTGTAGTCTTAGGACTGGCCTGTTTAGGTTGCTGACGCTTAGTAGCAAAGTGACCTCTAGAGGATTGTTGGCCAGAAGTAGAAGGGAATCTGCCCTTTTTGAAAAAAGACTTCTTGAAGGTTTTTTTCTTGGCAGGAATGGAGGTTGACTTTGAAAGTCTATCCAGAGCAGAATTTTCTGCATCCATTTGAGTGGCTTTTATTTGCCATTCTTTGCCAAACAGGTTTTCACCTGTACAGGGAAGATTTCCTAATCCATCTTGGACCCAGGGTTCTAAATCAGAAGCTTGGAGCCAAGCAATTCTGCGAGCAGCTATGGCAATGCCAGAAGCTCTGCTGGCACCTTCAAAGGAGTCAAAGGCTGCCCTGTTGGAAAACTTTGAAATGTCTTGAGTATGCTTAAGCCAAATGAGGAATTCATCCCTTTTATCTTCTGGCAGAAAAGGGAGGAAAGTGTGCAGTTTATCTGCAACCTCCTTTAGAAACATACCCATGTAAAGACTATAGGAGTTGATTCTGGCAACAAGCATACTGGTTTGGAAGATTTTCCTACCAAAAGCATCCAAGGTCCTGCATTCTCTTCCTGGAGGAGTAGAAGAGTGTCTCTTTGTACTCTTTATCCTCTTCATAGCTGACTGCACCACAATGGAATGGTGAGGAAGCTGTGTTTTATGAAAACCAGGACAGGGAGGGACACGATACATAGTGTCCAATCTGCGAGAATGAGGAGAGATAGTGAGAGGAGTCTCCCATAAATCAATCATGTGTTCATAAAGAATCTCATGAATTGGTAAGGTGACTGCCTCTTTAGGAGCCTTAGAATAACCCAAAATATCTAATTTTTTGCTCTAGGCTCTGATTCAGAGGATACTGACATAGAAAGACCTTTAGCTACTTCTCTTATGAAGTCTTGGAAGGACAAGTCCTCTGGAGGAGACATTCTTCTTTTTGGAGAAGGCGGCTCTTCAGGAAGGGTTATAGATACTTCAGCAGACTCCTCTGATGTATCAGAATCACCCGAGGAATCAAAGTACCGTCTGTCAGGGTGCTCTTCTAACGCTCGGTACGCGTATCGAGCAGTATCGACATCGGGCGTCATCGGAACCGGATCGGTACCGATGAGCAGCCCTGGACAAGGAACCACTGCAGTCGGTATCCTGGTCGATGCCGATGCAGTCATAAGAACATAAGATATGCCATACTGGGTCAGACCAAGGTCCATCAAGCCCAGTATTCTGTTTCCAACAGTGGCCAATCTAGGTCATATGTACCTAGCAGTTTCCCCAAGATACACAAGTTCCACAATGCTTGTACTGGGTCAAGCATTGATATCTTCGGTCACTTCTTAATAATGGTTTATGGACCTTTCCTCCAGGAACTTGTCCAAACCTTTTTTAAACCCAGCTACACTAACAGCCTTTACTACATCCTCCGGTAACAAATTCCAGAGTTTGATTACACGTTGAGTGAAAAAATATTTTCTTTTATTAGTCTTAAATAGTTTACCCTGTAGCTTCATTGCATGTCCCCTAGTCTTTCTATATTCTGATAAGGTAAACAATCGATCTACGTTTACCCGTTCCACTCCGTTCATTAATTTATAGACTTCTATCATATCTCCCCTCAGCCGTCTCTTTTCCAGGTTAAAGAGCCCTAACCTTTTTAGCCTTTCTTCATAGGAGTATCCTTCCATCCCCTTTACTATTTTGGTGGCTCTTCTCTTTACCTTTTCTAAAATCGCTATATCCTTTTTAAGATACGGCTACCAGAATTGCACACAATATTCAAGGTGCGGTCTAACCATGGAACGATATAGAGGCATTATAATATCTTTTGTTTTATTTTCCATTCCTTTCCTTATCATACCTAGCATTCTATTTGCTCTCTTGGCCGCCGCTGCACACTGGGCCGAGGGTTTTAACATGGTATCCACAATGACGCCTAAATCTTTTTCCTGGGTGGTGGTTCCTAATGTGGAACCTTGCATCGTGTAACCATAGTTTGGGTTGTTCTTCCCTAGGTGCATAACCTTGCACTTGTCCACATTAAATTTCATCTGCCATTTTGATGCCCAGTCTTCCAATTTATCAAGATCCTCTTGCAATTTTTCACAATCCTCTTGGGTTTTAACAACTTTAAATAGTTTTGTGTCATCTGCAAATTTGATAACCTCACTCGTTATTCCACTTTCCAGGTCATTTATGTATATGTCAAAAAGCAGCGGACCCAGCACAGATCCCTGGGGTACACCACTATTCACCTTTCTCCATTGGGAAAATTGGCCATTTAGCCCTACCCTCTGCTTTCTATCTTTTAACCAGTTCCTGATCCACAATAGTACACTGCCTCCTATCCCATGACTCTTTAGTTTTGCCAAAAGTCTCTGATGAGGGACCTTGTCAAAGGCTTTCTGAAAGTCCAGATACACAATATCAACCGACTCACCTTTGTCCACCTGTTTATTCACTCCTTCAAAAAAACATAACAGATTAGTAAGACAAGATCTTCCTTGTCTAAAGCCATGTTGGCTGTCTCCCATTAGGTTGTGACTATCTACATGCTGAGTAATTTTATTCTTTATGATGGTTTCTACCATTTTTCCCGGTACTGACGTCAGGCTCACGGGTCTGTAGTTTCCCAGATCACCCTTGGAACCCTTTTTAAAAATTGGTGCGACATTGGCGATCCTCCAATCTCTAGGTATTAGAGATGATTTTAATGATAGTTCACAGATTACTGATAGCAGTTCTGCAATCTCATATTTCAGTTCTTTCAACACCCTTGGATGTATACCATCCGGCCCAGGTGATTTGCTACTCTTCAGTTTATCTAATAGTTGTAAGACATCTTCCCGATGTATCGATATTTCCTTCAATTCTTCCGCACCTTTAAATACCACTTCAGTCATGGGTAACATCCCTACATCTTCCTCAGTAAAGACCGAAGCAAAGAATTCATTCAGTCTCTCCGCTATCGCCTTGTCGACTCTTAGTGCTCCTTTAACCCCTTTATCATCTAATGGACCAACTGACTCTCTCACAGGTTTTTTGCTATGAATGTACTTGAAAAGGTCTTTATTTCGCGTTTTTGCTTCCGCAGCAAGCTTCTTCTCAAATTCTCTCTTTGCCTGCCTTATCAATGCCTTGCATTTGACTTGCCAGTGCTTGTGCTGTTTCCAGGTATCGTCGTTTGGCTCTTTTTTCCATTTCCTGAAAGATGCTTTTTTGGCAACAACAGCCTCTCTGACCTCACCTTTAAACCATGCTGGCAATTTTTTGGATTTCCTTCCACTTTTCTTAAAGCGTGGAATACAGCTGGTCTGGGCTTCCAAGATAGTATTTTTCAACAACACCCAAGCTTGATGTACGTCTTTAACCTTTGCAACTGCTCCTTTTAGTTTTTTCTTAACTGTTTTCCTCATTTTATCATAGTCTCCCTTTCGAAAGTTAAAAGGTAGTACTGTGGATTTCCTTACTATCCCTCCTCCACTAATTAAATCAAAGGCGATCATGCTATGATCACTATTGCCAAGTGGCCCCAGCACCCATATGTGAAGACTCATTCCTGCTTGTTCCTGGAGATAGATCGTTAGAGAAAAACAACATCATGCTTGGCAAGACAGAAGGTCAATGCAAAAGAGGAAGGCCTGCAATGAGATGGATTGATACAACAGCAGCAGCTATGGGTGCCACTCTATCAACAATGAGTCGCCTGACTAAAGACCAAACACAGTTTTGGACAACTATCCAGAGGGTCGCCATGAGTCGACACCGATTCGATAGTACTTAACAACATATAAATCACCATATTGGGGTTTTTATTTTTGTTTATTAGTGTATTCACTGCTATTTTTGAGGATTTCTTTTGGAACTGTCTGAGGACATGATTATTGGCACCCTTATAAACAATTCACATCAGTATGAACAGAAGAACCATATTCCCAGTGCAGTAAAATTAGACGCACCTGTGATCAACTGTCAGTATTTGTATGACTTGAATTTAAGCAATGAATGATGGCTCTAATGTTTAAAATGGCCACATTCACTCCCTGTTCCATTTTCACAATGGTGAAGACAAGACATCTGACCTGAGACTATCAGAGAAGCCATTATCACCAAACATCAAACTTCAAGGGGGTAAAAGGTCATCTCAAAAGACCTTGGAATTCCTGTGTCTATAGTTTGCAATGTTATTAAAGAAGTTTTCTGCTCATGGAGCTATCAAGAACCTCTCAGGATGTGGTGGGAAGAAGAAAATTAATCCAAGTATTCTTCGAAGGTTAGTGCAAACTGTTGGAGAAACACCACGAACAACATCCAAAGAGCTTAAGGCTGACCTGGAGCAATCTGAAGTGGTGGTTTCAACCCACGCCACACACGCACTAAACAAAGAAGGACTGCATGGGTGAAGGCCAAGGAGGATTCCTCTGCTCAAAGACAGACATAAAAAGGCATGCCTGATCTTTGTCCAAACCCACCTTGAGAAACCACAGTCCTTCTGGGAAATGTTTCTGTGGACAGATGAAACCAAATGTGAGCTCTTTGGCAATGCAGATCAGTGATATATTTACAGGTGAAGAAATGAAGCTTATAAGCAATGTTCCCTCTAATTTTCTGTAGGCTGTGTGCGCATAAAATATCAGCTGTGTGCAGCTTTTGAAGGAAGGTTAAATTTTTGTGTGCCACAACGATACTCGGAGTTATATACTTTAAAATTTGACTACACGTCAGAATACAGTATGTACACTACATTGATTTTAATCAAATTAAATGAAAATAGACGATTACTAAATGAAACGGGAAATTTCTAGTAATTACAATCATAACTTTTAAATTTTAAGACGTCTGTGTTGTTTTCTATCAGAATCAGAGCCGTAATTTTTGTGCGCTCTGTTGTAAAGTATGTGCGCTCTCTCGGCGAGGTGTGTGCGCGCGCACACGCGCACAGTTTAGAGGGAACAGTGCTTATAAGGAAAAAATACCCTTCCTACAGTTAAATATGGTGGAGGTTCCATAACGTTGTGCGGCTGTTTGCTGCCTCAGAAATGAAGGCCAGGAACATATTAAAGGAATCACCAGATGCAGGTTTGTCAGACAAATCTGATTGATTTCTTTGACTGGGTGACCAGGGAGTTGGACCAAGGGAGGGCCCTTGATGTGGTGTATTTAGATTTCAGTAAAGCCTTTGACACTGTTCCACACAGGCAACTTATAAACTAAGCACCCTCGGGATGAACCCTAAAGTTACTGATTGGGTTAGAAATGGGTTGAGTGGGACTCAACAAAGGGTACAGGTAAATGGAGCTCATTTTGAGGAGGAGGTGGTTACCAGTGGTGTGCCGTAGGAATCTGTCCTTGGTCTGATTCTTTTTAACATCTTTGTTAGTGGTATTGCAGAAGGACTGTTGGGTAAGGCTTGCTTGTTTGCGAATGATAGCAAAATCTGCAATAGAGTAGACACCCAAAAAGGAGTAGATAAAATGAGAAGGGATCTAGCTAAGCTTGAAGAATGGTCTAGAATTTGGCAGCTGAAATTTAATGCTAAAAAATGCAAGGCCATGCATTTGGGCTGCAAAAATCCAAAGGAGCGGTACAGTGTAGGGGTGAGGTACTTCTGACCACAAAAAAGGAACGAGACTTGGGCATAATTGTGTCTGACAATCAAAGTAGCTAAACAGGTCGAAAAGGCGACTGCGAAAGGCAGAAGGATGCTTGGGTGTATAGGGAGAGGAAAGGCCAGCAGAAAAATGGAGATGATAATGCCTCTGTAAAAGTCTCTGGTGCAACCTCATTTGGAGTATTGTGTGCAATTCTGGAGACAGCATCTTTAAAAGGATATAAGCAGGTTGGAGCTGGTGCAGAGGGTGGCTACTAAAATGGTTAATGATCTTCATTATGAAGCATATGAGGACAGACAAAGATCTTAATATGTATATTTTAGAGGAAAGGCGATATGATAGAGACATTTAAATATCTCCATGGCATCAATGCACAGGAGGGTCTCTTTCAATTAAAGATAAACTCTGCTATGAGGGGACATAGCATGAGTGTGAAAGGAGATAGGCTTAGGAGTAATATGTGGAAATATTTCTTTACGGAAAGAGTGGTAGATGCGTGGAATAGTCTCCCAGTGGAGATGGTGGGCACGAGGGCAGTATCGGAATTCAAAAAAGCAGGGGACAAACTCAGAGGATCTCTAAAGGTAAAAAGAGGACTATTGTAGTTGATACTCAAGAACAGACTAGATAGGCCATGTGGTCTGTTTCTGCCGTCATGTTTCTATTAAGTCAGAGACTACCAAGGTATTTTGGAGCAAAATGTGCTGCCTTGTGTCAGAAAGATAGGCCTGGGTCGAAAGTCATGGGTCCTCCAGCAGCATTTTGTTGACTTTTTTTTTACTGCTAACAAAAAGAAGTAAAAGCAAAAAAAGAAGATACTACAGTTCTGAAAAGATAAGGAAAAAGAGGATGGACCATAAAACACAAGAGTTCACAGAAAGAGAATAACTAGCAAGAATATTTGGAAAAGCTAAGAGAAGCTGGAAAGTACAAAAGAATGGTTAAAAAGGAACAAATGGACCATTTTAAATTGACCAGCAATTATGTCCTGATCTCAATCCAATCGAGAATCTTTGGAAGGAGAAGAAATCTGCCATTGGTAAAAGGAATCCTGGGAACATTCATGAGTTGGAACAAATCGTAGTTGAAAATTGGGAGAAACTACCAGCAGACAGATATACAAAACTTTTAGATGGGTACAAGAAATGTTAGGAGGCTGTCATCACTGCCAAGGGTTGTGCAACCAAATATTAGCGAATGGTGCCATTATCCTGTCCAGGACGTATTTTGTTTTATTCTCAGAAATTACTACGTCTACTTTGCACAGACATCTTTTTCGTTGTTGTATACCTTTGGACATACTATTAAAATATTATGACGACATACATTTCGAATATTTCTAATTATTTCTCAAGATATTGTACACAACATACCTAAAATGCAAGGGTGCCAATAATGTTGACCAGAACTGTATCCCATCCAGCCCCATCACTTTGTCTACTTTTAGATTAGCTAGCTCCACACGAACACAGTATTCTGAAAATTGTTCAAATCTGCCTCACTTCTGTTTCTATTTGTGGGTGTTTTCTGAAGTCCTGCTCCTGGCTATTCATCTGTGAACACAGAATAGAAATATTTGTTAAGCAATTCTGCTTTATCCTCATCAGCTTTTGTATATGCCTCCTCTTCACCCTTTAGTCTGCCAATACCATTTTTGTACTTCCTCCTCTCACTAACCTATCTGAAAAATGTTTTGTCTCCCCCATTTTACTGTGTTGGGCCTATTTTCTTCCATCTGCATCTTTGCTTTCCTGACTACTTTTCCAACTTCTCTTAGCTTTTCCAAATATTCTTGCTAGTTATCCTTCTGTGATTTTTTGTGTTTTATGAAGTCCATCTTCTTTTTCCCCTACCTTTTCAGCTACTTCTTTTCAGAACTGCAGTGACCTCCTTTGTTAGCAGTAAAAAAAAAATAAATAATAATTTCTGTCCTTTAAATATCCCCTTTCACTTTTGCCCACTGCTTTTCTACAACCCCCGGTTTATGGTTTATTTGAACTTGCTATACTCTTTTTCACAACAATTAAAGCAGTTTACATGTAAAATATAAATAAAACAATAAAATACATTTCTTCCAATCCAGCTAACAACTCCTTGAGGTATTCCCCCATCTTGACAAAGTTAGTTTTCCTAAAGTCTAGGATCCTCACATTTGAATGAACCATCTTTGCCCTAGTCCTAATACTGAACCACACCATTTGGTGATCATTTTTTATTTCATTTCATAGATATTTTACCTGCTCTAATAATAAGCCCGAAACAGGATACAAAAAAACACAAATATACATACAAAAATCCCCATACAATAATAAAAATATACAAACAAATCAATACATTAACATCAAAAGTAGCAGCAGTAGAAACACCCTCAAAGTATCCTCAAACCACCCATCAATTGCTCAGCCACCCCAAGGGAATAGAAATGACTTCACTGCCTTCCTAAACCTCATAAAATCATCCAGGAATCTGATGTCAACCGGCAACCCATTACATAAAAAAGGCACCGAGCATACCAGTGCCCTAGACTGCAACTCAACAATCTTGCACTGGGAAGAACCAACAAACAGGTACCCCAAGACAGAGTAATCTGGGAAAGAATGTACATCTGAAAAGGAGCCAGCAAATAACCTAGACCCAATGAGTGAAATACTCTATAAGCAGTGTCCAATAGCTTAAATTTAATACGTAGAACAACAGGCAACCAATGCAGGGCTCCAATACAAGCGTCCATGATCCCTAACTCTAAGCCCTGACCATTAACTTGGCCACCGCATTCTGGATCCTCTGCAAGTACCCTAAGGTCTGCAGGGAGTCCAGAATAAAGCACATTGCAATAGTCCAGTCTCAACAAAATCAATGACTGGACAAGCGTAATCATATCCTGTTGATCAAATAACTACCGCACCCTCTGCAGCTGGCAAAGATAAAAGAAACATACTTTTACAACCTTAGAGACTTGCACCTCCAAAGTTAGGGCACTATCGAAAACAACTGCTAAACTCTGTACTTAATCCTTTACTTCCAACTGAAACCCCCGTCATGATAGACTAGGTAGACTATAACAAGAGGGGAAATCCAACCCAGTCTTCCGGTGGTTGAACACCAATTTATTCTCGCTCATCTACCCAATAATAGCCATTAAACAGGTCTTCAACTTCCACAGCTGGGCAGCCTGATCCTTACCCAATGGAAAATACAGCTGAAAATCATCAGCAAATATCTGGAATTGAATAGCATGCTCCTGAATAAGATAGGCCAAAGGCTGAACATATAAATTAAATAATGGGGACAATAACACTCTCCAAGGGACTTCACATTGGAAGTGATGCAGGTAACTGCACACCTACAGTTACATACTGATTGCGTCCCGACAGAAAGGACTCTAACCACCACAGAGACATATCTCCAACTCCAAACAATGCCAACCGCCGCAAAAAAACGCCATGGTCCAGGGTATCAAACGCTGCCAAAAGATCCAGTAGCAAAAGCAACGCATCATCCCCCCTATCCAAATACAAAATCAAGTCCTCATGCACTGCCATCAAAGACGCCTCCATACTGCAGGAACAGCGGAAGCACGATTGGTGATCACTAGATGCAAGACGATCACCCACTATAATATCAGAAAAACACTCCCCATTTGTAAGCACCAGGTCTAGCATAACCCCATCCCATATGCATTCCATTACCAGTTGCCAGAATAGTTCTCACAACAGAAAATCTAGGATTTCCTTTACTTCAAGACACCACAGCAGGGATTGTCCTCATCAACAATCTAGCTTATTGAAATTGCCTAACACTAGCACTTTTCCTTTCATTGCAATACTGTAAGTGACTTCAATTAAATCTCTGTCCACTTCTTCTGCCAGCGAAGGAGATTCCGTATCTCACACCAATGCAAATGGATGTTCCATTCAGTCTTTCAATATTAACCCACAGTGCCTCCTCCTTCCCTCGTCGTAAGCCTTGTAATTCTGTTGCTTTAATTTTATTTATTTATGTTTTGTTTTGCTTTTACATTGACATGGAGTTAGACCAAAACCGGTTTTGTTTTTTTACATGTAGTGCCACTCCTCCTCCCTTTCTACTTACTCTGTCCTTCCTACATAAATTATAGCCCGGTAAAATTATATCCAGTCATGGTTCTCTGTGAACCATATCCCTATGACTGTCACTAAATCCAAGTTAGCCTCTTCCATTATAGCTTCTAGATCCATAATTGTATTTCCCATACTACAGGCATTAGTACACACCATTTCCCAAATGTTGCACCTCTTGTCCCTCCATTTCTACATAGGTGTATTCAAATGTTTTACTTACCTGAGGGCTTTTACTTACTTGGGGGCTTTGTTCACCCATCCCTGATGCAACTTATTTAATGCCCTCTTCAGTAAGTTTGCCAGTCTGTTGTGGAAGACACTTCAACCCTTCTTGGATAAGTGGACACCATCTCTGCTCAACAACCCTTGGAAAATCATCCTATGGTCCAGGAAACCGAAACACTTTCTGACACCATCCATACAACTATGCATCTATCTCCAAGATGCAAACTTCTCTGCCTCAGCCTTTACCCAAACATTTTCCTATTCTCCTATCAGTCTAAGTCCAATTATTGCACTTCTTCCTTTCATTGACATACCTGGAAAAAAAGTCTCGTTATCTGCTTTATGCTTTATTTCCCCCTCCTCGCACCTCTACTTGATTAGTTTTCCTGTTTCCATATTTCTGAGCTCCCTTGTACCTTTTTAATGCTAATCTTTTGCTCTTTCTTGTTCTCTCACTTGCTTTGAAAACTTTACTGGTCTCTTGCCGCTTACGTTTATGCATATTCCTTACTATAACTGTTTAAATTTAGCACACTGTTCTTCACAGAAAGTTTCCATCCCTGCTAGCCCCTCCTTAAGTTCCTCCCTCATTTTAAAACTAAGTGGTACCATGTGCCTGCGCTTAGAACTGGTCTCTTCAGCTCCAAATGATCGATTTAATTATTTGAATGCTATAATGAAAAGAACAGATCTTACTTGGGAAATCCTTTGCATCAGGGAAGTAATACTCTGTGAATTCAATGTGAATAGCAGACATCTCCTTTGGGAGGTAAAGAGTCTTCTTATTGCAGGAAATCAGTGCTTTAGGGGAAGAATGGCACTGGTCTGCTGTAGAGACCTAAAAAAAATAATTCTGTGATAGAATATGATGACAGATAAGGATCCTAAGGCCCATCTAACTTACACAATTTACTGTGTGGTGCAGTTACAGACGCCAATTAATCTCTGATTTTCCCTTCACCTCTTTGCACTTATTCAAGGCTTTCTTGGATTATGTTCCTATTTCTGCTTCAATCACTTCCAGTACCTACCACCCCTTCTATGAAGACATTTTCTTTTTAATTATTTATTAAGGAGTTCCAGTATAAACATACATCTATACAAACATAGTCATGAGGGAGGAGTGGCCTAGTGGTTGGGGCAAGTTACCTCAGGCCGGAAGGTCAGGGATTCAAATCCCACTAGAGGACAGCAACCTTGGGCCGGAAGGACTGGGGTTTCTAGTCCCACAGGTGCTCCTTGTGGCCTTGGGCAAGCCACTTAACCCTCCATTGCCCATGTTCCCTGTAAGTATTAGTGTATGTGTCTCATATCCCCTCATGTTAAATGTATCCCCCGATTGTGCTGTGACCACTTTGAAGGATAAGGTGGTATACAAAACTGTCTAAATAAATAAATAACAGACAGTAGAGCGATATACACATCAGCCAGACACATCATGTGCTATGTTATGGATCTCCCTTTTTGTGCTTACAATACAAATCAACCCCAAAATAAAATGCATAAACCCACCCCCCTTCCCCAGAGAGTCACTTCCCACAAAATATATAACATACTTCAACTCTTATTACATTGCTGAGCTTTCCATTGCACAAAGGGGTTCCACACAAGAAATATTTCCTCCCTGTTTTGTCACAAGGCTGTTATCCTCATCATCCAATAAATGTGGCCCCAATAGCCTTGGACCTGCCCAATAGGAGGCGGCTCTTCCTGCTTCCAGGTTTGCGCTATGGATAATCTAGCTGCAAGAAGCCCAAAAAAAAAGCATCTCACCTCCCCCCTTGTCATTCCTCATTGACTCTTATTGAGTAATGCCAGAGACATCTGAGCAATGACCTTTTTGCTAATTAACTCACTCAAGAACATAAACACTTGCTTCCAAAAAACTTTGTTTTGGGACAGATCCACCACATATGGGCAAATGCTTCCTCCATTCTGCATTTCCTCCAGCATCTCCCATCTGCAATGCCCAAGGCTTTATTTCTTTATTTATTTTTATATACTGCGCTATTTTAAATCAGTGCGGTTTGGAGATCCCACGTGATGCGTGAGTGAGTGAGATGGCTTCTCGCTCGCTCCGGGGCTGCCCCGAGGAACATACTGAATTTTTACTGCATTCTAACCACAAAAATACAAGCTGCTGAAAGGGGGAGGAGAGCCAATACGAGAGTGGATGAAACGGGGGTTGAAAGCCGAAGGAACAATGCCGAATCTGCCAAAAAAAGAGAGAAAGCAGGCAAGCCCGGGGCCTTGTCCACTGCAATGACACAGCCGGCCTCTCCGAGCGCAGAAAGCACAGAATCAGCGACGGAGGACCTGGCGAAAGAAGTAGCAAAACTATTAGAGCCTAAGTTCGACCAAGTAATCAAAAAACTGGAAACCTTAGGAGACTCAATTACAGGGATTGGAAGAACGGTGGAAGAACTGGAGCATCGTGTCTTGAACGTTGAAGATGGTGAAGGGCGGCAAGAAAGGGAACGCATGGAACAGAAAAAACAAATAGAAGCCCTCCAATCCAAAATAGATGATCTGGAAAATAGATCAAGGAGGAATAATCTGAGAGTCATCGGAGTGCCAGAATCCACGACGGATCGTATGCTAATGCCACTGTTGGAGGAATGACTGCCCAAGGAATTGGGCCTTGCCTCGCTTGTGGGAGAACTGAAAATTGAGCAAGCGCATCGCATTGGAGAAGCGTGCCAAATAAGGGGAGGAATTATGATTTTACCCTTGTGAGGGTAAAGGGGAGAAGACGAGGTTTCAAAACAAAAACAGAAGGAGAAAGGAAAAAAAAAAAGGATGTTTTAATATGTCTCCTCTGGGGATGATATATAGGTGAGGGTAAGGAGTTCGTTGGACCTGATGTCACCAGTGAGGATCTAGTAGTGGATCTGTGGGAAAAGGGTGGGATTGGGTGGGGGGTTAGGTGGAGGGGGGAAGGGGGTGGGGGTGAGGGGTGGAGGGAGGGGGGGTGAGGGGTGGAGGGAGGGGAGGGGAGGGGAGGGAGGGAGGAGAGTATACAGGTAAGGATAGGCGCAAAAGCACTGAAGTAAATCATTGTAAATGCCAAAAATAACGCTATTAACTGTGAACGCCAGAGGCCTCAACTCTTATAGAAAGAGGCAAATGCTAATGAAGGAGTGCGCAAGACTGAAAGGTGATATCGTCTATGTCCAAGAGACGCACCTTCTTTCCAGTGATGAGATTCGTGTAAGGCATCCTCAATACCCCCAGCAGTTCTTTGCCCCCCAATAAAATTGAAAAAAAGAGGGGAGGGGTGGGGATCTTATTGTCGGCAAAAATTCTAGGACAGGTAGGGGAAATAATTTGAGATAAAAAGGGAAGGTATGTGATAGTTAAATTACAATGGGGTCAAAAGACATACTCCCTGGTGAATGTGTATGTCCCAAACGTTAATCAAGGGGAATTCTTCCGGGAGCTTTATAAGGTACTGCTTGCCCAGAGTGAGGGGAGTGTGATTATGGGGGGAGACTTCAATGTTACCTTACATCCCCAAATAGATACCTCCAAGGGAGCGTCCTCAACGCCTAAGCAGCATAGAATTGGCCTGAAGAAATTGCTAAAGGGAATAGATTTGGTAAGTGAATGGGGTACAGCGGGATTATTCCTTCTTCTCTGCTGTGCATGGGGGGTACTCCCGAATAGACATGATATTTCTGGACCACTCCCTTTTATCGGGGGGGGGGGGTAGGTTCAAGTGAGATCAGAGAACGGACGTGGTCGGATCATGCACCAGTGGTATGCAAATGGGGGACCCGCGTGTTAACCGAACATGGTGGAAGTTGAATGAATCTCTACTGGAGGATAACTTAACCCTCCATTGCCCATGTTCCATGTAAGTATTAGTGTATGTATCTCATATCCCCTCGTGTTAAATGTATCACCGAATTGTGTTGTGACCACTTTGATTGAAGGATAAAGTGGTATACAAAACTGTCTAAATAAATAAATAAAGAGGTTGTGCGTAAGATCACGGAAGGAATAGAAGAGTACATAAGACTGAATGATACGGGAGGACTGTTCCCCGGGCATAGTTTGGGACTGTCTGAAGGCAGTGGTACGGGGGTCAGCTTATAGTGATGGGGGCGCGTCGAAAAAAGATGCAGTTGCAGCAAGAAACTGTATTGCTGGCGGCAATTGGGAAAGTGGAGAGACAGCTAAAAAAGAGGCCGACGGATGTAAAGCTGAGGAGGGAACTGCAGGGGTTGCGGGGGGAGGTGAGCGAACTACGCATGCAAGATATTAGATATAAACTTACTATGCTGAAGCAAAAAAGTTTTGAATTCAGTAACAAGGCCAGGAGGATGTTGGCATGCAAAGTAAAAAAAATAAAAACAAGGAACAATATAGTTAAAATTAAAGATAGGAAGGGGGAGGTAAGGTGGGGAGGGGAAGAGATAGAAGAAAGGTTTGTCCAGTTCTACCAGGAACTGTATACTCCTGGGAGCCCTGCCAAGGAGGGGAAGATACAGGATTACCTGGAGGGGACTACACTTCCACAACTCACTAGTGAGGAGGCAGCAGAACTGTCGAACGCGATTGGAGAACAAGAAACCCTATTAGTGATTAAGGGCCTGCAGGGACATAAAGCGCCAGGGTTAGACGGGTACCCAAATAAGTTTTATAAAACCTTTGCAGGAGTCCTGGTTGGGCCTCTGGTAAGAATGTACAACTCCTTTAATAAAGAGACCATGATGCCGGTATCAATGCGTCTGGCAGGGATCAGTATCCTACACAAGGAGAGGAAGGACCCAGTTGAATGCAGCTCCTATAGGCCTATTTCCCTGTTAGGGGGAGACCTTAAGATATTCGCAAAAATTCTGGCAAATAGATTGATGCCGCACTTGAGCAGATTGATACACCATAACCAATCGGGGTTTGTCCCTGGGAGATATACATCCGATAACATCCGGAGGGCCTTGAATATAATGTGGGGGGGGGGGGGGAGTAAGGGGGGAAGGATTGGCTCTTTTAGCAGTTGATGCCGAGAAGGCATTCGATAGTGTGAGTTGGGATTTTTTTATTTGCGGTGCTAGGGAAGGTTGGAATAACGGGGGCGTTCCTGAAGTGGGTTTGGATTCTATACAACAGGCCTATGGCATGTTTGAAGATTAATGGTTCCATCACAAGGGCGTTTGAACTGAACAGAGGCACGCGGCAGGGATGCCCCTTGTTACCCCTGCTGTTTATACTGGCAATGGAGCCCATGGCTCAGCGAATGCGGGTCCGGGGGGATATCGCCGGGGTGCAAGTGGGCCGGCAATTTCACAAGATCTCGCTGTTTGCAGACGACATGTTGTTTTTTATCACTGACCCGGAGCGGTCATTAGGCGCGATCCTGGAGGAACTTAGCGGATATGGAGAAGTGTCCGGGTTTCGTATGAACGTTACGAAATCGGAGATATTGAATCTGTCTATAAAAAAAGCTGAGGAGGACCATCTGAAGCAACTGTTCCCCTTTAGATGGGCTAAGAATAGTATTAAATACTTAGGGGTGCAAATCACAGCAGCACATGATAAAATGTTTCAAGAAAACTATGTAGCAGTTAGAAATAAACTATTTCAAGATTTAGAGGAATGGGGAAGGTATGAAATATCTTGGCTGGGACGGGTAGATTTGGTGAAGATGATGGTGGTTCCTAGACTTTTGTATTTGTTTATGAATCTGCCTATAGAGGTCCCGGTCTGGTATTTAAGGAAAGTGCAAGCCAGGATCATGAAGTTCGTTTGGAAAGGGAAAAAACCCGTGTAGCAAAAAATATTTTATGTGCTAACAAAAGGTTAGGGGGTATGGGGGTTCCGGCGGTGGCTCAATATTATGAGGCAGCACGTGTCCGAGCAGTGTTTGAATGGGATTTGAGGAGTTCAGCTGAGTGGGTACAAATGAAGGGACACGGAATTGACCAACTGGACCTGAGGAATGCTATATGGCTTAGGGGGGGGACCCCTTCAGGAGGAAGCAGGGGAACCCCTTGGTTACTCTCACTCTGCGGAGCTGGCGGAAATGGCAGGCTAGATCGTACGGGCCCCAGGGGAGCTCTAAGTTTAAACCACTGGTAGATAACTCTGATTTCTGCCGGGAGTTTCGGACCCAACATTCCGGAGATGGGCTGGAATGGGGTTGAGAGTAGTGGGGCAGTTTAAGGCCAATGGGGAATGGGTGAGGTTTGAGCATCTACAACTGGAATACCAGCTATCGAATGCGGATCAATATCGATATATTCAGGCACTTCATTTCTGTGCACAGGCTGTAAAGCAGGGGGATGGTCCTCAGGAGGGAGATATTGAGGGGCTCTTTGAAAGGGGGACAGTGAAGGGGCTCATATCCCAGCTATACCAGGCCATGGAGTCAGAGAAAAGTGACACGTGGGCTCACAGGAGGGCATGGGAGGTGGACCTTAATAAAAGCTGGGATGGAGAACAATGGGAACAGGTTTGCAAAGGATTACTTAAGGGGGTGGTATCCAGTAGTATAATGGAGCATAATTATAAAATCCCGTACCGATGGTACCTGACTCCCCAAAGGTTGCAAAGATGGCAGAGAGAAAGTATACATACTTGTAAGTCTCTGCTTCTGCATTGACTAACCGATATGTTCTCCCTCGAGGAAAAGGAGCTATGGGGAATGTTTACTTACTGTATGGTGTTTTAAGTAAAACTATGGGTAAATTAGACTGTGTTATAACATGCCCCTATGTATGGTGTAAGTTTTTGCGGGAAGGGATGGGGAGGGGGGAAAGGAAGGGGGGAAGGGGAGGCGGGGTTGCAGGGAGATATTGAATAGGAGTATAAATATTTTGCTGTATTATCTATGCTGGATTGTTCAATAAACAGTAAATGGAAAAAAAAAGTTTTAAAACTATATGCTAAGATATTGGTGGAACACCTGGATGTGTGCCTGCCAGACTTGTTACATTTAAGTCAAATGGGGTTTGTTAAAAGGAGGTACCCTGTTAGCAATTTGCAGCGGATCATTGCTGCGTTAGAAATGACCCATCAGATGCATGTCTCAGCTCTCCTCGCAAGTTTTGATGCGGAGAAAGCATTTGACAGGGTCAACTGGTCCTATATATTTCAGGTCCTGAGGGTATATGGATTGGGGGAGGGTTTTATTAAGGGGGTGCGAGCCCTGTATTATCGTCCCACTGCAAGAAAAAGAGTAAACGGAGGTTTAAAACCTTGAATAAATTTGGAGAGGGGAACAAGAGAGGGGTGCCCCTTGTCACCCTTGCTTTTTGTCCTCTCCCTAGATCCTTTTGAGGACGGTGAATGCTAGAGTGGAGATTTCTGGGGTTACCATTGGTAGCGAACCTTTTAAAATTTCCGCTTTTGCTAACAAACCCTCAAAAGTCCCTGTCCAACTGTCGGAAACAGATGAATTTGGGGCCGTGGCGGGCCTACGTTTAAACAAAACTAAATCAGAGACCCTAGACGTGTTGGGGACTCTTCAGGGTGTCTGGTCAGGGCAGTTCCTTCTCAAATGGGCGGGAAACAAATTTAAATATTTAGGTGTCTGATTACCGGCTGATCCACGGCGCCTTTATGGTTCAAATGTTCCTCTCTTGATCGGGTGAATGCGGGCGGATCGCAACGTATAAAATAGTATTTTTTCCCCGGATCCTTTACATGCTACAGTTACTACCCCTCCAACTGTGGCATCGAGACCTAAGAGAGATAGAGAAATGTGCAGAATTTTCTCTGGAAAGGGAAGAGGCCCCAATTGGCCATTGCCAGGCTTCGGGGGCCATGGAGTAGGGAAGGCATGGGTCTCCCTGACTTGTCACAATACAATCTTACTTGTACCTTAAGGCATGTTAGAGATTGGCTAGGGGAGAGTCCAATCTATACACCTAGAGAGATAGATGGTGTCCCCTCTGGCAGCGGCAGCTGCCCTGCATACTCCAAGATCCCAACTTCCTCTTCAGACTCAAGAGAGTTTTCTGATAACAGGGGTTTGTGATGGGTGGAAAACCCTTTGTAAGCTGTTGGGGGATTCCTACAGATATCACAGGGTATCTGCCGATACAAGGAAATGGGGTCTTTCCCTCAGGAATGGATTCAAGGGCCTTTTGGAATTGGCTTCACACAGTTGAGGCACATGGTTGATGAAAAGGGAGATATTTTACCATTAGGTGAGCTCCAAAGCTGGTTATGTCTACCGGGGAAAGCACAGTTACTTACCTGTAACAGGTGATCTCTGGGAACAGCAGGAATAAATCTTCACATATGGGTATCGTCGGTACTGACAGAGCCTGCGCGGGAACGCTCCCCAGCGTCCAAAAGGAAAGCTTTTGGGAGCATCCCACAGTGCCTGCACGCTGCCTTCCCGCCTTTCCTAACTGCCTCTCTCCAGTTCGAGTTTTAAAGCTGAGACAAAGAGAGAGTGAGGAAAGGAAAAAAAGATAGAGAGATACAACTCCTAGGGGAGGTGGGTGGGTTGTGAAGACTTATTCCTGCTGTTCCCAGAGATCACCTGTTACAGGAAAGTAACTGTGCTATCTCCAGGAACAAGCAGGAATGTGTCTTCACATATGGGGACTCCCCAGCTAGAGATGCCTGGGAGATCATCCAGGTTGTGAGTCCCTGGGAAGGGCTCTACCGCCACCCATGAATCTCAGGCATCCAGCCAGGGATGGAGGGTAGGAGTTGGTTAGGTATGGAACAGGTGTTTGAGAACAGCCTGACCAAACAAGGCATCCCGGCGGGAGTCCTTGTCCAAGCAGTAATGGGCTGTGAAGGTATGAACCGAGGCCCATGTGGCCGCTCGACAGATCTGGTCGATGGACACAGAATTTAGATGAGCCATAGAGGCTGCCATGGCCCTCACATTGTGAGCTGTGACATGGCCCTCCAGAGAAAGCACAGTTACTTACCTGTAACAGGTGATCTCTGGGAACAGCAGGAATGAGTCTTCACATATGGGTACGTCGGTACCGACGGAGCCTGCACGGGGATGCTGCCCAGCTTCCAATCAGAAAGCTTTTGGCAGCCTCCCTTGCGCCTGCGCGCTGAGTTCCCGCCCTCTCCAGAGCCTCTCTTCAGTTGAGTTTCAAAGCTGAGACAAAGGCGAGGAGAGAAAGGAGAAGAAGATAAGAGATGCAACTCCTAGGGGAGGTGGGAGGGTAGTGAAGACTAATTCCTGCTGTTCCCAGAGATCACCTGTTACAGGTAAGTAACTGTGCTATCTCCAGGAACAAGCAGGAATGAGTCTTCACATATGGGGACTCCCTAGCTGGAGATGCCAGGGGGAGATCCCATAAAAATGCAGCAGCCTGGACCAGGGGTGCATTTTGTTTCCAGAAATCCCTGGCATCCAATGTGGGATGGAGGGTAGGAGTTGACAATAAAGGAGCTGTGAGGAAGAACAGCATAGCCAAGGACTAGAGGGCCGTACAGATTGTAGGAGTCCTTGGTGTATATGAGGAGGCACATGAACACATGTAACGTACCATTAGATATGTCACTTACCTACTGCACTGTAGGAAGTAGAACGCCTGATGTAGTCTGCTGGAGAAGCAGTGGCGGAATCTTGAAGGGACCTCCCAGCAGTGAGGATGAAGGTCCAGACCTGGAGGGAGTAGACGATCCAGGTGTCAACTGGGTAGGATGAGACGTCATGTCTTCAATGGAGAGCTTTATGAGAAAAAGCTGAAAAACTCCTTTAGTCATAATGTTATTAACAGGGAGGACTAAGGAAGAAGACTGACTGAGTTGGAGAACTAGCCCAGTCCTGACGGGGAGAGGGAAGTGGAAAAAATCCCTATTCCCAAGGAGAAGAGCTGTGTACTCAAAGATAAAGATGTACACCGTTTTTCTAACTGTCGAGAAATAGGAAAAAATATTGAAGCTTGATGCTTCAAGGGTTTAAGAAAAATTTGAGAAGTTAGCACCACAATGGTAGTGGTGTCTAACATTTTCTGCATGGTAATATGGTATGCGAAATAGGGCGATGGACTGTCTAAATCCTTTAGGAGGTAACATTTAGTATAGACAGTAAGGGTGAGAGTATAGAGATATGAACCCTTAAGAAACCGCCCAAGAGACACATATATATACAGATGTTTATATATATGTGTGGGGGGATCTAAACCTGAATGGATATGTCTGGATGCAGAAATCGGGACATGGGTGGAGAGATATATCAAAATATATATATATATATATAATATAGATATGAAATACGTAATTATAGATATGTTTGTGGGGCATGGGATTGCACCACCAGAGAAATGATATAGGTATGTAGACATATATAGAGATGCTACATACAAGATGACAGGTTGAAGAACATGTCTAGCACCCAGCCCCATGATTGTGACATGGGAAATAAAAAAGAAAAAGATTCTGCATACTACCAGAGGGTAAAGCCACTTGGGATATGTAGAGAGAATCTATTTCTATGAATTGAGGGATGCAGGAAGGCAATCCAACAAAATAACCGTGATGATTGCGTGAGAACAGATTATAAGATGAATCTGTAAGGAACAAGGCGGGAGTTCCACCGAGCACTGACACGGCAGAGGTGCAAAATGCAGGGGAAGATACCAGAGGGACCTATTAGAGGGACCCAGAGGTATCATGCATGAATGTCCGCCTTGGATCTTCACGCAGAAGAATATATCTTGTGCTAACACCCCAGGTTAAAGGGTGTGGAGAACCTTCACAGGCATGGGAAGGGTGAACAAGCTTTTTCCTACTAATAGCGAAGGTTCAGAGACAAGGTCAATGCTCTATAGCAGGCCCTCATAGTAGAAAGCTGCTCTGAAGAGAGCATTGTGCAGGAGAGATAAACTGACTGAAGCCAGGTTTGTTACCATATCCTAGGAGAGGAGATGGATAGAATAATGTGAGAAAGCCTAAGGGAGTAGGAGGATCCAAGGTAGCTAACGAATAGCTTGGAGATACTATTTTATTTATTTATTTATTTATTTATTTACATTCTCTTATATACCGCGCTATTCTGCATCAGTGCGGTTTACATTGAACAAACTGAAATTACATTGAATAGGGCATTATAACTTGGAGATAACTATTTTACAGGGAACATGGGCTATGGAGGGTTAAGTGGCTTGCCCAAGACCACAAGGAGCACCTGTGGGACTAGAAACCCCAGTCCTTCCGGCCCAAGGTTGCTGTCCTCTAGTGGGATTTGAACCCCCGACCTTCCGGCCTGAAGTACCTTGTCCCAACCACTAGGCCACTCCTCCACTACCAAGGCTAGACAGAAATTGAACAAAAGACTGGAACTTGGCAAAAGTACCAGTAATATAATCACTGTAACTCCTGCAGGCACAGCAGCTGACAGAATCAGCAGAAAGATTGCCCTGTGCCCCATAAAGAAAAACAGATAAGAAGGGAGGAGATATAACTTCTCCCTGTCTGTGGAATAAGCTTGGTAAAAACTTTTTAGTATGGTACCCCTCCGTTAGGGAAAAAACCCCATTGGAGAGGGTAGCAAGTAATTAGAGGGTGACATACCTATAGGGTAAGTCAACAGAAGGAAGAATGTTTAATTGGGACAAAACCATCATGGGATAGGTGCAACTGCTCTTCTAGAGGATAAGAAGAGGAGAAGTTAGCAGTCCCTGAACATAAAATGTTTCACAAGGCAGTACCCTGAAGAAACACAGTGTATAAACTTCTAATGAATTAGAAGGAAAGTATAGAGTATAAGGCCCAGCTCCTATGGTTGCTGGGAATGCTGAGACTGGTTAGAGCTGGAGGAGTTCAGACTAGGCTGAGGTGTCTCCTGTTTAAGTACAGCCAAATGATGGGCAGGAGAGGAATGAAACTTTCTTCTCTTAGGGAAAGAAGGTTTGGTAGGACATTTCCTACCACTCGAAGGAGGTGGCTTAGAAAGGTCCTTAGTGGAAGGAGAGTCAGTGAAGCATTGAGCAACCTGACTTAAAGCCTCCCTATTGAAGAGATCCTCTCCTGTACAAGGAGAATGAGCCAGTATAGTTTGTGCCCATTTACTCAAGTCTGAAGCTTCAAGCCAGGCTCTGCGACGTGCTGCTATGGCAATAGCAGAGGATCTGCTAATAGACTCAAAAGAGTCTTTAGAAGCACGAGACAGGAACCAAGATATATTCCGGCTGTGACTGATGAGTAAGGAATAATCAGTAGTCTTGGGCTCTGGTAAAAAAGGGGTCAAAGGAGACAATTTCTCTGTGACTTCCTGGAGTGGTAGACTCATGTGAAAAATATATGAGAGAACTCTGGAGGCCAACATAGAGTTTTGGAAGGCTTGACGACCAAAAGCATCGAGTGTTCTTGAAGAACGACCTGGTGGATAAGAAGAATGCTTCTTCTTGCTCTTAACTTTTCTCAGAGCCGATTCCACTACAAGGGAACGATGAGAAAGTTGAGGCTTCTGGAACCCTGGAGAGGGTGGCACCCGGTACCGACCCTCAATGTTTGTAGAAACTGGAGGAAGTCGTAAGGGTGATTTCCAGACCCTGAGAAGGAGATCCTGCAGAGCAGGATGTAAAGGAAATTGTATATTTTCCATCTGTGCCTGTGAGGCCTGAGTAGGACCACTACCGGGGATAGATATATTGAGAAAGGTTGCCATGTCCCGGAGAAAAGCCTGAAAAGACTGATCTCCTATGGGAACCATCCCTGGCCCGCCTAAAGAAAAAGCCGGGGCTCCAGAGGAGGCACAGGGGACTACACCAATGCCAGGTATCGGTTCTAAAGTAGGCATGGGTGCCAGAAGAGGCATGGATACTGATACAGGAGTAGCAGATGAAGCAGCCATCGGGAACTGCTGCAGTGGTAGCGAGATCATGAGAGAGTTATGACTCTGATCTTTGAAACTGCCGATCTGGAATCGATCGGAGTCGGTTCCAGGGCACGTCGGTACGGAGTCATCGAGACTAGATATGGACTCAAGACTCGGCATCGAAGTAAGTGATACTATCGATGCTTGTCGCGAAGGCGCCGACGCCCATGGCAGTATCGGCGATGCCGATACCCCTAAGGCAGACTGGGTCACATCGACCGTTACCGACGGTACCGAGGATACCCAATGAACACCTTTTTCAAAGGGAAAGGTGGTCCACCTCGATGCCGATGCCAGGGTATCGGAACCGATCGACGCCGGTACCAGCCCGGAGCATGGCTGAGGTTGAAGGAAGTCAATGTGGTGCGAATCGATCGGGCCCGAAGGTACCGAGGATGCCCGATGACAATCCTTGGTGAAGAGTAGGCTACTCGACACCGGTGCCGATGCCGGAGGCTCGGTACCGCTCGAAGCGGATACCACCTCTGCGCATGGCTCAGGTATGTTCTGTGAGGGGTGAGCCCCAGGAACAACCTGAAACCCCTTTAACGCTTTGGAGCCCATAGACTCCCGCAGGAGTAATGCCAATGGATTCTTGAGGGTAAGGCCGGAGCCGTCACCATGCTGGGCATGGGACATACCACTCAAACATTGACTAGTCTTAACAGACTGTTTTTGGGTTACCTGATGCTGTGAAGTAGAGAAACCTGGTACCTTCACTGCCGAGGAAAAAACGGTATCGAGGGAAATTCTAAAAGTTGAAGGTTTCTTCACAGAAATATCCCCCGACTTGCCAGGGGAAAAAGGGTCAGGACCCACACAGCTGAGACACCAAGCATTGGTATCTAAAAAGAAACAGGTGTTTCCACACCGAAGGCACTTCTTAGGAAAAGAAGGCTCCATAATGAAGAGGCCTGGTAGGCCCAACAAGTTAAGGCAAAAACTGAAGAAAAGGTTTCTCAGAATTAAGTCAAAAATCCACCAGCGGTACCGGTGGGAGCGGGAAATACAGCCGCGACCACAAGAAAAGAAAAAAACTAAAGTATTAAAGTAAGTAAATAAGTAAGTTTCTGCGGTGACAGGAGGACGTCCTGCCGGCTCCGCGGAAAAACGAAAACTGAAGAGAGGCTCTGGAGAGGGCGGGAACTCAGCGCGCAGGCGCGAGGGAGGCTGCCAAAAGCTTTCTGATTGGAAGCAGGGCAGCATCTCCGTGCAGGCTCCGTCGGTACCGACGTACCCATATGTGAAGACTCATTCCTGCTTGTTCCTGGAGATAGGTTCTTACTCTGGTAGGCGAAAGAAATACACTGAGCAATCCAATTAGACAGAGTTCTCTTAGAGACTGGAAGTCCTAAATGAGAGGGATCAAAAGCAACAAAGAGTTGAGAGGACTTTCTATGTTGCTGTGTCCTTTGTAAGTAAAAAGCAAGAGCTCTTTTACAATCCAGGGTATGAAGATTCCTCTCTGCACTTGAAGCATGAGGTCCTGGAAAAAAAGACAGGTAAATAAACCTCCTGGTTCAGATGAAAAGGTGAGACCACTTTAGGCATAAAGTGTGGATTAGTCCTAAGGACTACCTTGTCATGATGGAACCTTGTATAAGGAGGATTAGCCACCAAGGCTTGCAGCTCACTGATGCAGCGAGCTGAGGTGACTGCAATGAGAAAAATAACCTTCCAGGAAAGAAATTTCAAGGAGAAAGTGGCTAAGGGTTCAAAAGGTGGCTGCATAAGCTGGCCAAGAACCAGATTCAAGTCCCATGCCACTGGAGGTGGTCTGATGGGAGGTTTAGTCAAAAGAAGGCCTCTCATGAATCTTGCTATAAGAGGATGAGAGGAAATAGGTTGTCCATTGAGAGGTTTAAGGGATGCTGCAATAGCACTCAAATGGACTCTCACTGAATTCGTTTTAAGGCCTGCATGGGATAAATGCAGCAAATACTCTAGTAAAGAATTCAGAGGTATTGCAAGAGGGTTAAGACCCTTCTCTGCACACCAAATTGTAAACCTTTTCCATTTAAAAGCATAGGAACGTCTAGTGGAAGGCTTTCTGGAAGCATGAAGGATATCCTTCACTTGCTGAGAAAGATGCAAATCTTGAAGGTCTAGGCCTTCAGCAACCAGGCTCTGAGGTGAAGAGACTGGGGATTTGGGTGCCACAACGTTCCCTCCTCCTGGGACAGGAGGTCTGGAGCAGATCCCAAGTCCAGGGAGGGAGCTTGAGAGAGATGCAGAAGTAGAGGGTACCACACTTGGCGTGGCCAATGTGGTGCTATGAGGATCATAGACCCCTTGTTTCTCTGAAGTTTGAAGAGTGTCTTGGGAATTAGGGGAATGGGTGGAAAGGCATAGAGGAAGTCTTTCCCCCAATGGAGGAGGAAGGCATCCCTGGCCTGAACTCCCTGACATGGAATTCTGGAACAGAACCGGGGAAGTTTGGCATTCCACGGACTTGCAAACAAGTCTATGTCTGGGGTTCCCCAAATTCGAAACATCCTGGCTATCTGGTCCCCATGGAGGGACCATTCGGGTGGGAGCAGAACTCGACTGAGTCTGTCTGCCCAAGAGTTTTGAACTCCTGGAAGATACACTGCCATGAGATGAATTTGATGCTCTCTGGAGAAGGCCCACAATCTCAGAGCTTTGTTGCAAAGCGACAGGGAGCCAGTCCTGCCCTGCTTGTTCATGTAGAACATGGCTACTTGGTTGTCCGTGTGGATGAGGACTGTCTTGTAGCTGAGCAGGGTGTGGAAAACTCTGAGAGCTAGAAAGATTGCTCTGAGCTCTAAGAGGTTGATATGAAGAGATGTCTCCTCTAGAGACCAGATGCCTTGAGTGGAGAGATCTTGAAGATGAGCTCCCCAACCTCTTGGAGAAGCATCTGTTGTAAGGGTTGCTTGGGGTAACACCTGTTGAAAGGGGGACCCCAACAATAGATTTTGAGTGGACTTCCACCAGTGGAGGGACCAAAAGAGGCGACTGGAGGTTGCTATTTTGTCTGACAGGCAACCTGATGCCTAGGTCCATTTGGTGGATAGAGTCCACTGAGCTGCCCTCATATGAAGGCGAACGTAAGGAACCACATGCACGGTGGATGCCATGTGGCCTAACAGTTGTAACATCTCTCGAGCAGTTAAATGGGATTTTAACTGAACTTCTGAGGCTAACTGCACCAAGCGTAGGCAACGGGCCTGGGGAAGATAGGCCCTTGCAGTTGTGGTATCCAGCAAGGCCCCTATGAACTCTAGAGACTGAGTAGGGGTGAGATGGGATTTTGGAAAGTTTATTACAAGTCCCAGATACTGAAGGATATGCCTTGTGCAGGTTAGAGAAATCTGGGCCTCTGACTGGGATGGAGCTCGGATGAGCCAGTCGTCCAGATATGGGAATACGAATATCCCTAGAGTGCGTAGAAATGCAGCTACTACTGCCATGCATTTTGTGAACACCCTTGGTGCAGAGGCCAGACCGAAGGGAAGCACTCTGTATTGATAGTGCTTCCCTTGATAAAGGAACCGAAGGAACCTTCTGTGTGATGGATGGATGAGGACATGGTTGTACGCATCCTTGAGGTCTAGAGAGCAAAGCCAATCCTGACTCTGAAGGTATGGAAGGAGAGTACTGAGAGAAATCATCTTGAATTTCTCCTTGCATAGAAACTTGTTCAATTCTCTGAGATCTAATATGGGTCTGTAGCCCCCTGTTTTCTTTGGAATAAGAAAGTAGGGGGAGTAGAACCCTGAGCCCTGCTGAAGAAGGGGTACTTCTTCTATTGCCCCTTGGGCAAGAAGGGTAGTGATCTCCTGACCCAGAAGGTCGAGGAGAGAGGTTTGAGAATTGAACTGTCTCACCATGGTGTGAGGAGGAAGGTTTAAGAAATGAAGCTTGTACCCCTCCCTTATGATGGAGAGGGTCCATTGCTCTGCTGTGATTTGTTCCCATCTGGGAGCAAAGTAAGCTAACCTTCCTGGAATGGTGAGAGGCTCTGGATGCTCTAGAGCCAGAAAAGCTAAGCTCTCTAGTTGTAAGTCAAAGGCCCTGAGGAGGCTGAGGCTGCTGGGCCGTAGCAGTCCTAGCAGCCTTAGGCTTGGCCTGTTTCGGTTGTTGCTGTCTCTTTGTAGCAAAACGACCTACAGAAGATGACTGCTGACCATAAGCAGAATAATATTTCCCTTTTTTGGAAAAAAACCCCTTTTTGAACAACCTTTTCTTAAAAGTAGCAGAAGTAGACTTTGAAAGTCTATCTAAAGCAGAGTTTTCAGCATCCATCTAGGTGGCCTTTGCTTGCCAATCTTTGCCAAAAAGGTTTTCACCTGTACAAGGAAGATTTCCCAGTCCATCTTGAACCCAAGGTTCCAAATCAGAAGCTTATAACCAAGCAACTCTGAATGCACCTATGGCAATGGCCGAGGCTCTGCTGGCACCTTCAAAAGAGTCAAAGGCTGCACGGTTGGAAAACTTGGAAACATCCTGGGCATGTTTGAGCCAGGTGAGGAGTTCTTCCCTTTTATCTTCTTGAATAAAAAGAGATAACGTTTGCAGATGATCTGTAACTTCTTTTAGAAACATCCCCATACAGAGACTATAGGAGTTGATTCTGGCAACAAGCATACTAGCCTGGAAAACTCTCCTGCCAAAGACATCTAAGGTTCTGCATTCCCTTCCTGGAGGAGCAGAAGAGTGACTTTTTGTACTCTTTATCTTCTTCATGGCAGACTTCACCACAATGGAGTGGTGAGGAAGCTGAGTTTTATGGAATCCAGGACAAGGAGGAACACGATACATGGTGTCCAACCTGCGAGAATGAGGGGAAGTGGTGAGAGGAGTCTCCCATATGCCCAACATGTGATCATAAAGAATCTCATGTATTGGTAAAGTGGCTGCCTCTTTAGGAACCTTAGGATATTGTAAGATATCTAATTTTTTGGCTCTAGGCTCTGTCTCAGGGGCCACTGAAATGGAAAGGCCCCTGGCCACTTCCCTAATGAAGTCTTGAAAAGACAAGTCTTCTGGAGGAGACATTCTCCTTTTTGGAGAAGAGGGCTCCTGAGGATGAATCACCGATGCTTCGACAGAGACCTCTGATTCATCAGAGTCTTCAGAGGAATCGAAGTATCGTCTGTCTGGATGCTCCTGCAGAGCCCGATACGCGTACCGGGTGGCATCGACATCGGGAGTGATCGGTACCGATGGGCATCACAGAACAGTGTACCACTGCAGTCGACCCCACAACGGATGTCGATGCAATCGGTACAGGCACCGGAACCGATGTCGGTACCGGTGCTGGAATCGGTACCTGCAACTGAGTTTGTTGCGGTACCGAAGGCGTCGCAGCTTGTATGAATGCTTTGATGGCACGCTGCATGGTCAGGATATTCTCATCCACTGATGCAACCAATGTCTGGATGTCGGTACCAGTGGGAACCACCGGTACCCCAGAACATGGCAACAGGTGATCGGTCGAGGCCAAGCCATCGATGTCAACCTGAGACCCCATAGATAAAGCTTTGGAAGCCAGAGCCTCCCGCCGGGGTAATTTCGCCGGTGCGGGTTCCTTGAGGGCAAGCCCGGAGGCATCTCGATACTTGGAAGGAGATCTACCCTTCGAGGACCGGCTGGATTTAAGTTTGGTTACCTGAGATCCATGTGAGGAAGAAGCAGCCCTGGAAGACGTTGATGCAACCGAAGCTGCATCCGAGGGAAACAGGGTACTGAGCTTAGCTGCTCGATTCTGCAGGCCTCTTTTAGACATCATGGAGCAGGACTCACAATCCGCAATGGAATGGTCAGGACCTAAACATTTTAGACACCATTCATGGGTGTCAGTGACAGAAATAGTGCTGCTGCACTTCGTGCATTTTTTAAACCCAGAGGCGGGCTTTTCCATGAGGAAAAATTTCCTAGGCCTAAGGCCAAAGAACAAAATGCACTGAAGTGAGAAAAACAGTAGTTTTTTGGGGTTTTTTTTAGAATAAAGAAAGAAAAGACCGGCGGTACCGGTCCAGTGTCGAGAAGGCAGACGCGCGACCAAAGAAATAAAATAAAATAAAGAAATTCTTCAGCGGTGACAGGAACACGTCCTGCTGGCTCCGCGGAAAAGAAGAACTGGAGAGAGGCGGTTAGGAAAGGCGGGAAGGCAGCGCGCAGGCGCTGTGGGATGCTCCCAAAAGCTTTCCTTTTGGACGCTGGGGAGCGTTCCCGCGCAGGCTCCGTCGGTACCGACGATACCCATATGTGAAGACTCATTCCTGCTTGTTCCTGGAGATCCTGTGCGTTCCGTATAGTCAACACCAACATTATATAGCCTCTTTAAACAGGCAAGGTTTGGAGAAAGTAGTCATTGACAAGTTACAGGCATGGTTTGAATTTGATGATTGTACAAGGGTTTCTGTGGCTCAATATTGCCAAAAAATAAGGGATTGTCAGAGAATAAGTAGAGGGGACCGTGGAGTGGAGAAATGGGTGGAGGAACTTGCCTGCTCGTTAGAAGGATATGCTTGGGATCCAGCGTTAGCATGTATACCCAGGCTTGCCCAGGGAGCGAGGCTTAGAGAGATGCAATTTAAAATTTTGATGAGGGCATACATCTCTCCACAATGCGCATGGAGGGCGGGCATCTCTGAAACCATGAAATGCCCTTGGTGTGATCAGGAACTTGCAGGACTGGGACATATGTTTTGGAAGTGCCCTTGAGTACAGATATGCTGGTGGAAAATCCAGACCTATGTAGGTCAGCTATTGGGGCAGCGGATAATCCTTATTCCGTGCTTGGCAATCCTGGATACATTGGAACCCATTAGGGATGAGAAACAAAGGGGGACGCATATTAGTCCGAAAGGCATGCCTTTTGGCTAAACTCTGCATATTAAAATACTGGTGTGATCTCGCAGGCCCGGGGTACTGGGAATGGCGACATGTGCTTCACCAATTTATAGTATGGGAAGGGCTAGCTTCCAAGAAAGGGGTGAGGAAACGTGATATCTTTTTAGTTACCTGGGAACCCTATTTACAGGCACTTTTCTCCGAGGGCCCAGAACGATATTCTTACCCTATGAAAGATTTATTTATTTAGACAGTTTTTGTATACCGCCTTATCCTTCAATCAAAGCGATCACAACACAATTGGGGGATACATTTAATACGCGGGGATATGAGACACATACACTAATACTTACAGGGAACATGGGCTATGGAGGGTTAAGTGGCTTGCCCAAGACCACAAGGAGCATCTGTGGGACTAGAAACCCCAGTCCTTCCGGCCCAAGGTTGCTGTCCTCTAGTGGGATTTGAACCCCCAACCCTCCGGCCTGAAGTACCTTGCCCCAACCAGTAGGCTACTCCTCTATCAAAAGATACCCAGGTAATGTTGATAGAATGCTGGGCGAATGTATATTTATACCGATTTGTATGCTTTAAGTGTGTACGGTGGGTTACAGGAAAGCTTCATGTTGGCATATTGGATTCTCGGGCTCCTTAGTTGTGGCTCTCGGGAGGGCGGGGGAGGGCGAAAGGGAGGGATGGGAGAAGGGGGGGGTGGTTATGATGCACAATATAATAATCGAATACCTATGTGACCTCTGTATTGAGTAGTAGCTGCAAACTGTGATTTGGTAACCTTGGGTTTCCTGACCCGTTTCTGGCCTTGCTGTCTCTGTTGCTGTTGTGGGGCACAGTAGCCAGACTAGGAATGCTATGGAGGATAAAACAACTTCTTCTTAGGGAAAATTATTTTAGTGATAGTCTTCTTCTTAGAAGAGTCTGCTGTCTTCCTTGAAAGTCTCTTCATGGTGAGGTCATCAGTTTCTATCTCACTGACCTTCTTCTTCTACCTCTGACCAAAGAGGTTCCCACCATTACAGGGTATGTTGATTAATTTGCCCTGGGCCCACTGTTCCAGGTCAGATGCTTGGAGCCATGCTGTTCTCCTTGCCCCTATGCTGGCTGCAACAGATCTGCTATTGGCCTCAACAAGGTGATATACTCTGAGAGATCCCTCGATACATCCTTGAGAAACAGGCCCATATATTGCATATAGGAATCTATACTAGAGGCTAGCATGGTCACTTGGAATGCCTTCCTTCCAAATGCATCCAGGGTTCTGGCCTCTCTGCCAGGAGGGACTGAGGAGTAATTTTTCTGGATTTTTATCTTCCTCATGGCAAACTTCACAACCATGGAATGGGGGGGAGGGGGGGAGTTATGGCTTCTGGACCCCTGGGGGAGGGAGGAACCCTATAAAGGGTATAGAGGCCTTTACTCAACGCAGGGGTTGACATGAGGTCCTCCCACATCTGAGCTATCAGCTTCTTTAAAATGTTATGCACCGGGAAAGTAGTATTAGAGTATATCAAGCTCTTCAGCTCATGGTTCCATTTCCGTAGCCACTGAAACATCGAGAGCTGCCTCCAAGTCCTTGATAAAATCCTGAAAGGATATGTTCTCAGGCGGCAAACATTGACGTTCATAAGGTGGTGATCGATTCGATGGTACCTTCCTATGGGTATCGGAATTGACTGATTCCACCTCGGAGGCCTTCTCGGAATCCGAGTCCGGAAGGAAGTCAAAATAATCCTTATGAGATTTTCGATACCCTTGCTGCTCAGAGCCTCGCTGCTTGGATCTAGAGGGCATCTGACACAATGGTGCCGAGGGCCTTGCTATCGGCTGCTCTGTGAAGTTATGTGAGGCAGGGGATGCTTGCGTACAAGTGCCAAGCTCTGTGGCCATCGTTGGCATCAGTGCCGGTTACGGAGCACTCCATGTCATCGGTATTACTGCAGCTAAGAGTTTAGTGATGCTGCACTCGATGGCAATGACACAGTCATCCAATAACGATACTGGGGGAGGAGTGGCTCCAGACACAATTGTGTGGGCCAAACTCCCGATGCCGGTATCGGGGGCTCCACTGAGGATTGGACTTCAGGGGCATCCCCGAACCCGTGTGGTTTTGGAGGGTGATCCTCTCGCTCAGGTTGCTTTGATGGAAGGTCAGCATCAGAATGTGATGAATAACGGTGTCGATGCCAATGCTCGGTATCTGAAGCCGAGGACCTCAATGCTGAGACTGATGTCTTCTTTTTCTTAAGCACTGGTAACTCCGAGCAATGCTTTTCCTTTGCTGGTGAGGACTTAGATGCATGGGAAGACTTTGAAGGAGTCGACACGCCCAAGGACTGCACCAAAGGAGTGGAGTCTGTAGGAAACAGTTTAGCCTTCTGTTTGTCCTGCTTCTTTTTACCTCTAGAAGTCATGTGGCGACAGGAGGGACAAGAATCCACATCGTGGTCTGGGCCTAAACATTTTAGGCACCAAGAATGCTCATCAGTGATAGAAATTGTGCTGGAACACTTGGAGCATTTCTTGAAACCACTTTGGGACTTCTCCATATTAGTGAATAATATGGAGGCAAAATCAAACTGGGCAATGGTGCCCGATGAGGCCGCAGGCCTCAAATTAGTTTGTGAAAAAACTGAAAATAAAATAAAGATTATGTAAAAGAAAACATAAAAGGGGGAAACGGAATCGACGGGGAGTCGAGTTAGTCAAAGGGAAGGCAACCTAAGTAACTTTACACAGTACTAGTGAAAACCTTTGAAGTCTCTAGACGCGGCTGACAGGGACAAGGTCCTGATGGTTCCATGGAAAAAAGACGACTGAGGAGACCAGGAGGGAAGGAAGGAAGGCAGCTACGCATGCGTGGAGGAATGCTCCCAAAAGCATTCCTATTGAATACTGGGGAGTGTTCCCGTGCCGGGCTCCGTCGATGCAGACATTACCCATATGTGAAGACTGATTTTCTGTTTGTTCCTGGAGATCCCCTGTTACAGATATCAATTACACTTTCTCTGGAGATGAGCAAGGGGATGCAGGCACACTCCAATGGCGAGTCCAGAGCTGAGGGCCGCCATGTGTTGGATGTGATGATGTGGCCTCAACAAGGGAGGCAGAAGGCTTAAGAAAAGAGATTTCTGAAGACAGTCTGGCCGAAGGCGAGGTCCTGTGCTGAGGAACAGTCCAAGCTATAGTGCTTCATGAACGTGTGTACTGATGAGCAGGTAGAGGCTTTGCAGATATCCTGAGCTGAGACAGAGGCTAGGCTAGTAATGGTTTCAGCTGTAGCTCAGAGGTGGTGTGCCCCGATTTGATCAGGGAGTTATAACTCAGCTTGGAGATGGAAGAAAGCAATGCAGTCCAATATCCAGAAGGAAATTGCCTACTTAGAAGTCAGCTGGCCTGGACTATTGGGATTAAAAGTGCTTTAGAGTTGGAAGCATAAGCACACTAGTGCTGTTACACGGAGATAACACAAGAGAGTTCGCCGGCAGTCCAAGGAATGAAGAGCCTTTTCTGGAGAGTCAACGTGGGGTACATGGGAAAAACATTGGGAGCATGATAGATTGATTGATTGAAATGGAAGTCTGAGATGACTTTAGGTAGGAATTTAGGTGGAGTATGAAGAACTACTTTATAAAACAGAAATTGACTGTAGGGAGGGTAGTGAATGAGAGCTTGGAGTTCACTGACTCTCCATGCTAATGTTATGGCCACCAGAATGATCATTTTCTAGGTGAGATGTTTCAAGGAAGTGGATCCCAAGGGTTCAAAAAGTGCCTTCATGAGTTCTGACAGGTGGTGTGGGTGGTTTTATGGGGGTGTTTGGTGTTCATTAGGTCTTTCATGAAACGGCCCACTAGTGGATGCAGAGAAATGGGTTTTCCATCAGCAGATTTGTGAAAGATTGCTATGGCGGAGAGGTGATACTGGACCAAGGAAGTCCGGAGACCAGAAATGGAAAGATGTATTAAGTAAGCAAGCATTTGATTGAGGGGACAAGAACCTGGGTTCTGCACCTACAGTGAAGCCCACTGCATGAAGTGGTTCCATTTCCACTGACAGGAACATTAGGTTGCTGGTTTCCTAGATGTCAAAAGGACAGCCCACACATCATTTGAGAGGGGTTCCTATGGAATTAGTGTCCATGTAACTTCCATGCAGCTAGAGACAGCATTGGGAAGATTGGGGTGAAGCAGGCGACCCTCATTTTGCCTGAGTAGAAATGGATGGGTACTCAGAAGCAGGGGTCCCCTTCTATGCTAGGGACAGGAGGTGTGGGTACCACACATGTTGGGGCAACTGTGGAGTTATGAGGATGATTATGGCCCTGTCCTTCCGGATCTTGAGCAGAACATGAGTTATCAGGGGGAATTGAGGAAAAGCGTACAGCAGTCTGTGACTCCATGAGATCATAACGGCATTTGATGCCCAGCGCTGGGGACTGGGATGAATGGAGCAGGAGAGAGGACACGTTGCATTTTCAGCAGAGGCAAACAGATCCACCTCTGGTGAACCCAATTCCCAAAAGATCTGCAGCAGGAGCTTCGGATCCAGGGACCACTCATGCGGGTCCAGACATCAATGGAGAATATCGGCCAACTGATTTTGGGACCCTGGTAAGTATGCTGTTCATACAGTGGCTCTGATAGACTGAGCAAAAAGCCATAGTATCACCACTTCATGACATAACCGGAGGGAATCTGATCCACCTTACTTGTTGATGTACAACAAGGTGACCTGATTGTCAGTCTGCACCAATAGGTATCTGTTGTGGGCCCACATCTTGAAGGCAGTGAGCGCATAGAAGATGGCACACAGCTCTAGAAGACTGATATGCATAGTTGCTTCCATGATGGACCATCTCCCTTGGGTGGTGAAATGGAGGAGATGTGCCCCCCAGCAGTGGTTGAAGGCATTGGTGGTGAATGAGTTGGTGCAGTGACTCCTAGAAGAGAAATCTATGGCCAAGATTGGATGGTTCACTCCACCACCGAAGAAAGCAATGTAAGCTCCATTGTTTGGGTTCCCCCACAGGGGGACTTGGGCATGAAGAGACTGCATATGCTGGCACCAGTTGAGTTTGAGATGCCACTGAAATGGTCACATGTGGAGGTGTGCAAGTGGAATGACATGGACTGAAGCAGCCATGTGCCCAAAAGCTGGAGGAGCGTTTGTCTGGAAGCACTCTGGAGTTGTGCTACTTTGGCACTAAGCTGTTGAAGGACCAATGTCCTGCCACTGGATAGAAATGCTCTGGTGTTTATGGTGTCCAAGCTAGCTCCAATGAAGCATAGTACTTGTCGAGGATCCATTTCTGACTTTGTCGTATTTATGAGGAAGCTGAGCGACTGAAGCATGTTGGCGGTGCTGCATATAGAATGAAGGACTTGACCTCTGGAAGGAGCCTAACAGGGTCTCTCCATTTCAAAGCAAGGTAGATGTGTGTGTGACTTTTAATTACTAGCTCTCTGCCTGAGAGCTCATAAAAGGGTTTTGGTATACATTTTTAGAAAGAGTTAGTCTTTTGGGGGCTTTATTTCAAAAAGGGAAATATTTGGGGTTATAGGTGGTGTAGGTTTAAAAAACCTCAGTTAGTTTCTCTATCTCAGGTTTTGAAGCCATTCACACCTCATCAGGTTTTAGTTCCCTCCCTACCTACCCTGACTCCCAACCACCCCCCCATGTGAGCATTCTTGCTTTATAGGGCTACACCCCAATTAGCTACACACAGGGACTTAGAACATTATGTTTATTACACACTTGAAATAAGTTAACTGCTTTTTCTTTGAAAGGACAGCTGAGAAACAGGCTGATATTTTGGTAGGTCTCTCTTTTACTTCAACAGGTACCAAAGCTCCACCAACTGAACAATGGCTGGAAGAAATCGTATTGCCAAAGCTGTTGTCCCCATTACAGATTCTGCCTCTGTCCAGAGACCCCAATGCCAGTTGAAGGACTGGTTCCATGTGCAGGATGCCTACATGCTGAAGCTTTCAGGAAACAGGTGAAGGATCTCAGAGAAGAGGTGGCAAGGCTGAGGAGCATTCAAGACAGTGAGAAGTACGTTGATGAGATGCTTCTTGAAACATCCAAGCTCTCCAGAAGAGATGAAGATGGGAGCCTACAGAAGGACAAAGGTTGGACCTGAGTTACCAGGGCCTGCGGAATCACCAATCCAACTCCTCAAGTCCTTGAAATGAAGGACTATTATGCAGCCCTGAAAGTGGAGGAGGTGGAGGCATCCCAGGAAAGGCAAGAACCAGAACTCAAGCACCAAATATTTGCAGAATCAGTGACCACTAGGAAGCGAAGGATACTGGTGGATGGTGACTCTCTTCTGAGGGATACGGAGGCATCCATCTGCCGACCAGACTTGATGTCCAGAGAGGTATGCTGTCTGCCAGGTGCCAAAATCCAAGATGTTATGGAGAGTTTGCTGAAACTCAAACCAATGACTATTGCCCGATGTTGCTCATCCAAATTGCCACAAATGATATTGACAGGTATCCCTCTGAGCGTATCAAGAGTGACTTCCTGGCTCTGGGACAGAGGGTGAAGCAGACAGGAGCGCAGTGGTGGTCTCTTCAATCCTCCCTGTTGAGGGTAAAGGCCAAGGCAGAGAAGCTTGCATTCTGGAGATAAATGCATGGCTGTGTGGATGGTGTCAGAGTTTTGGTTTCCTGGCCCATGGGATGATGTTCCAAGGGCTGCAGAGCAGAGCTGGTGTCCATCTGTCCAAGAAGGGTTGACATGTCTTCAGTAGCAGACTAGCTAACCCTACTGAAGAGGGCTTTAAACTAGATTCGTTGGGGATGGGTGAAGAAAACCCCCAGGTAAATGAAAGCCTCCAAGTAAGTTAAACATTAAATACCTTTATAGAAATAGGTAAAAGGGGAAAGTTCTGGAAAGCAGTGTCTATAAATGTCCGAAGCACAGGAAATAAGATCCCAGATGTTGAGGCTTTAATGTGAGAGGCTGACTAGGATTTAGTGGAAAAAACAAAGACATGGTTCACGGACAACCATGACTGGGCTATAACTATACTAACTATAACTATAACCTGTATATAATCCCCTGTTTATTGTAAGTCCAGTGTATGCTCGCCTGCACTGCACAATTATGTTACCTGTACACCGCACTGATTTTCAAAGGGCGCGGTATATAAGAGACATTAAATAAATAAATAAATAAACCAGGCTATACATTATTCAGAAAGGTCAGGGTAGGAAGAAGGGGAGAAGGAGTGGCACTATAGTAAAAAATAATATTAAAGCTAAGAAAATACAGGGCTTCAAAGGGAGAGAGGAGACAGTGTGGGTTAAACTAGAAAGAGGGAAAGAAAAACCTCTTTGCATTGGCATGATATATAGACCTCCATCACAGGGAGAAGATGTGGACGGAGATTTAACAGAAGACATACGCAGCATTGCCAGGAAAAGGGAAGTGCTACTGATAGGGAATTTCAATATGCCGGATGTTGATCGATGCATCCCCGCTGCGATGTCCTGGATTCTTTACAGGAATATCCTGGATTCTTTACAGGGAGAACTATTCAGGCAACTGGTAACAGAACCCACACGTGAAGTGGCCATACTGGACTTGGTGCTTACCAATGGGGAAAGTGTTTTTGATGTTATAGTGGGAGATCATCTCGCATCCAGTGATCACCAGATGGTGTGGTCCAGTATTAGGACTAGGGCTGATTAAATCCATTCAAAAGTGAGGATCTTAAACTTTGGGAAAACTAACTTTGCCAAGATGGAGTTGTTAGCGAGATAGGAACAGCTGGGGGATGTAGAAAAACAGTGGGCAAAATTGACAGGGGATATTTTAAGGGCAACCAATCTTTTTGCTAGAATGGCAAATAAAGGTCAAAGGAAAAGGAGGCTACTATGGTTCTCAAAAGAGGTAGCTGAAAAAGTAAAGAAAAAGAGGTAGGCCTTCATGACATACAAGAGATCACTGAGAGAGGAAGACAGGCATCCATAGTTGGAAAAACTTAGAGAAGCTAGTGAAGTAGTCAGGAAAGCAAAGATTCAAAAAGAGGAGGAAATTGCCAATGCAATAAAATGGGGGGATAAGACATTTTTCAGATATGTTAGTGAGAGAAGGAAGGGCAAAAGTGGTATTCTCAGACTGAAGGGTGCAGGAGAGGAATATGTAGAAGCTGATGAGGATAAAGCGGAATTACTTAACTATTTCTGCTCTGTGTTCACAGGAGCAGGACCTCAGACAACACCCACAAACAGGAACAAAAGTGAGGGGCATCTCAAATGATTTTCAGAAGACTGTGTTTGTAAGGAACTAGCTAAACTAAAAGTGGACAAAGCGATGGGACCAGATGGGATACATCTGAGAATACTGAAGGGGATGTTCTAGCAGCTCCACTGACTGATCTTTTCAATGCCTCTTTGGATTTGGGGGTGGTGCCAGAGGACTGGAGAGAGGCACATGTGGCCCCTTTACACAAAAGTGGATGTGGTTGAACTACAGGCCAGTTAATTTAACCTCTGTGGTGAGTAAATTATTGGAAATGCTGCTGAAAGAGAAAATAGTGAGGTTTCTGGAATCCAACGGATTACCAGATCAGAGGCGGCATGGATTCAGCAGAAGCAGGTTTTTTCAGACAAATCTGATTGATTTCTTTGACTGGGTGACCAGGGACAGCCCTAAATGTGTTGTATTTAGATTTTGAAGAAACCCCCCCCCATTCATCCATCTTCAATTACATATTGGGGATTCTGGTATCCCCTTTATCTGTCCATTTCTACAGATTTCAGTAAAGCATTTGATTCTGTTCCACACAGGCGACTTATGAACAAACTGAGCACCCTAGGGATGGACCCTAAAGTTACTGCTTGGATTAAAAATTAGTTGAGTGGGAGGCGACAAAGGGTACAAGCAAATGGTGTTCACTCTGAGGAGACTGAGGTTACCAGCAGAGATCTGTCCTTGGTCCGATTCTTTTTAACATCTTTGTTAGTGATATTGCGGAAATGCTGTCGGGTAATGTTTGCCTCTTTGCAGATGATACCAAAATCTTCAACAGACTAGACACCCAGGAAGGTGTAGATAACATGAAAAGGAATCTAGCTAAGCTTGAAGAATGGTCTAGAATTTGGCAGCAGAGATTTAATGTTAAAAAATATAGGGTCATGCATTTGGGCTGCAAAAATCCAAGGGAGCAGTACAGCATAGGGGGTGACATACCTCTGTCCACGAAAGAAGAATGGGACCTAGGCATGATTGTGTCTGACGATCTTAAAGTAGCTATACACGTTGAAAAGGCGATGGCGAAAGCTAGAAGGATACTTGGGTGCATAGGGAGAGGAATGGCCAGCAGAAGAAAGAAAGTGATAGTGTCTCTGTATAAGTCTTTGGTGCAACCTCATTTGGAGTATTGTGTGCAATTCTGGAGACCGCACCTTCAAAAGGATATCAACAGGTTGGAGTTGGTGCAGAGGGTGGCTACTAAAATGGTTAGTGATCTTCATTATAAAGCATATAAGAACAGACTTAAGGACCTTACTATGTATACTTTGCAGGAAAGGTAGGACAGAGGTTGTATGATTGAGATGTTTACATACCTCTGTGGCATAAATACAGAGGACGAGAGCCTCTTTTGATTGAAAGCAAGCTCTGCTACGAGGGGACATAGAATAAGAGCAAAAGGGGATAGATGTAATATGCTGAAATATTTCTTTATGGAAAGAGTGGTAGATGTGTGGAATAGTCTCCCAGTGGAGGTGGTAGAGATGACGACAGTATCTAAATTCAAAAAAGCGTGGGACAAACACAGAGACTCTCTAAAGGAAAAAAGTGGTTGATATGGAAGGGCAGACTAGATAGGCCATGTGGTCTTTTTCTGCCATTATGTTTCTATGAGCCAATTGTCTAGGCAGGGATAAACACAGTGCCCTGGACTTCATAGATGAGTTATTGCAACTGCTAGGCACTTCGTGAAAACACATGGAACAGAGGAAAGGCCGAAGGACAGTACCCGGTACTGGTAGTGCCAAGTCTTGAACTGGAATCGAAGGCATTTCCAATGCTGGGGATGAATGGGGATGTGAGCATATGTGTCCATTAAGTCTAGAGAGGCTAGCCAATCATTGCGGCAGAGCAGTGGAAGGATGTTACTGAGAGTTTGTTTTGAATTTCTCTCGCTTGATGTGAAGATTTAGTCTGTGAAGCTCAAGTATGGTATGAAGGCTACCAGACGTCTTTGGAATAAGGAAGAACAGCAAGTGGAAGCCTTGACTGAACTGCTCCATGGTACTACTTCAATGGCCTTGCTGCTGAGCAGGTTGGCAATCTCCTGGGGCAAGATGGGCAGGTGGTGTGCCGATATTGTGCTGGTCAAGGGGGGGGGGGCAGGATGGAGGAAGACCGCAAAGTTGATCCTGTATCCCACTGTAATGATGTCACCAATCTGTTATGATGGTCTGCCAAGCCTCTCTGAAATGCAGAACCCTGCCCCCTACTACCATGTAGTCAAAAACTGGAAGCAGCCTTGGTAGCTGGCACTGAGGTGGTTGAGTGTTGTTTCCTCTCCCTTTGTTTGAAATGCTGTCTGTAGGGCCCTGAGCCAGTAGTCTGGAATATGATTGGGACCTTCGAGAGAGGTAGAAATACTGGAAGTATTGATAGGGTATACTCTGTGGAACTGTGGCTGGTGAGGCTTCAGGATGGGTTTCGCAGGTTGAATCATGAGCTCCCTGAATGTAGGGGAGTGGTCCTTCACCTGGAGAGGGACTAGTCAACCAGGGAGAGGGACCTTGGGTGGACCCTCGGGGGTCTCCAAGTGCCTCCTGGTGGCAAAGCTGAAGTGAGGTAGATGGCTGATCTTCACAAGGTGGAGCACTGCACAAATCTATGAAGTAGGGACAGTAGACTGTTATTGAAACTCCACATACCCTGTGCTGATGCTGGCATGGGCGGCTCGAGGCCTGTCTGCCTTATTATGAGGTCCCCCACTGCTAAGAGGTTTCTCTGCAGCTTTGTGCTTGAGACTCCAGGAAGATTGGGGACTGGCTGACCCTCTCCGGAGTGGTCTACGAGTCATGCTGCTTGCAGTGCTTGGATTTTGCTCTGTGATTTGCCATCATGGGGACTGAATCAGCCTGTGGAAGTGAGGGGAGAGTCTCTGGATTTGAGGGGGAGGGGTGGAGCCATGGGCCTGAAAGTGCAGGCTCTGGACTGTGCTTTACTGTGCTGGCGCCGGCAGAAGTCTGCCTCTGGCCACACAGCTGCCCCTTCAGTCCCCGATCATGCCTTGTCTGGGCCTGATGAGGCTGAGGTGAGGGTGGAATAAACAGGAGCCACAATTGAGTTGTGCATGCCACGGGGCTGGCAGAGGGGTTTTTGAAAGCACTAGCTGGAGGATTGTAGCGTTCGCGGCTGACTTTTTTTTCTTTTTTTGATGAGCCCAATCTTGCTGAGGAGTAAGGTTGAAATGTTGCCAAGCCAAACAATGATGCTGAAAGCAAAGTGAAAGGGAAAGCGTAGTTACTTACCAAAAACAGGTGTTCTCCAAGACAGCAGGAATCAGTCCTCACATATGGGTGACGTCAGCGTAGAAGGAGCCCGCACGAATCCAATCCCCAGCTTTCAAAGAAAGCTTTTGGGACCGACACCGTGCATGTACGGTCTCCTTCCCACCCAAAGGTGCCATCTTACCTCAATTTGTTGACATAGCTCAAAAAAGCATAAAAGAAAACAACTCCATGGGGAGGAGGGAGGATTGTGAGGACTGATTCCTGCTGTCCCCGGAGAACATCTGTTACAGTCGAGTAACTACACTTTCTCCGGGAACAAGCAGGAAGTCAGACCTCACATATGGGGCTCCCAAGCTTCAGCCGGCTCCTGATTGGCCTTGGGTGCGGTGTTTGGGGAGGAGCAGACTTCCCGCTCTCTCACCTGATGCCGATCAGGGCCTGTGCAGGACTTCAGCGGCGCTGGGGATCACTGCTTCTGATTCTCGCCCGCCGGGGCTTTAAATTTAAACAGTGACATATTCATAAATGACCTGGAAAAGGAAATAACGAGTGAGGTTATCAAATTTGCAGATGACACTAAACTATTTAAAGTTGTTAAACCCAAGAGGATTGTGGAAAATTGCAAGAGGATCTTGATAAATTGGAAGACTGGGCATTAAAATGGCAGGTGAAATTTAATGTGGACAAGTGCAAAGTTATGCACCTAGGGAAGAACAACCCAAACTATGGTTACACGATGCAAAGTTCCACATTAGGAACCACCACCCAGGAAAAAAATTTAGGCGTCATTGTGGATAACATGTTAAAACCCTCCGCCCAGTGTGCAGCGGCAGCCAAGAGAGCAAATAGGATGCTAGGTATCATAAGGAAAGGAATGGAAAATAAAACAAAGGATATTATAATGCCTCTATATCGCTCCATGGTGAGACCGTACCTTGAATATCATGTGCAATTCTGGTCGCTGTATCTTAAAATGGATATAGCTTTATTAGAAAAGGTTCAGAGAAGAGCCAACAAAATGGTAAAGGGGATGGAAGGATACCCCTATGAAGAAAGGCTAAAAAGGTTAAGGCTCTTTAACCTGGAAAAGAGACGGCTGAGGGGAGATATGATCGAAGTCTATAAATTAATGAACGGAGTGGAATAGGTAAACGTAGATCGATTGTTTATGTTATCAGAATTTAGAAAGACTAGGGGACATGCAATGAAGCTACAGGGTAAACTATTTAAGACTAATAAAATAAAATATTTTTTCACTCAACGTGTAATCAAACTCTGGAATTTGTTACGGGAGGATGTAGTAAAGGCTGTTAGTGTAGCTGGGTTTAAAAAAGGTTTGGACAAGTTCCTGGAGGAAAGGTCCATAAACCATTATTAAGAAGGGACCCAGGATATCAATGCTTGACCCAATACAAGCATTGTGGAACCTGTGTCCTTTGGGGAAACTGCTAGGTACATATGACCTAGATTGGCCACTGTTGGAAACAAGATACTGGGCTTGATGGACCTTGGTCTGCCCCACTATGGCATATCTTATGTTCTTAAGATGAAGGGGGATAGGCTTAGGAATAAAATGTGGAAATATTTCTTTATGGAAAGAGTGGTAGATGCGTGACAATCTTCCAGTAGAGGTAGTAGAGATGAGGACAGTTTCTGAATTCAAGAAAGCATGGGACAAACACAGAAAATCTCTACAGGAAAAAAAGGGACCTTAATAGTTGGTATGGAAGGGCAGCTAGGATAGGCCATATGGTCTTTATCAGCCGTCATGTTTCTATGTTTCATTGTGTGTCCCCTAGGTCTTTGGACTTTTTGAAAGAGTAAAACAACTTATTCATGTTTACCCCTTCCAATCCACTCATTTTACAGACCTCTATCATGTCGTCTCTTCTCTTCTCCAAGCTGAAGAGCCCTAACTTTTCAAGCAGGATATTGCTCCATCCCCTTTATCATTTTGGTTGTCTCTCTCTGTACTTTTTCTAATGCCACCCTCTCTCTTTTTTTAAGATACAGTGACCAGAATTGCACACAATACTCAAGCTGCATTGCACCATAGAGCAATAAGTAAGCGTAAAATAAGCTTAAGCTTTTTTTTATTTATTTTTTTTATTTTATTTATTTATTTTATTGTACTCTCGATCCCTTTCCTTTTATTTCCTATCATTCTATTAGCTTTCTTGGCTGGTGCTGTACACGGAGCAGTGGATTTTAACCTATTATCCATGATGGTTCCTATTGTGAAACCCTGCATCACATAGCTACAATTTGGGTTGTTCTTTCCCTACATGCATAACTTTGAATTTGGCCAATTTAAATTTCATCTGTTATTTGAATGCCCAGTCTCCCAATTTCTGAAGGCCTTCTTGCAATTTCTCACAGTCCTCTTGTGTTTTAATAACCTAGAATTATTTTCTGTCTTCTGCAAATTTGATCACCTCACTCATTGATCCCATTTCCGGGTCATTTATAAATATATTAAAACTACCACTACTATTAGTACAGATCTCTGAGGCATTCCATTATTCCCATTTCTATATTTAGAAAATTGAATATTAGCCCTATTCTCTGTTTTATATTTATTTATTTAAGCAATTTATATTCCACACACTAACGCTGTGGAGTACCGTAAAGCGTAGTTACTCAACTGTAACAGGTGTTTTCCAGGGACAGCAGAAATCAGTCCTCACATATGGGTGACTTGGCACTGAAGGAGCCCTCGCGGAAGCATCCCTCCAGATTTCAAAGAGAGCCTTTGGGAGATGCCACCACGCATGCACAATCCCCTTCCCACCCAAAGATGCCATGTTGCTCAGTCAAATGACATAGCTAAAAAAGGGCAAAAATAAAAGATGGTAAAGGGGCAACTCCAAGGGGAGGAAGGAGGGTTGTGGGACTGATTCCTGCTGTCCCCGGAGAACACCTGTTACAGGTGAGTAACTACACTTTGTCCGGGAACAAGCAGGAAGTCAGTCCTCGCATATGAGACTCCCCAGCTACTGGCTACCGAAAGCCCACAGCAAAAATCAGGACCCCATCATGGAGAGCCGCAAGCAGCAGCAATTGCGTCCGTGTCCACAGATCACAGTAAGACCCCTGTGCCCAATGAGTCAGAAGGTAGGAGTTGCCTAAACCCCGAAAAGGTTACGGAGCACAGCCTGGCCGAAGGCACTGTTCCGTCAGGAATCTCTTTCCAGGCAGTAATGGGCTGCGAAATTGTGGACTGAAGACCAGGTGGTGGTCCAGCAGATGTTCACCATTGGGACAGAGTGCAAGTTTGCTACCGAGGCCACCATAGCCCTGACACAGTGCGCCATGACACGGCCTTCCAGCGGGAACCCCGCATTCTCATGGTCACCATGTCCCCCAGCCTACTGGAGTCATATGAGACAAAAAACTGAGTAGCTTTGCAGTGGCCCTGAGTGCGTTGGATATAGAAGGGACAAATCCCTCTAACAGTCCAAGGTGTGAAGGACTGTCTCCGCCTGACTGGAGTGAGGTCTGGGAAAGAAGGTAGGGAGTACCACTTCCTGGTTGAGATGGAAGGGCGATACTACCTTCGGAAGGAATTTGGGGTGCGTGCGAAGCACTACTCTGTTCTTGTAGAACCTGGTATAAGGTGCCTTCACCACTAGGGCCTGAAGCTTGCTAACTCTGCGAGTGGAGGTGAGCGCAACCAGGAACGTCACCTTCCAAGAGAGGTAAAGAAGGTGGCAGGTAGCCAGGGGCTCGAAGGATGGTTGAGTGAGCTGCCCCAACATCACGTTGAGGTCCCATTTGGTTGCCGGAGGGTGAACCGGGGGCTTCGATAAGAGCAGACCACTAAGAAAGCGAGTCACCAGAGGCTGGACCGAGAAGGGCTTGCCATCCATGGGATGGTGGTGCGCCACCAAGGCACTAAGGTGCACCTGGACAGAGTTAGACTTGAGCCCAGATTGCAAGAGGTGGAAAAGGTACAGTAATACCAGTCCCGCCGGGCAGGAGAATGGGTCAGCCCCGTGCTCAGCACATCAGGCCAGAAAACTGCACCATTTGAGGGCATAAGCCTTCCTAGTAGAGGCCTTGTGAGAGGCCAGCAGAATCTCTTCCACCTCAACCGAGAGGTTGAAAGGGGCTAGGGTCACCCTTTCAGCAGCCAAACTGTCAGCGACAGGGAGCCCGGGTTGGGGTGCAGAAGAGAGCCCCCCTCCTGAGACAGGAGTCCCGGAAAGGTCCCCAAGGGGATGGGGGTCTCCACCGTTAACCGGAGGAACAATGGGAACCATGGTTGCCTGGGCCACCAAGGGGCTATCAGGATGAGCAAGGCCTTGTCACAGAGGGTCCTGAACAAGGTTTTGGCAATCAGTGGTGTGGGAGGGAAGGCGTACATGAGGCCCTCCAACAATGAGATGAGGAACGCATCCTCTGCTACCCTGGAGGTGTGGGCCTGTCAGGAACAGAAGCGGGGCAACTGGAAGTTGTCCAGGCTGGCGAACAGGTCCATCACGGGTTCCCCCCAGATCTGGAAAAGCCAGTCGGCCACCCTGCGGTCCAGCTGTCACTCGAGCAGCTGGAGGACTCTGCTCAGCCTGTCGGCCAGAAGCTTGTTCTAGCCTGGTAGCTACACTGCCTGCAGGAGAATACCCTGTTAGATTGCATATGAGCAGAGGAACACTGTCTCCCGACAGAGGGCACGAGACCCCATGCCCCCCTGTTTGTTCACATAGAACATCGCCACCTTGTTCTCCGTCTAGACCAGCAAAAGCTGGTGATGCAGGTGGTGGCAGAAAGTTTGCAGGACCAAGTCTATGGCCTACAGCTCCAGGAGGCTGATCTGCTGGGTGCTCTCGCGTGGTGACCAGATTGCCCTGGGTGCGTAGCTCCCTGCAGTGGGCTCCACAGCTGAGGAGGGAGGCATCCATGGTGAGGACCCTGGAGGGGCTCAGGGCCTGAAAAGGCATGCCCACCTCGAGATGCTGGAAAGACTGCCACCAGACCAGGGAGTCTGCCAGTTGACGGGTTACAGAGACTCTGTCTCGGAGGCGTCCCGTGGCCTAACACTACTAGTCCTGGAGACACCACTGCGCCGCCCTCATGTGGAGGAAAGTATCTGGGGTGACATGGACTGTGGAGGCCATGTGCCCGAGGAGGTACAGAAGAAGCTGAGTGGGCACAGAGGGACGGTACTGTACGTCTCGTGCCAGAGTCCTGAGACAGTAAGCTTGGTCCCTGGGCAAGAAGGCCTTTGACTGGAGGGTGTCGAGCTTTGCACCGATGAACTCTAGACATTGTTCCGGGAGCAGGTGAGACTTTTAATAGTTTAAGACAAATCCCAAGTGCTGCAGAACCTGGATGGTGCGTGTGGTGGCCTGCTGCACCTCTGAGGCTCTGCCTTCCTTTATGAGCCAGTCGTCCAGGTAGGGGAAGACAAAGACCTCTTGGAGAAGGAGGAAGGCAGCCACGACTGCCAGGCATTTTGTGAAGACCTTTGGGGAAGAGGCCAAGCCAAAAGAGAGCACCCTGTACTGAAAGTGCCTGCCCCCTTCTATGAACTGCAGATACTGCCTGTGGTTGGGGTGAATGAGGATGTGGGTAAGGAGCATAGCCAATCTCCCTGCTGGAGGCAGGGCAGCAATATTCCAAGGGAGAGCATCTTGAACTTCTCCCTCACCAGGAATTTGTTGAGGTTGCGCAGGTTGAGGTGGGCCTTAGGTCCCCTGTTCTTTTTGGCACGAGGAAGTACCTGAAGTAGAACCCCTTGCCCTTGAGGTGGTGGGGCACCTGTTCCATCATCCTGTCCTCAAGAAGACCTGTCAACTCCATAGAAGATCAGTAGAAGATCCCGGTGAAGGGGAAACCTGAGGGGCTATCCCGGAAAATAAGGGGGAGATGTCTGAGTCAGGTGGAGGAGGTAACCCTCCCTGATCACTCAAAGTGCCCAGGAATCGGTGGTGATGGTCAGCCACCTTTGAGAATATGTGGGCTGCTGATTTCCTTGGGGTAGATAGGCTATGCTCAAGGAGTCAAAAACTCCCCCCTGGCTGGGCCGGAGCCGGTGCCTGGGTTTTGGAGCCTTCTGCTTACGAGGGCTGTGCCCATGTCCTTTGGCCTGCTGACCCTGTTGGAGAGCTGGGGAAGCCTGAAAAGGTGGGTAGTCTCTGTAAGCAGCCCCTTTCCTTGTGTAGAAGGACTTTTTACCTGAGCCCTTCCGTCGGGGAGGGGCAGCGGTCTTCTTAGAAAGCCTGGTCCTCGTCATGAACTCAAGTCTGCAGCTCGGCAGCCTTGTCGGTCATGAGTTTGCCAAAGAGGTTCTCTCCTTGGCTGGGGACATTGACCGATTTGTCCTGAACCCACAGCTCGAGGTCGGACAACTGAAGCCAAGCTTGGTGCCATGCACCGATGCCCGCCGCCGCTACTCAAGCCGCTGTCTCGAACCTAATATAAACAAATGTGATATGTTATTTTTACAATGTAATATAATTATTGTATTCCACTCATCTACCACTATGTAATATAATATAATGCCATCGGGCGCCAACCCTCTTCAGCTCCCGCCACCACCAGCAGCTTTCCCCTTCCCGGGGATCGAGCCACCAACAGCGGGAGGGGCCTCCGGAGCATCGCGGCCCAATCGGGGCTCAGCAGAGGAAGTTTAAACTTCGCGCCATCGGGCGCCGACCCTCTTCAGCCCCCGCCACCACCAGCAGCTCTCCCCTTCCCGGGGATCGAGCCACCAACAGCGGGAGGGGCCTCCGGAGCATCGCGGACCAATCGGGGCTCAGCAGAGGAAGTTTAAACTTCGCGCCATCGAGCGCGCCCGCGCCTGGCGGGCCCGTGCCTGAGGGCCCTTTGGCGTGGCCCTTAGGCGAGGCATGATAGGCGACACGAAAATATTCCAAACCAGCTCACCAGTGACCCGACTTCACTCAGCACCCGCCGCCTTCTTCGGCTCTCCCCAGTCGGGGGATCGAGCCTCAAGCGGCATGAGGAACGGCTCCAACATCCTGCCCAATCGGGGCTCCAGCCAGGAACTTTAAAAGTTCGCGCCATCGGATGGGCACACGCTAACAGCAAACCCATCCAGCTACAGACAGCAACGCCATTCAGTATCCCTGAACCCTACACCACACAAGAAGCACTAGTCCGTTCTAAGCTGCCAAGCTCACATTGGAATATTACAAAACAAAGCAGCCCATTCGATGGACTATTATTAGGCCACTTTATCTTACAAAGTAACCTGTTAGCATCATAGTTTATTTTGTACCATCTCAGTATTGCAATTTTGCCTGTTGAAGATTCAATATAATCTGCTAGCTTCATACTCTACTACTGTATCATCTCAGTATTGCACCCTCTCTTTAAAGATAGTCAATATCTTAGCATGTAAACTGTACCTGCTCAATTTTGCATTCCCGTATTATTGCTCCTCTGTACTGAAGAATCTCATCACTGTACCGTGTCTCATAACTGCATTGTTCTACCCCAGTATTGCACTTCCCCGCTTGTAGCTACAGTGTCTCACACACAATCCAAATCCTCAGAATGGCCCTCCAGGTCGCTGTCATTCTTAGCTTCTACCTCCTCACCCACTGGCTTGGAACCTCCCAGGCCCTTTACAAGCCACATGGCAGGATTCCAATCCTGAATAGCCATGGAAAAAGATGGAATGGTCCCCCTTACTCAAATCCAGGAAGTGACACCCACACGCGCAACTCCCACCTGATACATGTAGCACTCCAGCTAGCCAAGACACCCAGCCAGGAAAAACCTTCGAGATGCCAACCCCTAAAATGTGCCATCATCAACGCGCGTTCCATTCGCAAAAAATGGCCTGTTGTCCTTGACACAATCTCCTTTTATGACCTTGAGATACTTATGATCACAGAAACTTGGCTATCATCAGAAGACAACGTCCTCCTCAACCAACTATTACCCCCCCAATTTCTCCATACATACGAGACATCGAGAAAACAAAAAAGGAGGAGGGGTGCTCATAATCTCCAAATCAGACCTCAACTTCCACATTTTGGACTCTTCTAGCACAAACAGCCTGGACATCCTCTCCGTTGCCAACCAACAATGCTCCCTCAACCTGTTATATAGAACACCATCTACTTCTCCAGATGACTTTCCAACCATTATTGACCTTGCAGCTAACACCCTCACTCCCAATAAACCGAATTGGATAATGGGTGATTTCAATCTCCCATCTTTACCCCAAAGCCACGCAACTGCGTTCCTTGATGCAATGGAAGACCTGGGACTCAAACAAATCATCAAGGAACCCACACATACAAAGGGGAACATTCTTGACTTGGTATTTGTTCCACACCCAGTCATGGACCAAAACCACAATCCTCCAATATCAGTCGTGGATGTACCCTGGTCCGACCACAAATTGATCATTATCCAGATACCCATCAACAATGACCAGCTGAACAGAAGCCGACCTACGAACATCACCTCTCGAACTGCCACTAGATGCTTTCGCCCCTTCGATAGGGAACACATCCTTTCGGAGACCCCATCACTCAACAACAAAACCACGCCGGATCTTGATGAACTAATTTCTTACTGGAACTCCAGCTTGCTTGCCATCTCACAACACTCGAACCCTAAGAATACAGCAAGGTCAAAAAGAAGCGCCGCCCCATGGTTCTCCCCTGAGCTGCGATCTTCTCTTACGCAACTACGTAGACTTGAACGCCGATGGCGTCGATCGCGCTCAACTGAAGATCAGACCGCTTACCGAACCCACCTTGCAATACACCGAGAAACAATCACTACCAAAATGAGACAATATCACACTGACACCCTAAAGAGGTCTCTGAATAAACCACGTGACCTCTTCAACTTGGTCAAATCCCTCTCAAAGGAACCATCTCCCGAACAACACAGCGAGATTCACCCGCAAGAATTCGCTGATTACCTGCAATCCAAGATTGTGCAAACCAACAAAGTTTCAGCAGTCCCATATCAAGAACCAACGGGACTATCCCCACTGAACATATTTTCCACACCATCCACTAAATGTATCGAGGACACCATAGCATCTCTCAACACCTCCACTGCACAGACTGACCCATGTCCAGCTTTTTGGATCAAGGAGCTACGTGATGTGTTCAGCCCTGTCATCGCAAATATAATGAAGCTCTCCTTCACAACAGGATATTTTCCCACCTCACTCAAGCAGACTTCCATTAGGCCACTATTGAAAAACCCCAAACTTGACCCCCAAAGAGTTGACTCCTATCGGCCAATAGCCAGTATCCCCCTCTTGGCCAAAATAATTGAGAAAGAGGCACAACGTCAAATTCAAGATCACATAGATGCTGCTGCTCCCTTAGACAGTTGCCAACATGGGTTCAGAGAACATCATGGTGTCGAGACACTACTCACTGGTCTATTCAACGATATCATCATAGGAATTGACAACATCCATCAAGGCTTTGTGCTCATCTTCCTAGACATCGCTGCGGCGTTCGACTCCGTGAGTCACGAAATTCTCCTCGGAAGACTGCAAGAGAAGGGCGTCTGCGACAGTGCACTAGGATGGTGTAAGTCTTATCTGGACGGTAGATGGCAATATGTGAAGTCTGGATCAGAAGAGTCAACACATTTCCATCAAAAGCAAGGGGTACCTCAAGGCTCCTCGTTATCCTCCTTAATTTTCAATATTTACATGCAGCCCATTTGCAATATCATAAGATCATTCAATGTGAACTGCTTGATATATGCAGATGACATTCTCCTATACATGCCTTTCTCCACAACTCACATGGACCTGGCCCCACTCACAGATTGCTTCAATGCAGTTTCAACATGGCTCCAGACACAGAACCTACGCATTCAACATAAAAAAACAGAGGTGCTATTCATCACCAGAGACTCCAACTTTACTCCCGCATCCCATGTCTGTGTCAAGGAAGCTGACTTGCAAACTAAAGATGCAATAAAATACCTGGGAGTTACTTTGGACCAACGTCTAGATATGAAACGCCACATAAGCAACATAGTCAAAGCCGTCTATTTCAAAATCCGTTCACTCAAGCACCTACGCTCCCTATTGGACCCAGATGATTTCCGAACCATATATCAAGCGCTGATCCTGCCACATTTTGACTTTGCAAATGCCATCTTACAAGGTCTCCCCCAATCCACACTAACCCCCTTACAGTTGGCCATGAATGCCGCAGCTAGGGTCCTCTACGGAGCATCCAGAAATGACCACGTGACCCCCATTCTCAAACAGCTGCACTGGCTACCGATCCATGGGAGGATCACCTTCAAAACCCTTCTATTAGCATTCAAGGCAACCAAAGGTATTTCATCCTCCTCACTCACGCATCTTATCCACATTGTCCCCCCCAACAGATCCAGAAGAGCAACAGCTGTAAACTTGCTAACAACACCAAAGGCATCGACAAAGTCCAACACGACAACCACAAACAGGGCGTTCAGTTTTTATGTCCCCAAATGCTGGAATGCTCTACCCCCTGACATTAGGACCATTGCCAATCTATATCAGTTCAGGAAGGCTCTCAAAACCCACCTTTTCCTCCAATACTTCCCAGCCAGCAATTGATCCTAGATATCCCTCTCAAGAAATGACCCACTCTAGAAAGGCCCTTACATGCTTTATCTGTTTTTTACCTATCATTGCAGTGTAAATAGCTTATGTATATAGTTTACCCTGTTATCCAAGTTTGTAATCCTGTTCGATGTAAAACCTGACAGCTTGTCATCATGGCCGTTATGTTATGATGTAAACCGCGCTGATACTAAATAGCGCGGTATATAAGAAACTGTAATAAATAAATAAATAAATAAATAATACTCAAGCCGCTGTCTTGAACCTAATATAAACAAATGTGATATGTTATTTTTACAATGTAATATAATTCTTGTATTCCACTCATCTACCACTATGTAATATAATTTTGTATGTAATGACTTTCTGATCCCTTTGTTGTATGTCTGCATCCTGGAAGGAGAGACTATGTGGCTAATAACACGTAGCCTGCCACAGGTGCGGAAGTGCAAAGAAGTGGAGTGAAATAGTATTAACCAATGAGTTATAGACATGCTGGAAGAGGGAGAGGACATAGTGTACTATAAAAGAACTGTGAATCAGAGGATAGGTGTGTCTGCTCAGTCAAGCGGGCACCATTCTTGCAAGAATGTAATTAAAGTAACCTTTTGTTTCACTGAGGAGTCTGTTATTGTGTAAAAAATGCTATGTTTTATTACAGATTGGGCGCTCGTCCGAGAGTGTGTCATCGCTGGAGCAGACCACCACCGCCGCCGAGGATGGGGAGATGCGTCCCACTGAGTTCAACGGCCTCGTGTATCGACGACGGGGGGCTCTGACAGTGTACTGACAGTAAAATCCTGAGACCATGAAGGAAAAATCAATACAGACTCAGTGGAGCAGACCAGGTATTAAACAGGCACAAGCGCGTCAACCAGGTAACTCCGTGCACGGATCAAGGTAAGAAATAAGACTGTAAAGTATTACCCTTGGTGGTTGGGTATCGAGACAGATTGTTGTGTGTATGAGACGTGTCCTAGATACGAAGTGAGTGGGTAGTCTCAATCCGCAGTTCCGACACATCCGCGAGGAGTGCGGCCGGAGAGAGATGAAGTGAAAAGCACATTGGTGAAAGGAGTCTCGATGGGATTAGGAATTCTAAAGGAAACTCGAGTAAGGACGGGGCTGACAGTACAGGTCCCGGGGACATTTCTCCAGACAGTCTATTAGGGAGGATGTTGAAGTAAATGACAGAGTAATGAACACACTAAGGGGTATGTTTACTAAACCGTCTTAATGTGCGCTCTGTGACATTATCGCGCGATAAGGTACCTTATTGCGCGATAATGGCACTTTTCAGGCGCACAGGTACCCAGGGGCGGAGAGAAGGGGTCAATGGGCGGAGAGTGGGAGGGGAGAGGCTCTCTGCACACTAACGCTGTGAAATCCGAGGCTGAAAACTAATGCCAGTGAAACCCTGGCGTTAGAGCTGATTTAAAGGGAAGAGAAACCATTTCTGTCAGCAATGTACAGCAAAATCAGGGAAACCTACAAGAAAGTGATAAGTGTGATACATGTGCACGGAACAAAAGTGCAAATAAACATTGAAAATGACCCCAACAAAATATTAAAAAAAACATAACCAAGCTGGGCAATAGTGATATTAATGGGAAACATCGAAAAACACTCCCAAGAAAGCTCCAAAAAAAAGATATGAATTTTGAAAGGGTCTACGCTCCGTCCCCATACAAGGTGAATGATCCCACAGTGAAATAACGCTGATCAGGGTTTCCCTCTCCATTGGACAGGTTTCCTATGGCATGCACATGTTCCACAACAGCAGGGCGGGCATGTCGGAATGGGCAACTAGACAGATGCTGGGAAAGGGGACACAGAGGGCTGCAGACGGCACATGCTGTGCTGCAGCTGGGCCAAAGTGCGGACTAGGGTGATGCCTAGGTGGCCCATAGGAATGCTGAAACAGTAGAGCAGCCAGACAGCAACTGATTAGGGCCCAGCATGGGCACAAGTGTGCTTCCCACAGTGTCACAGGGGATAGTACCCAGCAGGTACCCCCAAGGGCACAGAACATTGGCAGGTGGTGCTGGGGGGAAGCGTGGACATCTATGCAGGCAACCCTACCCCAGAACCTGCACCATAGGCAATGGATGGCCTGAGACTGCGCTCCACCAGCAGACGGGCATGTCAGCAGGGTGGCAGAGGGGTACTGGTGGTGGAGGGGGCAGTGGCAGCTGCCCAGAGCAGACCATGGCCTAGCCCTGTGTAGGTGGGTGCTATGCACTGCAACAGACAGGCCCTGTCTGACGAACAGTCATGGTATCCCCAGGGAATGCACTGTCTCTGTGACAACATGGTGGTGCAGTGCACACAGCCAGTGTGTTCAGAAGCAGAAGGTCACAGGTTCAAGTCCCAGCTGTGGTTCCTGCCAACCCAGCCCCCATATTGTACCCACTACTACAACGTGCTAATACAGACAGAACCTGTAGTGCAGATGATGTAGACATGCCCAAAACACCTACATTTTACCCTATAGAGCACAGACACCATAAACATGCGCATTACCTAGAGCAGAGTCTCCCAAATGCAGTCCTGGAGGGCCAAACACCATTCGGCCTCAATTTAGATAAAGATTTTTCTGTTTTTCTCTAAAACATTTTTATGTCTTTGGTTTCCCATGGTGTTCCTATATAGTCGTTTAATAAGTTTTTATATAGTGTTTTACTTTACAGTTTCCAACGGAATAATGTCTTTTATTCATTTGCCTAGACCCATATCCGTTTGGTTTTTCATGTAAGTTCAGCAGCCACGGTACATCTTTGTTCTCCTTGTCCTTTTCAGAATATTAGTGCACGATAATTGAGAAGCTTTCTTCTTTTCTATTGATGGGTTCACTTTTATTTTGTATTAATGAGACATTTTTTTAGATTTACCATTTTTTGTAAGTTTCTACTTATGAAGAACTCAGTGTAGATGGCGGATTTTTTTGTCGAATTAGAATTGGTCCAGCCCCCATCACACCCCCTTTCTTCCCGCTCCTTGGCGGTTCTACAAAACCTATGCGCATGAGCCGGCGTTTTCAGAATAACTGTGTATCAGAGAGATAAGCATGAATACTGTTCTGTGAGCCAAGAATATTTTGAGCTCTTTACAAGCACGTTATGTGACTGAGGTACGTGGAAATAGAAATTGCATAATATAAGCAGAATGCTCACAACGCCAGTTTCAATGTTATTATTTCTACACGCTCGTTGTTTTCAATTTTTTTCAGCTAGAATAGAGCCTCTCAATTACTTTTCTTCGTCTATGGTTCGATTATGTCTAAGTGCTCCTTTTTATATGTTTTTTTTAGGATATTTATTTTTAGGTATGGTTTTACATGGGATTGTCAGTCCGGAGCAGTTTATTTACATCGTCTCTTAGACAGCAACAATTTAGTGTTCATTTCATGCTCAGCTGAATGCTTAGCGAAATGAAGCCTGCAATCGCAAATACGGCCTCCTACCCTTCCATTCTAGCAAACAAATTTAGGAATTGTTTTTGTAGATATTAAAGATGGTATCTAGTGGAATAAAGTCTGCTATTAATAGTATTCCCTTTCACCATTTTCGCTCCTGCTGCGTTCTGTTCCTCTTTAGTTACACTTGTCCCCAGTTTTATTTAGGTGGTTTTACAGTTATGATATTTATTATGTATGTTAAAAAGATATTGCTATTCTTATCTATTTATTTGTCTGTGGGCTATTTATTTTATTTTGCGCTCCTGTTGCCTTTTGTCCCACTTTGTCCCTAGTTTAATTTAGTTGGTTTTAGACTTTTAATATTTACTATGGATGTTTTAAAGGAAATTGCTATTTAAAGTTATTTATTTGTCCGTGGGTTATCTATTTTAGCTTGACAAGCACAGTTTCCTTTGAAGGCCACAAGTTGATGGGTCTTCTCGCAGAGGTACCTATTGTTTGCCACATTTCTGTTCTGTCTTCGAATCTGTTTTTATTAGTTTATACTCCGATCAGTTATATGTATACAGTATGATTCTATTTAACTATTTATAATTGTGTATCCACACTTTCCATTCTTTTTATTCATTTTATATTATATTTATTAGCTTATTTATGATAACTATTTCCATGCATATATGTATGTTTTATGGATTATATTTATTGCTCTGTTCTTTCACATTATTTTAATTATGTTCTTGTATCAAATGTTCATGTTTTCTATGTTTGTAGGATTTGACCTGATCAACCCCTGACGAAGGTTTGCGAAACACAGCCTGTGTCGGGATGACGAGAGGCTTTTGTTAAATAAAATTGTTTTTCCACTTTAGTCACAGTGCAGATGACGTAGACATGCCCAAAACACCTACATTTTACCCTGTAGAGCACAGACACCATAAACATGCGCATTACCTAAAGCAGAGTCTCCCAAATGCAGTCTTGGAGGGCCAAACACCATTCAGGTTCCATGCTGCCTCTAATAAATGTGGCTGTGCTGCATTGCTATGCACTGCCCCCATGGTATGCAAATGTATCTCATGCATATTCATTAGGGACAGCATGAAAACCCGAACAGGGTTTGGCCCTCCAGGACTGGAGTTGGGAACCTCTGCCCTTGAGCAGCGGCCAACAGGGGCAGACACACCCGCACCCACAGGCTCCATTATCCCAAGCCTCCTGGAGAGGCAGGATGTTGGGCCCTGCGTGCATCTCCCCATACTAGCACTTGCATACCTTAGCAATGCAACCCTAAACATGGGAAAACTGTACACAGCTATCAAAAAGGTTGCTATGATAACTGGCAGCAATTCCTACGTTAAGCACAATTGGCTGATTGAGCTGCATCATAGCAACCTTTCTGATGTCTGTGGAGTGTGCCTCAGGTCTGGTGTCTGACAGAGTGACCACAACAGTATTGCTTACCATAGCCATGCCTGCACTGTGCCCAGGACTGGTGTGGTGGCCAGGGCTGCCAAACACCTCTATAGTTGCACAATGCTGGCATAGGTGTGTGGAGTGTGTGTCTGTCTATCCAGTGTGTGGTGACTGTCAACACCCTCCACAGCCCACACTGCTAGCACTGTTGCCAGTATTGGCCTGCATAATGTGCATAATGAGGAGCAAGGTACTGTGGGAATAGCCTGGATAGGGTGGCCTGGCCTGGCCGCATCTGCACAGGGCCATGGCTCGGACATTGTAGTGCCTGGCCACCACCTGTACAGACAGCGTGGCCACAGCATGTCCTGCTGGGAGGTCACTCTCACCCTGACTGAGCAGTGACCACGGCATGGCTAGGTTCCCCCATAGTGCTATATAGTATTTCTCTCATGTGATATTTATGGGTCCCTTTTGGGACCCAATCACTGACTTATCTGCTTGGTGTGTATGCTGACATCCCAGTTCTGGGTACACGCATCTCCTCCAGGACCATGCACTATGGACTAGCTAGCAGACTGTCTGCAGCTAGTATGTGTCTTGCTGGAACACCTTGCAGGGTGCAGCGGCTGGAGGCTTGCTGCTGGAGAATGTCATATAGTGGTGGGGGGCAGCTGAGCATTTCCAGGCCTACTGTCTGTCTGCTATTGCTTTATGGATGTGTACAGCTATGCATTGCCTGCCCTGTAGGGTGTCTGTTCCCCAGCAGGACTGGGGTTGATGGTCCCCTCTACTGCTACCATTGCAGGGAGGTAGAATGTGGATCTGTTGGTGGGTGATCCTGTTTCCCACCCTGAGCCTCAGAGTGTGGGTTGTGTGGTGGTACATAATCCGCCAATGGGTCCAAACACCCCCCCCTTCACCTACATCATGTAACCATGGCACCAACACAGGATATGCACTATTCTGGGTGCATCACAGCCCATAAGGGCTAGACATGACTGAGAAATACAAAAGGACACAGATGTAACCTAGATGTGTCTGCAGGAACTAACTATCACACACAGTAGCACTGATGGGGACCTGCAGCATGGCGTATTTCAGCCATGAAAGGTGCTGTGGACCTGGTGCTGGGCGCCCCACCTCACCGTCAGGGTGAGCACAGTACCCGCACAATTTGACGGTCTGTGGCTACTCTGTGCCAGTACCACACACGGTCAGTTCCCCCTACCAGGCCGAGGTGCTGTGGGGGTGCATACCCATCTTGTGCCCATCTGTCGACTGTTGATTTGCATGTGCAGTGCATCATGGGTACGGGTGGGTTAACCCTATCCTGGTAACCACAGCAGACAGTTTGTGTGGTGACGTGCAGTCCTTCTGCAGCCAGCTAGGGGTTTGTTAGCAGCTATAGAGCTGTAGCCCACTGGTTACTTCACTGCCTGTGAAGCCAGAGGTCATGGGTTCAAACCCATGGTGGGGTTATTTGATAGGGCTGTCTGAGGCATTGTCTATTTTTAATGTACATTAGTGCTGCCAGCAAAAACACCCTCAGAGTACTGTAACCTTAAGGTGCCTCATAAGGCGCCCCATAAGGCACCTTATAGGGCGCCCTATAAGGCGCCTTATAAGGCGCCCTATCAAGCGCCTTTTACGGTGCCTTATAAGGTGTCCTATAGGGGACATTATAGGGTGCCTTGGCGGACAGTGCACTTTATAATGTGCCCTATGGAGTGCATTATGGGGTGCCTTATGCGGCACCTTAGGTTACGCCACCGTGAGGGTGTGTTTGCTGGCAGCACTAATTAAAATAAAAGTAAAATGCCTCAAAAATCACTACCTAAACGTAAAGGGTGATGCCTCAGTCAGCCTTATGCATTAGGCACACTGGGGGATCGAACTCATGACCCCTGTACATCAGTCAGTGTATTAACCATTGTGCTACATCTCTGCTTCTATGTTTGCATGTCTGCGTGCCTACTTAAGAATATTGCGCGTTAACGTGCTTAGCGGTGTTTCGCCTGATAATGTGCGCAGCGCGTGTTATCGCGCGATAATTCCGTTTTGCTACGTTAAGACCGAAACGCCCACTCCTTTTATGGCATCCTGCACACTATTGCTGGGCGCACATTAAGACTGCTTAGTAAACATACCCCTAAGAATAAGGATAAAGCAAAGAAGTGTTTTAAGAATTGCTGTTTTACATGGACAAAAAAAACAAAACAGCATATAGCTAGCTGCAGTCTTCTGGCCAAAATTTGACACGGACGAAGGGCGGTTATGTCAAATCCTTAACTTATATGTAAACAGTGAAAAGATTAATTCAGCAAGTGTAAAGGAATTTGCTGCTGCCACAAGAAATAGCAGTGGTGTATGTAAACAGTCATTAAGCATGGAATTCTTTTGAAGTCAGAGGAAATAGATTAGCAGATGAAGCTACTTTAGAGGAAAACGTAACCCCTACAGTATATACAATTTAACCCCAGAAATAGGGAGTCAGGCAGCAAATTCCATATTTACTGAAAGGGAAAAATGAAAACTCGAAAATATAGGGGCAGTAGAAACTGAAAGGGGGAAAATGGGTTTTACCCGATGATAGGCAGATGGTAAACAAACAAACAATGAGAGAAATTATGGTCATTCTACATCAAGGAAGTCGTAGGAGTGTACAGGCAATGGTTCTAAGGCACTATGGGTGTATGGGAATATACACAGTAGCCAAGCAAGTGTGTGAAAGGTGTATAACGCGTAAGAAAATAAACAAAAAGGTCCTTAGGAAACAACCGCAGGGAGGCAGAGACCCTGGTCTTCATCCATTCTAAAGTATACAGGTTGATTTCACTGAGTTGCCCCTGGTTGGGAGGGTGAAGTACCTTTTGGTAATAGTGGACCATTTGACGGGATGGTTGGAGGCATATCCCATGGTAGCTGCCACGGCAATAGGAGTAGCAAAAATAGCCCTGGAACAAATCATTCCAAGATATGGAATGATAGGTCACATTGACCCGGACCAGGGAAGTCACTTCACAGCCAAGGTATTGCAAAACATAATGGAAACTCGGAGTATCCTGGGATTTCCATACTCCATGGCATCCACCCTCCGCAGGGAGAGTGGAATGCATGAATCAGACTATAAAGAAGCAGTTAGCCAAATTGATGTTAGAAACAAAATTACCTTGGACTAAGTGTTTGCCCTTAGCATTGTTAAGAATCTGAACAGACCCTCGGAAAGATTTAGGATTGTCCCCCTACGAAATGTTATTCGGATTACCCTATATGGGACAATTAAAGGAACCTCCTCAGTTTGAAACCAAAGATAAATTTCTTAAAGAATATATACTTGTGCTGTCCTCTTCTTTATCTGTTCTCAGGAATAAAGGATTGTTGGTACAAACACCCCCGTTGGGAGTTTGCAGTTCACGGTCTCAAACCAGGACACTGGGTCTTGATAAATTCTTGGAAGGAGTCCAAATTGCAACCAGACTGGGAAGGCCCGTTCCAGGTCTTACTGAGTACTGAGACTGCTGTAAGAACTGCGGAAAAAGATTGGACTCATACACGAATTAAAGGTCCAGTCGAAGCTCCTTCAGACGAACAATGGAAAGTCCAGGGAACTAATAACCCTCTGCGCCTGAAAATAACAAGGAAAACAGAAGAACAGGAGAGGAGTTGGTTAAAAAGGACTAATAAAAATTATAACATGGACAAAGAAAAGTGGATGGTGTTGTTATGGTGGGGAGGGGATCACTTTCTCTGTTAAGAGGAATGACATGGTATCTAGGACGGGGAAAGGGATGGATAGATGAACAAATACGAACACAGACACGATGGGGAAGGGTGTACCCTAAGATATTTACTGTAACCGTACCAGAGGGAGAGGGACCAGTGAGCCTAGAATTTGATGCCTGCCAAGTGATAAGTTGTGATGGGGGATACTACGAAAAGTTGTGGGGAAATAGTCATAAGTATATGTGTCCAGAGACTGCCCAGACACTTGTGTATGGGATGCCCTGTTACGGGTGGTGTCAGACGCTTGCTATCCTTGTCCTTATTAGGCGGTCACCTAGGGCGTGTGGTGCAAGCTGCCTTTGTAAAGAAAGCACAGTTACTTACCTGTAACAGGTGATCTCTGGGAACAGCAGGAATTAGTCCTCACATATGGGTACGTCAGCTTTTGGGGCCTCCCACTGCGCATGCGCGCTGCCTTCCCGCCTTCCTGACCAACTCTCCTCAGTTCGAGTTTAAAGCTGAGACAATAGAGAGAGGAAAGGAAAGAGAGAGATAGATACAACTCCTAGGGGAGGCGGGTGGGTTGTGAGGACTAATTCCTGCTGTTCCCAGAGATCACCTGTTACAGGTAAGTAACTGTGCTATCTCCAGGAACAAGCAGGAATAAGTCCTCACATATGGGGACTCCCTAGCTAAGATGCCTGGGAGATCCCCTGAAGGGTATGAGACCCTGAAAGGTTCCTCATCTTCCTATGGATCTCAGGCATCCATTCAGGGAAGGTGGGCTGGAGTTGTTCAAGAATGGAACAGGTGTCTGAGGACAGCCTGACCAAACAAGGCATCCCGGCGGGAGTCCTTGTCCAAACAGTAATGGGCTGTAAAGGTATGAACCGAGGCCCAGGTGGCTGCTCGACAGATCTGGTCAATGGACACAGAGTTTAAATGAGCCATAGAGGTGGCCATGGCCCTCACGTTGTGAGCGGTGACATGGCCCTCCAGAGAAAGGTTCTTACTCTGGTAAGCAAAAGAGATACACTGAGCAATCCAATTGGAGAGTGTTCTTTTGGAGACTGGAAGTCCGAAATGAGAAGGATCAAAAGCAACAAAAAGCTGAGAAGACTTTCGATGTTGCTGTGTCCTGTGGAGGTAAAAGGCAAGAGCTCTTTTACAGTCTAGAGTATGAAGGTTCCTCTCTGCACTGCATGCATGAGGAGCTGGAAAAAGACAGGTAAATATACCTCTTGATTAAGATGAAAAGGGGAGACCACTTTAGGCATAAAGTGGGGATTGGTCCTAAGGACCACCTTATCATGATGGAACCTTGTATAAGGTGGATTAGCCACTAGAGCTTGCAGTTCACTGATACGGCGAGCTGAGGTGACTGCAATAAGAAAAATAACCTTCCAGGAAAGAAATTTCAAGGAGGTAGTGGCTAAGGGTTCAAAAGGTGGCTTAATAAGCTGACCAAGAACCAAGTTTAAGTCCCATGCCACCGGAGGAGGTCGAATGGGAGGTTTAGTTAAGGTTAGGCCTCTCATGAATCTTGCAATAAGAGGATGAGAGGAAACAGGTTGTCCATTGATGGGCTTAAGTGATGCCGCAATAGCACTCAAATGGACTCTTACTGAATTCGTTTTGAGTCCTGCATTGGAGAGATGCAGGAGATATTCCAAAAGAGAATTCAATGGGAGTGCTAGAGGGTTAAGACCCTTTTGAGCACACCAAATGGAAAATCTTTTCCATTTAAAAGCGTAAGAACGCCTAGTGGAAGGTTTCCTACAGTCATGTAGGATATCCTTCACTTGCTGCGAAAGATTGAAGTGGTGAAGGTCTAGGCCTTCAGTAACCAAGCTCTGAGGTGAAGGGACTTGGGGTTTGGGTGCCACAAAGTCCCCTCCTCCTGAGACAGAAGGTCTGGAGCCACTCCCAAGTCCAGGGAGGGGGCTTGGGAGAGATGCAGAAGTAGAGGGTACCACACTTGGCGTGGCCAGCGTGGAGCTATGAGGATCATGGATCCTTGATCCCTTTGAAGTTTGAACAGAGTCTTGGGAATCAAAGGAATGGGAGGAAAGGCATACAGGAAGCCCTGACCCCAATGCAGGAGGAAGGCATCCTTGGCCTGAACTCCCTGACACGGAATTCTGGAACAGAACTGGGGAAGTTTGGCATTCCACGGACTTGCAAAGAGGTCTATGTCCGGGGTTCCCCATTTCTGGAAGATTCTGAGTACCTGATCCATGTGCAGGGACCATTCGTGTGGAAGCAGAACTCGACTGAGTCTGTCTGCCCAAGAGTTTTGGATTCCTGGAAGATATACTGCCAGGAGATGGATTTGATGCTCTTTGGCGAAGGCCCATAATCTTAGAGCTTCGTTGCAAAGCGACAGAGAGCCAGTCCCTCCTTGTTTGTTTATGTAAAACATGGCTACTTGATTGTCCGTGTGAATAAGGACTGTCATGTTGCTGAGGAGGGTATGAAAAACTTTGAGAGCCAGAAAGATTGCTCGAAGTTCCAAGTGGTTGATATGAAGGGTGGTCTCCCGTGGAGACCAAGTGCCCTGAGTGGAGAGATCTTGGAGATGAGCCCCCCAACCTGTTTGGGAGGCATCTGTTGTGAGGGTTGCTTGGGGCAACAATGGTTGAAAGGGGGCCCCCAACAACAGATTTTGAGTGGATATCCACCATTGGAGAGACCAAAAGAGACGATTGGAGTTTGCTATTTGGTCTGAGAGAGCTCCTGATGCTTGAGTCCACTGGGTGGATAAAGTCCATTGAGCTGCTCTCATATGTAGGCGAGCATAAGGCACCACATGCACTGTGGAGGCCATGTGGCCTAATAGTTGTAGCATCTCTCTGACAGTCAAGTGGCTTCTGGACTGAGTCTGAGAGGCTAAGTGCACTAGACGTTGGCAACGGGCCTGAGGTAGATAGGCCTTTGCAGTGGTGGTATCCAACCAGGCCCCTATGAACTCCAGGGATTGCGTAGGGGTGACTTGAGACTTTGGCAGATTGATCACAAGTCCCAGATACTGCAGGATGCGTCTGGTGCAATCCAGGGAAGTCTGAGCCTCGGACTGAGATGGAGCTCGGATGAGCCAGTCGCCCAGGTATGGGAAGACAAAAATTCCCAGGGTGCGTAGAAATGCAGCTACTATTGCCATGCATTTGGTAAATACCCTTGGAGCAGAGGCTAGACCGAAGGGAAGTACTCTGTACTGGAAATGTTTTCCCTGGAACAGAAACCGTAGGAATTTTCTGTGGGATGGATGGATGAGTATATGTGTGTACGCATCCTTGAGATCTAGAGAACAAAGCCAATCCTGACTCTGTAGGTATGGAAGGAGAGTACCTAGACAAAGCATCTTGAATTTCTCCCTGTATAGAAATTTGTTCAATTCTCTGAGATCCAGAATGGGTCTGTACCCCCCTGTTTTCTTGGGAATGAGAAAATAAGGGGAGTAAAAACCTGATCCCTGTTGAGGAAGAGGAACCTCTTCTATTGCCTTTTGGGCGAGAAGAGTGGTCACCTCCTGACTCAACATGTCTAGGAGAGATGGGGGAGAATTGAAACTTCTCACCATGGTATGGGGAGGAAGGTTGGAGAAATGTAGTTTGTAGCCCTCTCTGATGATAGAGAGGGTCCATTGTTCTGATGTGATTTGCTCCCATCTGGGAGCAAAATGAGTTAACCTTCCTGGAATGGTGAGAGGTTCTGGTTTTAGAGCCAGAAAGGTTATGTTCTCTAGATTTAAGTCAAAAACCCTGAGGGGGTTGGGACTGTTGGGCTGTAGCAGCCCCTGCAGGTTTTGCACTGGCCTGTTTAGGCTGCTGACGCTTAGGAGCAAAGCGAGCTGCAGAAGATTGTTGGCCAGTATTTGTGGCAAATCTGGCCTTCTTGTAGAAAGGCTTTTTGAAAGATTTTTTCTTGACAGAGGTAGAGGTAGACTTAGAAAGTCTATCTAATGCAGCATTTTCTGCATCCATTTGAGTGGCTTTGATTTGCCACTCCTTACCAAACAGATTCTCACCTGTACAGGGCAAATTTCCCAACCCATCTTGGACCCAGGGTTCTAGGTCAGAGGCCTGGAGCCAAGCAATTCTGCGAGCCGCAATGGCAATACCTGAGGCTCTGCTAGCACCCTCAAAGGAGTCAAAGGCTGCTCTGTTGGAGAACTTTGAAATATCTTGGGTATGCTTTAGCAAAAGAAGGAACTCCTCCTTTCTATCCTCTGGGATAAAGGGGAGAAAATGGCGTATCTTTAATGCAATCTCCTTCAGAAACATGCCCATATAGAGGCTGTATGAGTTGATTCTGCCAATAAGCATACTTGCTTGGAAGATTTTTCTTCCAAAAGCATCCAGAGTCCTACATTCTCTTCCTGGGGGAGTAGAAGAGTGTCTTTTAGTACTCGTTATCCTTTTCATAGCTGACTGCACCACGATGGAGTGGTGAGGGAGCTGAGTTTTTTGAAACCCAGGAGAAGGGGGGACACGATACATGGTGTCCAGACGACGAGAATGTGGAGATAGGGTGAGAGGAGTCTCCCGTAAGTCCATCATGTGTTCTTGAAGAATTTCATGGATGGGCAAGGTGACTGCCTCTTTGGGAACCTTAGAGTATCCTAAAATGTCTAACTTTTTTGCTCTAGGTTCTTTTTCAGAGGATACAGAAATAGAAAGACAGCGTAGTTACTCACCTGTAACAGGTGTTCTCCAGGAGCAGCAGGAATCAGTCCTCACTTATGGGTGACGTCGGCGCCGACGGAGCCCTCGCGGAGCAATTTTCCCCAGCTTTCAAAGAAAGCCTTTGGGAATTGCAGCGCGCATGCGCGGTCCTCTTCCCGCCCAAGGGTGCCATCTTAGCCAGTCAGATGACATAGCTAAAAAAGACAGCATAAAAAATTTGCAAAAGAACAGAAGCAGACGATTGCAACTCCAAGGGGAGGAGGGAGGGTAGTGAGGACTGATTCCTGCTGCTCCTGGAGAACACCTGTTACAGGTGAGTAACTACGCTTTCTCCAGGACCAAGCAGGAAGTCAGTCCTCACTTATGGGACTCCCAAGCTCAAGGCTACCGGAGACCCTAAGCACAAAAATGAGCTCCCTCTAGCTCAGCAGCACAGAAGGAAAGAATCTTCGCTGAATTATTACCCACCGGTAGCCCACATCCGGGATGGAGGGTAGGAGTTGCTCAGACCTCGAAGAGATTACGGAGGACTGCCTGTCCGAAAGCACTGTCCCTGCGGGACTCCCTCTCGAGACAGTAATGGACCGCAAAAGTCTGGCTCGAAGACCAAGTAGCGGCCCGGCAGATGTCTGCCAGCGGAACAGAGCGGAGGTAAGCCACTGACGTAGCCTTTGCCCGAACGCAGTGAGCCGTGACTCGACCTTCCAAGGAGAGTCCGGCTGCCCCATAAGCCCAAGAGATACAGTCCGCAACCCAGATGGACAGAGTACGCTTGGAGACCGGGAGTCCCAATTTATTGGGGTCAAAAGACACAAAAAGCTGAGCAGCTTTACGGTGCTCCCGCGTACGGTCAAGGTAGAAGTTCAAAGCCCTTCTACAGTCCAGGGTATGGAGGACCGTTTCAGCTCGGCTGGAGTGCGGTCTGGGAAAGAAGGTTGGAAGTACCACCTCCTGATTGATGTGAAAGGGGGAGACCACTTTTGGAAGAAATTTTGGGTGAGTCCGTAGGACTACCCTATTTTTGTAGAACCGAGTGTAAGGGGGATCAGACACGAGGGCCTGCAATTCACTTACGCGTCTAGCGGAAGTGAGGGCTATCAAGAACAGCGTTTTCCAAGACAGAAAACGGAGAGAACAGGTAGCCATAGGTTCAAAAGGCGGACAGGTGATCCGCTGCAAAACCACATTCAGGTCCCAGTCAGGCGCTGGCGGGCGCAGAGGTGGTTTAAGTAGAAGGAGACCTCGGAGAAACCTCGCTACGAGAGGGTCGCCGGAGAGAGGTCTACCGTCCACCGGCACATGATGTGCCGAAAGAGCACTGAGGTGAACTTTGACGGAGTTGGACTTAAGTCCCAGATTAGAGAGGTGTAGCAAGTACTGCAAGATCACCGACACCGGGCAGGAGAAGGGATCCTGAGACTGTTGGGTACACCAGACGGCAAAGCGACGCCATTTAAGGGCGTAGCATTTGCGGGTAGAAGGCCGTCGCGAAGCCAAGACGACCTCCTCCACCTCTGCCGGCAGGAGAAGGGGAGCAAGGACTACCCTCTCAGCAGCCAGGCCATGAGGTTGAGAGACCTGAGGTTGGGGTGTAGCAGAGACCCCTGATCCTGAGTGAGGAGATCCGGTTGTACCCCCAGAGGGAATGGATCCTTCACCGCTAATTGCAGTAGGAGCGGAAACCACGGCTGTCTGGGCCAGCGAGGGGCCACCAGGATCATGAAGGCTTTGTCTCGGAGAACCTTGAAAAGAGTCCGAGAGACTAGCGGGATGGGAGGGAAAGCGTACAGAAGGCTCCCCGACCATGAAATTAGAAAAGCGTCCGCCGCAACCCGAAGGGGGTGTGGCTGACGAGAGCAGAAGCGAGGAAGCTGCCGGTTGTGAGGACTGGCAAAGAGATCCACCGTGGGGAGGCCCCACTTTAGGAAGAGCTTCTGAACTACCAAGGGATCCAGACGCCACTCGTGCGGCTGGAGGATCCTGCTGAGTTTGTCCGCCAGGCAATTCTCTTGGCCCGGGAGATAAACTGCCTTGAGGAGAATGCCGTGACTGACGGCCCATGAGCAGAGCTTCTGTGCCTCCCGGCAGAGGAGGAAGGAGCCCGTGCCCCCCTGCTTGTTCACGTAGAACATGGCAACTTGATTGTCCGTCTGGACAAGGACGGACTGGTGGGAAGTCAGGTGGGAGAAAGCCTTGAGAGCCAGGCGGATCGCCCTGAGCTCCAGGAAGTTGATCTGCTGAGCAGACTCCCACGTGGCCCAGAGGCCCTGAGTACGTGCCCCTTGGCAATGTACTCCCCAGCCCAGGAGGGATGCATCCGTGGTCAGCACCCGGGTCGGCTGAGGTGACTGGAAAGGCATTCCGAATATCAGGTTCGGCTGCCGAAGCCACCACCGGAGAGACGAGATCAGCGGCTCGGAGACGCGCACTAGGTCTGCTAGGCCGCCTGTGGCTTGTCGCCACTGCTGGCGGAGACACCATTGAGCAGGCCGCATATTCAGGCGGGCATTGGGGGTCACATGGACGGTGGAAGCCATATGGCCGAGCAGTCTCAGGAAGCGCCTGGCGGAGACCAGGGGCTGGCTGCGAAAACGGTCGGCTAGGTCCATGAGCCGTTGAGCCCTGTCGAGCGGTAGGTACGCTCATGCCTGAGGAGTGTGGAGCCTTGCGCCGATGAACTCGAGATCCTGTGAGGGGAGCAAAGTGGACTTTGCGAAATTTATAACAAAGCCCAAGTACTGCAGAAGAGTCACCGTGCGGCGTGTGGCGCTGGTGACCTCCGGAGCGGACGCCGCTCTGATGAGCCAGTCGTCGAGGTACGGAAAGACATAGAGGCCGTGAAGCCGGAGATGGGCCGCCACCACCGCGAGACATTTTGTGAAGACTCGCGGTGCGGAGGACAGGCCAAAGGGCAGTACTCTGTACTGGTAATGATTTCCTGCCACCACAAACCTTAGGTATTGGCGGTGGCTTGGGTGGATGAGGATGTGCGTGTAGGCATCCTTTAGATCCAAGGAGCATAGCCAATCTCCCTGCTGGAGGTAGGGCAGAAGGATTCCAAGGGTAAGCATTTTGAACTTCTCCCGCACAAGGAACTTGTTGAGGTTGCGCAAGTCCAGGATGGGTCTGAGGCCTCCTGTTCTCTTTGGTATTAGAAAATACCTGGAATAAAAGCCCTGACCTCTCAGGTGGTGGGGCACCGGTTCCACCGCCTGTTCCTGCAGAAGACCTGCTAACTCCTGAAGGAGTAATTCCCTGTGCAGAGGGGGTCGTGGAGGTTCTCCCGGAAAATAGGAGGGAGTGACCTGGTGGAAGTGGAGAAGATAGCCTTCTCGCACGACTTGAAGCACCCAGGCATCTGCGGTGATGCTGGACCACCTGTGGGCAAAGTGAACCAGCCGGCCTCCGGTGCTGGGAGGAACCAGCGGGGGGGGAGAGGCTATGCTTAGTGAGTCAAAAACCCCCACCCTGCTGAGCAGGGGCTGGTGGTGCAGGCTTGGGGGCTTGCTGCCTACGGGACCCGTTACCCCGTCCCTTGGCCTGCTGGCCCTGTTGGGGAGCCGCAGGGGCCTGATAATGGGGGTATTGTTTGTAGGCAGCCGCCTTCCTCGGGTAAAAGGACTTTTTTCCCGAGCCCTTCTTTTTCTGGGAAGGGGCAGAGGTCTTCCTAGAAAGCCTGGTCCTGGTGAGAGTCTCAGTCTCAATTTGTGCAGCCTTTTCAGCCATGGGCTTGCCAAAGAGGTTTTCGCCTCGGCAGGGTACATCGACCAACTTGTCCTGCACCCAGGGCTCAAGGTCTGACGACTGAAGCCAAGCCTGTCGGCAGGCACCGATGCCGGCTGCGGCCACTCGAGCCGATGCTTCAAAGCCATCATAGGCTGCTCGGGACATGAACTTAGAGCATTCCCGAATGCCAGTGGACAAGGCCAGGAACCTCCGCAAGGGTTCCTCGGACAAACCAGCGGAGAATCCGGCTAGCTCTTTAGCCAGATCTCGGAGATACATGCCCATGTATAGCTGGTAGGTCTGGGCACGACATGCGAGCATAGAGCCCTGGAAACACTTCTTACCAAGGCCATCCAGGTTACGGGCCTCCCTGCCAGGAGGCACCGAGGAGTGCATCTTCTGGCTCTTAAGACGATGCATGGCCGATTCCACTACCATGGAATGGTGTGGTAGCTGTGCCTTTTGAAAGCCAGGGCTCTTGCGGACTCGATAGATAGAATCGACCCGCTTGCTCAGGACCGGCGAGGAGGCCGGACTCTCCCACATGCGGAAGAGTAGTCGTTCCAGCATAGGAGGAACCGGTACAGTAAAGTGTTCCCTTGCGGGAGAGTCATACTGGAGGGCGTCGAGCTCTTCGGCTCGAGGCTCCTCCTCGGGATCCGCAGGGAAGGCCAAAGCCTTGGCCATATCCCTGACGAAGTCCGAGAACCGGGCATCCTCCTGGGGGGACTGTTTCCGAGGCTCGGACTCCGGTGAGTCCGAGGGGACACACCGAGTCCGGAAAGAATCAGGTGACTCTTCCTCCTCAGACTCCCAGACCGACTCCGACGAGGACTCGGTGGGGTCGGCCCGGGCAGGGCGCGGTGCCTGCCGCCCCGACGCCGAGGGAGTCGGCGTCGGCGACCTCGGTCCCGAACGGGAGGCCGAGGGTGACCTCGACCGAGGATCGACTCGAGTTCGCATCGACTCGAGGATCGGCTCGGTCTCCGGGGTCGACTTGGACGTCGACGTCCCGGTGGTCGGGGCAGCGGCGCCAGCGAGGCCAGCGAGCAGTGCCCGCTGCTGGTCCATGAAGGCAGACAGTCTGCTCTCCAAGGCCGTCAACCTGAGTCCGAGCTCAGGTGACCCAGCAGCCCCCGACTCGGGCCCCGACGGCGTCGGGCCCGACGTCGGCTGTCGCGGAGGCGAGTCCAGAAGGACTACAGGACTTACCCAAGCAGGCATCTCCGACTCCAGGCGAGGTCGCTTCGTGAGGTGCTCCTTCTCCAAGGACCCGGGGCGGCTGTCGGGGCTATGCGACCTGGCCCTCGCGGAGCCAGGAGCGTCCACCGACGCCGCCCTCGCGGGTTTCACCTTCCGACGATGGTCCCCGGAGGGAGAACCCCTGTCGGAGGAACTCCGGCGACGGTCCGAGCTGGAGCCTTTGGACGCGGAGGCCTCCGACGAGGTCCGGGTACGGCTGGGGTCAGCGAAGATTCTATCACGCTGATGCCGCCGACTTCTCAACGCTTTGGAGGACATTTTGCCGCAGGGCCCACAGATCAGTTCCTCATGATCTGGGCCCAGGCAGCGGAGGCAAAAGTCGTGTGTGTCAGTTAGTGACATATTTCGGTCACACTGACCACACCGCTTAAAACCACTGGCAGCCATCGGGGGAAAAAGGGCCCCTGCGAGGTCAAAGGACCGGGCTGCCAGGGAAAAATCGAAAATGAAAGCTGACTAAGTCAGAAAAACCGAAAAAAAAGGAAGAAGACTCGTGACCGGCGTCGCGAGTCCAGGCGGGAAAAAGACCGGCGTCGAACCGAAGGAAAAAGAATAAAATAATGAAGAAATATCGACTTTTTCGCGGGGACAAGACGGGGACGTCTGTAGGGCTCCGCGGAAAAAAGAAGACTGGCTAAGATGGCACCCTTGGGCGGGAAGAGGACCGCGCATGCGCGCTGCAATTCCCAAAGGCTTTCTTTGAAAGCTGGGGAAAATTGCTCCGCGAGGGCTCCGTCGGCGCCGACGTCACCCATAAGTGAGGACTGACTTCCTGCTTGGTCCTGGAGAACTTTAGCTACTTCAATGATGAAGTCTTAAAAGGATAAATCCTCTGGAGGAGACATTCTCCTCTTTGGAGAAGAGGGCTCCTCAGGTAGAGTAAGGGATACTTCAGCAGAGTCATCTGATGAATCAGAATCATCAGAAGACTCAAAGTATCGTCTGTTTGCTTCCAGGGATCGATAAGCGTATCGACCGGTATCGACATCGGGGGTACCCGGAACCGGATCGGTATCGGGAAAAAACCCCGGAACCGGGAACCGGAATCGGTATCCTGGTCAATGTGGATGGCCTGGGTACCGGTATCGGTTGTGGTACCGGAACCGGAGTCGGTACCGCAGGGTGCGGTACCGAGGGCGTCGCAGCCTTAATGAAAGCAAAAATGGCCTGCTGCATGGATTGAACTGTTTGATCCATGGACGCCACGACTGTCTGGATGTCGGTACCGGATGAATGAGCCAGTACCCCAGAACAGTCTAACAGGTGATCGGTCGAGGCCGTGCCATCGATGTCAACCTGTAACCCCATAGGAGGAGCTTTGGAAGCCGGAGCTTCCCGCCGGGGTTGTTTGGCTGGGGCAGGGTCCTCAGGGTCAAGCCCAGGGGTATCTCGATACTTAGAGGGAGATTTGCCCTTTGAGGACCTGCCTGAGGAATGTTTGGTTACCTGAGATCCATCAGGAGAGGAAGACCTGGAAGATGTCGATGCTGGAGTATCTGTAGAAAACAGCATGTGAAACTTGGCTGCCCGGTTCTGTAAGCCACGTTTAGACATCAAAGAACAGGATGGGCAATCCGGAATGGAATGGTCAGGCCCCAAACATTTAAGACACCATTCATGGGTGTCTGTGACTGAAATAGTAGCGCTGCACTTGGTGCATTTTTTAAACCCAGAGGCTTGTTTCTCCATGAGGGAGAATTTGTGAAGGCCTAAAGGCCTCACAAAACAAACACACCAAGTGAGGAAAAAAGAAGATTTTTTTTTTTTTTAAATAAAGGAAAAAAGACCGGCGGTACCGGTCTGGAATCGGGGAAGGCAGACACGCGGCCAAAGAAATAAATTAAAATAACAACTTCTTCAGCGGTGACAGGAACACGACCTGCTGGCTCCGCGGAAAAAGAAGAACTGAGGAGAGTTGGTCAGGAAGGCGGGAAGGCAGCGCGCATGCGCAGTGGGAGGCCCCAAAAGCTTTCCTTCTGGGAAGCTGGGGAGCTTTCCCGCGCAGGCTCCGTTGGTACCGACGTACCCATATGTGAGGACTTATTCCTGCTTGTTCCTGGAGATAACTCTGTAGCCGTGTTTAAGGCAAAATTATAATGAGGATTTATTCCCTTTCCCGTGGGTTTCTGGTTTTCTCATACAGCAAACAAAGGATTAAACAAACTGTTTCTTCACAGCAAAATAACCAAAAATGCATCGTCTTTCAAACACAGGTACAACAATGCTCTTGTTTCCTTGATTAACATAAAGAGGTAATCTCATCCGGTATACAGAGCGTGCAATCCATTGGGCTATAATCAATGTCCTGATTAGTGCTCTCCCATTGCATCTGCTCAGTGTCTAAACTTGTACGTGGGTAACACTTTCCCCATCTATCATTCACAGAACTCTCTCTAGAGGCAGCAGCTCTTGGGGCAAGGAACCTTTCTGTATAAGGGAAGTCCTGGGGACATGTACTGGAGCCTATTTCTCTTAAGCTTCTTTTTCCCTTCCACCAAGGGTTTCCTTCCACCAATTAGCCTTTGCTTTTCTGGCCGAGCCCACCTTTTGCCCTCTGGAGAAATTAGTGTACTTAGCTTTGTTTCTTGGATAACCAGCTTCTACACCTTCCTCTCTTAACCGGGCACCTTTACTTGGGCTGTAGCCTGCTTGGCCATGAGAGCTTCCTTCAGCAATTGTCTGGACTGGGCTCTGGTAACCTCCAGGAAAGACTTCCTTTCTGCTGTTCCTTACTGCAGGGACACACCCGATGCTTCCGGATACCAGCAAGCTCTCCTCCTTGTGACCTACGCCCTCCAGCTGCTTACTCACTCTCCTTGGGACAATGCCCCCTCTGGCTTGGGAGACCTGTGCACGAACACCTCCCTTGCCTTCCAATGCACTTCCATTCACTGCTCCTCCTGTGGCACCTCCCCGTGCACCTTCAGCTGCACCTCTCCCTACTGGGATTACCCAGCCACTCTTATCCTCCTGGCTCCTGCACGTTATACGTGCTTCCTGGCCCAGGTGGACATAATTAGTTTCCTGGCTTTCTGCTGCGTCACAGCCAGTGTAGGGAAAGTTTGTTCTATTACTTTCTGGAACCTTACAACCTGAATGTGCTTTCTGCCCTTGTGACTGCAAGGTAAGCTCTTCCTGTTTTCCTATACCCAGGGGTTCTGTGCTGGCCACTGTATCACAGTGGTCACAAGTTTGGTGGACCACCGAGGATGGAGGCTTGGTCTCCCCAGAGGGGAAGAGACACCCAGTTCAAAAGAAAATAACAATGATAAAGAAACACAGCATTCAGCATTGTAACCCAGGAAGATGCAACCCCATCGTGGTCACCCTCTCTGGAAGGGATGACTTACTGTATGGGACCAATGGACTAGGAATAGACGTTAGTGGGCAAGATCCCCTGGGAAGACTGAGGATAAAAATCCCCCTCAAGAATGACTCAGGTTTCTACACCATTCCCCAGCATATCCTTTGAACCTAATAAGGACCCTAAGGCAGTCAAGATAGTGGAGATTAAAGATTTGAGGGACACTCTAGAGGTGGAAACGGGTTATGGGGATGTGAACGCCTGGGTGGAATGGGTTAAATATACCGTAGGAAGTCTCAACCGTAACAATTGCTATGCATGTGCCTCTGGGAGGCCCTTTGCACAGGTTGTGCCCTTACCCTTGAGGAGGGATACAGATCCCGATGGAGTAAGATGCCTCATATCTCTGTGTCAGGAAAAAAAAACGGCTTGGGGAAATGAAAGTTGCAAGTCATTGAATTTGCTCTTTCCCCCTACAGACTTGAAGGAGGTGAAAGTTTCCCCCCACATTTTCAGTAGTGTTTGGAAATCACTCCGTCTGTCTCACCAGGCGGGGGAAGAACTACACGAGGGAAGTGGGGGAACTGAACATCTGCGTTATAAGCTTAAACCTGACAGGGATGGAAGAAGAACTACTCCAACCTGGTAATCCCTTGGGCAGACCTGTGGTGGTACTGTGGAGGGTGGACGTTGAGACCAACATTGCCTATCCTATGGTTGGGAACATGTGCAATAGTTCAATTGGCAGTTCCTTTCACCTTGGTGTTCACAGAACAGGACAAGAGACAAATACAAAGGAAAAGGAGGAGTACTTTGGGAGCCTCATTTGATGACAGGCTATATATAAAGACACAATAGGAGTCCCTCGGGGCGTTCCAGATGAGAATAAAGCACGAAACCAGATTGCAGCTGGATTCAAATCCCTGTTATGGGTAATTACAATAAACAAAAATGTAGATTGGATAAATTATATATATTATAGCCAACAGTGCTTTATCAATTATACACGGGATGCAATAAAGGGAATCGCAGAACAACTGGACGCCAATAGCAGAATGGCCTGGGAGAACTGAATGATTTTAGATATGATGGTGGCTGAAAAAGGGGGCATGTGTGTAATGTTGGGGGGGGGGGGAAATGTTGTATGTTCATCCCTAATAACAAGGCCCCTGATGGACTAACTATGTTGACAGAGGAATTGGCAGAAAATTCAGGTGCGGATACCTCTCTCACTGGATGGTTGGAGTCATGGTTTGGGAAGTGGAAAGGGGTGGTAGTATCTATATTTACCTCTGTACTTGTTGTAACTAGAGTATTAATTACAGTGGGGTGTTGCATAATACCGTGTATAGGAGGGCTAACTCAAAGATTGATAGAAACGGCAAGCACTAAACAAATGATTCTATCATCTCCAGTGCACAAGGGTGCAGTGTTATTAATGGACAATAAAGGGGAAGAGATAGAGTTAGGAAGGATGTTATCTAAATTAGAAGCTTCCTATGGAACTGTAGAGTAAATGTAAAAAGTAACAAGAAAACTCTAAAAAGAAAGAGGGAGGGGTTTGATATAAACAAATGTGATATATTATTTTTACAATGTAATATAATTCTTGTATTCCACTCATCTACCACTATGTAATATAATTTTGTATGTAATGACTTTCTGATTCCCTTTGTTGTATGTCTGCATCCTGGAAGGAGAGACTATGTGGCTAGTAACAGGTAGCCTGCCACAGGTGCGGAAGTGCAAAGAAGTGGAGTGAGACAGTATTAACCAATGAGTTATAGACATGCTGGAAGAGGGAGAGGACATAGTATACTATAAAAGAACTGTGAAATAGAGGATAGGTGTGTCTGCTCAGACAAGCGGGCACCATTCTTGCAAGAATGTAATTAAAGTAACCCTTTGCTTCACTGAGGAGTCTGTTATTGTGTAAAAAGTTATGTTTTATTACAAATCCGTCATAGGCCGCTCGAGACATGAATTTGGAGCACTCACGGACTGCCTTAGCCAGGTTCTTGAACCGCTGCAAGGGCTCCTCGGAGAGCCCAGCTGAGAACCCGGTGAGTTCCTTCGCCAGGTCTCTCAGGTACATGCCCATGTACAGCTGGTAGGCCTGGATGCGGCCAATGAGCATTGAGCCCTGGTAACACTTTCTGCTGAGGCATCCAGGGTACAGGCCTCCCTGCCGGGGGGGGGGCACTGAGAAGTGCGTCTTCTGGCCTTTCAGCTGACGCATGGCTGACTCCACCACCATGGAGCTATGCAGTAGCTGTGATTTCTGGAAGCCCGGGCTCTGGCGGACTCAGTACATCGAGTCGAGCCGTTTGCTCACCACCGGTACAGAAGCCAGCATCTCCCACATCTGGAACATCAGCCGTTCCAGGATGGGAGGAATGGGCACCATGAGCGATTCCCACGGAGGAGCCTCGTACTGGAGGATTTCCAACTCGTCCACCCGAGGGTGGTCCTCCAACTCCGTAGGGAACGCCAGGGCCTTTGACATAACCTTGACATAATCAAGGAAGCCAATACCCTCCGGCGGTGACTGTTGTTGAGGCTCCGAGACGGGAAAGTTGGATCGGACACTGCGGTGGCGATTGGTGTTGGGGGACTCCTCATCCTCCATCTCCCACTCGGAGTAGTCCAACAAGGACTCGTAGGAGGGTTGCTCCATGGGCATCGGGGTTGCCGATGCTCCTTGGGCGATGTCCGGCATACTAGCGGGAATCAGATCGCAACCTCAGCCGAGGATTGCCTCGAGGCAGAAGGACAACGAGGATTGGCTCGGTTTACAAGGACGTCTTGGACATCGAGGGCCCGGTGGTCAGGGCAGATGAACCGGTTGTGCCGGACAACAGCGCTCATTGCTGGTCCATGAAGGCAGACAAACTGCGCTCGCCGCCATTCTGGACTCCAGGCCAGAAGGCTCCGCAGCCTTCGGCACGGGCACCAAGGGGCTTGGCCCCGACAGCGGCTCCCTCAAAGGGGAATCCTCGACGAGAATGGTGTCTGGGGACAGAGACTCATCCGAGGTCGAGTCCTTCCAGGGGATCTTTGCAGGCTGCTCCTTCTCTGAAGCCTCGGACGAGCGTCTCAGACTGTGGGACTGGGCCCGAGGGGCACCCAGCCAGTTGGAACCATTCAAGGACGCCGCCTTCGAGAGTTTCTTCTTCTTCCTGGGTCCTCTCGAGGGAGACCCACTTTCTGAGGACCCACGATGGGGCTCGGGCTTGAGGCTTCAAACGAGGCCCTGGCCTTCGGAGGCAATGGGGACTTGGGGAAAAACGTATCGTGCTGCTCTTGAGGGCCTTGCTGGACATCCTTTTGCAGAGACCACAGACTTCCGGGTCGTGGTCTGGCCTGAGGCAGCAGAGACAGCAGTCATGTGTGTCGGTCGAAGACGTAATTTTTGAGCACCGATCACACTTCTTAAAGCCACTGGTAGCCATGGGGGAAAAAAGTACCCCTACGAGGTCGAAGACTCACCTGGCTGCCAGTTGGAATAGAAAAAAGATGCGAAGATGCCAGAGAATGAAAGAATGAGAAAATTATAAAAATAGACCCAAACTCTATGCCGAGGCAGTGAGATCAGGTGGCAGGAAAAGTACCCGTGTGATACTGGAGGCCAGTATGAAACTCTGAGAAAAAAAAAAATCAACTTTTTCCTGGGACAAACAAGACGAACGTCTGAAGGGCTCTGCGGAAAAAAGGAGACTGAGAAAGATGGCACCCTTGGGCGGGAAGGGGACCATGCATGCGTGGTGGCATCTCCCAAAGGCTCTCTTTGAAAGCTGGGGGAGGATGCTTCCGCGAGAGCTCCATCGGTGTCGACGTCAACCATATGTGTGGACTGACTTCCTGCTTGTTCCCAGAGAAACACACATAATCATATTAAAATAATAAAAACAAAAAATTAAAAATATAACAAATCCTTAAATTCAGAAAACATTCAAATAATACACTTTAAATTACAACTAAAAATAAGAAATACAAAACATGATAAATTTAAGTACACAACATAGAAAATAATTGTTTAAAAAGATAAGCTTTCAATTTCCATCTAAACAACAACAGCTCAGAGATCTTATGTAATTCCTCAGGCAAGGAATTCCACAAGAGAGGAACAGACATTGAAAAGATTTCATTTTGCAAGGTCTGAAAACGAACTTCTTTGAAGCCTGAGACATCCAGCAAATTAGCAACCTGAGATCATAAAGACCTTTGGGGACAGTACACTCGTAATAAAGAAGAAAGGCTAACTGGGGCCAGATGGTAGATGCATTTATAGGAAATCATTAGCACCTTATACTTGATAAAATATTTTATAGGTAACAAGTGCAAACATACAATTGCTGTGTAATATCAACAGATCGATTACACCATGTTATAAGATGTGCAGCAAAATTTTGGACCGATTGTAATGGACGGAGTGACCCTACTGGCAAACCTAATAGAAGATTATTATAGTAGTCAAATGAAGAAAGTGTTGTTGTTAAGTGCCATTGAGTCGGATAGTTGACCTAAACTTTGTTGGGTCTTCAGCCAAGCGGCTCATTGTTGATAGAGTGGTATCCATAGCTGCTGTTATTGTATCGATCTATCTCATTGCTGGCCTTCCTCTTTTACGCTGCCCTTCTACCTTGCCAAGCATTGTCTTTCTCAAATGATCTCTCTCTTCGCATGATGTGTCTAAAGTATGAAAGTCAAATTTGTGTCATCTGAGCTTCTAAGGAAAGCTTAGATTTGATCTCCTCTAGTACTGACTGGTTTGTTCTTCAGGCAGTCAACAGTATACACCGTATTCGTCGATGGCACCATAAATCAAAGGCATCAATTTTCTTCCTTTCTATCTTTTTCACTGTCCAACTTCCGCATCCATTTGACGTTATTGAAAATACCTTGGCCTGGACAAGTCGAATCTTTGTATGGAGAGAGACATCTTTGCTCTTGAGGATCTTGTCTAGGTCCTTCATAGCCATTCTACCAAGAGCAATACATCGTCGGATTTCTTGACTGCTAATCCTCTCTTTATTGATTGTTGATCCAAGCAAGTTAAAGCTGTCAACTATTTCAATTTCTTCTCCATCAATGTTGAACTTATTGATTTTGCCAGTTGTCAGGATCTTTGTCTTCTTAACATTAAGGTGTAGACCCATTTTAAGACTATATTCGTTGATCGTGTGGAGCAAATGTTTCAAATTGTCTTCACTTTAAGCCAGGAATACGGTATCATCAGCATAGTCAAGGTTGTTGATAAGTCTTCCACCAATCTTCACACCTCGGTTGTCTTCATACAGTCCTGCTTCTCTGATGATTTGTTCTGCATATAAATTAAACAGGTAGGGGGAAAGTATGCAGCCTTGTCTTACACCTTTGCTTATTTTAAACCATTCTGTTTCTCCTAGTTCCGTTTGAACTGTTGCTTCTTGATCAATGTCAAAGTTTCTCATGGTTTACACAGTCAAAAGTCTTACTGTAGTCGACAAAACACATATGGATATTCTTTTCGTATTCTTTTGTCTTTTCAAGGATCCATCTCACATCCATGATAATGTCTCTCGTTCCCCTCCCTTTCCGGAACCCTGCTGGCACTTCAGGCAGTTCTCGTTCCAGGTATGGTTGTAGTCTCTGTTGAATGATCTTGAGTAGTATCTTGCTGGCCTATGGGATCAGAGTGATTGTGCGATAATTTACACAGGCAGTCGGGGTCACCTTTCTTCAGTATTGGTATAAACACAGATCTTTTCTAGTCAGTTGATCATGAATTTGTCTTCCAAATGTCCTGGCAGAGCCTTGTAAGTATAATAACAGCTTTATCCAATTGATGTAATACTTCAATGGGAATGCCATCAATGCCTGGTGCTTTGTTCTTTGATAAGGCTTTCAATGCTGTTTCGACTTCTTCTTTCATCACCAATGGTTCCTGATCATAAGGTACAGGTTAAAATGGCTGTTAGTCCACTTGATCTTTATGGTATGACGACTCTGTATATTCTTTCCATCTTTTCTTGATCTTCTTAGCAGCATTCAACATGGATCCTTGAGCATTCCAATTCAAGGGTGGAATTTTTTCTTTAACTCTTGTAGCTTTAGGAAGGTCGATCTTGTTCTTCCTCTAATAGCTTCTGATTCTATTTCCTTGCATGTGTTATTGCAGTACGTCTCCTTGTCTTGTCTTGTTACACGTTGGAAATCTCTGTTGTGTTCTGCGTTTGCCTCTTTTTCTCCTCTGACTTTAGCTTCTCTGTATTTTTGGACAATTTTCAGAGTTTGTTCAATCGTCCATTTTGGCCGTTTTTGCTTTTTTACCTATTGTAGAGACTTCTCACTTTCTTCCAACACAACCTTCTTGATGTCATCCCATAACTCTTCTGGAGCTCTGTCATTTGTATCTAAAGCAGCAAATCGATTTTACAGTCTGTCTTTAAATTCCAGAGGTATATTCTCAAGGTCATATTTTGCTACATTCATGAGTGGTTTGCTCTTTTTTAACTTTAGCTTGAGTTTGCATACTAGTAGTTGGTGATCTGTACCACAGTCAGCTCCAGGTTTTGTCTTTGCTGATGTTATCGAGCTTTTCCATCGTTGTCTTCCATAGATGCAGTCAATTTGATTTCTATACAATCCATTGGGTGAAGTCCACATGTACAGTCGATGCTTGTGTTGCTGGAAGAAATTGTTTGAGATGAGTATATCATTGGTCTTGCAGAATTCTATCAGTCTTTCTCCAACTTTATTTCTGTTGCGAAGTCCATATTTTCAAGCACTTTGCCTTCTTTTTTGTTGCCAACTTTTGCGTTCCAATCACCCATGACTATCAGGATATCCTGTTTGCATGTTCTGACAATTTCAGCTTGTACCTGTTCACAGAACTCATCAACGTTTTCCTCTTCTGCAGCTGTTGTTGGGGCATATACCTGAATTTATAGTTGTGTTGATGGAGAAAGTACTAGGGCTCTAATAGCTGTACGCAAATTATCAGATGTCAAAAAAGGCTTCAAACATTTTAGCAGATGCAATTTATGATATGCTGTTCTTGCTAATTTCTGAATATGAGTTCGCAAATACAAATTACTATCCAAAAATATTCCAATATCATGAATCTGACTTAATAGTCAAAGAATTTTGTGGTTGATTATCTTTAAGATGCTGCTCAGGTAAACTCATTGAAAGAAATAAAACTTCCTTTTTATTCACATTTAAAGCCAATTTGGTCTGAAATATCCACACCCGAACTGCTTCAATGCAACAAGAAACATTTTTAAGAGAATCATCAATTGATGATAAAACTGGTACCAGAAACTGGAATGCTTTTAACCAGTCAACAATAGAAAACTGCCTCCAATCCCAGGATATTTTAATTCCTCAAGAGTCTCTCATGAGGGATCTAGTCAAATGCTTTCTGAAAATTCAGCTACACTATATCAGCTGGATCACCTTTATCTACATGTTTATTCATACTATCAAAACAGAAGTGGCAAATTGGTGAACAAGTCTTCCCTTCGCTAAATACATGTTGGCTTTGTCCCATTAAACCATGATTATATGTTAAGAAATGCTTTTCTTTAGAATGGCTTCTACTATTTTGCTTGGCATAGATGTCAGGCTCACCAGCTTTTACTTTCCTGGATCACCTCTGGAACCCTTTTTAAAAATTTGCATTATGCTGGCCACCCTTCAATCTTCAGGTACTATACACCATTTTAATGACAGTTTACAAATTATTAACAGTAGGTCTGCAATTTCATTTTCAGTTCTTTCAGTACCCTGGGATGTAGATCATTCTGTCCAGGTGGTCTGCTATTCTTTAGTTTGTCAAATTGCCCTATTACATCTTCTAGGCATTTGTTTGGGCAAGGTGCTGAATATGGATAGTGAGAGGTGAGTGGGGGATGACTGTGGTTGAGGGAGGCATGGGCTAGGCAGGGTGATGAGTATGAACAGGGAGAGAGATGAGTATGGAGGGTGGTAAATTTGAGAGGGTCATGAGCAGGGCATAATCTTGGGCAGGGCTGTGAGTGTGTAGGGGGCACAGGAGTATGAAGGATGGGGTGATTGAGGGGGACACATACTCTGTCCCCATTCACTTGGCCCCTGCACCCGCATACACACTGCCCCGGTCACTTGACCTCTGTGCGCACACCAGCTGAAATGGAACAGCTCACTGAAAATGTTTCAATTTGTACCTTGGTATCAATCCATTCTGGATTTTATGTCAGACTCAGCATAGGTGCACAATATAAACTACACTGCAAATGTTCATGAAGCTATGCTGTAACTTCAAAGTCCGTGTGTCTCAGGTGTGGTAAGTACTTCATATAATTTCTTTAAAAAGTATAGATTTAAATATTTTTAATGTTCATATTTATGCTGTTTGAACAACAATTTGATTTGGTTACCATCGAATCATGTGAAATTTTCATCGCTAAAATGGGGCCACTGCTTTAAAGTAATAATTACCTGATAAATGTTAAAGTCTGCAAGTTGAACCACCACGGAACTGGACATCAATTTGGCCTCTGGCTGCTGAATTAAGAGAGAAGAATCTGCAGATGTTCCTTCTGGTACCTGCTCCTTACCTGCAGGGTAAAAAGAAGAGGTCATACCCAACACAATCAATTTCCAATATCAGAGAATAGTGTTGTGAAAAATAATAGAAATCACTTTGTTATCAAGACTATATATGACTGACATTTAGTCCTTGGAGAGAGCAATTGACCTAGTAATTAGAGCAATGGGCTGAGAATCAGAGAAGCCCGAGTTCAATTTCTGCTTCTATCAATGACAATCTTTGTGACCCTGAGCAAGCCATTTTAACTTCCAATGCCTCAGGTACCCATCTAGATTGTAAGAGCTTTGGTAAAAGGGCATAATCTATCCAGTGCCAGCCCAACCATTAGGCTAAAAAGGGGGTCACCTAGGGCAGCAACTTCTGGGGGGCGGCAAAGAACAGAATATTCAAAGCTAAACAAGAGATTCTGACAAAAGGGGTTGGGGGCAGATAAGGCTTAAGGTTTGCCTAGGGGGCCAACACCTTGAACCAGCTCTGGGGCTGGCTCTGAATTTGCCCAACTACTTATCACCACTGTATAGTTATTAACAAGAGGGGGAGCAACAATGTTGGGAGGGATTCTCTGGAATGGGACATGAAAATTAAAGTGTCATCTGCGTAGAGCAACATCTTATGCTGGGGGTGCCCAACTACTACCGGGCGGATTTCTGAATTTTGTCATATTTAGGTTGCAAATGCCTCAATAACAATTGCAAATAGCACTGGGGAAAAAGGACATCCCTGCCGAGTCACACTTTGCAAAACAAATTCCATGGATTGCTGGCCACTGACCAGTATGCGTGCCTTTGGGAGCGCATACAAGGCCTTGATTCCTTGAATAAAGCGTTCCCCAAACCTAGTCTTCTTGTCATCATGAACAAAAATGTCCATTCCACTCTGTCAAGTGCTTTTTCGGAATTGAATGCCACACAAAGCGTGGGATATTTCCTAGCTTTGACAAGATAGATGAGATCAACCGCTCTTCGAACATTATCTGAGATAAGACGCCCAGGTATAAAACCCTTTTGATCTGGGTGAATCAGACTTGGGAGGACTCTCTCAAGGCGAGATGCTAATACCATGGCATCACTGTTTATAAGGGTGATCGGATAATAACTACCACACTGGTCCAGTGGTCTGCCCTCCTTCGGGAGGTCTATGATGTTAGCCTGTGTCATTGTATTTGGGATAAGTTTACCATCCAAAAAACCTGTGAACAACCATGCCAAGAAGGGGGCCATTTCATTTCTCAACTCTTGGTAATATCCTACTGGAAACCCATCTCCTCCCATCACCTTACCCTTAGACACTGACTTGATTGCTTGTATTATTTCCTCAATATAACAAAAATCTTCTCAAGGGGCAAAAAAGCGATACAGAAAAAACAGATACAACCCCAATCAATGTAACCTAAAAAACCCAAAAATTAAATACATACATAAAAAAACTGAAAACTGCCCGTCCACCAGTGAAGGAGGAAAAAAGACCTCAGTATCTCCCTGCACAAAACAGTGACAGGAATCAAGTCTGTCTGCAGACGCCCAAACGTCTAAGGTAACAAAACAGACTAGGAATTACATCAATGGTCATAAAAAAACCTCCAGCCAACCTGGAAAAAAACCCAGGTGGCAACCAGCAGGCTTCCGAGCAGTTGAGTGCTACCGTCACATAACATTGACAGAGAAAGCTCCGGACACTTATCTTTTGATGGTAACAGTCACAATCTGATGAAGATGATGAAGATGTTGAAGATCAAACAATGATGGTCTAGAAACCTTATCGAAGTGTGGAAAAAACTGTAGTTTTCAATACGGTATTTCAGGTGATAAGGAACTCCGACATCCGATGTTTCGCCTTTATGGCTTCCTCAGGGAGCAAAAAATCACTCGTCACCGTACAACTATGTGACTCAATAGAACGAAGCACCGGAGCAAAAAAAGCTGAAAACAACAAAAAGAAAAAGAAAAGTGACTCATGTAGCAAAACAAAACAAAACAAAATGAAATAAAACTGGGATCTACCCCCTAGAACAGACCAGGCCCATCTAAATAAATATGCAAGTACAAACCCTGTGTGCTGGATTTGGGAAAATAGAACGCAAAAATATAACAGCCAAAAGACGCTGTGGTGATCGCCGGCTCATGGCTCACCTTCCCAAACGCCGACGCATGCGTCATAGCAAAAATATAAAGGCGGGGTTAAAACAGGGGAGCCAATCAAAAACAAGCAGGTTATTATACCAAACCCAAACGTCCAAGCCTATAAACAAAAAAGCAAACAGGGAAATGCCAGAGAACTCCTGGGCTACATCATCATTATATTCGTCCTGTATACACTAAGGGTTCCAATTTAAAGGATATTCTTTGTCCATCAGCTTTTTCAAGTGCCCGACCAGCTCCTTCTGAATCTGGGCGACACCGCAGTTGTGGTCACTGTTCGGTGTGCTCTATAATGGACTCCTGCACCAGTTTTTCTTATCGACATCAGAGTGTTAAGCTGCGATTTTCCACGTCCTGTGACAGTACCAATGTCATTTATTTTCTTTGTTGCCCTTGTGGTCTGGGTTATGTAGGGAAGACCAGTCGGGCTTTGCGTACCCGCTTGATTGAACATCGCAGTCGTCTTCGTTGTATGGTTGAGGATGCTCCCCTGGTTCATCATTTTCAAATCATGGGGCATGTTTTTGAAGATTTGACATGTGTAGTAATTACCCAATGTATTCCCTCTGTTTATGGTGGGGATATGCCACGACAATTATCTCGTTTAGAACAGCGCTGGATTTTTTTCCCTTCGAACCGTGGCTCCTGGTGGATTGAATGATTCCATCGAATGGAAAAGCTGTCTGTGATTTTTTTCATCAAAGCATTTTTTCATCAAAGCATTTCCCTTTTTTTGATGATTTTCTTTCATCGTTTACAGCAGGGAGGGTGGGTTTCTTTGGGGTTCTCTGGCATTTCCCTGTTTGCTTTTTTGTTTATAGGCTTGGACGTTTGGGTTTGGTATAATAACCTGCTTGTTTTTGATTGGCTCCCCTGTTTTAACCCCGCCTTTATATTTTTGCTATGACGCATGCGTCGGCGTTTGGGAAGGTGAGCCATGAGCCGGCGATCACCACAGCGTCTTTTGGCTGTTATATTTTTGCGTTCTATTTTCCCAAATCCAGCACACAGGGTTTGTACTTGCATATTTATTTAGATGGGCCTGGTCTGTTCTAGGGGGTAGATCCCAGTTTTATTTCATTTGTTTTGTTTTGTTTTGCTACATGAGTCACTTTTCTTTTTTTTTGTTGTTTTCAGCTTTTTTGCTCCGGTGCTTCGTTCTATTGAGTCACATAGTTGTACGGTGACGAGTGATATTTTGCTCCCTGAGGAAGCCATAAAGGCGAAACATCGGATGTCGGAGTTCCTTATCACCTGAAATACCGTATTGAAAACTACAGTTTTTTCCACACTTCGATAAGGTTTCTAGACCATCATTGTTTGATCTTCAACATCTTCATCATCTTCATCAGATTGTGACTGTTACCATCAAAAGATAAGTGTCCGGAGCTTTCTCTGTTAATGTTATGTGACGGTAGCACTCAATTGCTCGGAAGCCTGCTGGTTGCCACCTGGGTTTTTTTCCAGGTTGGCTGGAGGTTTTTTTATGACCATTGATGTAATTCCTAGTCTGTTTTGTTACCTTAGACCAGTGATGGCTAACCTTTTTGAGCCCGAGTGCCCAAACTGCCGCACAAAACCAAAGAATTTCCTCAAAGTGCCAGCACGTCAATTAAACCTTAACAACAAGATTTTAGTATCTAAAAACTCTTTATAAAGTTGCCTGAACTATGTAACATCATTTGTAAAGTTTGGAATCTTTGTATTGTCAGAGAATCAATTTGATTCACAATCCTTTGGTTTTCATTTCAATTTATTGGCAATTTATAATGTTTTAATGATTTCATTCAATTTAGAAACAGGAAGGCAATAATTAAACTGGGAACCCCAAAAGCCAAACTTGGAATGTACAACAACACTGTAGAAATAAAACTATAAATTAATTTCCTCTTGTACTAAACAAAGCACAGACACTAATGATGCACATTTCCCAGAGCTGACATATTCCAGTTAATAAATTCAAAATAAAGAGATATCTTTGTACCTTTTGTGCATTTTTTTCAGTTGCAATTGTTCCAGCCACTTTCTTCTGGTTTATTTGTGTCTTCTGCTATCTCTCCATCATCTGCTGTCCATTTCTCCTTTCTTCTCTTCTAGTTTTTTCCATTCTCTATATTCATCTGCTTTAACATAATAATCTTTCTCCTTTTTTAGTCTCCCAATACCCGGCCAATTGTACATTTTTCTTCCCTCCCACACAAAATATTTTCCCCTCTCCATTTCACTCTCCCAGCCCCATCCCCTTCTAATCTCCCCCAACATCAGCTCCCTTTTAATTCCAGTCCCACCCAGTATCCGCTCCCTTCTAGTCCCCACATCAGCCCATTTCCAGTCCTGGCCCCCCATCAGTCCATTTCCAATCCTATCCGAGTCCCTTCATCAGCTCATTTCCAATACCAGCCTCCCATCAGCCCATTTCTAGTCCTTTCCTAGCCCCACCATCACTCAGCCCATTTCTAATCCAAGCCCCCCCTGAGCCTACTTCCAGTTCTAGCCCCTCCATGAGTTCATTTCCATACCAGCCCCCACCACAGCCCAATTCCAAACTTAGCGCACCCAACACCCACTTCCCAGTCCTTTCCTAGCCCCTCCATCAGCCCATTTCCTGTCCTAGCTCCCTCCTCTAAGAGCCCATTCCAAGCCCCCTTCACATCAGCTATTTGCAGTTCAAGCCCCCTTCCACTCAGCCCATTTCCATTCCAAGTCCCCCTCCCCATCAGCTATTTGCAGTTCAAGCCCCCCACTTACCCTCAGCCCATTTCCATTCCAAGCCCCGTCCCCATCAGCTAATTGCCGTTCAAGCCCCCCACTTCCCCTCAGCCCATTTCCATTCCAAGCCCCGTCCCCCATCAGCTATTTGCAATTCAAGCCCCCTTCCACTCAGCCCATTTCCAGTCCTAGCAACCCCCCCAACCCATTACCAGTCCTAGCCCCCCATAGCCCACTCCCAGTCCTAATCCCACCAGCCCATTTCCAGTCCTAATCCCCATCACCCCATTTTCAGTTTAAGCCCCCTCATAGCCCACTACCAGTCCTAACCTCCCCATCAGCCCACTCCCAGTCCTAATCCCACCAGCCCATTTCCAGTCCTAATCCCCCATCACCCAATGTTTAGGTTAAGCCCGCCATAGCCCACTACCAGTCCTAACCTCCCCATCAGCCCACTCCCAGTCCTAATCCCACCAGCCCATTTCCAGTCCTAATCCCCCATCACCCAATTTTTAGTTTAAGCCCCCCATAGCCCATTATCAGTCCTAACCCCATCAACCCACTTCCAGTCCTAATCCCACCAGCCCATTTCCAGTCCTAATCCATCACCCAATTTTTAGTTTAAGCCCCCCCCATAGCCCATCACCACTCCTAAACCCCCCCAGCACCCATCACCACTCCTACCCCCCCAGTGCCCATCACCACTCCTAACCCCCCCCCAGTGCCCATCACCACTCCTAACCCCCCCCCCAGTGCCCATCACCACTCCTAACCCCCCCAGCCCAGCCCAGCCCAGCCAAAATTTAAAATAAAAAAAAGCTGTCTTCTGCCGCTTCCGGGGCCGCCGCGGCAGAATCGAGTGTGCCGCGGGGCCCCCCCTGTGCCTGGCAGAGCCTGCCCTCCAGATCCTGCCTTCCCCGGTATCAGTCCCTGTTTCCAGCTTGTCACACGCGCCGGCTTTCAGAGCGCGAAGGGAACTAGTTTCCCTTTTGCGGCTCTGTTAAGCCCCCGTGGGCTTAACAGAGCAGCGAGGGAGAAACTCTCCCCTCGCGCTCTGAAAGCCGGCGCGTGTGACAAGCTGGAAACAGGGACTGATACCGGGGAAGGCAGGATCTGGAAGGCAGGCTCTGCCAGGCACAGGGGGGGCCCCGCGGCACACTCGATTCTGCTGCGGCGGCCCCGGAAGCGGCAGAAGACAGCTTTTTTAAATTTTTTTAAATGCGGACCTTCCCGCGTGCCAGCTGCAAGGCCTTCGCGTGCCACAGCTGGCACGCGTGCCATAGGTTCGCCATCGCTGCCTTAGACGTTTGGGCGTCTGCAGACAGACTTGATTCCTGTCACTGTTTTGTGCAGGGAGATACTGAGGTCTTTTTTCCTCCTTCACTGGTGGACGGGCAGTTTTCAGTTTTTTTATGTATGTATTTAATTTTTGGGTTTTTTAGGTTACATTGATTGGGGTTGTATCTGTTTTTTCTGTATGTATTATTTCCTCAGCATCGATGGGACCCTCCAATGTTATTTCCTTTGATTGATCCACTCTAGGTAGTTTTATACTGTCCAGATAAGCTGATATCTGCTCAGGGGAGCCTTCCTCCTTAGTCTGGTATTTATAAAAGGCCTGAAAAGCCCCCGCTATCTCATCATTGCTAACCACCCTTTTCCCCTCCTGGGTTTTGATTTCCACAACTAACCATTCCTCTCGTTTCTTTCGCAACTTCCAGGCTAGAGGTTTTCTGGCTTTGTTACCACTTTCCATATATTGTTGTCTCGTGGCCCTCATTAGACACGCCATATATTCTGTATCTAGGGTGTTAAGCTTGGCCCTAGTCTGGATTAGGCGCTGATATGCCCTTTTCACTCCTGTTTGACTATGAAGCTTTTGCAGCCGGACTAGATCCTCCAGGAATTGTTTCTCTTCCTTCTCCCTTCTCATGTTGTGCACCCATCTGTATCAAGAACCCCCTCATATACGCTTTTCCTGCATCCCAAAGTGTCCCATCCTCCACCTCTCCTGTATCATTATTTTGTAAGTATTCCCATCATGCTTGTCAGAGTTTCGCAAGCCCCCTCTCACTCTGTATCAAAGAAATGTTTGGCCTCCACACTCTCTCTCTTGGGTTCAGTTACCTCCGAGGAGTCCACTGGCTAGTGATCATCCCATGATCTGAAATTAATATAGGGTGAAGCTGTACCTTTTCAAAAGTTCCTATTTGGTCTCTACATCCCAGGAAATAATCAATTCTAGAATATGTACCCATTTGGGCAGAGCAGCATGTATATTCCCAACTACCCCTATTCTCTATTCACCAGATATCCACCAAGTCCCATTTTTGCATACATTGCCGTAATTTGAGATCCTTCCTTCTATGTTGTGGGCCTGATAGTTAGAATGGTCCCCCTCCTCCAACGCGCAGTTTAAATCCACTGCCACAATCCAGTCCCCTTTGGTCACTTTTTGAAATTCTAAGTTCGGAAGAAGGATCCTTTGTTCCCATTTGGGACATACATATTTAGTATGGATACTTCATCCTGATCCACTCTTCCAGTAACCCAAACCACCCTTCCCAAACTGTCCCCTCCTGTCATATATACCACAAGGGGCACTCTCTTATGGACAAGTATCGTCACCACTGTTCCCTCTAAGCTGTGCGCGTGTGCGCGCGCACACATCTTGCCGAGCGAGCGCACATACTTTACAACAGAGCGCACAAAAATTACGGCTCTGATTCTAATAGAAAACAACACAGACATCTTAAAATTTAAAAGTTATGATTGTAATTACTAGAAATTTCCCGCTTCATTTAGTAATCGTCTATTTTCATTTGATTTGATTAAAATCAATGTGGTGTACATACTGTATTCTGACATACAGTCAAATTTTAAAGTATATAACTCAGAGTGTTGCTATGTGGCGCACAAAAATTTAACCTTCCTTCAAAAGCTGCACACAGCTGATATTTTATGCGCACACAGCCTACAGAAAATTAGAGGGAACATTGATCGTCACCCCCTGTTTTTTTGAGTTGTATGGGGAACAGAACATGAGGGTGTATCCTTGTCTCTTCGACCAGATCTTTAATTTTTAAGGTCTTTTGTTTTCAGCAGACTGTTGAGGCCAAGGTGTCACTCACATGGCAAGGTTGCTGTTAGTATCATAACTCTCAGGAGCAACTGCAACCAAACATTTAATTTTTATCATTTATACACCAGCTACCCACGCTCTGATGGATTTCCTCCCATTAGACTTGAACTGCTTTTGCTCTTGGTCATATACATGCTTGCGAAGGAGAGAGCAGCCAACAAGGACAAGTATGCAGCCATTTAGGATCCTTGTTGTTTCATTACTAATTAGAAATCCAAGTTGTCTACTATTTCTACTTCTCCATCAAGGATTAAATTATTAATTTCACCAGTTTTCGGTATCATTCTTTTCTTCATGTTAAGGTGCAGGCCTATTTAAGACTATATCCTTTGATTTTGATAAACAGAATTTTTTTAGATCATCTTCACTTTCAGCCAGTAACATGGTATTGTCAGCATAGTGAAGGTTGTTAAGTTTTCTACCAATCTTCACACCTTGGTTGTCTTCATGCAGTCCAACTTTCCTGACGATCTGATCAGCATATAAATTGAACAGGTAGAGAGAAAGTATGCAGTTTTATCATGCACCTTTGCCAATTTTAAACTATTCCGTTTCTCCTCGTTCCGTTCCATCCCGTTCAAAGAGGTCCAACGCCAGATGCAGTAACATGTCAATAATGCCGCACCCCTAGACCCCTGCCAACATGGATTCAGAGAATCTCACGGGGTTGAGACGCTACTCACCACCCTCTTCAGCAACATACTCAACACAATTGGTAACATCCGTCGCGGGGTTGTCCTTGTATTTTTAAGACATAGCCGCCGCATGCGACTCAGTATGCCACACGACTCTCTTGAGACGGCTCGAAGAGAAGGGCATCTGTGACTTAGCACTAACTTGGTGCAAATCATACTTATCCGACAGATGGCAGCATGTGAGAACAGAGACTGCAACATCCGAATCATTCCACCAGAAACAAGGCGTTCTGCAAGGATCCTCCCTATCGGACTTGATGTTCAACATCTACATGCAGCCCATCTGCGACCTCATACACTCATTCAATGTCGAATGCATGATATATGCGGATGATGTTCTGCTCTACATGCCTTTCATGGCTGACCAGATCGACCTCTCCGCACTAACAAACTGTTTTGATGTGGTGGCTAACTGGCTCCAAAATCAGAATCTCCGGATACAGCACAAAAAGACGGAAGTTCTGTTCATCACTAGAAACCAAAATTTTCCCCTCCAGCCTACCTAAAAGTCAGGGAGGCAGAGCTACAAATCAAGCCCACAATCCGTTACCTGGGAGTCACACTAGACCAATGATTGGACATGAAAACGCACATTGGCAACATGGTAAAGGCAATATATCATAAGATCAGGACACTCAGACATCTACGCCCCATGCTACAACCGGAGGATTTCAGAACAATCTTTCAGGCACTAACCATTCCTCATCTAGACTACGCCAATGCAATCCTTCAAGGGCTCCCAAAATCCACCCTGAACCCACTTCAACTCGCCATGAACTCTGCAGCCAGAGTCCTAGATGGGGCCTCCAGGCGAGACCATATAGCACCCATCCTCAAAAGACTCCACTGGCTCCCAATCCGCTGTAGGATCGCCTTCAAGACCTTACTACTAACATTTAAGGCCATCAATGGGCTCGCCCCCTCATCACTGGCGGGACTTACGCTCATTACCCCCCTCCAACAGGGCCAGACGACCAACAGCAATAAACACACTGGTAATACCGAAAACAAAGACCCACTGCACACAAGCAACTGCACAAAAGGCGTTTAGCCTCTGTGCACCCAGCTCCTGGAACGCCCTACCACCCAACATACATGCAATCACAGACCTAACTAAATTCAGGAGGGCATTGAAGCACCACCTCTTCCTCAAGTACTACCCAGAGGAAGGAACACCAACTCGCCCCACTCACTGAAAAGTTCCATGACTACCCTTTAATTATCCTGCAAAGTGATGTATATATGTGTAAATAGTTACTCTGGTTATCCAAGTTGAGCTCCCTGTTACTTGTAACTTACGGTGTAATCCCCCACCGTAAGAATAATATTGTTCCATGTAAACTGCACTGATGCCGAATAGCGCGGTATATAAGAGAAATAAATAAATAAATAAACTGTTGCTTCTTGATCAATGTAAAGGTGTGCAAGAGAACTATCAAGTGTTCTGGTATACCCATTCTTCTTAATGTAGCCCAGAGATTTAAATGATTTATACAATCAAAGGCCATGCTGTAGTCAATGAACACATATAGATAGCCTTTTGGTATTTTGTCTTTGCAAGGATCCATTTTATATCTGCAATTTCTCTTATTCCTGGCCCTTTCCTGGACCCTGCTTACATTTGCAGTTCTTGTTCCAGGTATGTCTGTAGTCATCACTGAATAATCTTGAGAAGAATTTTTTTGGTATGCAAGATCAGAGCAACTGTGTGTTAATTGCCACAGTCAGTCTGATTAATTTTCTTCAGTATTAGTATAAACAAAGAAGTTTTCCAGACAGTCAGCCATGATCTTTTTTTTTTCAAATTTCCTGGAAGAGCCTTGTTAAGTATTGTAACATCTACATCTGATTACTGTAATATGTCAGTGGGAATGCCATTAATGTCCAGTGCTTTGTTCTTGAATAATGCTTTCAATGCTGCTTCAACTTCTTTTTGTACCACCAATGGTTCCTGATCATAGGGTACAGGTTGAAATGATTGTTGATCCACATGATCTTTATGCTATAATGACTGGCTATATTCTTTCCACCATTAATTAATCTTCTCAGCATCATTCAACATAGATCCTTTAGCACCTTTTAGAATTTCAATTTGAGGCTGGAAATCTCTCGTCCATTCTCATAGCTTTAGGAAAGCCAATCTTGTTCTTCCTCTAATAGTTTCTGATTCTTTTTCCTTGCATGTGTCATAATAGTACTTCTCTTTGTCTTGTCTTACTGCACATTAGAAATTTCTATTAAGTTCTGTGATTATTCTCTTTTTCTTCTGGCTTTAGCTACTCAGAGTTTCTGAGCACTCTTCAGAGTTTATTCAGTCATCTATTTTGGCGGTTTTGCTTTATCAACTTTTGCAGGGATTATTTTTATCCTCTTCGAGCTCAACTTTCTTGATATCATCTCATAGCCCTTCTGTTGCCGTCATTTGTATCTTAAGAGGAAAATTGATTTGCAGGAAGTCTTTATATTCCGGTGCTCTAATTTCAAGATTATATTTTCCTACATTCATTTGTGGCCTGCTCTTTTGCAGTTTTAGCTTGAGTTTGCACACTAGTAGCTTGTGATCTGTTGCACAGTCAGTTCCAGGAAGGGCCGGCCCATCCACGAGGCGGCCGCCTAGGGCAGCACAGCTCGCACACGTCCATCACTGATTCCAGCTGCCGGGTTGGGGTTGGGGGCAGCTCGGCTCAGCAATAGTAGCAGTCCACAGCAGGCTATGCGCTTCGGCAAACATGGCTCGCCGCTTCTGACCTCCCCAAGTTGTGTCAAGGGGAGGGGAGTCAGAAGCAGCAGGCCATGGTCTGTTGCCAAGCTGAGCTGAGCTGCCCCCAACCCCAGAATCAGCAGCAGCAGCGGCACAGCTCAGCATGGGGGGGGGGGGGGGAAGCACAGCCAGGGCATCTGCCTGCAGTGGCAAAACCCTTGGGCTGGCCCTGGTCCTAGGTTTTGTCTTTGTTGATGTTATTGAGCTTTTCCACTGATGACTACAACAGATGCAGTCGATTTGATTTTTGCAAAATCCAATGGGAACAGTACATGTGCATAGTTAGTGCTTCTGTTTTTGGAAGATGCTGATAGGGATATCGCTGCTGCAGTGTCATCCAGAAGAAGGGAGATCTTTGATTCTCTACAGGGAGAATTGCTGCGGAAACTGGTAATGGAGTGCATGCCAGAAGCACTACTGGACGTGGTGCTTACAAAATGAGGAGAATATTTCAAATGCAGTGGGCGATCATCTGGCATGCAGTGATTACCGGACAGTGAGCTTCAATATCAGGACATGAGGGGAGATGGTTCATTCAAAAATGAAAGTCCCACAGTTCAGGGAAACTAACTTTGCAAAGATACAGGACTACCTCAAGGAGTCATTAGCTGGATGGGAATATCTAGTGGAAGTAGAACAGTGGGCAAAACAAAGATAAGGGAAACAAATCTTTTTGTTAGAAAGTATATAAAACATAAGAGGAAAAGCGTAGTAATTCACCTGTAACAGGTGTTCTCCGGGGACAGCAGGAATCAGTCCTCACATATGGGTGACGTCGACGCTGATAGAGCCCTCGTGCGGAGCAAATCCCCAGCTTTCAGAGAAAGCCTTTGGAAGTTTTCATCACGCATGCGCGGTCCCCTTCCCGCCCAAGGGTGCCATCTTACTCAGTCAAATGACATAGCTAAAAAAACGGCAAAAAGGATAAAACAATAATAATAGGACTGCAATTCCAAGGGGAGGAGGAAGGGTCATGAGGACTGATTCCTGCTGTCCCTGGAGAACACCTGTTACAGGTGAATTACTACACTTTCTCCGGGAACAAGCAGGAAGTCAGTCCTCACATATGGGACTCCCCATCTATAGGCTACTGAGAACCCAAAGCTAAAAAAGGCTCCCTCTACGAGAGCCGCAAGCAGCCGCAATAGAAATCCAAACTAAGGGGATAGCACTCCGGTAGCCTGAACACAGAGGGGTCAGACGGTAGGAGTTGCCTAGACCTCGAAAAAGTTATGGAGTACAGCCTGGCCGGTCCCACCGGGACTTCCTGTCCAGGCAGTAATGGACTGCGAAAGTCTGACTCAAAGACCAGGTGGCAGCCTGGCAGATGTCTGCCAATGGTACAGAGCGGAAATGAGCCACTGATGCCGCCATGGCCCTGACCCTATGGGCCATAACTCAACCCTCCATAGGAAGCCTGGCTGCCCTGTATGCTCAAGCAATGCAGTCTGCCACCCAGGTGGACAGCATACGCTTAGATACTGCCATCCCCAGCTTACTGGGGTCGTAAGAAACGAAAAGCTGAGAAGCCTTCCGATGCGGTTGCATATGCTGGATATAGAAGGCCAACGCCCTCTTACAGTCCAGGGTATGCAGGACTGACTCTGCCCGACTGGCATGCTGCCTGGGAAAAAGACAGGCAGAACCACCTCCTGTTTGAGGTGGAACAAGGAGACCACTTTCCGAAGGAACTTGGGGTGCGTGCAAAGCACCACCCGGTTCCTATAGAACCTGGTATAGGGTCTTTCTGACACTAGGTCCCAGAGCTCACTCACCCGCCGGGCGGATGTGAGTCCACCAGGAAAACCACCTTCCAAGAAAGATAGCGTAGATGACAAGTAGCCATGGGCTAAAAGAGCGGCCTAGTAAGCTGCCTTAACACCACATTCAGGTCCCACTCGGTCGCCGGGGGGCGGACAGGGGACCTCAAGAGGAGTAGGCCCCTCAGGAACCAAGAGACCAAAGGGCGGGCAGAGAGAGGCTTCCCATCCACTGAAAGGTGATGTGCTACAAGGGCACTGAGATACACCCTGACAGAGTTGGACTTGAGACCCAAATCAGAGAGGTTGAGAAGGTATTGCAGAACCACCCCTACCGGGCAAGAGAAAGGATCTAACTCCTGCTCCTTACATCATGCCGCAAACCTGCGCCACTTCAAGGCGTATACTCGTCTGGTCGACGGCCTCCGCGAGGCCAGCAAGACCTCAATATTCCTTGGGAGAAGGAGTGGAGCAAGAATTACCCTTTCAGCAGCCACGCCATCAAGTTGAGTGAACTGAGAATTGGGTGCAGAAGAGAGCCCCGTTCCTGAGACAGGAGACTTGTCGAGGACCCCAAGGGGATCGGGGCCTCCACCACTAGCTGCAGAAGAAGTGGGAACCAGGGTTGCCTGGGCCACCAAAGGGCAATAAGGATGACCGAGGCCCTGTCCTGGAGAATCCTGAACAGCGTCTTGGCCACCAGAGGTGTCGGGGGAAATGCATACAGAAGGTCCCCGGACCATGATATCAGAAACGCATCTGCGGCCACCCTGTGCGGGTGGGGATGCCTGGAGCAGAAAAGGGGCAACTGGTGATTGTCCGGACTCGCAAACAGGTCCATCACCAGCCACCCCCAGATCTGGAAGAGCCAACTGGCTACCCCGCTGTCCAGCTGCCATTCATGGGGCTGGAGAATCCTGCTTAGCCTGTCTGTTAGCCAGTTGTCCTGGCCCGGCAGGTAGACTGCTCGGAGACAAATGCCATGCCAGGCTGCAAAGGCACATAGGTCCAGGGTTTCCTGACATAGGAGGCAGAACCCCGTGCCACCCTGTTTGTTCACATAGAACATGGCCATCTGGTTGTCTGTCTGCACCAAGACAGATACTTGAGCTAGGAACTGCCTGAAAACTCTGAGCGCTAGGTGGATTGCATGTAGTTCCAAGAAATTGATTTGTTGGGCCTTCTCGCTCGGGGACCACAGTCCCTGAGTCCGGAAACCCTGACAATGGGCTCCCCAGCACAGCAGTGATGCATCCGTGGTCAGGATCCTCATGTACAGAGGGACCTGGAAAGGCATTCCCGTCCCCAAGAGATGTGGTTGGAGCCACCAGGCTAGGGACAGTACTAGACGTTTGGATACTCTGACCCTGTCCCGAAGGCATCCTGAGGCCTGAGATCACTGGTCCCTGAGGCACCACTGAGCGGTCCGCATGTGGAGGTGGGCATCTGGGGTCACATGGACTGTGGAAGCCATGTGCTGGAGGAGGCGCAGGAAAAACCTTGCTGACAGTACAGACTTGCAGCTCACCTGGCCTGCCAGAGCCATAAATCGGCTTGCCCTGTATGCAGGCAGATAGGTCCTCGCTTGAAGGGTGTTGAGGCTGGCCCCAATGAACTCTAGCTTCTGAGCTGGGGTGAGGCTGGACTTGGGGTAGTTTATCACGAATCCGAGGTGCTGCAGCACTTGGATGGTGTGAGTTGTGGCCTGGTGTGCCTCTGTGGCCAAGGAACCTCTGATGAGCCAGTTGTCGAGGTAGTGGAATACAAAGACCCCTTGTAGCCTGAGGAAGGTGGCAACCACAGCTAGGCACTTTGTGAACACCCTGGGGGCCGAGGCAAGGCCGAAGGAGAGCACCCTGTACTGGTAGTGATTGCCCCCTACCACAAAGCATAGATATTGCCTGTGGCTTGGGTGTATTAGGATGTGTGTATACGCATCTTTCAAGTCTAAGGAGCATAGCCAGTCTCCCTGGCGGAGGAAAGGCAGCAATATTCCAAGGGAGAGCATCTTGAACTTCTCCCTCACCAGGAATTTGTTGAGCTTGCACAGGTCGAGGATGGGTCTAAGGCCTCCTGTCCTTTTTGTCATCAGAAAGTACCTGGAGTAGAAGCCCTTTCCCTACAAGTGGTGGGGCACCAGTTCTACCGCCTGATCCTCGAGAAGACCTGCCAACTCCTTCAGAAGAAGGTCCTGGTGAAGAGGAGACCTAATGGGCGCTCATGGAAAATAGTGAGGGGGCACCTGGGCTAGATGAAGAAGACAGCCCTCCTGGACTATTTGCAAGACCCAGGCATCAGTGGTGATGGCTGGCTCCCTGTGGTCTGCCTTTCTCCTGTGGGAAGAGTGGCCATGCTGTAGGAGTCAAAAGCCACTGCCAGGCTGGGCCGGGGCCGGAGCCGGTGCCTGGGGTTTGGGGCTTTCTGCTTACGCAGGCCATGCCCCTGTCCCTTGGCCTGCTGCCCCTATTGGGGTTGCCAGGGAGGTCTGAAAATGGGGGTAGCTTTGGTAAGCAGCACCTTTCCTCGGGAAAAAGGGTTTCTTACCCGAGCCCTTCTAGCGAGAAGGGGCAGAGGTCTTCTTGGAGAGCCGTGTCCTCATCATGTACTCAGACTCAAATTCTGTGGCTTAGTCGGTCATGTGTTTGCCGAAGAGATTCTCCCCCTGACATGGGACATCGACCAACTTGTCCTGAGCCATTGCTCAAGGTCCGACGACTGCAGCCATGCTTGGCGGCATGCACCAATGCCAGCCACAGCTACCTGGGCTGCCGACTTGAACCCATCATAGGCCGCCCGAGACATAAACTTCAAGCACTCACAGACGGCTTTGGACAGGGCCCTGAAGCACTGCAAGGGTTCCTCGGAGACAGCAGCTGAGAACCCGGCGAGTTCCTTTGCCAGGTCCCTACAGCTGGTAGGCCTGGATCCAACAAGTCAGCATTGAACCCTGGAAGCACTTTCTACCGAGGGCATCCAAGTTGCGGGCCTCCCTTCCGGGAGGCACCGAGGAGTGCGTCCTCTGGCTCTTCAGCCAGCGCATGGCCGATTCCACAACTATGGAGTTGTGCCTGCAGCTGTGACTTCTGAAACCCAGGGCTCCGGTGGACTCGATACATTGTCGAGCCGCTTGCTGACCACCGGCACTGACGCCGGTGTCTCCCACATGTGGAGCATCAGCCGTTCCACGATCAGAGGCACGGACTCCGTAGGGAACGCCAACGCCTTGGACATATCCCGCACGAAGTCCAAGAACCTCATGTCCTCCAGGGTGGGGAGACATTCTCCGAGGCTCCCATACCGGGGAATCGGATGGTACATCCCTATGCCAGCGGGTATCCGGGGACTCCTCATCCTCTGTTTCCTACGCCAACTCCTCCAAGGAGGAATCGGCGAGCTCCTCATGCATCGAGGGCCCTGGCGCCGACCGCCCCGACAGGCTCGGCGGCAACGACCTCGGTCCCGAACGGGAGGCTGAGAGACACCTCGGCCCAGGATCGACTTGAGCCCGAAGGGCTTCGAGGATCGGCTCGGCCTCCAGGGTCTACTTCGACGGGCCGGTGGTCAGGGCAGAGGAACCAGACAGGCTGGCTATCAGTGCCCGCTGCTGCTCCATGAAGGCAAAGAAACTGCGCTCCAAGGTCGCCATTCTGGACTTGATTACAGAAGGCTCCGCAGCCCCTGGCTCGGGCCTCGACATGGTCGGGCCTGACACCGTTTTCCCCAGAGGGGCGTCCTTGACGAGGACAGTTGGTACTTGCCTTGGCTGATCCGGTTTTCAATGAGACATCTTCATAGGGCGCTCCGTCTACAAAGATCCCGGCCGATGCATGGGGATCTGCTACCGGCCCCGGGATGAGCCGGGTCACTTGGAGCCATCCAGAGACACCACCCTCGAGGATGTCTTCTTCCTCTTGTGCTCCCTCGAGGAAGACCCCCCTCTCCAAGGAACCTAGATGCTGCTCGGGCTCGGAGAGCGTCCCCCGAGACGTGGAGGCCTTGGATGAGGTCCGGACTCTTGGAGGCATGAATACGAAAAAAATCCTATCATGCTGCTGCTGGCGGTTATTCAGGGCCTTCGAGGAATCTTCCTACACGGGCCACATACCGACGGGTCATGGTCGGACCCAAAGCACCGGAGACAGCAGTCATGTGTATCGGTGAGAGACATTAACATCACAGACCAATCACAATTTTTAAACCCGTTGGCAGCAAAGACTCGGGCTGCCAGTGAAAAAGAAAAAAAAGGCATGAACGCCAGTCACGAAGGACAAAAAACAAAAAACAAATTTGGGCAAAAAACTTCCTGGGGCACTCTCGCCCCTCGGCCCTGTGAAGTGGAAGGTCTGGGAGAGGCCCCGTCCTTACTGTAAGGTTCCAGTAGAGGCGGAGCAGTCCTCCCCTCCCAGACCTCCTCCGCCACTGCGTCCTGCTCCTCCTGGGACTGTAAAGCACTCCCCGTTGCTCCCAAGGAACCTGTTTGCCCCAACAAAGCAGCAGCGCCATCCTGCATCTCGTCTTCCACTGACCGGGCCTTCTTCTCACAACCGCGGCAAATGTCTGCATCCAAGATGGACCCCCACTGGACCCCGCAAGCCCCACATTGCGGCCTTATCAGCATGGTCCCTTTCAGTGGTGCCAGACCTTGTAACCCCCTTACAGCTAACAGGCTGCGCAGTTTAACAGAGGGAATGAGAAAACCTCTGTTTCTACTTCCTATGCTGCCGCCTCCTTTTAAATGCATTTGCTTTTTCTTTTTTTTTTTTTTTTTTTTTTAAAGAAACAAGACCCATGGCTCTGGACTGAAAAATTAACCAATTGCAGTGCTTCACACCCAGAGTTCCAGTGTGTAGCGTCAAAATGGAGGGTTTCCCACACAGCTGAATGAACTGCTGCAAATCAAGCTGTCACCAGCTGCCGTGCCGAAGAATACCCCTGAAAAGCCCAAAAATCTGCCGCTGACTCCACAGATTTCCCTCACTCACTGGGGCTGAAGAAAGCTGCCTCTGCGCCTATTCCCGCTATGTGCTCAGCCACTGCCGATGGCTTCTGTGACGAGGCGGGAGTGCTCAAGAAATGCTGCCTGCAGGCCTTCGTTTCCTTCGCGGCTCCTCACCCAGTAACGGGTCTGCGAGCTGCTACTGCAGAGTCCTCTGTTGCAGTATGCTGTGGTCTAAGGCCCCCCACAAACCCCACTGTCACACTTGGGAAGGGGGGGGAGGGAGGGCTCCTTTTATTTCCCCCCTCCAAAGGTCCCTGCGCTCAATACATCGCTCTTCTCAACCCATGTCAACACAGATTCAGAGAATCACATGGTGTCGACACTCTCCTGACCACCCTCTTCAGTACCCTAATCACCGGAATGGACAACATCAGACAAGGATTTACACTAATTTTCTTGGATATTGCCGCAGCATTTGACTCTGTCAATCATGATCTACTCATGGGGCGCCTCAAGGAAAAGGGAATCCATGCCGCAGCTCTAAACTGGCGTAAGTCATACATTACAGACAGATGGCAACATGTAAGAACAGGCTCCACGACCGCCAAACCTTTCCAACTAAAACAAGGTGTACCACAGCGATCCTTGCTCTCGGCCCTGCTGTTCAATATATACATGCAACCCATCTGCTCACTCATCCACTCATTCAACGTCGCCTGCCTGGTATACGCTGACGATGTACTGCTCTACATGCCGTTCTCAACCGACCAGCCAGATTTTTCACCGCTAACAACCTGCTTCGATGCTGTCACTGACTGGCTCCACACACAAAACCTCAGAATAAACTTCAAAAAAACGGATGCCCTATTCATAACCAGGAGCCAAACGTTTACATCTCCCACATCATTAAAAGTAAGAGACGCTGAGCTCCTAAGCAAACCCACGATCCGCTATCTAGGAGTCACAGTAGACCAACATCTGGACATGAAAGCCGATATAAATAACATGGTCAAGGCAGTCTATCACAAGATACGGATAATTCAGCACCTACGTCCTCTACTGGAGCCAGACAACTTCAGGATAATTTATCAAGCACTCATAATCCCCCACTTCAACTACGCCAACTCAATTCTACATGGACTCCCAAAGAACATGCTGCACCCATTTCAGCTGGCAATGAACGCCGCCGCCAGAATACTACATGGAGCTTCAAGGAGGGATCACATAACCCCAATCTTGAAACACCTCCACTGGCTGACTGTCCACTGCCGACTCTCCTTCAAAATACTAATACTAACCTTCAAAGCCATCAACAATTACTCATCCACCTCACTCACGGACCTCGTCCACCCCACTCCCCCCAACAGATCCAGAAGGTCATTCGCTGCCAACACACTGATAATCCCAAATTCAATCACGAAATGCTTGCAAGCAACAAAGAACAGAGCCTTCGTGTTCTATGCACCCACAAGCTGGAACGTCCTACCAACCACCATCCGGTCCATTACGGACCTTGCATAGTTTAGGAAAGCACTGAAGCACCATCTCTTCCTCCTACACTACTCCCAGGCAAGTGACAAGCCACAATCAGACATACCCAACCACCAGAACAGCGCCCCCTGCACACCCACGCCCCACTGATGCAGCGCCACTTGAACAACTGTATAACCTGTAAATAGCAAAATGTATATAGCTATCTGTAAATAGTTGCTAAGCAATGCTGGTCACTATTGTATCTGTCACCTGTGTGCCCAGCCTGTATATAGTTATTTATTTATTTATTTGTTGTTCTTATATACCGCACTCTTAAAATCAGCGTGGTTTACATATAACATAGATTGTGCAAAATAAGGCACTTACAATGAACAGGGTAGATTAACTTGGAATTCAACTGATGATAACTATGTACAACAATATAGACCTATCTACAGAATGAATTTTACAGTATGTACATCCATTGGTAAGGTTTACATGTTCATGGTTCATGTTCATGGTTCATGAAAAAGTGAAGAAAAAGAGGGAGGACTTCATGAAATACAAGAGATCACAGAGAGAGGAAGACAGGCATCTGTATTTGGAAAAACTTAGAGAAGCTAGCGAAGTAGTCAAGAAGGCAAAGATTCAAAAGGAGGAGGAAATAGACAATACAATAAAATGGAGGGATAAGACATTTTTCAGATATATTAGTGAGAAGAGGAAGGGCAAAAGTGGTATTGTCAGACTCAAGGGTGCAGGGGGGAATATGTAGAAGCTGATAAGGATAAAGCGGAATTGCTTAACAAATATTTTTGTTCTGTGTTCACAGATGAAGAACCAGGAGCAGGACCTCAGAAAACACCCACAAATAAGAACAGAAGCGAGGGACATCTTGAACAATTTTCAGAAGACTGTGTTCGTGAGAAACTAGCTCAACTTAAAGTAGACAAAGCGATGGGACCGGATGGGATACACCCTAGAATACTGAGGGAACTTGGGGACGTTCTAGCAACTCCACTGACTGACCTTTTCAATGCCTCGTTGGAGTCGGGAGTGGTGCCAAAGGACTGGAGAGAGGCTCATGTGGTGCCTTTACACAAAAGCGGAAGTAAGGATGTGGTTGAAAACTACAGGCCGGTTAGTTTAACTTCGGTGGTGAGTAAATTAATGGAAACGCTGTTGAAAGAGAAAATAGTGAGGTTTCTGGAGTCCAGCGGATTACAGGATCCGAGGCAGCATGGATTCACCAGAGGCAGGTCTTGTCAGACAAATCTGATTGATTTCTTTGACTGGGTGACCAGGGAGTTGGACCGAGGGAGAGCTCTAGATGTGGTGTATTTAGATTTCAGTAAAGCCTTTGACACTGTTCCTCACAGGCGACTTATAAACAAACTGAGCACCCTAGGGATGGACCCTAAAGTTACTGCTTGGGTTAGAAATTGGTTGGGTGGGAGGCGACAAAGAGTACAAGTAAATGGAGCTCACTCTGAGGAGAAGGATGTTACCAGTGGTGTGCCCCAGGGATCTGTCCTTGGTCCGATTCTTTTTAACATCTTTGTTAGTGATATAGCGGAAGGGCTGTCGGGTAAGGTTTGCCTCTTTGCGGATGATACCAAAATCTGCAATAAAGTGGACACCCAGGAAGGTGTAGATAACATGAGGAGGGATCTAGCTAAGCTTGAAGAATGGTCTAGAATTTGGCAGCTGGGATTTAATGTTAAAAAATGTAAGGTCATGCATTTGGGCTGCAGCAATCCAAGGGAGCAATACAGCATAGGAGGTGAAGTACTTTTGTCCACTAAAGAAGAGCGGGACCTAGGCGTAGTTGTGTCCGATGATCTTAAAGTAGCTAAACAGGTAGAAAAGGCGACGGCAAAAGCTAGAAGGATGCTTGGGTGCATACGGAGAGGAATGGCTAGCAGAAAAAAGGAGGTGATAATGCCTCTGTATAAGTCTTTGGTGCGACCTCATTTGGAGTATGGTGTGCAATTCTGGAGACCGCACCTTCAAAGGGATGTGAACAGGATGGAGTCGGTGCAGAGGGTTGCTACTAAGATGATTAGTAGTCTTCATTATAAAGCATATGAGGACAGACTTAAGGATCTTAATATGTACACCTTAGAGGAAAGGCGGGATAGAGGTGATATGATTGAGATGTTTAAATACCTCCGTGGCATAAATGTTCAGGGAGAGAGCCTCTTTCAATTGAAAGCAAGTTCTGCGACGAGGGGACATGGGATGAGGGTGAAGGGAGATAGATTCAGGAGTGATATGCGGAAATATTTCTTTACGGAAAGAGTAGTGGATCCGTGGAATAGTCTCCCAGTGGAGGTGGTAGAGATGAGGACAGTAACTGAATTCAAAAAAGCATGGGACCAACACAGAGGATCTCTAAAGGTAAAAAGTGGACTGTTGTAGTTGTTGTTATGGAAGGACAGACTAGATGGGCCTTGTGGTCTTTTTCTGTCATCATGTTTCTATGTTTCTATGTTTCTATGACATGGTCAGTCTCCAAGCTGCTGGATGAGACTGACTACCCAGAAGTGCGGGACTGGACTGGAGGAACGATAAGGAACTGCAGATAATGCAGTGATTTTCTGCATTATTTGCAGAAAGTGCATTATCTGCAGGAGTGGGCATCTTCAATGCACGGTTACTGTGGGCCTCAACAGCATGAGGTACTTGTAAGATTTGCAGACAGCACAGGTGCAGCTAATACCACCTCAATGGGTAGCATTAGCTGCATCCATGATGCTCCAGACTGTTCATTGTACTCTCGGTACGTTATCTGTTGGGGAAATGTTGTGCATGCCCCCAATGGATAGCATCATCATGCGTTGCATGTTTTTGGCAAAACCTAATGCGGCTTAGTAAACATGACCCTTAGATTGTAAGCCCTCTGAGGATAGGAAAATACCTACAGTACCTGAGTGTAACTCGCCTTGAACTACTACTGGAAAGGCACGAGCTAAATACAAATAAAATAAACAAATATTACATTCATAAAATGATTGATAAATCAAAGAAGAATAAAAACCTGACTATACACATCAATGACACCATGGCTGTGAATCTTAAATACACAGAAAAACCATGTAACCAAGACACTCAAACATCCCGCCTGTTAAAATAAGGGGAGTCTACACATACTGCTTCCATAGGGGTTCCTTTAAAAATGAGCTTGCAGGCACAAAGAAACTACCAGAGGACCTGTGATCTACACAGAAGGGATGGAATACGAACACCACTATACGTGATAAGATAGCGTGGCCAACAGAAATGTGTAAACATGTCCTACCAGCCAGCTGCTTCTTTCAGCCCCCATGCCTCCCACCAAGCAAAACCACAAATACAATACTGAGTTCATGCTGCAGATAAGTCTCTCATGTACCTGCACACAAGTGTTCTGGAGAGTTGTGTGCTGGAGATTTAGTTGGAAACCTCATACTCTGATCCTTCACAGCCTGTTTAAGCATCTCTATACTGCATTTGAATTCCTGGAATAATTCTTTTGACCATCCACATCGAGTTTTAGTAGCATCACCATAATGCATCCAGTGGCTGCAGCTGTCTCCTGCAATTATGAACAAAACTTAACATTTTGCAAAGATGGGTGGCTATCATCACCAATTACTTCAAGATTTACATTGTTTATTAGAATTTTCACAACATTTTTCTAAACATTTGGGCAATGAACTGTAAAGATAAATCCTCTTTAGCTAAGGGAGTTTTCCAATATGCATGTCATATCTTGTTTTATGCTCCTAGATCAGGAAAAACTTTAGTAAAGAGAATAAACACACAATGGGCCCAGGCAGGGTTTCAAGACACTCAAAGAGCAGAAGAAAGGCCTCATATAATTACAGAAATTGAGAGCCAATGAAACGCAGCTGTGCTTTTTCCCTTTCTACTGTAGTTTCCCATTGCTAAGCATCATATTTGTTTCTCCCATACAGCTTATTGTTTAGACTGCAAATCAGGTAATGGAGCCAGTATTTGCTCTTGAACATTTCTTCTCTCTCTTCCCCTCCTACTGATATGAAATTATAATCCCCACCTTTCCCCTCACTTGGCACTCTTTTTTGCATGGTTTTATTTCGCTTACTGCATATTTTTAATTACTGTAAAACACTCTGATATTCTTTTTATGGAAGGCAGCATAGACTATACCTGAATACACTAAATTAAACAAATCTTTGATAGCTCTCCTCTGGATTGCCTTTACTTGCCCTCTAACCATCAAGTAAGTAGCACATCCTCCATAAATAGATAAAATATTCCAGGATTTGGACAGAGGTAAGATATTAGAGAGATGAGTAACTATTGATTTCCCTATGGCTGTACCTGCCAGCCAACCTGTCGTCACCAGATGATATCACCCCTAGAACTCTCCCGTTTAGTGGTTGTTACGCATACAATTCAAACTTCTCCTACTGACCTACAAGTGCATTCATTCTGCAGCACCTTTCCTCTCTGATCTCTCTCTACACCCCTCCCCAGCAACTACACTAATCAAGTGAATCACTTTTATCTATGCCCTGCTCTTCTACTGCCAACTCCAGACTCCATTCATGCCACCTTGCTGCGCTGTATGCCTGCAATAGATTACCTGGGTCAGTACATCAGCCTCCATCTCTAGAACTGTTCAAATCCAGGCTAAAACCTCACCACTTTGGAGGCTACGTTTGGATCCTGACCCCCACGGGTGCTTGGAAACAGACTAGAAGGCACTCTGCATTGCCGGGTGCCCTATCTTTAGAAGAGAGGTCTGGCAAAAGAAGGGTGAAATGACCACTGATAGGGGGCCAGCTGAGATTATCTGCCAGGCTGTTGTCAATTCCTGGAAGGTAAGTGGCATGTAGTATGCATCACAGAGAGAGGACATATGTCCATATCTTGTGTGCCTCCCTGCAGAGTAGTAGAGAGCTGATGCCTCCCTTTTTCCTGATGTAGAACATGAAGACCTGGTTATCCATCTGGATGAGAATGGATTTTACAGAAATCCAAGGGCTGAAAGGTTTGCTGGGCATTTCTGATAGCCCCCAAGTTCTAGCAAGTTGATGTGGAGGCTCGCTTCTAAGGGGGACCATAGACCCTTGGTGCAGAGGTGAAGGAGGTGGATACCCCAGTTGTTTTTCAAGATATCCATTTTGAGAATCAACTGGAGTGCTGGCTGTTGGAAGAGCTTCCTATTGACAAATTGCTTGGATCCAACTACCAGTTGAGGGCTTCATCGGGACCATGTGCGAAAGACGTTCTGAGGTCTGGTTCCACCACTTGCAAATGTGTCACTGTAGCTGGCACATATGGAGTTTGACTAGTGGGACCACATGCATGGCTGCCGTCAGGTGCCCCAAGCAACGCAGGAGGGTCCTGGCTGGGATTTTGTGCTTTGTGAGGGTCACAATCATGTTGACTCTTGGGGTCAGAAGGAAGGCCTGCTCCAATGAATTCCAGTGACTGTGCTGGAGAAAATCGTGACTTCTTACTACTGATGAGGCAGAGTAGGTTGATTGCTGTGTGCATAGCTACTAGGGTCCCACAATGAGACAATCATTGAGGTAGGGGAAGATGCAGACCTCTTGATTGCACAAATGTGCTGAACACCACGAGACTTTAGGAAGACTAACTTTGCAAAGATGGGCCAATACCTCAGGAAGTCGTTAGTGGGATGGGAACAGCTGGGGGATGTAGAAAAACAGTGGGCAAAACTGAAAGGGGATATTTTAAGGGCAACCAACCTTTTTGTTAAAATGGTAAATAAAGGTAAAAGGAAAAGGAGACCGCTATGGTTTTCGAAAGAAGTAGCTGAAAAAAGTGAAGAAAAAGAGGGAGGCCTTCATGAAATACAAGAGATCACAGAGAGAGGAAGACAGGCATCTGTATTTGGAAAAACTTAGAGAAGCTAGCAAAGTAGTCAAGAAGGCAAAGATTCAAAAGGAGGAGGAAATAGCCAATGCAATAAAATGGGGGGATAAGACATTTTTCAGATATATTAGTGAGAAGAGGAAGGGCGAAAGTGGTATTGTCAAACTCAAGGGTGCAGGGGAGGAATATGTAGAAGCTGATAAGGATAAAGCGGAATTGCTTAACAAATATTTTTGTTCTGTGTTCACAGATGAAGAACCAGGAGCAGGACCTCAGAAAACACCCACAAATAGGAACAGAAGCGAGGGACAATCTTGAACAATTTTCAGAAGACTGTGTTCGTGAGAAACTAGCTCAACTTAAAGTAGACAAAGCGATGGGACCGGATAGGATACACCCTAGAATACTGAGGGAACTTGCGGACGTTCTAGCAGCTCCACTGACTGACCTTTTCAATGCCTCGTTGGAGTCGGGAGTGGTACCAAAGGACTGGAGAGAGGCTCATGTGGTGCCTTTACACAAAAGCAGAAGTAAGGATGTGGTTGAAAACTACAGGCCGGTTAGTTTAACTTCGGTGGTGGGTAAATTATTGGAAACGCTGCTGAAAGAGAAAATAGTGAGGTTTCTGGAGTCCAGCGGATTACAGAATCCGAGGCAGCATGGATTCACCAGAGGCAGGTCTTGCCAGACAAATTTGATTGATTTCTTTGACTGGGTGATCAGGGAGTTGGACCGAGGAAGAGCCCTAGATGTGGTGTATTTAGATTTCAGTAAAGCCTTTGACACTGTTCCTCACAGGCGACTTATAAACAAACTGAGCACCCTAGGGATGGCCCCTTAAGTTACTGCTTGGGTTAGAAATTGGTTGGGTGGGAGGTGACAAAGAGTACAAGTAAATGGAGCTCACTGTGAGGAGAAGGATGTTACTAGTGGTGTGCCCCAGGGTTCTGTCCTTGGTCCGATTCTTTTAAACATAAACATAGTGATATAGCGGAAGGGCTATTGGGTAAGGTTTGCCTCTTTGCGGATGATACCAAAATCTGCAATAGAGTAGACACCCAGGAAGGTGTAGATAACATGAGAAGGGATCTACACCAATCCTTATTATATACAGAATTTAAAAGACCTAAACACAAGCTTTAAACTAAGATGCAGACAGAAGTCCAGCAACGAGATGGGTGTTCTCCGGTCTTTTGCATTGAGTGTCACATGTATGATTTTCTCCCAGTTGGTGAGAGGTCTTACGTATGCACTAAGTGCAAAGAACTCTTTGCTCTCAGGGAACGAGTCCGTTCTCTAGAGGCTAGAGTAGCAGACCTGGAAGACGTAAGAAAGACAGAGAAGTACATGGACGAGACTTACAGGGATACAGTCCTGAAGTCCCACCTCCAGTCTGGCAGCATCCCTGTTGCCATGGAGGAGTGAGGTCACGTGACAGGAGAGCATCACCCTGGTGTGGCAGGAAGTGATCCTGTAACTAGGACCTGTCCTCCAAGTGATGTAAAACCCTCTCGCACCGAGGACGTTTCTCCAGGGCCATGTCCCCACGAGGGGAGGGTCAGGACAGCTGTTATAGTTGGTGATTCAATCATTAGGAATGTAGATAGCTGGGTGGCTGGTGGACGTGAGGATCGCCTGGTAACATGCCTGCCTGGTGCGAAGGTAGCGGACCTCACGCACCGCCTAGATAGGATCATAGATAGTGCTGGGGAGGAGTCTGCTGTCTTGGTACATGTTGGTACCAATGACATAGGAAAATGTGGTAGGGAAGTTCTGGAGGCTAAATTTAAGCTTTTAGGTAGGAAGTTGAAATCCCGAACTTCCAGGATAGCGTTCTCCGAAATGCTTCCTGTTCCACGTGCAGGACCCAAAAGACAGGCAGAGCTCCGGAGTCTCAATGCGTGGATGAGACAATGGTGCAAGGATGAGGGTTTTGGATTTGTTAGGAACTGGGGAACATTCTGGGGAAAGGGGGGCTCTTCCGAAGGGATGGGCTTCACCTTAATCAGGATGGGACCAGACTGCTGGCATTAACCTTTAAAAAAGAGATAGAGAAGCTTTTAAACTAGAAAATAGGGGAAAGCCGACAGTCACCCAGGAGTGCATGGTTCGGACGAAGGTATCCTTGAAGGATACTACCAAAAGCAGTGAGGTTCCAAAAGGGAGTATAGTAGCCCAAATGCCCTTGAGTAAGGAGCAGACAGAGCATAAAGATTCCAAATTACCCCTGCCTACCAATAGCCAGATTAATATGAATAAAATACAGTCTCTAAAATGCTTGTATGCCAATGCTAGAAGTCTAAACAATAAGATGGGAGAGTTAGAATATATAGCACTAAATGAGAGGTTAGATATGATTGCACTCTCAGAGACATGGTGGAAGGAGGATAACCAGTGGGACACTGTGATACCTGGATACAAACTATATCGTAATGATAGAGCTGATCAAATTGGTGGAGGGGTTGCGCTCTATGTTAGAGAGGGCATTGAGTCAGAAAGGATTAAAGTTTTGCAGGGAACAAAATTTGCTGTAGAATCTCTATGGATTGAAATTCCATTTATGAAGGGGAAGGTGATGGCAGTGGGAGTATACTATCGACCACCTGGCCAGAATGAACAAATGGATGATGAAATGCTCAAAGAAATCAAGGAAGCTAACAAAAGTCACAACAGAGTAGTAATAATGGGTGATTTCAATTACCCCAGTATCGACTGGGTCAGTGTCACAGCAGGACAAGCTAAAGAGATAAAGTTTCTAGATGGAATAAATGACTGCTTCTTGGAGCAGCTGGTTCATGAACCGACCAGAGGGGAAGCCATACTGGACCTAGTCCTTAGTGGAACGCCAGATCTGGTGCAAGAAATAAGGGTGTTGGGACCACTTGGCAATAGTGATCATAGTATGATCATGTTTGATTTAATTAGTGGAGGACAGATAGTAAAGGCATCCACAGTACTACCTTTTAACTTTCAAAAGGGAGACTATGATAGAATGAGGAATATAGTTAGGAAAAAACTAAAAGGAGCGGTTCCAAAGGTTAAAGACTTACAGCAAGCTTGGGTGTTATTTAAAAATACTATCCTCGAAGCCCAGACCAGCTGTATTCCACGCATTAGGAAAAGTGGAAGAAAGTCCAAAAAACTGCCAGCATGGTTTAAAGGTGAGGTCAGAGAGGCTGTAGCTGCCAAAAAAGCAACCTTCAGGAAATGGAAAAAAGAGCCAAATGATGAAAACTGGAAACAGCACAAGCACTGGCAAGTTAAATGCAAAGCATTGATAAGGCAGGCAAAATGGGAATTTGAGAAGAAACTTGCTACGGAAGCAAAAACACGAAATAAAGACTTTTTCAAGTACATTCGTAGCAAAAGGCCTGTGAGAGAGTCAATTGGACCATTAGATGATAGAGGGGTAAAAGGGGCAGTAAGAGGAAACAAGGCTACAGCAGAGAGACTGAATGAATTCTTTGCTTCGGTCTTTACTGAGGAAGTTGTAGGGATGTTACCCAAGACTGAAGTGGTATTTAAAGGTGATACTGCAGAGGAATTGAGAGAAATATCGCTACACCGGAAGATATATTACAACTATTTGATAAACTGAATAGTAGCAAATCACCTGGACCGGATGGTATACATCCCAGAGTGTTGAAAGAACTGAAATATGAGATTGCAGACCTGCTATTGGTAATCTGTGAACTTTCATTAAAATCATCTGTAATACCTGAAGATTGGCGGGTCGCCAACGTAACACCAATTTTTAAAAAGGGTTCCAGGGGTGACCCAGGAAATTACAGACCGGTGAGCCTGACGTCAGTACCAGGGAAAATGGTAGAAACCATCATAAAGAACAAAATTACGCAGCATGTAGATAGTCATGGCCTAATGGGAGACAGCCAACATGGCTTTAGACAAGGAAGATCTTGTCTTACTAATCTGATATGTTTTTTTGAAGGTGTGCATAAACAGGTAGACAAAGGTGAGTCGGTTGATATAGTGTATCTGGACTTTCAGAAAGCTTTTGACAAAGTCCCCCATCAGAGACTTTTGGCGAAGCTAAAAAGTCATGGGATAGGAGGCAGTGTACTATTGTGGATCGGGAACTGGTTAAAAGATAGAAAGCAGAGGGTAGGGCTAAATGGCCAATATTCCCAATGGAAAAAGGTGAATAGTGGAGTACCCCAGGGATCTGTACTGGGTCCGCTGCTTTTTGACATATTCATAAATGACCTGGAAAAGTGAATAACTAGTGAGGTTATCAAATTTGCAGATGACACAAAACTGTTTAAAGTTGTTAAAACCCAAGAGGATTGTGGAAAACTGCAGGAGGATCTGGATAAATTGGAAGACTGGGCATCCAAATGGCAGATGAAATTTAATGTGGACAAGTGCAAAGTTATGCACCTAGGAAAGAACAACCCACACTATAGTTACACGATGCAAGGCTCCACATTAGAAACCACCACCCAGGAAAAAGATTTAGGAGTCATTGTGGATAACATGTTAAAACCCTCCGCCCAGTGTGCAGCGGCGGCCAAGAAAGCAAATAGAATGCTAGGTATCATAAGGAAAGGGATGGAGAACAAAACAAAGGATATTATAATGCCTCTGTATCGCTCCATGGTACGACCGCACCTTGAATATTGTGTGCAATTCTGGTCACCGTATCTTAAAAAGGACATAGCGTTATTAGAAAAAGTACAGAGAAGAGCCACCAAATTGGTGAAGGGGACGGAAGGCTACTCCTATGAAGAGAGGCTAAGAAGGTTAGGGCTCTTTAGCCTGGAGAAGAGACGGCTGAGGGGAGATATGATAGAGGTCTATAAATTAATGAATGGAGTGGAACGGATAAACGTGGATCAATTGTTTACGCTATCAGAGTATAGAAAGACTAGGGGACATGTAATGAAGCTACAGGGTAAACTATTTAAGACAAATAAGAGAAAATATTTTTTCACTCAACGTGTAATCAAACTCTGGAATCTGTTACCGGAGGATGTAGTAAGGGCTGTTAGTATAGCTGGGTTTAAAAAAGGTTTGGACAAGTTCCTGGAGGAAAGGTCCATAAACCACTATTAAAAAGGGACCCAGGATATCAATGCTTGACCCAGTACAAGCACTGTGGAACCTGTCTTTTGGGGATATTGCTAGGTACGTATAACCTAGATTGGCCACTGTTGGAAACAGGATACTGGGCTTGATGGACCTCGGTCTGACCCAGTATGGCATGTCTTATGTTCTTATGTTCTTAGCTAAGCTTGAAGAATGGTCTAGAATTTGGCAGCTGGGATTTAATGTTAAAAAATGTAAGGTCATGCATTTGGGCTGCAGCAATCCAATCCAGGTACCAGCCAGCCTCCCGTGCTGAGAGACACCAGCGGAGGGGGAGAGGCTATGCTGAAAGAGTCAAAAACCCCCACCCTGCGGAGCAGGGGCCGGTGGCGCAGGCTTGGGGGCTTGCTGCCTACGGGACCCGTTACCCCGTCCCTTAGCCTGCTGACCCTGTTGGGGAGCTGCTGAGGCCTGATAATGAGGGTAGTGTTTATAGGCAGCCGCCTTCCTCGGGTAAAAGGGCTTTTTCCCCGAGCCCTTCTTCTTCTGGGAAGGGGCAGAGGTTTTCCTGGAGAGCCGAGTCCTGGTGAGAGTCTCTGTCTCGAGCTGTGCAGCCTTCTCGTCCATAGGTTTGCCAAAGAGGTTTTCACCTCTGCAGGGGACATCGACCAACTTGTCCTGCACCCAGGGCTCGAGGTCGGATGACTGAAGCCAAGCCTGTCGGCGGGCCCCGATGCCGGCTGCGGCTACCCGAGCCGATGCCTCAAAGCCATCATAGGCTGCTCGAGAGATAAACTTTGAGCACTCCCAAATACCGGTGGACAAGGCCAGGAACCTCCGCAAAGGTTCCTCGGAGAGACCAGCAGAGAATCCGGTTATTTCTTTAGCCAGGTCTCGGAGATACATGCCCATGTAGAGCTGGTAAGTCTGGACCCGACAAGCAAGCATAGAGCCCTGAAAACACTTCTTACCGATGCCATCCAGGCTGCGGGCTTCCCTGCCGGGAGGCACCGAGGAGTGCATCTTCTGGCTCTTGAGCCGATGCATGGCCGATTCCACCATCATGGAATGGTGCGGCAGCTGTGCTTTTTGGAAGCCAGGGCTCTTGCAGACTCGATAGATGGCATCGACCCGCTTGCTTAACACCGGCAATGACGCCGGACTCTCCCACATGCGGAAGAGAAGTCGTTCCAGCATCGGAGGAACCGGTACAGTAAAATGCTCCTTTGCAGGAGAGTCATACTGGAGGGCATCGAGCTCTTCGGCTCGAGGCTCCTCCTCGGGATCCGCAGGGAAGGCCAAGGCCTTGGCCATATCCCTCACGAAGTCCGAGAACCGGGCATCCTCCGGAGGGGACTGTCTCCGAGGTTCGGACTCGGGGGAGTCCGAAGGGACACACGAGTCCGAAAAGAATCAGGCGACTCATCCACCTCGGATTCCCAGGCGGACTCCTCGGAGGAGGAGTCGAGCGGCTCCGGCCGGGCGGGCACAGACGCCATCCGCCCCGACACCGAGGGGGTCGGCGTCGACGACCTCAGCCCCGAACAGGAGGCCGAAGGCGACCGCGACCGAGGATCGACTCGAGCCCGCATGGACTCGAGGATCGGCTCGGTCTCCAGGGTCGACTTAGACGTCGACGTCCCGGCGGTCAGGGCAGAAGCGCCAGCGAGGCCAGCGATCAATGCCCGCTGCTGGTCCATGAAGGCAGCCAGGCTGCTCTCCAAGGCTGTCAACCTGAGTCCGAACTCAGGGGACCCAGCAGCCCCTGACTCGGGCCCCGACGGCGTCGGGCCCGACGTCGGACCCCTCGGAGGCGAGTCCACGAAGACAACAGCACTTACGTGAGCAGAGGAGTCCATCTCCAGACGAGGCTGTTTGGACGGCCGCTCCAGCTCCAAAGACCCGGGACGGCTGTCGGGGCTATGCGACCTGGCCCTCGAGGAGCCAGGAGCGTCCACCGACGCCGCCCTCGCGGGTTTGTTCTTCCGGTGATGTTCCCGGGTAGGGGACCCCCTCTCAGAGGAGCTCCGACGGTGTTCAGAGCCAGATTTTCTGGACACCGAAGCTTCTGACGAGGTCCGGGTACGGCTGGGGTCAGAGAAGATTCTCTCCCGCTGATGCTGCCGACTCCGCAAAGATTTCGCGGACATCTTGCTACAGGCCCCACAGATCAGTTCTTCATGATCTGGGCCCAGGCAACGGAGGCAGCAATCATGTGTGTCAGTAAGAGACATCAGTTTCTTACACTTAACACACTTTTTAAAGCCACTGGCGGCCATTGGGGGAAAAAGGGCCCCTGCGAGGTCGAACGAGCGGGCCGCCAGGGAAAAGTGAAAAAGCGCGAATTTGTCACGAAGGACCGAAAAACCGAAAAAGAAGGGGAGGCCTCCCAACCGGCGTCGCGAGGCCGGACGGAAAAAGGACCGGCGTCGAACCGAAGAAATACTTAAAATAAGAAAGAAAATCAACTTTTCAGCGGTGACTAGTAGACAACGTCTGTAGGGCTCCGCGGAAAAAAGAAGACTGGCCAAGATGGCACCTTTGGGCGGGAAGGGGACCGCGCATACGCGCTGCAATTCCCAAAGGCTTTCTTTGAAAGCTGGGGAAAATTGCTCCGCGAGGGATCCGTCGGCGCCGACGTCACCCATATGTGAGGACTGACTTCCTGCTTGGTCCTGGAAAATCACTGTTCCGTCTATGCAGATGATGTCCAGGTGTTCTTGCCTTTGCCTGTTGGAAAGTTAGGGGTATGTCTACTAAAGGGCATTAGCTGCTACTGTGGGACCTCTGGTTGCAGCTAACGTGAGAAAATCAGATATTGGTGGCACGTTTTTGCAATATCTGTTTTTTGTATGGTGCAGGGCTTTAGGGGCGGTGAACAGGAGTGGTGATGGATGGCAGCCACCATGCAAAACATTTTTGCGCAGTGGTTGCAAAATTCTGGCCCGATCTGAGGTGGCATTATCTGCCTGGAGGACCAACAACATTGCAGTGCAGTCACTGCCAATCCGCAGCAGCTGTCTGCCTTGGAGGCGATGAGGCCTCCCCCCCCCCCTCAACACTATTGTCGGTGCCACAGTGTTGTGATCTATGGCACCAATAATATGAGTAAAAATAGTGCTGACTCTCTTGCAGCACCGACCCCCATCGGAAGCTGCCCATGGGGCTTGGTGCACCCACTGGCTAATCTAGCATCCCAGCTAGCTAGTCAAGACAAGCCCCCTCCCTCCCATCCTTAAAAATAGTTCTGGCTAGCCAATTGGTAGCCCCTTCTCTCTTCTAAAAGGCCAATCCCAGCTATATATTTATTTCATTTATTTAACAGGTTTTTTATACCACCTTTATTATTTAGTCAAAACGGTTTGCAGTGTAACTTAAGCTTGGTAATGTACATTAAACAGGGACATTGATAAATTGGATTCTTCTGAGGCAACAGAGGGTTAAGTAACTTGCCCAAGGCCACAATCAGCTAGCAAATGGAGGCCCTCAGCACTCCACCTCCAGCTTATTAAATCCTATCTAGTGGGACTCCGGGGCAGAAACGGTCCTCTCTGCTTCTGCCTCCTGTCACTGGGCCATTTCAAAATGGCCACGATCAAGGGGTGCTCCCTCTAGCCTCATGCTAGGGGGCAGCACTGTAAGATCACAGCCATCTTTGTAAGATCCACTGAGGAGAGCAGCAACCAGGTGTTCTGTTAATATGGAGTTTGTACATAGGAATCTGTGCTGTAGTAATCTGACTTTCTCAGCTTTTCAAATAGGTTTATGGATCTTCTAGGGCTTGCCATAGTATTTACAGTGCTGCTTTTTTCTGGGAAAGCTCCTTGTTTGAATTTTGGAAGTTGGTGCTGGTTTGCTCTGAGGATTTTCAAAGACTTTTGTAGGGTTTTGTATTCGTTCACAATATGCCAGATACTGGAAAATATTTATATTGTTGGTGAGATGATCAGAAACAGATTTCTTTTTACTATATTGAGTTTTGTGGGTGAATGTCCTAGTTCTGCTCTGCACCCATGGTTGAAGGAGGGGATTTTAGTGGATGTAGAACATATGCTGAAAAATAAAAAGCAAGAAACATAAGACAGTTTATAACAAAATAAAATGAGTTATTTTATAATTGGGTGTTATAAGCTGCACTGTGGTGCTCACTTTTTTTTTTAGTTCCTTAGTGTGCGAGTATCTTGCATTTCCTTTGTTTTGTGCAGAATATATATTTACATTAACACCATGCTAGTCCAGTGTGCAGTTTTAGAAGTTATGTTGGGGCTGCCAAGCCCCTCTTGGTGTTTATGTTGCAGTGGGAAGTATTGTGTTGGGGTCACAAAGCTCTCTTGTTTTTGTGAAGGTGGAAACACACTATGTTGAGGTTGCCAAGTCGCTCTTATTTTTGTGGAAGTGGGAGGTGCTGCATTTGTGCTGTTGAGTCCCTCTTTTTGATTGCCACATTTAGCAGTATGTTTCCTCCTTAACCAGAATGGAACCAGGCTGCTGGCATTAACCTTTAAAAAGGAGATAGAACAGCTTTTAAACTAGATAACAGGGAAAAACAGAGAGTCGCCCAAGAGCGCATGGCTCGGAAGGATGTAGCCTTCAGGAATACTAACAAAAGGCTGAAGTAAGGGCATATTGACAGAGAGGTTCCAATAAAGACAAAAGCAACCCAAATGCCCCTAAGTACAGAGAAGACAGAGCTTAAAGATTCCAAATTACCCCTATCTACAGATAACCAGATTCATATGAATAAAATACAACCTCTAAAATGCTTGCATGCAAATGCTAGAAGTCTAAAAATAAGATGGGAAAGTTAGAATATATAGCACTAAATGAGAGGTTAGATATGATTGGACCTGGTGGAAGGAGGACAACCAGGGTACAAATTATATCAAATTGATAAAGTAGATCAAATTGGTGGAGGGGTTGCACTGTATGTTATAGAGGGCATCGAGTCACGCAGGATTAAAGTTTTGCAGAAAATAAAACACACTGTAGAGTCTCTAAGGATCAAAATTCCATGTAAAAAGGGGAAGGCGATGCCAGTGGGGGTGTACTACTGACCGAATGGCCAGAATGAACAAATGGATGATGAAATGCTCTAAGAAATCGAGGAAGCTAACAAAAGTTACAGCGCAGTAATAATGGGTGAATTCTATTACCCTGGTATCGACTGGGTCCATGTCATGGCAAGACATGTTAGGGAGAGAGTTTCTAGATGAAATAAATGACTACTTCTTGAAGCAGCTGGTTCATGAATAGACAAGAGGGAAAGACATTTTGGACCTAGTCCTTAGTGGAACACCACATCTGGTGCAAGAGATAAGAGTGTTGGTGCCACTTCGCAATAGTGATCATAGCATTCCTATCAAGGGCTATACATTTCCAGCAAAGGTAAGAGTTTGAGGCTTTTTTAAATTACTAGCTATCTGCCTGTGAGCTCTTAAAAGGGGGTTGGGTACATTTTTAAAACAAAGTTATAATCTTTAGGGTGCTTTAGTTTAAAAGAGGAAATATTTTCTTTAGTGGGGTAGGTTTAAAACTCTGCTTTAGTGTGTTTCTTAGCTCTCTGAAGCTACTGACACCTCATCAGGAGTTAGGGGGGGCCTGATTAGCCTGTGAAAGAACTGAGAGCAGCTGAGGCCTGCATAAAAGGCTTCAGAGCCTTGCACTGTTGAGGTATTCCTATCAGGGGCTATACATTTCAAGCAAAGGTAAGAGATTGTGGCTTTTTAAACTACTAGCTCTCTGCCTGGGAGCTCTTAAAAGGGTTTTGGTACATTTTTAAAACAAAGTTAGAGTCTTTTTGGTGCTTTAGTTTAAAAGGGTAAATATTTTCTTTAGTGGGGAAGGTTTAAAATTCTGCTTTAGAGAGAGGAAGACAGGCAGAGAGAGGAAGACAGGCATCTGTATTTGGAAAAACAGAGAAGCTAGCAAAGTAGTCAAGAAGGCAAAGATTCAAAAGGAGGAGGAAATAGCCAATGCAATAAAATGGGGGGATAAGACATTTTTCAGATATATTAGTGAGAAGAGGAAGGGCAAAAGTGGTATTGTCAGACTTAAGGGTGCAGGGGAGGAATATGTAGAAGCTGATAAGGATAAAGCGGAATTGCTTAACAAATATTTTTGTTCTGAGTTCACAGATGAAGAACCAGGAGCAAGACCTCAGAAAACACCCACAAATAGGAACAGAAGCGAGGGGCATCTTGAACAATTTTCAGAAGACTGTGTTCGTGAGAAACTAGCTCAACTTAAAGTAGACAAAGCGATGGGACCGGATGGGATACACCCTAGAATACTGAGGGAACTTGGGGACATTCTAGCAACTCCACTGACTGACCTTTTCAATGCCTCGTTGGAGTCGGGAGTGGTGCCAAAGGACTGGAAAGAGGCTCATGTGGTGCCTACACAAAAGCGGAAGTAAGGATGTGGTTGAAAACTACAGGCCGGTTAGTTTAACTTCGGTGGTGAGTAAATTATTGGAAACGTTGCTGAAAGAGAAAATAGTGAGGTTTCTGGAGTCCAGCGGATTACAGGATCCGAGGCAGCATGGATTCACCAGAGGCAGGTCTTGTCAGACAAATCTGATCGATTTCTTTGACTGGGTGACCAGGGGGTTGGACCGAGGGAGAGCTCTAGATGTGGTGTATTTAGATTTCAGTAAAGCCTTTGACACTGTTCCTCACAGGCGACTTATAAACAAACTGAGCACCCTAGGGATGGACCCTAAAGTTACTGCTTGGGTTAGAAATTGGTTGGGTGGGAGGCGACAAAGAGTACAAGTAAATGGAGCTCACTCTGAGGAGAAGGATGTTACCAGTGGGGTGCCCCAGGGATCTGTCCTTGGTCCGATTCTCTTTAACATCTTTGTTACTGATATAGCGGAAGGGCTGTCGGGTAAGGTTTGCCTCTTTGCAGATGATACCAAAATCTGCAATAGAGTAGACACCCAGGAAGGTGTAGATAACATGAGGAGGGATCTAGCTAAGCTTGAAGAATGGTCTAGAATTTGGCAGCTGGGATTTAATGTTAAAAAATGTAAGGTCATGCATTTGGGCTGCAGCAATCTCAGGGAGCAATACAGTATAGGAGGTGAAGTACTTTTGTCCACTAAAGAAGAGCGGGACCTAGGCGTGGTTGTGTCTAATGATCTTAAAGTAGCTAAACAGGTAGAAAAGGCGACGGCAAAAGCTAGAAGGATGCTTGGGTGCATATGGAGAGGAATGGCTAGCAGAAAAAAGGAGGTGATAATGCCTCTGTATAAGTCTTTGGTGCGACCTCATTTGGAGTATAGTGTGCAATTCTGGAGACCGCACCTTCAAAAGGATGTGAACAGGATGGAGTCGGTGCAGAGGATGGCTACTAAAATGATTAGTGGGCTTCATTATAAAGCATATGAGGACAGACTGAAGGATCTTAATATGTACACCTTAGAGGAAAGGCGGGATAGAGGTGATATGATTGAGATGTTTATGTTCAAACTTTTTATTCAATTTCCAACAGCCACATCCAAAATAAACAGGCAAGGAATTACAGAACAAAACAGTATAACACATCAAATACCATTCTTAAAGCAACACATCTAACATACCTCTCGGGGAGAAAGTGTAAACAGCCCACACCCCATATACCAAGGGCAGATAGAGCAAAGCATTGTATCAGTTGAGAAGAGCCGGCAGCAGAGGAGGCAAAAAATATGTTGGAAGACAGCACCCCTTTCCATCCATCCCAACTAGGTCGCCGGAGAGCCACCAGGGAGTACATAGAATGAGAAGCCGAGATTCAAATCCCCCACCCCTGGACCACCCCCAGCAGCCCCATCACAGACTCACCAGCAGCAGGCACAGTAAACACAATAAAATAAGACATACCTCCCCGCAGCTCTGCCACCCCCACCTCCGCCCACCTCCTCCCCTTGGCCACCTGCATGATGTGCCAATCCTTGCAGACAGACCCAGGGTGTACTCTTCTCCCAGGCCCATCCTTATGCCAAACCCCGCATACAACACCACACTCATACACTCATGCCCAGCAGTCATACTTACCCCACCCCCAACACCCCTTCCCGAACACCCCCTCCTCTCCCCCCCATACCTACCCCCCCCCCTTTTACCTGTATCGAAGCAACTGCCCTCCATCATCCAGTGGGTGCGCCAGAGAAAGTCCTCCAAAGACGAACCAAGCTATTCTCTAAATGCCTCCCAGGACCCTGCGCCAAACTCGGGAGGGCAAAAAAGACATGTGAGGGCCCCAACCCTCAAAAAACCGTTGCCAACGCCGCGGGTGCCCAGCTGCATGCAATCGGGCCATAAGCAACATCTCATGAAGCTTCACTCTCCAGATGCCGTACACAGGCCCGGTCGCATCCAGCCATCTCTGTAGCACCGTCATGCGAGCCAGCATCAGCCCCAAGCGAATCCAACGTATCGTCACGGACCCCAAAGCCGCCAACAACGCATCATCCCAAATGTCCAATACCACATTACCAGCATGCAGGGGCAAGTGTATCTGTACACATTGGACCAAATAAGCCATCATCTTCCCCCAGAAGACCTGAACCTGTGAGCACAACCAAAACATATGCCCCAATGTAGCCCGGGACTCACTACACCTAGGACAACCGGGGGTGGGGGCCAGGCCCGCCCTCCAAGCCCGGTGAGGCGCAAAGTGTAAACGGCGTACTATTTTAAACTGAGCATCCCTATGAAGTACCAGCACACTCAACTTGGGGATAGCTGCCAAGCCGCGCAACAGCCCGTCCGGGGGTATCACCTCCCCCAGATCCTCAGTCCAAGCGCTCGCCAACTCCTGCACTGCGAGCGGCTCCACGGACTCCCAAAGCATTTGATGAAGCCCCGAGACACGTACCCCCTGATCCGAGCCCCTGAGCGCCCCCTCCAATGCAGAGCTAACCTCCCCCCTTAATGCCACACGGGGCACGCCCCGAAGATAACTACGAAGCTGCATAAAGGGAAAAACATCCCATGCCCCCAGCGGGTATTGCCGCCCTAACACATGGAAATCTTCCATCGCACCCTCAGGCGTTAGTATCTGCTCTAAATTCTCTAAATTCTCATTGAGGGCCACATAGTCCTTCCAGCGATCCCGGAGATAATGCTCAAACTGCACGTCTCCCCCCAGCTCCAGAGGGTAACGCCAAAGCCGGCCCCGATCCGGATCACCGCCACGCAGTTCTAAAGTAACCATAGCATGGTCGGAAAGCACAGAAGGGCCCACCTCAGCACACTGAGTCCAGCCAAAAAGGGATTCTGAGATCAGGAAATAATCAATTCGGGACCATGAGCCATGTGCTCTAGACTGATGGGTATACTCCCGATCCCCAGGGTGCAGGACCCGCCAAATATCCAGAAGCTGATGCCCCTCACACAGCCCCCATAGGCATCACCGGGTACGCTGACTCCGACCCCCAAATGGCCCAGTGCGATCCATATGGGCGTCCAACACTTCATTAAAGTCACCCCCAAGGATTACCTGATACCCGGTGGTCCCCGCCAGGACCTTAGCAAGCGCCTGAAAGAATCGAGCTTCGTAAACATTGGGCGCGTAGATCGAGCACAGAACCACTTTCAGCCCAGCCAGCACCCCCCACACACAGACATATCGGCCTTCAGAATCAGCATCCACCCTCTCCTCCACCCAATTTACAGAGCTAGTAATTAAGATGGCCACACCCCGTTTCTTCCCCAATGCCGGGGATCCATATACCTTATTGACATGGCCTTTGCATAACTTTCCATGCTCAATCCCAGATTGATGCGTTTCCTGTAGCATGGCCACCCCTATCCCTTTACGTTTCAATTGCTGTAGCACCTTATAGCATTTTATAGGGGAACCAAGGCCACAAACATTCCAAGACGCAATCTTAACCACAGCACTCATTGCATATTGTTGGAAAAAGCCACCATGAGATACAGAACCTATGCACCAAAAGGCGAAGACCCCCCCAGCCTAGGGTCTCCCCCAACAACCATACTAAGGATATCAAAGTCCACACCATCCAACATTCTCTCCCCCTTCCCCCATGCAGCACCCAATCCAACACATCCGATACAGCCCTTACCCAACCTGCCACTCTGAGCCCACCCTCCCCCCCCTTCCCACCCACCCACTTCCCCCCCTCGTCCCGACCAAACAGCCAACCATTCCCTACCCCTGTCCCCACCCCAAACCTGCATCATCCACAAGTCCTCCTCGTCTACTGGCCACTCCATGACCTCCTTGACATGCAGAGCTCCCCCCCCCCCCCCGAAAAAGCAAGGCCCACCACGCCCAACCCTCCCGTCCCGGTCCTCACGACAAGCCTTCACCCTCCCACCCCACTGCCCGATGTAATGGTCCTAAACATATTAATAGGCCAAGAGGGATCAACAAACCAAAAGATCCAGTCACACAGCGCCCGAGTTGAGGCTAGCATTCCCGGTACATCCGAACATACAGTAAGCTCGGCCTGCCTCCCACAGGAACCCCCCCCCTCCCCATTCCCCCTCCCATTGGTAACTAATCCCCGGCCAAACAGCACATGGCGCCACCACAAGGGGACATCTGCCCGGGCCCACATACATTGCCATAGACCAAACATTCCGCAATGCATCACATGAAAACGACCCAGGCCATGGCAAGGCCAAGAAACCCCCCACCCGCCATTGGAATCCCGCTCCTCTGCCTAGCCTAAACGCCACCAAGCAGAACTGCGGGGTTCCCCACATACAAAGAGCATCACAGGCCCGTTACCCAGCCCGGCTACCCCTCTGAGCAAACAAGGAGACGGGAAACATCACATAAAGAGGGATGTAGCCACCTCTCCTCCTGCCCATTGTGCCACTGTGTCATCGTGCAGGGTGAAAGGCAACAGATACCAGAAGAATAAACAACACACAATAATCCACTTTTGTTCAAACAAGTCAAGAATCCAAACAGTGTAGAAATTAGGGTAGCAACAATGAAACTGACTAAAGCCATGGGGATGGGAAAAAAATGGTTTGAGAAAATTATAAGAGAAATTAAAAGAGAAATTTAAAAAAAAAAAAAGGAAAATTAGAAAAAGAAATAAGGTGGGAGGAATAAATTGAATTAAGATAATAAATAAGAACAAAAAGGGGAAGGCGACGGAATCAAAGGAAAACAAGGAAAAGAAAAGGACGAGAAGGCAGGCCTCCCCGTGGCCGAGAATAGCCGGGATAATGCTCCCAACATTACCAAAAGGAAGAAACAGTCCAGGGACACATAGCCTCAGAGTCCAAAGTCCAGCAGGAGCAGGAACAGAAACATCCATAAGTGAGTCCTCCAAGGTCGCTCCACCGATCAGCCCAGGCCATTACAATAGGCCATCGCTGCCTCCGGAGACAAGAAGGTCCGTCGTCCACCCTCGCAGTCCACACGCAGGGTCGCTGGATAGGCCATTGTGAAGCGCAAGCCCCGCTCTATTAGCCGCCCGCAAACGTCCTTGAATGCCCGGCGCCGCTGTGATACCCCAGCAGAATAGTCTTGGAAGATCAGGAGTTTGCAGGTATTGCCCCCCGCACAGCGCTGCTGCCTCGAAGCTCTCAGGACTCCCTCCTTCTGTGAGGCGTTGAGGAAGCGCGCAATCACCGCTCTGGGCCGGTTGTCCCCGGATTTGTAAAGCCCCAATCTGTGCGCTCTCTCTAACACGATAGCACCCATCTCTGCTTCCAGGGGTAAGTTGTTAGGCGGCCAGGCCTCCAGATATTGCCGGAGGTCCTTTTCTTGCACCGATTCTGCTATTCCAATAAATCGAAGGTTGTTACGCCGGCTTCTATTTTCTAGATCCTCCAGCTTCTCCTCGTGTCGCGCCAGGGCCTCCTCCAGCTTCTTGATGCGGGCCACATCCTGCGCGCACGTGTCCTCAAGCGCGCCCACACGCTGTTCCACCTGTTCCACCTGGGTTGTGAAGTCTGTCACTGCCTGGGCAACGGCGGTAATTTGTGAAGCCAAACCACCCAGGCGTCCCTCCAAAGCTTCCACTACAGCCTTCGAGACCTCCGCCACCATCGTCGGCGCCACCATCACCACCTGCCCCTCAGCGGCCCAGTCGGCCATCTTGGCTTCACTGCCACGAGGCCGCTCCCGGCGGGGTGTTTTTGTAGCCATACACTTGCGAACTGCCCGAGGCGTGCAAGATCCGGTACCCCGACGGAGTACCGGCTCCCCCTTACTCTGATAAGACTTGGCGGTGAAAAGCAAGGTTGTTGACCGGGGGGGAGGGCGCGAGCTCCGGAGCTAAGCAGGAGACGTCCTACTCAGCCCACCATGTCACCGGAAGTCCATGATTGAGATGTTTAAATACCTCCGTGGCATAAATGTTCAGGGAGAGAGCCTCTTTCAATTGAAAGCAAGTTCTGCTACGAGGGTGCATGGGATGAGGGTGAAGGGAGATAGATTCAGGAGTGATATGCGGAAATATTTCTTTACGGAAAGAGTGGTGGATCCATGGAATGGTCTCCCAGTGGAGGTGGTGGAGATGAGGACAGTAACTGAATTCATAAAGGCATGGGACCAACACAGAGGATCTCTAAAGGTGAAAAGTGGACTGTTGTTGATATGGAAGGACAGACTAGATAGGCCATGTGGTCTTTTTCTGTCATCATGTTTCTATCGTTCTCAGGTCTCTGAAGCTACTGACACCTCATCAGGTGTCAGTTCCCTCCCTAACCCTCCCTCCAAACTCCCACCCACTCCTAGTGAGCAGTCTTGCTTTATAGCAGGGGTCTCAAACTCAAATTGCTTTGAGGGCCAAATGAGGACTTGTAAAGTAACCCGGGGGCCGCATAAGACGCGGGGCCTCATTTGCATAAGGGACCTCATTTGCATAAATATTTGCATAATGTTACCATACACTAACTTTTAGTAAACATGCCTCTTTAATGAGTATGGATAAAGAAAGACTAAAAGATTTAGAAACAAGAAGACAATAATTAAACTGGGAACCCCAAAAGCCAAACTTGGAATGTACAACAACACTGTAGAAATAAAACTATAAATTAATTTCCTCTTGTACTAAACAAAGCGCAAACATTAATGATGCACATTTCCCAGAGCTGACATATTCCAGTTAATAAATTCAAAATAAAGAGATATTTTTCTACCTTTTGTGCATTTTTTTCAGTTGCAATTGTTCCAGCCACTTTCTTCTGGTTTCTTCATGTCTTCTGCTAACTCTCCATCGTCTGCTTCCATTTGCCCTTTCTTCTCTCCTAGTTTTTTTTCCATTCTCTCTCTACATCTGCTTTAACATACTAATCTTTCTCCTTTATCTCTTTCCTCATTCCTATTTCATCCACTCAAATTTTACCCCTCCATCCTCAATCCCCACTTACTCTCACAATACCTGGCCAATTGTAGATTTGTCTTCTCTCCCAGACAAAATATTTTTCCCCTCTCCATTTCACTTTCCCAGCTCCATCCCATTCTAATCCTCCCCAACATCAGCTCCCTTCTAGTTCCAGCCCCACCCAGCATCCGCTCCCTTCTAGTCCCTGCATCAGTCCATTTCCAGTCCTATCCTAGCCTCACCATCAGCCCATTTCCAATCCTAGCCCCCCATCAGCCCATTTCCAATCCTAGCTCCCTCCCCTCACAGCCCATTTCCATTCCAAGCCCCCTCCCCATCAGCCATTTGCAGTTCAAGCCCCCTTCCACTCAGCCCATTTCCAGTCCTAGCAACCCCCCCAGCACATTACCAGTCCTAGACCCCCCATAGCCCATTACCAGTCATAACCCCCCCCTGCCAATAGCCCACTTCCAGCCCTAACCCCCATTACCCCATTTCAGTCAGCCCCTCCATAGCTCATTACCAGTCCTAACTCCCCCCATCAGCCCACCTCCAGTCCTTCCTAACCCCCACCTGCCCATTTCCAGTCCTAGCCCCCACCATAGCCCATTTCCAGTCATAACCCCCCCCCTGCCAATAGCCCATTTCCAGTCCTACACCCCCCCTGCCAATAGCCCATTTCCAGTCAGAACCCCCCCTGACAATAGCCCATTTCCAGTCATAACCCCCCCCTGCCAATAGCCCATTTCCAGTCATACCCCCTCCTGCCAATAGCCCATTTCCAGTCATACCACCATGCTAATAGCCCATTTCCAGTCATACCCCCCCTGCCAATAGCCCATTTCCAGTCATACACCCCCCCCCCCCCGGTAAATAAAAAAACAACCTGGCTTCTGCTGCTGGCTTCTGCTGCAGCAGAAAATCAGCTGTCCCGCGGCCCCTTTCCCTCTGCGCGAGAGCCCTGAGTGTGCTTCCTCTGCGGCATGCTTTTTAAGCCGCGAAGAGAGTATTTCCCTCTCGCGCGGCTTAAGCCTATTCACTTTTCAAGCCTCGCGAGAGGGAAATACTCCCTTCGCGGCTTGAAAAGCACGCCGCAGAGGAAGCACATTCAGGGCTCTCGCGCAGAGGGGAACGGGCCACAGGACAGAGCAGCAGAAGCCAGTTTTTTATTTTTTTTTAAATTGACCGTCGATTCTGCCGTTGCCACGGCGGCAACGGCAGCAGCAGAAGCCGTCGCGGGTGCGGCCCGCGGGCCGCGTGTTTGAGACCCCTGCTTTATAGCATACCTCCCCAATTAACTACACACAGGGACTTGGAACAGCACATTTTGAACACACTTAAAAGAGATTTAACTACTTGTTCTCTGAAAGGACAGCTGGGAAACCGGCTGGTACTTTGGTAGGTCTCTCTCTCTTTTGCTTTAACAGATACCTAAGCTGCACCAATTGAACAATGGCTGGGAAAAATCGTATCGCCAAAGCTGTTGCCCCCATTATAGCTTCTGCCTCTGTCCAGACAGAGGTCCCAATGCCAGTTGAAGGACCGGTTCCATGTTCAGGATGCCTGCATGCTGAAGCTCTCAAGAAACAAGTGGAGGAACTCAGAAAGGAGGTGGTGAGGCTGAGGAGCATTCAAGACAGTGAGAAGTAAATTGATGAGATGCTTCTTGCAACATCCAAACTCTCCAGCAGAGGAGAAGATGGGAACCTACAGAATGACGAAGGTTGGACACAAGTCTCCAGGCCTGCAGAATCACCAATCCAACATCTCCAGCCCTTGAATTGAAGAACCATTATGCAGCACTGGAAGTGGAGGTGGTGAAAGCATCCCTGGAAAGGGAAGAACCAGAACTCAAGCACCCCAAAGTTGCAGAATCAGTGATCACAAGGAAGCAAAGGGTAGTGGTGGTTGGTGATTCTCTTCTGAAGGGTACTGAGGCATCCATCTGCCGACCAGACTTAATGTCCAGAGAGGTATGCTGTCTGCCAGGTGCCAAAATCCGAGATGTTACGGAGAGTTTGCTGAGACTCATCAAACCCACTGAATATTACCCATTGTTGCTAATCCATGTTGGCACAAATTATACTGTCAGGTATCCCTCTGAGCATATCAAAAATGATTTCATGGCTCTGAGAGAGGGTGAACCAATCTTACAAAAATAACTACTACTCTACATCAAATATACCCAAAGCAAAAATAGAGTAGACCTGAAAAAAGTGAGCAAACGTGTGTGTAAGTATGTTAATGTCGGAAGATATGCCGTGAGGATACAACTACCTCTTGAGGCTAAACTTCCATTTTACTCAAATTAAAAAGCCACAATCAGAGAGCTTTCAAAAAGTAGGCAAAAATACCATAAACTAGTGAGACCTACAACATAATGTATTAAAAAAATCTTACTTCCCCTTGTATTCCATGTTTAATGATGAGATCCAAACAGAAAGACTGCCAAAAAGCCACATATCTTGTCTGTTGTCCTGACAACTCTGAGTCTTGATAATTTTCAAACTCAGATTTAACCCACTGGAGTCGGCAACTTTTAACCTAAACTCACAAGAGTCCAGCAGCAGTTTTTTGAAGACACAGCACTGCGTTTCGGGCAAATAAAATTGTGATGCCCTGTTTCAACGCTCAGTTCTACTGCAAACAAATATTCGGCTTCCCCATCTCTCAGAGACGCCAGCGTATGCTCATTGTCAATCTAAGGCAGAGATTGACAATGAGCATGCGCTGGCATCTCTGAGAGATGGGTAAGCCGAATATTTGTTTGCAGTAGAATTGAGCGTTGAAACAGGGCATCATGATTTTATTTGCCCGAAACGCAGTGCTGTGTCTTCAAAAAACTGCTGCTGGACTCCTGTGAGTTTAGGTTAAAAGTTGCCGACTCCGGATATGGAGGAGTTTAATCCAAGATGGCCGCAGTAGCGTTTCTTTGTCTTCTCTATGCCTAAGAGGAAGGGAAAGTTGAGGGTTGCTCCCTCTGCACCTCAACCGCCTAGTTTGGGTCCAATGGACCGTTTCATCAAAATACCCCCGGAGAAGGTGCAGGAGATTAGAGCTGGCTTGGTCGCGCCGATTGCAGAGGATTTGACGCTTCCATCGGATGTCGATACATCTCTCTCTCCTGTGGTAAGGACTCCTCCACCATGCCCAGCTGCTTTGGAGTCCGCCTCAGCTTGTGTGATGTCGACGGCTCCCGAGGTGGGGGCACCGGCGGATGAGAGGGCACGCGCTGAGAGTTTGGCCTCCTTGACTCCCGATAGCCTCGGTGAGACCTCGGGTGGCAGTTTGGAGCTGAATACTCCGTTGGGAAGTCTATCTTTGCAAAAATTGCCTTCCCTCATTCGCCCTAAGGTATTTACGTTGGAGATTATTTGGGACGCTATTGCTAATCTCTCCTCCTCAATCAACTCTCAGACTGCTGTACTGTCCTCCCAGATCCAGGAGAATGCCGCTAATATCCAGAAAAATGTGGAAACTATTCAGTCTGTAGTGTCTACTTGTGAACAGATTAAGAATGATCATGTAACTCTCGGTGCTCAGCTTGATACAATTTCAGACATGTCTTCGGCTCTGGCAAAGGAGAATGTTGTGCTCAAATACAAGCTGGAAGTGTTGGAAAACGCTTCCAGAGCGTCTAACCTTCGGGTATTGAATTTTCCTCGTCTCCCTGAGGTGACGGCCTTAGACATGTTTAAGCGATATATCGTGGAGATTTTGAAAGTTCCTTCTGACTTGATTCCACCTCTTAGTAAGGTATATTATCTGCCTTCTCGAAGAAAAGCTGAGACGTCTGTGGCAGTATCCACTGTGAATTTTGATGTGCTGGATGTGACTGGCCTTCTGGAGGATACTGGGGGTCAAGCTGTAATTCCTACTCCGTCAACCCTCCTTGTGCAATGTGCTCTGGTTACTGATAAAGACTGGCTGTTGAAAATGTTTTTCAAGAAAAGACGTGATACCTTTTTAGGTTTTAGAATATCAATGTTTCCAGATTTAGTTAAGGAAACTCAAAGGAGGAGGAAGCAGTTTTTGCTCTATAAATCTGGGGTATTAAATATAGGGGGTACCTTTTTCCTTCGGTTTCCCTGTAGATGCCTGGTGCTTATTGAGGGTGTTAAATATATTTTTTCTGATCCTATAGATTTGAGCAAATTTATCAATGCTAGACTTCCCGCTGGGTCATCTACTGAGTAAAATGTGGATGTCGTACATCTGTATCCTCCATGTGTGTATTCCGGGGGCCTGCGGCCATTTTGGGTTTTTCTTTTCTTTATAGTTTCTATGTAATACATCTTCCAAGTCTCTGTATTGGTTTGATGGATGTTCTCCTCCTTCTCACACTGTGGACTACAATAGTGCATGATTTTTATTTGTACTCATTATATTGTTACTTATGGGGTTAATGTTCTTACATACACTGTATTCGCTGTAAGAGATTTGATTTCTTGCTGTTTTGTTTGAAATTCTATAAATAAATAATTTTTTTAAAAAAAGTTGCCGACTCCAGTGGGTTAAATCTGAGTTTGAAAATTATCAAGACTCAGAGTCGTCGGGACAACAAACAAGATAAGTGTTTTTTTGGCAGTCTTTCTGTTTGGATCTCGTCATTAAACATGGAATACAAGGGGGAGTAAGACTTTTTTAATACATTATGGTGTAGGTCTCACTAATTTATGGTGTTTTTGCCTACATTTTGAAAGCTCTGATTGTGGCTTTTTAATTTGAGTAAAATGGAAGTTTAGCCTCAAGAGGCAGTTGTATACTCACGGCATATCTTCCGACATTAACAAACTTACACACACGTTTGCTCACTTTTTTCAGGTCTGAGAGAGGGTGAAGCAGATAGGAGTGCAGGTGGTGTTCTCTTCAATCCTCCCTGTTGAGGGTAAAGGCCAAGGCAGAGAAGCTCGCATGTTGGAGATGAATGCATGGCTGCATGGGATGGTGTCATCGAGAGTGTTTTGGTTTCCTGGACCATGGGATGCTGTTCCAAGAGTTACAGGGCAGAGATGGCGTCCATCTGTCCAAGAAAGGTCGACGTGTCTTCAGTAGCAGACTGACTAATCTACTGAAGAGGGATTTAAACTAGATTCATTGGGGATGGGTGAAGAAAGCCCCCAGGAAAGTGAAACATTAAATGCCTTTATGGAAATGAGTAAAAGGGGCAACATATGGAAAGCGGTGTGTATAAATGCCTGTAGCATGGGAAATAGGATTCCAGATGTTGAAGCTTTAATGGGAGAGGCTGACTTGTATTTAGTGGAAGTTACAGAAACATGGTTCAAAGAAAACCACGACTGGGATGTAACTATACCAGGCTATATTTTATTCAGAAAGGACAGGATAGGAAGAAGGGGAAGAGGAGGGGTACTATATGTAAAAAATAATATTAAAGCTTTGGAACTACAGAGCTTAAAAGGGAGAAAGGAGGTGCTGTGGGTTAAACTAGAAAGAGGGAAAGAGAAATCTATTTGCATTGGCGTGATATATAGACCTCCCTCACAGGAAGAATAGGTGGACGGAGGGTTAATTAACGACATACGCAGCATTCCTAGGAAAGCGGAAGTGCTACTGATTGGGGATTTCAATATGCCTGATGTTGATTGGCACATTCCTGCTGTAGTATCATCTAGAAGTAAGGAGATCCTGGATTCTCTACAGGGAGAACTATTCAGGCAACTGGTAACAGAACCCACACATGAAGGGGCCATACTGGACTTGGTGCTTACCAATGGTGAAAGTGTTTCTGATGTTATAGTGGGAGATCATTTTGCATCCAGTGATCACCAGATGGTGTGGTTCAGTATTAGAACTAGGGCTGTTAAAATCTATTCAAAAGCAAGCGTCTTAGACATTAGGAAAACTACCTTTGCCAAGATGGACCAATACTTCAGGGAGTTGTTAGCAGGATGGAAATTGCTGGGGGATATAGAAGAACAGTGGACAAAACTCAAAAGGGTTATTTTAAGGGCAACCATCCTTTTTGTTAAAATGGTAAATAAAGGTCAAAGGAAAAGGAGACCGCTATATGGTTTTAGAAAAAAGTAGCTGAAAAGGTGAAGAAAAAAGAGGGAGGCCTTCATGAAATACAAGAGATCACAGAGAGAGGAAGACTGGCATCTATATTTGGAAAAACTTAGAGAAGCTAGCAAAGTAGTCAGGAAACCAAAGAATCAAAAAGAGGAGGAAATATTCCTCCATTTTATTGCATTGGCTAAGACATTTTTCAGATATGTTAGTGAGAAGAGGAAGGGCAAAAATGGTATTGACTCAAGGGTGAAGGGGAGGAATACATAGAAGCTGATGAGAATAAAGCAGAATTGCTTAACAAATATTTCTGTTCTGTGTTCACAGATGAAGAAACAGGAGCAGGACATCACAAACAACCCACAAACAGGAACAGAAGCAAGGGGCATCTTGAAAAATTTTCAGGAGACTGTGTTCGTGAGAAACTAGCTCAACTTAAAGTAGACAAAGCTATGGGACCGGATGGGATACACCCTAGAATACTGAGGGAACTTGGGAACGTTCTAGCACCTCCACTGACTGACCCTTTTCAATGCCTTGCTGGAGTAGGGAATGGTGCCAAAAGTGGAGAGAGGCACTTGTGGTCTCTTTACACAAAAGCAGAAGTAAGGATGTGGTTGAAAACTAAAGGCCGGTTAGTTTAACTTCGGTGGTGAGTAAATTATTGGAAGTACTGCTGAAAGAGAAAATAGTGAGGTTTCCGGATTACAGGATCAGAGGCAGCATGGATTCACCAGAGGCAGGTCTTGTCAGACAAATCAGAGTAGTTACTCACCTGTAACAGGTGTTCTCCAGGAGCAGCAGGAATCAGTCCTCACATATGGGTGTCATCGGCGCCAATGAAGCCCCAGCGGAGCATTTCCCCAGCTTTCTATGAAAGCCTTTGGGAATGCAGGCACGCATGCGTGGTTCCCTTCCCGCCTAAAGGTGCCATCTTACCTCAGTCAAATGACATAGCTAAGAACAGCACACAAAAAAGAAAAATAAACTATGTACAACTGCAACTCCAAGGGGAGGAGGGAGGGTTGTGAGTACTGATTCCTGCTGCTCCTGGAGAACACCTGTTACAGGTGAGTAACTACTCTTTCTCCAGGACCAAGCAGGAAGTCAGTCCTCACATATGGGTGACTCCCAAGCTCTGGGCTACCGAGGAATCCAGGCTGAACAAGAGAACTCCCTCTAGTCCCAGCAGCAAAGAAAGGCTTTTCAAGGACACAACCTCCACCCAACAGAGGGCAGGAGGGCAGGAGTTGCCTAAACCTCAAAGAGATTCCAGAGTACTGCTTGGCCAAAAGCACTGTCCCTACGGGACTCCCTCTCCAGACAGTAATGGGCCGCAAACGTCTGGCTTGAAGACCAAGTTGCAGCCCTGCACATGTCTACCAAGGGCACAGAGCGGAGATGAGCCACTGAGGCAGCCATTGCCCTGACACGGTGGGCCGTAACCCGACCCTGCAAAGGAAGGTCAGTTGCTTTTTAAGCAAGCCCAGGTGATACAGTCAGCCACCCAGATGGACAAGGTACGCTTGGACACAGCCAACCCCAACTTATTGGGGTCAAAGGATACGAAGAGCTGAGTAGCCCTTCTATGCCCCTGCGTACGGTCAAGGTAGAAGGATAAGGCCCTCCTACAGTCCAGGGTATGCAGAACTGCTTCAGCCTGGCTAGCATGAGGCCTAGGGAAGAATGTTGGAAGAACCACCTCCTGAATGAGGTGGAAAGAGGAGACAACCTTTGGGAGGAACTTTGGATGAGTCCTGAGGACTACCCTGTTCCTATAAATCCTGGTTTAAGGCCTACCACAGACCAGGGCCTGAAGCTCACTCACTCGCCTAGCCAAAGTAAGGGCTATCAGGAAGAGAGTCTTCCAGGATAGGAAGCGTAGTGGACAAGTAGCCATCGGCTCAAAAGGTGTGCGAGTCTGTTGCTGCAAGACCACATTCAACTCCCACTCAGGGGCAGGAGGACGGACTGGAGGCTTGAGCAAAAGCAAGCCCCTGAGAAAGCGGGACACCAAGGGGTGAACCGACAGAGAATGTCCTTCCACCAGTGAGTGGTGAGCTGCTAGAGCTGAGAGGTGGACCCGAACAGAATTGGACTTAAGTCCCTGATTGGACAAGTGCAGTATGTACTGAAGCACTACTGGTACAGTACAGGAGAAAGGGTCCTCTGTACGTAGCTGACACCACACAGAAAACCTTTTCCATTTGAGCGCATAGGTCTTCCTAGTGGACTGTTTCCTAGAGGCTAGGACAACCTCCTCAACTTCCTGAGGTAGGCCCCAGGGAGCCAGAACTACCCTTGCAGCCTCCAGGACATCAAATTGAGAGCTTTGAGATTGGGGTGCAGAAGTGAACCCTGATCCTGGGAGAGAAGGTTGGGCAGAGGCAGTGGGGAATCCACCGCCAGCTGAAGCAGAAGTGGAAACCAAGGCTGTCTCGGCCACCTGGCAGCCACCAGCAGGACCGAGACCTTGTCCTGAAGAATCTTGAACAGAGTTCGGGCCACCAAGGGCATGGGAGGAAACGCATACAGGAGGCCCTGAGACCAGGGAATCAGAAAAGCATCCGGTGCTATCCGCTGAGGATGCGGTTGCCTGGAGCAGAACTTTGGCAGTTGTTTGTTCAGTGGACTGGCAAAGAGATCTATCAAAGGGAGACCCCATTTCAGAAAGATCTTTTGAACTATCAAGGGATGCAGCTGCCACTCGTGGGGTTGCAAAATTCTGCTCAACCTGTCAGCCAGGTAGTTCTCCTGGCCTGGAAGGTACACAGCCCTGAGGAGTATGTTGTGCTTGAGGGCAAAAGAACAAAGGTCCTGAGCCTCCTGACAAAGGACTCTGGACCCAGTCCCGCCCTGTTTGTTCATCAAACTACTTCAACAGTCTTACAGGACATTTACTATACCCTGACTCCCTGATGTAAATAGTTGTCTTGTACATAGTTACCCATGTTATCCTGTTATCCAAGTTGATTTTCCTGTTAACTGTAAACCCAGATATTTGTATCTTGTCTGAGGTCTCTTGTTCCATGTAAACTGCGCTGATAACGAATAGTGCGGTATATAAAAAATGTTAATAAATAAATAAATAAAACATGGCTACTTGATTGTCCGTCTGAACCAGGACAGATTGATGAGCCAGGGTAGGAGAGAAAGCTTTGAGTGCTAATCGAATAGCCCTGAGTTCTAGGAGATTGATCTGTTGTGCGGCCTCCCAAGGAGACCACAGGCCCTGGGTGCACTTGTTCAGACAATGAGCCCCCCAGCCCTGCAGGGAGGCGTCTGTGGTCAGTACCACAGTGTACCCAGGAATTTGAAAAGGTACCCCTTTTAGCAGATTGGGTGGGTGCAGCCACCAGCTGAGGGAGTCCAGAAATGGTCTGGACACCCTTATCCTGTCTCTGAGGCTGCCTGTGGCCTGTGACTGCGAAGGCATCATTGTGCAGGCCACATATGGAGCCTGGCATTGGGGGTTGCATGAACCGTCGAAGCCATGTGGCCGAGCAGCCTCAGGCAGAGTCTGGCGGAGACCTTGACCCACTGAGAAACTGATTTGCCAAGTCCATCAGTCTTTGGGCTCTGTTTGCTGGCAAGAATGCCTTTGCCAGGACAGAGTCTAGCCTTGCTCCTATGAACTCCAAGTTCTGGGAGGGGAGCAAAGTGGACTTTGCGGAGTTTATTACAAATCCAAAGCTTTGAAGAAGAGCAATAGTTCTGAGAGTGGCCTGTCGGGCCTCCTGGCACGTCTGACCGCTGATGAGCCAGTCGTCCAGATAGGGAAGACAAAGACGCCTTGATTTCTCAGGTAGGCCGCCACCACTGCCAGGCATTTCGTAATACCCTGGGAGCCGGGGTTAGGCCAAAAGGCAGTACTCTGTACTGATAATGGTTTCCTCCCACAATGAACCTGAGGTACTTTCTGTGGTCTGGATGAATGAGGATGTGAGTGTACACATCCTTTAGATCTAAGGAGCACAGCCAATCTCCCTGCTGGAGGTAGGGCAGAAGTGTTCCAAGAGTAAGCATCTTGAACTTTTCTTTCTCTAGGAACTTGTTGAGGTTCCTAAGGTCCAGAATGGGTCGAAGGCCACCGGTTCGTTTGGGCACCAGGAAATACCTGGAGTAGAATCTGTGACCTTGCAAGTGCTCCACCGCCCTGTCCACCAACAGACCTTGAAGTTCCTGAAGGAGAAGGTCTGTGTGCAGGGAAGGCCTTGGAGGCTCCCCTGGAAAGTATGGTGGAGGCAGTTGGTGAAAATGTAGTGCATAGCCCTTGTGGACTATGTCCAACACCCAACTGTCCCCAGTAATAAGGGGCCACTGGTGGGCATATAGGGCGAGGCGACCTCCTGTGCAGGGTTGGGATAGAAGGGACGGAGAGGCTACGCTCAAGGAGTCAAAAACCCCCACCCTGCTGAGTGGAAGCAGGGGCCGGAGGCTTGGGGGTCCTCTGCCTACGGGGCCCATTACCCTGCCCCTTGGCTTGCTGACCCTGGGGTGCAGCTTGGGTAGCCTGATATTGAGGGTACTGTTTGTAGGCAGTGCCCTTCCTCGGGTAAAAGGGCTTTTTACCCGAGCCCTTCTTCTTATGAGAAGGGGCAGAGGTCTTCCTAGACAGCCTTGCCCGTGTAAGGTGCTCTGTTTCGAGCTGGGCGGCCTTCTCGGTCATGGGCTTGCCAAAAGGTTTTTCACCTCGGCAAGGGACATCGACCAACCTGTCCTGAACCCATGGCTCGAGGTCCGATGACTGCAGCCATGCCTGGCGTCGAGCCGCAATGCCGGCTGCCGCAACTCGGGCCAAAGCCTCGAAGCCATCGTAGGCGGCGCGGGACATCAACTTCGAGCAGTCCCGAATCCCCGAGGACAAGGACTTGAATCTCTGCAAGGGTTCCCCGGAGAGTCCAGCAGAGAACCCAGCCAACTCCTTGGCCAGGTCCCGCAAGTACATGCCCATGTACAGCTGGTAAGACTGGACACGGCAAGCAAGCATCGAGCCCTGGAAGCACTTTCTACCAACGCCATCGAGGTTCCGGGCTCCCTGCCGGGGGGCACCGCAGAGTGCATCTTCTGGCTCTTCAGACGATGCATGGCCGATTCCACAACCATGGAATGGTGTGTTAGCTGTGCCTTCTGAAAGCCAGGGCTCTTCCTGAATTGATAGATTGAGTCGACTCGCTTGCTTAAAACCGGCGCCGAGGCCGGTGCCTCCCACATCCGGAAGAGCAGCCGTTCCAGCATCGGAGGAACCGGGACAGTAAAGGCCTCCTTCGGAGGAGAGTCATACTGCAGGGCCTCGAGCTCTTCAGCTCGAGGCTCCTCCTCGGGGTCCGCCGGAATAGCTAAGGCAGTGGCCATATCCCGGACGAACTCTGAGAACAGAGTATCCTCCGGAGGGGATCTACTCTGGGGTTCAGACTGCGGTGAGTCCAACGGGACGCACTGAGTCTTGAACGTATCGGGGGACTCCTCATCCTCCGTCTCCCAGGAGGACTCGTCCAACGAGGAGTCAGGGTCCGACCCCGTGGGGCACTGGAGCACCCGCCCCGACACCGGAGGCACCGGCGTCGACACCCTTGGTCCCGAGCGGGAGGTCGAGGGAGACCGCGACCGAGGTCGACTTCGAGCCATGATGGACTCGAGTATCGGCTCAGTCTCCGGGGTCGACTTCGAAGTCGATGTCCCGGTGGTCAGGGCAGATGCACCAGACAGGCTGGCCATCAGTGCTCGCTGCTGCTCCATGAAGACAGACAATCTGCTCTCCAAGGCTGTCATTCTGAGACTCAGCTCGGGAGACGCAGCAGCCACTGACTCGAGCCCCGGCAGCGCCGGGCCCGACGTCGGCTCTCTGTGAGGAGAGTCCTCGAGGACTATGGGGCTTACGTGTCCAGCAGACTCCAGCTCCACGCAAGGAACTTTGGCAGGCTTCTCTTGGTCCACGGGCCCGGGGCGATGGTCAGGGGTCTTAGACCTGGCACTCGAGGAGCCAGGGACCTCCTCCGACGACGCCCTCGCGAGCCGCTTCTTCCTCTTGCGTTCCCAGTCGGGGGACCCCCTGTCCGAGGAGCTTCGACAGCGCTCGGGATCCGAATCCCGAGATGTCGAGGCCTCAGACGAGGTCTGGGCCCGGCCGGAGGCCGAGTCCGAGAAAAGCCTTTCCTTCTGCTGCTGGCGACTGCGGAGTGCCTTGGAAGACATCTTCCCACATGGTCCACACGTCTTAGGGTCGTGATCAAGACCGAGGCACCGAAGGCACCAAAGGCAGCAGTCGTGTGTGTCGGTGAGAGACATTAATTTCTTACACTGATCACACTTCTTGAAACCGCTGGAAGCCATCAGGGAAAAAAGAGTCCCCACGAGGTCAAAGGACCGGCCTTCTAGGGAAAAATGAAAAAAGGGCGCGAACGCCAGCCACGAAGGGCAAAAAACGAAAAAGAAGAATCGGGCTCGAAAGCAGTGTACCGAACCCGGCGGGAGGGGAACCGGCGTCAAACTGGAGAAAAAATAGCGAGTATCGCCGAAAAAAATCAACTTTTATCCGGGAGAACAGGACACACGTCCAGTGGGCTTCTCAGAAAAAAAGAGATTGAGGTAAGATGGCACCTTTAGGCGGGAAGGGAACCGCGCATGCGTGCCTACATTCCCAAAGGCTTTCATAGAAAGCTGGGGAAATGCTCCGCTGGGGCTTCATCGGCGCCGATGACACCCATATGTGAGGACTGACTTCCTGCTTGGTCCTGGAGAATGATTGATTTCTTTGATGGGTGACCAAGGAGTTGGACAAAGGGAGAGCCATAGATATGGTGTATTTAGATTTCAGTAAAGCCTTTGACACCGTTCCTCATCAGTGACTTATAAACAAACTGAGCACCCTAGGGATGGATACCAAAGTTACTGCTTGAGTTAGAAATTGGTTGAGTGGGAGGCGACAAAGGGTACAGGTAAATGGAGCTCACTCTGAGTAGGAGGCGGTTACCAGTGGTGCGCCCCAGTGATCTGTCCTTGGTCTGATTCTTTTTAACATCTTTGTAGTGATATAGCGGAAGGGCTGTCGGGTAAAGTTTGCCTCTTTGCAGATGATACCAAAATATGCAATAGAGTAGATACCTAGGAAGGTGTAGATAACATGAGGAGGGATCTAACTAAGCTTGAAGAATGGTCTAGAATTTGGCAGCTGAGATTTAATGTTAAAAATTGCAAGGTCATGCATTTGGGCTGCAGCAATCCAAAGGAGCAATGTAGTATAGGGGGTGGAGTACTTTTGTCCACTAAAGAAGAGCGGGACCTAGGTATGATTGTATTTGATGATCTTAAAGTAGCTGAACAGGTAGAAAAGGCAATGGCAAAAGCTAGAAGGATGCTTGGGTGCATAGGGAGAGGAATGGCCAGCAGATGAAAGGAGGTAATAGTGCTTCTGTATAAGTTTTTGGTGCAACCTCATTTGGAGTATTGTGTGCAATTCTGGAGACCACATCTTCAAAAGGATTTAAACAGGCTAGAGTCAGTACAGAGGGTGGATATTAAAATGGTTAGTGGTCTTCATTATAAAGCATATGAGGACAAACCTAAGGATCTTAATATATACCTTAGAGAAAAGGTGGGATACAGGTGATATGATTGAGAAAGGCCGTTGTAGCCAAAAAAATCATCTTTCAGGAAATGGAACAAGGAGCCAAATGACGACAAGTGGAAACATAAGCACTGGCAAGTTAGATGCAAGGCATTGATAAGGCAGGCAAAAAGAGAATTTTAAAAAAAGCTTGCCGTGAATGAAAAAATACATACTAAAAACCTTTTCAAGTATATTCGTAGCAAAGATCCTGTGAGAGAGTCAGTTGGACCATTGGATGATAGAGGGTTAAAAGGGGCACCAAGAGGGGAGAAGGCCATAGTGGAGAGACTGAATGAATTCTTTGTTTCAGTCTTTATTGAAGATAATGTATGGAAGTTACCAATGACTGAAATGGTATTTAAAGGCGATGCATCGGAAAAATTGAAAGGAATATCGATAAACTGGGAGGACAGACTTAAGGATCTTAATATGTGCACCTTAGAGGAAAAGCTGGATAGAGGTGATATGATTGAGATGTTTAAATACCTCAGTGGCATAAACGTATAGAGGGATAGCCTCTTTCGATTGAAAGCAAGTTCTGCTACGAGGGGACATGGGATGAGGGTGAAAGAGGATAGATTCAGGAGTGATATGCGGAAATATTTCTTTACGGAAAGAGTCGTGGATCCGTGGAATAGTCTCCCAGTGGAGGTGGTAGAGATGAGGACGGTATCTGAATTCAAAAGACCATGGGAAAAACACAGAGTATCTCTAAATGAAAAAAGGGGACTGGTGTAGCTGTTGATATGGAAGGACAGATTTGATAGGCCATGTGGTCTTTTTCTGTAGTCATTTTTCTGTTTCTATGTTTCTAACTATTTGATAAACTAAAGAGTAGCAAATCAGCTGGACTGGATGGCGTAATTCTGAGGGTGTTGAAAGAACTGAAATATGAGATTGCAGACCTACCATAAGTAATTTATGAACTATCATTATAATCATCTGTAATATCTAAATATTGCCAAATGGCCAATGTAACGCCAATTTTTAAAAAGGGTTCCAGAAGTAATCCGACAAACTATACAGCCTGGTGTGACTGATGTCAGTAACAGGCAAAATGGCAGAAACCATTATAAAGAAAAAAATTACTGAATATGTAGATGATGTTGTTAAGTGCCCGAGTCAGTGTTGACTCATGGCAACCCTCTGGAGAGTTGCCCTAAATTGTTTTCGGTCTTCAGTCAGGCGCTCATTGTTGACAGACTGGCACCCGTAACTGCTATTATTGTATCGATCCATCTTATTGCTGGCCTTCCTCTTTTGCGTTGACCTTCTACCTTGCCAAGCATGTCTTTCTCTACTAATCTCTCTCAATGCATGATGTGTCCAAAACATGAAAGTCAAAGTCTGAGCTTCTAAAGAAAGCTTAGGTTTGATCTCCTCTAGAACCGACTGGTTTGTTCTTCGGGCAGTCCATGGTATACATATTATCCATCGCCAGCACCATAATTCAAAAGCATCAATTTTCTTCCTGTTTATCTTTTTCACTGTCCAACTTTCACATCCATATGTCATTGAAAATGCCATGGCTTGAACAAGTCAAATCTTTTTATGGAGAGAGAGCTCTCTGCTCTTGAGAATCTTGTCTAGGTCCTTAATAGCCATTCTGCCAAGAGTAATGTGTAGTCAGATTTCTTGACTGCTTGTTGCTTCTTTATTGATAGTTGATTCAAGTAGCTTAAAGTTGTCCACTATTTCAATTTCTTCTCCATCAACAATGAACTTGTTTTTTTGCCAGTTCTTATAATCTTTGTCTTCTTTACATTGAGGTGCAGGCCCATTTTAAGACTATGTTCCTTGATCTTGAGAAGCAAATGTTTCAGATTGTCGTCACTTTCAGCCAGCAATCTGGTATCATCAGCATAGTGAAGGATGATGATGAGTCTACCACCAATCTTCACGCCTTGGTTGTCTTCATACAATCGTACTTCTCTGATGATTTGTTCTGCATATAAATTAAAAATGTAGGGAGAAAGTATGCAGCCTTGTCGTACACCTTTGCTGATTTTAAACTATTCTGTTTCTCCTTGTTCCGTTCAGACTGTTGCTTCTTGATCAATGTAAAGGTTGTGCAAGAGAGCGATCAGGTGTTCTGGTATACCCATGCTTCTTAATGTGGCCCAGAGTTTCTCATGGTTTACAAAGTCAAAAGCCTTGCTGTAGTCAAAGCATAAATAGATATCATAAGAACATAAGAAATGCCATACTGGGTCAGACCGAGGTCCATCAAGCCCAGTATCCTGTTTCCAACAGTGGCCAATCTAGGTCATACATACCTAGCAGTTTCCCCAAAAGACACAGGTTCTGCAGTGCTTGTACTAGGTCAAGCATTGATATCCTGGGTCCCTTTTTAATAGTGGTTTATGGACCTTTCCTCCAGGAACTTGTCCAAACCTTTTTTAAACCCAGCTATACTAACAGCCCTTACTACATCCTCCGGTAACAGATTCCAGAGTTTGATTACACGTTGAGTGAAGAAATATTTTCTCTTATTTGTCTTAAATAGTTTACCCTGTAGCTTCATTACATGTCCCCTAGTCCTTCTATATTCTGATAGCGTAAACAATTGATCCACGTTTATCCGTTCCACTCCATTCATTAATTTATAGACCTCTATCATATCTCCCCTCAGCCGTCTCTTTTCCAGGTTAAAGAGCCCTAACCTTTTTAGCCTCTCTTCATAGGAGTAGCCTTCCATCCCCTTCACCAATTTGGTGGCTCTTCTCTGTACTTTTTCTAATAACTCTATGTCCTTTTTAAGATACGGTGACCAGAATTGCACACAATATTCAAGGTGCGGTCGTACCATGGAGCGATACAGAGGCATTATAATATCCTTTGTTTTATTCTCCATCCCTTTCCTTATGATACCTAGCATTCTATTTGCTTTCTTGGCCGCCGCTGCACACTGGGCGGAGGGTTTTAACATGTTATCCACGATGACTCCTAAATCTTTTTCCTGGGTGGTGGTTTCTAATGTGGAGCCTTTTGGTATTCTTTAGTCTTTTCAAGGATCCATCTCACATCTGCAAAGTCGTCTCTCATTTCTTTACTGAACCCTGCTTGCACTTCAGGTAGTTCTTGTTCCAGATATGGTTGTGGTCTCTGTTGAATAATCTTCAGTAGAATCTTGCTGACATGTGGGATTCACAGCGATTGTGCAATAATTTCCACAGTCTGTTGAATCACCGTTCTTTACCATTGGTATAAACACAGATCTTTTCCAGTCAGTTGGTCATGATGTTGTCTTCCAAATTTCCTGGCAGAGCCTTGTAAGTATGGTAACAGCTGCATCAGATTGCTGTAATACGTCAATGCAAATGCCATCAATGCCTGGTGCTTTGTTCTTTGATAAGGCTTTCAATGCTGCTTCAACTTCTTTTTTCATCACCAATGGTTCCTGATCATAAGGTACAGGTTGAAATGGCCGTTTGTCCACTTAATCTTTATCATATAAAAACTCTGCATATTCTTTCCACCTTTTCTTCATCTTCTCAGCATCATTCAACATAGATCCTTGACCATCTTGTAACATTCCAATTCGAGGCTGGATTTTTTTTTTCTCTCTCATAGCTTTAGGAAAGCCGATCTTGTTCTTCCTCTAATAGTTTCTGCTTTTATTTTCTTGCATGCATCATTGTAGTTCTTCTCTTGTCTTGCTGCACGTTGGAAATCTCTGTTGCGTTCTGAGATTGCATCTCTTTCTCCTCTGGCTTTAGCTTCACTGCATTTCTAGGCAATTTTCCAAGTTTCTTCGGTTATCCATTTTGGTCATTTTTGCTTTCACCTTTTGTAGAGACTTCTCGTTTTCTTCCAACACAACCTTCTTGATGTCATCCCATAACTCTTCTGGAGCTCTGTCATTTGTATCTAAAGCAGCACATCGATTTTGCAGGCAGTCTTTAAATTCCAGTCGTATATTTTTAAAGGTCATATTTTGCTACATTCATGAGTGGCTTGCTCTTTTTCAACTTTAGCTTGAGTTTGCATACTAGTAGCTGGTGATCTGTACCACAGTCAACTTCAGGTTTTGTCTTTGTTAATGTTATCGAGTGCTTCCATCGTTGACTTCCACGGATGTAGTCAATTTGATTTTTGTACAATCCATTGGGTGAAGTCCATGTACACAGTCGCTGCATGTGTTGCTGGAAGAAGGTGTTTGAGATGAATAGATCATTGGTCTTGCAGAATTCTATCAGTCTTTCTCCAGCTTCATTTCTGTTGCAGTCCATATTTTCCAACTATTTTGCCTTCTTCTTTGTTGCCAACTTTTGCGTTCCAATCACCCATGACTATCAGGATATCCTGTTTGCATGTTCTGTCTATTTCAGCTTGTACTTGTTCAGAGAAGAAATGGTGTTGTATTTATAATTAAGAAACTTGCAAGAACTATAATGAAATACAATGCAGTCAGTGAATGCTTAATTTCTATTTGTCAACGAGGAATGCCTATCAACACAACTATAATCCAAGTATATGCCCCAATAACAGCTGCAGAAGAAGAGGATGAAACTGATGAGTTCTATGAACAAGTAGAAGCAGAAATTGACAGAATATGTAGATAGTCATGGTTTAATGGGAGACAGCCAGCATGGCTTTAGACAAGGAAGGTCTTGCCTTACTAATCTGTTATTTTTTTTGAAGGTGTGAATAAACAGATAGATAAAGGTAAGCCGGTCAATATAGTGTATGTGGATTTTCAGAAAGCCTTTGACAAAGTCCCTCAAGAGAGACTCTTAGCAAAATTAAAAAGTCATGAGATAGGAGACAGCGGACTATTGTGGACCAGGAACTGGTTAAAAGATATAAAGCAGAGGATAGGGCTAAATGGCCATTTTTACCAATGGAAAACATGAATATTGGAGTACCCCAGGGAACTGTGCTGGGTCCACTGCTTTTTAACATATGTGTAAATGACCTGGAAATGGGAATAACTAGAGAGTTAATCAGATTTGCAGATGACACAAAATTATTCAAAATTGTTAAAACCCAAGAAGATTGTGAAAAATTGCAAGAGGACCTTGATAAATTGGAAGACTGGGTATCCAAATAGCGATGAAATTTAATGTGGAGAAGTGCAAAGTTATGCACCTAGTAAAGACCAACCCAAACTATGGTTACACGATGCAGGGTTCCACATTAGGAACTACCACCCAGGAAACAGATTTAGGCGTCATTATGGATAACATGTTAAAACCCTCCGCCCAGTGTGTTGCGGCGGCCAAGAGAGCAAATAGAATGTTAGGTATCATAAGGAAAGGAATGGAAAATAAAACAAAGACTATTATAATGCCTCTGTATCGTTCCATGGTGCGACCGCAATGGGAGCCAATGGGAAGAAATTGACCTTCTAAGTCCCAAACAGATGCCAGAGTACAGCTTGGCTGAAGTTACTGTCACGCCAGGAATCCCCATCCAGACAGTTGTGGGCCATGAAGGTGTGAACAGAGGACCATGTAACAGCCCTGCAAATCTCCTCCATGGAGATCAAGCATAAGCTGGCAAGGAAGCAGCCATTACTCTGACAATGTCAGCCATGTCATGACCTCAAAGGCTCAGACCTGCCTGTGTAGGCGAAGGAAATTCAGTCTGTCACCCAAATGGACAGCATGCGTTTGGAGACGGCAACACCCAGCTTGCTGAGATCTAAAGAGACGAAGTGCTGGATAGAACGCTGATTTGCTCTCACCCGCTCCAGACAGAAAGTCAGGGCATGTTTACAGTCCAGCATGTGCAACACAGCCTAAGCTCGATTGGCGTGAGTCCTGGAGAAAAAAGTGGGTATGACCAACAACTGCTTAAGGCAGAAAGAGGAGACCACCTTGGGCAAGAAACGCAGATGTGTCTACAGCACTACCCTATTTTAATGAAACCTGACATATGATGGGTGAGCCACCAAGGCCTGGAGCTCACTAACATGGCAAGCCGAGGTGAGCTCCATGTGGAACACGACCTCCAAGTCTAGAATATTAACAACCAAGACACCAGTGGCTCAAAGGGAGCTGACAGGAGCTGTGCCTCCACTATACTAGAAGTCCCAAGCCACCGGCAAGGACTTAACTAGAGGTTTAGAAAGAAGCAAGCCCCACATGAAGTGGGCCACGAATAGCTGAGCAGATATGGGTTTGCCCTCCAAGCCACAATGATAGGCTCCAATTGTGCTTGGGTGGATCTGGACTGAATTGGACTTGAGGCCAGAGTTCGAAAGGTGCAGGAGATACTCCAGGAGCCTTTCTACCAAGCAAGAGAAGGGACCCAGTGTCAGCACACCAAACTGAGAACCTTCTCCACTTAAAAAGGTAGGAACAATGTGTTGAATCCCTACGGGAAGCCAGGAGAACATCCATCACTTCCCCGGGCAGGTTAAGTGCTGAGAGAACCACCCTCTCAGCATTCAAGCCATGAGGGTCAGGGGACCAGACAGTGGGATGTAGCAAGGTCCCGTCCTCCTGAGAAATGAGGTCGAGGTTGCAGCCCACAGACTGCCTGGGACAGTATGGGGCAATGAGTATCATGGTACCCCAGTCCGCCTGGAGCTTCAGAAACGTCAGTCCGCCTGGAGCTTCAGAAACGTCAGTCCGCCACAAGGCGGCGGCAACAGGAAGAAGGCAACAGAGGTCAGCTTGCCGCTGGAAGCCAACCTGGAGCAGAATCACTCCACTTGGGCACTATGCGGTGTGGCAAAGAGATCCACTGACAGAGTGCCCCACTCTCGAAAGATGCGGTCCACTACTCTCCTATTGAGGGTCCATTCGTGTGGTTAGAGGACCCTGCTGAGGTGGTCTGCCAGGACATTGAGCTCTCCAGGCAGGTAAATCGCAATCAGCTCCATCCCGTGAGAAATGGCAAACTTCCACAAGCGTAGGAGGTACGATTCCGTGCCACCCTGCTTGTTCACATAAAACATTGCCACCTGGTTGTCCATCTGAATCAGGACCATCTGGTGGTCAGGTGTGCTCAGAACACCTGGAGGGCATTCGCAATGGCTTGCAGCTCCAGGAAGTTTATCTGGTGCAGGCTCTCCTGCTCAAACCCAGGACCGGCCCGTCCATTGAGCGAGAATGTTGTTCGCACAGGGCCCCGCGCTTCAGGGGGCCCCGTGTGAACCACATTCTCGCTCAATGGACGGCTGCAGATGGAGCCGGGAAAGCCCGCCGAAGCCCCGACTCCCTCTGCACAACCCGCCAGCGTGAAGAGCCTTTACCTTCCCGCTGGCGGCTGTTTCAATGAAGCCGCGAATGCCGGGAAAGGTTAAATGCCCTTTAACCTCTCCCAAAAGTTATTTGGTCACTGAACGATAAATTTGATTGATTGCTTTAACCTCTCCCGGCATTCGCGGCTTCATTGAAACAGCCACCAGCGGGAAGGTAAAGGTTCTTCACGCTGGCGGGCTGTGCAGAGGGAGCCGGGGCCTCGCGCAGGCTTCCCTAGCTCCCTTTGCAGCCCCTTAGACGGCGCGGGGCTCTTCGGAGGGGGGGGGGCGGCTAGGACTGGATGGGCTGTGATGGGGGGAAACAGACTGGAAATGGGCTGTGATGGGGGGGGGAAACGGACTGGAAATGGACTGGGGGGGGAACGGACGGGAAATGGACTGTGATTGGGGGAAAAGGGGGGGAAACGGACGGGAAATGGGCTGGGTAGGAAAAGAACTGGAACTGGGATGGTGGGGGGAACGGACTGGAAATGGGCTGTGATGGAGGGAAACGGACTGGAAATGGGCTGGGGGGGGGAACGGACAGGAAATGCTCTGTGATGGGGGGAAACAGACTGGAAATGGGCTGTGATGTGGGGGGGATGGACTGCAATTGGGCTGTGATGGTGGGGTGAGAACAGACTGGAAATGGGCTGTGATGGTGGAGGGGGAACGGACTGCAATTGGGCTGTGATGGTGGGGAGGGGGGAACGGACTGGAAATGGGCTGTGATGGGGGGAACGGACTACAATTGGGCTGTGATGGAGGGACGACTGCAAATGGGCTGTGATGGTGGGGAGAATGGACGAAATGGGCTCTGATGGTGGGGGGGAACGTGGACTGGAAATGGGCTGATGAAGAGCTGGATTAGGACTGGAAATGGGCTGATGGGGGCTGGAATAGGGCGAAGTGGGCTGATGAGGGGGCTAGGATTGGAAATTAGCTGATGGGGGAGCATGGAGTGGAAATGGGTTGATGGGGGACTGGAATGGAACTGGAAAAAAGCATATGGGGGGCTAGGACTAGAAATGGGCTGATGGGGGGAACATGGACTGCAAATTGGTGATGGGTTGGAATAGGACTGGAAATGGGCTGATGGGGGCTGGAATAGGACTGGAAGTGGGCTGATGGGAGTTGGAATAGGGCTGGAAATGGGCTGATGGGGAGCTTGGAGTGGAAATGGGCTGATGGGGGGCTGGAATGGAACTGGAAAACAGCATATGGGAGGCTAGGACTGGAAATGGGCTGATGTGGAAGCTTGGGAGACTGGGACTAGAAGGGGGCAGATGCTGGGTGGGTCTAGAACTATAAAGGAGCTGATTTTGGGGGAGGACTAGAAAGGGATGGGGAATGAGAATGGAGAGGGGAAAGATATTTTGTGTGGGAGGGAAGAAAAGTCAACAATGGGCCGGGTATTGGAAGAGTAAGTGGAGATTGAGAATGGAAGGGTGAAATTTGAGTGGATGATAAAGGAATAAAGAAAGAAATGGAGGAAAGAGCAAAAGGGGAAAGATCAGTATGTTAAAGCAGATATAGAGAAAAAAATTGGAAAAAAATCTAAAAGAGAAGAAAGGAAAATGGATAGCTCGCAGAAGACACAAAGAAACCAGAAGAAAATGACTGGAGCAATTGCAACTGAAAAGAAAATGCACAAGCAACAAAAGGTAGAAAAATAATTTTTTATTTTGAATTTATTAACTGGAATATATCAGCTCTGGGAAATGTGCACCATTAACGTCTTTTGTGTTTTGTTTAGTACAAGAGGAAATTAATTTATAGTTTTATTTCTCCAGTGTTGTTGTACATCCCAAGTTTGGCTTTTTGGGGTTCCCAGTTTAATTATTGTCTTCCTATTTCTAAATTGTGATCCCTTGCTCTTTGGTGACGGTCTATGTTCTGCATTTTAACCAAGCTGAGGTATTCTGTTCATGTAGTTTCTATTTGACCATATCACTTGTTCTCTTTCCCCAGTAGGAAATGCATTGGTATTCTCTGAGATGTATTGGTTTAATATTTGCAGTGTTGCCTTTTGATAGGTAGGGTTTGGTGCTTTGTGAGTCCTGGCAGAGCTGTTATGATATGGTGGATTTGCTATGAGTTCTAAATGGTCAGTGTTTATAGTACTTCCTAATGGGCCTGGCGGTTGGCACTGGAATATAGTAACATAGAAATCTGTTAGTCTTTCTTTATACAGACACTCATTAAGAAGCATGTTTACTAAAAATGCATGTTAACATTATGCAAGTATTTATGCAAATGAGGCTCCCTATGCAAATGAGGCCCCACAATTAATCTCCGCACATGGCCCCGCACCCCCCTTGGGCCGCTCCTGCTCAAACCACAGACCCTGCGTTCATAGGCCATCCAGATGAGCACCCCAGCTCAACTTGGAAGCATCCAGAGTGAGCATTCAGTGGGGTGGAGGCGACTGGAAGGAGAGGCCCTGGAGAATTTTCTGTGGCCACAGCCACCACTGGAGGGATTCTATGAGGGGCGTGGTAACCGCTACCCAGTCTCAAAGGAGGCCCGTGACTTGCTGCCACTGAGCCTGTCGCATACGGAGGCAGGACAGTGGTGTCATATGCACTGGGGACGCCATGTGGCCATGCACCTGCAGCATCCCCTGAGCTGTCATGAGATGATTCTGTCAGATAGCATCAGCCACCTCCTTGAGCCACTGCAGGTGGTCCATCAGAAGGAAGGCTTGGGCCCGAGTGGTACTGAGGAGGACCCCGATGAATTCCAGCTGTTGAAAAGGTTGGAGGTATGACCTGGGGTAGCTCATCATGAACCCCAGCTGCTCGAGTATCTGAATGGTCAGGTGGGCCAAATGCCGGATCCTGTCTGGCGTGCAGCTCTTTACCAGTCAAGATCCCCCAGAGTCCGGAGGCAAGCAGTGATGCCAGTCCAAAGGGAAGTACTCTGTATTGAAAGTGCTGCCAACCCAGCATGACGTGAAGGTACCTTCTGTGAAGAGGATGTATAGGAATATATGTGCATCCTTCAGATCCAAGGAACATAGTGAATTGTCCTTGAGGAGATAAGGAAGAAGTGTCCCCAGGGAGACCATTTTCAACTTTTCCCATACTAAGAAGCGGTTGAGGTTTCTTAGATGCAGTATTGGCCGGAAACCCCCCCCCCCCCCATCTTCTTGGGGGAACAGGAAGTACTGGGAGTAGAAGCCCCGCCAGACCTCAGCTAGGGACACCAGCTCGATGGCCATATCGGCCAACAGGAAAGCTACTTCCTCCAGAAGACCGCAATGGTGTGGGTCTAAAGGATACTCCCCTAGGAAGAAGTGAGGTGGTAGTTGGGAACAGTGCAGCAGGTACCAGCACCGGACGATCTGCAAGACAAAGGCATCTCCGGTAATGAGAAGACACCTATGAGCAGAGGAGCCATCCCCCCCACGAGGGGGCACCCCGTCAGGGACTGGGTGATTGGCTACGTTCCTGAGGAACCAATCAAAAACCTGCCCCCAGCTGCGGCCGAGGTATGGGTTTATTTATTTTTATTTATTTAGATTGTTTTTGTATACCGCCTTATCCTTCAATCAAAGCGGTCACGACACAATTGGGGGATACATTTAACACGCAGGGATATGAGACACATACACTAATACTTACAGGGAACATGGGCTATGGAGGGTTAAGTGGCTTGCCCAAGACCACAAGGAGCATCTGTGGGACTAGACTGGGCACTGGGTTGGGTCTTCTGAGGCTTGGTGCGCCTCTGGTGGCACGGAGCCTGTGCTTTTGACTAGTGTGACATAGTGGGTCCTTCCAGCCCGTTAGATGAGGCTAAAAAGCCAGGAACAGGAGTAGGGCTGAGTTGTAAACAAAAGCACATGGCTCCTGGTTACCTTAGAAACCAAACACAGAGGCAAGAGAAACGCCCGTGCTACCATTCAGGGAATGAGTCACGAGCTAATGCAGGACACCTGCTAAGGGGTGGAGTTGAGCACTGCCCTAGAATTCACCCTGATAAAGAGAGTTCAGTTGAGCTTATGGAGTTAGAAGAAGAAAGAGAAGTGGATGAGGCATGTGTGCTGGATAAGGAAGCTAATGAGAGCTACGGTGAAGACAGCAGTGCCAGGAAAAAGCCAGAGTCTCTGTGGAAGGGTGAGACAGAGTCTTTCTTCAGGAAAAGAAAAGAAACCCCAAGGGAAAGATATAATCAGGGCAGAGTGGATTACCTGCAATATCCAGGGGAACACAGAAGTGAGAGGAAGCCAGGAAGGCAAGTGAAATCTTCTGTGCAAGGCTTAGGTTGGGAACCTACAGCCCGTCCAAAGCCACAAAGAAAACTTCCACCAGCTAGGCTAAAAGGTAAGCCAAAAGGCTGGTATAAAAATACTTACAGTGACGGTATTTACCCAGAGGTTTGGAGCTGGGAAGAGAATACCTGTGCTGATAACGTTTGTAAAAGCCAGTATTTAACTCAGGAATATCAGGTGAAACCTGAAGCAGTTAGAAAGGGCGTGGCATCAGGAGTGCAATTACAAACATTTCCTTCTAGCCAGGAAGAGTTAATGGACTTTGAACCTGAGTGTGTGAATATTGATGAAGATATCATGGACTGTACGATATCGCTTGCTAATGAAATAATCTCATTACGCTGAAGGCATGTTTTGAAAGAGAAAGTACAGCACTACTAGCATTGGGAAGCAGAGAGCTGTGAAGAAACAGCATTGTTACGTTGGAATGCTAGATATCAACCTGTTTATTGCTGAAGTAAGCCTTTTCTGTTAAAGAACCTTTGTTTTGTCCTAATGCCAGTAAATACCTGGTTTGTGTTACTTTGTTCATGGTGAAATCCACCCTGGGAGGGGAAATAAAATCCTTTGGTTGCTTAAACCACTTTTCCACAACTGCTCCTCATTGATTCGGTGAAGGGACTACATTTCCCAAAAAGCCCAGCTTCAGGATTTGTAAAGTAGCTGCTTCAGTGGGGAAGAACCACTCACTTAACCTCTACCCACTTATACACGGGGGTTTAAGGAGAGCTGGTGACACTAGGCACTCAGAGCTTTGGTACTATCAGCACTTCCGCTGGTAAAAAAACTTCTTCCCATGGCATTTCTTTCTCGAGGCGTCAGCAGTCTTACACGAGAGCCTTTAGAATATGACCTGTTCCTTCTCAATCTCGCCTGCCTTCTCCTCCAATGACGGCCTTTAGAGATCCTCTCCCTGGCAGGGCCATCAGCCAGCTTGTTTGGACCCACTGTTCCAGGTCCAAGGACTGAAGCCAAGCAAGGCAGCGTGCCCCAATGCCCACTGCCGCCACCTGGCCAGCCGAATCAAAGGCACTGTACGTGGCACAAACCATGTACTTCGAGCAGTCCTTGCCATGGCCCACCAGGGCACAGAAGGAATCAAGACATTCTGCTGGTATGAGGGAACTGAACTTGTTGAGGTCCTCCATGATGTCCTTCAGGAACGTACTTATGTAAAGTTGGTAGGAGAGTACGCAGGTGACCAGCATTGAGCCCTGAAAGCATCTCCTCCCGAAGGCATCAAGGGTCCTGGTCTCCCAGCCCGGTGGCACCAAGAAGTGGGATTTACAGCTCTTGTCCTGCTTCATGGCAGACTCCACCACTAAGGAGTTATGGGGTAGCTGAGGCTTCTCAAACCCTGGAGCTTTTTGAACACATGGAATCAAGCCACCACTGATGGCTGGTACTGTTAGAGGGTTCTCCAACATCCTGAGCAACAAACACTGTGGGATCCAGTACACAGGCACAGTGACGACCTCCTTGGGAGCTGAGGGGTATTGGAGGCTCTCCAACTCCTCCATCCTCAGTTCATCCTTTGCTTCTAGCAAGAAGAGAATGGCTTTTGCCATGTTTCAGACAAAGTTCTGGAAGGACATGTCCTCTGGGGGAGACTTCCTTCTCTCATATGAAGGGGAAGGGTCAGAGGGCAAGTCTGGAGACTCCCCCTCAGAGACCAGCGATTTCCTCCTCCATCCCCCATCCCTCGAAGTCCAAACCTGAGAGGAAGTCAAAATAGTGCCGTGTTTCCTCCCAGTGCCGCTTCCGCTCAGGCACCAATTATGTCAGTCAGTGCACTTCTTAAATTCGCTGGCTGGTTTAGACATGACCAGAAAGATGGCCACCGCAAAATCAAATGGCTCAATGTCTCCAGCCAGCAAAAACCGCACAGGAAAGATAAAAAAAATAAAATAAAATACCAAAGAGCAAAAAAGACGAAAAAGCTCAAAAGCAGCACCAGGGGTAGATGACGCACCCGACGACAGGTAGTAGGCACTAGAGAAGAAAAGTAAAGAAACCCACAATTGGGCAATAAAAAAAATCAATCTTTTTCCAGCAACAATGGGAACATGTCTTAGGGGCTCTGTGGAAAAAGAAGACTGGAGATAAGATGGCGCCGCAGCAGGCAGGAAGGCAAACACATATGCACGATGGAGCCTCCCAAAAGCTTGCTATGGAAGCTGGGAAGTTCTAGCAGCTCCACTGCCTGACCTTTTCAATGCTTCTATAGAGTTGGGAGTGATCCCAAAGAGCTGGAGAAGGGCACATATGGTCCCTCTACACAAAAGCAGATGAAGTTAGAAACTACAGACCAGTTAATCTGACCTCTGTGGTGAGTAAATTAATTAATTAATGGAAATGCTTCTAGAGGACAGTGAGGTTTCTGGAATCCAGTGGATTGCAGAATTTGAGACTTCATAAGTTTACCGTATTTCCCAGATTCTAAGTTGCCCCTGTGCATAAGTCGCTGGTACAAAAAAAAAAAGCGCAAGACAGCACTGCTGTTTTTTAAAACCTGATTTATTGTTTCACTTTACAATAAAATCTTGAATAAAGTGCATAACATAGCAGCTCATTCCACAACAGATTTGTTCTGTATCACTTTCAGGAAATCTGTTGAAGTCCTCTTTGGTATCTCAGCCGTCAAAAAACCTAATTTGATTATTTTATTACTCACAAACCCCCACCATGCTGTTGCAACCCACTCGGTGATTCCTGCAAAAGTGGTATGGCACATACAGCCGGTAGCCGTGAAATTGTGTTTTCCGTGGCACATTCAGTTTTCCCATCGGTGAAGCAACACAGCTTTGAATCTTCTGTTGCAGAAATGTCAAGCAGTTGAAGCATTTCTGTCATATCACCAGGTATAATAACCGGGACAGTGTTCAGAGATTTTATTTTCTTCTTTTTCAGTGAAATGGGCTCTCAAGCTATCCATGACAAGTAGCGCTTTCTGTCTCTTGAAAAATCCGTCTGACCTGATAGTAAAGCAGCACTGCAGCCATTTCAGCTCTCATCCATCCATCCTTTCTCATTTACATCAACCACAACGTTGGTTGGTAGAGCTTCACGTGGCATTGTCTTCCTTTTGAATATAATCATAGGTGGCAGTTTCTTTCCACTTGCACAGCAGGCCAGCACCACTGTAAAGTGTGTCTTTTCATGTCCGGTGGTTCTAACCCCCCTTTTGACTGACTGTTCTCCCTAATGGGATGTCTAAGGTTTGGAACCTCATCCATGTTGAATATGAAGTTCGATATCACTGTGTATGTGTTGATTTCTTTGTTTACGAATTCCCTGAAATTCCGTACTTTACCAAAGAAATCAGTGGGGAGCTGCTGACACATGGTTATTTTTTGTCTAATGCTTAATTTATTTCTTATCATAAATCAGTAACACAACGAATGACCAGCCTTGAATCCTCTATATTCATTACCCTGGTAATATGAACTACTTGGAACCACATCTGCACAATGGACAGTCCATGGCCCTGGGCCCTCCGCTCTACAATGAACTGAAGCAGACGTGCTTCTAATTCAGGCAACCATGTTTGCGGCCGCAAATTGCCTTCTTGCTATGTTTCATCAAGGTTAGTTTTCCCTGCATCTTCTTTCAGTCTATAACTAATTTCTCATTTATCCCAAAAGTTCGCTCGGCGGCTCTGTTACCAAGCTCTTCTGCGTAACGAATAACTTTCAATTTGAATTCCGCGGTGTATGAGTTCCGCACCTTCGGTGTCATTTTCTGTGGGGTTAAAAATAACATTAGTGTTATAACTGAAATTCGTCAGGTATGCTATTTGCAAGTATAGTCCAAGTACGTACCAGTCTGCTGATCCGAGGGTCTGCTTGCAAGCATTGGGTGTAGAGCAGAGGGCCCAGGGAGAAAGAACGTCCACTGAGCAGGTCAGAGTATTTATATGCGTTTGAGGGGCGCTCCGTTGTATAGGTCGCGGTATCACTTCCTGGTGTAAAAATCCACGATTTATAATCTGAGAAATACGGTACTAGAGGCAGGTTTTGTCAGCCAATCTAATTAATTTCTTTGACTGGGTGACCAGAGTTGGACTAAGGGAGAGCGCTAGATGTGATGTACTTAGATTTCAATACAGCCTTTGACACTGTTCCGCACAGGCAGCTTATAAATAACTTGAGTGTCCTAGGGATGGACACGAAAGTGAAGATAGTAGAGACAAGGATTATATCTGAATTAAAGAAAGCATGGGACAGACACAAAGGATCTCCAAAAGGAAAAAGTGGATTGTAAAACTTAGTAGTTGATATGGAAGGGCAGACGGAAAAGACTGTATGGTCTTTATCTGCCATCATGTTTTTATGTTTATGTTAATGAAAAGGATGATGGATGCATGTAAAGTGTAGTTACCTGTAATAAGGGATCTCTGGGAAGAGCAGGAATTTAGTCTTCAAATATGGGTGACGTCAGTACCAATGGAGCCCATGAGGGATCGCTCTCTAGCGTCCAATAGGAAAGCTTTTGGAAGCATCCCAATGTGCCTGTGTAGCTGTCTTCCCAACTCTCCCTCTTTGGTTGAGTTTGTAGCCGAGAGAAAAAGGAGAGTAAAAAGAAAATCTACAACTCCTAGGGGAGGAGGATGGGTTGTGAAGACTAAATTCCTGCTCTTCCCAGAGATCACCTGTTAAAAGTGAGTAACTACACTGTCTCCAGGAACAAGCAGGAATGTAGTCTTCACATATGGGACTCTCTAGCTCCCAGATGCCAAAGAAGTGACCTCAGAACCGGTGAAGGTTTGCCTCAGGGTAGGCTTCAAGAGGTCATGAATCCTTCATTGATGTCTGGTATCATTAAGGTCCGGGATGGAGGGTAGGAGCTGCCCTTAAGTTTGAAAGAGGTGCTGGAGAACAGCTTGACCAAACATGGCAACCCAGCAGGAGTCCATGTCTAGACAGTAATGAGCAACAAAGGTATGGACAGAAGACCAAGTTGCTGTCTTGCATATTTTGTCAATGGCCACAAAGCATAGATTTGCTATTGAGGTAGCCATGGCACAAACATTATGAGAAGTGATGTAACCTTCTAATGAGAGTCCTGCTATATCATAAGCAAATGAGATGCAATCTGCTATCCATTTGAAGAGGTAACATTTAGATACTGGCAGACCCAGGTGACTAGGGTCAAAGGAAATGAACAACTGCGAGGCTTTACGGTAATGGAGTCCTCTGGAGTTAAAAAGCTAAGGCACGCTTGCAGTCAAGAGTATGCAGGGTTGCCTCCACTCTAGACGCATATGGTCTAGGAAAGAATACAGAAAGATAAACTGACTGATTCAAATGGAAAGAAGATACCACCTTTGGCATGAAATGTGGGTGAATCCTAAGGACGACCTTGTCATGGTGGAACTGGGTGTAAGGTGAGTCTGCTACCAAAGCCTGAAGCTCACTGTTGCGCCTAGCTGAAGTGAGGGCAATAAGGAAGATAACCTTGCATGAAAGGAACTTTAGTGGGGTCATAGCCAAGGGTTCAAATGGCGGCTTGAGAGGCTGTGCTAGAATGACATTGCGATCCCAAGCCACGGCGGAGGTCTGATGGGAGGCTTGGTCAGCAAAAGACCTCTCATAAAGTGCGCTACAAGTGGTTGTGAAGAGATGGGCTGTCCCTCCAAGAGATGATGAAAGGCGGAATAGCACTAAGGTGAACTCTCACCGAGTTGGTCTTGAGATCAGTTGAGGAGAGGTGGAGGAAGCATTGAAGGAGTGCCTCCATGGGAGCAGAAAAGAGATTGAGATCCTTCTGGGAACACCAGATAGAGAATCTACGCCACATGAAAACATATGAACGTCTGGTAAATGGCTTCCTGGAAGCTAACAGGATCTTTATCTTTATTTGCGGATTTAATATACCGCCCTTTACCGGTGGCATCAGAGCGGTGTACAATAATGAAATACAAGCTGCGGAAACAGAAAGGAACGCCAATGTATAGAGAACAGGACAGGAAGGAGAAAGAGGAAGCAGTAGGTAGTACATCGGAGAATGAAACAAAGTCAGGTAACAACAAATACAATCGGGACTATCGTGGTGGGGAGGAGAGGGAGGCAGGTGGGGGGGGGAGACCAAAAGAGGTGCAAAAGAGGTGGGTCTTTAATCTGGACTTAAAAGTCTTGTACGAAGGTTCCAGGCGGAGGGCGACGGGGAGCGAATTCCAAAGTTTTGGATCCAAAAAGAAAAATGCAGAGGAGCGGGTGGACTCGAGGTGAGCCTGTGAGGGGGAGGGGAGGGACATGCGATTCAGGTGAACTGATCTGAGGGAACGATATGATGAGTGGAGATGTATGAGACTGGCAAGGTAGAGAGGAACCCCGGTATGGATAGTCCTGTGTACATAGATAAGAATTTTGAACTGAATGCGGTAAGGAAGGGGAAGCCAGTGTAAGTGAATCAAGATGGGAGTGATGTGGTCAAAACGGGAGGCATGGGTGAGGAGGCGTGCGGCAGCATGATGGACAAGTTGTAATCTTCACAGTTGTGTTTGGGGGAGACCGGCTAGAACTACATTGCAGTAGTCTAAACGGGAGACGACCAGGGACATTAGCAGGATAGACAGGGAGGGAGCTGATATGAAGGGACGGATGGCACGGAGTTGACGCAAGGTGCAGAAGGACCGCTGTACAACGGAGGAAATATGATCTTTAAAAGAGAGGGTGGAATCTAGGGTGACTCCGAGGTATCGCAAGGACGAGACTACTGGTAAGGGGGCGCTGGACAAGATGGGGGCAGAGGGGGGAATTGGGGCACCAGAGGTAAACCAAATGGCAAAAGACTTAGAGGAGTTTATATGCAGCAAGTTGGAAGAAAACCAGGCAGAGACTGAAGTTAGGCAAGAGTTGAGGGGGGCAAGATCTGGGGCAGAAGGGTCCGTATGGTGAAGGAGAATGATATCATCGGCGTAATAGTGGGCGGAGATGCTATGTTGCTGAACGAGGAGAGCAAGGGGGGCCAGAAAGACGCTAAACAGAAGAAGGGCAAGAACAGAACCCTGAGGAACACCACAGGGAAGGGCGGAGGGAGGAGAAAAAGAGGAGCCTGTAGAGACAGAAAAGGTTTGGTGGGAGAGAAATGAGTGAAACCAAGAAAGGACAGAACCAGAAAGCCCAATGTCATGTAAGCGAGACAGAAGGAGGTAATGGTCTACAAGATCAAAGGCGGCAGATAGATCCAGAGAAACGGCGATAGTAATGGAACCATGGTCGTGTGCAGTGCGAACTTCGTTAAGAAAGGAAAGTAAAATGGACTCGGTGCTGCGGTTAGGGCGGAAACCTTATTGGCGGGGGTGAAGTGACAGGGTGGCCTCCAAATGGGAAGAGAGCTGTGTGTAGACCAGTTTCTCGAGGAGTTTGGAAAGGAAAGGGAGATTTGAGATCGGGCGCCAATTGGCCAGGGAGGATGGGTCAAGAGAGGCCTTTTTCAAAATGGGACGGATGATGGCATGCTTCCAAACAGTGGGGAAAGAACCAGAGGACAGACTAGAGTTGAGAATGGAGAGTAGAAGGGGAGAGAGGGCCAGAGAGGGATCTAGAAGCCACTGGGAAGGGATGGGATCGGAGGGGCAGGTGGTCTTCCGAAGCGAAGAATATACCCTAGAGAGATCCGAGAGGGACACAGGCTGGAAGGAGGACCACTTATGAGAGAGAGAGGGCAGGTCGGAGGAGGGGGAGGAGGAGGGTGGAGTCAAACGGTGGGAGAGCAGAAGAGAGGGGGGGAGGGCAGGAGGGAAGAAGTGACCGAAGGTTTTGGATTTTGGTAGCAAAGTGGGAAGCCAGAAGGGCAGGATCAGGGGTCACTGGAGAAGGGGCTGGAGAGGTGAAAGAATGAGAGGCAGAGAGGGAGCGGAGGACAGAATAAAGTTGTCGAGTAGAGTTTGCTGACAGAGATACGGGAGGAAAAATAGTCACGCTTGGCGGAATGAAGCAGGGAACGGTAATGGGAGTGGCAGTGACAAAAGTGTGCTAGAGAGTCGGGGGAGGGATGCCTACGCCTCTATCACTTGTGTAAGGTTAAGGTCCTGTAATTCTATGCTTTCAGCAGTCAAACAGTGAGATGGAGAGACCGTGGACTGGGATGGAGCAGTGTCCCTTTGTCCTGGGAGAGGAGATCAGGCACACATCCTAGTTGTAGTGGCTGAGTCAGTCAGAAGCAGAAGCAGAGGGAACCACGGTTGATGTGGCCAGTGCGGGGCTATGAGAAACATGTAGCCCTTGTCTGGAACGCCAGATCTGGTGCAAGAAATAAGGGTGTTGGGACCACTTGGCAATAGTGATCATAGTATGATCATGTTTGATTTAATCAGTGGAGGACAGATAGTAAAGGAATCCACAGTACTACCTTTTAACTTTCAAAAGGGAGACTATGATAGAATGAGGAATATAGTTCGGAAAAAACTAAAAGGAGCGGTTCCAAAGGTTAAAGACTTACAGCAAGCTTGGGTGTTATTTAAAAATACTATCCTCGAAGCCCAGACCAGCTGTATTCCACGCATTAAGAAAAGTGGAAGAAAGTCCAAAAAACTGCCAGCATGGTTTAAAGGTGAGGTCAGAGAGGCTGTTGCTGCCAAAAGAGCAACCTTCAGGAAATGGAAAAAATAGCCAAATGATGAAAACTGGAAACAGCACAAGCACTGGCAAGTTAAATGCAAAGCATTGATAAGGCAGGCAAAGCGGGAATTTGAGAAGAAACTTGCTACGGAAGCAAAAACACGAAATAAAGACTTTTTCAAGTACATTCGTAGCAAAAGGCCTGTGAGAGAGTCAATTGGACCGTTAGATGATAGAGGGTTAAAAGGGGCAGTAAGAGGAGACAAGGCTATAGCAGAGAGACTGAATGAATTCTTTGCTTCGGTCTTTACTGAGGAAGATGTAGGGATGTTACCCAAGACTGAAGTGGTATTTAAAGGTGATACTGCAGAGGAATTGAGAGAAATATCGCTACACCGGGAAGATATATTACAACTATTTGATAAACTGAATAGTAGCAAATCACCTGGACCGGATGGTATACATCCCAGAGTGTTGAAAGAACTGAAATATGAGATTGCAGACCTGCTATTGGTAATCTGTGAACTTTCATTAAAATCATCTGTAATACCTGAAGATTGGAGGGTCGCCAACGTAACACCAATTTTTAAAAAGGGTTCCAGGGGTGACCCGGGAAATTACAGACCGGTGAGCCTGACGTCAGTACCAGGGAAAATGGTAGAAACCATCATAAAGAACAAAATTACACAGCATGTAGATAGTCATGGCCTAATGGGAGACAGCCAACTGCACCCACATTGATATTAACTTTAACTGTCACCAGTCTAACACCTCACCCAAAATGCAACTTATTAACCTCGACAAATGTAAAATTATACTAATTAGTATCTTATTAACAGTACTAATAACCTTTGCCCAAAGCTTACATAACAATAATGTTAAAAATATCCCCATCATACACAGTTTCACACGAAACAACCCTCCATCATGGCACCAACACATAGTACATCATCCCAAAATAAACCACCATAGATTAATTCACATAAAATATTCCTCACCCCCTCAATCAACAAACACTAAGATATGCAAAAATTTAGAATCATTAACAACAATATTAATTAATGCAAGGTCAATGAAAAATAAGTTACCTATTTTCACAGAAATCCTAGACAACCAAAAACCAGATATACTATGTGTAACAGAAACATGGCTGTCAGACACAGACAACGTTTACCTAAATCAACTAAACAACAATAACTATGACATCTTCTACACACATAGAACTCACAAAAAAGGTGGTGGAGTACTAATAATGTCAAAAAAGAACTAAAAGCCAAAAAACTAACATCGAACCTACACACCAACATAGACACCCTCATTGTGAAAATTGGCAACATAACAATTTGCCTAATTTACAGGCCTCCAGACAAACAGTCAGAGAAATTAGACTCTCTAATTGACTATTTAAGTTCCTCCACTGAGCAAAATCCAATCATAATGCTCGGAGACTTTAATATCCCCTCATTACCTGCTGCACATGCCTCCCTCTTCTTAGAATCAACAATAGACATGGATTTTCACCAAATAATAAACACCAGTACGCATGAAAAAGGTAGTATCCTTGACATGGTATTCCTACCTAAAGCACTCTACCAACTCTATAACCCAACATCCCTCAAGTGCACAATGACCCCATGGTCAGATCATTACCTTATCAATTTTAATATCACAATAAATAACACAACAGTTAAACGAATACCAACTACTGCACCTACCTCAAGATTTAAAAAATACAATGAAGAAGAATTCCTTGACCTAATAATCCCCAATTTATCAACCCCACCACTAAACCTAGATACAGCAGTAATGAACTGGCACAAAACTATCACCAACGCTGCAGTTAAAAAACAAATAACTAAGAAAAACACACACGCTAAAAACAGCCAAACCCCCTGGTACAATAAAGATCTAAAGCTAATGAAAAAAAATTTAAGAAAAGCTGAACATAAATGGAGGAAAAATAAAAACACAATTACAAAGGAATCATACCTCACGCTACTTAACAAGTATAAAGACGCTATAAACAATGCCAAGAAAAATTACCACACCTCCATCATAAACAACGCAATAAATAGACCTAGAGAACTTTTCTCAATAGTCCAAAAGTTGACTAATAATAATCACAATTCCAGCAATGAAATCACAGACATAACCCCACAGACACTGGCAAATTACTACATGAACAAGACAAAGCACCATCCCCTACTACCTAAACCGGTAGACAATTCTCAAATACCTAACTCAGATGAATGGTCTGTATTTCAACCCTTAACCAAGGTAGAGCTCAAATCCATCATCACAAACATAAATACTACAACCTCACTACTTGACCCATGTCCAGTAACCTGGATAAAGAACTCTTTATCTGTATTATCTCAGTTTATCCTCCCAATAATAACCTCTCCCTAAAAAACGGATACATACCCCCTACACTAAAACACGCACAGATCCGCCCAATCCTAAAAAACACTACCCTTGACAAATCATCACCTAACTCTTACAGACCCATATCGAGTATTCCGTTCATGGCCAAATTAATTGAAAAAACCGTACAAATTCAAACACAAGAATTCATAGATAGCTCAGCCCCACTTGATGACCAGCAATACGGGTTCCGCCCCAGACACGGAGTAGATTCACTCCTAACCGTTCTAATCGACACACTTGTGAGGGGAATAGACAAACCCAAACAAGCATTCTTACTCATATTCATTGATGTTTCTGCAGCCTTCGACAGTGTTCACCATTCAACAATGATTAATAAACTTAAACAAATAGGTATAAAATCCACTGTTCTAAAATGGTTTACTTCTTATCTAACAGACCGATCTCAAACGGTACAAATCGGAAATCTCACATCAAATACATACAAACAAGAACTAGGCCTTCCACAAGGCTCAGCACTATCCGCGTTACTTTTTAACATATATTTAAAACACATATGCAAAATATTTAAAAAATTCAATGTCCTCTATCATCTGTACGCGGATGACATAATGATGTATGTCCCATTCAAAATCCCAAATATCCCTATACAACTCATTAACGACTGCCTCACTGAAATCAACACCTGGCTAAATGAAAACAATCTGTACATCAATCACTCAAAAACAGAAGCCCTAATAGTAACTAAATGCACAACATTCATTCCCCCTTCTCATATTACGTTGCAAAATAATAATATCACACTAAAATCTGAAATACGCTACCTAGGTGTTATTCTGGACAAACATCTCAGCATGGACACCCATGTAAGAAACATATCAAAAAAAGTTTACTTTAAACTAAAAATATTAAAGCAACTCCGCCCACTAATGCACCTACAGGATTTTCAACGCGTCATACAAGCAATCATAACCCCACATTTCGATTTCGCAAATCAAATCCTACTTGGCGTAACTAAGGAAGCCATAAAAAAACTTCAATTAGCACAAAATGCCGCAGCAAGGACCATTACGAAGGCCCCACCTTTCCAACACATAACCCCAATATTAGAATATCTACACTGGCTCCCGATTCAAAGCCGTATTGAATACAAAACTATCTTAACTACCTACAAAGCTATAACAAAAACAGCACCCCTGTCCATAAATAACCTCATCAAAATAGAACCTACACATAATCTCCAAAGGAGAGACCAATTAAATAAATTAACACCACCAAAAGAATTCATTAGAGCCAATAAATCCACAAACAAGAAAGCCTTCTCACATGCAGCCCCCATCCTGTGGAACACAATCCCAATAGAATTAAGACAACTACCTGATATAATGGAGTTCCGAAAAAAACTCAAAACACACTTATTTACAAAGCATTATGGTTCTATGAACATCTCATCTCTCTACCCCCAGCTAGATTAAGGAGATTCAGACACCAGGTAATACACTATTTCTACATAAGAATGAAGCGGTGTAACCTAAGTCGAAGTGATTAAGAAAATGTAAAAAAAAAAATAAATATGTACATAGTTAATTGTACATAGTTCACTATTGTTATTTGTTAATTGCTATTTGTTAACTGTAATTACCTAACTTTAAACTTGTTATATGTAAAAACAGATCACCCTGTTTAATGTTGTTATATGGAAACCGCACCTGATCAAATGGAAGGAGCGGTATATAAATAACCTGTTAATTAAATTAATTAAATTAAACATGGCTTTAGACAAGGAAGATCTTGTCTTACTAATCTGATCTGTTTTTTTGAAGGTGTGCATAAACAGGTAGACAAAGGTGAGTCGGTTGATATAGTGTATCTGGACTTTCAGAAAGCTTTTGACAAGGTCCCCCATCAGAGACTTTTGGCAAAGCTAAAAAGTCATGGGATAGGAGGCAGTGTACTATTGTGGATCGGGAACTGGTTAAAAGATAGAAAGAAGAGGGTAGGGCTAAATGGCCAATATTCCCAATGGAAAAAGGTGAATAGTGGAGTACCCCAGGGATCTCTACTGGGTCCGCTACTTTTTGACATATTCATAAATGACCTGGAAAAGGGAATAACTAGTGAGGTTATCAAATTTGCAGATGACACAAAACTGTTTAAAGTTGTTAAAACCCAAGAGGATTGTGGAAAACTGCAGGAAGATCTGGATAAATTGGAAGACTGGGCATCCAAATGGCAGATGAAATTTAATGTGGACAAGTGCAAAGTTATGCACCTAGGAAAGAACAACCCACACTATAGTTACACGATGCAAGGCTCCACATTAGAAACCACCACCCAGGAAAAAGATTTAGGAGTCATCGTGGATAACATGTTAAAACCCTCCGCCCAGTGTGCAGCGGCGGCCAAGAAAGCAAATAGAATGCTAGGTATCATAAGGAAAGGGATGGAGAATAAAACAAAGGATATTATAATGCCTCTGTATCGCTCCATGGTACGACCGCACCTTGAATATTGTGTGCAATTCTGGTCACCGTATCTTAAAAAGGACATAGCTTTATTAGAAAAAGTACAGAGAAGAGCCACCAAATTGGTGAAGGGGATGGAAGGCTACTCCTATGAAGAGAGGCTAAAAAGGTTAGGGCTCTTTAACCTGGAAAAGAGACGGCTGAGGGGAGATATGATAGAGGTCTATAAATTAATGAATGGAGTGGAACGGATAAACGTGGATCAATTGTTTACGCTATCAGAATATAGAAGGACTAGGGGACATGTAACGAAGCTACGGGGTAAACTATTTAAGACAAATAAGAGAAAATATTTCTTCACTCAACGTGTAATCAAACTCTGGAATCTGTTACCGGAGGATGTAGTAAGGGCTGTTAGTATAGCTGGGTTTAAAAAAGGTTTGGACAAGTTCCTGGAGGAAAGGTCCATAAACCACTATTAAAAAGGGACCCAGGATATCAATGCTTGACCTAGTACAAGCACTGCAGAACCTGTGTCTTTTGGGGAAACTGCTAGGTACGTATGACCTAGATTGGCCACTGTTGGAAACAGGATACTGGGCTTGATGGACCTCGGTCTGACCCAGTATGGCATTTCTTATGTTCTTATGTCTGCTTGAAGCGCGTCTTGAGAATGAGAGGAATGGGAGGGAAAGCATAAAGGAGACCCCAGCCCTAGTGGAGGTAAAAAGCATCCACCTGCTGGTTGCTGGACATGGGAGTTCTTGTGGCAGAAGCGGGGAAGCTTGGCATTCTACAGAGTGACAAACAGATCTATGTCTGGAGTTCCCCAGATAGGACGTTGTGTCCGGATGGAGAGACCATTCGTGGGAAAGAAGGATCTGACTCAACTTGTCTGCTAAGACATTGAGCTCCCCTGGGAGATACACCAGTTGGAGGTGTATCCCCTGGGAGATACACCACTTGGAGGTGTATTTGATGAGCAATGGTGAAGGACCAGAGATGGAGAGCCTCCTTGCAGAGGGGCCAAGAGCCTGTTCCACCCTGCTTGTTCACATAGAACATGACCACTTGATTGTCTGTCCTGACCAGAACCTTTTGGGACCTTAGGTGATCTGAAACACTCTGAGGGCACTGGAGATAGCACGAAGCACTAATAGACTGATCTGGAGTTGTGACTCTTGCATTGTCCAGAGGCCGTGTGAAGAGTGGACCCAAGTGAGTCCCCCATTCCAGTTTGGAGGCATCCGTCATAAGGGTGCACTGACATGGAGGCATCTGAAAAGGAGATTTTCTGGGGAACACCACCATTGGAGGGATGTGGTGAGAGAAGCAATGACTTGGATCTTGGCCCTGAGACAGCCTGAGGCTTGCTTCCATGGAGAGGCAAAAAGTCCACTGGGCTGTGCGCACATGTAGACTGTCATAGTATCACATGCGCTGTTGAGGCCATATGCCCTGGAAGCTGCAGCATTTCCCGGGTAGTCAGATGGTCTCAGAGTTGCGCTTGGGATGCTAGCTCCATTAGAAGGGTATAACAGGGTTGGGGCAGAAATGCCCTTGATCGTTGTGTGTCAGAAATTAATGGCTGAACCACTAGCATGGCTTCCTGTTACAAGATGGGGCCTGCTCTGAACCAAAGACTGAATTAAACAAGATGGATTCCTGTTTTGTTATAACTCAGCATTTAAACTTGCAAATCAAGCAGTTCTGCCAGTTTATGATACTTCACAGTAGAAGTATTTTTCCAGCTGGCTAGGTGCAGAAGAACATTGCCGAGACCTTCACTGTATTACTAGTGCTAGCATTCGCAACAATGTATCGATTTGCACCTTAGCAACTTTCGCACTATGGACCTTTGTTTGCAGAAGGACCACCTATTAGCTGTTACTGGATTTGCTGAAGATGACATACGGGGTTTGAGACCAGCCAATCACCAGGTCTTCAGGACAAAGAATTATACGGCTGTACACCGGAACCCAGAACTCAGAAAGAAAGAAAGAACATGGAGAGAAGAACAGATGAAGAGAACAGAACGTAGATAGATGCAGCCCAGCAAACACATCTGCAGTACTCTGAAACATGGACAGAGACTTGCAGAACACCTGGGAACTTTAAATGTCTGACACTTGCCTTCTCTCTCTCTGGCTGAAAATTCAGATAGTGTTCAAGGGCAAAACCATGGGACAGAGCAAATTTCTCCCACAGACCAGCAGCTCAGTATGTGACCATCTCAGCTGACGTTGGACCTCTGTCATGCTTTGACTTCGTGCTGTGCCCAACCCAGCCACGAGTATTCTGGGGAGAGCCAATGTACTGGTCTTTAATTTCTCCCTGAGGTTGGGGATAGCTTAGACAGATAGATAATTTACTGTACGTCTGAGGGCAGAGCGAATCAGTGACATTGGTTTCTAAAACAGAGATTAGATCTCTTGGTAACTGTAACATAGGGCTGAATAACATATTACCTCAGAAAGCTAATTTATTCTAATATTTCACTATTTTTGCTATCAGAAATAAAGTCAAACTTTTATACAAACAGGGCTGGTTCTTGTCTTATCATGTGGTTTGTTTGCCAGGTAGTCCTATGGAATCCAGGGAAAAGCAGTGTAGCAATATCCTCTAGACAGAGTATTTATACATGTGTATTTATCTGCTACTGATAATATCTCCTACAGAAACCTGGAAACATCGACACCCAAAATCATCAAGGGTTCTCGATTCTCTACCTGGAGGGTTAGAAGAATGTGTTTTAGAACTCTTAATTCGACGCATCACCGATTCCACCACCAGTGAATGGTGGGGAAGCTGTATCTTTTGGAAGCTGTGACATTCCGGTACTCGGTACATACTATCTAGGCGTCAAGTATGGGGTGAGATAGTGAGGGGAGTCTCCCACATCCTGAGGATGAGATCATGGAGAATGCGGTGCACCGGAAGGGTGGTCGCCTCCTTAGGAGCTGTTGAATATTGGAGCCTCTCCAATTCCTCTGCCCTGTGCTCTCTCTCAGATGTTATTGTTATGGAGAGACCCTTAGCTAGGTCTCGAATAAACTCCTGGAAAGACATGTCCTCGGGAGGGGACGCGTCGTAGCAGTGAAGGAGAGGTCTCCGAAGGCAGGTCTTGCAGTCCTCGGGAATAGAGATATTCCTGCTCTGCCAAGTGCCGATACCAGTTCATGTCTGTATCGGGGATGGACTAGAAGGCAAGCATGGGTGGCAGTGAAGCCAGCGGCATGTATCCTGTAGCAGTGTGCATCGGTGTCATTGACAGTGCTAGTATCGGTGGTACCATCGGCAATGGTTTGATCGTAACCGAAGCTGCCAATAGAGCTGCCAAGCTCCGCTCGATGGCCAGGACATGCTGGTCTATGGAGTTCACCAATGTTTAGGTATCGGTAATGGGGGGACTTGTGCCACCGTCCCAGAGAATGGCAGCAGGAGCTCTCTTAAGGTCGAAGCCTCGGGAGCATCCTGGAGCCCCTCGATGGCTTTGGAGGACAGGTCCTTCTGCCGGGACTGTTTGACTGGCCGATCTACCTCCACGGTAATGCCAGAAGCATCTCGATGCTTAAAATGAGATCTACCTCTGGAGGGGTGATCTGTCTTCGATGAAGACTTGTGCTTAGATACCTGAGATTCATGTGAGGAAGATGATGCTCTCAATGATGTCAATGCCGAAAGAAACCTCATCCTAAGCAAAGAGAGTCCCAAACTTTGAGGCCCGTTTCTGCAAGCCTCTTTGTCATCTTTTTACAAAGAGGACATTCTAATGGCTGGTGATCAGGCCCAAGGCATTTTAGACACCAGTCGTGAGTGTCAGTAACCAAAATGGTACTGCCACATTTAGAACATTTATTAAAACCACTAGTTGGTTTCTCCACAGTGTCAGTAGACAGTATGGTATGTTTAAGGCCTAAAATGGCATTGATGAGCCTGAAGAAAAGTTTTCTTGTTTTTTTCAGCAGAAAAGGAAAAGAAAGAAAGAAGAATCAGGGAATAGACAGTAAGAGATGGTTCTGGTGTTGACAGGAACGCAGACACCGACCACAAAAAAAGGAATTAAAGAATTTTCTGTGGTGCCAGGATTTGCTTCCTGCTGGCTCCGCAGAAAACAAAGAACTGAGGAGGGAGAGTTGGGAAGGCAGCTATGCAGGCGAGGTGGGATGCTCCCAAAGGCCTTCCTATTGGACGCTGTGGAGCGTTCCTGCAGGCTTCGCCGGTACTGATGTCACGTATATGTGAAGACTACATTCCTGCTTGTTCCTGGAAAACAGCCTTCCAGTGGAGGGGACGGAGATGAGAACTGTATCCGAATTCAAGAAAGCATGGGACGAATACATAAGATCTCTGAGGGAAATGAAGGGATTGTAGAATTTAACAGTTCTCATGGATGGGCAAAATGGATAGGGGCCGTGTGGTCTTTTACTGCCGTTGTTCTCTATGTAGGGAATTATGCACCAAAAATTCCAAAATTCTGCAAAAGTAAAACACTTTAATTTTTCACACATATTAAACATTATAGAACTTGCTTATAAATATATGCAGGTATATTTGCTAGAACCAGAGGCCTCAGGAGGACACACATTGGGAAGTAATTCTAAAAGCATGACACAAAGGCATGTGACTGTAAGATTAACTATACATGTTTTGGCAGTGGATTTGGGTAAGATGTATGAGTGGATGTTAGTTTAAACTCTTGTAGGATATTACTTTTTATTTAGAAAAATGCTTATCTTTCTCTTTGGTTCTCCAGCAATTGAGCATGTAAGTTTCCACACCCGATGCAACATCCATCAGCCTACCACAACCCTTAAGTCCTGGAGCAATCCAAGCAGCCACCAAAGCCAATGAGGCCACTGCTCAAATATCCAGCCACCTACGTCCTCTTGACCTAGCTACCACCAACCTACAGCACTGAAAGCATAGTTACTCACCTGTAGCAGGTGTTACCCAGGGACAGCAGGAATCAGTCCTCACATATGGGTGATGTTGGCGCCAACGGAGCCCTTGCGGAAGCATCTCCCCAGCTTTCAAAAACCCTTTGGGAGATGCCACCACAAATGCATGGTCCCCTCGCTGCCCAAGGGTGCCATCTTGCTCAGTTAGATGACATAGCTAGAGATGGCAAAATAGAGAAACTCCATGGGGAGGAGGAAGGGTTGTGAGGACTGATGCCAGCTGTCCTTGGAGAACACCTGTTACAGGTGAGTAATTACGCTTTCTCCAGAAACAAGCAGAAAGTCAGTTCTCACAAAAGGAACTCCCTAGCTACAGGCTACCAGTAACCTGTAAAAAAATATGGCGAAGTCGTGAGCAGCCGCAAGTGAGACTGAGAAACCCAGAGTCCAGGGAGAACCATCACTCTGGTAGCCTGAACACAGAAGGGCCGGAGAGTAGGAGTTGCCTAGACCCCGAAGAGATTACAAAGTGCAGCCTGGCTGAAGGCACTGTCCCGTCGGGATTCCCTCTCCAGGCAGTAGTGAGCTGCAATGGTGTGGACTGAGGACTAGGTGGTGGCCTGGCAGATGTCTGACATAGGGACAGAGCACAAGCTTGCAACAGAGGTCGCCATAGCCCTGATGTTGTGTGCCGTGACCTGGTGCTCCAATGAGAGCCCAGCCTGATTGTGGGTGAAGACTATGCAGTCCACCACCCAGGTGGCCCTGTGTATGTTGCAGGTAGAAGGACAGGGCCTTCTTAAAATCCAGGAGTATAGAGAATGGCCGCTGCCGCTTTGTTGGTGTGGGGCTGTCGGAAGAAGATGGGGAGCACCACCTCCTGAGGTGAAACGCAGACACCACCTTGTTCTTGTAAAAACTGGTGTAGGGTGGCTCAGCCACCAAGGCCTGAAGCTCACTGACTGCGCGCAGAGGTGAGCGCCACTAGGAAGATGACCTTCCATGAGAGGTACTGCATATGGCAGGACGCCAGAGGCTCAAATGGTGGCTTGGTGAGTTGCGTCAAGACCACATTGGGGTCCCAATCCATCGGGAGCGGCCATATGGGAAACTTAGAGAGCAGAAGGCCTGCATGAACCTAGCAATGAGGGGCTAAGCAGAGAGGGGTTTACCCTCAACATAATGGTGATGTGCGGAGATCGCACTCAAGTGCACCCTGACAGAGTTGGACTTGAGTCCAGCTTGCGAGAGATGAAGCAAGTACTGCAGCACCATGTGCACATGGCAAGAGAATGGGTCGATCCACTGCTCTGTACACCACACGCCACGAGGTGACCTGCCCTGTCCAAGGGGAGAAAGGCCTTGGCCTGAAGAGTGTCCAGTCAACCCCTATGAACTCCAGGCCCTGTGTCAGAGTGAGGGGGTATTTGGAGTGGTTTATCACAAACTCCAGATACTGCAGGACACTGATGGTGTGGGCCATGGCCTATTGCACCTCAGCGTCCGTGCCTCCCTTTACGAGCCAGTCGTCCGGATATGGGTAGACGAAGGCCCCTTGGAGATGGAGGTAGGTGGCCACCACTGTTAGGCATTTGATGAAGACTCTTGGTGCAGAGACTAGACTGAAGGGTAGTACTCTGTACCGATAGTTGTCCCCGACCATGAATCTTAAGTACTGTCTGTGGCAGGAATGAATGAGGATGTGGGTATAAGCATCCTTTAGGTTCAAGGAGCACAGTCAGTCTCCCTGCTGCAGGTATGACAACAATGCTCTAAGGGAGAGCATCCTAAACGTCTCCCGCACCACGAACTTGTTCAGGGTTTGCAAGTCTAGGATAGGCCTTAGGCCCCCTGTTCTTTTTGGGACCATAAAGTATTGTGAGTAGAACCCCATGCCCTTGAGGTGATGGGGTTCGGTTCCACGGCTCTGTCCGTGAGGAGGCCTGCGAGTTCCTGTAGCAGCAGGGCTGGGTGCAGGGGAGTCTGAGAGGGCTCTCCTGGAAAGAAAGGGGAGGGCATCTAGTCCAGGTGAATGAGACTGACTCCTGGGTACTCCAAGTAGTCACAGAAGGCTGTGATAATAGCAGCCAACCGATGGGCAAAGTGTACCAGACGCCCCCCTGTTGGTAGTTGCTCCTTCAAGGGTGGAGAGGCTATGCTCAGGGAGTCAAAAACCCATTCCCAGCTGGGCAGGAGCCAGGGTCTGGGGCTTGGAGCCCTTAGGCTTGCAAGGGCCTTGGCCCACTCTCTTGCTCTGATGACCCTGCTGTGAGGTCTCGGGAGGCTGGTAGTAGGGGTAGCCCCGGTAAAGTTGACCCTTTATTTATTTATTTAGCCAGTTTTGTATTCCACCTTATCCTTCAATCAAAGTGGTTAGAGACATAACAAGGGGTCTACATTCAACAGAGGGGTGACAAGACAAACATATATTTCTGGGGGTTGAGTCCCAGGTCTGAGTCGTTGGTGTTTGGTGGCTGTATCAGCAAGGCTGCGGAGACTGAGAGTTATGGTACTTGTTCAAATGAGTCCATGAACATTCTCTGGAATGGGGGCCTCTTCCCCGGTGGTTTCTTCTTAGGGAGGGTGAAGGTCTTCCTGGAGAGCACAGTCCTTGTGAGGTACCTCTGTCTCGATCTCTGCCGCTTTCTCCTCCATCAGCTTGCTGAATAAATTTTCACCAAGGCAGAGGACATCGAGGAGCTTCTCTTGAATCCACTGCTCGAGATCAGATGCCTGGAGCCAGACTTGGTGTTGAGCACCAATACCCACGGCAGCTACCCTCGCGTTTGACTCGAAGCCGTCATAGGCAGCTCGAGACATGCACTTCGAGCACTCCCCGACGCACTTCGTGAGAGTTTGGAACCGATGGAGGTGATCCCCTCCAAGGCCCGCTGAGAAACCTGTGAGTTCCTTTGCCAGGTCCTGAAGATACATGCCATTATACAGCTGGTAGGCTTGGATTTGGGAGGCCAATATCGAGCCCTGGTAGCATTTGAGGACAAGAGCGTCAAGGGTGCGGGGATTACCAGCCCGGGGGCACAGAGGAGTTTCTCTTCTGGCTCTACTGCCAGCGCATAATCGACTCCACTACCATGGAGGTGTGTGGTAGTTGTGACTTTCGGAAGCCAGGGCCTCACTGGACTTGGTACATGGTGTCCAGGCATCGGCCGACTATGGGTACAGACGCCAGTGGCTCCCACATGTGAAGGAGGAGCCGCCCAAGGATGGCAGGGACAGGAACCATCAGAGTCTCCTTGGGTGGGACCTGGTATTAGAGGATTTCGAGTTCTTCCATGCGAGGGTCTTCCTCTGACTCCGTGTTGAAGGACAAAGCCTTTGACATATCCGAAACAAACTCAAGGAACAATGTGTCCTCAGGTGGGGACCGACGCTGTGACATCGGGACAGATGGGAGGTTGCGGTGTTTCCGCGTCTCTGGGGATGCCTCGTCCTCGGACTCCCAGTCGGAGTAGTCGGTGGAGGACAAGGCAGCCAACCAGGCCTGGGGTGCAGGACCCGGGTCAGGGACCTGGCGGCCCACAGCAGCTACATGAGACCAAGTCCAAACGTAGTATTGGGAAAGACAGACCTTTATTATCCGTATACCAGGGACTACCCAACACAGGCCGTGTTTCGTTGCTGTCGTTAGGGGTTTTAAACTGGCACACTAAATCATAAATACATTAAAAATCAATAAAACCATATCTTAAAAGAAATAAGAATAAATAATAAATCATTAATAAATATTTAAAAACAATAAGAATAATTAATGATCACACATAAAAAAATCAAACATTACTAATTAAAACAGACACAATAATTAAAAGACATTGTGTGACAAACATTTACAGTGTGTATCAATCATATAGATAAAAAATATCATGCACAAATGTAAAAATCAGATGTGAAAAACATTAAAAAACATTAAAAACAAACAAAATTAAAAAAGGGTGTGACACCAAAGGTAATGATACAAATAAAACAATACCTTATTAAGAATCCTATCTCTTGCGTACCTTTAATCGTACTTATGTACAAGGATAAATCTGAAAGAATAAGTAACATCTAAAAAAAACATTGTGAATATACCAAATATAAACAGCATGTAAATCAAGAGAAACGTGGCAGGCTGCGCTATGTTTGAAAGAACATATTTGAAAAAAAACCCAATAATCACAAACAAGAGCAGGAGCGAAAAACAGAAAGTACCTAAATAAAAGGGGCATTAAATGATACATAAACATAAATTACATAAAAGTAAATTACATAAAGGAGGGAGCACACAGCTATGCAGGGGTTTGAAGTTTGTGAAACAAACTATACTTTTGGTGTGGAGACTTAACGAAAAAGACAAAGCCTACCTAACTATAAAAAGAAGGAACGTACTGAGTACCCATATCCCAAATATAATATTTCTAAAGTATAATTACTGATGAGGAATTGAAACAAAATTTGTGAATTGCCAGCTTAGATGGGACACACGATTGCTGTATATAAACCATTGTATAATGGACCCCTACACCGACTGCATTAGCACTTACAAGGAAAGAAATAAAGCACGGAAAACCGCCATTGCACATTGAATGCTTTTCTTAAAAAATGTGAAACTGCATTATATGTGAAATAGCATAAGTGTTTGATTGCTGCACAATCACTGTATATGAAACTTTGCACAATGACCCGTAAAAACGCCTGCACTAGCGCTTTCAAAGGGAAAAATGAAACGCGGGAAAAACGCCATTGCACCCTTATTGATTTGCCCAAATCAATCGTGTAAAAGCATCAAATTATATGAAATGGCTAGAAAATTCAATTGTCACAGCGGCTAAGAGAGAAATCTAACCTACTCGGAACTGTGTTTGTGCGTGATTGGAAAGCCATGAAATGTATTATATTGGTTCTGCAAAGATATATCATAACGTTCTGACGTTCTAGGAAAGGAGAGCCAAGATAAAACCATAAACCCTTGTGCACATGAAAATGACTGTATGCCAAATAAAACAGAGAAAAGAGAAGGTAGATGCTTAATGGAACATATAATCCTAAACACAAAACACAACCTGGATCCCCTCAACCCCGCCTCCTACAGACCCATAGCAAGCCTCCCGTTCACCGCCAAAATCATTGAGAAGGTAGTCCAGCAACAGCTCCAAGAACATTTAGATACCAACAACATACTGGACCCGCAACAACATGGCTTCCGTCCACTCCACAGAGTCGAGACCCTCATGACATCACTAATGAACACCCTCATCATAGGAACTCAAGCCAAACACTCTGGATGTGCCATGATCTTCCTAGACATATCAGCAGCCTTCGACACCATCTCCCACAACATCCTCATACACAGACTACAAGCAATTGGCATCAAAGATACCGTACTTCAATGGTTCCACTCCTACCTAACCAATAGACAACAACTGATCCGCACAAACATATCAACCTCACTCCCCTTCCAACACCACCAACGAGTACCCCAAGGATCCACACTATCTGCCATGCTCTTCAACATCTACCTACAACCACTCTGCTCAATCATACGTGCCCACAACATTAACTATCACATCTATGCAGATGACATAATGCTCTATGCCCCAATCACAACCTCGAACCCAACAAATAAACACTTATCAGAATGCTTCACAGAAGTATCCAGCTGGCTACAAAAGAACAACCTATCCATCAACATAAAGAAAACAGAAGCCCTCATAGTAATAAAGGACCCAGACTTCACACCACCTTCACACCTCAACATTGGAACCACACAAATACAAATACAACCACACAAAGTATCTAGGAATCATCATAGACCAAGCACTCACACTCAAGCAACAAATCAAAAAAACCACCGGAACAATATTCCACAAGGCTAAAACAGTACAATGCCTCAGGCCTCTCCTTGAACCACAGGACTTCCGAACAGTGATGCAAGCCATGACACTCCCCCACCTGGACTACTGCAATATAATCTACCACGGACTACCAGCCACCCACACCAACCCACTCCGAACTGCCTTAAATACCACAGCAAGGATTATCCAGAAAGTAAAAAAACAAGACCGCATCACCCCAGTCCTGAGGGAGCTACACATACTCCCCCTCGAAGCAAGAATCAAGTACAAAGCCGTCCTACTTACTCACAAAGCTCTCTACCAAACTCAGACTTCCCAGCTCCGCACACTACTGCCCCAACCAGCCCACAACAGAACAACCAGACAAACCACCAACAACTCCCTCACCATCCCCCATAAACGAACCAAGTGCAACCAACGGACCTGCAACAGAGCCTTCGAACTATATGCACCAATCCTCTGGAACTCTTTACCAAGTCACATCAGAAGCAACAGAGATCCCTCATCATTCAGGAAACAACTAAAAACCATCCTAGTCCACGAATACCTCGGAGCATAAACAAGCACCCACCACTGACTACCCCCAACCCCCCCCCCCTATTTCATCCCCCAAAACATATGTTCTAAGAGACCGTAACACAATGTCAATGTCTATGTCCCAATTATTTGCTAAAATCATTAATGTTGGCCACCTGGTGATGGCCCCAACCCCAGAAGTTGATTATTGTGCCCACCCCCCCTTTTATGTTACAACGCTTTGACCCGGTGAAAAGCGGGATATAAATACAGTTAAATAAATAAATTAGTAACTATCAAAACTGTATTAAAGCCATAAAAACAATAAAAATAATAATAATAAAAATAATAAAAATAATAATCCAACAATTTGCCATAAAAAGGAGGGAAAGGAGGGAGGGGGAGGGGGAGAAGGGGAGGGAAGGAGAAATAGGAAAACGATAAAACCTTAAAAATGGATAAAAGAATAATAAAAATGGCTAAAGGAAAACCGAGAGATCACTCTCATTGTTGAGACCATTAGGAGCGAGAGAACTGAGTAAAAATATATAAAACTTTGCTCTAGCCTCATGATTGTTTTTTAATGTCACCACCGCGCCAATTAATCTTAACTTTCTTAATAACAAAGAATTTCAGATCCATAATTTTGTGATTTTCAGCCACCCAATGAGAAACCAAGGGTTTTTCAGTCAAATTTCTCTTTATGCAAATTTTATGCTCCACAATGCGTGCACGAATACTGCATATGGTTTTACCCACATATAGCTTATTGCATGGACATCTTACCACATAAATAACATGTGAAGTCTCACAATTGGAAAAATCCTCAATGTAAAATTTTTGTTTTGTATCGGGATGTAAAAATACATTTCTAACTGGTAATGTGTTCAAACAGACACAACACCTCCCACACTGGAATTGTCCTTTATGTATAGATAAAGGCTTCTTCTCTGTAAGTGCAGAGGGAGCTAACAAATTATGCAGATTGACATCGCGTTTGTGTGCAACGGTCAACTGTATATTCTGGAAAGCTGGAAGTGCCTGTATCAATCGCCCTTCATTTTTCAATATTGTAGTAATTTTCCGTGAATTAGAAGAATATAAGAGAGGACAAACCATCCCGATACTTTCTTTCTTAGGTTGTGACTTCAATAGAGATCCCCGACTGGATTGCCTGGCTCTATGATATGCCTGATCTATATCGTGTTCTGGATATTGTCTAGCAATAAATCTGTCTTTCATTTCTTCTGCTTCTACCTCAAAATCTCCTAAAGTAGTGCAGATCCTTCTCGCCCTAAGGAATTGCCCCACTGGAAGATTCCTTTTCAACAGGGGGGTTATGGAAAGAGTGGTTACTCACCTCGAACAGGTGTTCTCCAGGAGCAGCAGGAATCAGTCCTCACATATGGGTGACATCGACGTCGATGGAGCCCCCGTGCGGAGCATTTCCCCAGCTTTCTAAGAAAGCCTTTGGGAATACTGCACGCATGCGCGGTCCCCTTCCCGCCTAAAGGTGCCATCTTGCTCAGTCTGATGACATAGCTAAAAGACAGCACAAAAAAATGTAAAATGAACTATGTACAACTGCAACTCCCAGGGGAGGAGGGAGGGTTGTGAGGACTGATTCCTGCTGCTCCTGGAGAACACCTGTTACAGGTGAGTAACTACTCTTTCTCCAGGACCAAGCAGGAAGTCAGTCCTCACATATGGGACTCCCCAGCTTCAGGCTTCTGGGGACCCAGAGCTGAAAAATGAGCTCCCTCTAGCCGCAGCATCAGAGAAAGGATTTCACTGAAAACATATCCCCACCGGTAGCCCAACCAGAGGGCTGGAGGGTAGGAGTTGCCTAAACCTCGAAGAGATTCCGGAGCACTGCCTGATCGAAAGCACTGTCCCTACGGGACTCCCTCTCCAGGCAGTAATGGGCCGCAAAAGTCTGGCTTGAGGACCAAGTTGCAGCCCTGCAGATGTCTGCCAACGGTACAGAGCGGAGATGAGCTACTGAGGCAGCCATTGCCCTGACACGGTGGGCCGTGACCCGACCCTGCAAGGGAAGGTCAGCTGCCCTGTAAGCCCAGGTGATACAGCCAGCCACCCAAATGGACAAGGTACGCTTGGAGACTGGTAACTTCAAGTTATTAGGGTCAAAAGATACGAAGAGCTGAGTAGCCCTCCTATGCCCCTGCGTATGTTCAATGTAGAAGGATAAGGCCCTTCTACAGTCCAGGGTATGCAGGACTGTTTCAGCCCGGCTGGAATGGGGCCTAGGGAAGAACGTTGGAAGAACCACCTCCTGGTTGAGATGGAAAGAGGAGACAACCTTTGGGAGGAACTTAGGATGAGTCCTAAGGACTACCCTGTTCCTATAGAAACGAGTGTATGGCCTGTCACAGACCAGGGCTTGAAGCTCACTCACTCACCTGGCCGAGGTCAGGGCCACTAGGAATAGAGTCTTCCAAGAAAGGAAGCAGAGAGGACATGTAGCCATCGGCTCAAAAAGTGGGCGAGTCAGTTGCTGCAAGACCACATTCAACTCCCACTCAGGGGCCGGTGGACAGAGAGGAGGCTTGAGCAAGAGCAAGCCTCTGAGAAACCTGGACACCAAGGGGTGAACCGACAAAGAGTGTCCCTCCACCAGTAAGTGGTGAGCTGCCAGAGCAGAGAGGTGTACCCGAACCGAATTGGACTTAAGGCCCTGATTGGACAAGTGCAGCAGGTACTGCAGCACTACAGGCACAGTGCAGGAGAAAGGATCTTCCTTGCATTGCTGACACCATAAGGAGAATCTTCTCCACTTCAGGGCATAGGTTTTCCTGGTGGATTGCTTTCTAGAGGCCAAGACCACCTCTTCCACTTCCTGAGGCAGGCCCCAGGGAGCCAACACTACCCTTGCAGCCTCCAGGCCATCAAACTGAGAGATTTGAGATTGGGGTGCAGAAGAGAACCCTGATCCTGAGAGAGAAGATCGGGTTGCAACCCCAGAGGTAGAGGGGTTTCCACTGCTAGTTGAAGCAGAAGTGGGAACCAGGGCTGCCTCGGCCACCTGGCGGCTACCAGAAGTACCAAGGACTTGTCCCTTAGAATCTTGAACAAGGTTCGGGCCACCAGAGGCGTAGGAGTAAACGCATATAGGAGGTCCTGGGATCAAGAAATCAGGAAGGCATCCGCTGCTAACCTCGGGGGATGCGGTTGCCTGGAACAGAACCTGATATATACAGTCAAACCTCGGTTTTCATGATTAATCCGTTCAAAAAAGTCTGACTAAAACCGAAACGGACTAAAACCGAAGCAAGATTTCCCATAAGAAATAATGTAAATTCAATTAATCCGTTCCAGACACCCAAAAATATTGACAAAAAATACATTTTATAGAGAATAACTATATTTTTACATACAGAAAACAATGAGAAATACATAAATGGCTAATGAAATGGATAAATGAAGATTTAACATCACATTTAACTTTATTGAAGACTCTTGTTGAGGGGAGAGGGAGGAGGAGAGGTTATTGTTTGGAAGGGGAATCCCCCTCCATAAGGACCTCAGGTATCAAGGCCCTATCCGGGGTTACTTCCCTTCTTTGTCTTTTACTGGCACTAGGACCAGCTTGAGAGTCACTGGACCCCTGTCGCACAAAAAATCTGTCCAGAGAGGTCTGTTTCTGGAGTCTCTTTAAGATTTGCCTAAAATGGAACAAGGCATTGTCATTGAACATGTTGCAGACACGGCTTGCAACAGCTTTGTTAGGGTGAAATTTCTCCACAAAACTTTGCAATTCACTCCACTTTGCACACATGTCCTTAATCACTGAAGAAGGCACCTTCTCTTCTCTCTCTTCTTCCTCCTCCTCTGAAGCAATTTCCTCAGCTACCATCTGTTGCTGTTCCACTTGAAGGTCTTGCAGCTCTTCAGTGGTTAGCTCTTCCCTGTGGTCCTCCACCAACTCTTCCACATCCTGGCCACTCACATCCAACCCCATGGACTGCGCCAAAGACACAATAGATTGCACAACAGGCGTAGGGTCATCAGGGTGAGCCTCAAACCCTTCTTCAAAATTCTTCTCGAGGACACATTCTGGCCACAATTTTCTCCAAGCAGAGTTCAACGTCCTGCAAGTTACCCCCTGCCAAGCCTTATCTATAAGGCTTATGCAATTGAGGATATTGAAGTGATCCCTCCAGAACTCTCTTAGGGTCAATTCAGTGTCCGAGGTCACTTCAAAGCACCTTTGAAACAGTGCTTTGGTGTAGAGTTTTTTGAAGTTTGAAATGACCTGCTGATCCATGGGCTGGATGAGAGGAGTGGTATTAGGGGGCAGGAACTTCACTGTGATGAAACTAAACTCCTCCAACAATTGGTCTTCCAAGCCTGGAGGATGAGCAGGAGCATTGTCCATTAGCAGGAGGCACTTGAGTGGCAATTGATTTTCCAGGAGGTATTTCTTCACACTCGGGCCAAACACTTCATTGACCCACTCAATGAAAATTAGCCTCGTGACCCATGCCTTACTGTTAGCCCTCCACATGACACACAATTTACTCTTGATAACATTGTTTCTCTTGAACACTCGGGGATTTTCAGAGTGATACACCAGTAAAGGCTTCACTTTGAAATCCCCACTAGCATTACCACACAACAAAAGAGTTAGCCTATCCTTCATAGGCTTGTGTCCTGGCAGTGCCTTTTCCTCCTGCATGATGTAGGTCCTCTTTGGCATTTTCTTCCAAAAGAGGCCTGTTTCATCACAATTGAAGACTTGTTGGGGGAGGAATCCTTCAGCCTCTACGTACTCCTTGAATTCATCAACAAATTCTGCGGCCCCAAGTTTGTCCGAACTTGCAGCCTCGCCATGCCTTACCACACTGTGTATGCCAGTTCGCTTCTTAAATTTCTCAAACCAGCCTCTGCTGGCCATAAATTCAGTAACATCAGCACTCGTTCCAGGCATTTTCTTTGCAAGATCTGCATGCAACAGCCTTGCCTTTTCACAAATTATCGCCTCTGAAACACTATCTCCCGCTAACTGTTTTTCGTTGATCCACACCAACAACAACTTCTCAACATCTTCGATTGTTTGCGATCTCTGTTTCGTTAGCGCATTCACTCCTTTCGCAACATCAGCTTCCTTAATTTCGTTTTTCTTCAGCAGGATGGAACTGATCGTTGATGCAGACTTCCTGTACATCCTGGCGAGATCGGCCACGCGTACGCCACTTTCATACTTTGCTATGACTTCTTTCTTGAATTCTATCGTGTTTCTCACCTTCTTTATCATCAAAGGGTTGGCATTCGGAACTTTCTTTGGCCCCATGGTGGCTTATTTAGCAGTCACACTCAATGAATGCGGGGTGATGCTCACTCAACGAGAAACAAAGGCAGACTGAATCACAAACGCACTTTGTATGGGCGCTCGATTCCGGGAAATGAGTGGCCGAGTCACGCGAGCAGGCGGACGAGTTTGATACAGACCATTTTGAGATCACTGCTCCCCTCAAAGTCTGTGTCAAGGCACAATGAGAACTTTTAGCAATTTGCAATCAGGAAGAGAGTCAATCCCACTTCTGGCCACAAGATGGTGCTCCAGAGGTATTTTTGGCAGACAAATTGTTTAAACTGCTGAGAAGGGAGAAAGATGCAAATCTTCAGCAAAAAAACATCCAGAAATTTTTAAAGAAAACAGAAAAAAAAAAGAAGGATCCACAAAAAAAAAAGGCACCAGCCACAGCCACCGGAAACACCACTCTCCCGCTCAGCATGCTTCCAGAGCCATGTGGCAATGGCTGCAGCAGCACGAGCTCCCGAAGTCTCAGCCAGCAGTAGAACAGCTCCTGTCACTTCTCTCAGCTGCCCGATCGTCCACAGCACAGCAAACACACAGATACCTAGGACACTAATCTGATCGCTGACTCCGTCTCAACAGCGTACCCCGCAAGAGAAAGAACTGCCTGCCACATTCATTTAACATCTCCTGCTTACCCATTCAATATCTCCTGCTACCCTGCTACCTCCGAGCCTGAGGGGGCGCTCCAGAGAACAGGCAGGCGGTGGAGAGATCGGGGCCTTCCTCTCTGCAATCCTTGCATCTCTGACTCTGGCTCGAGGATGTTGCTCACCTGACTTTCGCATTTCAACACGCGATCGGTGAGTCGGGGGGGGTAGTGCTGCCGGGACTGGGCAGGCAGTGTATGCAGACCAGCGGAAGGTGTATGTACACTATTGCAGTACTGTACTGTTGCTTTTCAGATCTGGCACGCGATCGGTGAGTCCGGGGGGGGGGGGGTAGTGCTGCCGGGACTGGGCAGGCAAGCGTGTACGAAAACCGAGGCGATAGACGAAAACCGAGACAAGATCGCAGTCTGAAAAGACGTCGAAAACCGAAACCGACGAAAACCGGGGCAACCGAAAACCGAGGTTTGACTGTAATATAAAAAGTTTAAATACTCCACTCTAACATATATCAATGTTTAAAGTTCCAGCAATATATCTTTATCTTATTATACTTTTAAATATGTAAAAAGTCCCAGAAGTAGTCTCAGACCACAGCAGCGCTTTAAACCACTATCTCAGTGGAAAACAAATAGCGCTTTGATCGCATCAATGACTACTGGGAGCAAAGTTTTTTTTAATTGATTTTGCTTTGAATATCACCAGTATTCCACCACCATTGTGTTTTCAAAAATCTATTAGACAAGCTTATCTTAAACAAAAATCTCTTATTTGTTCTCTTCTTTGTTAAAGTTCTCTACGCCTCCCATCGGCGCCACTCTTAGCGTTTCACTCCTCATCGGAGTTTCTTCAGGAGAATCTGAAAACGAGAATAAAACCATAGCTCCTAACTTTCAATAAAATCATTGTGGTACATTGAGAATGTAAAAAGTTGGCTTAATTTTAATAATTAATGAGACCTCTCTCATAAATCTCCCTAGAAAATACTACTCTCTAATGACTGCTGCCCACGTCTCTCAGGATCTTCATGTGGTTCAAAAAAACACCGCGCATGCGGCCTTCTTCTCCCACCTCGTTTTTATACTGAACAGCTGATTCCTCCTATTTGTATCTCTACCTACACACTTGCCACTCCACTGAAGTATTTAAACCAAACGGTTTGACTGTGTTAACTGTGAAGATCCACCGCTGTTCATAAAAAAGCAGCGTTTCATCTAGAGTCTTTCCACGCTTTGGTATATGAACCCGATCAATGCAAAAACAACGAAGATGCGTAAAATCATGGTTAAAATCCTCACAGTGCTGTACAAGGGGGGCTGTCATATTTTTGCAGTGTAGGCGACTCTTGTGCTCCTGCATCCGGACCTTAAAGGAACGGCTGGTCTTTCCAATATAAAAGTTGATTGCACGGGCACCGGATAGCGTACACAACTGAGGTAGAATTACAAGATGTTGCATGTCTAAGAAGATATAGTTTGCCTAAGTATTGAAATTCAGTTACCTCTTCGGTAATACTGCAAATAGTGCACTCTCCACACATTCTATGACCTCGCTCCTCTGGTATTCGTTCTCCAATAGTATATGGACGTAAGACAGTGGGGCTTAACTGTTCTTTCAAATTGCTATTCCTTTGCCATACACATCTTACATTTCTGTCTTCCATCCCTGGAGCTGCTCAGACTATGTTCAAATGTTTTTGAACTATTCTTTGAATTTTGTAGCTCAATGGTGAAAACTTTGTTATAAGGTTGACATTATCATCTCTCTCGTCTGAATGTGTTTGATGCGGAGTAGTAAATAACCAAGTACGGTCATTATTCAAAGCTCGCTTATCAGCTCGCTTTGAAATATGCTCAGGATACCCTCTATCTGAAAAATCTTTCAACAACTGTTTGGATTTTTTCTTAAATTCCGATGTTTCTGAACAATTCCGACGAAATCTAAGAAATTGAGAAAACGGTAAACTGTTTTTTAGTCATACTGGATGGCCACTGGTATAATGTAAGAATGTATTTCGAGCGATTGGTTTTTTATAAATGGTGGAACTCCAACCTTGTATCCCCCTAGTTATTTCTAAATCTAGAAAAACTATAGTATTTGAATCCACTGTATGAGTAAACTGTATTGCTTTATTGCATCTGTTAAGCCATTTAATGAACTCCTGTGCTGTTGCCTCCGATCCCTTCCACAAGAGGAAAATGTCATCTATAAACCGGGTCCACATCTTAACATGTTGAAAAAACGGGGATGTCTGTAACCAACGATCTTCAAAGTCGCTCATAAAAAGATTAGCTATCGAGGGGGCACATGAGGCCCCCATCGCTATGCCTGCGTTCTGTTGGTAAATGACATTTTCAAACTGGAAATAGTTGTAAGCTATGGTAAATTGTGCTAATTCCAAAAGAAATGATATCAGGGAATCCGAAAGATCTCCTCTCTTTCTCAATTGCTTTTCCACAGTGGAGACTGCTTGATTTTGAGGAATACTGGTATATAATGCTGTAATATCTAATGTGATCAACAATATCTCAGAATCCAGTGCCCATCGGGCCTGCTGTTCCAGTTTTTCTAAAAAATGAGATGTATCTCGAATGTAGGATGGAATGTCTTTTAATAATGGCCGTAAGAAAGAGTCAAGATATATTGACAACGGCTCCAACACAGATCCCCTAGTTGACACAATCGGTCTACCTGGCGGTTTTGTAGCTGTTTGTGTATTTTAGGAACTAAATAAAACCGGGATATGGTTGGTGCCATGACATTGAGAAAAGACATTTCTTTCTTGGTTATTAATTTATTTCGGAAGGCTAAAGCCGTACTCTCTCGTATCCTATTTTGCAAACGTTTTGTGGGATCCACAGTTAATATCTCATAGATTTGGCTGTCAGTGGAGTGGCAAGTGTGTAGGTAGAGATACAAATAGGAGGAATCAGCTGTTCAGTATAAAAACGAGGTGGGAGAAGAAGGCCGCATGCACGGCGATTTTTTGAACCACATGAAGATACTGAGAGACGTAGGCAGCAGTCAATAGTGAGTAGTATTTTCTAGGGAGATTTATGAGAGAGATTTATGAGAGAGGTCTCATTAATTATTAAAATTAAGCCAACTTTTTACATAATCAATGTACCACAATGATTTTATTGAAAGTTAGGAGCTATGGTTTTATTCTCGTTTTCAGATTCTCCTGAAGAAACTCCGATGAGGAGTGAAACGCTAAGAGTGGCGCCGATGGGAGGCGTAGAGAACTTTAACAAAGAAGAGAACAAATAAGAGAATTTTGTTTAAGATAAGCTTGTCTAATAGATTTTTGAAAACACAATGGTGGTGGAATACTGGTGATATTCAAAGCAAAATCAATTTAAAAAAACTTTGCTCCCAGTAGTCATTGATGCGATCAAAGCGCTATTTGTTTTCCACTGAGATAGTGGTTTAAAGCGCTGCTGTGGTCTGAGACTACTTCTGGGACTTTTTACATATTTAAAAGTATGATAAGATAACGATATATTGCTGGAACTTTAAACATTGATATATGTTAGAGTGGAGTATTTAAACTTTTTATATTATATATCATTACCATACTCCGAGAAGACCAAGATTACTCTTTGTGGAACAGAACCTGGGCAGCTGCCGGTTCAGGGGACTGGCAAAGAGGTCTATGGATGGAAGTCCCCACTTCAGGAAAATCTTTTGAACCACTAATGGGTGCAGTTGCCACTCGTGGGGCTGCAGAACCCTGCTCAACCTGTCTGCCAGGAAGTTCTCCTGACCAGGGAGATAAACAGCCTTGAGAAACATGTTGTGCCTGCGCCTCCTGACACAGGAGCCTGGACCCAGTGCCTCCCTGTTTGTTCACATAGAACATGGCCACTTGATTGTCTGTCTGTACCAGAACAGACTGGTGAGCCAAGGTGTGAGAGAAGGTTTTGAGGGCTAAGCGAATAGCCCGGAGTTCCAGTAGGTTGATCTGTTGCGTGGCCTCCCATGGAGACCACAGGCCCTGAGTGCACCTGTCCAAACAATGTGCACCCCAGCCCTGCAAGGAGGCATCGGTCGTTAACACCACTGTGGAAACAGGCACCTGAAAAGGCACCCCCTGTAGTAAGTTGGAGGGGTGTAGCCACCACTGCAGAGAGTTCAGGAATGGTCTGGACGCCCGTATTTTGTCTGTGAGGCGTCCTGTGGCTTGCTTCCACTGAGTTCTGAGGCACCACTGTGCAAGTCTCATGTGGAGGCGGGCATTGGGGGTCACATGCACTGTCGATGCCATGTGGCCTAGGAGCTTTAGACAGAGTCCGGCAGAAACCCTTGGCATGCTGAGAAACTGGTTTGCCAAGTCTATGAGCCTTTGTGCTCTGGCTTCTGGCAAGTAAGTCTTTGCTTGCAGGGAATCTAGCCGCGCCCCTATGAACTCCAGGTTCTGGGAGGGGAGCAAAGTGGACTTTTATTTATTTATTTATTTTATTTTATTTATTTATTTAACTTTCCTATATACCGTGCTCTTTACACCAGTGCGGTTTACATGTAACGCAATTATGCAGAGCAGGGGATTGCACTGCATTTACATTATAACAGGGGTTTTTGTACAGGAAACAAACGAACAGGGTAACTATGTGCAAATAAACTATCAACATATGTACTTTGCAAAGTTTATGACAAAGCCTAGGTGTTGAAGGAGGGAGACAGTTCAGAGGGTGGCTTGCCCGGCCTCCTGGTTTGAGCCAGTCGTCCAGGAAGGGGAAGACAAAAACACCTTGATCCCTCTAGTAGGCCGCCACCACTGCCAGGCACTTTGTAAAGACCCTTGGGGCGGAGGTTAGGCCAAAGGGCAGTACTCTGTACTGGTAATGGTTTCCTCCCACAATGAACCTGAGGTACTTTCTGTGGTCTGGATGAATGAGGATGTGAGTGTACGCATCCTTTAGATCTAAGGAGCATAGCCAATCTCCCTGCTGGAGGTAGGGCAGAAGTGTTCCAAGAGTAAGCATCTTGAACTTTTCTTTCTCCAAGAACTTGTTGAGATTCCTGAGATTCCTGAGGTCGAGAATAGGCCTGAGGCCACCGGTTCTCTTTGGTACGAGGAAGTACCTGGAGTAGAAACCGTGACCCTGCAGACGGGGAGGTACAGGCTCCACCGCCTTGTCTAGAAGCAGACCTTGAAGTTCTTGAAGGAGGAGGTCTGTGTGCAGAGGAGGTCTTGGAGGCTCTCCTGGGAAGTAGGTAGGAGGCAACTACTGGAAATGGAGCATATAGCCCTTGTGGACTATGCTCAATACCCAAGCATCTCCTGTAATGGGTGGCCACCTGTGGGCAAACAAGGCTAGCCGACCTCCTGTGCAGGGAGGGGGCAGCAGAGGTGGAAAGGCTATGCTGTGGGAGTCAAAAACCCCCTCCCTGCTGAGTGGGAGCAGGAGCCGGAGGCTTGGGGGTCTTCTGCCTACAGGACCCATGTCCCTGCCCCTTGGCCTGCTGACCCTGCTGGGGAGCTGGGGAGGCCTGGTACTGAGGGAAAGGTTTGTAGGCAGCTGCCTTCCTCGGGTAAAAGGACTTCTTACCCGAGCCCTTCTTCTTATGAGAAGGGGCAGAAGTTTTTCTGGACAGCCTTGTCCTAGTCAGGTGCTCGGTTTCAAGCTCAGCAGCCTTCTCGGCCATGGGCTTGCCAAACAGGTTTTCACCTCGGCAAGGGACATCGACCAACTTGTCCTGTGCCCAGGGCTCGAGGTCCCATGACTGCAGCCATGCCTGGCGTCGGGCCCCGATGCCGGCTGTTGCTACATGGGCCGAAGCCTCGAAGCCACCAATTCCACCACCATGGAATGGTGTGGCAGCTGCGCCTTCTGGAATCCAGGGCTCTTACGGAGTCGATAGATGGAATCGACCCGCTTGCTCAAAACCGGCGCCGAGGCCGGTGCCTCCCACATCCGGAAGAGGAGCCATTCCAGCATCGGAGGAACAGGCACAGTAAAGGTCTCCCTCGGAGGAGAGTCATACCGGAGGGCCTCGAGCTCCTCAGCTCGAGGCTTCTCCTCGGGGTCCGCGGGAATCGCCAAAGCCTTGGCCATGTCCCTAATGAACTCCGAGAACCTGGTGTACTCCGGCGGGGACCTACTCCAGGGCTCGGACTGCGGTGAGTCCGAAGGGACGCACCGAGTCCGAAAAGTATCGGGGGACTCCTCGTCCTCCATCTCCCACGCAGACTCATCCGAAGAGGAGTCAGGGGGCTCCGACTGCGTGGGTTGCGGTAGCACCCGCCCGGGTTGCGGTAGCACCCGCCCTGATGCCGAAGGCACCGGCGTCGACGCCCTTGGTCCCGAGCGGGAGGTCGAGGGTGACTGTGACCGAGGACGACTTCGAACCTTCATGGTCTCGAGTATCGGGTCGGTCTCCGGGGTCGACTTAGACGTCGATGTCCCGGTGGTCGGGGCAGATGCACCAGCGAGGCTGGCCATCAGCACCCGCTGCTGATCCATGAAGGCAGACAATCTGCACTCCAAGGCTGTCAGCCTGAGTCCAAGCTCAGGAGACTCAGCAGCTACCGACTTGGGCCCCAGCGGAGCCAGGCCCGACGTCGGCTCCCTAGGAGGAGAGTCCTCGAGGACAACAGGACTTACGTGCCCGGCTCCATGCGAGGTATCTTGGATGGCTTCTCCTGCTCCAAGGGCCCGGGGTGGCGGTCGGGGGTCTGAGACCTGGCCCCCGAGGAACCAGGGACCTCCTCCGACGCCACCCTCACGAGCCGCTTCTTCCTCTTACGTTCCCGATCGGGGGACCCCCTGTCCGAGGAGCCCCGGTGATGCTCGAGGTCAGACTCCCGAGACGTCGAGGCCTCAGATGAGGTCCGGGCCCGGCCGGAGGCAGAGTCAGAAAAAATCCGTTCTTTCTGATGCTGGCGGCTTCAGAGTGCCTTGGTGGACATTTTGCCACACGGGACACAGACCTTAGGATCATGATCCAGTCCGAGGCATCGAAGGCAGCAGTCGTGTGTGTCGGTGAGAGACATCAGTTTCTTGCACCGATCACATTTTTTGAAACCACTGGAAGCCAATCGGGGAAAAAAGAACCCCCACGAGGTCAAAGGACCAGCTTTCCAGGGAAAAAGGCAAAAAAGGGCACGAACACCAGCCACGAAGGGCAAAAACCGAAAAATAGAAGACGGGCTCGATACCGGTGTACCGAACCAGCGGGAAGAGGAACCAGTGTCGAACCAGAGAAGAACGAAGAAGAAATCGCTAAGAAAAAAGCCAACTTTTCCGGGTGACACGGACAGACGTCCGTTGGGCTCCACGGAAAAAGAAAGACTGAGCAAGATGGCACCTTTAGGCGGGAAGGGGACCGCGCATGCGTGCAGTATTCCCAAAGGCTTTCTTAGAAAGCTGTGGAAATGCTCCGCACGGGGGCTCCATCGACGTCGATGTCACCCATATGTGAGGACTGACTTCCTGCTTGGTCCTGGAGAAACTATTGTAATGCAAAATATGATTCCTGTCCGTCGGTTTTCTATACAAAGAAGTAATGAAACGGTTATCCTCTTTTTTAATTAATAAATCTAAATATGGAAGCTGATGGTCAAAAGTAACCTGAAACCGCAAGTTATTTATTTATTTATTTACTTACATTCTCTTATATACCGCGCTATTCTGCCTCAGTGCGGTTTACATTGAACAAACTGAAATTACATTGAACAGGGTATTATAACTTGGAGATAACTATTTTACAGGGAACATGGGCTATGGAGGGTTACATGGCTTGCCCAAGACCACAAGGAGCACCTGTGGGACTAGAAACCCCAGTCCTTCCAGCCCAAGGTTGCTGTCCTCTAGTGGGATTTGAACCCCCGACCTTCCGGCCTGAAGTACCTTGCCCCAACCACTAGGCTACTCCTCCACGCCGATTAGATAAGTTATTATTTAATTGGTTGATCCATTCATTGAAATGTGATAGTGTCTCTTCAGTGCCTTTCCAAAGAATTAAAACATCGTCAATGTAACGAATCCAGAGGGATATGTTATCTTTAAAGGGGTGATTCTTCAAAAAATTCTCCTCAAAGTTAAACATGTATAAGTTTGCTGTATCTGGAGCCATGGATAAGCCCATGGCTACCCCTTTTGTTTTCGTGACCTTTTTTACAAGAAAATTAAAGAAATTCTCACACATTGCTAATTGTGCCAAGGTAATGAGAAAAGCTGTGGGAATGCGTTTATATGTGGTTCTTTTGAGAAGATACTTTCCAATAATGTCTAGAGCCTCCGCTTGCAGGATATTGGTATACAGAGATTGCACATCTAGTGCTACTAATATAATTTCTGACTCAAAAACGTTAATTGAGGATAAAATGTCTATAACATGGGCAGAATCACACACATAGGACCACATCGCTTGAACAAACGGACGTAACAAAAGATCCAGAAATTTGGAAATCGATAGCTGAAACAATAGTTCTGGCCAGGGGGGGCTTCTAAAGATTTGTGTATTTTAGGAATAATGTAAATTGTTGGAATGATAGGTGCTTTAACGATAGGATATATCACTAAGAAAGAAAGAGATTTTCTTATCTCGAAAGCATTGAGCACTATATTCTCTATACTTCTCTTAAGATTTACTGTGGGATCACCATCTAATCTCTGATAAAAATTAGGATCTTTCAATTGTCTATTTATTTCTTCAATGTAATATGACTTATCAAGAACGACAACAGCACCACCCTTGTCAGCTGGCTTGATTATAATACTATCATTCTTTTGTAATGATACTATGGCGTCCTTTTCACCCTTCGTACTATTGTGATAGGAAGACTGTGTATTTGTAAAAACATCTTTAACCTGTTTGAGTACTATTTGTAGTAAAAGAGCAGACGCATTCAGCATATCTCCTAGAGTGTTGTAAATCTAAAATCATTCCCAGAGGACGTCGTATGAACAAAGCACCGGGTTTATATACAAATGAAGGTTTCGTGAAATGCTGGAACGCTATCTTAAAAAGTGTTCACTTGACCTAATGATATTATTGATCACCACAGCCAATAAGAAATCAGAGATTTTACAAAAAGAGATTGATGAAAAACTAAGGGGTATGTTTACTAAACCGTCTTAACGTCGCAGCGGTGGTATTATCGCATGCTAACGTCACTTATCGTGCGATAACGCAGCGGCGGCGTTAAGGCACATTAACGCTGTGAAATACAGGCCTGAAGGGTGGAGTAAGACTTCCCAGAGGGCAGAGAGAAGGGGTCAATGGGCGGGGAGAGGCTCCATGCATACTAACGCCGTGAAATCAGGGTCTGAAAATTAGCGCCAGTGAAAATCTCGCGCTAGAGGCACATTTGCAGGAGAGAGAAACCATTTCAGTCAGCAATGTGCAGCAAAAGCAGGGAAACCCAGAAAAGTGATAGTTGTGATACATGTGCAGGGACCAGAAAGGCAAATAAACATATAAAATGACCAGAACCACATCTAAAATCCCAATAACCAAGCTGGCCAATAGTGATATTAATGATAAACATAAAGCAACACTACTGACAAAGCATATAAATTAAGATATCATGTTTGGAAGGGTCTATGCTCTGTCCCCCTACAAAGTGAATGATCCCACATTAAAATAGCGCTGATCAGGGTTTCTGTTGTTTAGATTGGGCAGGTTTGTTATGGCATGCACATGTGCAGCAACAGCAGAGTGGGCACGTAGGAAAGGGCAACTGTACTGATGCTGTAAATGGGATACAGGGGGCTGCAGGCGGCACATGCTGTGGTCCAGCTGGGGCACAGTGCGGGCTAGGCAGATGCCTAGGTGGCACATAGGAATACCGAAACTGTAAAGCAGCAAGACAGCAACTGACGAGGGTCCAACATGGGCATGAGTGTGTCCCCCACAGTGTCACAGGGGATATTACCCAGCAGGTACCCCCAAAGGCACATAACATTGGCAGGTGGTGTCGGGGGAAAGCGCGCATGTCCATGTAGGCACCCCTACCCGAGAACCCACACCATAGGCAGCTGCCTACTGGCACACTGGATGGCCTGGGACTGCGCACCACCAGCATAATGGCATGGCAGCATGGTGGCGGAGGGGGCAGTGGCATCTTCCCACAGCAAACCATGGCCAAGCCCCGTTTAGGTGGGTGCCGTGCACTGCAACAGACAGGGTCTGTCTGATGAACAGTCATTGTATCCTCAGGGAATGATCTGTCCCTGTGGCAACAGTGTGGTGCAGTACACAGAGCCAGTATGTTCAGGAGCAGAAGATCACAAGTTCAAGTCCCAACTGTGGCTCCTGCCAACCCTGTTCCCATATTTTACCCAGTACTAAACCGTGGTAATAAAGACGGAACCTTTATTGCAGATAAAATAAACATGCCTGAAACGCCTATATTTTACCCTACAGAGCACAGACACCATAAACATGTGCAATCCCTAGAGCAGAGTTTCCCAACTGCAGTCCTGGAGGGCCAAACACCATTCAGGTTTCATGCTGACCCTAATAAATATGTCTGTGCTGCATTTGTATGCGCCGCCCCATTGTATGCAAATGTATCTCATGCATATTCATTAGGGACATCATGAAAACCTGAACAGTATTTGGCCCACCAGGACCGGAGTTGGGAACCTCTGCCCTAGAGCAGCGGCCAACAGGGGTATAAACAACCACACCCACAGGCTCCACTATCCAAAGCCTCATGGAAAGTCAGGCTGTTGGGCCCTGCGCGGAGCAGCATCTCCCAATAATGGCACCTGCATACCTTAGCAATGCTGTCCTAAACTTGGGAACACGTTCCACATATATCAAAAGGTTGCTATTAATGTCAGCTAACAAATCCTAAGTTAAACACAATTTGTTGATAGAGATTCATCATAGCAACCTTTCTGATATCTGTGGAGTGTGTTTCAGTTATTGATTCTGACAGTGTTTAACACCCTGGGGAGTAACCCTAACAGTATTGAGTACCATAGCAATGCCCGCACTGTGCCCAGGACTGGTGTGGTGGCCAGGGCTGCCACAAACCTCTATATTTGCACAATGCTGGCATAGGTTTGGGAGTGTGTGTCTGTCTATCCAGTGTGTTGTGACTGCCTACACCTTACTGAATCCACATTGCTTGCACTGTTTCCAGTGATAGCCTGCCAATGTGCATAATGAGGAGCAAGGTACTGTGGATATGGCCCGGACAGGGTGGCATGGGCAGGATGCATTTGCACAGGGTATAGGGCAATTGCTGGGACATTGTAGTGCCCGACCACCACCTGCACGGACAGGGTGGCCACAGCATGTCATGCTGGGAGGTCGCTCTCACCCTGACTGAGCAGTGACCACGGCATGGCTAGGTTCCCCCATAGTGCTATACAGTATTTCTCTCAAGTGATATTTATGGGTTCTTTTTTCTAGGGCCCAATCACTGACATACCTGTGTGGTGTGTGTGCTGACATCCCAGTTTTGGGTGCACACAGTTCCTCCAGGAACATGCACTATGTACTAGCTAGCAGACTGTCTGCAGTTAGCATCTGTATGGCCGCACCACCTTGCAGGGTGCAGCAGATGCACACTGACTGCCCTCTGCTGGTGAATGTCAGATCGTAGTGGGGGGCAGCTGAGCTGACTGGGCCCACTACCTATCTGCCAGTGGCCCTGTCCCAAGTGCAGATCTTCAGCAGCTGTCGGTTTGCCACCAGGACTGGGGTTGCTGGTCCCACAGCCTGTCCTCATGTACCTCCACTGCCCCCCCTTGCAAAGGGTGAGAGTGCGGGTCTGTTGGGGGCAGATCATGTTCCCGACCCTGACCCAGAGAGGGCAGTTTGCTAAGTACATTGTCCCCATGTGAGCCCTGACACACCCCTGCTCCCTAAACAGGTGATCATAGCAAGCAGAGTGGATATGCACTATGTTGTGTGCATCATGGTCCACAAGGGCCAGACATGACTGGGAATTACAAATGGACACAGAGACCTCCTAAAAGTGTCTGCAACAAATACCTGTCACACACTGGCGCTGATGGAGACCTTCAGCACAGCCCACCTCAACCAACCGGGTACTGCAGACCTGGTGCTGGCCACTCCAACTCACCCTCAGGGTGAGCACAGAACACGCGTATTGGCATGGCCTGTGGGTACTCTGTGCCAGTAACACGCATGGTCATTCCCCCCTACCAAGCTGACGTGCTGTAGAGGTGTATACCCCCATCTGGTGAGCAGATGTAGACTGCTATCCTGCATGTGACTTGCATTAAAGCAGACTGCTATCCTGCATGTGACTTGCATTAAAGCAGACTGCTATCCTGCATGTGACTTGCATTAAAGCAGACTTGCTATCCTGCATGTGACTTGCATTAAAGCAGAAGCATGTTATCCAAGTTGTTTTCTCCTGTTCTATGTGAAGCCAAACAGTTTGTTATGGTCATTTTGTTTTATGTAAACCGCGCTGACAATAGTGCGGTATATAAGAAATTGTAATAAATAAATAAATAAATAATAAATTATGGGTACTGTTGGTTCTATCCTATCCTGGTAGCCACAGCAGACAGTTTTATGGTGACGTGCACTCTTTCTGTAGCCAGCCATTGGTATGATAACTCCCATAGTGATGTAGCACAATGGTTAATGCAATGACTTCAGTAGCAGAGGTCATGGGTTTGATTCCTCTCTGTTCCCCTTTTTTTATGGCTGTCCTACACAACTACGTTTCATTCGTGTAACAGTCATATCTGTGCAGATCTGTGCTGCCACCACATTATACCCTCATCACTGTTGCCATTTATGCTTCTGTCTATCTATGTGTGCGTGCCAGCTGTGTGGCGTCCTGCCCTAATGTGCAGGCTGCTACCCCATGTCCTGCACTGGCACACTTTTCTGCATTGCAGCTCTTCATGCTTGCCTCTCCTGTGTCTGCTCTGCATGGCACTGCTCTCCTCTGTCCTCCTGTCATTGCACTTATCCTGCCACCTCTACCTCCTCTGGTGGGCACGTATCCCCATCCTCTGCCACACACTGTCAATGTTGCACTGTACATTGCCATCACCCTGTACATCGGTACAGCTGCCCCCGATATGTTTGTCCACTTTACATGCTGCCACATGGGCTGCATGCAGATTTGGCTGGTCCATGAGCTCCGTCATCTACTTCCTTCCATCACTTGTTCATTGCCTTTCCTTGGTGCTCTGTGCAGTATTATGGTTACATCTGTGTTTGAGCCATATATTTCATGCTTGTGACTTTGGGGCACTTTTGTGCCCCTGGGCACCATCTCCTGTGTCACCTTGGCATCCCTAGGGCATCTTTTGCAGCACTTTAGGTTTGGCCAGCTTATGGGGAGCCTTATATGCTACCTTGGAGGGTGCCAACCTTTCCTGCCGCCCTCTGGGGCACATTATGACCTGCCTTGGATGACGTGGTGCTTTATGATGTGCCTTATCGGTGCGCCCTAAAAGGTGCATTAGGTTGCGGCACTGGGGTGAGGATTTTTTGGCTGGCAGTGCAAATTGTTGGGATGTGTCTAACTGTTACAAGCAGGAAAAGGGATTGCCTCAGACAGTCTTTTAATTGAGCCCACTGGGGGATCAAACTCATGACCACTGTATCAGCAGTCAATGTATTAACCAGTGTGCTACACCTCTGTTGCTGTGATTGCAGGTCAGCACGCCTAATTAAGGCTAATGCGCATTAACGTGCCACGGCTGCCTTTATCGCGCGATAACCCGAAATGCTACCTTAAGACCGGAACGCCCACTACCTTATATGGCATTCGTCACAGTAAGACTGCAACTAACGTCAGTAACATTAAGATGGTTTTGTAAACATACCCCCAAGTGTCTTAAAAAGGGTGTGAGGATAATTTTGAAAAAGTAAAGAGTGATTATAATAAAAATATACAACATTTTAAGAAGGAGATTAAAGATAAGAAGGTAGACAAATTCAAGAGAGACAAAGAGGATTATAGAGTAGGGTACGTCTACCATTGGTGTAAGAAGGTTGAAAATGATCGTATTTGGATTAAGAAGAGATCTACAGTATTTGATCGCAAGGATAGTTTGATAGAAGATCAGAATAGAGATGTACCCTTTGAGCAAAAGAAGAAACGGAGCAGGAGCGAATCAGCAGATTATGATGCGTCCGCATCTTTATTTTCCACTCAAAAAGATAGAGTAAAATCACAGAAAGATAAAGTAGAAAGGGTAATAATTTTCAAGATCATGGCCACACTAAACATAATTTTTTCAATATGGATCAATACTGGAAGGGGGTGGTCAAGAGAAGTCTCGTACTCGTCCCTGACATATAGATTTCGACGAAGATCAAGAATTAGACCGAAACAGACAAAACGGCCAGGGTGAAAAGGATGCCATAGTATCATTACGAAAGAATGATAGTATTATATAATCAATCCAGCTGACAAGGGTGGTGCTGTTGTCGTTCTTGACAAGTCATATTACATTGAAGAAATAAATAGACAATTGAAAGATCCTAATTTTTATCAGAGATTAGATGGTGATCCCACAGTAAATCTTAAGAGAAATATAGACAATATAGTGCTCAATGCTTTCGAGATAGGATATATCACTAAGAAAGAAAGAGATTTTCTTAACGTTAAAGCACCTATCATTCCAACAATTTACATTATTCCTAAAATACACAAGTCTTTAGAAGCCCCCCCCGGCAGACCTATTGTTTCAGATATCGATTTCCAAATTTCTGGATCTTTTGTTACGTCCGTTTGTTCAAGCGATGTGGTCCTATGTGCGTGATTCTGCCCATGTTATAGACATTTTATCCTTGATTAATTTATTTTATTTATTTATTTATTTAGACAGTTTTGTATACCGCCTTATCCTTCAATCAAAGCGGTCACAACACAATTGGGGGATACATTTAACACGTGGGGATATGATACACATACACTAATACTTACAGGGAACATGGGCAATGGAGGGTTAAGTGGCTTGCCCACGACCACAAGGAGCATCCGTGGGACTAGAAACCCCAGTCCTTCTGGCCCAAGGTTGCTGTCCTCTAGTGGGATTTGAACCCCTGACCTTCCGGCCTGAAGTACCTTGCCCCAACCACTAGGCTACTCCTCCCTCAATGTTTTTGAGTCAGAAATTATATTAGTTATACTAGATGTGGAATCTCTGTATATCAATATCCCGCAAGCGGAGGCTCTAGACATTATTGAAAAGTATCTTCTCAAAAGAACCACATATAAACACATTCCCACAGCTTTTCTCATTACCTTGGCACAATTAGCAATGTGTGAGAATTTCTTTTGTTTTCGTGACCTTTTTTACAAGAAAATTAAAGGGGTAGTAGCCATGGGCTCATCCATGGCTCCAGATATAACAAACTTATACATGTTTAACTTTGAGGAGAATTTTTTGAAGAATCACCCCTTTAAAGATAACATAGATTTCTAGAGATTTCTAATTAAAATTGTATTATAGTTCCAAACATGTTCACTGTATATAGTTCTCAATTCTACCAATCTGTTACTGTTAGATTTGAGCCCATTACTGTTTACACTGTTATATGTAAAAACAGCATTGATGTTTACTGCCGTTCCTTGTAAAACAGCCTTGCTTGTTCATTGTTGTTCATTGTAAACCGCAACTGATCTATGGAAGTTGCGGTATATAAAGACCTGCTAATTAAATTAAATTTAAATTAAATCCCTCTGGATTCATTACATTGACGATGTTTTAATTCTTTGGAAAGGCACTGAAGAGACACTATCACATTTCAATGAATGGATTAACTAATTAGATAACTTGCTGTTTCAGGTTATTTTTGACCATCATCAGCTTCCATATTTAGATTTATTAATTAAAAAAGAGGATAACCGTTTCATTACTTCTTTGTATAGAAAACCCGACGGACAGGAATCATCTTTTGCATTACAATAGTTTCCATAACCCCTCATTGAAAAGGAATCTTCCAGTGGGGCAATTCCTTAGGGCGAGAAGGATCTGCACTACTTTAGGCGATTTTGAGGTACAAGCAGAAGAAATGAAAGAGCTTTATTGCTAGACAATATCCAGAACAATATATAGATCAGGCATATCATAGAGCCAGGCAATCCAGTTGGGGGTCTCTATTGAAGTCACAACCTAAGAAAGAATCGGGATGGTTTGTCCTCTTTTATATTCTTCTAATTCACGGAAAATTACTACAATATTGAAAAATGAAGGGCGACTGATACAGGCACTTCCAGCTTTTCAGAATATACAATTGACCGTTGCACACAAACGCGATGTCAATCTGCATAATTTGTTAGCTCCCTCTGCACTTATAGAGAAGAAGCCTTTATCTATACATAAAGGACAATTCCAGTGTGGGAGGTGTTCTGTCTGTTTAAACAGATTACCAGTTAGAAATGTATTTTTACATCCCGATACAAAACAAAAATTTTACATTGAGGATTTTTCCAATTGTGAGACTTCACATGTTATTTATGTGATAATATGTCCATGCAATAAGCTATATGTGGGTAAAACCATACGCAGTATTCGTGCACGCATTGTGGAGCATAAAAATTGCATAAAGAGAAATTTGACTGAAAAAACCCTGGTTTCTCATTGGGTGGCTGAAAATCACAAAATTATGGATCTTAAATTCTTTGTTATTAAGAAAGTTAAGACTAATTGGTGCGGTGGTGACATTAAAAAAAATCATAAGGATAGAGCAAAGATATATATTTTTACTCAATTCTCTCGCTCCTAATGGTCTCAACAATGAGTGTGATCTCTCAATTTTCCTTTAGCCATTTTTATTATTCTTTTATCCATTTTTAAAGGTTTTATCATTTTCCCATTTCTCCTCCCCTCCTCCCCCTCTTCTCTCCTCCCCCTCCCCCTTCCCCCCTCCCTCCCCTTTCCCTCCCCTCCCCTTCCCCACCCCTCCCCTGTTCCCCTTCTCCCCCCTTTCCCTCCCCTCCCCTTCCCCACCCCTCCCCTGTTCCCCCTTCTCCCCCCTTTCCCTCCCCTCCCCTTCCCCACCCCTCCCCTCTTCCCCCTCTCCCCCCTCCTTTTTATGGCACATTGTTGGATTATTGTTTTTATTATTTTTATGGTTTTAATACAGTTTTGATAGTTACTCATACACTTTTGTGTTTAGGATTATATGTTGTTCCATTAGCATCTACCTTCTCTTTTCTCTGTTTTATTTGGCATACAGTCATTTTCATGTGCACAAAGGTTTATGGTTTTATCTTGGCTCTCCTTTCCTAGAACGTCAGGTGTACATCTTTTATGTGTTTTTAATGGAACACGTAGTCATGTTATTTATGGTTTTATTTATATATTATTCACACATATCTGGTGTATTGTTTATTTCTAGGAATATCTGGATTTTTATCGGCAACGTTTAGCCTCATTGTTTTACGTTTTTAGGGTATGCGTTCATAAGTATTTATTCACTTTCAGGAGAGCCATGTCTTATTTTTATTTAATTTATTTATTTAACTATTTTCTTTTATACCGCCCCTTCCAGAGATCAAGGGCGGTTTACATGTAACAGCTTAACAGTACTGTACACATCTGTATACGTTTACATTGAACAGTAGAATTGAACTATTTACATTGAACAATAAAATTTAACTTTGTAAGGTATTAAAGTGAAACAATTGTCAAACTATTTACAATAAATATTTACAGTGGCTGTGTGTGGTGAGTAGGGCAAGTGTAGGAGTGGAATTTATTTCCTTTTATGCATAATTTCCTTTTATGTCGTAAATGAGGGGTGTGTGGGGAGGGGGGGCAGTTGTCATCACACATACACATATTATGTTTTTATATTGTTACAGCCAAGGTGCTCCAAGAGATTGTCTATAACAGTATTAGTTCAAATAGATCCTTGCCAATGCCGCTGAAGTAACTAGCATATATTTATTATGCCATCTCAATTGTTTATACATAAATGGTTAAAGTGCAGCAGCTGTTTCCCGCGTTTTTATTTCCCCTCCTCCCCCTTCCTTTAAAAGTGCAAGTGTAGGCGTTTTAAGTTTCCTAGCATTTGCTACACAGCGGATCGCGTTCTTTTTTATATGCTGACATGTAAGTTACAAAGTTTTTCAATCCGTTGCATTTCCTCACTTATTTTCAAAGTTTATTATATTGGTGATGTGTTTTCAGTAGGGTATAATTTCTTTTTCTTTATGATATATCTTTGCAGAACCAATATAATACATTTCATGGCTTTCCAATCACGTACAAACACAGTTCTGAGTAGGTTAGATTTCTGTCTCAGCCGCTGTAACAATTGAATTTTCTAGCCATTTCATATAATTTGATGCTTTTACACGATTGATTTGGGCAAATCAATAAGGGTGCAATGGCGTTTTTCCCGCGTTTCATTTTTCCCTTTGAAAGCGCTAGTGCAGGCATTTTTACGGGTCATTGTACAAAGTTTCATATACAGTGATTGTGCGGCAATCAAACACTTATGCTATTTCACATATAATGCAGTTTCACATTTTTTAAGAAAAGTATTCAATGTGCAATGGTGGTTTTCCGTGCTTTATTTCTTTCCTTGTAAGTGCTAATGCAGTCGGTGTAGGGGTCCATTATACAATGGTTTATACACAGCAATCATGTGTCCCATCGAAGCTGGCAATTCACAAATTTTGTTTCAATTCCTCATCAGTAATTATACTTTAGAAATATTATATTTGGGATATGGGTACTCATTAGTACGTTCCTCCTTTTTATAGTTAGGTAGGCTTTGTCTTTTTCATTAAGTCTCCACACCAAAAGTATAGTTTGTTTCACAAACTTCAAACCCCTGCATAGCTGTGTGCTCCCTCCTTTATGTAATTTATGTTTATGTATTATTTAATGCCCCTTTTAGTTAGGTACTTTCTGTTTTTCGCTCCTGCTCTTGTTGTGATTATTGTTGATTTTTCAAATATGTTCTTTCAAACATAGCGCAGCCTGCCAGGTTTCTCTTGATTTACATGCTGTTTATATTTGGTATATTCACAATGTTTTTTTTAGATGTTACTTATTCTTTCAGATTTATCCTTGTACATAAGTACGATTAAAGGTACGCAAGAGATAGGATTCTTAATAAGGTATTGTTTTATTTGTATCATTACCTTTGGTGTCACACCCTTTTTTCATTTTGTTTGTTTTTAATGTTTTTTAATGTTTTTCACATCTGATTTTTACATTTGTGCATGATGTTTTTTATCTATATGACTGATACACACTGTAAATGTTTGTCACATAATGTCTTTTAATTATTGTGTCTATGTTTTAATTAGTAATGTTTGATTTTTTGTGTGTGTTTTTAAACATTTATTAATTATTGATTTATTATTTATTCTTATTTCTATTAAGATATGGTTTTATTGACTTTTTATGTATTTATGATTTTAGTGTGCCAGTTTAAAACCCCTGACGGCGGCAACGAAACACAGCCTGTGTTGGGTAGTCCCTGGTATACGGATAATAAAGGTCTGTCTTTCCCAATACTACGTTTGGACGGTCTTCTGCATCTACGTGGTATTTTGCTTCCTGTAGTGTTGCTCCACAGCAGCTTCATGGCCAGAGCCATGAGCTCTCACCAGGAAGGATCTCGCTCCTGAGGAGCGGGAGCAAGACAGAGACCCTCGCCGAGGATCGACTCAAGGCTTCGGGCTCACGAGGATCGGCTTGGCAACCGGATGAGTCCTTGATAACCAGGTCCCTGCAGTCTCTGCGGACGCACCGGCAGTGCCAGGCATCGGTGCCTGCTGCATGGCGAGGAAGGAAGTGAAACTGCACTCCAGTGCCATCATTCTGGTTTCCCACTCAGGAGGTGCAACCTTTGATGTGGACACTGGGTCTGGCGTCAGTGAGGAGAGAAAGTACTCGATAAGACAGGCCTCGGGGATCCGGAACCTGTTACCAGAAGCCTTCATGTCCTTTCGGGAAACCTTTGCTGGCCGCTCCTGCTCTGACTCCTCGAGTTCTCTCTGTGAGCTGCAGGACCTGGCACGGGACTTGCCCAGCGTGTCTGAATCCCAGGATGAGATCCTCAAAGCGGCCAGCAGATGGAAAAAGGCACAAATCGTGCTGGGGGAAAAACCTAGAACAGTTCTGAAGTGCGATGCCGGGGCAAGTGAGCTCGGAGGTGGGAAAGGAACCGGTTGCAACTGGAGGAAGTAAAGGGTATTTTTCACACAAATTAATCAACTTGTTCCATGGAAAAGAGGAGACTGAGCAAGATGGCACCCTTGGGTGAGAAGGGGACATGCATGTGTGGTGGCATCTCCTAAAGGCTTTCTTTGAAAGCTGGGGAGATGCTTCTATGAGGGCTCCATTGGTGCCGACGTCACCCATATGTGAGGACTGACTTCCTGCTTGTTCCAGGAGAAATGTTTATTAAACTGAGCTCCTGCATGGGAGGATTACTCAGTCTCTGAACCTTGTTCCTGCCACTACTTTACCTATCTTACCCAAATACATGCTCAGATTTCATTCTAAATACTGGGCTCCCCTTCTGCAATCCCAGATTTCAACAAACATTCAGACCCCCTTCTATTCCTGCTACCAAATGTTTCAAGATCCATACTCTAGCAAGCCATTGTCCAAACACATCCAAAACTGGCTTCTGGTATGGTCTCTTCTTGCAAGTTACCCTAGCTTTCTTGAAATTGTGATGCAGCCATCTCACCACTGTTAGTGTTTGACTGATCTATTGCAGATGTTCCCAACCTGTGGTCCACGGACCCCTGGGGGTTTGTGAAACCATTGCAGAGGGTCTGCAGGACAGACAAGAGAAAAACTAAGAGAAGCTGGTAAAGATTGGCTAAGAGGAAAGAGGGGGAGGATGGGGGGAGGGAGGAAAAATAAACCCAGACTGGTGGAGACAGGAAGGGGAAAGGAGACAGACTTGGCACTGAGACGAGGTCTACACAATCAAAATGGCTGGGAACCCCTGAACTTTGTAGCCTACCTCTCCCTCCCAATCCCTGACAAGTGATGCAAGGTTGGGAAGATTCTGAAACGTACGTACCATAACATGAACTTGTTTGGACCAAGACAAAGAAAGGTGAGGAAAGAGCAAAGTGCAGTAAAGCTACTGTGGGGACCATTTAGATTGCTTTGGAAAAGGGTTCTCTGAAAACAAGGACCTTTGAACAGGCTTCACAATCTCAATCTTATTCCACAGAAAAATAAACTTCCACTCAGCAATGACTTAGTAAAGCTTTAGCGCTAACTCCAAAGGGATAAACCAAGCAAATAACACCTGGCTCTTCTGGCACTGTCACAGCATATATTAATAAAGTCTGAAATCTCCCCCAGTAAAATAGCTTCCAAAACAAAATTCACACATCATACCTGCCCTGTGAGAAGGATAATAGTCCACAGTTAATTGGCTGAATGATAGCTGCATAGCTCCTCCTGTAATCCGCCTGTTAAACCCTGCAAGAAAACTGTGTTTAAGATTCAGCTCATTTATACATTAAAATATGGCATAAATTGGACTAATGTGCTAAGAAAATAGAAGAACCCTCTTGATGAGAGCACTCTCTTGCTGAGAGTTTGGACTCCATCCTGAACTCATCAAGCTCAATGGTAAGTAAAGCAAATATAAGCATAGAGTATGGGGACCCAATGCTGTAATAAGTAAGCATGAAGGATTCATTACAGACAGCAGGATCTAAGGATAACTTTAGAATAATGTCTGAAAGGAAAGGAGTGAAATGAGACTGCTCACGCATGACAGGGTAGAAACTTCACAGAAAGCATAACTACTTACCTGTAACAGGGGTTCTTCATAGACAGCAGTGGTATGCAGCCACACTCCATAGGTGACATCCACGACAGAGCCATAGTGCCATGCTCTCCCCTAGCTCAATCGAGTCTTTTGGATTTCTGAGCATTCACGTACCTTCCTGCATGGTTATCCCACTGTTTCCTCACTTCATAACATAGCTAGCCCCACAGTTGTGGCGTGGATCGAAGATTGAGCTGGTGATGTAGTTGAAAGTATGCATAAATGGTGCAACTGCACGTTTTTTCTTTTTTTTTCCTTTTATTGTAGTCTTATGGGGGTGGCAAGGGGGCAAGTGTGGCTGCATACCCCTGCTGTCTACGGAGAACTCCAGTTACAGGTAAGCAATTATGTTTCTCCGGAGACAAGCAGGGGGATGCAGTCACACTCCATAGGTGAGTCCAGAGAGCTCCATGGTTGAGTATTCTTTGTGGCCTGGCCTCTCCACGGAAGGAAGAAGTACAGAAGACTAGGAAGTAAAGAGATTGCAGAGGACCGCCTGCCCAAAGGCAAGGTCTTATGCTGAGGAATTTTCCATAAACACATGACTCGATAACCATGTGATTGCTTTGCAGATGTCCTGTGCCAAGAGAGGCTAGGTTGGCCATTATTACAGCCATGGCTCAAAGGTGGTGATGCCCAATGTGTCCCGGAGGTTGCAGTTTGGCTTGGTCATAACAAAGTTATGCAGTCATCTATCCATGTGGAGATTGTCTGCTTGGAAGCTGGTTGGGCCAAACTGTTTGGATAGCATAGTTACTCATCTGTAACTGGTGTTCTCCAGGGACCAGGCCTCACATATGGGCGAAGTCGGCGCCAACTGAGCCCACGTGGAGCATTTCCCCAGCTTTCAAAGAAAGCCTTTCGGATATGTTATCAAGTATGCGTGATCCCCTTCCCGCCCAAGGGTGCCATCTTGCTCAGTCAGATGACATAGCTAGGACGGTAGTAAAATAAAATAAAATAAAACAAGGTAGGGAGGCAACTACCAGGGGATGAAGGAGGGTTGAGAGGACTGAATCCTGCTGTCCCTGGAGAACACCTGCTACAGGTGAGTAACTATGCTTTCTCCAGGAACAAGCTGGAAGTCAGTCCTCACATGTGGGACTCCCTAGATCCAGGCTGCCAAGGACCGAACCACAACAGCACCAACGGCGACCAATTGGATAGCTGTGAGTTGCAGAAGGTGAGTCCCCACTGAGAAACTCTGCAGACCCTAGCGTCCAACGACACTATCACTCCGGTAGCCTGAACACAGAAGGGTTGGAGGGCAGTAGTTGCCTACAACCTGAGAATATTACGGAGTACTGCCTGGCCAAAGGCACTGTCCTTGCGGGACTTGCTCGCCGGGACTTGCTCGCCAGGCAGTAGTGAGCTGCGAATGTGAATGGAAGACCATGTGGCTGCCTTGCAGATTGCCATCACCATCACTGAGCGGAGGTTGGCCACTGATGTGGCCATCGCCCTCACACAATGCGCTATGATACGGTACTCAGGGGAGAGGACAGCTGGCTCATAAGCAAGGGCAATACAGTTCGTCACCCAAGTGGACAGAGTTCGCTTAGTCACAGAGAGTCCCAGGCTGCTAGGGTCATAAGATACAAAAAGCTGAGGAGCTTTTTGATGGATATGAGTCCACTGCACGTAGGATAAGGCCCACTTACAATCCAGCATATGAAGCACTAGTTCCTCCCTGCTGGCATGAGGCCACAGGAGGAAGGTGGGGAGGACCACCTCTTGGTTGAAGTGGAAAGGGGACACCATTTCGGGAGGAATTTGGGGCGTGTGTGGAGCACCACCCTGTACTTGTAAAATTTGGTATAGGGTGTATCTGCCGCCAGGGCCTGGAGCTTGCTCACTCTTCAAGCAAACGTGAGCCACCAGAAAAGCCACTTTCCATGACAGGTACCGTAGATGGCAAATGGCCAGGGGCTCGAACGGTGATTTGGTGAGCTGAGAGAGCACCACATTGCGGTTCCACTCTGCCAGCAGTGGAAAGAGAGGGGGCTTGAATAACAGGAGGCCTCAGAGGATCCTGGAGACCATGGGCTGGCCTGAGAGGGGTTTTCCCTTTATAGGGTGGTGGTGGGGAGCGTCTACAGCGCTCAGATGTACCCTCACAGAGTTAGACTTCAGCCCAGTGTGTGACAGGTGCAGTAGATACTGCAGTACCAGTTGAACCCAACAGGAGAAAGGGATTCTCCTCCCTTTCAGCACACCAGACTGAAAACCTTCTCCACTTAAAGGCGTAAACCCATTTGGTGGAGGGTTTCAGAGAGGCCAGAAGGATTTCTTTGACTCCTACTAGGAGACTGAAAGGGACCAGAGCTATCCTTTCAGCAGCCACACTGTTAGCGATAGCGACCCCAGGTTGGGATGTAGGAGAGAGCCTTCCTCCTAGGACAGGAGGTCCAGAGCTCGGTCCAGGGGGACCGAGGATGCCACCAACATGGAGAGCAGCAGAGGGAACCAAGGTTGCCTGAGCCACCTGAGGGCAATCAGTATAACTGATGCTCTTTCGCTCTGAACCTCGAAGAGGGTCTTGGTGGCTGGGGGTGGGGGTCAGTGGAAACGCATAGAGAAGGCCCTTGGACCATGAGATCAGGAAGGCATCTTACGCCACTCTCCCTGGGTGTTGCTGACAGGAGCAGATGTGAGGAAGCTGCATGCTGTCTGGAGAAGCAAATAGGTCCCTCACAGGGCTGCCCCAGAGGCGATTGCCCTAACCTGGGGTTTAAGCACCACTCATGTGGATGAAGGACTCTGCTTAGTCTGACTGCTAGGCAGTTGTCCTGGCCCTGGAGGTACACTGCTCGCAGCAGAATGTTGTTGCATGCTGCAAAGGAGAGGAAGGCCACCGCCTCCTGGCAGAGGTAGTATGAACCAGTGTCCCCTGCTTGTTGATATAGAACATGGTGACCTGGCTGTTGGTCTGGATCAGTACAGGCCGGTGTCACAGACTGCAGCAGAACGCTCGTAGGGCCAAGAAGATTGCTCTGAGTTCCAGGCAATTGATTTGAAGGAGGGACTCCTCCTGAGACCAGCTTCCCTGTGTGCGGTGGCCTCCGCAATGTGCCCCTCAATCCAGGAGGGAGGTATCCATGGTCAGGGTCCTCTGTGGCATGGCTGCCTGGAAGGGCATTCCTGCCTGGAGGTGGCGTAGGTTTTGCAACCATCTGAGAGACTCCGCCAGCTGGCGGGTAACCTGGATCCTGTCCTGTAGCCTGACCTTGGCTTGAGTCCACTGCGAGCAGAGGTACCACTGGGCTGTCCGCATGTGTAAGTGGGTTGAGAGCGTGACATGGACTGCCGAGACCATGTGGCCCAGCAGGCAGAAGAGGCGGCAAGCTGGCACTGACCGACGGTGCTGCACCTCTTCTGCTAGTTGCCTGAGGCATTCTGCCCATTCTGTTGGGAGGATGGCCTTGCCTGTAACGTGTCCAACTGGGGCGCTATGAACTCCAGACTTTGGGCTGGCCTGGCTGGCTTTGAAAGCTGTGCTGCCTCTGATGAGTCAGTCATCCAGGTAGGGGAAGACGTAAGCCCCTTATAGACGCAGATAGGCAGCAATGACCGCCAGGCACTTGGTAAAGACCCTTGGCGAGGAGGCCAGACCAAAGAGTAGCACCTTGTACTGGTAGTGCCCTCCTCCCATCACAAACCGTAGGTACTGTCTGTGGGAGGGATGGATCAGGATGTGTGTGTACACATCTTTTAGATCCAAGGAGCACAGCCAATCTACCTGGTGGAGGTAAGGCAGCAATGTTCCAAGGGAGAGCATCTTGAACTTCTCCCTCACCAAAAACGTGTAAGTTTCTCAGGTCTAATATGGGCCTGAGGCTCCCAGTTCTCTTTGGGACAAGGAAATATCTGGAGTAGAAGCTCTTTCCCCATAGATGTCTGGGTACAGACTCTACTGTGTTGTCCCTGAGTAAGCCTGAGAACTGTGAGAGCAGGAGGGTCGGGTGAAGGAGAGGTCACACAGGCTCTCCTGGAAAAAACCTGGGTGGTATCTGTTGTAGGTGGAAGAAATACCCCTTCCTGTATCACCTGCAGTACCCACTAGTCTGAGGTGACCCCGGCCCACCTGTGGGCAAAGAGTGCCAGGCAGCCCCCTGTGGGCTGGAGAGGGTCTCCCGGGGGAGAATAGGCCCTGCCCCGGAAGTCAAAAGGGGCCTGGGGCTTCTGTGCCTTTGGCTTCCGGGCTCCATGGCCTCAGCTTTTGGGGTGAGAACCCTGTTGCTGGCACGAGAAGGGCTAGTAGTGGTGACTGTTTATCTTTATCTTTATTTATTCTTTATATATCGCACACGCCGTAGACACCAGCGCGGTTTACAATAAGCATAAAACAGAGGTCAGATCAAGAACGCTGCAGGAAAAGGAGGGATAGAAGAAATAGAACTCCATTAATGTGATAGGAAAGGGATAGAGGTAGAGAAGGAGAGAGCGTGTACGAGTAGGTCAAAGTCAGACAGACAAACAAACTGAGGAAGACGAGACAAACCTAAGGAGGGGCTGTGGGGATGGAGGAGGGGAGAGAAAGGTCGTAAACCGTACAGAAAAGGTGGGTCTTTAGTCCAGTTTTAAATTTGCTGAAGGATAGTTCAAGATGGAGGGCAAGGGGGAGCGAGTTCCAGAGCCTGATGAAGGGGTCTTTTCCCCAGAGGGTTACTTTCGGGAAAAGGATGAGGTCTTCTTGGAGGGTTTGTGCCAAGTCACCACGTCAGCCTCTATCTCGGCCCCCTTGTCGGCCATGGGTTTGCCAAACAAGTTCTCCCCAGTGCAGGGTACGTCGAAAAGCTTTTCATCGACTCACTTCTTGAGGTCAGAGGTCGGGAGCTAGGCCTGGCGCCAAGCCCCAATGTCTGCCGCTGCCACTCAAAGCCATCATAGGTCGTCTGGGAAAGGAACTTGGAGCAGTCCTTGATCCCGGAGGTCAGGGATTGGAACCGTTGGAGGGGTTCCCCGGTGAGCCCTGCTGAAAACCCAGACAACTCCTGGGTCAGGGCCTTGAAATACATGCTACTGTACAATTCATAGGCCTGTATGCAACGCCCTAGCATCGAGTCCTGGTAGCACTTTCGCCTGAGGTTGTTGAGAGCTCTAGCCTCCCTACCAGGGGGAACGGAAGAGTAGGTCTTCTGATTCTTCAGTTTTTGCATGGATGACTCAACAACCATGGAGCTATGTGGGAGTTGGGGTTTATTTAAAAGCCATCCACTATTAAGATAAGTTGGAATGGCATTTATTCCTTTTTATGAAAAAATAGAAAATTGAAAATGAAAAAGAAAACTAAAGCCACACTAGTCCATGGTCATTGATGTAAACGGACACTCGTTGGGATAAGTTCATTACCCATATTTAAGTGTCAAAGTGAAAAACGTTTATCTGAGACCGGTGACTAGATGTTATAAACCAATTTATAGATTATATTTAAATCGTTAGTGAGTGAATTTGTGCAGTTTTTTGATATTCAATTTGATTCACTTGGATAAGAGACCTTTTAAAAGGTTTTTTTGTTTGGGCCATATTCCTGACAAAATTGTGGACGGTCATGTCCTCTGGAGGAGAATGGTGCCGGTGGAGAGAGTCCCGTGGAGATGTCTCTATACCAACTAGTTTCCGGGGAGGTCTAGTCGTCGGTCTCCTGCTCGGAGTTGAGGGGTGACAACGAATCCGAGACCCTGCAACGCCTTGCCTCGTGCTCACCCCAAGGGGCCGGGGCTTCCAGAGGATTTGGGGTCCGAGTCACGGAAACTGGCTGGGGAGGATCGGATACCCAAGGAACGGAACCGAGATCTCGACCGGCACCGAGGGCCTACCCAAGACCGATGGCGCTCGGAGCTTGGCTCGACTCCCCCGCAGTTGGGGGCCTGGTTACCGGGGAAGATCATGCAGACGAACCAGCCATCACTGCTTGCTGCAGGGCCAGGGATAGCAGAGATATTCTGCTCCAGGGCCGCCATTCTGGTTTCAAAGCCAGAAGGCTCCGCAGTTTTCGGCACAGGCACAGAGGATCTGGACCCGGCGCCGGCACTCTCGCTAGTGCGCCCTTGATGAGGACCACGGTCTCGAGAAATCTCACATGGTCTCTGCCAGCCGAGGAATCCTTTTTGAGGACCATGGTAGGGTGCTGCTCGGAACTGACCGAGTCCCTCCAAGGGCTTTTTCCGGGTTTCTCTGGAGGTGCTTCGATGGACTTCGAGGACCGTTTCTTCTTTCTCTCAGGGTCCGGGGTCTTCTCAGAAGAGCCACCACCGTGAGACTCCGAGGACACCTGGGCCTCACAGGGCTTGGAGCTTGGCGTCGGGGAGGCCGGTACAGAGTCAAACCTTGGGAACAGTTTCTCCTGCAACTCTGACCTCTTTTTGTTGGTCTTCGGAGTAATGGCCTGGCACATAAGAACATAATATATGCCATACTGGGTCAGACCAAGGTCCATCAAGCCCAGTATCCTGTTTCCAACAGTGGCCAATCTAGGTCATAAGTACCTAGCAGTTTCCCCAAAAAACACAGGTTCCTCAATGCTTGTATTGGGTCAAGCAGTGATATCTCGGGCCCCTTTTAATAATGGTTTATGGACCTTTCCTCCAGGAACTTGTCCAAACCTTTTTTAAATCCAGCTACACTAACAGCTTTTACTACATCCTCCGATAACAAATTCCAGAGTTTGATTACATGTTGCATGAAAAAATATTTTCTCTTATTAGTCTTAAATAGTTTACCCTGTAGCTTCATTGCATGTCCCCCTAGTCTTTCTATATTCTGATGATGTAAACAATCGAGCTACGTTTATCCGTTCCACTCCATTCATTAATTTATAGACCTCTATCATATCTCCCCTCTGCCATCTCTTTTCCAGGTTGAAGAGCCCTAACCTTTTTAACCTCTTTTCATAGAGGTATCCTTCCATCCCCTTTACCATTTTGGTGGCTCTTCTCTGTACCTTTTCTAATAAGGCAATATCCTTTTTAAGATACGGCGGACCAGAATTGTACACAATAGTCAAGGTGAGGTCGCACCATGGAACGATACAGAGGCATTATAATATCCTTTGTTTTATTTTCCATTCCTTTCCTTATAATACCTAGCATTCTATTTGCTCTCTTGGCCGCCGCTGCACACTGGGTGGAGGGTTTTAACATGTTATCCACAATGACATCTAAATCTTTTTCCTGGGTGGTGGTTCCTAATGTGTAACCTTGCATCGTATAACCAGGTCACAGGAAGTGCTGTCATGGTCCGGTCCCAGGCAGCAGTCATGGATGTCGGTTACTGACATGGTTTGACTGCATCGGTCAGATATTTTTAACCCACCGGGAGACATGGTGGGAGAACCTGGCCAGGGTCGATGACCCCCTGGCGAAAAAAGGCACAAACTCCAGTTGAGGCGAGCCTTGATCAAAAATGGGAAAGGAGCAGTGTCGGAACCAGTGCTGTCTCAAGGCGGGAAGAGGAACTGGGAAAAAACAACTTTTAAGGATTTTTCCGGGGAAACAGGACAGACGTCAGTTGGTCTCCGCAGAAAAAAGCAGACTGAGCAAGATGGCACCCTTGGGCAAGAAGGGGACCACGCATGCGTGGTAGCATATCCCAAAGGCTTTCTTTGAAAGCTGGGGAAATGCTCCACATGGGCTCCATCTGCGCCGACTTCACCTGCTTGTTCCTGGAGAATAAATATGACAGAGCTGAGAGGAAGTCCACAAGTCTGCTGTTGCTCGGAGATGCAATCCAAGGAGTGAAGAGTTTTCTCCACAGAGGCTGTGTGAGGTCCTCGAAAAAAAGCTGGAAGGACAATGGATTGGTTGAGGTGGAAGTCAGAAAAATATGGGAAGAAATTTAGGGTGGGTGCAGAGGACCACCTTATTATGAAAGAACTGAGGGTAGGGAGGGTAATGAACTAGAACTTGAAGCTCACTAATTCTCCTAGCTGACGTTATTGCTATGAGGAACACAATTTTCCAGGTGAGGTACTTCAGGTAAGCCGACCACAGGGTTCAAAGGGTGACTTCATGAGTTCTGTGAGAACAATATTGAGGTCCCACGCCGGAGACTTGGGGTTCATAAGACCTTTTATGAATCAGGTCACTAAAAGATGTAAAGAGATGGGTTTTCTCCTCTATGTATGCATGAGAAGCTGCTATGGCCGACAGGTGGTATCGGACAGAGATAGTCTGTAGACCTGAATTAGACAGGTGCAGGAGGTAGGACAGCACCTGACTGAGGGAACAGAATACTGGGTCCAGAGCATGCGACATGGCCCACTGTGAGAAGCAGGACCACTTAAGCCGGTAGGAGTGTTGTGTCGTTTGTTTCCTGGAGGCTAAGATAATTGTACATACTTCCTTTGGCACAGGGATATCTGATGCTACGTATTATGGAGCTTCCAGGCAACTAGGGGCAGAGTGCTGAGCCTGGGATATAATAGAAGACCATGGTTTTGGGTGAGGAGGAATGAAATGGTGCCTAGGGACAGGCACAGTGGTTACAGGTGGAATGCAAAGAATAGCCAATAACTGCAGAACAACGGATGTAGGCTGGGCCGAAGTGAAGAGAATTGAGGACATTTGGTATTTTTGGCAAAGGCAAAAAGATCCACTTTTGGTGTCCCCCATCTGTTGAATATTCTTTGCAGGATCTGCGGATCCAGGGATCACTTGTGTGGGTCCAAACGTCGACAGAGTATCCACTAGTTGGTTCTGAAATCCTGGTAAGTACGTTACACTTAGGGTGGTGCTGACAGACTGTGGAAAGAGCCAGAAACAGACCACTTCCTGACATAATTGGAGGGATCCTAACCCCCCTAACTTGTTGATAAGAACATGGTGACTTGATTATCGGTCTGCACCAAGAGTATCTTGTTGCAGGCCCACTGCTGGAGGATGGTGAGCACAGAAGACTACGTGGAGTTCCAGAACACTGATGTGCAGTGCACTCTTTGGTTGTCCACTTTCCTTGCGTGGTCAATTGCAGCAGATGCACTCCCCAGCCTTGGGAGGAAGCATCTGTTCTAAAGATCAGATGATTTGGCAGGCCTTGAAATGCACATCCCCCCATGAAGTTCGATAGCATGGCTCACCACCAGAGAATGCGTTTAAGATTCTGAAGGTTAGGTCCTGACACAGGAATTTTGGTATGCAGGGAATTGCATATGCCAATTCCAGTCTAGCTTGATGTGCCACTGTAGTGGGTGCATTTGCAACTTCGTTAGTGGAATTACATGGACTAAGGCTGCCATGTACCATAGAAGCTGAAGGACTGTGTGGGCCGAGGTGTACCAGAACTGTGCAAGCCTGGTGCTGAGCTGTTGAAGGACCATGGTCCTGTCGTTGGGAAGATATGCTTTGGCAGCGACAGTATCATGCGTGCTGCAATGAAGCATATCATTTGATTGGGCTCCTTTTCAGACTTTTGAGCATTTACCACTAAGCCAAGCACTTGCAGAGCACTTTCCGTATTTTACACTGTGTTGACAGCCTGTTCTTTAGAAGTGGCGGAAATGAGTAGGGTTAATGCAGTGGGCTTGATGCCTTAGATGGGTTGCAACTGCTGCTAGGCAGTTCGTGAAAACACATGGGGCAGACGAAAGGCCGAAGGGCAGAACTCTGTATTGGAAATGCAGGTCTTTAAACCTAAAGTGAATATACTTCCAAGTGATGAGGGTGAATGAGGATGTGGGTATATGCATTTTTTAGGTCCAGGGAGGCTAGCCAACCGCTGCAACAGAGCAGCGGAAGAATGTTATTGAGGGAATTTTGAACTTTTCTTGCTTTATGTAAAGATTGAGATTACGGAGATTGAGGATCGGTCGAAAGCTACCCGACTTCTTTCGAATAAGGAAAATTTTTGAATAAAAGCCTTGTTCACTGGTTGGGGGGGGGAGGGAAACAGGCTCGACGGTTTTGTTCTGCAGGTGGTCAATGATCTTCTGTGACAAAATATCCATCTCTGCAGCTGAACTTTGCTGCTGCTGGGTAGAGTGGGTCGGACGGAGCGCTGCAAGTAGATCTTGCATCCTGCTCAAATTATGTTGAGAACCTAGTAATCCATAGTTATTGACTGCCAAACCTCGTTGAAATGCAAAATTCTGCCTCCTATTAGCAAGTAGGCAAAAACTGAGGAGTGGACTTAGTGGCCGGAGCCGGGGCAGCAGTCTGCTGTTTCCTCTCCTTGGGTCTAGGGCACTAGTTGTAGGCTGGACAGCGGAGATGCTGCACTGGTGGCCTGGAGTATGGCTGGAATCTTCAACATGGGTAAAACTGCTGGAAGTATTGATAGCGATACGCTTGTCGGAACAGAGAGTTGAGGCCTGTGAAACAGACATGGTCACAAATTGTTCTGAGTGGAGGAGTAACCTAGTGGTTAGAGCAACTGTCTAGTACCTAGATGATCAAGGGTTCAATACCCACTAGCACTCATTGTAACCTTCGGCAAGTCACTTTACCCTCCATTGCCTTGGAAGAAAAAGGCCTGGCATTCTACTTCCAGAGATACATTGCTAAAGAAAAACCAGAAGGCAGCAGGGTTGCCAGAAGTCAGCTCTGACTTAACAGCACTAAAAGAAAAAGCATAGAAACATTTTCTTAGGGAACTTGGGGACGTTCTAGCACTGATCTTTTCAATGCCTCCTTGGAGTAGGGAGCGGTGGCAAAGGATTGGAGAGAGGCAAATGTGGTTCCTTTACACAAAAGCGGAAGTAAGGATGTGGTTGAAAACTACAGGCCGGTTAGTTTAACTTCGGTGGTGAGTAAATTATTGGAAGCGCTGCTGAAAGAGAAAATAGTGAGGTTTCTGGAGTCCAGCGGATTACAGGATCCAAGGCAGCATGGATTCACCAGAGGCAGGTCTTGTCAGACAAATCAGATTTCTTTGACTGGGTGACTAGGGAGTTGGACCGAGGGAGAGCCCTAGATGTGATGTATTTATATTTCAGTAAAGCCTTTGACACCGATCCTCACAGGCGACTTATAAACAAACTGAGCACTCTAGGGATAGACCCTAAACTTACTGCTTGGGTTAGAAATTGGATGAGAGAGAGGCGACAAAGTGTACAAGTAAATGGAGCTCACTCTGAGGAGAAGGATGTTACCAGTGGTGTGCCCCAGGGATCTGTCCTTGGTCCGATTCTTTTTAACATCTTTGTTAGTGATATAGCGGAAGGGCTGTCGGGTAAGGTTTGCCTCTTTGCGGATGATACCAAAATCTGCAATAGAGTAGACACCCAGGAAGGTGTAGATAACATGAGGAGGGATCTAGCTAAGCTTGAAGAATGGTCTAGAATTTGGCAGCTGGGATTTAATGTTAAAAAATGTAAGGTCATGCATTTGGGCTGCAGCAATCCAAGGGAGCAATACAGTATAGGAGGTGAAGTACTTTTGTCCACTAAAGAAGAGCGGGACCTAGGCGTGGTTGTGTCTGATGATCTTAAAGTAGCTAAACAGGTAGAAAAGGCGACGGCAAAAGGTAGAAGGATGCTTGGGTGCATACGGAGAGGAATGGCTAGCAGAAAAAAGGAGGTGATAATGCCTCTGTATAAGTCTTTGGTGCGACCTCATTTGGAGTATGGTGTGCAATTCTGGAGACCGCACCTTCAAAAGGATGTGAACAGGATGGAGTCGGTGCAGAGGGTTGCTACTAAAATGATTAATGGGCTTCATTATAAAGCATATGAAGACAGACTTAAGGATCTTAATATGTACACCTTAGAGGAAAGGCGGGATAGAGGTGATATGATTGAGATGTTTAAATACCTCCATGGCATAAATGTTCAGGGAGAGAGCCTCTTTCAATTGAAAGCAAGTTCTGCTACGAGGGGACATGGGATGAGGGTGAAGGGAGATAGATTCACGAGTGATATGCGGAAATATTTCTTTACAGAAAGAGTAGTGGATCCATGGAATAGTCTCCCAGTGGAGGTGGTAGAGATGAGGACAGTAACTGAATTCAAAAAAGCATGGGACCAACACAGAGGATCTCTAAAGGTAAAAAGTGGACTGTTGTAGTTGTTGTTATGGAAGGACAGACTAGATAGGCCATGTGGTCTTTTTCTGTCATCATGTTTCTATGTTTCTATCTTTGTGCACAGGGTGATCTACTCTGGTATTCCCTTGTATCTCGCCGACCAAGTCCATCTCCATACCCCGCACCGATCCCTTTGCTCTATTCACACTAACTGTATGTTTCTTCCCCCTCCTTCCCAAGCTCACCTGGAATCCACTCGGTCCTCAGCCTTCTTCTTCCTTGGTCCCAGACTCTGGAACTCACTCCCCCACTCACTCTGCTTAGAAACCTCCTATATGTCCTTCAAAGCTAAACTGAAAATTTATCTTTTTGCTCCGCCTTCAATCTCCCCTTCTCCGCCTCACCCCCCTCCCTTCCACCGCATTAGTGTGTTAGCTTCTTATCCCCCTCTCCCCCACCATTTCGCTAGTTGTTCATGCTCTCTTATCCCTTCCTCCCCCCCTCTGTTATACCCCCTTTTTGCGATGTTAATGTGTTTCCCTCCCCCTCCTTGTTATCCACTTTTGCCCCCCTACTATCTCTGATCCTATCCCTTTTGTCTTTTAAAGATTTTATGGCGTTCCTTTTCCTTTTCACAGCTTTCTCTTTTTCTTTTTAATTTTTTTTTTATGTATGTGAACCATCCTGATGCTAATCGTTTATGGGCAGTATATAAAGTTTTAATAAACATAAAACATAAAAACATAAACCTTGGCATGGGAACATCCGCTAAGTGGTCATATAGGTCTTCTCAGAGTCCAGAAACTTTGAGCCATGTAGTATGTCAGGCGGAGATGGCAGTTGCCACAGAGTGGGTCTCATAGGCATCATAAGCTGCATGGATGACTTAATGTAAGGATTCCTAAAGGTTGGCTTGCAGTGTACAGTCCTTGGCAGTGGAGCTACATGGGTCCTGCAATTGTTTTAGAAGATCATGGTGGTGCTGGATGATCTGATGTTGATGTGCCAGAATCCTCATGGTCAGATGGTTGCTCTGGTAGGATTTTATGTCATCACATCCAAGGTCCTTTCTTTTTTGCCTGGAGGCATTTGGACCAGTGACTTTGAACTTTTACATTTCTTAAGCATAGCCTCCAAAACTGACTGATGTGGCATCTGTTGATGTTTGAAACCTGGGGCTTCATAGACTTTATACTTAAGAACGAGTGGCATGAGGGAGCATGCACCATAAGAACATAAGATATGCCATACTGGGTCAGACCAAGGTCCATCAAGCCCAGTATCCTATTTCCAACAGTGGCCAATCTAGGTCATAAGTACCTAGCAGTTTCCCCAAAAGACACAGGTTCCACAGTGCTTGTATTGGGTCAAGCAGTGATATCCTGGATCCCTTTTAATAATGGCTTATGGACTTTTCCTCCAGGAACTTGTCCAAAACCTCAGAATAAACGTCAAGAAAACTGAGGCTCTATTCATCACCAGGAACCAAAACGTTCACCCCCCCCCCCCCCCCGCATCTCTAAAGGTGAGAGGCGCAGAGCTTCAAAGCAAACCCACGATCCGCTACCTAGGGTTCATCCTAGACCAACAGTTGGACATGAAAGCCCACGTAAATAATACTGTCAAAGCAATATGCCACAAAATAAGGACAGTCCGGCATCTTAGACCCCTGCTAGAGCCGGAGGATTTCTAGACAGTCTACCAAGCATTAGTAATCCCCCACTTTGACTACGCCAACTCAATCCTACAAGGTCTCCCAAAAAGCACAGTGAACCCGCTGCAGCTCGCAATGAATGCAGCCGCCAGAATATTACATGGAGCGGCCAGAAGTGACCATATAACTCCAATCCTGAAACATCTACATTGGCTGCCGGTCCACTGCAGACTTGCTTTCAAAATTTTATTGATGACTTTCAAGGCCATCCATGGCATCACCTCCACCTCCATCATGGACCTCGTCCTCCCCACTCCCTCAAACAGAGTCAGAAGGTCAGTCGCTGCCAACACACTGAACATCCCAAGTAAGATCACGAAGTGCTCGCAAGCAACAAGAAACAGGGCTTTCGTGTACTACGCACCCACATGCTGGAATGCCCTCCCACCCAACATCCATTCCATAACTGACCTCGCCCAATTCAGAAAGGCTCTGAAACACCACCTGTTTCTCCAGTACTACTCGCACAACGGAGACTCACAACATCTAGCCTTACGCGACCACCAATACAGCATCCCAGACCCAACACCACCACGCAGTCACAGCCCCGCCCAGTAACGCTGCCAGACACCAGATATGCAATTGTATATAGTACACAATCTCGTATATAGCACACAAGCTTGTAAATAGCCACCAAGCAGTCATGTCGCCACCCTCCATCGCTGAACCGACTGCCTCGCCTGTATATAGTTATTTAACTGAGTAGCCTGCTACTAAGTAGCCTGTACATAGTTACCCCAGTTAGCCAAGTTGTAAATCCTGTTCCTTGTAAGTACAGTGCGGACACCACCTGCACTGTACAAATTTGTTCTAATTGTAAACTGAGCTTATTTTAAAGAGCGCGGTATAGAAAAACCTAAAATAAATAAAAATAAATAAATAAATAAACCCAGCTGCACTATTTATTTATTTATTTATTTATCTGCATTTATATCCCGCTTTTCACCGGGTCAAAGCGGTTGGGGGATACATTTAACACGAGAGGATATGAGAGACATACACTAATACTTACAGGGAACATGGGCAATGGAGGGTTAAGTGGCTTGCCCAAGACCACAAGGAGCACCTGTGGGACTAGAAACCCCAGTCCTTCCGGCCCAAGGTTGCTGTCCTCTAGTGGGATTTGAACCACCGACCTTCCGGCCTGTAGTACCTTGCCCCAACCACTAGGCCACTCCTCCACTAACAGCTTTTACTACATCTTCTGGTAACAAATTCCAGAGTTTGATTATACGTTGAGTGAAAAAATATTTTCTCTTATTAGTCTTAGTGTAAATAATTTTTATTTACATTCACAGTCAAAAACACATTATTTGCACTGTATTAAACACGCATATATAACAAATCCTCAGATGAATACATGGTAAAACAGAACCAATTCTGAATATCGCAAATTTCCTTTTACTTTCCCTCTCCCTCCTCCACCTCTTTATCATTATTCTTCTGTCAATACCCCACCCCCCTCCCCCTCCAATCTATCAAGCATTAATGATTATTATTTTTAGTCCATAGCTTCACTGCTCACTTAGCCATTTGCCTAAAGTCCATTCCCAATGTTATAAGATGTTGAGGATCCGACCCCTATCCCTTGGAGATAACTTATCAATATATGGTGCCCATTCTGCCAAAAATACTGGTTGCAGATTCCCATTCTATCGCGCACCTACATGTTCCATTCCTCTCGATCTTTACGCAATGGCATTGCCTCCGATTTATCTAAGTTACGTTTTAGTCCCGAGAATCCCCCAAATTCCGTAAATAATCCTAATAGGTCAACCAGTGTCTCTTTGGGATTCAACAAATATATCAAGATATCATCCGCAAATGCCGCTACTTTGAATTCTTCACCCTCAAACTGTGCACCATTCAGTCTGCCATGTCCCCTGATCCGTTCCAGCAAGGGCTCTAATGTTAGTACAAGTATTAGAGGGGATAATGGACAACCTTGTCGCGTTCCTCTCCGGAGTGGGAGGTCACCTGTCAATGATCCATTAACCAATATCCTCCCCTGCAAATCGGAATAAGCTGTAGAATCCTATATAAGGCCCTCCTCATTACCTTCAAGGCCTTCAACAAAATGTCACCTGCATCTATTTCTGACCTCATCACACACACTGCAAACAGATCTAGGAGATCACTGGTTGCAGACATGCTACTAATACCAAGTGATTCTACAAAGCTCAACCAGACCACCATCAATAGGGCATTCTTGAACTATGCTCCCAGGTGTTGGAACAAACTCCCTCCCAGCATTAAAGCAATCAGGGACCTTAGACTGTTCAGTAAAGCCCTCAACCACCACCTTTTTCTCATGCATTTAACACATCTAGATATCCCCCCTTCACCCTCCCCCACCCTCACAATCTCTAACCACTGCTATATGACTGCAAAAACCCACAGCGAATTTAGCTCCAATATGTAATGTACTAGAAATGTAAATAGTTTCCCCAAGTTTTTACCTCCATGTTAAATCCCTGTTCTATGTAAACGATAGCCAAATTTAACTGACCAAGTGTTATATTGTTTCAATGTAAACCGCACTGATGATAAAGAGCGCAGTATATAAGAAATGTTAAATAAATAAATAAATAAATAAATACAAGAGACGTATCACGTCCAAGAAGAATCCTGTTATGTCATATCCTTCCAATATTTGGTAAATATACTCCCAATTCACACGATCGAAGGCCTTCTCCACGTCAAAACTAATAACAAGAAGAAATTAGACCTTACCTGCTAATTGTCTTTCCTTGAGTTCTCTCCGGGCCAGTCCAGGCACTTGAGGGTTGTCAACCTTCTCCAGCAGTTGAGGACTGACAAAAACTGAAGTTTTGCTGAAGCAGGCATCTGGCTCCCCCTGCTGTCCGAACCTCAGTCTAAACGTTAACAAGCAGCTTAAAAGAAAATGGGCAACAAAAATAGACAACCGACAGAGCCCGCTTAAAACTACGTGCTCCGCCTATCTACCTCCCTGTCTCTCTACAAAAAACCCTATTTCTTCCCCCTTATCTGCACCCTCTTTCTTTGATTTTTTTTTTTTTACTGGAAGCCGATCCTCAACCAAAATCCGAGGACGCCCCCGAGACCAATAAAGACCAAGATCCTTGAACGGAAGACTCGCCACCAGCCCTTCCGAACTCTCCGCTGAAAGGACTTTATACTCTGAAGCTTGAAGAGAGAATCTGAAGCATTTCCTGGGATGCTCGACAAAGAAAATACTGAGATACCACAAATGGAATAGGGTGGGATCTGGACTGGCCCGGAGAGAACTCAAGGAAAGACAATTAGCAGGTAAGGTCTAATTTCTTCTTCCTCTTCGTCTCTCCGGGCCAGTCCAGGCACTTGAGGGAAGTACCAAAGTAGTGCCTAACCCTGGGAGGGACCCACTAGGTCCGCAATGATGGCCGACGCCCCTACATTTGCATCTCCCTTGGCCTGAACATCCAATCTATAGTGCTTCGAAAAAGTGTGAAGTGACGATCAAGTAGCCGCTCGACAAATATCCACAGGCGGAATTAAGGCCAACTTGGCCCAGGACGTCGCCTGAATACGAGTTGAATGAGAGCGAAACCCCTCTGGCAGGGATTTCCCGCTTGCCTGATATGCCGCCGCTACAGCGCATTTAACCCATCTTGCAATGGAGGCTTTGGAGGCCGCTTCCCCCTTCCGAGGTCCTCCAAACAATACAAATAGCCGGTCTGTTTTGTGAAACGGTTCCGTTCTCCGCAGGTACTTCCTGAGCACTCTACCTAAATCCAACTTATGGAGGACGGAATCGTTGGGTACTCTGTCCTGATCCTTAAAGGTCAGAAGAGAAATAGTTTGATTGACATGAAAAGAAGACACAACCTTTGAGAGAAAAGAGGGAACTGGCCGCAATACCACCTTTTCCTGAAAGTGGAGAAACGGTTCCCTATAGGACAGCGCTTGCAGGTCCGACACTCTCCTTATCGAACACAAGGCCACTAACAGGGCGGTTTTCCAAGAGAGCTCTTTGAGCGGCACCTCCTTCGCCGGCTCAAAAGGAGGCCTTGCCAAAGCCTCAAGGACCAAGTTGAGATCCCAGGTCGGAACCAGAGGACGAACTGGCGGACGCATGCTCTTCACCGCTCTCAAGAACCACAGTATATCTGGATGTCCGGAGAGGAGCATTCCCTGTACCTTACCTCGAAAACATGCCAGCGCCGCCAACTGCACCCTTAGAGTGGCGAGAGCTAAAGCTTTATCCAGACCATCTTGGAGGAACTCCAATATGTCAGGCACCAGGACCTGGCCCGAACAGAGACTCCGTTCACTGCACCAGCGTTCAAAGATACACCAAACGCGCACGTAAGCTAGGGAAGTAGACTGTCTTCTGGCCTGCAAAAGAGTGGCTATCACCGCCGGTGAATACCCTCTACGGTTCAACCTTTCCCTTTCAAGAGCCAAGCCGTAAGCGAGAAGCGATCCACGTCCGGCATGAGTAGCGGTCCCCGACACAAGAGGTTCGCCCGGATCGGCAACCTCCAGGGGTCGTCTACCAGAAGACGGACGAGATCCGCATACCACGGTCTTCTCGGCCAATCCGGTGCAATTAGAACCACTTGCCTGTCATGTCGCTCTATCCGCCGAAGGACGTGCCCTATTAATGGCCATGGTGGAAAGACATAGAGGAGACGTCCAGACGGCCACGGCTGCGCTAGCCTGTCGAGACCCTCTGACATTCGCTCTCTGCGCCTGCTGAAGAAGCGACTCGCCTTGGCATTGTTGTAAGTGGCCATCAGGTCCATAATCAGTTGCCCCCAACGGCGGGTAAGGTCATGAAACACCGCTGCATTCAACTCCCATTCTCCCGGATCGATTACATGACGGCTGAGGTAATCAGCCTGCACATTGTCCCGGCCTGCCACGTGCGCCGCTGAGAGCGCCACTAGGTGTGACTGCCCAGTCCATCAACAGCAGACTCTCCTGCAAGAGGACTGCGCTGCCTGTTCCTCCTTGCCGATTGATGTAAGACATGGTCACCACGTTGTCGGACAAAACTCTCACCGCTTTACCCGCTACGAGAGAGTGAAACTCGAGGAGCACCAAGCGCACCGCTCTGAGCTCCAACAGGTTGATGGAGAGACCTGACTCCTCGGGCGACCAAGAACCCTGAGCCAAGTGGGACTGACAATGCGCCCCCCAGCCCGCGAGGCTGGCATCTGTCGTCAGGAGCAACCAGACCGGGTGCCGCAAGGGGGCCCCGGCCTGAAGGTGGAGTGGATCCAACCACCACAGCAGACTGTTGCTTACCTCCTGCGACCGAGGTAATCTCCGAGTTAAAGGATGATCCTGAGGCGACCACCTTGTCAGTAACGCCTGCTGCAATGGCCACATATGTGCTCGAGCCCAGGGTACCAGATCTATGGTGGCCGCCATGGACCCGAGAAGCTGCAGGTAACGCCACGCCGTTGGCACCTTCAGGGCCAAGAATGCTGTTACCTGTCGCATAATCTTTTGGATCCTGCTTTCGGGCAGAAACACTGCTCCTAGGCTTGTGTCGAAGACCGCCCCCAGATAAAGGAGCCTCTGAACCGGAAGCAACTGGCTTTTGGCCCGGTTGATTACCCAGCCCAGCTGTTCTAGGAGACCTACCACTCGTGCCGTTGCCACTTTCGACTCCGAGACTGACGGCACTCGAATCAAACAATCGTCGAGATACGGGTGCACCAACACGCCCTCTCGCCGGAGCGCCACAGCTACCACTACCATGACCTTTGTGAAGGTGCGCGGCGCAGTGGCCAAGCCAAACGGCAAGGCCTGCAACTGAAAATGCCCCATGGGCACTGCAAAACGCAAGAACTTCTGATGCTCTGGCCGGACAGGTATATGAAGGTAGGCCTCTGTCAGATCTATTGATGTGAGCCACTCTGTTGGCTGTATCGAACAAATAACCGACCTTAGCGTTTCCATGCGGAAATGCGGAATTCTCAGACTGCGGTTCACATGCTTGAGATCCAAAATGGGACGAAAAGATCCCTCCTTTTTCGGCACCATGAAATAAATCGAGTATCGACCGGATCCTAACTGGTCGTGAGGAACTGGAATCACCGCCCGAAGACTCAACAAGCGCCGAAGAGTCACGGCCACCGCTTTTGCCTTTTCCGCAGAACCACATGGTGACGCCACGAAAGCCTCCCGTAACGGTCGAGCAAACTCTAGAGCATAACCGTCGCATATGATCTCCAGAACCCAGAGATCTGTCGTTATGGTGGCCCAGACGGAAAGGAACTGCTGCAGCCGCCCCCCTACCGGAATTTCCATCTGGACCAACCTCACTTCATTGTGGCTTTTTGTTGGAGTTCTGCTGGGTTGCGAAATAGCCCCTGCCGAACCCCCGAGCCCCCCGAAAGGACTGCCCTCGTGCCACAAAGCGTCCTCTTTGATATGGGGCAAAGCGAGATCCTCTGAACCTGCGAAACTCCCGTGATGGAGCCCTGTGAGTCCCGGTAGGCCGCTGGCCTCTCGGACGATCCTCTGGGAGCCGACCCCCTTTGGAGTCCCCTAAATCCTTCACAATCTTCTCCAACGCGGCTCCAAAGAGCAACATACCCTTGTACGGCAGCTTACTTAGTCGAGCTTTGGACGAAACACCGCTGCCCAATTCCTTAGCCATAGGAATCTTCGCGCCACAATGACCGCCGCCATGGACTTCGCGGAAATCCTCACCAGGTCATAGAATGCATCTGCCAGGTAGGCCGCGGCTGACTCCAGCTTCGCACCTTCCTCCTCCTCCCCTTTGGAGGCAGTACCGCCCTGAATCCATCTAATGGATGCCCTGGAAACATACGCCCCACAGATAGCCGCTCTAAGCGCAAGAGCGCAGGACTCAAAGGTTTGTTTCAACAGAGTTTCCAGTTTCCTATCCTGCAAATCCTTGAGGTCCGCCCCACCCTCCACAGGAATCGTGGTTTTCTTGATTACTGCTGAAACCAGTGTATCCACCTTAGGCATCTTCAGCAGCTCCTGCTCTTCTTGCGGTAACGGATATAAACGGGCGATAGCCCGAACACCCCGCAGGGTAGCCTCCGGGCATTCCCATTCCGATTCCACCATCTGTTTCATTACTCTGTGCACAGGAAAACACTTCCTCTCTGTATTAAAACCCTGCAGCAGAGGGTCCTCCAAAGGTTGATCCTGAGCCGCCGGTGGGACAATATGCAAGGTTGCCAGAGCTTGGGTAATAAGCGCTCCCAATTCTTCCTTGCGAAATACCCTGAACTTACTGGGATCCTCGCTGGCCCCCCAACTCCCCCTCCTCCAGATCAGCGGCCCACTGATCAAGAACCGGGTCCCATAAGATCTCTCCTTCTTCCTCACTTTGTGGCTCCGGGAGCGGGAAAACAACGCTATTGGCACCCCGCTGCGCCCCCTGGACAGATTTGGAGGAGCCTTCCCCTGGGTCCAACTGGGCATCCCCTTTAACTGGAATCGAAGAGGGAAGGAGGGCCGAGCTTTTATCCTGTGCTTGATGCCACTTTAAACAATAGGCATGATGTAAGGCTAAGATAAAGTCAACAGAAAATGGAGCTTCCAAGTTCTGCTGAGCTGCAGGCAACACTAGTGAAGGAGCTTTCCCCACTTTGTTTGACTTCTTTGTCTTAGCTTTCTTTTTCACAGAGCCTGTATGACTGGCCTTCAAAACACTCGATGCCGCTGAAATGGCCGCCATTCCCGCCATTTCCTCCACATTCTGAAGGCATCCTGGCAAAACCCCAGACTCCGGCTTGCCCTCCATGCCGGCGATTGGAAATGCGACGAAAACTAGCGCTCAAGAAAATAAAGCCCAGCAACGAACAAACTCTCCGGTGACACACCGGATCGCGCCGACCAGCCGGTTCTCTACCGACCGGAGCGCAGCGCGCCTAAACTACCACAGACCACTAAGCCGGCAACCTACACACGCAATGTAAGTGACCTGCTGAAAAGCTGTGCGGATGGCGGCGAATCTCCTTTTCAAGTCAGCTACTGCCGCTGCTAGCAGTGTAGTGCTTGTAAAAGTGGAAATGGTCGGATGGTCCCTGGGGCTCCCAGTACCGCTGACCGCCTTTCCCTGCTTGAACGGAGCTGCAATTTAGGCAGGCTCTGCCCGGAATGCCCCGCCGTCCCCCTGACCTGTTTAACGCCAGAGGGGAAACGTGCTTTTGCGAAGAAGAACCCAGCTAGGGCTCTTCAGCTGTACCGAAAGCACCGTTTAAAACAAAAAATCAAGCCAAAGACAAAACTAGCAGAAATAAAGTAAAAATAAAGAGTAGTTACTCACCTGTAACAGGTGTTCTCCAGGAGCAGCAGGAATCAGTCCTCACATATGGGTGACGTCGGCGCCGACGGAGCCCCCATGCGGAGCATTTCCCCAGCTTTCTAAGAAAGCCTTTGGGAATTGCAGCGCGGTCCCCTTCCCGCCCAAGGGTGCCATCTTGCTCAGTCTGATGACATAGCTAAAAGACAGCAAAAATAAATCATATGACTGCAACTCCAAGGGGAGGAGGGAGGGTTGTGAGGACTGATTCCTGCTGCTCCTGGAGAACACCTGTTACAGTTGAGTAACTACTCTTTCTCCAGGACCAAGCAGGAAGTCAGTCCTCACATATGGGACTCCCAAGCTTAAGGCTACCGGAGACCCCAAGCTGAAAAAATGAGCTCCCTCTAGAGCGTCAGTACGTAAGGAAGGAATCTTCTCTGAGAACGCCCCCGACCGGTAGCCCAACATCAGGGCCGGAGGGTAGGAGTTGCCTAAACCTCAAAGAGATTATGGAGTACTGCCTGTCCGAAAGCACTGTCCCTGCGGGACTCCCTCTCAAGGCAGTAATGGGCCGCAAAAGTCTGGCTTGAAGACCAAGTAGCGGCCCGGCAGATGTCTGCCAACGGAACAGAGCGGAGATGAGCCACTGACGCAGCCTTCGCCCTGACACGATGAGCCGTGACTCGACCCTCTAACGAGAGGCCGGCTGCCCCGTAAGCCCAGGCGATACAGTCAGCTACCCATATAGACAAAGTACGCTTGGAGACAGGTAACCCCAACTTATTGGGGTCAAAAGAGACGAAGTGCTGAACAGCCCTCCGGTGCTCCCGCGTACGGTCAAGGTAGAAGGATAACGCCCTCCTACAGTCCAGGATATGCAGGACCATCTCAGCCCGGCTGGCATGCGGCCTGGGAAAGAAAGTCAGAAGAACCACCTCTTGATTGAGGTGGAAAGAGGAGACAACCTTAGGGAGAAACTTAGGGTGAGTCCGTAAGACTACTCTATTCCTGTAAAACCTAGTGTAAGGGGCATCAGACACTAGTGCCTGAAGCTCACTCACTCGCCTAGCAGAAGTAAGAGCTACCAGAAACAAAGTTTTCCAGGAGAGAAAACGTAGAGGACAGGTAGCCATAGGTTCAAATGGCGGACAAGTAATCCGCTGTAAGACCATATTTAAATCCCACTCAGGGGCCGGTGGACGTAAGGGAGGCTTAAGCAAGAGTAGGCCTCTGAGGAAACGAGCCACCAAAGGGTGGTTGGAAAGAGGCCTCCCTTCCACTGGCGAGTGGTGCGCTGAAAGAGCACCGAGGTGAACTCTGACAGAACTGGACTTAAGGCCTAGATTGGATAGGTAAAGCAAATATTGCAGTACTACCGGCACCAAGAAGGGATTCTCGCTGTGCTGAGTACACCATGTGGAGAATCTACGCCACTTAAGAGCGTACAATTTCCTGGTGGATTGTCTTCTAGAGGCTAAGACCACGTCTTCCACCTCTTTAGGCAGTAGTAGGGGAGCTAGAACTACCCTTTCAGCAGCCAGGCCATCAGATGAAGGGACTGGAGGTTGGGGTGTAAGAGAGATCCATGTTCCTGAGACAGGAGATCGTGTTGTATCCCCAGAGGAATAGGAGTGTCCACCGCCAGTTGTAGCAGAAGTGGGAACCACGGTTGCCTCGGCCACCTGGGGGCTATCAAAATCAGTGAGGCCCCGTCCTTGAGCACTTTGAACAGTGTTCTGGACACTAGTGGCGTGGGAGGAAACGCATATAGTAGGCCCATGGCCCACGAGATCAGAAACGCATCTGCTGCTACTCTGAGAGGATGCGGTTGTCTGGAACAGAATCTTGGGAGTTGCCGGTTCAGAGGACTGGCAAAAAGATCCATGGTCGGAAGGGCCCCATCTCAGAAAGATCTGCTGAACCACTAATGGATTCAATCTCCATTCGTGTGGTTGCAATATTCTGCTTAGTCTGTCCGCCAGGTAATTCTCCTGGCCTGGGAGGTAGACTGCTTTGAGAAGGATGCCGTGATCAACTGCCCAGGAGCACAACCTCTGTGCTTCCTGACATAGAAGGAAGGATCCTGTGCCTCCTTGCTTGTTCACATAAAACATGGCAACTTGATTGCCCGTCTGGACCAGTACAGACTGGTGAGACGTGAAGTGAGAGAAGGCTCTCAGAGCTAAGCGGATAGCTCATAGCTCTAAGAGAATGATCTGTTGCGCAGCTTCCCAAGGGGTCCAAAGACCCTGAGTACATGTCCCCTGGCAATGAGCGCCCCAACCTTGAAGAGAAGCATCGGTTGTTAGCACTTGAGAGTGTGGAGGTGTCTGAAAAAACACCCCGAGCACTAGATTTGGAAGATGCAGCCACCATCGGAGAGAGGAGGCAAGCAGTGTGGATACTCTCACTTTGTCTGAAAGACTCCCCATGGCCTGATGCCACTGAGTTCTGAGATTCCACTGAGCAGGCCTCATATGCAGGCGGGCATTGGGGGTTACATGAACCGTGGAAGCCATATGGCCGAGGAGCCGCAGGAATTGCCTGGCAGAGACCAGGGAATTGCTGTGGAACTGCCTGGCTATATCCATCAATCTGTGGGCTCTGTCCACGGGTAGAAAAGCCTTCGCCTGAATGGTGTCCAGTCTTGCCCCTATGAACTCCATGTTCTGGGACGGGAGCAAAGTGGACTTTGCAAAATTTATGACAAACCCCAAGTGCTAAAAGAGAGCAACAGTGCGAAGAGTGGCTTGACTGGCCTCTTGTGAAGACTGGCCCCTTATGAGCCAGTTGTCCAGGTATGGGAACACAAAAAGGCCTTGAAGCCGCAGGTAGGCTGCCACCACCGCCAGGCACTTTGTGAACACCCTGGGGGCAGAGGTTAGGCCAAAGGGCAGTACTCTGTACTGGTAGTGGTTTCCCCCCACAACAAATCAGAGATTGTGTCTGTGGTCTGGATGAATGAGGATGTGCGTATACGCATCTTTTAGATCTAAGGAGCATAGCCAGTCTCCCTGCTGGAGGTAGGGCAGCAGAATTCCAAGGGTGAGCATCTTGAACTTTTCCCTCTCTAGGAACTTGTTGAGGTTTCGCAAGTCTAGGATGGGTCTGAGGCCTCTTGTTCTTTTTGGTACCAGAAAGTACCTGGAATAAAAACCTTGACCTCTCAGGTGGTGGGGCACCGGTTCCACAGCCTGTTCCTTTAGCAGACTTGCTAACTCCTGTAGGAGTAAGTCCCTGTGCAGAGGGGGTCTTGGAGGCTCCCCCGGAAAATAGGAGGGAGGTACCTGGTGAAAATGAAGAAGATAGCCCTTTTGGACTATATGGAGTACCCAAGTATCTGTTGTGACAGCTGTCCACCTGTGGGCAAATAGGGCCAGCCGGCCTCCTGTGCTGATGTGAGCCAGCTGAGGAGGAGAGGCTATGCTTTTGGAGTCAAAAACCCCCGCCCTGCGGTGCAGGAGCCGGTGTTGGTGGCTTGGGGGCCTTCTGCCTACAGGGCCCATGACCCTACCCCTTGGCCTGCTGACCCTGTTGGGGAGCTGCAGAGGCCTGATAGTGAGGGTATTGTTTATAGGCAGATGTCTTCCTCGGGTAAAAGGTCTTTTTTCCCGAGCCCTTCTTCTTCTGAGAAGGGGCAGAGGTTTTCCTGGACAGCCTAGTCCGGGTCAGAGTCTCAGTCTCGAGTTCGGCAGCCTTTTCAGCCATGGGCTTGCCAAAGAGGTTTTCACCTCGGCAGGGGACATCGACCAACTTGTCCTGCACCCATGGCTCGAGGTCCGATGACTGTAGCCAAGCCTGTCGGCGGGCACCGATGCCGGCCCCGGCTACTCAGGCCGAAGCCTCAAAGCCATCATAGGCTGCTCGAGATATAAACTTCGAGCACTCTCTAATACCCATGGACAAGGCCTTGAACCTCTGCAAAGGTTCCTCGGAGAGACCAGCAGAGAACCCGGCAATCTCTTTTGCCAGGTCTCGAAGCTACATGCCCATGTACAGCTGGTATGTCTGGATACGGCAAGCAAGCATAGAGCCCTGGAAGTACTTCTTACCGAGGGCATCCAGGTTCCGGGCCTCCCGGCTGGGAGGCACTGAGGAGTACATCTTCTGACTTTTCAGACGATGCATGGCCAATTCCACAACCATGGAGTGGTGCGGTAATTGTGCCTTTTGGAACCCGGGGCTCTTGCAGACTCGATAGATGGAATCGACCCGCTTGCTTAACACCGGCATCGAGGCCAGGGTCTCCCACATGCGGAAGAGCAGCCGCTCCAGCATCAGAGGAACCGGTACAGTAAAGGCCTCCTTTGGGGGAGAGTCATACTGGAGGGCCTCGAGCTCTTTGGCTCGAGGCTCCTCCTCGGGGTCCGCGGGGAATGCCAAGGCCTTGGCCATATCCCGCACGAAGTCCGAGAACCGAGTATCCTCCGGTGGGGATAGTCTCCAAGGTTCGGAATCCGGTGAGTCCGATGGGACACACCGAGTCCGAAAGGTGTCGGGTGACTCCTCATCCTCCGTCTCCCAGCCCAACTCCTCGGAGGAGGAATCGAGCGGTTCCGGTCGGGCAGGCACCAATGCCCTCCGCCCCGACGCCGAGGGTACTGGCGTCGATGACCTCGGTCCCGAACGGGAGGCCAAGGGAGACCTTGGCCAAGGATCGACTCGAGCTCGCATGGACTCAAGGATCGGCTCGGCCTCCGGGGTCGACTTGGACGTCAATGTCCCGGTGGTCGGGGCAGATGCACCGGTGAGACCGGCGATCAGTGTTCATGTTCATGTTCATTTATTTGATTGACCGCCCTTCATTAATAGGCAGAGCGGTTTACAATAAAAATTACAAACGAAAGGCGCAAGGCCAGAAATTAGAAAGGAAGTTACATATTGGATAGGAGAGAAAAGCGAGAACAAAAACAGGGAGGGGAAAGGAAGCGGCAAGAGGATCAAGGCTCGTGAGGGGGAAGGTCAAAGGCAAGGGAGAACAAATGAGTTTTAAGGGAGCGCTTGAAGGTGGGGTAGTGAGGTTCAAGACGGAGAGGTGGGGGAAGGGAGTTCCATAGAGCAGGACCAATAAAAAAGAAAGCTGAAGATCGTGTGGACTGCAGATGGGCATGTGAGGGGGATGGCAGTACTAGTCGGTTGAGATGGAAAGAGCGAGGAGTGTGGCGGGGAGTGTGAAAACGGAGAAGATCAGCCAGGTACTGGGGGGTAGAGGTGTGGAGCACCTTGTGAACTAGTGTGAGAAGTTTAAAGTGGATGCGAAAGGAAATAGGGAGCCAGTGAAGTTGGAAAAGAAGGGGAGTGACGTGATCCCGAGGAGAAGAGTGGGTGACAAGACGGGCAGCAGTGTTTTGGATGCGTTGCAGTCGTGAAAGTTGCAGTTTAGAGATACCGGAGAGAATGGAATTGGAGAAGTCAATGCGGGAGATAACAAGGGTCAGTAACAGAGTAGTTAAGGCAGAGGGAGAAAGGAAAGGACGGATAGCGCGAATCTGACGAAGGTGAAAGAAAGAAAGTCTAGAGACGTGAGAGACATGTGCTGAGAAGGAGAGATCGGAATCAAAAAGAACCCCAAGATAACGAAAGGTGGAAACTAGCGAAATGGGTGCATTAGGGAAGGATGGAGCCAGGGAAGGAGGGTGGTGACCATGGGAGAACCATATAGCTATAGTCTTTGAGAGGTTAAGATGCAAACAATTTTGTGTCAACCAGTCTGAAACAGCAGCTAAACAGGTATTCAGAGGAGCTAAGTCAGGGGAGACAGGGGAGGTGTGATGGAGGAGGAGAATATCATCGGCGTAAAAAAAGGCTGTGATTCCGAATTGTTGAATGAGCAGAGTAAGAGGAGTGAGAAAGAGATTGAAGAGAAGGGGGGCCAGCACAGAGCCTTGAGGGACACCACAAACAAGAGGGAAAGGTTCGGAGGGGGAGTGTGACGAAGACGACGGCAGAACAGCAGCAGAGCAGGAAAAAAGAAAGGAATGAAACCAGTGTAAAACAGTACTGCGAAGACCGGCATCGTGTAAGCGGGACAGAAGAAGGGAGTGGTCAACCAGATCGAAGGCAGCGGAGAGGTCAAGTGCAACCGCCACCGAAAAGTGCCCGCTGCTGTTCCATGAAGGCAGCCAAGCTGCTCTCCAAGGCCGTCAACCTGAGTCCAAGCTCAGGAGACTCAGCAGCCCCCGACTCGGGCCCCGACGGCGTCGGGCCCGACATCGGCTCCCCTGGAGGAGAGTCCATGAGGACTACAGTACTCACGTGCCCAGGAGACTCCATCTCGAGAGGAGGTTGTTTTGCAGGCCTCTCCGACTCCGAAGACCAGGGACGGCGGTCGGGGCTATGCGACTTGGCCCTCGAGGAACCATGTGCGTCCTCCGACGCCGCCCTCGTGGGTTTCTTCTTCCTGCGCTGCTCCCGCGAGGGGGACCCCCGCTCAGAGGAACCCCGACGCTGCTCGGGGCCGGAGTCCCGAGATGTTGAGGCCTCTGACGAAGTCCGGGCCCGTCCGGACGCGGAGTCAGAGAAGATTCTTTCTTTTTGGTGCTGCCGACTCCTCAACGCCTTCGAGGACATTTTCCCACACGGACCACAGATCAACGGGTCATGATCGGGTCCAAGGCAGCGGAGGCAGCAGTCATGTATTTCGGTGAGAGACATAAGTTTCTTACACCGATCACACTTTTTAAACCTGCTGGCAGCCATCGGGGAAAAAGGGCCCCTGCGAGGTCGAAAGACAGGGCTGCCAGTGAAAAAATAAAATGGCGGGAACGCTAGTCACTAAGGACAAAAACCGAAAAGAAGAGAGTGGGCTCGATACCGGCGTATCGGGCCCAGGCGGGAAAAGGATCCGGCGTCGAACCGAAGAAAGAAGACAAAAACCAGGGTAATCAACTTTTTCCTCGGCGAAAAACGAACTACGTCCGTCAGGCTCCGCGGAAAAAAGAAGACTGAGCAAGATGGCACCCTTGGGCGGGAAGGGGACCGTGCATGCGCGCTGCAATTCCCAAAGGCTTTCTTAGAAAGCTGGGGAAATGCTCCGCACAGGGGCTCCATCGGCGCCCACGTCACCCATATGTGAGGACTGAATTTCTGCTTGGTCCTGGAGAAAGTAACAGTTCTTCTCTTTCTTCTTCTATCTCCGGGAGCCAGACAACCAACGTCTCCTTCAGCTGCTGAGGACTAAAAGACCGAGGTTCGGACAGCAGGGGAACCAGATGCCTGCTTCAGCAAAACTTCAGTTTTTGTCAGTCCTCAGCTGCTGGAGAAGGTTGCCAACCCTCAAGTGCCTGGACTGGCCCGGAGAGACGAAGAGGAAATGCAGATTCTGCTCTCTCCCCCCTCCTTGGATTGCTGCTAGAACTCTACGCATATTTTTTGTAACATATCTCCCCCTAACAAATCCCACTTGATCTTCATGGATTAAGTTGGGCAGATAGGGTGCCAATTTCTCCAACATAATTTTTGCTAAGATTTTTACATCCACATTTAGTAATGAGATAGGTCGGTAAGAGCTCGGTAACATAGGGTCTCTACCTGGCTTGGGAATGACTGTGATTACAGTCTGATTCTGTTCATATGGAAACCTCTTCCTCTTAACTAATTCCGAGAAATATTCTACCATGTCCGGTGCAACCCATTTTCTCATTAATTTATAGAACTCCCCTCTGAAACCATCCGGTCCCAGAGCCCAACATGTTGGCACTGTCTTAATTACGTTTATTACCGCCATAACTGCTATTGGTGCATTAAGGGCTGCACTCTGCATGTCATTTAAGCACGGCAACCTAACCGTTTCCAAAAAAGCCTTCATCTTTTCCTCTACATCCGTCCCTTCAGCTTCATATAATTGCTGGTAATATTGCCAAAAAATCTCCTCCATTTTATCTTGCGTCCTGTGAACCTGACCATCTTGATCCCGGAGAGCCCCTATTTGTTGCTGCCCCCTACTTCCCTTTATCAACAGAGACAATAACCTACCTGATTTATTCCTATCACAGATCTATCTATTTTCAGAAAAGCACTCAAATCCCACCTTTTCCCCCATTATTACTAGACCATCCAACCAATCTCGATCACTACCCAAACTAAGAATAATCCTGTCGTGTATATACGTGTAAATACTCATGTAAATAGTTACATTAATAGATCCCCTTGTTTTATCCAAGTACTCTGACCTGTTCTAAAACCAAACAGTTTGTTGTTCTGGTCTGTTGTTATACTGTGAACCGCGCTGATGCTGAATAGAGCGGTATATAAGAGCCTTAATAAATAATAATAAATAAAATAAATAAATAAATTCCCAAATCTGTGTAGCCTATATTTATAAAACAATATAGAGTTTGTAGCCCTATTCTGGAATATTGTATTAACTTCTGTCTGTAACTTAGTCACAATCATCTTATTTCCAGCTGTAGGATTAACCACATACCTTCTCCTAGCCCTGCATAGATCGTTCTCTAGCTTTAATAGATATTGTCGTGCCCTCTTCTTCTGCGTAGCAACATAGCCAATAATGTTTCCCCTTACCACCACCTTGGCCATTTCCCAGAACAGGATGGGATTATCCCTATGATTTTGGTTATCATGCACAAATTCCTCCCATCACGCTTGCATATAGAGCCCAAATTCCCTGTCCTTAGCCAATTGCAAGGGATACCTCCATTGAAATCCCCTTGTACTGGACTCCCAATTCAAGTTCATCCAAATCATGGCATGATCCGACAGCATTATAGGTCCAATTTCGGTGTGAATGACTCTGTCAAACCAACCGGCTGGACCGATCAAATAATCGATCCTTGATCCTGTACTATGTGCTCTGGAGATGTGAGTGTAGTCACGATCTAGTGGATGCATGTTTCTCCTGTAATCAATTATTTTATTTATTTATTTATTTAACATTTCTTCTATACCGCGCTATTAAAATCAGCGCGGTGTACATTGAACAAAACATACTGCAATGCATACAGGCAACATTGAGTTTACAAAGAACATGGAAAAATAACACATGGGATAACCGGGAGAACTATGTACAGGTTAACTTTAAACTATATACTTTAAACTATATACTTTAAACTCATACCTGTCACAGATGCCATGAAGCCATTGCGCTCCTTTATCAACGGTACGCCTCACCGGCCCAGATCTATCCATAGACTCCTCCAATACACAATTAAAGTCCCCTCCCATTATTATAGGTAAGTGTCCAATTTCCTCAAAGTATTTGGATATTTTCTCATAGAAGTTAACGTCGTACACATTAGGTGCATAAACATTGATCAATACCACTTTCTGCTTGTCCAGTTGACCTATCATCACTATATATCTTCCTCCTGGATCCGGGATACTCCGCTCTACCACAAAATCAAGCTGCTTATGAAACAGGATTACTATCCCTGAAGACGCTCCCTGAACCTCACCTACCCACCATCTCTTTAACTTCCCGTGTTCTAAGCAGTTTGGTGCGTCTCTTTTAAGAATGCGATATCCACGTTCTTATCCCGCAATGCCCTCAGTATTTTACGACCACACACATTCCAAGACACTATTCGCAGCTTTTTTGTATTACTCATTCTTGAATACTGGAGACACTTTACATTGTGCTGCATCCATCCCAGTTCGCAAATAGAAGCCCCCCCCCCCCCAGCCAGAGCTCCAATTTCCTCTCCCCTCCACTACACCATAGTACCCATCCACCCAAGATACTGGACTTTCATCTCCCCATTGTGAAGCTTCTGTCCCCTTCTGCTTATACTTTTGTATTTCAGCTTTATCTCCCCCTTCCCCCCACCCATCCCTCTCTAACCCACCCTATCCTTCTCTGCTCCATTATGGATCCCTCCTCGAAGGTTACTAATGCGTGGAGTCCAACCCCCCTCTTTGACCTTACCCCTAGCTTTCTAACTGTACCTCCTTACCTCCCCCACTCCCTTGAGTTCCCCTCCTCATCTGCCAGCCCACCCAACTTTCCTACCATATATACCGTAAATAATACTCTACTTTAAAATATAATAAAGTCTGCCCTCACTCCCGTAAGTAGTCCAAGAAAGGCATATCTCTCCTCCAGTACACGGAAAATTGACCCATAATCCAACAAATTAACATTGAACGATTTAAACAATTTAAATCTGCCCCTATACATTGTGGTACACTTAAGGTTAAGCAATCTCTCCTTCTTTATCTAGTGTATTTTGGTTTATACATTCGAGAATTACTGTCCCCTTTTCCCTCTTCATCCTCCCCTCCAGCAATTGGTATCACAGACTTCACTTGAATGTTCAAACCTAAACATTGAAAACCAAATCATTAAACTTTAACATACAACAGTACCAATCCATCACATTTGTTCCCATAAGTACTCGTCCCAGGTTGAGTTCCCAAGCATTTTAATTTTAACATTTTAACATTTTTGTTATTCGTCAACTAGTTTTGATGTTCTCCCAGTGTAGGGATATCTTCCTCTGATCATGTGCCCTTCTTGTTCACATGTACCAGTGTCACTCAGATCGGCCGAGGTCGCACTTCCTTCCACGCCACCTCTCTCACTACTCACTTCCCGGTTTGATCCTGCTTACGCTAGTAATCGTCCTATTCAGGACCTTGGTCTTCCACAAGTAGCGTACTAAGAAAAGATCTGGCTGCCTTTGGGGATGTAAAGTAATGCTGTTGTTTCTGGTAATCCACCTTCAAACGAGTGGGTATAGTAGTGCAAATTTCAATCCTTTTTTGATTAGGAGACCACATACCTCCGAATATTCTCATGTGCTGGTTAACCGCCACAGAGTAATCCTGAAAGACCAGCATCTTTCCTTGCCCAGGACCAGGACCTCCATTGTCTCTCTGGGCTGTTGCCGCACGCAGTATGGCCTCTTTTTGAGCAAAGTTCAAGAAGCGTGCTATTACCACTCGCGGCCTGCGTGATCCCTCTTTCCACTGGCCCAGTCTATGTGCTCATTCAATAATAATGGGTCCGGTCTCCACACTGATCTTATAGTTCCTTCGCAAACATTTTTCCAAATAGCCCCTTAATTCTGTATGAGTGATTGCTTCAACAATGCCTACAAACTGAAGATTTTTCCGCCTTCCTCTGTTCTCTAAGTCATCAATTTTCTCTCCTTGCTGCTTAATGACTTCCTCCATCTTCTTAATTGCCTGGTCCTGCGTGGCTTGTACATCTTCCAGGTTAGAGATACGGCTCCCTGCTTGTTCAATTTGAGGCCCAATATCCTTGACTGCTTGGCTCACCTGCTGCAATGCATCGTAAATATCCTGGAATTTTTTCTCCAATGCAGCCACCACCGCCGCCGAGACCTCCTCCACCATTCCGGCACCTTGCGCAGCTCCACTGGTCCCTGCCATGGGTTCAGCCATCTTAGGTTCCCCTGTGCAACCTTTTTCCTTGCGTGCTGGTTTTTCAGCCATTTAACAGAGCTTTAACTGTCCGAGTGACACCTTCTCTCTCCCACACCTACCCGGATCTGATCGGTGTGTCTATGGTGAGGATAGCACTCAATTTTGCGAAAAAGCAAATTAAGTAAGCTGGAAGCTCCGGAGCTAAATATTCTCGTGCCTGTGTCGCTCACCGTGCCATGTGAACCCGAGGCTCTATCAAGACTCTGAACACTTTACAAAAGTCAGCCAGCACCACACTCAAGAAGATCTGGATTATTGAAAGTCAAATGAAGAGGTTCCCTCCTTTACCCACAAGATGGTGCTCTTTATTAACTAATTAAAGCAAAGCAGCAGAGGATCTCATACAGATGCAGGCAGCAGGAGAAGTTGATCACAGCACTGAACTGATTTCAGTTTTCCATCAGGTTCACCACTCAACGTGCTCAGATCAGCACTCGGCAATCTATTGCAGTCACTGGAGATATCTTCCTCTTCCTCTCTCAGCATGGAACGCAGGACCCTTCATGCGTTTCACCACCGCATGGCAATGGCCGTCACAGCCCAACTACCGATTCCACCTCTAAGCATCAGATCTGCAACTTAGACGCTCCTGCAGGCAACTCCCACATCTCTCATCATCTGGCTCACCTCCAATGTCAACGATCACCTCCGCTTCACCAACACACAGGCACGATTTTGGATGCTTCGGTTCTCTCCCTGCTCTCTGATGCCAGTAAGACGGGTTAACTACATCTGCTTAGCTCCATCAGGTCCCAATCAAAATTCAGAGGAGGGTACACAGGGCACTTAGGGCAGGAGACGCTCCAGAGGTCACATCCTTCTAACTGATATTGGCAGCAGCATAAGGGGGGATCACAGCAACCGCAGCTCTCCGTTCAGCATTTGTAGAGGCTCAGAAGCGCCGATCACTCGCGCGAGTGAATCAGGTCCACACTCCAGTGCCTCAGAAGCCCCAGAAAGCCATTTTTAACAGTTTTATTGCCTTTTTTAAATTTCTGTGTCTTAGTTTACCCTGTAGCTTCATTGCGTGTCCTCTAGTCATTCTATATTATGACGTAAACAATCGATCTACCTTTACCTATTCCACTCCATTCATTAGTTTATAGGCCTCTATCATATCTCCCATCAGCCGTCTCTTTTCCAGATTAAAGAGCCCTAACCTTTTTAGCCTCTCTTCATAGGGGTATCCTTCCATCCCCTTTACCATTTTGGTGATTCTTCTCTGTGGCTTTTCTAATAACGCAATATCCTTTTTAAGATACGGCGACCAGAATTGCACACAATATTCAAGGCGAGGTCGCACCATGGAACGATACGGAGGCATTTTAATATCCTTTATTTTATTTTCCATTCCTTTCCTTATAATACATAGCATTCTATTTGCAATGTAGGGGTTTTCCAAATGGATGCCTGAAGATCAGAGGATATGGTGGACTGGTAAGGCTATTACTTCCTTGGGGGCACTTCAAGCTCTGAGGATGGACTGAAAGTCCTGTTTATTAGTTGGGGTCTGGGAATCACTGAGGGTGAGCAATTGTGAGATCTTTTGCATAAATTTGGGATATGAGGATTCTTCAGTGAGTCCCTGGCCTTATAGGAGAGGGGATATGTTCTCGCCAGCTACAGTGAAAGCCATGTCCGAGCTGTGGGAATAGGGTGCACGCAGAATGGAGCATGTTTCATCTTCTAGGGGTGGAGTGATATGCCAGTCAACCAAGGAGGGAGATCTAGATTGGTGTGTCTGCAGGTGTCTGAGGCACAGCAGTGAGAGAGGTAGTCTCATGTGAGGAGCACAGTTGGTCCTCTCATGGATGGGTAGCCTGTAAAATGGCTGTGTGGTCATGCACAAATCTCCTGAATGAGGAGGTGAGGCTAGAGTTAGGATTGGGGAGCCCTTTGGCAAGAGAACAGGCATGTTGAATTCCTGGGTCCTGTTCTTTACTGGGGGATCCCATGTCATGTGGCGTTTAAGGCTGCTACTCTCTTACTTGCTGAAACGGTTAAGCTGCCATTGCTTCCTCCAAGAACAGTTCATGTGCTGAGCTGTTTGGAGTGCGTAGTTTTCACTTTTGTTTTTGATACCATGGTCCCCAGTTAAACTTCAGCCTGTAAAAGCCTGAGCATATGGCCTGTTGGGTCCAGGGAGAGGGGGTAGAGCTACGAAAATGAGTCTTCAGGCTCTGGGCTGCACAGTGTGAAGCTAGCACTAGAAATAAGTCTGTCTCTGGTCACATAGCTACCCCGTTTGTTCCAAATCATGTCTGGTCTGGGCCCAATGGAACAGAGTAGGGGGGTGGAGCACTAAGGAGCTGCAGCCATGGCCAAATGTTTATGTTTATTTTATTTGATAAACCGCCTTTCTGGAACAACCAAAGCGGTGTACAAAGTACAAACAAACAGGAAAGGGCTCAAGGCCAGTGAAATGACTGATGTCAGCAGGCTGTGGTGCTAGACGGCTGGTGCCACAGAGAGCCATGGTAAAATAAGAATTTCCGCTGAGAAAAAAGTTGAGTTTGCTGCAGCAATACTGTCTGGTTTTAGTGGTGGTTGTTTTCAGCTTGTTATTCTGTTTTGGTTAAAAGCCAACGGAGGGGAGAACCACCGCTGAACTCAGCTACAGTCTGAAGAAACTGAGGAGACAAAGCAGGACAGCAGGGTGGGAAGGCGCATGCATGCTTAGAGATGTTCAGATGACTTCTTTGAGCTAGGGGAGAGCCCAGCACTACAGCTCCATTGTGGACAGCATCTATAGAGTGTCCCTGCATTCCCTGGTTGTCTCCGGAGAAAAACAGTAGCTGAAAGGTAAAGGTGGGAAGTGTAAAGAACATCAGAATGCCATTCCCATGGGAGGGAGGAGCGGCCTAGTGGTTAGGACACGGTACCTCATGCCGGAGGGCCAGGGGTTCAAGTCCCACTTGGGGACAGCAATCTCAAGCCGGAGGGACTGGGGTATCTAGTCCTATAGGCACTCCCTGTGGCCTTGGGCAAGCTACTTAACCCTCCACTGCCTCAGGTACACATAGACTGTGAGCCCTTTGGGGACAAGGGAATGTATTCAGTAACTGTCTGTAGAGATTACATAATGTAAACCGCTTTGATTGAAGGATAAGGCGGTATAGAAAATTGGTTAAATAAATAAATTACCTTTCTCTGGTGAGTGAATATCATCACAGATGTGAAGGTCCAGGTGAGAGATGAATAAATGATGTGACGTTTCCTTAACATCAAAATCATTGAAGAGTTTTACGATTGCCACATTTGGGTCCACTGTTGCTGCTGGCTGCTGGGTTCTCACCTGTTGAGAGCTGGGAGCTGGAACACAGCTCTGCAGAGGAGTTACATTAGGATTTCAGAGGCGTACAACTATTTGCATTTAACTCATGTTTTTTCAGTGGTAACTCATTAGGATCAGATTTTAGTATGTTCAGGGCACATCCCCCACCCTGCCCTGCCCACCCTCTTTTGCTTTCGAGCATGCTTTAAGTGTGGTTTACCATGCATGCCACACAATGCACTGAGCCTGTAATGTAAACATTACTAGAACAGTAACAATTTAATGTAAGAAGAAAATTACTTGGGTATTTAATCCAACTGCTTTGCAACAGATACACCTATGCAGGGCTGGTGTTACCTTTTTTGCTGCCTTGTGTGAGTGATAGCTGTGAGGCGGCCCCCACCCCCACCCCATGAATACCATTGGAGCCCTTCACAAACTTCTCTTTTGTCCCAAGATTAAACTTTTCTGTGTTAGTCTAGAGTAGACAGGTGGCACCAGGGGCTCTCAACCCAGTTATTGGGATATACCTAGCCAGTCAGGTTTTCAGGAGATCACTCTCATGCATGTTCATTGTGCTTATCCTGGCTAGGTGTGTCCCAAGGACTAGGTTGAGAACCAGTTATACACTAATCAGTTTACTGAAGCTAATGCCTCAATAAATTGGAAACTCTAAAAGGTATCACATGGCTCTGATTTTTGTCTTAACAATAATTTAATAAGTGTATGAGCTGTAGTACTGGTACCCTGTGGCCTGTTCTGAACCAAAGCCAGAACCAAACAAGACGGATTCCTGCTACAAGAAAGTTCTGCTGGATTTCATGCCTCAGCCCTGCTGACTTTCAAGAAACTGCTTGCCAGGTATTTATATGTATGCATACAGAAAACTATTGTTTCTGGTTCTGCCCACATGCAACACCACCTGCTTCTCTGGTCTTTATCATCCACAGATGGTTCTACTGGCCTTGGGCACCTGCAACAATGTCTGAAACTGCATACCGTTATCTTCTGCCTTTCATCTCTCACTACAAATGCTTTGTCTGTAGGATGACTACCTCCTGATTCGCTGAGACGCCTCGCAGTGTCTCATGCCAACCAATCACCAAAAGGTGATAAGGACTCATCACAAAGAATATTATAGTATGCACAGAAGAACTTGCGCGCCATTTCGTGCCTTCTGCCTTCCTTGCTGTTTCTGCAAAGACAGATACACACTGTAGGGCTCATTCTGTTCCAGACGTAGATCCCCTCTATACATCCGGTCTGAACCGGACGTACAGAAGGATTGCAATTCTGATCCTGCGAGATCAGAATCGCGATCAGTCATGTACGTACAGGCCAGGACTGCGATTCAGTCCAGCCTGCACATACACGACCTGCCCGACTAACTCAGTCAGGGCTTTTAAATGGAGCCGTGGCTCCATTTAAAAGCCGCGATGCTGACCGCCAGATAAAAGTGTTCATTCCCCGCACCCCAACCCCTGATCTGGCCTCCTAAGGCCAGTGCTGGGCTGCGGGGAATGTCCTCCGGCTCCCTCTGCCCCATCCGTGCCCTGGCAGTACAAAATAAAATCATCCAGGGAAGTTATTCCACCTCGGAGGTGGAAGAACTTCCCCGTATATGTCGCTGCCCCGACATTAGAATCAGCCCTGTATATACAGGGCCGGTGACCGCCCAGACTCCACCCCCGAGCTGCCCCTTCCCTGCCCTCATCTAACTTCCCCGCACAACCAGCGGGTAAATTAGATGTGGCCGGAGAAGGCACAAATAGCGGGAATGGGTGTCCAATTGGGACATCCATCCCTGCTATTCAGAGCACAGAATCGGGTCCTGTGTGTATAAGGCTGTTCCACTAAATAAGACTCCCACAGATACCTAAGGTTCTGCGTTCTCATGTGGCTTACCTCCAAACGGCTAGAGCCAGCGTTATCTAGCCTAGCTGCCTCTTTTGGACTTCGTGCTGTTTCAGAGACTGCCTCAAACCCCAGCTGCAGCTGTCCAACTGGCAAAGCTAAGGTACTGGCTTTATGTCTCCCCCAGAAGATGGTTTTTAGTCAGATAGCTGTTTCTGTACTTTTCCTAAGTGTAAAGCGTGCCCGAAGACCTCTGGTTGCTAATCAGTGATTTATTTATTTATTTATTTATATTCTCTTATATACCGCGCTATTCTGCATCAGTGCGGTTTACATTTTGCATAATTGTAATCATAGTGCTGCTACAACTTACTACCTCATATCTCTAATTCTCTCTCTCTCTCTCTACACACACACAGACTTGGATTGTTTACGTTATCAGAATATAGAAAGACTAGGGGACATGCAATGAAGTTACAGGGTAAACTATTTAAGACTAATAAAAGAAAATATTTTTTCACTCAACGTGTAATCGAACTCTGGAATTTGTTACCGGAGGATGTAGTAAAGGCTGTTAGTGTAGCTGGGTTTAAAAAAGGTTTGGACAAGTTCCTGGAGGAAAGGTCCATAAACCATTATTAAGAAGGGACCCAGGATATCACTGCTTGACCCAATACAAGCATTGTGGGACCTGTGTCTTTTGGGGAAACTGCTAGGTACGTATGACCTAGATTGGCCACTGTTGGAAACAGGATACTGGGCTTGATGGACCTTGGTCTGACCCAGTATGGCATATCTTATGTGCTCTTTCAAGGCTCATTTGCCAGAAAGTCTTACCAAACCCTAGGCAGGGAAGCAGTAGATTCCCCTAGACATAACAGAGCATACCTTATTTTGTTTTGCTGCTAATACTCCCTACAGAGTGTCTGATCATCATTTACATCTGCAGTGGAGTTACAGAAGGGATATCAGATTTCTACAAGAGTTTTATCCAAACTATAGCCAACCTGTCATAACATAATACTAAGATAAAGTCCTCTCAACAGACTTGCTGTCGAGGATTCAAATTCTTTGTACCATCCCTCTGTAACACCTTACCAGATGCCGTAAGAAACATCACCGACCCCTTCTCCTTCCCAAAACACCTAAAGACCCTCCTTTTTACTGACCACTATGTACCAACTACTCAACCTCTCCCCCGACAATGACCCAAAGTATAGTTTTGGCACTATGCCACAATTATCTCTTGTAAATAAGCTAAATTATTACCAGCTCAGTTTGTATATATAGTTCTTTATTGTTCTATGTAACAGAGAATTTGTTCAATGTAAACCGCTTTGACCAGGTGAAAATCGATATATAAACCCAGTTAAATAAATAATGTTAGGATTCACTCAACACAAATCCTGCCTTTAAAAAGGCAGTATTACAAATATTAAACCAATATATCTTAGAGAGAGCATAGTAACTCTCCTGTAACAGGTGATCTCCGGGAACAGCAGGAATTTAGTCTTCACATACGGATAACGTCAGTACCGACAGAGCCCACATGGGAATGCTCCCCAGCATCCAACAGGAAAGCTTTTGGGAGCATCCCACTGTGCCTGTGTTGCTGCCTTTCCGCCTTTGAGACTCTCCTTCTTCAGCTGAGTTTGTAGCTGAGATAAAAGGAGAGAATACAGAGAGTGAAAATAGTGCGGTATATAAGAATTGTTAAATAAATAAAATAAATAAATAAATATAACTCCTAGGGGAGGAGGGTGGGTTGTGAAGACTAAATTCCTGCTATTCCCAGAGATCACCTGTTACAGGTAACTTCGCTATCTCCAGGAACAAGCAGGAATGTAGTCTTCACATACGGGACTCCCTAGCTCCCAGATGTCAGAGGAAGGTCCCCAGAATCGGTAGACTTGCTTCAGAGCAGACCTCAAGAGGGCATGGATCTTTAATGACATCTGGCATCGAAATTCCGGGATGGAGGGTAGGAGTTAACCTAAGTCTGGAAGAGGTGTTGGAGTACAGCCTGACCAAACATGGCATCCCGGTGGGAGTCCCTGTCCAGACAGTAATGTGCAGCAAAGGTATGCATGGATGACCAGGTGGCTGCTTTGCAGATTTCATCAATGGCAACAGAACGTAGGTTTGCCGTGGAGGCAGCCATGGCATGAACATTATGGGGCAGTGACATGACCTTCAAGGGATAGTCCTGCTTTGGCATAAGCAAATAAGATGCAATCTGCTATCCATTTAGAAGGAGTACATTTGGATACTGGCAATCCGAAATGACTGGGATCAAAGGAGATGAATAATTGAGAGCTCTTATGGTGCTCACCTGTCCTTTGAAGATAGAATGCCAAGGACAGCTGAGCACCATAAGAGCTCTCAAGCATATGGAGGGTTGCCTCTGTCCTAGAGGAATGAGGTCTAGGGAAGAAAACAGGCAGGTAGATTGACTGATTCAAGTGGAAAGAAGACATGACTTTGGGCATGAAATGAGAATGAGTCCTAAGGACCACCTTATCATGGTGGAAGAGTGTATAAGGCGGGTCAGCAACCAAGGCCTGGAGCTCACTAATATGTCTAGCTGAAGTGAGTGCAACAAGGAAGATGACCGTCCAAGAGAGAAACTTTAGTGAGGTTGTGGCTAAAGGTTCAAAGAGCGGCTTAAGGAGCTGACCTAAGACAATATTAAGATCCCATGCACCCGGTGGTGGCTTGATGGGGGGCTTGATTAATAATAGCTCTCTCATGAAATGTGTTACAAGCAGTTGTAAAGAAATGGGCTGCCCATCCAAGGAATGATGCAGCAATTGCACTGAGGTGAACTCTCACAGAATTAAACTTGAGACCAGAGGATGAAAGATGGAGGAGATACTGAAGGAGAGCCTCCACCGGAGCTGAGAAGGGGTTAAGATCCCTTTGGGTACACCAAGTGGAGTACCTATACCACTTAAAGTCATAGGAACGTCTGGTAGATAGTTTCCTGGAGGCTAGTAGGATGTGCTTTACTTCCTGAGGAAGATTGAGACCCTGCAAGTCTACGCTTTCAGCAGCCAAGCCATGAATTGGAGAGACTGCGGGTTGGGATGGAGTAGCGTCCCCTCTTCCTGTGAGAGAAGGTCGGGGGCTGATCCGAGACTGAGAGGGCGAGTCTGTGAGAGAAGCAGCAGAAGAGGAAACCATGGTTGACATGCCAGCATGGGGCTATGAGCATCATTTGGACTCTGTCCGCTTGAATCTTGAAAAGCGTTTTGGGAATCAGAGGTAGGGAGGAAAGGTATACAGGAAATCCTGACCCAGTGAATGTGCAAAGCATTGACCTGCTGGCAACTGGACATTGGGATTCTGGTGCAAAACCGAGGTAGTTTGGCATTCTGTAGAGTGGCAAAAGCATAGTAACTCACCTGTAACAGGTGTTTTCCGGGGACAGCAAGAATCAGTCCTCATACATATGGGTGATGTCAACGGAGCCCGCACGGAGCAAATCCCCAGATTTTAAAGAAAGCCTTTGGGAATTGCCACCAAGCATGTGCGGTCCCCTTCCCGCCCAAGGGTGCCATCTTGCTCAGTCAAATGACATAGCTAAAAATGAAGAAAACTCCGTGATCTGACCACAATACCATGGCTCTTTAGGTCTCTGGTCCATCAAGCAGTGATAGACAGGCAGAGAGTAATACATAATACAATCACACACATAGTGCTATTTTCTTTGAGCTCAGAGGGAAGACGGCAACAGACGGTCTATGGACACGCATAGTTCCACGCCTGCCGAATTCAAATTCTTCCTTCTAAAAAGCTCCTTTTTATTAGAGAAAAAAGAGGAAGTAACAGTCATTTATTATAACCATGAAATAACACAAGGTGTCGCCAAAGTTCTTTTTACAGAGTAAGATCTGATTACAGTATATTAGATGAAATTTATAATTGCAAAAGTTGCAAAAATTATGTTGTGTCAGCAGGGACTTCCAGTTGACTGTACAATGAACTTTATGCTTGCACAGTTCATAGCCTATGTTCTTTTTGCTTGCGTTAACACTGTTCCATCTATTTTAAAGACGGTTACAGAGAACTCATGATCATGACATCCTATTCTATTTAAAAGGAAGTAGGTGAAAAGTCAAACTTCTAAACACATTTTGTATCAAGAAATTCATCCATCTTCAATTACATATTGGAGATTCTGGTATCCCTTTATCTGTCCATCTCTACAAAAAAGACGGCAAAAAATAAAGAAGATAGGACTGCAACTCCAAGGGGAGGAGAGAGGAGTTGTGAGGACTGATTCCTGCTGTCCCCGGAGAACACCTGTTACAAGTGAGCAACTACGCTTTCTCTGGGAACAAGCAGGAAGTCAGTCCTCACATATGGGACTCCCCAGCTACAGGCTACCATGAACCTATAGCCAAAAAAGGCTCCCTCTTTGAGAGCCGCAAGCAGCCGCAAGGAAAATAGGACCTGCGTCCAAGGAAAGTAGCACTCTGGTAGCCTGAACACAGAAAGGTTGGAGGGCAGGAGTTGCCTAGACTCCGAAAAGATTATGGAGTACAGTCTGGCCGAAGGTACTGTCCCATCGGGATTCCCTATCCAGGCAGTAGTGAGCTGCGAAGGTATGAACCGAAGACCAGGTGGGGCCTGGCAGATGTCTGCCAGAGGAATAGAGCGCAGGTGAGCCACTGATGCCGCCATGGCCCTGACCCTATGAGCCGTAACACGGCCTTCCAGCGGAAGCCTCGTTTCCTCATAAGCCTGGGAAATACAGTCCGCCACCTATGTGGACAGCGTACGCTTGATCACCGCCTCCTCCAGCTTACTGGGGTCGTAGGAAACAAAAAGCTGAGGCGCTTTTCGGTGACCTTGAGTACGTTGAATGTAGAAAGACAGAGCCTTCTTACAGTCCAAGGTATGGAAGACCGCCTCTGCCTGACTGGCATGCGGTCTGGGAAAGAAGATAGGAAGGACCACCTCCTGGTTGAGGTGGAACGAGGAGACCACCTTCGGAAGGAACTTGGGGTGCGTGCCCCTCTGTTTGTTCACAGAGAACATGGCAACCTGGTTGTCCATCTGCACCAGGACAGTCCTGTGGCCCAGGCACTGCCTGAAAGCCTTCAGGGCAAGATGGACTGCACGCAGTTCCAACAGATTGATCTGTTGAGCACTCTCGTCTGGGGACCAAATGAGAGTGCTGTGTGCGGTATCCCTGGCAATGGGCTCCCCAGCCCAGCAGGGAGGCATCCGTGGTGAGGACCCTCGAGTGGTGAGGGGCCTGGAAGGGCATCCCCACCTCCAAGTGATGGGGCGAGAACAACCAGGTCAGGGAATGCACCAGGCACCTGGTCACTCTGACCCTATCCTGGAGATGTCCCGTGGCTTGGGACCACTGGTCCCCGAGGCACCACTGCGCAGTTCACATGTGGAGGCGGGCATCTGGAGTGACATGGACCATGGAGACTATGTGCCCGAGGATGTGCAGCAGATGCCTTGCTGGCACTGAGGGACGGTGCTTTATGTCTTTGGCTAGGGCCATGAGCCTGCTTGCCCTGTCTGCAGGCAGGAAGGCTTTCAACCAAAAGGTGGTGATCCTTGCCCCAATGAATTCCAGCTCTTGTGCTGGGTAAAGGCTGGACGTGGGGTAGTTTACAATGAAACCCAAGTGTTGAAGGACCTGGGTGGTGCGAGTTGTGGCCTGCTGCACCTCGGGAGTTGTAGTGTCCCTGATGAGCCAGTCATCGAGATAGGGGAAGACAAAGATCCCCTGAAGCCTGAGAAAGGTGGCGACCACCGCCAGGCACTTTGTGAATACCCTGGGGGCCGAGGCAAGGCCAAAGGGAAGCACTCTGTATTGGAAATGATTGCTCCCTACCACAAAGCTTAGGTATTGCCTGTTCAACAAAATCACTATGTGGTCACTTCTTTGAGCCTATATAGCTATAACACAAACATCAATTATCAGCTCAATTATTCACCATGAGTTCTATATGCTAGTAATGCAACAAGGTCTCAGAATTGTAATGAGGCACTCAATCAGCCAGACTTGCTGGAATGAATGTGCCTTTCTCCACATCAACGACCTTTTGTAAGTTGCATTAGAATGACTTTTTTTTACAATTTTTTAACCATTATTTATATCTTATTTCTTAATCCTTAAAACTCGTGTATTTGTAAATTTTAAAGGAATGCTCGAAATTATTTTCACAGTCCATGAAAAGCACTATTAACTCTTAATGTCTCTTTGTCTTGAAAGACCTTATGATTTTCAACTTATAACAAACAACTGTGCTTATCTGTTGTTGCTTTGAGGAGAAGCTCCCATTCCCATTGGGTATGCAAACATGTGAAAATAGCTCCTCCCATGGGGCTGGGGTATTTAATTCAAACAGGAGTATGGTCCGCATGCGCGGCGTCTATATGACATCACAAGGAAAGTCTGAGTGTCGATTGAAAACTTTACGCATACATATGCTGATAAGAGGTAACTTTGGTTACGCTATAGTTTCTGATAGTTTGATAGAGTACTTTCACGAGTTCAATGCAGAAGTGTTAGCATGTTTTTGTGAACTTTGTTTGCAGTCCGTGCAAGGATGACCGAGGGAGATTGAAATTGAAAACCCTCTGAAGATATTCAATTTGAACAGTTATTTCATGAGTGGAAGTTGGTTGTCTAAATTCCCCTGAAGAAACAACCGAGTGAAACGCGGGAGCGCTTCATTGTTATACGTCGGGAACATCAAGATTGGTTTTCTGAATGGGAGCTTCTCCTCAAAGCAACAACAGATAAGCACAGTTGTTTGTTATAAGTTGAAAATCATAAGGTCTTTCAAGACAAAGAGACATTAAGAGTTAATAGTGCTTTTCATGGACTGTGAAAATAATTTCGAGCATTCCTTTAAAATTTACAAATACACGAGTTTTAAGGATTAAGAAATAAGATATAAATAATGGTTAAAAAATTGTAAAAAAAAGTCATTCTAATGCAACTTACAAAAGGTCGTTGATGTGGAGAAAGGCACGTTCATTCCAGCAAGTCTGGCTGATTGAGTGCCTCATTACAATTCTGAGACCTTGTTGCATGGTGAATAATTGAGCTGATAATTGATGTTTGTTATATAGGTACTGCCTGTGGCTTGGGTGGATTAGGATGTTTGTGTAGGCGTCTTTAAATCTAAGGAGCATAGCCAGTCTCCATGGCGGAGGTAAGGCAGCAATATTCCAAGGGAGAGCATCTTGAACTTCTCCCTCACCAGGAATTTGTTGAGGTTGCGCAGGTCGAGGATAAGCCTTAGGCCCCCTATCCTCTTTGGCACGAGGAAGTACCTTGAGTAGAACCCCTTGCCCTTCAGGTGGTGGGGCACCGGTTCCACCGCATGGTCCTCGAAAACACCTGCCAACTCCTTCAGAAGGTGGTCCCGGTGAAGGGGAGACCTGATAGACTCTCCCAGGAAGTAGTGTAGAGGCACTTGGGCTAGATGGAGGAGGTATCCCTCCCTGATCACCCGTAATGCCCAGGAATCTGCGGTGATAGCTCCCCACCTGTGGGCATACAGGGCGAGCCGATCTCCTGTGGGAGGAGCCATGCTGCAGGAGTCAAAAATCCCCTCCAGGCTGGGCCAGAGCCGGAGCCTGGGGTTTGGGGGCCTTCTGCTTATGCGGGCCCTGCCCCTGTCCCTTGGCCTGCTGCCCTTGCTGGGGAGCCAGTGAGGCCTGGTAAGGAGGGTAGTTTCGGTAAGCAGTAGACTTCCTCGGGTAAAAGGGCTTTTTACCCCAGACCTTCTTTTGGGAAGGGGCAGAGGTCTTCTTAGAGAGCCTAGTCCTCATCATGAACTCGGTCTCCAGCTTGGCGGCCTTGTTGGTCATGGGTTTGCCGAAGAGGTTCTCTGCCCTGCATGGGACATCGACCAACTTGTCCTGTACCCATTGTTTGAGGTCCGACGACTGCAGCCAAGCTTGGTGGCGTGCACCGATGCCCGCCGCGGCTACCCAGGCCGCCAACTCGAACCAGTCATAGGCCACCCGAGACATGAACTTGGAGCATTCAATGACAGTTTTGGACAGGCCCTTGAAGCGCTGCAAAGGCTCCTCGGAAAGACCAGCCGAGAACCCGGCAAGCTCCTTCGCCAGGTCTCTCAGGCACATGCCCATGTACAGCTGGTAGGCCTGGATCCAACAATTCAGCATTGCGCCCTTGTAACACTTATTTATTTATTTATTTAGCTGTATTTATATCCCGCTTTTCACCGGGTCAAAGCGGTCAATTGGGGGATACATTTAACACGAGGGGATGAGAGACACACACATTCATACTTACAGGGAACATGGGCAATGGAGGGTTAAGTGGCTTGCCCAAGACCACAAGGAGTGCCTATAGGACTAGAAATCCCATTCCCTCCGGCCTGAGATTGCTGTCCCCAGGTGGGACTTGAACCACCGGCCCTCCGGCCTGAAGTACCTTGTCCTAACCACTAGACCACTCCTCACCTCACCTCACCGGGGGGCAGCGAGGAGTGCGTCTTCTGACTCTTCAGTCGATGTATGGCCGACTCCACAACCATAGAGTTGTGCAGCAGTTGTGATTTTTGAAACCCAGGGCTCCGGCGGACTCGATACATCGAGTCGAGCTACTTGCTGATCACTGGCGTCATCACCGGCATCTTCCACATGCAGAGCATAAGTTGTTCCAGGACAGGAGGAATGGGCAGCGTGAGGATCTCCTGAGGGGGAGCCTCGTACTAGAGGATCTCGAGCTCAATGGCTGGAGAATCCTCCTCGGACTCCGTCAGGAAAGCCAAGGCTTTGGACATATCCTGAATGAAGTCCAGAAAACCCATATCATCCAGTGGGGACCTTCTCCAAGGTTCAGATAACAGGGAATTGGACAGGACATCTCGATGACGACGAGTGTCCAGGGACTCCTTGTCCTCAGTCTCCCAAGTGGAGGCCTCCGAGGAAGACTCGTGGAGCTCCTTGGGCCTCGAGGGCCCCGGTGCCATCTGCCCCGACGCCTGCAGACTCGGTAGTGATGACCTTGGTCCCGACAAGTGGGATGCCGAGCGTGACCTCGGCCAAGGATCAACTCAGTCTCGCAAGGCCTTGAGGATCGGCTCGGCCTCTGGGGTTGACTTCGACGTTGAACGCCTGGTCGTCGGGGAGGAGGAACCGGACGTGCCGGATATCAGCACCAGCTGCTGCTCCAAGAAGGCAGTGACACTGCGCTCCAAGGCCGCCATCCTGGACACCAGTCCCGGAGGCTCCACAGCCCTCGGCTCGGGCACCGACACACTTGGGCCTGAAGTCAGTTCCCCCGGAGGGGAGTCCTCAACTAGGACAGTACATACTTGTCTAGGCCGATCCGCGGCCGGGTCCCTGCGAGGAACCTTGGCTGGGTGCTCCTTTGCCTTGGGCAGGCGCTCAGGGCTGCATGATCGGTCCCGAGAGGAGCCCGGCCGATCGGAACCATCCAGAGACACCGCCTTTGAGGGTTTCTTCCTTCTTTTCGATTCCCTCGAGGAAGACCCCCCCCCCCTCTCTGAGGTCCCCCGACGACGCTCGGGTTCAGCGTGCTCTTCCCGAGGCGTGGAGGCCTCAGACGAGGTCCTGGCTCTCGGAGGCGTGGGGGAATCAGGAAAAAAAATTTTCATGCTCCTGCTGGTGGCTCCTCAAGGCCTTCGAGGACATCTTTTTGCAAAGGCCACAGACCACTGGGTCATGGTCTGGGCCAAGGCACCGGAGGCAGCAGTTATGCGTATCGGTGAGGGACATGATCTTCCCGCACCGATCGCACTTTTTGAACCCCCTGGTAGCCATGGGGGGAAAAAGGACCCCAGCAAGGTCGAAGACCCTTCGGGCTGCCAGTGAGAAAAAAAGGGCGCAAAGACGCCACAGAAAAGAAAATCAAAACTTATTAGGAAAAAGAGGAACCGCCCCGATATCGAGGTAGTGAGGCTGGGGCGGGAAAGGGTACCGGCGCAAGACCGGAGACAGCCAAAAAGGCACAAAAACAAAATCAACTTTTTCCGGGACAGGGACAGACAACATCTGATGGGCTCCGCAAAAAAAAGGAGACTAAGCAAGATAGCACACTTGGGCGGGAAGGGGACCACGCATGCATGGTGGCAATTCCCAAAGGCTTTCTTTGAAAGCTGAGTGTTTGCTCCGCACGGGCTCCATCGACGTCACCCATATGTGTGAGGACTGACTTCCTGCTTGTTCCCGGAGAAAAGGTCTATCTCCAGAGTTCCCCAGGTCTGAAAGATGTACGAGAATGTCTCCTGATGGAGAGACCACTCGTGTGGAAGGAGGATCCGACTCAATCTGTCTACTAAGATATTTTGGTGTCCTGGCAGATATACTGCTTGGAGATGCATCTAATGAGCAATGGCAAAGGACCACAGATGGAAAGTTTACTTGCAAAGGGCCCAAGAGCTTCTTCCCCCTGCTTGTTCACATAGAACATAGCTACCTGGTTGTCCGTCTGGATCAGAACTCTGTGGCCCTGAAGTTGTTGTTGGAACACTGAGGGCACTGAAGATTGCACAAACATAGAAATATGATGACAGAAAAAGACCACATGGCCTATCTAGTCTGTCCTTCCATATCAACAACTACAACAGTCCCCTTTTTACCTTTAGAGATCTTCTGTGTTTGTCCCATGCTTTTTTTAATTCAGTTACTGTCCTCATCTCTACCACCTCCACTGGGAGACTATTCCACGGATCCACTACTCTTTCCGTAAAGAAATATTTCCGCATATCATTCCTGAATCTATCCCCCTTCACCCTCATCCCATGTCCCCTCATAGCAGAACTTGCTTTCAATTGAAAGAGGCTCTCTCCCTGAATATTTATGCCACGCAGGTATTTAAAAATCTCAATCATATCACCTCTAACCCACCTTTCCTCTAAGGTGTACATATTAAGATCCTTCAGTCTGTCCACATATGCTTTATAATGAAGACCACTAATCATTTTAGTAGCCACCCTCTGCACCGACTCCATCCTGTTCACATCCTTTTGAAGGTGCGGTCTCCAGAATTGCACACTATACTCCTAATGAGGTTGCACCAAAGACTTATACAGAGGCATTATCACCTCCTTTTTTCTGCTAGCCATTCCTCTCCGTATGCACCCAAGCATCCTTTTAGCTTTTGCTGTCACCTTTTCTACCTGTTTAGCTACTTTAAGATCATCAGACACAACCACGCCTGGGTCCCGCTCTTCTTTAATGGACAAAAGTACTTCACCCCCTATACGATATTGCTCCCTTGGATTGCTGCAGCCCAAATGCATGACCTTACATTTTTTAACATTAAATCCCAGCTGCCAAATTCTAGACCATTCTTAAAGCTTAGCTAGATCCCTCCTCATGTTATCTACACCTTCCTGGGTGTCTACTCTATTGCAGATTTTGGTATCATCCGCAAGAGGCAAACCTTACCCGACAGCCCTTCCACTATATCACTAACAAAGATGTTAAAAAAAATCGGACCAAGGACAGATCCCTGGGGCACACCACTGGTAACATCCTTCTCCTCAGAGTGAGCTCCATTTACTTGTACTCTTTGTCGCCTCCCACCCAACCAATTTCTAACCCAAGCAGTAACTTTAGGGTCCATCCCTAGGGTGCTCAGTTTGTTTATAAGTCGCCTGTGAGGAAAAGTGTCAAAGGCTTTACTGAAATCTAAATACACCACATCTAGGGCTCTCCCTCGGTCCAACTCCCTGGTCACCCAGTCAAAGAAATCAATCAGATTTGTCTGACAAGACCTGCCTCTGGTGAATCCATGCTGCCTCGGATCCTCTAATCCGCTGGACTCCAGAAACCTCTCTATTTTCTCTTTCAGCAGCGTTTCCAATAATTTACTCACCACCGAAGTTAAACTAACCGGCCTGTAGTTTTCAACCACATCCTTACTTCCGCTTTTGTGTAAAGGCACCACATGAGCCTCTCTCCAGTCCTTTGGCACCACTCCTGACTCCAACGAGGCACTGAAAAGGTCAGTCAGTGGAGCTGCTAGAACGTCCCCAAGTTCCTTCAGTATTCTAGGGTGTATCCCATCCGGTCCCATCGCTTTGTCTACTTTAAGTTGAGCTAGTTTCTCACAAACACAGTATTCTGAAAATTGTTCAAGATGTCCCTCGCTTCTGTTCCTATTTCTGGGTGTTTTCTGAGGTCCTGCTCCTGGTTCTTCATCTGTGAACACAGAACAAAAATATTTGTTAAGCAATTCCGTTTTATCCTTATCAGGTTCTACATATTCCTCCCCTGCACCCTTGAGTCTGAGAATACCACTTTTGCCCTTCCTCTTCTCACTAATATATCTGAAAAATGTCTTATCCCCTCATTTTATTGCATTGGCTATTTCCTCCTCCTTTTGAATCTTTGCCTTCTTGACTACTTTGCTAGCTTCTCTAAGTTTTTCCAAATACAGATGCCTGTCTTCCTCTCTCTGTGATCTCTTGTATTTCATGAAGGCCCCCCTCTTTTTCTTCACTTTTTCAGCTACTTCTTTCGAAAACCATAGCGGTCTCCTTTTCCTTTTACCTTTATTTACCATTTTAACAAAAAGGTTGGTTGCCCTTAAAATATCCCCTTTCAGTTTTTCCCACTGTTTTTCTACATCCCCCAGCTGTTCCCATCCCACTAACGACTCCCTGAGGTATTGGCCCATTTTCGCAAAGTTAGTCTTCCTAAAGTCTAAGATCCTCACCTTTGAATGGATTCTAACAGCCCTAGTCCTAATACTGAACCACACCATCTTGTGATCACTGGATGCAAAATGATCTCCCACTACAACATCAGAAACACTTTCACCATTGGTAAGCTCCAAGTCCAGTATGGCCCCTTCACGTGTGGAGTCTGTTACCAATTGCCTGAATAGTTCTCCCTGTAGAGAATCCAGGATCTCCTTACTTCTAGATGATACTGCAGCAGGAATGTGCCAATCAACATCTGGCTCTTCCCCTTTCCTAGCAATGCTGCGTATGTCTTCAATTAACTCTCTGTCCACCTCTTCCTCTTGTGAGGGAGGTCTATATATCACACCAATGCAAATAGATTTCTCTTTCCCTCTTTCTAGTTTAACCCACAATGCCTCCTCTCTCTCTTTTAAGCTCTGTAATTCCAAAGCTTTAATAGTAGTTTTTACATATAGTGCCACTCCTCCTCCCCATCTTCCTACCCTGTTCTTTCTGAATAAAGTATAGCCAGGTATAGTTACATCACAATCATGGTTTTCTGTGAACCATGTTTCTGTAACTCCAACTTAATCCAAGTCAGCCACTCCCACCAAAGCTTCAACATCAGGGATCTTATTTCCCATGCTACGGGCATTTATACACACTGCTTTCCATATGTTACCCCTGTTACCGACTTCCATAAAGGTATTTAATGTATCACCTACCTGGGGGCTTTCTTCACCCATCCCCAACGATTCTAGTTTAAAGCCCTCTTCAGTAGATTAGCCAGTCTACTACTGAAGACGCGTTGACCTTTCTTGGACAGATGGATGCCATCTGTGCTCTGGAGCTGTGACTCTTGCTCTGTCCAGAGGCCCTGAGTGGAGAGAGAGTCCAAGTGGGCTCCCCAACCCAATTTGGAGGCATCTGTTGTCCGGATGCATTGATGTGGAGGCATCTGAAAAGGTGACCTTACGAGGAGATAGACCACTGGGGTAGACCACCAGAGCAGGGAGGTTGTGAGAATGTCTGTGAGTTTGATCTTGTCTGAGAGGATCCCAGAGGCCTTTTTCCACTGGGAGGCAAGAGTCCATTGAGCTGTGCGCATGTGTAGACGAGCATATGGCACTATATGAACTGTTGAGGCGATATGTCCTAAGAATTGCAGAATCTCTCTGGCCGAGAGATTGTTTTTGACCCTTACTTGAGATGCTATCGGTACTAGGCAGGTACAACGGTCCTGGGGTAGAAATGCCTTTGACCGTCGAGTATCGTGAACAGCACCTATGCATTCTAGAGTTTGAGTAGGAACTAGATAGGATTTTGGAAGATTTATCACAAATCCTAGATCCTGCAGTACACCTGAATTGTACGAAGGAGAGATAGGTGAACTTCCTGGGAAGTGGCTGCTCTTATTAGCCAATCGTCTAAGTAAGGGAAGACGAATATTCTGAGAGTCCTTAGATATGTGGCTACAACCGCCATACACTTTGTGAAGACTCTTGGGGTAGAGGCGAGCCCAAAATGGAAGGACTATCTATTGGTAGTGATTTCCTTGGAAGATGAAGCATAGATACCTCCTGGGTTCTTGATGAATGAGGATATGGGTATATGCTTCTTTGAGATCTAGAGAACAGAGTCAGTCCTGACTCTGGGGATGAGGAAGAAGGGTTCCTAGTGAAATCATCTTGAATTTCTCTCAAATTAGAAACTTGTTGAGGTTTTTGAGATCTAAGATGGGTCTGTATCCTCCGTTCTTTTTTGGTACAGAGAATAGAACCGCCTTCCCCTCTGGGATGCTGGAACCTCTTCTATGGCACACTCTGACAGAAGAGAGGTGATCTCTTGCTGGAGGAGAGCAGTGAGTGGAGGTTGGGAATGATATTCCCCCCACTAGACTGGTGGGGGGTATGCTTTGTAGATGAAGCTTCTACCCTTCTCGCACTATGGGTGGTGTCCACTGCTCTGAGGTTATGAGATGCCACCTGTGGGGATAATGGCAGAGCCTGCCTGCTATGCGGAGGGGGTGGGGATTCTCCAGAGGCAGGGGGGCAATGTTCTCTAGAAAGAAGTTAAAAAACAGGCATAGATTGAGTCTGCGCTGCTGGTTGCAGTTTAGGAGCCTGTGGCTTCTTCTGCTGCTTAGAAGACTGTTGCTTCCTCTGGGCAGCTTGAGGCTGGTATTGAGAAGTTGAGGGGTAAGAAGAGTTGAATTTCTTCTTCTTACCATAAAATGGCTTTTTAGCAGCTGTTTCTTCTTGGCACGGTAGGCAGTAGCCTTTGAAAGCCTCAAATTCTAACAGAGAAGCCTTATCTTGCCAATCCTTCCCAAACAGGTTCTCTCCTGTACAGGGAATATTTTCCAGCTTATCTTGAACCCAGTGTTCAAGGTCTGATGCCTAAAGCCAGGCAATCCTACGGGCACCTCTATGCAGAGAGAAGTTGTTCTGCTAATGCATTCAAAACAGTCAAAGGTTGTCCTACTGACAAACCTGGAGACATTTTGGGAATGTTTAATGTAAAGCAGTCTGCCCGGGAGAAGAGGAGCCATTGATTCCAGATCCCTAGTTACCTCCCTAGGGAACATACCCATGTAGAATATGTGTTAACTTATGTGGGCGGGAAGCATGGAGGCCTGAAAACACCAGCAGCCAAAAGCATCAAGGGTTCTCGACTCCCTGCCCGGGGGATTAAAGGAGTGTGTCTTAGAACTCTTAATTCGATGCATAGCCAATTCCACTACCATTGTGGTGTGGAAGCTGCATTTTCTGGAATCCAGGGCTTTCCGGTACCTGATACATGGTAGCGAGTTGTCGGGTATGGGGAGAAATGGTGAGAGGCATCTCCACATCCGGCACATAAGGTCCTAGAGTATGCAGTGAATTGGGAGAGTAGTTGCCTCTTTAGAAGCTGCAGGATATTGGAGAATTTCCAACTCCTCTGCTCTAGGGTCTTTCTCCGATGCAGAAGTAATGGATAGGCCTCTCGCCATATCCTTGATAAACTCCTGGAAAGACACGTCCTCAGGAGGGGATATGCGCCATTGTGGAGATGGAGAGGGCTCTTCGGGGAGATTCATCTCTCTGGTACCGATCGATTCATCGTCGGAAGATTCGGAATCGGCAGTGTCTAAGTATCGACGAAAGCGATGCTCTTGTAGGGACCAGTACCAATCGAGGTCGGTATCGGTGTTGAGAGACCTGCCATGTCGGTACCTCGGAACTGGGAAAAGATTCAAGTGCTGGCATGGGCGAGAGCATGCCGAGGGGCATGAAGTCCGATGCCGATTGTATCGGAATGGTCGACTGTATCGGTGCTGACGATACCGGTGATAATGTCTCGACAGGTACCGACACCGCTAATGTGCTGGTTCATTGAGCTTGCTGTTGGCCTGGGTATCGGTACCGGAAGCTTGGGCTACCGTTCTAGAGCATGGCACCAGGAGCTCTCCAGAGATGGAGGCCTCTGGAGCATCCTGGACCCCTTGTAAGCCTTTGGAGGGAAGGTCCTCCCACCGGGGTAGTCTGGTCGGTCGATCCACTTCTAGGGCAACACGCGAAGCACCCTTAGTAGGACGGCCTGTCTTGGAAGACGACTTGTGTTTCGATACCTGAGATCCACGTGAAGACGACAATGTCCTTGAGGACATCGAAGCAAGCGAGACTGCATCTGAAGCAAACAGGGAGCAGAGTTTCGTGGTCCAATTCTGTAGGCTCTCTTTGTCATCTTTTTGATTAAGGGACACTCAGATGGCTGGTAATTTGGGCCGAGGCATTTGAGGCACCAATCGTTGGTATCAGTGGCAGAAATAGTACTACCACACTTGGAACATTTTTTGAAACCACTAGTTGGTTTTTCCATCGTGTCAGTAGACTGGATGGAAGGCTGAAGCCTGGAATGGCATCGAGTGCCTGAAGAATTAAGCTTTTTTTTTTCCTACAGAAAGTAGTAGTAAAGATAATTCGATTCCGGCATCACGGGAAGGCAGACGCGACCACAAAAAATAAGGAGGAAGAAATTTTCTGCAGTGACAGGATTTGCTTCCTGCTGACCCCGCGGAAAACAAAGAACTGAGGAGAGAGAGTCTCAGAGGAGGGAAGGCAGTAAAACAGGCGCAGTGGGATGCTCCAAAAAGCTTTCCTATTGGACGCTGGGGAGCGTTCCCACGCAGACTCCATTGTTAACGACGTCACCCGTATGTGAAGACTACATTCTTGCTTGTTCCTGGAGATCACCAATACCTACTCTACTTGAAAAACAAACGTGGGACTGCTACAAATCTCTACACAGAAACTACATGCAAACAGAATACTGTACCTCAGTCATACATACAAAACACAGACAGACCCTCACCAAATGCAAAACAAAGGACCACAAATTAGAAATAGAAAGACAATAATTGAACTGGGAACCCCAAGATGTCAAATTATACTGGAGAAATAAAAAAAGAAATGCATCTCCTCTTCTCCTCTTGTACTGAATAAAAACAGACATCAGCAATGCACATGTCCCAAAGTTAACATATTCCAGTTAATATATTCAAAATAAAACACTTTTTTTTCTACCTTTGTCTGGGCATTTCATTTTTTTTTAGTCACAGTAGCTCCAGTCTCTCTCCTGCTACTCTGTCTTCTCCTACCCCTCTTTCCAGTGTCCACTGTCCATTTGCCATTTCTCATTGATCCTTCCATTCCCTCTCTATATCTGTCTGACATATTGATTTTTCCTTTTTAGCTCCTTTCTTCATGTATCTTTATTCCCTCTCTATCCACTCACATTTCACCATCTGTCCAGCTTCTGAGCCCAGCATCTCTCTCTGACCTCACTCTCTGTGTCTAACACGTATCCTGTATCTTGTTCTCACTGTCCACCTCTCAGAGTCCAGCATTTCCCTTTCTGTCCATCCCTCAGAGCCCATCTCTCTGTCAGCTCAACATCTCCACTCGCGCTTTCTCTCTCTCTGCCCCGACCCCCTGTAGTCCATCCCCTATGAAAGAAATAGTTTCCTATGACAAAAGTAGATTTCTGAAGTTTGTCCTCTGTGCTACTTGCCTTTAAATGATTCATCTTCAAAATATTTAACTGTTTATCGCTATACTGTTACAACTTGTTCTACAAAAGTATCTAATTACTGTGACATTCACTGCAGCTAATATACAAAAGTATCCAATTTACTGTGATATTTACTGTTGCTTATATAACCCCTCTGAACAGACGCTAATCCCAGCTTTACCACTGCCCCTGCCATTCACCCCCACTCACACATTATCCCTTATTCCATATCCTTTATTGCCACCATATTCCTAACCTATCCCATAATGGCCCCTCCTATTTTTTGCTCATTCACCCTGAGGTTTGCCCTCATTACACTATACATCTTCTTGCTTCCCTTCCCTTATGCGCTAACTCTAACCCATAGCGCCCCCATTCCAATAATCCACTCTCCCAGACACCTATACATCCCACCACATCTCTCTCACGCTCATTATAACCACCACTACCGTACTTGTAAACTCAAACCTATTAGTATAAATCCCAACCCTAAACCCAACTCTCCCTCTGACCTCCCCCATCCCCCCTCAAATGCGCCCTACTCAATGCTCTCTCAGTCAGAAATAAAATCCCCTTACTTGCAGACCTTATATCTGATTACGACCTCAATATATTTTGCCGCACCGAAACATGGTTCCAAGACTCTGACATGGTCCTGATAAACCAAATATGCCCCAAAGCATACTCAATCAATATATGCAACAGAACATATGGCAGAGGAGGAGGTGTAGCTATAATAGCTAGATCCAACTTACAACTCTTCACTGTTGAATCCACCTCTTCCTCAGGCAGGGACTCCATTACAGTCTCCAACTCAACTCTATCTTTGCACCTCTTATACCGAGCACCCCAGACAGACTCAACTGATCTCTCCACGACCCTAGACACAGCCTGCTCCCGCCAACCTGCCTTACGCCCTCTTATAATCTTAGGGGATCTAAACCTACACTCCACAACTCAGCATAGTTACTCACCTGTAACAGGTGATCTCCGGGAACAGCAGGAATTTAGTCCTCACATATGGTATCGTCGGTACCGACGGAGCCTGCGCGGGAACGCTCCCCAGCGTCCAATTAGAAAGCTTTTGGGAGCATCCCACAGCGCCTGCGTGCTGCCTTCCCGCCTTTCCCAACTGCCTCTCTCCAGTTGAGTTTTAAAGCGGAGACAAAGAGAGAGAGAGGGAAAGGAAAGAGATAGAGAGATACAACTCCTAGGGGAGGTGGGTGGGTTGTGAGGACTAAATTCCTGCTGTTCCCGGAGATCACCTGTTACAAGTGAGTAACTATGCTATCTCCAGGAACAAGCAGGAATGCAGTCATCACATATGGGGACTCCCTAGCTTTAGGTGCCAGGGAGAGACCCCAGAAGTTGTGTGTCCCTGAACAGAGCTCCACTTCCCCCCATGGATCTCTGGCATCTTACCAGGGATGGTGGGTAGGAGTTGATTAGGTATGGAACAGGTGTTGGAGAACTGCCTGACCAAACAAGGCATCCCGGCGGGAGTCCTTCTCCAAGCAGTAATGGGCTGTGAAGGTATGAACCGAAGCCCAAGTGGCTGCTCGACAGATGTCGTCGATAGACACAGAGTGCAGATGAGCCATTGAGGCTGCCATGGCCCTCACATTATGAGCTGTGACATGGCCCTTCAGAGAAAGGTTCTTACTCTGATAGGCGAAGGAAATACACTGAGCAATCCAGTTAGACAGTGTTCTCTTGGAGACTGGAAGTCCCAAATGAGAAGGATCAAAAGCAACAAAGAGTTGAGAGGACTTTCTATGTTGCTGTGCTCTTTGTAAATAAAAGGCTAAAGCTCTTTTACAGTCCAAGGCATTTGATGCACGAGGCCTTGCAAAAAACACAGACCGCTTGGTTTAGATGAAAAGGCGAGACCACCTTTGGCATAAAGTGTGGATGAGTCCTAAGGACTACCTTGTCATGATGGAACCTTGTATAAGGTGGATCGGCTACTAGCACTTGCAACTCACTAATGCGGCATGCTGATGTGATTGCAATGAGAAAGATAACCTTTCAAGAAAGGAATTTCAAGGAGGTAGTAGCTAAAGGTTCAAAGGGTGGCTTCATGAGCTGCCCAAGAACCAGGTTTAAGTCCCATGCCACCGGTGGTGGCCTGATGGGAGGCTTAGTGAGAAGAAGGCCTCTCATAAATCTTGCTATAACAGGATGAGAGGAAATAGGTTGTCCATTTAGAGGCTTAAAGGAAGATGCAATAGCACTCAAATGGACTCTTACTGAGTTAGTCTTAAGTCCTGCATTGGATAAATGAAGGAGATACTCCAGCAATGATTCCAGAGGTATAGCAAGGGGGTTAAGACCCTTCTGCGAGCACCATATGGTAAACCTTTTCCATTTAAAAGCATAAGAGCGTCTTGTGGAAGGTTTCCTGGAAGCAAAAAGAATATCTTTTACTTGCTGAGGAAGATTAAGATCTTGGAGATCTAGGCCTTCAGCAACCAAGCCCGGAGATGCAGAGACTGGGGATTGGGATGCCATAACATTCCATCCTCCTGAGATAGGAGATCTGGAGCAGACCCTAACGCCAGGGAGGGAGCTTGAGAGAAATGTAGAAGCAGAGGGTACCACACTTGCCTTGGCCAATGTGGAGCTATGAGAATCATATGGCCTCTGTCTCTCTGAAGCTTGAACAGGGTTTTGGGAATTAGGGGAATGGGCGGAAAGGCATACAGGAAGTCTTGACCCCAATGAAGGAGGAAAGCATCCCTGGCCAGAGCCTTCTGAGCCGGAATTCTGGAACAGAACCGGGGAAGTTTGGCATTCCACGGACTTGCAAAGAGGTCTATGTCCGGGGTTCCCCAAATTTGAAAAAGAGTAGTTACTCACTTGTAACAGGTGTTCTCCAGGAGCAGCAGGAATCAGTCCTCACATATGGGTGTCATCGGCGCTGATGAAGCCCCAGCGGAGCATTTCCCCAGCTTTCCATGAAAGCCTTTGGGAATGCTGGCACGCATGCGCGGTTCCCTTCCTGCCTAAAGGTGCCATCTTACCTCAGTCAAATGACATAGCTAAGAACAGCACACAAAAATGTAAAACAAACTATGTACAACTGCAACTCCAAGGGGAGGAGGGAGGGTTTTGAGGACTGATTCCTGCTGCTCCTGGAGAACACCTGTTACAGGTGAGTAACTACTCTTTCTCCAGGACCAAGCAGGAAGTCAGTCCTCACATATGGGTGACTCCCTAGCTCTGGGCTACCAGGAACCCAGGCTGAACAAGAGAACTCCCTCTAGTCACAGCATCAAAGAAAGGCTTTTCAAGGACACAACCTCCACTGGTAGCACAACGGAGGGCTGGAGTAGCCTAAACCTCAAAGAGATTCCAGAGTACTGCTTGGCCAAAGCACTGTCCCTACGGGACTCCCTCTCCAGACAGTAATGGGCCGCAAAAGTCTGGCTTGAAGACCAAGTTGCAGCCCTGCAGATGTCTACCAAGGGCACAGAGCGTAGATGAGCCACTGAGGCAGCCATTGCCCTGACATGATGGGCCGTGACCCTACCCTGCAAAGGAAGGTCAGCCGCCTTGTAAGCCCAGGTGATACAGTCAGCCACCCAGATGGACAAGGTACGCTTGGACACAGCCAACCCCAACTTATTGGGGTCAAGAGCTGAGTAGCCCTTCTATGTCCCTGCGTACGGTCAAGGTAGAAGGATAAGGCCCTCCTACAGTCCAGGGTATGCAGGACTGCTTCAGCCTGGCTAGCATGAGGCCTAGGGAAGAATGTTGGAAGAACCACCTCCTGGTTGAGGTGGAAAGAGGAGACAACTTTAGGGAGGAACTTTGGATGAGTCCTAAGGACTACCCTGTTCCTATAAATCCTGGTGTAAAGTCTATCACAGATCAGGGCCTGAAGCTCACTCACTCGCCTAGCCGAGGTGAGGGCTATCAGGAAGAGAGTCTTCCAGGAAAGGAAGCGTAGAGGGCAAGTAGCCATCGGCTCAAAGGGTGGGCGAGTCAGTTGCTGCAAGACCACATTCACCTCCCACTCAGGAGCAGGAGGACGGATGGGGGGCTTGAGCAAAAGCAAGCCCCTGAGAAATCGGGACACCAAGGGGTGACCTGACAGAGAATGTCCCTCCACCAGTGAGTGGTGAGCTGCTAGAGCTGAGAGGTGGACCCGAACAGAATTGGACTTAAGTCCCTGATTTGAAAAGTGCAGTAAGTACTGAAGCACTACTGGCACAGTACAGGAGAAAGGATCCTCTGTACGAAGCTGACACCACACAGAAAACCTCTTCCATTTGAGGGCATAGGTTTTCCTAGTGGACTGTTTCCTAGAGGCTAGGACAACCTCCTCAACTTCCTGAGGCAGGCCCAAGGGAGCCAAAACTACCCTTGCAGCCTCCAGGCCATCAAATTGAGAGCTTTGAGATTGGGGTGCAGAAGGGAACCCTGCTCCTGTGAGAGAAGGTCGGGCTGCAACCCCAGAGGTAGTGGGGAATCCACTGTCAGTTGAAGCAGAAGTGGAAACAAAGGCTGCCTCGGCCACCTGGGAGCTACCAGCAGGACCGAGGCCTTGTCCTGAAGAGTCTTGAAAAGAGTTCGGGCCACCAAGGGCATGGGAGGAAACGCATACAGGAGGCCCTGAGACCAGGACATCAGAAAAGCATCTGGTGCTATCCTCAAAGGATGCGGTTGCCTGGAGCAGAACTTGGGCAGTTGCTTGTTCAGCGGACTGGCAAAGAGATCTATCCAAGGGAGACCCCACTTCAGGAAGATCTTCTGAACGACCAAGGGATGCAGCTGCCATTCGTGGGGCTGCAGAATTCTGCTCAACCAGTCGGCCAGGCAGTTCTCCTGGCCTGGAAGGTACACCGCCTTGAGAAGCATGTTGTGCTTTAGGGCAAAGGAACAAAGGTCTTGAGTCTCCCGACAAAGGAGCTTTGACCCAGTCCCTCCCTGTTTGTTCACATAAAACATTGCTACCTGGTTGTCTGTTTGAATCAAGACTGAGCGGTGAGCTAGGGCAGGAGAAAAAGCCTTGAGAGCTAAGCAGATAGCTCGAAGCTCGAGGAGATTGATCTGTTGGGCTGCCTCCCAGGAAGACCAGAGGCCTTGAGTGCACTTGTCCAGACAATGAGCACCACAGCCCTGCAGAGAGGCGTCGGTGGTGAGGACCACCGAGTATTCTGGCATTTGGAAGGGCATCCCCTTCAACAGATTGGGTGGATGTAGCCACCAGTTGAGGGAGGCCAAAAAGGGTTTGGACACCCTTATCCTGTCCCGTAGGCGGCCTCTGGCCTGAGACCACTAAGTCCGAAGGCACCACTGTGCAGGCCTCATATGGAGCCTGGCATTGGGAGTCACATGCACTGTTGAAGCCATGTGGCCCAAAAGCCTGAGGCAGAGTCTGGCGGAAACCTGGGACCTGTTTAGAAACCGTTTGGCCACGTCCATCAGTCTTTGAGCCCTGTCTTCTGGCAAGAATGCCTTTGCCAGTTGAGAATCCAACCGTGTCCCTATGAACTCCAAATTCTGGGAGGGGAGCAAAGTGGACTTTGCGAAGTTTATGACAAAGCCCACGTTTTGAAGCAGAGCAATGGTTCTGAGGGTGGCTTGTCTGGCCTCCAGGGACGTCTGACCCCTGATGAGCCAGTTGTTCAGATAGGGAAAGACAAAGATGCCTTGATTTCTCAGGTAGGCCGCAACCACTGCCAGGCACTTGGTAAAGACCCTGGGAGCAGAGGTCAGGCCAAAAGGTAGTACTCTGTACTGATAATGGTTTCCTCCCACAATGAACCTGAGGAACTTTCTGTGGTCTGGATGAATGAGGATGTGAGTGTACGCATCCTTTAGATCTAAGGAGCATAGCCAATCTCCCTGCTGGAGGTAGGGCAGAAGTGTTCCAAGAGTAAGCATCTTGAACTTTTCTTTCTCTAGGAACTTGTTGAGGTTCCTGAGGTCCAGAATGGGTCGAAGGCCACCGGTCCTCTTGGGTACCAGGAAATACCTGGAGTAGAATCTGTGACCTTGCAAGTGGGGAGGCACAGGCTCCACCGCCCTGTCCACCAACAGACCTTGGAGCTCTCGAAGGAGAAGGTCTGTGTGCAGGGGAGGCCTCAAGGGCTCCCCTGGGAAGTAAGGAGGAGGCAGTTGATGAAAATGCAGGGCATAGCCCTTTTGGACTATGTCCAGCACCCAAATGTCGGTGGTAATGAGAGGCCACTGGTGGGCAAAGAGTACAAGGCGACCGCCTGTGCAGGGCTGGGAAAGCAGGGACGAAGTGGCTATGCTCAAGGAGTCAAAAACCCCCACCCTGCTGAGTGGAAGCAGGGGCAGAAGGCTTGGGGGTCCTCTGCCTACGGGGCCCATTACCCTGGCCCTTGGCTTGCTGACCCTGGGGGGCAGCTTGGGCAACCTGATACTGAGGGTACTGTTTGTAGGCAGTGCCCTTCCTGGGGTAAAAGGACTTTTTACCCGAGCCCTTCTTTTTATGTGAAGGGACAGAGGTCTTCCTCGACAGCCTTGTCTGGGTAAGGTGCTCGGTCTCGAGCTGAGCGGCCTTCTAGGTCACGGGTTTGCCAAAAAGGTTCTCACCTCGGCAGGGGACATCGACCAACTTGTCCTGAACCCATGGCTTGAGGTCCGATGACTGCAGCCACGCCTGGCGTCGAGCCGCGATGCCGGCAGCCGCAACTCTGGCCGAAGCCTTGAAGCCATCGTAGGTGGCACGGGAAATGAACTTTGAGCATTCCCGAATCCCCGAGGACAAGGTCTTAAATCTCTGCAAGGGTTCCCCGGAGAGATCAGCAGAGAATCCGGCCAATTCCTTGGCCAGGTCTCGCAAGTACATGCCCATGTACAGCTGGTAAGACTGGACACGGCAAGCAAGCATAGACCCCTGGAAGCACTTTCTACTGACGCCATCGATGTTGCGGGCCTCCCTGACGGGGGGGCACCACAGAGTGCATCTTCTGGCTCTTCAGACGATGCATGGCCGATTCCACAACCATGGAATGGTGTGGTAGCTGTGCTTTCTGAAAACCAGGCCTTTTGCGGAGTCGACAGATGGAATCAACTCGCTTGCTCAAAACCGGCGCCGAGGCCGGTGCCTCCCACATCCGGAAGAGGAGCCGTTCCAGCATCGGAGGAACTGGGACAGTAAAGGCCTCATTCGGAGGAGAGTCGTACTGTAGAGCATCGAGCTCCTCGGCTCGAGGCTCTTCCTTGGGATCGGCAGGGATAGCCAAGGCAGCGGCCATATCCCGGACGAACTCCGAGAACCTAGTGTCCTCCGGAGGGGATCTACTCCGGGGCTCAGACTGCAGTGAGTCCGACGGGACGCACCGAGTCTTAAACGTATCGGGAGACTCCTCGTCCTCCGTCTCCCAGGCGGACTCATCCGAGGAGGAGTCAGGGTCCGAACCCGTGGGGCCCCGAGGCACCCGCCCCGACGCTGGGGGCACTGGCATCGACACCCTCGGTCCCGAACGGGAGGTCGAGGGAGACCTCGACCGAGGATGACTTCGAGCCACGAGGGTCTCGAGTATCGGCTCGGTCTCCGGAGTTGACTTCGAAGTCGACGTCCCGGTGGTCGGGGCAGATGCACCAGACAGGCTGGCCATCAGTGCCCGCTGCTGCTCCATGAAGGCAGATAATCTGCACTCCAAGGCTGTCATCCTGAGACTCAGCTTGGGAGATGCAGCAGCCACCAACTCGGGCCCCGGCGGCGTCGGGCCCGACGTCGGCTCTCTGGGAGGAGAGTCCACGAGGACTACAGGGCTTACGTGTCCAGCAGACTCCGGCTCCACGCGAGGAACTTTGGCAGGCTTCTCTTGGTCCACGGTCCCGGGACGGCGGTCGCGGGTCGTAGACCTGGCCCTCGAGGGACCAGGGACCTCCTCCGAGGCCGCCCTCGCGAGCCGTTTCTTCCTCTTACGTTCCCGGTCGGGGGACCCCCTGTCCGAGGAGCTTCGACGGCGCTCGGGATCGGAATCCCGAGATGTCGAGGCCTCAGACGAGGTCCGGGCCCGGCTGGAGGCAGAGTCCGAGAAAAACCTCTCCATCTGATGCTGTCGACTTTTAAGTGCCTTGGAAGACATCTTCTCACATGGCACACACGACTTGGGGTCGTGGTCAGGGCTGAGGCACCGAAGGCAGCAGTCGTGTGTGTCGGTGAGAGACATAAGTTTCTTACACCGATCACACTTTTTGAAAACCATTGGAAGCCATCGGGGAAAAAAGAGCCCCTGTGAGGTCAAAAGACCGGCCTTCCAGGGAAAAATGAAAAAAGGGGAGCGAACGCCAGCCACCAAGGGCAAAAACCGAAAAAGAAATAAGCGGGCTCGATACCGGTGTACCGAACCTGGCGGGAGGGGAACCGGCGTCGAACCGGAGAAAAATAGTGAAAAATCACCGAAAAAAAGATCACTTTTATCTGGGAGAACAGGACACACGTCCGGTGGGCTTCTCGGAAAAAAAGAGACTGAGGTAAGATGGCACCTTTAGGCGGGAAGGGAACCACGCATGCGTGCCAGCATTCCCAAAGGCTTTCATGGAAAGCTGGGGAAATGCTCCGCTGGGGCTTCATCGGCGCCAATGACACCCATATGCGAGGACTGACTTCCTGCTTGGTCCTGGAGAAATCTTGGTTACCTGGTCTGCATGCAGAGATCATTCATGCGGAAGCAGAACTCGACTGAGTCTGTCTGCCCAAGAGTTTTGTATGCCGGGAAGATACACTGCCAGGAAATGAATCTGATGCTTTCTGGTGAGGGCCCATAGTCGCAAAGCTTCGTTGCAAAGCGACAGAGACCTGTTCCCCCCTGCTTGTTCACATAGAACATGGCTACTTGATTGTCCATATGAATGAGGACTGTCTTGTAGCTGAGCAGGGGGTGGAACATTTGCAGAGCAAAGAAGATTGCTCTGAGCTCCAAGAGATTGATATGTAGATGACTCTCCTGTGGAGACCAGATGCCTTGGGTGGAGAGGTCTTGGAGATCAGCCCCCCAACCCATCAGAGAAGCATCTGTAGTGAGAGTTGCTTGGGGTAAGGGTTGTTGGAAAGGGGACCCCAGCAACAGGTTTTGAGTGGACTTCCACCACTGGAGGGACAAAATAAGGCTACTTGTGTTTGCTATTTTGTCTGACAGGCCTCCTGATGCCTGGGTCCATTGGGTGGATAAAGTCCACTGAGCTGCCCTCATATGGAGGCGAGCATAGGGAACCACATGCACAGTAGATGCCATGTGGCCTAGTAGTTGTAACATTTCTCGAGCAGTTAGATGAGGCTTTAGTACTGCTTGAGAAGCTAACTGAACCATGCGAAGGCAACGGGCCTGGGGGAGATAGGTCCTTGCCTTTTTGGTATCCAGCAAAGCTCCTATGAACTCTAAAGACTGAGTGGGAGTTAGACTGGATTTTGGGATGTTTATTACCAGCCCTAAATACTGAAGGATACGCATTGTGCAGGATAGAAACATAGAAACATGATGACAGAAAAAGACCACAAGGCCCATCTAGTCTGTCCTTCCATAACAACAACTACAACAGTCCACTTTTTACCTTTAGAGATCCTCTGTGTTGGTCCCATGCTTTTTTGAATTCAGTTACTGTCCTCATCTCTACCACCTCCACTGGGAGACTATTCCACGGATCCACTACTCTGTCCGTAAAGAAATATTTCCACATATCACTCCTGAATCTATCTCCCTTCACCCTCATCCCATGTCCCCTCGTCGCAGAACTTGCTTTCAATTGAAAGAGGCTCTCTCCCTAAACATTTATGCCACGGAGGTATTTAAACATCTCAATCATATCACCTCTATCCCGCCTTTCCTCTAAGGTGTACATATTAAGATCCTTAAGTCTGTCCTCATATGCTTTATAATGAAGACTACTAATCATCTTAGTAGCAACCCTCTGCACCGACTCCATCCTGTTCACATCCTTTTGAAGGTGCGGTCTCCAGAATTGCACACCATACTCCAAATGAGGTCGCACCAAAGACTCATACAGAGGCATTATCACCTCCTTTTTTCTGCTAGCCATTCCTCTCCGTATGCACCCAAGCATCCTTCTAGCTTTTGCCGTCGCCTTTTCTACCTGTTTAGCTACTTTAAGATCATCGGACACAACTATGCCTAGGTCCCGCTCTTCTTTAGTGGACAAAAGTACTTCACCTCCTATGCTGTATCGCTCCCTTGGATTGCTGCAGCCCAAATGCATGACCTTACATTTTTTAACATTAAATCCCAGCTGCCAAATTCTAGACCATTCTTCAAGCTTAGCTAGATCCCTCCTCATGTTATCTACACCTTCCTGGGTGTCTACTTTATTGCAGATTTTGGTATCATCCGCAAAGAGGCAAACCTTACCCGACAGCCCTTCTGCTATATCACTAACAAAGATGTTAAAAAGAATCGGACCAAGGACAGATCCCTGGGGCACACCACTGGTAACATCCTTCTCCTCAGAGTGAGCTCCATTTACTTGTACTCTTTGTCGCCTCCCACCCAACCAATTTCTAACCCAAGCAGTAACTTTAGGGTCCATCCCTAGGGTGCTCAGTTTGTTTATAAGTCGCCTGTGAGGAACAGTGTCAAAGGCAATACTGAAATCTAAATACACCACATCTAGAGCTCTCCCTCGGTCCAACTCCCTGGTCACCCAGTCAAAGAAATCAATCAGATTTGTCTGACAAGACCTGCCTCTGGTGAATCCATGCTGCCTCGGACCCTGTAATCCGCTGGACTCCAGAAACCTCACTATTTTCTCTTTCAACAGCGTTTCCATTAATTTACTCACCACTGAAGTTAAACTAACCGGCCTGTAGTTTTCAACCACATCCTTACTTCCGCTTTTGTGTAAAGGCACCACATGAGCCTCTCTCCAGTCCTTTGGCACCACTCCCAACTCCAACGAGGCATTGAAAAGGTCAGTCAGTGGAGTTGCTAGAACGTCCCCAAGTTCCCTCAGTATTCTAGGGTGTATCCCATCCGGTCCCATCGCTTTGTCTACTTTAAGTTGAGCTAGTTTCTCACGAACACAGTCTTCTGAAAATTGTTCAAGATGTCCCTCGCTTCTGTTCTTATTTGTGGGTGTTTTCTGAGGTCCTGCTCCTGGTTCTTCATCTGTGAACACAGAACAAAAATATTTGTTAAGCAATTCCGCTTTATCCTTATCAGCTTCTACATATTCCCCCCCTGTACCCTTGAGTCTGACAATACCACTTTTGCCCTTCCTCTTCTCACTAATATATCTGAAAAATGTCTTATCTCCCCATTTTATTGCATTGGCTATTTCCTCCTCCTTTTGAATCTTTGCCTTCTTGACTACTTTGCTAGCTTCTCTAAGTTTTTCCAAATACAGATGCCTGTCTTCCTTTCTCTGTGATCTCTTGTATTTCATGAAGGCCTCCCTCTTTTTCTTCACTTTTTCAGCTACTTCCTTCGAAAACCATAGCGGTCTCCTTTTCCTTTTGCCTTTATTTACCATTTTAACAAAAAGGTTGGTTGCCTTTAAAATACCCCCTTTCAGTTTTGCCCACTGTTGTTCTACATCCCCCAGCTGTTCCCATCCCACTAATGACTCCCTGAGGTATTGGCCCATCTTCGCAAAGTTAGTCTTCCTAAAGTCTAAGATCTTCACCTTGGAATGGATTCTAACAGCCCTAGTCCTAATACTGAACCACACCATCTGGTGATCACTGGATGCAAAATGATCTCCCACTACAACATCAGAAACACTTTCACCATTGGTAAGCACCAAGTCCAGTATGGCCCCTTCACGTGTGGGGTCTGTTACCAATTGCCTGAATAGTTCTCCCTGTAGAGAATCCAGGATCTCCTTACTCCTAGATGATACTGCAGCAGGAAAGTGCCAATCAACATCTGGCATATTGAAATCTCCTAGCAGTAGCACTTCCCCTTTCCTAGCAATGCTGCGTATGTCTTCAATTAACTCTCTGTCCACCTCTTCCTCTTGTGAGGGAGGTCTGTATATTACACCAATGCAAATAGATTTCTCTTTCCCTCTTTCTAGTTTAACCCACAATGCCTCCTCTCTCCCTTTTAAGCTCTGTAATTCCAAAGCTTTAATAGTAGTTTTTACATATAGTGCTACTCCTCCTCCCTTCTTCCTACCCTGTCCTTTCTGAATAAAGTATAGCCAGGTATAGTTACATCCCAGTCATGGTTTTCTGTGAACCATGTTTCTGTAACTGCCACTAAATCTAAGTCAGCCACTCCCACCAAAGCTTCAACTTCAGAGATCTTATTTCCCATGCTACGGGCATTAATACACACTGCTTTCCATATGTTACCCCTGTTACCCATTTCCATAAAGGTATTTAATGTATCACTTACCTGGGGGCTTTCACTTACCTGGGGGCTTTCTTCACCCATCCCCAACGAATCTAGTTTAAAGCCCTCTTCAGTAGATTAGCCAGTCTACTACCAAAGATGTGTTGACCTTTCTTGGACAGATGGATGCCAGAAGTCCTGGCCTCTGACTCTGTTGGTGCTCGAATGAGCCAGTCGTCTAAGTAAGGGAAGACGAATATCCCTAGAGTGCGGAGAAATGCTGCTACTACAGCCATGCATTTCGTGAACACCCTTGGTGCTGAGGCCAGGCCAAAAGGAAGCACCCTGTATTGGTAGTGCTTTTGCTGAAAAAGGAACCGAAGGAACCTTCTGTGGGTTGGATGGATGAGGACATGAGTGTACGCATCCTTCATATCTAGAGAACAAAGCCAATCCTGACTCTGAAGGTATGGCAGCAGAGATCCGAGAGAAATCATCTTGAATTTCTCTCTGACAAGGAATTTGTTCAATTCTCTGAGGTCTAAGATAGGTCTGTAACCCCCTGTTTTCTTTGGGATAAGAAAATTAGGGGAATAGAACCCTGTACCCTGCTGATGAATGGGTACTTCTTCTATTGCCCCTTGGGCAAGAAGGATAGCGACCTCCTGACCTAACAGGTTGATGAGAGAGATCGGAGAATTGAACTGCTTTACTATTGTGTGAGGGGGCATGCTTGAAAAATGAAGCTTGTACCCCTCCTTTATGATGGAGTGTACAATGCTCTGCTGTTATTTGCCCCCATCTGGGGGCAAAATGACATAACCTTCCTGGAATGGTGGAAGGCTCTGGTCCCCCGAGAGCCAGGAAGGCTAAGTTCTCTAGTTGAGAGTCAAAGGCCCTGTGGAGGCTGAGCCTGCTGGGTCGGTTGAGGCCTAGCAGCCTTTGTTTTCTTCTGCTTGGGTGGTTGCTGAACTTTCCTGGCAAGCTGACCTGCAGAACGTCCCTGCTGAACATAAGCAGGATAAAATCTTTTCTTTTTAGAAAAGAATGGTTTCTTGAACAATTTCTTTCTAGCAGGATCAGCAGTGGACTTGGATAATCTATCCAAGATGGAATTTTCAGGATCCACTTCATTGGCCTTTTCCTGCCAATCTTTACCAAACAGGTTCTCACCAGTACAAGGGATATTTCCCAATTTGTCTTGTACCCAGAGCTCTAGATCAGATGCCTGGAGCCAAGCAATTCTACGTGCACGTATGGCAATAGCCGAGGTTCTGCTTATGCACTCAAAGCAGTCAAAGGCTGCACGGTTGGGAAATTTAGAAACATCTTGGGCATGTTTGACCAAAGTGAGAAAATCCTGTCTTCTATCCTCAGGAAGAATAGGACTTAAAGCTTCTAAATCATCTGTGACCTCCTTCAGGAACATTTCCATGTAGAGACTATAGGAACTGATCCTGGCAGAAAGCATGGAAGCTTGGAAGACCCGACGACCAAAAGCATCCAGGGTTCTGCACTCACGTCCTGGAGGATTAGAGGCATGCCTCTTTGCACTCTTGATCCTTCTCATAGCTGATTCCACTACAATAGAGTGGTGAGGAAGCTGAGTCTTATGGAAATCAGGACAAGGAGGGACTCGATACACAGTATCCAGTCTGCGAGAATGAAGAGAGGTGGTAAGAGGGGTCTCCCACATCCTTAACATGAGATCATATAAAATCTCATGAATGGGCAAGGTAGCTGCCTCCTTAGGAGTTTTGGGATATTGTAGAATTTCCAACTCCTTGGCCCTTGGCTCTGTTTCAGGGGCCACAGTAATGGACAGGCCCCGAGCCACCTCCCTGATAAAATCCTGGAAGGAAATATCCTCTGGAGGAGACATCCTGCGTTTAGGGGAGGAGGGCTCCTCTGGGAGAAACATCGCTGCATCGACAGAACTGTCAGAATCCTCAGATTCCTCTGAGGACTCAAAGTATCCTCTGTCCAGATGCTCTTGAAGAGCCCGATACCAGTACTGACCAAAGTCGGTACCGGGAGTAACCGGTACCGGGGTATCGGTACCGGAGGTCATCGGATGACTGGGTACCGGCAAAGCAGACACCGATGCCGATGTCGATGCTATCGGTACCGGTACCGATGCCGATGCCGGTGCTGGTACCGGTGGAATTGTCTGTCACGGTTCCGAGGGCGTCGATGCCGCAAGAAAAGCCGCCAGACTGCGCTGAATAGCCAGGACTCTCTGGTCTATCGACGCTGCCAATGTCTGGATGTCGGTACCGGAGGAGACCGCCGGTACCTCAGAGCATGGCACCAGTAGTTCTGCCAAGGTCGAGGCCTCGAGAACATCCTAGAACCCCGATAATGCTTTGAAAGCCGAAGCCTCCCACCAAGGTAATTTTGCCGGTGCAGAATCCTCAAGGGCAACGCCAGAGGCAACTCGATGCTTAGAAGGAGATCTACCCTTTGAGGACCGGCTGGACTTATGTTTAGTTACCTGAGATCCACGGGAGGAAGAAGCAGCCCTGGAATACGTCGATGCCACCGAAGCTGCATCAGAGGGAAACAGGGTACTGAGCTTAGCAGCTCGGTTCTGCTGACCTCTTTTAGACATCATGGCACAGGACATACAATCCGTGATGGAGTGGTCAGGACCTAAACATTTTAGACACCATTCATGGGTGTCGGTGACGGAAATGGTACCGCCACACTTGGTGCACTTTTTGAAACCTGAGGCAGGTTTCTCCATGGTAAGGAAAGGTTTTTGGGCCTAAGGCCCAAAAAGGCGCGTGCACCTGAAGAAAAAGAAAAAAGAGAATATATATTTTTTTTTTTTTTTAAGACAGAAATAATAAGAAAAAAAACGGCGGTACCGGTAAAGCATCGAGGAAGGCAGACGCGACCACAAAAAAGAAAGAAAGAAAAAATAATTCTTCTGCGGTGACAGGAACACGACCTGCTGGCTCCGCGGAAAAAGAAGAACTGGAGAGAGGCAGTTGGGAAAGGCGGGAAGGCAGCACGCAGGCGCTGTGGGATGCTCCCAAAAGCTTTCTAATTGGACGCTGGGGAGCGTTCCCGCGCAGGCTCCGTCGGTACCGACGATACCATATGTGATGACTACATTCCTGCTTGTTCCTGGAGATCAATACAATCCTCTACCTTCCTCCAAGCAATGAATGCCCTCCACTTCACCCAAATTCTGGAATACCCTACACATTACAAAGGAAACATCCTTGACCTAATATTTATCCCACAATCTCTATTCGCTGATCAGATCCCACACACTATTCAACCCATACCCTGGTCTGATCACGCCCTCATCCTCTTCTCCTTCCCCTATTCCACTCACAGAAGTCACTTTCCCACCCATCCTCAACATACCCGTAAATTTAAACAATTCAATGCAGCCAACGTTCTAGAGCAAACAATCCCATCTCTTGACCTTCGAAATGGTAAGAACCTGAACCAAGAGTCTGTCATATCTAAATGGAATGAAATCCTATCTGCAGCCTCTCTACTCCCACCTAAACAATTTCCTCAAAAGCACCGCAGAAGAGCCCCCTGGTTCTCTACAAAACTAAGAAGCCTCAAAAGAGAGCTTAGACATCTTGAACGGAAATGGAGACGCTCTCATGACCCTAACGCACATATTGCCTACAAAATTAAACTCCAAACGTACTGCTCTGAAACCATCAACCATAAAAGAGAACACAACAAAAATATGATCCAACGGTCACTTAATAAACCAAGAGAGCTTTTCTCCATTGCCAAATCTCTAATAAATGAACCCTTACAACAGGACCAGCCACCAAAAATAACTGCTCAAGCTATAGCTAACTACCTGATCTCTAAATTCTTCCCGCCCTCATCAACCAATAACCCCCAGCCTATTGTCGACTACAGCACCCAACCACTTGAGCCAACCCCACCAAACTCATGGAATGAATTTGATCCTCTTACATTAGATAACGTATCTAATGTTATAAAAGATTTAAATGCCTCTACCTCTGCCCTTGACCCTTGCCCTGTCCCTTGGATTAAATCTACCAGAAGCTCTCTCAGCCCCTACATTCTGCATATTGTACAAACCTCCCTCCAGACTGGATCTGTACCACCTCCACTTAAATGTGCCACTATCTGTCCTATCCTAAAAGGAACAAAACCTGACCCCCTATCTCCTACAGACCCATCTCTAGCATCCCTTTCCTTGCAAAGATAACTGAGAAGCTAGTCCAAACCCAACTTCAGAACTATATTGATGATCACTCTCCCCTCGATTTATTCCAACATGGTTTCAAAAAGAACCATGGAGTTGAAACCCTCCTTACCTCCCTACTAGATTCTTTGTACCTGCACACCCAGAATCCTACCCAAGGATGCCTACTCATATTCCTTGACTTATCCGCTGCTTTTGACTCCCTTCCTCACCATCAACTCCTAAACAGACTCCATGAAATAGGACTGAGAGGCACAACCCTAAACTGGTTCCGATCCTACCTAGATGACAGAACCCAACAAGTCCGTATTGGAAATGATACCTCCCTTCCATTTATCCTAAAACAAGGTGTCCCCCAAGGATCTAGTCTATCTGCTCTACTATTCAATATTTTCCTTCAACCTGTCTGCAAGATTTTCCAAAGCTATGGCATCCAGTACCAATTATATGCGGACGACATGATGTGCTTCACCCCTTTTATCCTTACTAACCCTAACTTTACTAAACTAAGTGAATGCCTAACCAGCCTAAAATCTTGGCTCTCCCAGCACAACCTCCTAATTAATCAATCCAAAACCGAGGTTCTTCAGGTATTCACCAATGCCTCATACACCCCACCTCCAACCCTTACTATTGGCGATCTCACACTCACTATAAAAAAACAAGTGAAATATCTTGGTATTATCCTTGATCAGAACCTCTCCTTCACTGATCAAATAAAGAGAACCTCCAATACAATATACGCAAAGCTACGTACCCTCCGGAACCTCAAACCTCTCTTAAGCCCTGACTCTTTTCGTACTGTCTGTCAGGCCCTCACAATCCCTTCTCTTGATTACTGTAACCATATCTATCATGGCCTTCCCAAGAACACCATACAGCCGCTCCAACTAGCCCAGAACACGATAGCGCGGCTTATAACCAACAACCCCAGACGATCCCACATTACACCAGTCCTCTATGATCTCCACTGGCTCCCCATTCAACACAGAGTCAAATTCAAAGTCCTTACCCTTACACATAAAATCATCTCCAATGAGTCAGCTCCATGCCTCTCCCCACTCCTTCCCTTCTCCATTAACACAAGAACACACCACTCCATTACCAAAAACCTACTGACCATCCCAACAACTAAAAGACATTGCAAACAATCTACCAGTAACAGGGCCTTCTCCCTCTATGCTCCATCCTTATGCAATCCCCTTCCTCACGAGCTGCGAAACTGTTCAAACCACGCCGAATTCTGAAAGAAGTTAAAATCTCATCTGTTCCTCGAACATTTTTCCCTACCACCTTAGTACCTAACCCTCTACATCCACTTCCCCTCCCCTGCCCTCTCAAAAATCTATCATGCAACCATGTGGTATCCCTGTATATACCTTTGTAAATAGTTGATCATTGTTCATTGTAATTAGTTCATATTGTTTACCTATGTATCTCTGTTACTTTGTTCCATGTAAACAGTTGAAACATACTGCCACAAAATGTTCTATGTACATCGTCTTGATTTGTAGAAAGACGGTATATAAAAACTGTTAAATAAATAAATAAATAAATCCCTGAGATGAGTCCCCATGGAAGTCTGTTACAGTCCCTTGAACAGTGCATCAAAAGCTTGGATGCTATCAGTGGTGATTTTCTACCAGATTAGCACACCCAGAACCTTTTTGAACTTGCTTCCTTTTCCACCCATTGCAGCTTCTGTCCTCCTTCCCCAGCTGCATCTCCCCTTATCTTATCATTTATCTTCACCAATTTGAAAAGAGTACACTAAAAGTATAACACAATAGCATGTTTCCCCCCATTCCCAGAATTAGGCATGTGGGGTGCATATGTGCGTGTGTCTCATAGGACGTGTCAGGCAGTATTAAGGGCTAGATGGGTGCATGTGTGGGTGTGTCATTGGGAGTGTCAGAGGTTTCGGGGGTGTATGGGTGCATGCATGTGTCTGGAGGAGTGAATATGGGTGCATGCATGAGGAGTGTTATTTATTTATTTACAGTCTCTTTTATACCGCGCTATTCATCATCAGTGCGGTTTACATTGAACATAGAAACTTACACATTTCATTGGCTGATCCGTGTTTACAATGAACAGGTATTAAAACTTGGATAACTTGGGGTAACTATTTATATTTATGTAACAAGATAGGTATTATCTCACTGGACATAGTCATGGTTGTTTGTGTGGTAAAGGCTTACTTAAACTGCACCGGTTAGATAGTGGATGGGGCTATTATAGCACTGTCTACCAGGTAATACAGGAGGAAGGGATGGTGCTTCAAGGCCTTTCTAAACTGGGTTAGGTCAGGGATTGCTCGGATGCTGGGAGGTAGAGGGTGTTCAGCATCTGGGCGCACAAAATTTGAAAGCCCTGTTTACTGCTGACCGGGTGCATTGGGTTATTGATTTCGGGAATATCAGTGTATTAACTGCTACCGATCTTCTGGACCTATTGGAGGGCGTAGTCTGGATCAGCTCTGCTAGTGATGTGGAAGGGTGCATGTATCTGTCTGTTATGGGGAATGTTGTAAGGCGTATACCTGTGTGTGTGTGTATGTAGGGAATATCAAGGGTTTCCTGCAGGCATATGTTTATCATGGGGAGAGTGATATGTGTGTGTGTGTGTATGTATGTATAGGGGATGTCAGAAGCTGTGTGTGTGTGTCCTGGGGAGTGTCGGGGGCAGCATGCATGTGTGTCATGGGGAGTGTCAGACACTGCATGCATGTGGGTGGGTGTCTCTCTCTTCCTCATGACCCCATCACCCAGGCTTCCTCCAGTTTGTCTCTCTCTCTCATGACCCCCGCTCCAGGCTTCCTCCAGTCTGTCTGTCTGTCTCTCTTTCATGACTTCCCCCAGGCATCCTCCAGTCTCTCTCTCTCTCATGACCCCTCATCCCAGGCTTCCTCCAGTCTGTCTCTCTCATGACCCCCCCATCCCAGGCTCCCTCCAGTATGTCTCTCTCTTTCTCACGACCCCCTCCATCCCAGGCTTCCTCCAGTCTGTCTTTCATGATGCCCCCCACCCCCAGGCTTCCTCCAGTCTCTCTCATAAGGCCCCATCAGGTTTTACCCAATGTTTCTCTCTCTACCAACCCGACCCTCAAGACTTCTCTCTCTTTCTTTCATAACACCCTCCCCTCAATATCATTCTTTACCTTGTGCTGAATTGATCATTTATTACTGTGACCCTGCTGTGAGGCAGGAAGTGGTGGAAAGCACAGCCCAGCCCATCTTAGCTTGGCAACGAATGGCAGGTGATAAAAATCAGCAGACGGCTTTGCTGCTTTGAAGTCCATGCACACGTTGCATATCTGATATGCACCATATGCATGAACTCCAAAGTCCTGTGCTGATTTTTAACGGTGTTTGCTATGGGGTCAGGTCAGCAGTACTTCCTGCATGTGATTGGCTCTGTGAACTGTAGAGCCACATGGGGCAAGACTGACTTTCTGCTCTGTATGGCTCTACCATACAAGAGATAAGGGAGTTGGGGCCACTTGGCAATAGTGATCATAGCATGATCGCGTTTGATTTAATTAATGGAGGAGGGATGGTAAGGAAATCTACAGTACTACCTTTTAACTTTCAAAAGGGAGACTATGATAAAATGAGGAAAATGGTTAAGAAAATACTAAAAGGAGTTGTTGCAAAGGTCAAAGATTTATATCAAGCTTGTGTGTTGTTTAAAAATACTATCTTGGAAGCCCAGACCAGCTGTATTCCACGCCTTAAGAAAAATGGAAGGAAGTCCAAAAAACTGCCAGCATGGTTTAAAGGTGAGGCTAGAGAGGCTGTTGCCAAAAAAGCATCTTTCAGGAAATGGAAAAAAAGAGCCAAATGACCAAACCTGGAAACAGTACAAGCACTGGTAAGTTTAATGCAAGGCATTGATAAGACAGGCAAAGAGAGAATTTGAGAAGAAATTTGGCTGTGGAAGTAAAAAGTATGTTCCCTGTAAAATAGTTATCTCCAAGTTATAATGCCCTGTTCAATGTAATTTCAGTTTGTTCAATGTAAACCGCACTGATGCAGAATAGTGCGGTATATAAGAGAATGTAAATAAATAAATAAAAACACGTAACAAAACCTTTTTCAAGTACATTCGTAGCAAAAAACCTGGGAGAGAGTCAGTTGGACCATTAGACGATAAAGGGGTAAAGGGGGTGGTAAGAGGGGACAAGGCTATAGTGGAGAGACTGAATGAATTCTTTGCTTCAGTCTTTACTGAGGAAGATGTAGGGTTGTTACCCATGACTGAAGTGGTATTTAAAGGTGATACTGCAGAGGAATTGAAAGAAATATTGATACACCGGGAAGATGTATTACAACTATTTGATAAACTGAAGAGTAGCAAATCACCTGGACCGGATGGTATACATCCAACGGTGTTGAAAGAACTGAAATATGAGATTGCAGTCCTGCTATTACTAATCTGTGAACTATCATTAAAATCATCTGTAATACCTGAAGATTGGAGGATGGCCAGTGTAACGCCAATTTTTAAAAAGGGTTCCGGGGTGATCCGAGAAATTACAGACCGGTGAGCCTGACGTCAGTACCTGGAAAAATGGTAGAAACCATTATAAAGAACAAAATTACTCATCATGTAGATAGTCATGGCTTAATGGGAGACAGCCAGCATGACTTTAGACAAGGAAGATCTTGTCTTACTAATCTGTTATGTTTTTTTGAAGGTGTGAATAAACCGGTAAACAAAGGTGAATCGGTTGATATAGGGTATCTGGACTTTCAGAAAGCCTTTGACAAGGTCCCCTCATCAGAGACTTTTGGCAAAACCTTTGGCAAAAAGTCATGGGATAGGGGGCAGTGTACTATTGTGGATCAGGAGCTGGTTAAAAGATAGAAAGCAGAAGGTAGGGCTAAATGGCCAATTTTCCCAGTGGAAAAAGGTGAATAGTGGAGTACCCCAGGGATCTGTGCTGGGTTCGCTGCTTTTTGACATATTGTATGCAATTCTGGTCGCCGTATCTTAAAAAGGATATAGCGTTATTAGAAAAGGTGCAAAGTAGAGCCACCAAAATGGTAAAGGGGATGGAAGGATACTCCTGTGAAGAGAGGCTAAGAAGGTTGGGGCTCTTCAACCTGGAAAAGAGACGGCTGAGGGGAGATATGATAGAGGTCTATAAATTAATGAATGCAGTGGAACAGGTAAACATAGCTCAATTGTTTAGGTCGTCAGAATATAAAAAGACTAGGGGACATGCAGTGAAGCTACAGGGTAACCTATTTAAGACTAACAAAAGAAAATATTTTTTTCACTCAACGTGTAATGAAACTCTGGCATTTGTTACTGGAGGATGTAGTAAAAGCTGCTAGTGTAGCTGGGTTTAGAAAAGGCTTGGACAAGTTCCTGGAGGAAAGGTCCATAAACCATTATTAAAAGGGACCCGGGATATCACTGCTTGACCCAATACAAGCATTTAGGAACCTGTGTCTTTTGGGGAGACTGCTAGGTACTTATGACCTAGATTGGCCACTGCTGGAAACAGGATACTGGGCTTGATGGACTTTGGTCTGACCCAGTATGGCATTTTTTTTTATGTTATGTTTATGAGCCGATCACAGTGCAGAAGTGCTGCTGATTCCTTAGCAAACGCCCCTAAAAATCAACACAAGTCTTTGGAGTTTTTGCAGTGCATGCATGGGTTTCAAAGCGGCAAAGCCAAGCGTTGATTTTTAAGAGCATTCACTGAGGTGTCAGTGGTACTTCCTGCACCATGATGGGCTTTGTTAATAGTGAAGCCGCACGGGGCAGGAGGTCCGCACTCACTTCCTGTCCTGCGTGGCTTCACCATTCACAGAGCTGATTGCAGTGCAGGAAGTGCCGCCTACACCTTAACAAATGCTCCTAAAATTCAGTGCAGGACTTTGAAGCTCATGCACACGCTGCGTATCAGACATGCAGTATGCGAATGGGCTTCAAAGCAGCAAAGCTCTCTGCTGATTTTTATCGTCTGCCATCTGCTGCCCACCACCAAGCCCAGCTGAACTGTGCTTTCTGCCACTCGCATGCTCCATAGCTGGGCTTGGTCGGCCCACTGTGCCACCCTCCAGAGGCTGCTAACCTGTTTGAATCCATGGTTTGCACAGTGAGTCTCACCTGCTCTGCAGCAATGTGTGTACTTTAGCCACACACCTTTGCTCCTTGTTCCAGAGCAGTTTTCATGGTAGACAGATGCTCTGTAGCGGCTATTTCAGGGCAATTCTATAAAAAGATACATAGGTACCTATATGTCTTTATAAATAGCTTAAAATAGGTGACTGCCCATGTATGAAATACAGCTAAACTATGAAATGTTATTAGTAGAAGATTGTGCCCTCCTGATACTCCCCCATCTAACACTTGGGCAACTGTCCCCCCCTACTGACACACTCTCCCCCCTCCCCCCACCAAGTCTCAGCTCTGTTCTACTTAAATGTTCAAACTGAAATTGCTTGCCGTAGTAGGTGTTATCTGATGACCAGAATGCAAGGAGCCACACAAATGGCTGGAGTAGAGGTTATCTTCCAGATCTTTTTAGACAAGCTTTCTAGCACACACACAGGGTTTTCCTGCATGCACCAGACCTGCTGTTCTTCAGTTTGCAATACAGGCTTTCAAAAACTGCTAAGCACTTTACTTAAGCACCTAAGTTTAGGCTTCTAAATTTAGATGAATTTTCAATTTAAATCAAGCTCTGAAGTTTTCAGCTGAAGATTTTCCTAAAATTAGATTTGAAAGTTAGGCACCTAACTAAAATCAACACTAAGCACTAAGGGGCTGATATTTAGCCCATAGCAATCACCTTTTTTTTTATTTTTTTAAACATCAGCTGCTGCAAATATAAAAAAATTCAAATATCCAACGCCAGTATCCAGACACTTGGCTGGTAGTGAATATCCAGATTTAGCAATTAGCACCGGCACTATCCAAATGGTAGTGATCGTCACACGCTTTCTGAACACTCAGAACAGCTTTTTTGCTGTGCTATGCTATGTGAATTGTTATCCAGATCCAGAGCAGCACTGAAAATCACCACTTTCCAGATATGCGCCAGCTTCACCTCAGTTCTGCCCATGGACATAGTGCAGAGGCGGTCAGAGAAAATATTTAGCAGCGCCACTGAAGACTGCGCTGCCTGACACTTATCTAATTAATAGGATCTGCTAATTGGGTCCAGTATTGAAAAAACATTTACCCAACATTTTTAACACCCCCCCCCAGTAAAATCTCTACATTAACAGTGCACAGGTGTCAGCAAAACTATTACTCAACTAAATAGTTATTTGTAAAAAGCATTACTTTGGTTACAAGTGCACAATGAAACTGAATTTAACAAAGTGTGAATGCTTGTGGGTATCACAGAAAAAGAGGGAGTTATTCCATCCTATTTGCAGGGCAGGGATGAAATGTTTTGTTCATAATCTTGGTTTTTTAAAGTGGACTCATACTTATCTTTTAGTGTACAGGTTGATACAATAAAATCCCTTGTTTTATGGATTACAACTACTCTGACGACTGCACCTCTACTTTCCTCTTCAGGAACCCCATTCAGTGGCATAAACTCCAATACATCAGATGAACAGGCTCCAGATACTGCAAAACACGCAGCATGAATTCTGACTAAATCTGGGAGATTTATTTATTTATTTTTTTATTTATTTATCTATTTCTTCTATACCGCCCCTTCCAGAGATCAGGGGCGGTTTACATGGAACAATTGCATACATTTGCATAACATTACATAGAACAAGAACTTCTTAACTTTTTACATATAACAGAACAGTAACTTTTTACATATAACAGAACAGTAAATTGTCAGAACTATTTACAGGGTGTATACTTTTGTATACTGCTGAATTTACAGAGGAAATGTCAGCGAGCTGGCATTGCTATGGCATTGCTATTTATAGAAATTATTTACAAGAATACATGATTCGCTATTCAGGTGTGTGTGTGTGTGTATATATGTGTGAGTGTGTGTGTGTATAATTGTGCGTGTGTTTGTGTGTGTATGTGAGTGGGTTTGTGTGTGATGGAATTTATTTCCATTTTTTCGTGGGTTGTTTGGGGTGTCTTTGGGGGCTGTTAGAAGAGGAGTTGTGTGTTCAGTTAATTGTGTTTCTGCGGGTTTTTTTGTTTGTGTGTCTGTGGACGCTGTGTGTCTGGACTTGGAGGGTAGGGGATTCCGAAGTGCTCAGAGAATAGGTATGTCTTGAGTTCTTTTCTGAATTGGGAGAGGTCCTTTATGATTCGGATGTCTATTGGGAGGTCATTCCAAAGTGTGGGAGCGGTGAATGAGAAGGCTCTGGCACTGGTGGAGTTTTTGGTCCTCGTGAATGTTTTTGGCAGTTCTAGTGAGAGGGTTGCATTTAGTCTGCGGGCTCTTAATTCATTTGGGACGTGAAGGAGTGTGGATAGATGTGAGGGGGCAATATCGTTTAGTAGTTTGAAGGTTGTTAGTAGTATTTTGTATTTGATTCGATAATTTATGGGGAGCCAGTGTAGATCTAGCAGTATAGGGGTTACATGGTCTGTTAGGTGGGCTTTAGTGACTACTTGGGACTATTCACCTTTGCTGACAGTCTTACACTGGCTGCCAATTAAAAGAGAGTTCAGTTTAAGTTATTATGTTTAGTCTTTAAGTCCATTCATGGGCTAAGTCCAAGCTATTTAAATGGGCTGCCTACCAAATATCCCTCAGTATGATCACTGCATTCAGTCCAACTGACTTATCTGGCAATGCCTCCTTTAGGTATGATAAAAACTGGAATGTACGAGGCATATGAGGGGCCAGACTGGATTTAGGCAAGTGCCTCCATTGCCATCTTCAGGTAGGTGACAGAGCACTGCCGTCGCTGCCATGCGTCAGTCTGGCCAGCATAACAACAGCAACAGCAGCAAATCGATTTTACAAGAATTAGCATGGAGCACACAGGTGTGAAAGGAGCAGGAGGAGCATCACAGGGCCTGTCCAAAGCATGAGAGCTTGAATGCCTTCAAGTGGGCCTTCGAACACTTACTTGGTTCTGCCTTCAACACAAATGTCCTGTCAGAGAGGGCAGGAGCGGCAGGCCATTAGTTAGGGTTGCCAACTGGCCGGTTTTCAGCCGGCCTGGCCGGTTTTTCCATGGCCAGGCCGGCTGCCGGCGCAGATGTTAAACCGGCCCTTGAAAAGCTGGTTTTTTGCTCTGGCCGCAAGATCGGGAGCGGCCAGAACAAAAGACCGGCTTTTCTTCCGACCTGCAGTTAAAAAAAAAAAAAACACCCAGGGCCGGCCCACACACCGGAGGGCTTCAGAGGGAGCCGGGGAAGCCCGCGCGAGGCCCCGGCTCCCTCTGTACAGCCGCCAGCGTGAAGAGCCTTTTCCTTCCCGCTGGCGGCTGTTTCTGTGAAGCCGCGATTGGTGGGAAAGGTTAAAGGCAATACCCTTTAACCTTTCCCAGCATTCGCGGCTTCGCAGAAACAGCCACCAGTGTGAAGGAAAAGGCTCTTCACGCTGGCGGCTGTACAGAGGGAGCCGGGGCCTCGCGCGGCCGGCTCCCTCTAAAGCCCCTCAGACAGCCGCGGTGCTGGTGGGGGGGGGGGGGGGGAGAGGCCAAGGACTGCATGGGCTGTGATTGGGGGGGGGACCTGCACAGAAAACGGGTAATGGGGGGGGGGGACATGGACTGGAAAAAGGCGGGGATGGGGGGGACCTGGAATGTAAAAGGGCTATGGGGGGGGGGGCACTTGGACTGGAAATGGGTTGTGATGGGGGGGACCTGGACCAGAAAAGGGCTATGGGGGGGGGGGACTTGGACTGGAAATAGGCTGTGATTAGGGGGGCTAGGAATGCAAATGGGCTGTGATGGTGGGGGGGGGCTAGGACTGCAAATGGGCTGTGATGGTGGGGGGGGACTCGGACTGCAAATGGGCTGTGATGGTGGGGGGGCCTAGGACTGGAAAAAGGCTGTGAGGGGGGATTTGGACTGGAAATAGGCGGTGATTGGGGGGGGGACCTGGACTGGAAAATGGCTAGGGGGGGGGACTTGGACTGGACATGGGCGGTGATGGGGGGGGGACCTGGACTGTAAAAGGGCTATGGGGGGGGACATGGACTGGAAATGGGTTGTGATGGGGGTGGAGGGGACCTGGACTGGAAAAGGGCTATGGGGGGGGGACGACTTGGACTGGAAATGGGCTATGGTGGAGGGAGGGGGAACTTGGACTGGAAATAGGCTGTGATTAGGGGGGCTAGGACTGCAAATGGGCTGTGATGGTGGGGGGGGACTAGGACTGCAAATGGGATGTGATGGTGGGGGGGCCTAGGACTGGAAATAGGCTGTGATGGGGGACTTGGACTGGAAATGGGCTGTGATTGGTGGGGGCTAGGACTGGAAATGGCCTGTGATGTGAGGGCTAGCACTGGAAATGGGCTGATGAAGAGCTGAAATAGGACTGGAAATGGGCTGATGTGGGGCATGGGAGAATGGGACTAGAAGGGAGTGGATGCTGGGTGGGTCTAGAACTATAAGGGAACTGATTTTGGGGGAGGACTAGAATGGATGGGGAATGAGAATAGAGAGGGGAAAAATATTTTGTGTGGAAGAAAAAAGAAAAGTCTATGATGGGCCGGGTATTGGGAGAGTAAGAGGGGCTTGAGAATGGAAGGGTGAAATTTAAACGGATGATAAAGGAATAAGGAAAGAATTGGGGGAAGAGCAAAAGGGAAACAATCAGTATGTTAAAGCAGAAATAGAGAGAGAATGGAAAGAGAATGGAAAGAGAAGAAAGGACAAATGGATAACTCGCAGAAGACACAAAGAAACCAGAAGAAAGTGACTGGAGCAATTGCAACTGAAAAATAAAATGCCCAAACAGAAGGTAGAAAAATACTTTTTATTTTGAATTTATTAACTGGAATATGTCTGGTCTGGGAAGTGTGTATTGCTAACATCTTTGCGTTTTTGTTTAGTGCAAGAGGAAATTACTTTATAGTTTTATTTCTCCAGTGTTGTACATTTCATGTTTGGATTTTGGGGTTCCTAGTTTAATTATTATCTGACCAAGGAAGTTAGCCTACACGTATCCTCAGTAAGTTTTGTGGGTGGGGCTGGGGGCGGGGCAGGGGTGGGACTAGGGGCGGAGAATGGGTGGAGCATGGCGAGCCACAGGTGTCGGGTTTTTCTTGGTGAAAAAGTTGGCAACCCTACCATGAGTGCGCACATGTAGGTGGTCAAAGGACACCATGGCGCTGCTTTTATTTTCAGTTCAAACACTGGTACCATGCTGCTGCCCTCCTGAGGTCTGCCACTCTAGGTAGATGTCTGGTCCACCTAGTGGATGAATGGCCCTAGTTGGAGACCGGGTGATCTTCCTGACTCTGGTAAGGTTTCAATCTTTGTTAACAAGCAATGCGGTCCATGTGTTCTTGAACAATGCCACAGCGCTGGCGCAAGTCAACAAGTGAGGCGGAACACAAAGCACCAGATGGGCTCTATCAAGGTGGCAGCCCAAATAGCTGGTGTCAACAACAGGCAGGCTGTCTTCATGAGTTGGACTGTGAATCCTGAACAGTGGAAGCTGAATATCTGGGTAAACTGGACATGAAATGTCACTGGACAGCTATGACCCCAGCACTGAATATCTGAACATAATTTAAAGCAGCACAGCTAGCATTATTGCTGAACATGCCCCCCAAAATAAGTTCAGCAGATAGCTCAGTATCAGGTGCCATGTGGAAGAGCAGACCTACTGTTCATTCCTCAGGCCAGCCATGACTAGGGATATTGCAGAGACAATCATGTTTACCATCTTGGTCAGGAAATTCAGCGACACTAATGGTTAGTGCTGCTGAATAGCCACAGGTGCCACTGCTGCATGCCTCACTACTAACCGGTTAGTATCAGAGCATACCGGGGGTGGCACCAGGCCATAACTGGGCAGCGCAGATATTAAGCCGCTGTCTGGTTATGGCAAAGCAGCAAAAGTAAGGAGCAGCAAAGGCTGACCTAAATTTTGCCACAGAAGCTAATCAGGCAGCGGCCAAATATCACCACTGCCCAGTCAGCTTCTTGGCAATCCAGGCATCCCAGATATGACCTTGGCATTGAATATCCGGGTTTAAGTTTCAGCAATGATGAAACAGTGTTAGAACAGATACACTGCTGCTGAGTATCCCCTCAATGCCTGTAGCCTAGGGAGAGAGAAAGCTGAGCATCACTCAGTAGTAATACCTGCTGGTCAAATTTAGAGTCATTAGTCAGGTTCCAGAGGGGAGCCTAGCCTGTGCCATAATTATAGTTATTATAGTTATTTTACGATATACTGCCTATAGCAGGTAGCAGCTAGCCGGTGACATAATTATACTTATTATACTTTATTTTACGATATACTGCCTATAGCAGGTAGCAGCTAGCCGGTGACATAATTATACTTATTATACTTTATTTTACGTTATACTGCCTATAGCAGGTAGCAGCTAGCCTGGGCCATAATTATAGTTATTATAGTTTATTTTACGATATACTGCCTATAGCAGGTAGCAGGTAGCCTGTGCCATAATTATAGTTATTATAGTTATTTTACGATATACTGCCTATAGCAGGTAGCAGCTAGCCGGTGACATAATTATACTTATTATACTTTATTTTACGATATACTGCCTATAGCAGGTAGCAGCTAGCCGGTGACATAATTATACTTATTATACTTTATTTTACGTTATACTGCCTATAGCAGGTAGCAGCTAGCCTGGGCCATAATTATAGTTATTATAGTTATTTTACGATATACTGCCTATAGCAGGTGGCAGCTAGCCTATGCCATAATTAGTTATTATAGTTATTTTACGATATACTGCCTATAGCAGGTAGCAGCTAGCCTGGGCCATAATTATAGTTATTATAGTAATTATTATTATAATTATAGTTTATTTTACGATATACTGCCTATAGCAGGTAGCAGCTAGCCTGTGCCATAATTATAGTTATTATAGTAATTATAGTTATAGTTATTATAGTTTATTTCACGATATACTGCCTATAGCAGGTAGCAGCTAGCCTGGGCCATAATTATAGTTATTATAGTTTATTTTACGATATACTGTCTATAGCAGGTAGCAGGTAGCCTGTGCCATAATTATAGTTATTATAGTTATTTTACGATATACTGCCTATAGCCGGTAGCAGCTAGCCTGGGCCATAATTATAGTTATTATAGTAATTATAGTTATTATTATTATAGTTATTATAGCTTATTTTACGATATACTGCCTATATAGCAGGTAGCAGCTAGCCTGAGCCATAATCATAGTTATTATAGTTTATTTTACGATATACTGCCTATAGCAGGTAGCAGCTGGCCTGTGCCATAATTATAGTTATTATAGTTATTATAGTAATTATAGTAATTATTATTATAGTTATTATAGTTTATTTTACGATATACTGCCTATAGCAGGTAGCAGCTAGCCTGTGCCATAATTATAGTTATTATAGTAATTATAGTTATTATAGTTATAGTTATTATAGTTTATTTCACGATATACTGCCTATAGCAGGTAGCAGGTAGCCTGTGCCATAATTATAGTTATTATAGTTATTTTAGGATATACTGCCTATAGCCGGTAGCAGCTAGCCTGGGCCATAATTATAGTTATTATAGTAATTATAGTTATTATTATTATAGTTATTATAGCTTATTTTACGATATACTGCCTATATAGCAGGTAGCAGCTAGCCTGAGCCATAATAATCATAGTTATTATAGTTTATTTTACGATATACTGCCTATAGCAGGTAGCAGCTGGCCTGTGCCATAATTATAGTTATTATAGTTATTTTATGATATACTGCCTATAGCAGGTAGCAGCTAGCCTGGGCCATAATTATAGTTATTATAGTTATTTTACGATATACTGCCTATAGCAGGTGGCAGCTAGCCTATGCCATAATTAGTTATTATAGTTATTTTACGATATACTGCCTATAGCAGGTAGCAGCTAGCCTGGGCCATAATTATAGTTATTATAGTAATTATAGTAATTATTATTATAATTATAGTTTATTTTACGATATACTGCCTATAGCAGGTAGCAGCTAGCCTGTGCCATAATTATAGTTATTATAGTAATTATAGTTATAGTTATTATAGTTTATTTCACGATATACTGCCTATAGCAGGTAGCAGCTAGCCTGGGCCATAATTATAGTTATTATAGTTTATTTTACGATATACTGTCTATAGCAGGTAGCAGGTAGCCTGTGCCATAATTATAGTTATTATAGTTATTTTACGATATACTGCCTATAGCCGGTAGCAGCTAGCCTGGGCCATAATTATAGTTATTATAGTAATTATAGTTATTATTATTATAGTTATTATAGCTTATTTTACGATATACTGCCTATATAGCAGGTAGCAGCTAGCCTGAGCCATAATCATAGTTATTATAGTTTATTTTACGATATACTGCCTATAGCAGGTAGCAGCTGGCCTGTGCCATAATTATAGTTATTATAGTAATTATAGTAATTATTATTATAGTTATTATAGTTTATTTTACGATATACTGCCTATAGCAGGTAGCAGCTAGCCTGTGCCATAATTATAGTTATTATAGTAATTATAGTTATTATAGTTATAGTTATTATAGTTTATTTCACGATATACTGCCTATAGCAGGTAGCAGGTAGCCTGTGCCATAATTATAGTTATTATAGTTATTTTAGGATATACTGCCTATAGCCGGTAGCAGCTAGCCTGGGCCATAATTATAGTTATTATAGTAATTATAGTTATTATTATTATAGTTATTATAGCTTATTTTACGATATACTGCCTATATAGCAGGTAGCAGCTAGCCTGAGCCATAATAATCATAGTAGTTATAGTTTATTTTACGATATACTGCCTATAGCAGGTAGCAGCTGGCCTGTGCCATAATTATAGTTATTATAGTTATTTTATGATATACTGCCTATAGCAGGTAGCAGCTGGCCTGTGCCATAATTATAGTTATTATAGTTATTTTATGATATACTGCCTATAGCACGTGGCAGCTGGGCGCTTAAGGAAGTAACATTCATGTATTCTATGGCTGGTTTGAGTTGGGACATTTATTTTATTTAGCTGTATTTATATCCCACTTTTCACCGGGTCAAAGCGGTCAATTGGGGGATACATTTAACACGAGGGGATATGAGACACATACGCTAATACTTACAGGGAACATGGGTAATGGAGGGTTAAGTGGCTTGCCCAAGACCACAAGGAGTGCCTATAGGACTAGAAATCCCAGTTCTTCTGGCCCAAGGTTGCTGTCCTCTAGTGGGGTTTGAACCCCCGACCCTCTGGCCTGAGATTGCTGTCCCCAGGTGGGACTTGAACCCCCGTCCCTCCGGCCTGAGATTGCTGTCCTGTAGTGGGGTTTGAACCCCTGACCCTCCGGCCTGAGATTGCTGGATATAAAATTAAGAGAAAAGATCTACTACTACTGCTTATCACTTGTATAGTGCTACAAGGCTTACAGTCTAGTTGAAGAGACAAAACAACAACTGGGGACTAGGATATATCTAGGGGAATGATAAGGAAACACTTAGGAGGGGAGAGGAGACTAAGGGGATCAGGATCCAAAAGCAGCCTCAAAGAGATGAGTTTTTAGCCTGGACTTGAACAGAGCCACAGATGGAGCCTGATGTACTGACTCGGGTAGTTTGTTCCAGGCATAAGGAGCAGTGAAGTAGAAAGACCAGTTTGGAGTTGGCAGTGGAAAAGAAGGAGACAAATAGAAGGGATCTGTCAGAAAAGTGGAATTCCCGAGGAGGGGTGTAGGAAGAAATATGAGAGACAAGGTAGTGAGGAGCAGCTGAATGAAGGTACTTATAGGTCAGTAGCAGAAGTTTGAAATGGATAAGGTACCCATGAAATGACTTGAGAAGAGGGGTGACATGAGTATAGCAACATGGGTAGAAGGTTAGCCGTGCAGCTGAGTTTTTAACAGACTGAAGTGGGGAAAGATGATTCAGAGGAAGACCAGTGAAGAGCAGGTTGCAACAGTCTAGATGGGAGGTAACTAGAGAATGGATAAGGGTCTTAGCAGTGTGTTCAGAAAGGAAGGGATGAATTTTGCTTGTGTTATAGAGAAAGAAACGACAGGTTTTAGCTATTTGTTGGATGTGTGTGGAGAAGGAGAGAGAGGTGTCAAAGATGACCCCAAGGTTGTGAGCTGAGGAAACAGGGAGGGATAGAGAGTTATCCACAGAAATGGAGAAAGGAGGAAGTGAGGAGGTAGACTTAGGGGAAATGATAAGGAGCTCAGTTTTGGCAATATTCAATTTCAGATAGTGGTGAGACATCCAGGGACTAATGTCAGATAAACAGGCAGAGATCTGGGTCTGGTTTCCCAAGAAGGTTCCAGGTACAGAGAGATGTAGATCTGAAGGTCCTAAGACAACCCTGGGGTACACAGACAAAGCGAGATAGCAGTGGAGGAGGATCCAGAAGAATGTACACTAAAAGTGCAGTGGGAGAGATAGGAAGAAAACAAAGACAGAGCAGAGTCCCTAAGTCCAAGGCCAGGATCTAGGTAGTTGTGACCCAAAAGCGGTCAACTCTAACTAAGCTGGAAGCAAGAATGAATGGCCAGGCCAAAGAAAAAGACAAGTGCCCAATAGTAACCACAATAGCTACTGAAAACTGGCAAACAAGAAAAGGAGGTAGTAGCAATCAAGAGTAATGCCCTCCAACAAAAGAAAAAGGAGGAAATGCAGAGCAGCGGATTTGGCTTTGTGTGTAAAAGGCAAGCACAACGGCTTTCCTAGAACGCTCTGGAAGATGTCGTTCATGTTGGCAAGAAGTAGAGTCATGTGACTTGTGCAGCTCACTGTAACTGACACTAGAGAATCATTTTTCATTTGCACATCATTTGACAAATCACTGTAGTAACTAATCCCCAAGTAAAAGTCAGCTGGGAAGAAGTAAGGAAAGACACAATGCATGGTGAGAATCAAATGGGAAGGAATAGGCAGAAATATGAGATTTTCAGCATGCTGTAGCTATTCAAGTAAAGCATAGTTACTCACCTGTAACAGGTGCTCTCCAGAGACAGCAGGAATCAGTCCTCACATATAGATGACATCAACACTGACGGAGCCTTTGGAAGATGCACCACGCCTGCGTGGTCCCCTTCCCGCCAAAGGGTGCCATCTTGCCTCAGTAGAACGGATACAGCTCAAAAGCAGAAAATGACACACATAAAGCAATTCCATGGGAAGGAGGGAGAAGGGAAGGTTGTGAGGACCGATTCCTGCTGTCCCTGGGGAACACCTGTTACAGGTGAGTAACTACGCTTTCTTTGGGAACAAGCAGGAAGTCAGTCCTCACATATGGGACTCCCTAGCTACAAGCTACAGAAAACTTGTAAAAGCCACGAGTGACCAGGAAAAGGTGAGCCGTGAGCAGAAGCAATGAGTCCTTGAGAAGACAGACTCTCGAGCAGCCCAACTGTCCAGCGAGAAATCAGCACTGCCGTAGCCTGAACACACAAGGGCCGGAGGGGGCAGGACTTGCTTACACTACAAATAGATAACAGAGTACCGCCTGGCCAAAGTATCAGCTGTGAAGGTATGGACAGAGGACCAGGTGACGACCCAGCAGATTTCCAACAAGAGAATGGAACGCAGGTTTTCCAGGGATACTGCCATGGCCCTGATGCTGTGCGCTGTGACCCGGCGCTACAATGAGAGCCCAGCCTGCTCATAGGTGAGGGCAATGCAGTCCGCCACCCAGGTGGACAGAGTACACTTGGTCACCGCTGCCCCCAGCCGACTAGGGTCATAGGAGCTGTGAGGCTTTGCGATGGCCCTAGGGACAATGGACGTAGAAAGACAGGGCCCTCCTACAGTCCAGAGTATGAAGGATGGTCTCTGCCCAGCTGGTGTGAGGCCGCAGAAAAAAGGTAGGGAGCACCACCTCCTGACTGAACTGGAAAGGGGACATCACTTTGGGAAGGAACTTGGGGTGACTGCGGAACACAACCCTGTTCTTAAGAAACTCGTATAGGGTGGATCCGCCATCAATGCCTGGAGCTCGCTGACCCTGTAAGCCGACGAATGCCACCAAGAACATGACCTTCCAGGAAAGATACCATAGGTGGCAGGTAGCCAGGGGCTCAAATGGTGTGCCAATGAGTTGTGACACACCATGTTGAGGTCACACTCCACTGCCGGCAGGCAAACAGGAGGCTTGGACAACAAGAGACCCTGCAAGAAGCGGGTCACGAGAGGTTGGATGTAGAGGGACTTGCCCTCAATAAGGTGGTGGTGCGCTGCGAGTGCATTCAGGTGGACCCTAATAGAGTTGGACTTAAACCTGCCTGAGACAGGTGAAGCAAATATTGCAGCACAAGCTGCACAGAGCACGAGAACGGGTCGACCCGTCACTGCGTGCACCACAGTGAGAATCTGCACCATTTGAAGGCATAAGACTGTCTTGTGGAAGTCCTACAGGAGGCCAGGACAACCTCAGCCACCTCTCCTGAAAGGTTGAATGGGGCCAAGGCTACCCTTTCAGCAGCCAGGCCGTTAGCGAAAGACCCAAAGTTGGGGTGTAGAAGGGAGCCCTCCTCCTGTAACAGCAGCCCCAGGGCGCTCTCCAGGGGTACCGGGGGTGCCGTGGATAAGCGAAGGAGCAGTGCGAACCACAGTTGACTGGGCCACCAAGGGGCTACTAGTATCAGCAATGCCCCGTCATATTGAGCCTTCAACAAGGTTTTTGGCAATCAGTGGCATGGGCTGGAAGGCGTAGAGAAGGCCCTCTGTTCATGGATTGAGAAATACATCCGCTGCCACCCGGAATGGGTGTGGCTGCCTGGAGCAGAAGCAGGGCAGCTGGGTGTTGGCCAGACTGGTGAAAAGGTCCATTTGTGGAGTCCCACAGAACTGGAAGAGCCGGTGGGCCACTCTGGGCTCTAGCCACCACTCATGCGGCTGGAGGACCCTGCTCAGCCTGTCCTCCAGGGCGTTGTCCTGGCCTGGCAGATACACCACTCAAAGGAGCATCCTGTGGCAGTTTGCATATGAGTTTACTGCCTCTTCGCAGAGGGTGTATGACCCCATGTTCCCCTGTTTGTTGACGTAGAACATTGCCACTTGATTGTCCATCTGGACCAGCACTGAATGGTGTTGCAGGTGGTGATGGAAGGCTCGGAGGCCAAAGCTCCAAGAGGTTGATCAATTGCAGACTGTCTGTCTGCGACCAGCTGTCCTGAGTGCAGAGGCCATCGCAGTGGGCTCCCCAGCATAAGAGGGAGGTGTCCGTGGTTAGGAACCTTCGGGGGCTGGGGGCCTAGAAGGGCATCCTGGCCAAGAAGTGCTGGGGGGCTTGCCACCAAGCAAGAGAATTGGCCAGTTTGCGGGTCACCACCGGGGTAAAATGAACTATGGACGCCATTTGACCTAAAAGGAGAAGCAGGAGGCAAGTAGGCAAAGTGTAAGAGCTGCATGGCCACAGTCAGTGCCTTGAGGCGATCGGCCCTGTCCTGAGGGAGAAAGGCTTTGGCCTGAACGGTATCCAACCTTGCCCCTATAAACTCCAGACACTGTTTCAAGAGGAGATGGGACTTTCGGTGGTTTATTATGAACCCCAAGAGCTGCAGAATGAAGATGGTGTGCATCGTTGCATGTTGCACCTCTGCAGCAGTGCGGCCTCTTATGAGCCAGTCATCCAGGTAGGGGAAGACCAAGGCTCCTTGGAGATGAAGGTAGGCACTTGGTAAACACCCTTGGTGAGGAGGCCAGTCCAAAGGATAGCACCCTGTGTATTGGTAGTGGCCACCTCCCTCCACGAACCTAAGGTATTTCTTGTGTTTGGGATGGATGAGGATGTGTGTGTAGCATAACTGAAGCAGAATCGTGGCTCAACTCAAGCAACATGCAAATAAATTTCAATAAAACCGAAATTTTATTCACAACTAGGAATAAGAACGTCATGCCTCCCCATACCTTTAAACTTCATAACATTGACCTCCCAGTCAAACAGGAGGTTAAATACCTAGGAGTCATCATTGAAAGAACTCTCAGTATGGCTGCCCAAATCAAACAAATGGCCAGGACAATATTCTTTAAACGGAAAACTGTGCAACACCTCAGACCAATCCTGGAAGCACACGACTTTCGAACTGTGGTCCAAGCTCTGATTACTCCTCACTTGGACTACTGCATAAGAACATAAGATATGCCATACTGGGTCAGACCAAGGTCCATCAAGCCCAGTATCCTGTTTCCAACAGTGGCCAATCTAGGTCATACGTACCTAGCAGTTTCCCCAAAAGACACAGGTTCCACAATGCTTGTACTCGGTCAAGCATTGATATCCTGGGTCCCTTCTTATTAATGGTTTATGGACCTTTCCCCCAGGAACTTGTCCAAACCTTTTTTAAACCCAGCTACACTAACAGCCTTTACTACATCCTCCGGTAACAAATTCCAGAGTTTGATTACACGTTGAGTGAAAAAATATTTGCTTTTATTAATCTTAAATAGTTTACCCTGTAGCTTCATTGCATGTCCCCTTGTCTTTCTATAGTCTGATAACGTAAACAATCGATCTACATTTACCCGTTCCACTCCGTTCATTAATTTATAGACTTCTATCATATCTCCCCTCAGCCGTCTCTTTTCCAGGTTAAAGAGCCCTAACCTTTTTAGCCTTTCTTCATAGGAGTATCCTTCCATCCCCTTTACCATTTTGGTGGCTCTTCTCTGAACCTTTTCTAATATCGCTATATCCTTTTTAAGATACGGTGACTAGAATTGCACACAATATTCAAGGTGCGGTCTCTCATCATGGAACGATATAGAGGCATTATAATATCTTTTGTTTTCTTTTCCATTCCTTTCTTTATGACACCTAGCATTCTATTTGCTCTCTTGGCTGCCGCTGCACACTGGGCCGAGGGTTTTAACATGGTATCCACAATGACGCCTAAATCTTTTTCCTGGGTGGTGGTTCCTAATGTGGAACCTTGCATCGTGTAACCATAGTTTGGGTTGTTCTTCCCTAGGTGCATAACTTTGCACTTGTCCACATTAAATTTCATCTGCCATTTTGATTCCCAGTCTTCCAATTTATCAAGATCCTCTTGCAATTTTCCACAATCCTCTTGGGTTTTAACAACTTTAAATAGTTTTATCACATCTGCAAATTTGATAGCCTCACTCGTTATTCCACTTTCCAAAAAGCAGCGGACCCAGCACAGATCCCTGGGGTACACCACTATTCACCTTTCTCCATTGGGAAAGTTGGCCATTTAGCCCAACCCTCTGCTTTCTATCTTTTAACCAGTTCCCGATACACTGCCTCCAATCCCATGACTCTTTAGTTTTGCCAAAAGTCTCTGATGAGGGACCTTGTCAAAGGCTTTCTGAAAGTCCAGATACACTACATCAACCGACTCACCTTTGTCCACCTGTTTATTCACACCTTCAAAAAAAACATAACAGATTAGTAAGACAAGATCTTCCTTGTCTAAAGCCATGTTGGCTGTCTCCCATTAGGCCATTACTATCTACATACTGAGTAATTTTATTCTTTATGATGGTTTCTACCATTTTTCCCAGTACTGACGTCAGGCTCACCGGTCTGTAGTTTCCCGGATCACCCCTGGAACCCTTTTTAAAAATTGGTGTTACATTGGCGATCCTCCAATCTTCAGGTATTAGAGATGATTTTAATGATAGTTCACAGATTACTAATAGCAGGTCTGCAATCTCATATTTCAGTTCCTTCAACACCCTTGGATGTATACCATCCAGCCCAGGTGATTTGCTACTCTTCAGTTTATCTAATAGTTGTAATACATCTTCCCGATGTATCGATATTTCCTTCAATTCTTCTGCACCTTTAAATACCATTTCAGTCATGGGTAACATCCCTACATATTCCTCAGTAAAGACCAAAGCAAAGAATTCATTCAGTCTCTCCGCTATCGCCTTGTTGCCTCTTAGTGCCCCTTTAACCCCTCTATCATCTAATGGACCAACTGACTCTCTCACTGGTTTTTTTTGCTACGAATGTAATGCAACAGTCTACTACAAGGCATCCCTAAAAGGTCTCTCCACACACTCCAACTTGCACAAAATATAATCGCTAGGATCATTGTGAAAGCAAATCTCAGTGAGCACACCACCCCAATACTCTATAGCAGTGGCTCTTAACCTGGGTTCGCTCGAACCCTAGAGGTTCGGTGAGTCAGTCTCAGGGGTTTGGCGGAGGTCAAGACAGAAGACACGCACCCGACTCATATGATTCGTGATGACATGCCCCGCTTGGCCATCATTGGCTGCAGGTGATCACGCTACATTGCTTGGTCAATCTGTGCTGCAGGGAATTTGGTGCACTCAGTAGTCGACTTGTGACTGTTGTGATGGTATATCGTGTGATTTCTTTCTTAATATTTTAATCCATACTATGTCAAGCAAAAAAATCAAGTGGTCGGACGAATATGTACAACATGGATTTGCATATATAACAGAACGTGATGGGAGTCAGCATCCTATCTGCATGATTTGCAATGCCAAGTTAAGCAATTCTAGTCTAGTACCAGCAAAACTAAAGGAACACTTCCTTAACCTGCATGGAGATGGGGAATACAAGAACACAACACTTGCTGAATTCAAGGTGAAGAGAGCCAGATTCGATGAAAAGGCTACTCTGCCTGCTCTTGGCTTTGTACCCATCAACAAACCGATCCTCACAGCATCGTACGAAGTTGCTTACCTGATCGCAAAGCAGGGAAAACCACACACCATTGTTGAAACACTCATAAAACCAGCTGTGTTGAAGATGGCGAATCTGATGCTGGGAAAAGCGGCCGAAGTTAAATTATCCCAAATTCCTCTTTCAAAAGACACCATCAGCGACAGAATAGAGGACATGACAAAGACATCTTGGCTCAAGTAGTTGCAGATCTGATTTCAAGCCCGGCAAAATTCAGCCTCCAACTCGACGAGACCACAGACGTTTCTAATCTAAGTCAGCTTGCTGTATTTGTGCGCTATGTGAGACATGATAAAGGAAGATTTTTTATTTTGTAAGCCTCTTACAACAACTAAGGCAGTCGATTTGAAGAAACTTGTGGATGATTTCTTCAGAGACAACAATCTTTTGTGGGATATGGTTTCTGCAGTTTGTACGGACGGAGCTCCAGTCATGTTGGGAAGAAAGTCTGGTTTTGGTGCGCTAGTGAAAGCTGATGCACCACACATCATTGTTACGCATTGTATTCTTCACAGGCATGCGTTTATTTATTTATTTAGCTGTATTTATATCCCGCTTTTCACCGGGTCAAAGCGGTCAATTGGGGGATACATTTAACACGAGGGGATATGACACACATATGCTAATACTTACAGGGAACATGGGCAATGGAGGGTTAAGTGGCTTGCCCAAGACCACAAGAAGTGCCTATAGGACTAGAAATCCCAGTCCCTCCGGCCTGAGATTGCTGTCCCCAGGTGGGACTTGAACCCCTGGCCCTCTGGCCTGAAGTACCTTGTCCTAACCACTAGACCACTCCTCCCAAACAAATACCTTGCCTCCAGAAATGACAGAAGTATTAAAATTTGTAGTGGAATGTGTGAACTATGTGCGAAATAGTGCACTGAGGCACCGCATCTTCAGTGAGCTGTGTAAAGAAATGGGCTCTGAATTCGAGGTACTTCTGTACCATTCTAACATTCGGTGGTTATTCCGGGGACAGGTGCTGAATCATGTTTTTGCCATGCGTGTGGAATTAGCCCTGTTTTTGCAAGAGCATCAACATCGTCAAGCAGATTGCTTCAAAAATTCTAAGTTCATTCTCATTTTAGCGTACATGGCTGATATATTCGCATCTCTCAATCATCTCAATCAGCAGATGCAGGGTGGTGGAGTCAACATCATCGAAGCGGAAGAAAACCTGAAGGCTTTTCAAAAAAAAACTACAGTTATGGAAACGACGAACAGAGAACGATAACTTCGCAAACTTTCCCCTGCTGGATGACTGTGTAAGTAAGATCGAAGATGTGTCTGGAATCGGAGACATTTCTGTACCCACGGAACTGAAGCAAGCAATTGCCACGCATTTAGATGAGCTTGCAAAGTCTCTCGACGGATACTTCCCTACAAGAGAGTCATATCCAGCATGGGTGAGACAGCCATTCACGTTTGGTGTTGAGACAGCAGATGTCAATGATGAATACCTCGACGAAATCATTGAAATTCAGCAGAGCCAGGTTCAACAGCAACTCTTCAGAACAACAACGCTCTCAACGTTTTGGTGTCGACAAATGGTAACGTATCCTGTTATTGCTAGGAAAGCCCTGGAAATTTTTATACCATTTGTTACAACATATCTTTGCGAGCAATCCTTTTCGAGGATGCTGGACATAAAAACGAAGAAAAGGAACAGACTTTGCTGTGAAAATGACATGAGAGTGGCACTTGCCAAGGTGAAGCCACGCATTTCTGAACTGGTCTCTCAAAGGCAACAGCAGAAATCACACTGATTTGCAGTAAATATTTATTATTATTGTAGCGGTGTAGCCTGATGGAAATTAGATGATGGGTGTGTGTTAAAATGTTAAAAATAATAAATAGCATAAATACAATAAGTTCATTATTGGAATACATAAGGTTAAAAATTAAAATCATTTCAGTGTGGTAGTATTAAAAAAGGTCATGTCTTTGTGAAAAGTTATGTATGTAATTTGTTGTGAGTTCATGCATTGTATTGGTTTTGTTCTTTGAACACAGTGATGTTAATGCACGATTCATTTTGTGAACCAGTAAAACATATACCTATGTCTTGAATTTGAAAAAAAATCATATTTTATTTTTCAATAAAGAAGGGTTCGGTGAATGTGCATATGAAACTGGTGGGGTTCAGTACCTCCAACAAGGTTAAGAACCACTGCTCTATAGCCTCCATTGGCTCTCGATTGCCACCAGAGTGAGATACAACATGTTAGTTACAACATTTAAATTACATAACAGCATCGCCCCTTCCCACCCTTATGCATGCACAAGCTGATAGCAGACTCAGAAGAAAATGTACAAAGGATCTCCTAGCCATTCTCTCCTCAATACAAAAAACCAACCAATCTACTAGCGATAGAGCCTTCAGGTACTCCACTCCCACACTTTGGAACTCTCTCCCTGACTATATTAGATCAATCAAGGATCTTCAAACCTTTCACAAACAGCTAAAAACTCTACTGTTCACGGAATATTACAATGTCTCTTCATATTCTAGCAGGTAAGTCTAATTTCTCTTTCCTTATCGTCCCTCCAGTTCAGTCCCTCATCTCTGGGATGTAACAGAGCAGTAAACTATTGGGAGGGACCTGTCCACTCGGACCGCAAAACTGATGACCTGAAAGAGGCATCTTCCACTGCTTGAACCACCAGGCAGTAATGTTTACTAAAAGTATGGAAGGAAGACCAAGTGGCTGCTCTGCAAATCTCAACCTGCGGAACTAAGCTATGCTCCGCCCACGAAGCCGCTTGCGCTCTAGTAAAATAAGCCTGCACCCACAAAGGCACCTGACGACCTTGCAAGATATAAGCTGACGCTATTGCTTCACGAACCCATCTGGAAATTGAAGCTTTGGCCACCGCTTCACCATTACGTGGCCCACCAAAGAGAACGAACAAACAGTTAGACTTGCAGAAGAACTCCGAGACCTTCAAGTATCGCCAAAGTACCCTCTTAATGTCTAACAAAGGCAAACTATGGTCCGATGCGGTCTCCCCCGAAACACCCAAAATGGGCAAAGAGACCGACTGATTCACATGAAATGGCGAAACTACCTTTGCTATGAAAGATGGTATGGGATGCAACACCACTTTTTCCCTAGAAAAAGTCAGAAACGGTTCCCCGACAGGACAAAGCCTGCAACTCAGAGATTCGACATGCAGAGCAAATGGCTACCAAAAATACTGTCTTCAAAGTCAAATCCTTTAGGGAAGCCTGATGCAAAGGCTCAAAAGTCTCCCTTGTCAAGGCTCCTAAAAACCAGGTTGAGATCCCATGGAGGAGAAACCACCCTGCGTGGAGGTGGTAGACGGGATACCACTCTCAAGAAACGGACATCGGCATGGACCCCCAAAGGAACTCCTTGCACCTTTCCTCAATAACAAGAAATAGCTGCCAACTGCACCCTTAACGAACTGGCAGCCAATCTCTTATCGAACCCATCTTGCAAGAAACTCAACACTGTTGGTAGAGATACTGAGGCTGGACCAGTCCTCCAAAACACGCCAGACGTGCACATATGCTAAGGAAGTGGACCTCTTTCTGGCCAGAAGCAAGGTGTCAATCACCGCCTTGGAATAACCCTTCTTCCTTAACTGAGCCCTTTCAATGGCCAAGCCGTAAGCAAGAACCGATGTACCTGAGGCACTTGTAGAGGACCCTGAAGCAGCAGATCCTCCCATAGCGGCATCCGCCATGGTTCCCCATCGAGCAGATGCACCAGATCGGCATACCATGGACAATGAGGCCAATCTGGAGCTACTAGAAGCACTCTTTCCCGATGACCCTCAATGTGCTGCACCACTCATCCTATGAGCGCCCAAGTGGGAAAAACATAGAGGAGACCGTGAGTGGGCCATTGTTGGAGTAAGGCATCTAGACCTTCCGACATTCGTTCTCGGCGTCTACTGTAAAAGCGACTGGCTTTAGCTGACCGAAAGGTCGCCAGGAGATCCATAACCAGAGATCCCCACTTGAGGACAATCTGAGCAAACAACTTCGGATGAAGCTCCCATTCTCCGGGATCCACTCGAACCCGGTTGAGAAAGTCTGCCATCACAGTGTCCGTCCTGAAATGTGCGCTGCCGACAGATCCTGAAGTCGAGGCTCTACCCAATTGAAGAGACTTTCCACCTCCATTTCCAGAGCCACGCTTCCCGTGCCCCCTTGACGACTGAGGTACATAACTGTCGCGGAATTGTCCGAGAGCACTCAAACCGCTTGACCCCGTAAGGTGGATTTGAAGGCCCGAAGAGCTAGAGCTAACCCTTGCAACTCCAGCTGATTGATGGACCATTTGGCTTCCTGCTTGGTCCAGCAGCCTTGTGCAAAGAGCTCTCCGCAATGAGCTCCCCATCCTGCGAGACTGGCATCAGTTAACACTGGCATCCACTGCGGTTGTTCGAGAGGCATGCTGGCTGCGAGATTCTGCAGATGAAGCCACCATTGAAGAGACTTCCTGACCCGCAATGGACAGGGGAGGCGCTTGGACAGAGAGTCGTTCTGGTGAGACCATCGACAGAGCAGCAACCTCTGTAAGGGGCGCATGTGAGCTCTGGCCCACGGCACAACTTCCAGAGTTGCCGCCATTGTCCTTAACACACGGAGATAGTGCCAGGCCGATGGTGCAGGAGTCCTCAAAAAAATTGCTCACCAGAAGCAGCAGGCCCTGGGCTCGGAGATCGGGCAGGAAAACCGATTCCATACGAGTGTCGAAGCGAACTCTCAAATATTCTAGAACTTGTGTCGGAACCAATCGGCTCTTGGTCGTGTTGTCCAAAACACTGAAAATTAAAAGTAATCAAAATTCATTTCAAGTAACCAGAAAACTACAAGGATTAATTAAAGAAAGCTGTCAGCAAAGAAAAAGAGCACTGTGAAGAAAAACGGCAGGAAAAAGGTCCGCCGAGATCCTGAGTTCTGCTAACCCACAGAACATGCTTGACACTTGGCAGCATGCCTCAAAAACGTTCACAGGACACTAGCAGCAAATATTTAAACACTCACCTCTTCCTCCGAGACCTTTGGATCCTCTCTGCACCCCGTTAAAAATAGCGGGCTTCCTGTGAGCAGCACAGCTGAGAAAGAGTAGTTACTCACCTGTAACAGGTGTTCTCCAGGAGCAGCAGGAATCAGTCCTCACTTATGGGTGACGTCGGTGGCGACAGAGCCCTCGCGGAGCAATTTTCCCCAGCTTTCACAGAAAACCTTTGGGAATTGCAGCGCGCATGCACGGTCCTCTTCCCACCCAGGGATGCCATCTTGCTCAGTCTGATGACATAGCGGAAAGACAGCAAAAAAGTTAGCAAAGCTATGCAATAAAAATGACTGCAATTCCAAGGGGAGGAGGGAGGGTAGTGAGGACTGATTCCTGCTGCTCCTGGAGAACACCTGTTACAGGTGAGTAACTACTCTTTCTCCAGGACCAAGCAGGAAGTCAGTCCTCACTTATGGGACTCCCAAGCTTAAGGCTACCGGAGACCTCAAGCCTAAAGAGCTCCCACAAGCTCAACAGTACAGAGGGAGGAATCTTCTCTGAATACGAATCCGGCCGGTAGCCCAACACCAGGGCCGGAGGGTAGGAGTTGCTTAAACCTCAAAGAGATTGTGGAGGACTGCCTGACCGAAAGCACTGTCCCTGCGGGACTCCTTCTCTAGGCAGTAATGAGCCGCAAAGGTCTGGCTTGTAGACCAAGTAGCAGCCCGGCAGATGTCTGTCAATGGAACAGAGTGAAGATGAGCCACGGACGCAGCCTTCGCCTGGACACGATGAGCCGTGACGCGACTCTCCAAGGAGAGGCCGGCTGCCCCGTAGGCCCAGGCGATACAGTCGGCCACCCAGATGGACAGGGTACGTTTGGAGACAGGTACCCCCAACCGATTGGGGTCAAAAGATACGAAAAGCTGGACAGCTTTCCTATGCTCTCGTGTACGATCAAGGTAGAAGGACAAGGCTCTCCGACAGTCCAGGGTATGCAGAACAGACTCCGCTCGGCTGGTATGCGGCCTGGGAAAGAAGGTCGGAAGAACCACCTCCTGGTTGATGTGAAAGTGGGAGATCACCTTTGGAAGAAACTTAGGGTGGGTTCTTAGGACTACCCTATTCCTGTAGAACCTAGTGTATGGGGGCTCCGACACTAGGGCTTGTAGCTCACTTACGCGCCTCGCGGAAGTAAGTGCTACCAAGAAGAGAGTTTTCCAGGAGAGGAAACGAAGAGCGCAGGTAGCCATGGGTTCAAAAGGCGGACAGGTAAGCCTTTGCAGAACCACATTGAGGTCCCAGTCAGGGGCTGGAGGGCGCAACGGAGGTTTGAGCAGAAGGAGGCCTCTAAGAAATCGCGCCACCAAGGGGTGCGAGGAAAGAGGCTGGCCTTCCACCGGAGAATGGTGCGCGGAGAGAGCACTGAGGTGGACTCTGACAGAGTTGGATTTGAGGCCTAGATCAGAGAGGTGAAGCAAATACTGCAGTACCACCGATACTAAACAGGCGAAGGGGTCCTCAGATCGCTGAGCACACCAGACCGAGAAGCGACGCCATTTAAGGGCGTAAGACTTCCGGGTGGAAGAACGCCGAGACGCTAGGACGACGGCTTCCACCTCCGGGGGTAGCAGAAGCGGAGCTAGGACTACCCTTTCAGCAGCCAGGCCATCAAGTGCAGGGCCCGGAGGTTGGGGTGCAGGAGAGTACCCTGATCCTGGGTCAGGAGATCGGGCCGAAACCCCAGAGGGAGAGGGGTGTCCACTGCTAGCTGTAGAAGCAGAGGGAACCACGGTTGTCTCGGCCACCGGGGCGCTACCAGGATCACAGAGGCCCTGTCCTGGACAACTTTGAACAATGTCCGGGACACAAGTGGTGTGGGAGGGAAGGCATACAGCAGACCCGTGGACCACGAGATGAGGAAAGCATCCGGCGCTACTCTGAGCGGATGCGGGTGCCAGGAGCAGAACCTGGGAAGCTGCCGGTTCAGGGGACTGGCAAAGAGATCCACGGTGGGAGAGCCCCACCGGCGGAAGAGCTGTCTGACCACTGCGGGGTTCAACCTCCATTCGTGCAGCTGCAGAATCCGGCTCAGTTTGTCCGCCAGGCAATTGTCCTGCCCTGGCAGGTAAACCGCCTTGAGGAGGATGTTGTGACCGACTGCCCAGGAGCACAGTCTCCGAGCCTCCTGGCATAGGAGGAGGGAGCCCATGCCCCCCTGTTTGTTCACGTAGAACGTTGCAACCTGATTGTCCGTCTGCACCAGTACGGACTGACAAAACGTGAGGTGAGAGAAGGCTCGCAGAGCTAGGCGGATCGCCCGGAGCTCCAGGAAGTTTATCTGCTGGGCGGCTTCCCAAGGTGTCCAGAGGCCTTGAGTGCATGTCCCTTGACAATGCGCCCCCCATCCCAGGAGAGAGGCATCTGTGGTGAGCACCCGGGACGGTGGGGGAGACTGAAAGGTCATGCCGAGCACCAGGTTGGGCAGGTGAAGCCACCATTGCAGGGAGGAGACCAGACGGTCGGAAATCTGTATCAGGTCTGACAGCCTCCCTGTGGCCTGATGCCATTGAGTGCGAAGGCTCCACTGAGCAGGTCTCATATGTAGACGGGCATTCGGGGTGACATGGACCGTGGAGGCCATGTGCCCGAGCAGCTGCAGGAACTGTCTGGCAGGGACCGGCGACATGCTGTTGAACCTGCCAGCTAGGGCTATGAGCCTGTTGGCCCGTTCCAGAGGCAAGAAGGCACGAGCCTGCAAAGTGTCCAGCCGTGCCCCTATGAACTCGAGATCCTGAGAGGGGAGCAAAGCGGACTTTTCGAAGTTTATGACGAAGCCCAAGTGCTGAAGCAGAGCCACTGTGCGTTGAGTGGCCCGAGTAACCTCTGGAGCAGACGATGCCCGGATGAGCCAGTCGTCCAGGTATGGAAAGACGAAGAGGCTTTGAAGCCTCAGGAAGGCTGCCACCACTGCCAGGCACTTCGTGAACACCCTGGGAGCGGAGGACAGTCCAAAGGGAAGTACGCGGTACTGATAATGATTCCCTGCCACCACAAATCTTAGATATTGCCGGTGGTCCGGATGAATAAGGATGTGTGTATAAGCATCCTTTAGATCCAAGGAGCATAGCCAATCTCCCTGCTGGAGGTAGGGCAGTAGGGTTCCAAGGGTAAGCATCTTGAACTTTTCCCGCTGCAGAACTTGTTGAGGTTGCGTAGGTCCAGAATGGGTCTGAGGCCTCCTGTTCTCTTTGGAATCAGGAAGTATCTCGAGTAAAACCCGTGACCCCACAGGTGTTGGGGCACTGGCTCCACAGCCCGTTCTTGAAGCTGACCTTGCAGTTCCTGAAGGAGTAAGTCCCTGTGCAGAGGGGGTCTGGGAGGCTCCCCTGGAAAGTAGGGGGGAGGCACCTGGTGAAAATGTAGGAGGTAGCCCCTTTGAACCACCTGCAGCACCCAGGAATCGGATGTTATGGCTGACCACCTGTGGGCAAAGTGGGTCAGCCGGCCCCCCGTGCTGGGCGAAGGCCCTTGAAGGGGAGAGGCTATGCGGGCATAGTCAAAAAACCCCACCCTGCAGGGCCGGGGCCTGCGTAGCGGGCTTGGGGGCTTTCTGCCTCCGGGATCCGTTACCCTGCCCCTTAGGCTGCTGCCCCTGACGGGGGGTTGCTGAGGCCTGATATTGTGGGTGGTGTTGCTTATAAGCAAACACCTTCCTCGGGTAAAAAGGCTTTTTCCCCGAGCCCTTCTTCTTCTGTGAAGGGGCAGAGGTCTTTCTGGAAAGGCGAGTCCTGGTGAGGGTCTCCGACTCGAGCTCCGCCGCCTTTTCGGCCATGGGTTTGCCGAAGAGGTTTTCACCTCTGCAAGGAACATCGACCAACTTGTCCTGCACCCACGGCTCGAGGTCGGACGACTGAAGCCATGCCTGGCGGCGAGCCCCGATGCCGGCTCCGGCCACCCGAGCCGATGCCTCGAAGCCATCGTAGGCCGCTCGAGAAATGAACTTTGAACACTCTCGAATCCCTGTGGACAAGGCCTGGAACCGCTGCAAAGGTTCCTCGGAGAGACCGGCCGAGAACTCCGCAATTTCTTTCGCCAGGTCTCGAAGATACATGCCCATATACAGCTGATATGTCTGGACTCGACAAGCAAGCATGGAGCCCTGGAAGCACTTTCTACCGAGGGCATCCAGGTTCCGGGCCTCCTTACCCGGAGGTACCGAGGAGTGCATCTTTTGACTCTTAAGCCGATGCATGGCCGATTCCACCACCATGGAATGGTGTGGTAGTTGCGCCTTCTGGAACCCGGGGCTCTTGCGGACTCGATACATGGAATCGACCCGCTTGCTCAACACCGGCGTCGAGGCCGGGCTCTCACACATGCGGAAGAGAAGTCGCTCCAGCATCGGGGGAACCGGTACAGTAAAGGCCTCCTTCGGGGGGGGAGTCATATTGAAGGGCCTCGAGCTCTTCGGCTCGAGGTTCCTCCTCCGGATCCGCGGGGAAGGCCAAAGCCCTGGCCATATCCCTCACGAAATCTGAGAACCGGGTATCCTCCGGGGGGGACCGCCTCCGAGGCTCCGACTCGGGCGAGTCGGAGGGGACGCACCGAGTCTGAAACGAACCGGGTGACTCGTCCTCCTCCGTGTCCCAGCCCGATTCCACCAAGGAGGAATCGAGCTCCGGGCGGGGGCCGGAGGCCGGCGTCGAGGACCTCGGTCCCGAACAGGAAGCTGAGGGAGACCTAGGTCGAGGATCGACTCGAGCTCGTATGGACTCGAGGATCGACTCGGCCTCCGGGGTCGACTTGGGCGTCGACATCCCGGTGGTCGGGGCAGATATACTGGCGAGGCCGGTGATCAATGCCCGCTGCTGGTCCATGAAGGCAGCGATACTGTGCTCCAAGGTCGTCAGTCTGAGACCAAGCTCAGACGACCCAGCAGCCGCCGACTCGGGCCCCGACGGCGTCGGGTCCGACGTCGGTTCTCCCGGGGGAGAGTCCAGGAGGATTATAACACTCACGTATCCAGACGACTCCATCTCAAGGTGAGGAAGCTTCACCGGCCTCTCCAAGGACCCAGGGCGTCTGACGGGGCTGAGCGACCTGGCCCTCGAGGGACCAGGCGCGTCCTCCGACACCACCCTCGCGGGCCTCTTCTCCCGACGGTGTTCCCGGCCGGGAGACCCCCGCTCAGAAGAACTCCGACGATGCTCGGAGCCGGAGCCACGAGACGTCGAGGCCTCTGACGAGGTCCGGGCCCGACCGGACGCGGAGTCAGAGAAGATTCTATCCCTTTGCGACTGCCGACTCCTTAGCGCCTTCGAGGATATCTTGCTGCACAGACCGCAACTCATAGGGTTATGTTCGGAGCGGAGGCAGCAGTCATGCGTGTCAGTGAGAGACATGAGTTTGACACAACGATCACACTTTTTAAACCCGCTGGCAGCCATCGGGGGAAAAAGGGCCCCTGCAAGGTCGAAAGACCACGCTGCCAGGGAAGAAGGGGAAACAGGCCGGAACGCCAGTTGGAGAGAAAAAAAGAAAATCAAACCTGTGAAAGGGCCCCTTAGGCGAGGCCCGGCGGGAAGAGGACACACGAACCGAGAAAATAACTGAATAAACCAAAGAAATCAACTTTTTCAGCGGCGACAACAAACTACGTCTGTAGGGCTCCGCGGAAAAAAGGAGACTGAGCAAGATGGCATCCCTGGGCGGGAAGAGGACCGCGCATGCGCGCTGCAATTCCCAAAGGCTTTCTGCGAAAGCTGGGGAAAATTGCTCCGCGAGGGCTCCGTCGGCGCCGACGTCACCCATAAGTGAGGACTGACTTCCTGCTTGGTCCTGGAGAAAGGCTGTCAGCCAGCAGCAGCAGCAGAGAAACAAGGCCCGACGACAGTTTCTGACTGGAAATCTACAGCACAGAAAACTGAGCAGGTAAGGAGATGAAAGGCCTGCTAAAGAACTCCCCTCCGTGCCAACAAGGAGGGGAGTGCAGGCAAAGGGGACAGAAATAAACAGGAGGGAGAAAAGAGACTCCTCTAAATCCCTTCCGATCCCCTCTCAGCCCTTGCTTTTTTTTTTTTAACAAGCTTTAATGAGCTTTAAAGCTACAGATCAAAAGAAAAAATGTTATAGGGAGAAAAGAAAAACTAAAAACCCTAGCTAAGCTGCCTAAAGCTCCTTATCTGCTCCACTAGTGAGCTCACAAAACAACAAACTAACTATAACTCTACACTATAAACCCCAACTCAAAAATAGAGTAGTGTATACAAATTTGCAAGCTAGCGTGTATGTAGTAATGTCGGAAGAGCAGTCATGAGGTTTTATCCGCCTCTTGAAGCTAAACTTCCATTTTGCTCAAATGTTAAATGAGCTAACTACGGAGCTATATAAATAAAGGTGAAGCACCACACATAAGTGCCTCCTGCATAAAACCAATCCTATGGTGTTTGCAAATATACTGTGTAGAAGTCCAGGCTGGAAAAAACAAAATGATAGGGACTATAACTTTGACTTATCTGAAACGTCCCGTCGTAGTTTTCTCCACAATCCACTTCAAATCTTGACAAAGATCACTTCAAGCTTTGCAGACTAGTCAGACCTCTCACAGAGTAAGCTGCAGTTATGAAAAGTACACAGCACTGCGTTTCGGGCAAACATCAAATTCCTGCCCTGTCTCAACGCTTAATGTAACTGCAATGTGAAAACAAGCTCCCAGCTGATCACAAACGCCAGCGCATGCTCAATAGCGGTCTGAACCCCGCAGCACGATTCATGAATGAAATAGCAATAAAGAACCAATCAGTGTTCAGCAGGAAATACAAGGGGATCTAAAAATAACAATCCCAATGTAAAAATGTAAAAAATCCCAAAACAATCATTGAAAGAAGACATCATTAAAGAATGCTGGCCCAATCCAATTCTTTATTGAGACCAAGCGGTTCAACAGTAGACCATCGAAAAATCCAACTTTGTTCCAATAATTGAAGCTGTTGTTCTCGATCACCCCCCCTAGGATGCTCAGGGACAAAACCCAAAACACGCCATCTCAAATCTTCAAAAGCATGATGAAAATCCAGACAATGCTGGACCAACGGGGCTGATACCACGGTATTTCTGATTCTGGAAGCATGTTCATTCAAACAAATTTTTACTGAAAGAATCGTCCGGCCAATATATAAAAGATGGCACGGACAAATCAACATATACACAACAAATGAAGTTAAACAAGTCGTGTGCCATTGGGCTATGTGAGTAAAATCTGAATTATGGACCCTCCACTCAATACCCAAAATCGATTGTATCTTCGGGATATTGTAGGGGCTACTTCTTCCCCTGTGGATAGGGTTGTTAACAAGCCTCTTGAGGTTGGTCATTTTGCCTGTACCTCTTGTTCTCATTGCCCGCAATCGATTTTGGGTATTGAGTGGAGGGTCCCTAATTCAGATTTTACTCACATAGCCCGATGGCACACGACTTGTTTAACATCATTTGTTGTGTATATGTTGATTTGTCCGTGCCATCTTTTATATATTGGCCGGACGATTCGTTCAGTAAAAATTCGTTTGAATGAACATGCTTCCAGAATCAGAACTACCATGGTATCAGCCCCGTTGGTCCAGCATTGTCTGGATTTTCATCATGCTTTTGAAGATTTGAGATGGCGTGTTTTGGATTTTGTCCCTGAGCATCCTAGGGGGGGTGATCGAGAACAACAGCTTCAATTATTGGAACAAAGTTGGATTTTTCGATGGTCTACTGTTGAACCACTTGGTCTCAATAAAGAATTGGATTGGGCCAGCATTCTTTAATGATGTCTTCTTTTAATGATTGTTTTGGGATTTTTTACATTTTTACATTGGGATTGTTATTTTTAGATCCCCTTGTATTTCCTGCTGAACACTGATTGGTTCTTTATTGCTATTTCATTCATGAATCATGCTACGGGGTTCAGACTGCTATTGAGCATGCGCTGGCGTTTGTGATCAGCTGGGAGCTTGTTTTCACATTGCAGTTACATTAAGCGTTGAGACAGGGCACGAATTTGATGTTTGCCCGAAACGCAGTGCTGTGTACTTTTCATAACTGCAGCTTACTCTGTGAGAGGTCTGACTAGTCTGCAAAGCTTGAAGTGATCTTTGTCAAGATTTGAAGTGGATTGTGGAGAAAACTACGACGGGACGTTTCAGATAAGTCAAAGTTATAGTCCCTATCATTTTGTTTTTTCCAGCCTGGACTTCTACACAGTATATTTGCAAACACCATAGGATTGGTTTTTATGCAGGGGGCACTTATGTGTGGTGCTTCACCTTTATTTATATAGCTCCGTAGTGAGCTCATTTAACATTTGAGCAAAATGGAAGTTTAGCTTCAAGAGGCGGATAAAACCTCATGGCTGCTCTTCCGACATTACTACATACACGCTAGCTTGCAAATTTGTATACATTACTCTATTTTTGAGTTGGGGCCACTAGTGAGCTCAGCAGCTAGGCTCACTACCTCCAGCTTCATGGAGACTGGACACACTGGGAGCTGGTGCGAGGTGACAGCAGGATATCTACAGTGATGTCACAGTTCTGACATGCCCAGTCTCCATGCTGCGGAAGAGGTGCACAACCCCCAGAGGTGAGGGACTGAACTGGAGGGACGATAAGGAAGAAAGGTTTAAATACAATAAATAAACCAGTCTCCTAGCTGGAGATATGGCAGCAGTGTTCCAAGGAAGAGCATTTTGAACTTCTCCTTCACCAGGAACCTGTTTAGATCCCGTAGGTCCAGAATAGGCAGGAAGCCTCTGGTCCTCTTGGGTACAACGAAGTACCAGAAGTAGAACCCCTTACCCTTGAGTTGTGCAGGCATCGGTTCTACTGCCTTGTCCTCGAGAAGGACTGCAAGCTCTTGCAGTAGTAAAGTCTGGTGGAGGGGAGTCCTGGGGGGCTCTCCCAGAAAGAATGGAGGGGGTTCCTGTGCTAGGTGGAGGAGGTAATCTTCCCTCATCACCTGCAGTGCCCTTGAGTCGGTGTTGATAGATGGGCACCAGTGGGTGTAGAGAACCAGACGCCCCTCTGTGGGCTGCGGGCTGGGCCTCCTGGGGGAAGAGAGGCTATGCCAAGGAGTCAAAAACTACCACCACGCTGGACTGGAGCCGGTGCCTGGGCTTTGGGAGGCTTAGACTTACGAGGGCCATGCCGGCGGTCTGCTGACCCTGTTGGGGAGCTGGGAAGGCCTGGTACTGAGGGTTGTTTCCATAAGTCTTCCTCTTCTTTGGGTAGAAGGACTTTTTACCCGAAGGCTTCTATCAGGAAGGATCAGTGGTCTTCTTCGAGAGCCTGGTCCTCAACAGGAACTCGGACTCCAACGCTGCATCCTTATCAGTCATAGGTTTGCCGATGAGTTTTCTCCCTAGCAAGGGACATCGACCAACTTGTCCTGAACCCTTTGCTCCAGGTTGGAGGACTGTAGCCAGGCTGGGCGTAGGGCATCGATGCCTGTCGCAGCTACTCGAGCTGCCGACTCGAAACAGTCATAGACTGCCCGAGTCATAAACATGGAGCACTCTCTGACACCCGAGGCCAGGGTCTGAACTGCTGGAGGGGTTCCTCGGAAATAACGGCCAAGAACCCGGCAAGTTCCTTCGCCAAGTCCCTCAGGTACATGCCCATGTACAGCTGGTATGCCTGGATCCTGCCAATGAGCATCGAGCCCTGGTAGCACTTCCTGCCCAGGGCATCCAAGTCGCGGGCCTTCCTACCCAGGGGCATCGAAGAGTGTGTATTCTGGCTCATAAGGCGATGCATGGCCGACTCCACCACTAGAGTTGTGTGGTAGCTCTGCTTTTTGGAAGCCAGGGCTCCAGCAGACCCGGTACATTGTCCAGCCGTCTGCTCACTATGAGCATCGACAAAGGGGTCTCCCACACGTGGAGGAGCAGCCATGCTAGCATCGGAGAAATAGAAACTGTAAGTGCCTCCTTTGGAGAGGCCTTGTACTAGAGGATCTTGAGTTCCTCGGTCCGAAGGTCCTTCTTTGACTCTGTCTTGAAGGCCAGTGCCTTGGCCATGTCCGGCATGAAGCTGAAGAAAGATGTGTCTTCAGGAAGGGACTGACGCCGGGTTTCGGTGGGAGAAAGATCAGAGGGCACATCACGGTGATGACAGGTATCTGGGTATTTGTTGTCCTCAGTCTCCAGGTCCAACTCATAGGAGGTGGAGGTGTCGGGGGCAGTCTGGACTCCGGGGACAGGCCCCAAGCTCGACAGCCCCTGGCCACTGGAGGCCCTGCAGTCAGATTTGCAGGCACTCATCGGGGATGACCTCGGTCCCGAGGACTGGGACCTATCGAGGCTGGTGGTGCTCAAGGATCGACTCAATGTCCAGGGAATTCCTCGAGGTAGAAAATCCGGTAGTTGGGAGTGATGACCCAGCGGAGCTGGGCATCAGAGTCTGCTGCTGGGCCATGAAGGCAGATAAACTGCACTCCAAGCCCACCATCCTGGTCTCGAGGCTAGATGGCTCCACAGCCTTCAGCGTGGACGCCAAAGGATTCGGGCCCAATGCAGGCTGTGTCGAGGGAGTGTCCTGGGGGTCCAAGGCCGGTCGCCGACGATTCCCGTCAGGGTATTTTAGTCGACCGCTCTCACTCCTTCTCCCCTTGGACACATGACGGGGACTGCGGGCACGGGGCCCGTGGGATTTGCCTACTTTCTCAGGCTCGTCCACCAACACAGTCTTAGAGGGTTTATGGCTCTTCTTGGGCTCTTCCTCTGGGGTCTGGCTGGAGGACCCGCGGCCTTGGTGTTCTGAAGCAGCATGGTCTCCCCAGGGTTCCGGAGGAGTCCTGGAGTGCGGTGTCACCAGGGACTCTGGTGCAAAGTCAGTCTTGTGAAAGAAGGACTCCCACTGCTGATGATGGCCTTGGAGGTCATCTTCTTGCAGAGTCCGTAGTCCAAAAGGTCATGGTCCGGTTCTAGGCATCCAAGGCAGCAGTCATCTGGGTCGATGCGTGATATGGTGTGGGCGATGGCTCCCGCAAGGTCAAAAGCCTCAGGCCAAGCAAGAGAAAAAGGTGCGAAGCCAGTCGAGAAGCTCTCAAATACAAAGAAGAAAAAAGAAATGGACCCAGAATGCAATGCCGAGGCAAGCGAGCTCAGGGGCAGAAAGGGGAACTGGTATGTGACCGGAGAAGAAAAAAGTCAAAAGAAAAAGTTAACACTTTTTCCGGAGAAAACAGACATATGTACGGTAGATTCCGCGGTAAAGCATAGTTACTCACCTGTAACAGGTGATCTCCGGGAACAGCAGGAATTTAGTCCTCACATATGGGTATCGTCAGTACTGACGGAGCCTGCACGGGAACGCTCCCCAGCGTCCAATTAGAAAGCTTTTGGGAGCATCCCACAGCGCCTGTGTGCTGCCTTCCCGCCTTTCCCAACTGCCTCTCTCCAGTTGAGTTTTAAAGCTGAGACAAAGAGAGAGAGAGGGAAAGCGAAAGAGATAGAGTGGAGGAGTGGCCTAGTGGTTGGGGCAAGGTACTTCAGGCCGGAAGGTCGGGGGTTCAAATCCCACTAGAAGACAGCAACCTTGGGCCGGAAGGACTGGGGTTTCTAGTCCCACAGGTGCTCCTTGTGGTCTTGGGCAAGCCACTTAACCCTCCATAGCCCATGTTCCCTGTAAATAGTTATCTCCCAAGTTATAATGCCCTGTTCAATGTAATTTCAGTTTGTTCAATGTAAACCGCACTGATGCAGAATAGCGCGGTATATAAGAGAATGTAATAAATAATAAAAATAAAATAAATAGATAGAGAGATACAACTCCTAGGGGAGGTGGGTGGGTTGTGAGGATTAAATTCCTGCTGTTCCCGGAGATCACCTGTTACAGGTGAGTAACTATGCTATCTCCAGGAACAAGAAGGAATGTAGTCATCACATATGGGGACTCCCTATCTTTAGATGCCAGGGAGAGACCCCAGAAGTTCTGCGTCCCTGAGAAGGGCTCCACTTCCCCATATGGATCTCTGGCATCCTACCAGGGATGGTGGGTAGGAGTTGATTAGGTATGGAACAGGTGTTGGAGAACAGCCTGACCAAACAAGGCATCCCGGCGGGAGTCCTTGTCCAAGCAGTAATGGGCTGTGAAGGTATGAACCGAGGCCCAGGTGGCTGCTCGACAGATGTCGTCGATAGACACAGAGTGTAGATGAGCCATTGAAGCTGCCATGGCTCTCACATTGTGAGCTGTGACATGGCCCTCCAGAGAAAGGTTCTTACTCTGATAGGCGAAGGAAATACACTGAGCAATCCAGTTAGACAGTGTTCTCTTGGAGACTGGAAGTCCCAAATGAGAAGGATCAAAAGCAACAAAGAGTTGAGAGGACTTTCTATGTTGCTGTGTTCTTTGTAAGTAAAAGGCTAAAGCTCTTTTACAGTCCAAGGTATGAAGATTCTTCTCTGCATTTGATGCATGAGGCCTTGGAAAGAACACAGGTAGGTAGACCGCTTGGTTTAGATGAAAAGGCGAGACCACCTTTGGCATAAAGTGTGGATGAGTCCTAAGGACTACCTTGTCATGATGGAACTTTGTATAAGGTGGATGAGCTACTAGTGCTTGCAACTCACTAAAGTGACATGCTGATGTGATTGCAATGAGAAAGATAACCTTCCAAGAAAGGAATTTCAAGGAGGTAGTAGCTAAGGGTTCAAAAGGTGGCTTCATGAGCTTCCCAAGAACCAGGTTTAAGTCCCATGCCACTGGCGGTGGCCTAATGGGAGGCTTAGTTAGAAGAAGGCCTCTCATAAATCTTGCTATAAGAGGATGAGAGGAGATAGATTGTCCATTTAGAGGCTTGAAGGAAGCTGTAATAGCACTCAAATGGACTCTTACTGAGTTAGTCTTAAGTCCTGCATTGGATAAATGAAGGAGATACTCCAGTAAAGATTCCAGAGATATCGTCAAGGGGGTTAAGACCCTTCTGCGAACACCATATGGTAAACCTTTTCCACCTGAAAGCATAAGAGCGTCTTGTGGAAGGCTTCCTGGAAGCAAGAATATCCTTCACTTGCTGAGGGAGGTTAAGATCATGGAGATCTAGGCCTTCAGCAACCAAGCCCTGAGATGCAAAGACTGGGGATTGGGATGCCATAACATTCCGTCCTCCTGAGATAGGAGATCTGGAGCAGACCCTAACTCCAGAGAGGGAGCTTGAGAGATATGTAGAAGCAGAGGGTACCACACTTGCCGAGGCCAATGTGGAGCTAAGAGAATCATACAGCCTTTTTCTCTCTGAAGCTTAAACAGGGTTTTGGGAATTAGGGGAATGGGTGGAAAGGCATAAAGGAAGTCTTGGCCCCAGTGAAGGAGGAAAGCATCCTTGGCCTGAGATCCCTGAGCCGGAATTCTGGAACAGAACCGGGGAAGTTTGGCATTGAACGGACTTGCAAAGAGGTCTATGTCTGGGGTTCCCCAAATTTGAAAAATCTTGGCCACCTGGTCTACATGTAGAGACCATTTGTGTGGAAGCAGAACTCGACTGAGTCTGTCCGCCCAAGAGTTTTGTATGTCTGGAAGATACACTGCCAGGAGATGAATCTGATGCTCTCTGGCGAGGGCCCATAGTCGCAAAGCTTCGTTGAAGAGCGACAGAGAGCCTATTCCTCCCTGCTTGTTCACATAGAACATGGCTACCTGGTTGGCTGTGTGAATAAGGACTGTCTTGCAGCTGAGCAGGGAATGGAACACTCGAAGAGCAAGAAAAATTGCTCTGAGCTCTAAGAGATTGATATGTAGATGAGTCTCCTGTGGAGTCCAAGTGCCTTGGGTGGAGAGGTCTTGTAGATGAGCTCCCCAACCCATTGGAGAAGCATCTGTTGTGAAAGTTGCTTGGGGTAAGGGTTGTTGGAACGGGGACCCCAGCAACAGGTGTTGAGTGGACTGCCACCACTGAAGGGACAAAATAAGGCGATTTGTGTTTACGATTTTGTCTGACAGGCACCATGATGCCTGGGTCCACTGGGTGGATGAAGTCCACTGGGCTGCTCTCATATGGAGGCGAGCATAAGGAACCACATGCACAGTAGAAGCCATGTGGCCTAGTAGTTGTAACATTTCTCGAGGAGTGAGACGGGACTTTAGCACTGCTTGAGAAGCTAACTGCACCATGCGAAGGCAACGGTTCTGAGGGAGATAGGCCCTTGCCTTTCTGGTATCCAGCACAGCTCCTATGAACTCTAGAGACTGAGTGGGAGTTAGGCTGGATTTTGGGATGTTTATGACTAGACCCAAATACGCATTGTGCAAGATAGAGCTATGCTGGCCTCTGACTCTCATGGGGCTCGAATGAGCCAATCGTCTAAGAAGAAACATAGAAACATAGAAATATGATGACAGAAAAAGCTCACATGGCCTATCTAGTCTGTCCTTCCATAACAACTACGACAGTCCCCTTTTTACCTCTAGAGATCCTCTGTGTTTGTCCCATGCTTTTTTGAATTCAGTTACTGTCCTCATCTCTACCACCTCCACTGGGAGACTATTCCACGGATCCACTACTCTTTCCGTAAAGAAATATTTCCGCATATCACTCCTGAATCTATCTCCCTTCACCCTCATCCCATGTCCCCTCATAGCAGAACTTGTTTTCAATTGAAAGAGGCTCTCTCCCTGAACATTTATGCCACGGAGGTATTTAAACATCTCAATCATATCACCTCTATCCCGCCTTTCCTCTAAGGTGTACATATTAAGATCCTTCAGTCTGTCCTCATATGCTTTATAATGAAGACCACTAATCATTTTAGTAGCCACCCTCTTCACCGACTCCATCCTGTTCACATCCTTTTGAAGGTGCGGTCTCCAGAATTGCACACTATACTCCAAATGAGGTCGCACCAAAGACTTATACAGAGGCATCATCACCTCCTTTTTTCTGCTAGACATTCCTCTCCGTATGCACCCAAGCATCCTTCTAGCTTTTGCCGTCGCCATTTCTACCTATTTAGCTACTTTAAGATCATCAGACACAACCACGCCTAGGTCCCGCTCTTATTTAGTGGACAAAAGTACTTCACCCCCTATACTATATTGCTCCCTTGGATTGCTGCACCCCAAATGCATGACCTTACATTTTTTAACATTAAATCCCAGCTGCCAAATTCTAGACCATTCTTCAAGCTTAACTAGACCATTCTTCAAGATCCCTCCTCATGTTATCTACCCCTTCCTGGGTGTCTATTCTATTGCAGATTTTGGTATCATCCGCAAGAGGCAAACCTTACCTGAAAGCCCTTCCACTATATCACTAATAAAGATGTTAAAAAGAATTGGACCAAGGACAGATCCCTGGGGCACACCACTGATAGCATCCTTCTCCTCAGAGTGAGCTCCATTTACTTGTACTCTTTGTCGCCTCCCACCCAACCAATTTCTAACCCAAGTAGGGGAAGATGAATATTCCTAGAGTGCGGAGAAATGCTGCTACTATAGCCATGCATTTCGTGAACACCCTTGGAGCTAAGGCCAGGCCAAACGGGAGCACCCTGTATTGGTAGTGCTTCCCTTGAAAAAGGAACCGAAGGAACTTCCTGTGAGATGGATGGATGAGAACATGAGTGTACGCATCCTTGAGATCTAGAGAACATAGCCAATCCTGACTCTGAAGGTATGGCAGCAGAGTTCCTAGAGAAACCATTTTGAATTTCTCCTTGAACAGGAATTTGTTCAATTCTCTGAGGTCTAAAATAGGTCTGTGACCTCCTGTTTTCTTTGAGATAAGAAAATAGGGGGAGTAAAACCAAGTACCCTGTTGAAGAATGGGTACTTCTTCTATTGCCCCTTGGGCAAGAAGCATGGTGACCTCTTGATCTAACAAGTTGATGAGAGAGGTCTGAGAATTGAACTGTTTTACTATTGTGGGAGGAGGCATGCTCAAGAAATGAAGCTTGTACCCCTCTTTTATGATGGAGAGTGTCCAATGCTCTGCTGTTATCTGCCCCCATATTGGGGCAAAGTGACACAACCTTCCTGGAATGGTGGAAGACTCTGGTCCATTTAGAGCCAGGAAGGCTAAGTTCTCTAGATGCAAGTCAAAGGCCTTGTGGAGGCTGAGACTGCTGAGGGGGTTGAGGCTTAGCAGTCTTTGCTTTTCTTTGCTTGGATGGTTGCTGACCCTTCCGGACAGGTTGACCTGCAGAGCGTCCCTGCTGGGAATAAGCAGGATAAAACCTTTTCTTTTTGGAAAAGAATGGTTTTTTGAAAGATTTCTTTCTTGCAGGATCAGCTGTGCCCTTGGATAATCTGTCCAAGGTGGAGTTGTCAGCATCCAACTCATTGCCTTTTCCTGCCAATCTTTGCCAAACAGGTTCTCACCAGTACAAGGAATATTGCCCAATTTGTCTTGTACCCAGAGCTCCAAATCAGATGCCTGGAGCCAGGAAATTCTGCGTGCACCTATGGCAATGGCAGAGGTTCTGCTTATGCACTCAAAACAGTCAAAAGCTGCACGGTTGACAAATTTGGAAACATCTTGGGCATGTTTGACCAATGTGAGAAAATCCTGTCTCCTATCCTCAGGAAGAAGAGGACTCAAAACCTCTAAATCTCCTGTGATTTCCTTCAGGAACATTCCCATATATAAAATATAGGAACTGATCCTGGCAGAAAGCATGGAAGCTTGGAAAGTACGACGTCAAAAAGCATCCAAAGTTCTGCACTCACGTCCGGGGGGATTAGAGGCATGCCTCTTTGCACTCCTGATCCTTCTCATAGCTGATTCCACTACAATAGAGTGGTGAGGGAGCTGAGTTTTCTGGAAACCAGGACAAGGAGAGACTCGATACATAGTGTCAAGCTTCGAGAATGAGGAGAGGTGGTAAGAGGGGTCTCCCACATTCTTAGCATGAGATCATGCAAGATCTCATGGATGGGCAAAGTAGCTGCCTCCTTAGGAGCTTTGGGATATTGTAAAATGTCCAACTCCTTAGCTCTGGGCTCTGTTTCAGGGGCCACAGTAATGGAGAGACCCCGAGCCACCTCCCTGATGAAATCCTGGAAGGAAATATCCTCTGGAGGAAACATCCTGCGTTTAGGGGAGGAGGGCTCCTCTGGAAGAAGTGCTCCGGTATCGACAGAACTATCGGAATCCTCAGATTCCTCTGAGGACTCGAAGTACCTTCTGTCCGGATGCTCTTGTAGAGCCCGATACCCGTACCAACCGAAGTCGGTACCGGGGGGAATCGATACCGGTGTATCGGTACCGGAGAGCATCGGGTGACTGGGTGCCGGCAATGCGGACACCGATGTCGATGCTATCGGTACCGGTACCGGAATCGGTGCCGGTACCGGCTGAACTGTCTGACGCGGTTCCGAGGGTGTCGATGCCGCAAGGAGAGCCGCCAGACTGCGTTCAATAGCCAGGAACCTCTGGTCTATCGACGCTGCCAATGCCTGGATGTCAGTACCGGAGAAGACAGCCGGTACCCCAGAGCATGGCACCAGTAGTTCTGCCGAGGTCGAGGCCTCGAGAACATCCTGGAGCCCTGATAATGCTTTGGAAGCCAAAGCCTCCCGCCGGGGCAATTTTGCTGGTGCAGAATCCTAAAGGGCAACGCCAGAGGCATCTCGATGCTTAGAAGGAGATCTACCCTTTGAGGACCGGCTGGACTTATGTTTAGTTACCTGAGATCCATGGGAGGAAGAGGAAGCCCTGGAAGATGTCGATGCCACCGAAGCTGCATCGGAGGGAAACAGGGTACTGAGCTTAGCAGCTCGGTTCTGCCGATCTCTTTTAGACATCATGGCACAGGACATACAATCCGTGATGGAGTGGTCAGGACGTAAACATTTTAGACACCATTCATGGGTGTCGGTGACGGAGATGGTACCGCCACACTTGGTGCACCTTTTGAAACCTGAAGCAGGTTTCTCCATTGTAGGAAAAAGTTTGAGGCCTAAGGCCCAAAATGGTGCGTGCACCTGGGAAAAAGGGGTAAAAAGAACTAAGTTGTTTTTTTTTTTTTTTTTTAAAGAACAGAAATAAAGAAAGAACCACCGGCGGTACCGGTAAAGCGTCGAAGAAGGCAGACGCGACCACAAAAAAATAAAGTAACAAGGAAGAATTTTCTGCGGTGACAGGAACAACGACCTGCTGGCTCCGCGGAAAACGAAGAACTGGAGAGAGGCAGTTGGGAAAGGCGGGAAGGCAGCACGCAGGTTCTGTGGGATGCTCCCAAAAGCTTTCTAATTGGACGCTGGGGAGCGTTCCCGCGCAGGCTCCGTCGGTACCGACGATACCCATATGTGATGACTACATTCCTGCTTGTTCCTGGAGATAAAGGAAACCGAGGCAAGATGGTACCCTTGGGCGGGAAGGGGACCATGCATGCATCTCCCAAAGGCTTTCTTTGAAAGCTGGGGAGAAGCTACCACGCGGGCTCCGTCAACACTGATGCCACCCATATGTGAGGGCTGACTTCCTCTTGTTCCCAGAGAAAAGCATAAATGCTGATTCTACAGCTATAAACTTTGCTATTCAGAAACTGCTCAGAGCATGTTTTATATATGGCACAATATTCAAAAAAGGCCATTGCAAACTCTAGGCTCCTAAGTTAAGCCCCAAAATATGTATTTGTGAACTAATTTCAGTCAAATGTAGAAGCCTAAGTTTTCAGCCAAAAATTCATCTTAATTTAGAAGCTTACAAGTTATGGAGAAATTAGGCCTTACCTGCCTTTCCTTGAGTTCTCTCCGGGCCAGTCCAGGGAACGATAGGGTTGTCAATCCGCTTCAGCAGCTGAGGACTGTAACCTTAAAGCTTTCCAAACAGCTTAAGCCACTCCCCCTGGCTCCACTGCTCCAGTCTCCTAATGTCAAAGCAGCTAACACGTTAACTTTTAAAACAAAGAACCCCAGAACTGAGAACTATGCAGTTTCCCCCCGGACAAACAAAAATCCACGATTTAGCAATTTATGTGTCGCAACTGCACATTGTTTTTCCCCTTTTTCTTTACTTTAATTTGATCACCCCGGCACTCCCAAGGAAGCCCCAAAAACCACGCCAATCCGCAGCACCACTTCTAACAACAACTCGGAGACAGGTAAATCGAAAGCATTGCAGAGAAACCGAGAAAAACAACAATATCCGATCATAGTTAACAATACGGGTGGGCCCTGGACTGGCCCGGACAGAACTCAAGGAAAGACAATTAGCAGGTAAGGCCTAATTTCTCCTTCCTTCTCGTTTCTCTGGGCCAGTCCAGGGAACGATAGGGCAGTACCAAAGCAGTACCTAAAGTTGGGAGGGACCGGCGAGCCCCGCCACAAGAGCAGCCACCCCAACCTTTGCATCGCCCCTGGCGTGAACGTCCAATCTGTAATGCTTTGTAAAAGTATGCAAGGAAGACCAAGTAGCAGCCCTACAGATATCTACCGGAGGAACTGCGGCATACTCCGCCCAAGACACCGCTTGACCCCGTGTAGAATGAACTTTGAGGCCGTCGGGAGGCGCTCTCCCACTGGCCTCATAAGCTGACACTATTGCCTGCTTTATCCATCTGGAAATTGACGCTTTCGACGCTGCCATCCCTTTGCGCGGTCCTCCAAAAAGTACGAACAACCGATCTGATCTACGGAAAACCTTAGTGACTTTGAGGTATTTTTTCAAGACTCTGCCTAGATCCAAACTTTTGAGAACCCGATCCATTGGAGAGCCGGTGGAGTCAGAGAACACTGGTAACGATACCGACTGATTTACATGAAAAGAAGACACTACCTTAGGAAGAAAAGAGGGTACCAGACGCAGAATCACTTTTTCCGCCAAAAACTGCAGGTAAGGCTCTCTACACGACAGTGCTTGCAAATCCGAAATTCTTCTCGCAGAGCACAACGCGACCAGAAAAGCCGTCTTCCAAGAAAGTTCCTTCAAACCCCCAGATAACAGACGTAAACAGAGGTTGCGCTAACGCCTCCAAAACAACGTTCAAATCCCAAGCTGGAACCACCGACCGTAAGGGAGGCCTGAGAAGGCCGGCCGCCCAGAAAAAAACGGTGAATATCTACATGCGCAGACAAGCGGCGGCCCTGCACCGCACCGCGATAGCACGCTAAGGCTGCCAAGTGCACTTTGAGAGTGTTGAACGCCAAACCTTTCTACAGGCCACTTTGCAGAAAAGACAAAATATGGGACAATGCCACCGAAAATGGCCGAACGCTACGTTGAGCACACCAAGCCTCGAACACGCACCATATGCGAACATATGACAATGAAGTAGACCTTCTCCGGGAACTCAACATGGTGGCTATCACCTCAGCCGAATACCCACCCCTTGCGACTCAACCGTTCCCTTTCAAGAGCCAAGCCGTAAGCAAGAAGCAATCCACTTGCGGCATTAGAATCGGACCCTGACACAAGAGACTGATGCGGGTCGGGAGCCGCCACGGAGAATCTACCAAACGTCATATCAGATCTGCATACCACGGCCTCCTGGGCCAGTCCGGCGCAATGAGAATCACGTTCCCTTTGTGATCCGCAATGCGCCGAACGACCCGGCCGATCATAGGCCACGGAGGAAACACATAGAGAAGATGATCCTCTGGCCAGGGTTGAACGAGAGCATCCAGACCTTCCGACATGTGCTCCCTGTGTCTGCTGAAAAAACGAGACGCCTTGGCATTGCATAGAGTAGCCATCAGATCCATCACCGGTTGCCCCCAGTGTTGGGAAATGCCTTGAAATACCGCTGCATTCAACTCCCACTCTATGGGATCTAGAGCATTCCGACTGAGATAATCCGCCTGCACATTGTCCTTTCCTGCTACATGAGCTGCCGACAAGGCCAGGAGATGACTTTCCGCCCAGTCCATCAACAGCTGACTCTCTTCCAACAAAGCCAGACTGCCGGTGCCGCCTTGCCGGTTGATATACGAAACAATTGCCACATTGTCGGAAAAAACTCGAACTGCTCTGCCCTCTCTCAAAGACTGAAAGTGTTGAAGCGCGAAACGTACCGCTCTGAGCTCCAACCGATTGATCGACCAAGAGCTCTCCAGTATCGACCAGAGTCCCTGAGCTAGGCGAGATTGACAATGCACTCCCCAGCCCGCTAAGCTGACATCTGTGGTGATAATCACCCAAGTGGGATCCTCTAGCGGAACCCCTGCGCGGAGATGCCCCGCGTCTAACCACCAATGCAGACTGAGACGTACCGTCTCCGGACAGATCAACTTTTGAGAGAGAGGGTGACGCTGCGGGGACCACCTGGACAGTAACGCTTGCATATGCGCCCTGGCCCACGGAACCAATTCCAGAGTTGCTGCCATGGTTCCTAAGAGCTGTAGGTATCTCCATGCCGAAGGAGCCAACAGCCGTAAGAACGCCTGCACCTGACGCAAGATCTTCAACACCCGGTTCTCGGGTAGGAACACCGACCCTACTACCGTGTCGAATAACGCTCCGAGGTAAGTAAGCTGACGCCATGGAAGAAGGAGACTCTTCGAAAGGTTGACCACCCAGTCGAGCTGCTCTAGAACTTGCACCACTCGAGCCGTCGCTGCCACGGAATCTGTGAGCGACTCCGCCCTGATCAACCAATAGTCCGGATAAGGGTGTACTCGAATACCTTCCCTCCGCAACGATGCTGCCACTACCACCATAACCTTGGTGAACGTTCGAGGTGCCGTCACAAGACCGAAGGGCAAGGCTAGAAATTGAAAATGGCCCATGGGCACTGAAAACCTTAAAAAGCGCTGATGATCTGCCCTGATCGGGATGTGAAGGTAAGCCTCCGTGAGATTTATGGCCATGAGAAACTCCCCCGGGTCTCACCGCCCGAATAACGGATTGCAGGGTTTCCATCCGAAAATGAGATACCCTTAATGAGCGGTTTATATGCTTGAGATCGAGAATGGGTCGAAAAGAACCCTCTTTCTTGGAAACTACAAAATAAATTGAGTATCGACCTAATCCGCACTGGTCTTGGGGCACTGGTACCACCGCTTGAAGCCGCAACAAATGCCGAAGAGTATCGTTTACCACCTGCCTTTTCTGCCCCGAACCCACGGAAGACACCATGAAGGTGTCTGTCAACGGTTGCGCAAACTCCAGCGCATAACCGTCTCAAACGATCTCTAGCACCCATCGGTCCGATGTTATTGCGGTTCAGGCAGAGAAAAACTCCTGTAAGCAATCTCCTACAGGTATCTCCGCCTGAACTGGCTGACCTTCATTGAGGCTTTTTCGCAGAGCTCTGCTGAGCACTGAAAAATCCTCTGCCGAATCCTCTAGCACCCCGAAAGGACTGATTACGAGGCCCAAAACGAGGCTTTGGATATGGAGAGAACCGAGCCCCCCGGAATCGGCGAAAATCTCTACCCTGACCGCGGGGAACCACTCCTGCTCTGGGAGGCTTAGGATGGTCTTCTGGTAAACAGCCCCCCTTGGAATCCCCCAGACCTTTAACAATCTTTTCCAAGGCCTCACCAAAAAGCAGTTTGCCCTTGTAGGGGAGCTTACTGTACCGAGATTTAGAAGAAGCATCAGCCGCCCAGTTCCTTAGCCAAAGAAAACGCCTGACCGCAATCACCGAAGCCATGGATTTCGCGGAGATCCTAACCAAATCATAGAAGGCGTCGGCAAGGTAAGCCGCAGCGGACTCCAACTTAGCTCCCTCCAAGGACGAGGCTTCTCCTGCTTCCGTAGCAGCCTCACCCTGGAGCCAACGGATGGAAGCTCTGGATACATAAGCTCCACATATGGAAGTCTGTAAAGCCAGCGCGCTAGAATCAAAGGCTTGTTTCAGGAGCACCTCAAGCTTACGATCTTGCAGGTCTTTTAGGGCAGTTCCCCCTTCCACTGGAATTGCTGTCCTCTTTGTCACCGCCGACACCAAGGCATCCACTTTCGGCATCTTAAACAATTCTCTATCTTCTAAGGGAATGGGGTAAAGGCGACCCAGAGTGCGACCCCCCCGTAGGGTAGCCTCCGGGAACTCCCACTCAGATTCCACCATTTGCTTTATCATCCGGTGAACCGGAAAACAGCGCTGCTCTGCCTTAAATCCCTGCAACAACAGATCCTCCAATGGCTCCTGAGGCTCAGCAGGCATAACAATATTCAGAGCGGCTAAGGACTGAGTAATAAGAGCTCCTAGCTCCTCTTTACGGAAGACCCTAAAAACATTAGGGTCCTTGCCTGGAGTCAGCTCACCTTCCTCCAGTTCAATAGGCCAAGCATCAATGCCTGCATCGGAGAGGATCTCTCCCTCCTCCATTCCTGAAGGCAGTGGGACCTGTGGCCCCGTGCTATCGAAGCCCGTCCCCCCGGAGGACAGCTTTTGAGAAGGACCCTCACCTGGGTCCATTGCAGCTAAGTCAGGTTTCAAATTATCAGAAAGAGTAGTCTCAACAGAGGAGCTAAGTACCTGTGAAGTCTTCAGTAAGTAGGCCTTATGCAGAGCCAAAATAAAATCCAGGGAAAATAAAGCAGAAACCCCTTCCTGAGCTTCAGGAAAGGCCTGCACAGTCTTAACCGGTCCAGAAACCTCTTTATGCGACTTGGATTTCTTTTAAACCTGCTTAGGCTGCCCCGCGGGAGAAACAGCTGGCTCACTCAAGATGGCCGCTGTTCCCGCCTTTTCTGTGGTAACTTGTGGCCTTTCCAAATCTTTATGAACAGGCTTGCCCTCCATCCTACAGCTAATTATGCAAAGGAAAAACACTCCGAATTGGGAAAGAAAAAGAAAACCGCAAACGCGAAAAAAACCCACTCCCGACAAAAACCGCGAGCCGCCGGCCGCAGCGCCGAACTGAAAAACTGACTCACAGACCGAAAGACTAAGCCTCAGAAAGCACTACCGGATTATCAGCAAGCCGCCAAACTCATTTTTACCCCCAAAACAAACACGTACCTGAGGGCAGCTGTTGTCGTCGCTTCTCCTCTGCCCCGCAGCTAGCGGGAGAAGGAGATAGAGTAGTTACTCACCTGTAACAGGTGTTCTCCAGGAGCAGCAGGAATCAGTCCTCACTTATGGGTGACGTCGGCGCCAACGGAGCCCTCGCGGAGCAATTTTCCCCAGCTTTCGCAGAAAGCCTTTGGGAATTGCAGCGCGCATGCGCGGTCCCCTTCCCGCCCAGGGATGCCATCTTGCTCAGTCTGATGACATAGCGGAAAGACAGCAAAAAATTTTCAAGATATGCAATAAGAATGACTGCAACTCCAAGGGGAGGAGGGAGGGTAGTGAGGACGGATTCCTGCTGCTCCTGGAGAACACCTGTTACAGGTGAGTAACTACTCTTTCTCCAGGACCAAGCAGGAAGTCAGTCCTCACTTATGGGACTCCCAAGTTTAAGGCTACCGGAGACCTCAAGCCTAAAGAGCTTCCTGAAGCTCAGCAGTACAGAAGGAAGGAATCTTCTCTGAATACGCATCCGGCCGGTAGCCAACACCGGGGCCGGAGGGTAGGAGTTGCCTAAACCTCAAAGAGATGGTGGAGGACTGCCTGACCGAAAGCACTGTCCCTGTGGGACTCCCTTTCCAGGCAGTAGTGAGCCGCAAAAGTCAGACCTGAAGAACAAGTAGCGGCCCGGCAGATGTCTGCCAACGGAACAGAGTGGAGGTGAGCCACGGACGCGGCCTTCGCCCTGACCCGATGAGCCGTGATGCGACTTTCCAAGGAGAGGCCGGCTGCCCCGTAAGTCCAGGCGATACAGTCGGCCACCCAGGTGGACAGAGTGCGCTTAGAGACAGGCACCCCCAACCGATTGGGATCAAAAGACACGAAAAGCTGAACCGCTTTTCTCTGCTCCCGCGTACGGTCAAGGTAGAAGGACAAGGCTCTTCTACAATCCAGGGTGTGCAGGACAGTCTCAGCTCGGCTGGCATGCGGCCTGGGGAAGAAGGTCGGAAGAACCACCTCTTGATTGATGTGAAAGTGGGAGACCACCTTTGGAAGGAACTTAGGGTGGGTCCGCAGGACCACCCTATTCCTGTAGAACCTAGTGTACGGAGGCTCCGACACTAGGGCCTGCAGCTCACTTATGCGCCTCGCGGAAGTGAGGGCTACCAAGAAGAGAGTTTTCCAGGAGAGGAAACGAAGAGGGCAGGTAGCCATGGGTTCAAAAGGCGGGCAGGTAAGCCTTTGCAGAACCACGTTGAGGTCCCAGTCAGGAGCTGGAGGGCGCAACAGAGGTTTAAGCAGAAGGAGGCCTCTGAGGAAACGCGCCACCAAGGGGTGCGAAGAGAGAGGCTGGCCTTCAACCGGTGAATGATGTGCAGAGAGAGCACTGAGGTGGACTCTGACAGAATTGGATTTGAGACCTAGATCGGAGAAGTGAAGCAAATATTGCAGTACCACCGATACTAGACAGGCGAAGGGGTCCTCAGATCGCTGAGAACACCAGACCGAGAAGCGACGCCATTTGAGGGCGTAAGACTTCCGGGTGGAAGGTCGCCGAGATGCTAGGACGACGGCTTCCACCTCAGGGGGTAGCAGCAGTGGGGCTAGGACTACCCTTTCAGCAGCCAGGCCATCAGGTGCAGGGCCCTGAGGTTGGGGTGCAGAAGAGTACCCTGATCCTGGGTCAGGAGATCGGGCTGGAACCCCAGGGGAAGAGGGGTGTCCACCGCTAGCTGTAGACGCAGAGGGAACCACGGTTTTCTCGGCCACCGGGGCGCTACCAGGATCACGGAGGCCCTGTCCTGGACCACTTTGAACAAGGTCCGGGACACCAGTGGTGTGGGAAGGAAGGCATACAGCAGACCCGTGGACCACGGGATGAGGAAAGCATCCGGTGCCACTCGAAGAGGGTGAGGGTGCCGGGAGCAGAATCTGGGGAGCTGCCTGTTCAGGGGACTGGCAAAGAGATCCACAGTGGGAGAGCCCCACCGGCGGAAGATCTGCTGGGCTACCGCGGGGTTCAACTTCCATTTGTGCGGCAGCAGAATCCGGCTCAGTTTGTCTGCCAGGCAATTGTCCTGCCCTGGCAGGTAAACCGCTTTGAGGAGGATGTCGTGATCGACAGCCCAAGAGCACAGCCTCCGGGCTTCCTGACATAGAAGGAGGGAGCCCGTGCACCCTTGTTTGTTCACATAGAACATGGCAACCTGATTGTCCGTCTGCACCAGTACGGACTGACCGAACGTCAGGTGAGAGAAGGCCCGCAGAGCTAGGCGGATCGCCCGTAGTTCTAGAAAGTTTATCTGCTGGGCGGCCTCCCAAGGTGTCCAAAGGCCTTGAGTGCATGTCCCCCGACGATGCGCCCCCCAGCCCAGGAGGGAGGCATCTGTCGTGAGCACCCGGGACGGTGGGGGCGACTGAAAGGACATACCGAGCACTAGGTTGGGCAGGTGAAGCCACCATTGCAGGGAGGAGACCAGACGGTCGGAAATCTGTATCAGGTCCGACAGTCTCCCTGTGGACTGATGCCACTAAGTACGAAGGCTCCACTGAGCAGGTCTCATATGTAGACGGGCATTCGGAGTGACATGGACCGTGGAGGCCATGTGTCCGAGCAGTTGCAGGAACTGTCTGGCAGGGGCCGGCGACTCGCTGTTGAACCTGCCGGCTAGAGCCATAAGCCTGTTGGCCCGTTCCAGAGGCAAGAAGGCACGAGCCTGCCAAGTGTCCAGCCATGCCCCTATGAACTCAAGGTCCTGAGAGGGAAGCAAAGCGGACTTCTCGAAGTTTATGACGAAGCCCAAGTGCTGAAGCAGAGTCACCGTACGCTGGGTGGCCTGGGCGACCTCTGGAGCAGACGATGCTCGGATGAGCCAGTCGTCCAGGTATGGGAAGACGAAGAGGCCTGGAAGACGAAGAGGCCTTGAAGTCTTAGGAAGGCTGCCACCACTGCCAGGCACTTCGTGAACACCCTGGGAGTGGAGGATAGGCCAAAGGGCAGTACTCGGTACTGATAATGGTTCCCTGCCACCACAAACCTTAGGTATTGTCGGTGGTCCGGGTGAATAAGGATGTGGGTATAAGCATCCTTTAGATCCAAGGAGCATAGCCAATCTCCCTGCTGGAGGTAGGGCAGTAGGGTTCCAAGGGTAAGCATCTTGAACTTTTCCCGCTGCAGGAACTTGAGGTTGCGTAAGTCCAGAATGGGTCTGAGGCCTCCTGTTCTCTTTGGCACCAGGAAGTACCTCGAGTAGAAACCGTGACCGCACAGATGCTGGGGCACTGGCTCCACCGCCCGTTCCTGAAGCAGACTTTGCAGCTCCTGAAGGAGTACGTCCTTGTGCAGCGGGGGTCTGGAAGGCTCCCCCGGGAAGTAGGGGGGGGGGCACCTGGTGAAAATGTAGGAGGTAGCCCTTTTGAACCACCCGCAACACCCAGGCATCGGATGTTACGGCTGACCACCTGTGAGCAAAGTGGGTCAGCCGGCCCCCCGTGCTGAGCGAGGGCCCCTGGGGGGGAGAGGCTATGCTGGCATAGTCAAAAAACCCCACCCTGCTGGGCAGGGGCCTGCGTGGTGGGCTTGGGGGCTTTCTGCCTCCGGGATCCGTTACCCTGCACCTTAGACTGCTGCCCCTGATGAGGGGTTGTCGAGACCTGATAGTGTGGGTGGTGCTGCTTATAAGCGAACACCTTCCTCGGGTAAAAGGGCTTTTTTCCCGAGCCCTTCTTCCTCTGAGAAGGAGCAGAGGTTTTTCTGGAAAGGCGAGTCCTGGTGAGAGTCTCTGACTCGAGCTCCGCCGCCTTGTCGGCCATGGGCTTGCCGAAGAGGTTTTCCCCTCTGCAAGGGACATCGACCAACTTGTCCTGCACCCACGGCTCGAGGTCGGAGGACTGAAACCAAGCTTGGCAGCGAGCCCCGATGCCGGCTCTGGCTACTCGAGCCGATGCTTCGAAGCCATCATAGGCCGCTCGAGAAATGAACTTCGAACACTCTCGAATCCCTGTGGACAGGGCTTGGAACCGCTGCAAGGGTTCCTCGGAGAGATCGGTGGAAAAACCCGCCATTTCTTTCGCCAGGTCGCGGAGATACATACCCATATACAACTGATATGTCTGGACCCGACAAGCAAGCAGAGAGCCCTGGAAGCACTTCCTACCGAGGGCATCCAGATTCCGGGCCTCCTTACCCGGAGGCACCGAGGAGTGCATCTTTTGACTTTTAAATCGATGCATGGCCGATTCCACCACCATGGAGTGGTGCGGTAGTTGCGCCTTCTGGAACCCGGGGCTCTTGCGGACTCGATACATGGAATCGACCCGCTTGCTCAACACCGGCGTCGAGGCCGGGCTTTCCCATATGCGGAAGAGAAGCCGCTCCAGCATCGGGGGAACCGGTACAGTAAAGGCCTCCCTAGGGGGGAGTCATATTGAAGGGCCTCGAGCTCTTCGGCTCGGGGTTCCTCCTCCGGATCCGCGGGAAAAGCCAAGGCCTTGGCCATATCCCTCACGAAATCGGAGAACCGGGTATCCTCCGGGGGGGACCGCCTCCGAGGCTCCGACTCGGGCGAGTCGGAGGGGACGCACCGGGTCTGAAAGGAACCGGGTGACTCATCCTCCTCCGTGTCCCAGCCCGACTCCTCCGAGGAGTAGTCGAGCGGCTCCGCGTGCGCGGGACCCAGGGACCTCCTCCCCGACGCCGAGGCCGGTGTCGAGGACCTCGGTCCCGAACGGGAAGCCGAGGGAGACCTAGGTCGAGGATCGACTCGAGCTCGTACGGACTCGAGGATCGACTCGGCCTCCGGGGTCGACTTGGGCGTCGACGTCCCGGTGGTCGGGGCAGATGCACTGGCGAGGCCGGTGATCAATGCCCACTGCTGGTCCATGAAGGCAGAGATACTGCGCTCCAAGGTCGTCAGTCTGAGACCAAGCTCAGAAGACCCAGCATCCGCCGACTCGGGCCCGACATCGGTTCATCCGTGGGGGAGTCCAGGAGGACTATATCACTCACGTGTCCAGGAGTCTCCACTTCGAGACGAGGAAGCTTCGAAGGCCTCTCCCGCTCCGAGGGCCCGGGGAGTCGGGCCGGGCTGAGCGACCTGGCCCTCGAGGAACCAGGATTGCCGTCCGGCTCCACCCTCGCGGGCCTCTTCTCCCGCTGGCATTCCCGGCTGGGGGAGCCCCGTTCAGAAGAACTCCGACGATGGTCTGAGCCGGAGCCACGAGACCTCTGACGAGGTCCGCGCGGAGTCAGAGAAGATACGATCCCTTTGCGACTGCCGACTCCTCAGGGCCTTCGAGGACATCCTGCTGCACGGGCCGCAACTCATAGGGTCATGCTCGGCCCCCAGGCAGCGGAGGCAGCAGTCATGCGTGTCAGTAAGAGACATGAGTCTGACACAACGATCACACTTTTTAAACCCGCTGGCAGCCATCGGGAGAAAAAGGACCCCTGCAAGGTCGAAAGACCGCGCTGCCAGGGAAGAAGGAAAAAGTGGCGGGAACGCCAGTTGGAATAAAAAAAAAAATGTGAACAGGCTCAAAAGCCCGGCGGGAAGAGGACACACGAACCGAGAAAAAATTTAACGAGAAATCAAACTAAAGAAATCAACTTTTTCAGCGGCAGTAACAAACTACGTCTGTAGGGCTCCGCGGAAAAAAGAAGACTGAGCAAGATGGCATCCCTGGGCGGGAAGGGGACCGCGCATGCGCGCTGCAATTCCCAAAGGCTTTCTGCGAAAGCTGGGGAAAATTGCTCCGTGAGGGCTCCGTCGGCGCCGACATCACCCATAAGTGAGGACTGACTTCCTGCTTGGTCCTGGAGAACACAACGAACCGATCAAGGACGGGTGGCTTCTGGGGCTCCCAGGCCAGACCTCCTTAAAGTGAAAGAGTCTCGCAAAAGCAAAGCAGGCTCTGCTCCACACATTGCTCCCATATAGCAACCACGGATTTTCTTTCACATGTTATTCACCCTAAGAAATGCTTCCAGGGAAAAATAGCATATACTCAGCCCAGCTAGAGCCAATCAGCTAAATACTATCCCCAACCCCAAGCAACAAATCTTCTGTCTTCTGCAGCAGGGAGAGCCCTAGCCTCTTCGTCCTGTTCAGCTGCTGAGGACTGTAAGACTGGAGCAGTGGAGCCAGGGGGAGTGGCTTAAGCTGTTTGGAAAGCTTTAAGGTTACAGTCCTCAGCTGCTGAAGGGGATTGACAACCCTATCGTTCCCTGGACTGGCCCGGAGAAACGAGAAGGAAGGACCCAGTTTTCAAAAATAACAAAATTCAAATGCCAAGGCAGTCTGCTGCAGCGCTTAAAAATCGTCAGGATATTTTAACAGCAGTATTCATATTGTAGATTATTTTGTGCATGTTAATCTTTTTAGTGAAAGTGGACTGTAGTTTCTGCTGAATATTCAGCCAGCATTTATCCAGATTGCATCTTAGGACAGATTTTCTTACGGCTTAGGGTAAGTTGTTTAGCAGCACTATCTGGATAGTGCTACTGAATATCTTCACAGACTGCGCCGGCACTCTGATTAGTGCAGAGTCAAGAGTAGTATCAGCGATATCTGGATAAGTGCTGATGCTATTCTTGCTTCACCTACAGACTGACCCTGCACTAAGAGAGTGCTGGTGCAGTCTGTGAAGATATCTAGATAGAGTCACTGAATATCACAGTCAGCACCGTAAGTCCGACAGCCTCCTGTTGGCCATTCTGCTAAGGGTTTTGAACATCAGCCTGAACACTTAAAAATTTAGACCTGCCACTCAATTGCCTAGAGTTATGAGTTTAACTTATGAGCCCAGTGCTGAAAATCAGTGCTAAACTCTAATTTTTTCCCTCATGACCTAAATCCGCTCCTGTTGCCACTCATTTTCTATGCTCCTAAATTTACAAGTTTAGTGAAATTTGGAATATAAATGTAAGCACTCAGCCCTAGCACTTTTTCAAAGAAGGTAATATAGGAGTTTAACTCTCAAAGTTAGCAGCATAAATCCTTTGACTACTGGGCCTTCAAGTGATGAAAAATATGTGGGAGGAGTTACAGCATGAGCAGGATGTGCTCAAGGAGTTTTGTGTTAGGAAGGTCTCGTGCAGCCGCTGCAGTGCAATAACGCCTTGTACCTGTGCAGGTTCAGATGTCATACTCTTCCTCTGCTCTGCAGATTTTTCAATTGCTTCACTGAGTGATTTTGCATATTGCACCATCGCTTTCAACTGGGAATCCGTCAAGACCCAGAGCAGGTCATCCAACATCAGCAGCAGCTTTGATGCTACTACATTGCAATCCTTTAGCTGTTGGAAAATGAAAAAGGAAACGTGATTAGAAAAATTAAATTTTAACAGCAGGAATCTACTTTTGGATACCAACAAAAGATCTAAAATAAACTGCTGAAAGGAAGCGCTCAAGATTTGACTACTATTAACACTGTTATACTTACTACTACTACTAATTTACACAGTGCTACTAGCCCTATGCACATAATACACAGACAAGACAAAGGAGGTGTTTTCAGGAAACTGATTTTAACCAAGGCTATGATGAAGAGCAGCAGCACAGTGTTTTAACTGCTGCTCCATACAAGTTAACCTCCTCTGTGCCTTTTTTTTAAAGCATGAAAGTCATTTAAGTTTTGTTTTTAGCAGAAATGCTCTATAATGTGATTCCATCCTCTTGCTATATAAGAATAAATTTGTTAATGTCAGACCCTGGTTTGTTTGGGTTAAAAGAAACAAAAGGTCGAGTGGACTTTCAGTCCACACAAAATAGAAGGCTGAGGCTCATTTGCACCTTTATGGGCATGAGGCCAAGGAAAAAACTGTTGGCAGGATGACCAACTGGTTAGGAACAAACTTTGGAACCTTATTCTAAAACTGTAAAGTGTAGATCAGTTTCTAGAGCCTGAAGCTTACTTACTCTGTGTGCTTTAGTCACTGCCACCAAATATAAGACCTTCCAGGTCAGGTGCTATAAAACAGAGGTATCTAGTAGGGCTCAAAGAGCTTTAACAAGCTGGATTAAAACTATACTGAGGTCCCAAGACACTACAGGTGGTCTAAGAAGAAAAACCCACCTGAAGTGAACTAGAGGACAGATCCACAAGCTATGGCTCAAGGAACAAAACCAGAGGGACTCATTTCACCCAATCCCACCACCACTGCCAAGGCTGAACCATAAAAACGGCCCATGCTACTGCCTCTGCCCAGCCCCAACCACCTCTGAGGTCCAGCACTTCTCTCCTCCCTCACTCCCCCAGGGGTCTTTCCATTTGACTTTAATTGCAGCAGCATTCAGCAGCGACAATGATTTACAAACGCTGCTTCTGGCCAGTCCAGAGCCCTCTCTCTGTTACGAACATAACATAAGAAATGTCTTACAGGGTCAGACCAAGGTCCATCAAGCCCAGTATCCTGTTTCCAACAGTGGCCAATCCAGGCTACAAATACCTAGCAGCTTCGCAAAGAGGCACACAGGTTCCACAATGCTCATCCCGGGGCAAGCAGTGGATTTCCCGGGTCCTCTTTAATAATGGTTCATGGACCTTTCCTCCAAGGACTGGAGTAGAGTAACCACTAATGGTTGAGAACACTGGCTTGGGAACCCAGAGACCAGGGTTCAATTCCCACTAGCACTCCTTGTGGCCTTGGGCAAGTCACTTAACCCTTCATTGCCTCAGAAAAATCCAAGTTATCAATGTCCCTGTTTAATGTACATTACCAAGATAAATTTCAATGTAAACCGCTTTCATTTAAAAGATAAAGCGGTATATAAAACCTGTTAAATAAATAAATAATAAATAAAGAACTTGTCCAAACCTTAGCTACACTAACAGCTTTCACTACATCCTCCGGTAACAAATTCCAGAGTCTGATTATGCGTGAAGTAAAAAAAATATTTTCTCTTATTAGTCTTAAATGGATTGCAATATAGCTTCATTGCGTGTCCTCTAATCTTTCTACTTTTTGATGGCATAAACAACTGATCTGCGTTTACCCGTTCCACTCCATTCATTAATTTATAGACCTCTATCATATCTCTCCTCAGCCATCTCTTTTCCAAGTTGAAGATCCCTAAACCTTTAAGCCTCTCCTCATAGGAGTATCCTTCCATCCCCTTTACCATTTTTGTCACTCTTCTTTGTACCTTTTCTAATTCAGCAACTAGAACTGCACACAATATTCAAGTTGTGGTCGTACCATGGAACAATACAGAAACATTATAATATCCTTTGTTTTATTCTCCATTCACTGGACAACAAAGATTTTGCTTCCTGAACACATTTGGGTGTATCATATGAATTTTTGGTTGCTGATCACAAATATCGCCCTGACATTTTCCTATCACACAACATTTTTTACAATCATTTATTTTTGTGTTTTCCTTGCATATTTTAAGTCTACTCATATGTTGCCTAGAAAGTAAGCTGTTTTGTTTAGTCCAGACGTGCCTGGGCATGCACTCAGAGCAGGCTCACAATGTGTAATGGAAATGCTACTGCTCAGGAATGCGTGGGCATGCTTAGTCAGGATGGATGCTGGCAATACAGGCTATAAAGGTAGCTTTCATACATCAATGCTATGCATGACATTGATATCAGTTTGTGCATATAAGCTTCTTGTCTCAATGATGATTCGTTACAGCAGAAATGTCTCGTCAATGTAGCAACAGCCATGGTACATTCTGTTACATTTGTGGTGAGTATACGCTTCAGCCTCAAAGACACAGAATGACTGCACTTATTAAGAAAGCATATGAGCTCTACTTTGGTTATAAAGTTGGTGATCAAGACAAATCCTGGGCTCCTCACATTTGCTGTGCAACATGTGCTGTCCATCTCAGAGCTTGGCTCAGAGGTACTTGGAAGTCAATGCCGTTTGCTGTCCCGATGACATGGCGAGAAAGCGTAGTTACTCACCTGTAACAGGTGTTCTCCAGGAGCAGCAGGAATCAGTCCTCACTTATGGGTGACGTCGGCGCCGACGGAGCCCTCGCGGAGCAATTTTCCCCAGCTTTCAAAGAAAGCCTTTGGGAATTGCAGCGCGCATGCGCGGTCGTCTTCCCGCCCGAGGGTGCCATCTTAGCCAGTCAGATGACATAGCTAAAAAAGACAGCATAAAACTTGCAAAAAGAACATAAGCAGACGATTGCAACTCCAAGGGGAGGAGGGAGGGTAGTGAGGACTGATTCCTGCTGCTCCTGGAGAACACCTGTTACAGGTGAGTAACTACGCTTTCTCCAGGACCAAGCAGGAAGTCAGTCCTCACTTATGGGACTCCCAAGCTCAAGGCTACCGGAGACCCTAAGCACAAAAATGAGCTCCCTCTAGCTCAGCAGCACAGAAGGACAGAATCTTCGCTGAATTATCACCCACCGGTAGCCCACATCCGGGATGGAGGGTAGGAGTTGCTCAGACCTCAAAGAGATTACGGAGGACTGCCTGTCCGAAAGCACTGTCCCTGCGGGACTCCCTCTCGAGACAGTAATGGACCGCAAAAGTCTGGCTCGAAGACCAAGTAGCGGCCCGGCAGATGTCTGCCAGCGGAACAGAGCGGAGGTAAGCCACTGACGTAGCCTTTGCCCGAACGCAATGAGCCGTGACTCGGCTTTCTAAGGAGAGTCCGGCTGCCCCATAAGCCCAAGAGATACAGTCTGCAACCCAGATGGACAGAGTACGCTTGGAGACCGGGAGCCCCAATTTATTGGGGTCAAAAGACACAAAAAGCTGAGCAGCTTTACGGTGCTCCCGCGTACGGTCAAGGTAGAAGTTCAAAGCCCTTCTACAGTCCAGGGTATGGAGGACCGTTTCAGCTCGGCTGGAGTGTGGTCTGGGAAAGAAGGTTGGAAGTACCACCTCCTGATTGATGTGAAAAGGGGAGACCACTTTAGGCAGAAATTTTGGGTGAGTCCGTAGGACTACCCTATTTTTGTAGAACCGAGTGTAAGGGGGATCAGACACGAGGGCCTGCAATTCACTTACGCGTCTAGCGGAAGTGAGGGCTATCAAGAACAGTGTTTTCCAAGACAGAAAACGGAGAGAACAGGTAGCCATAGGTTCAAAAGGCGGACAGGTGATCCGCTGCAAAACCACATTCAGGTCCCAGTCAGGCGCTGGCGGGCGCAGAGGTGGTTTAAGTAGAAGGAGACCTCGGAGAAACCTCGCTACGAGAGGGTCGCTGGAGAGAGGTCTACCGTCCACCGGCACATGATGTGCCGAAAGAGCACTGAGGTGAACTTTGACGGAGTTGGACTTAAGTCCCAGATTAGAGAGGTGTAGCAAGTACTGCAAGATCACCGACACCGGGCAGGAGAAGGGATCCTGAGACTGTTGGGTACACCAGACTGCAAAGCGACGCCATTTAAGGGCGTAGCATTTGCGGGTAGAAGGCCGTCGCGAAGCCAAGACGACCTCCTCCACCTCCGCCGGCAGGAGAAGGGGAGCAAGGACTACCCTCTCAGCAGCCAGGCCATGAGGTTGAGAGACCTGAGGTTGGGGTGCAGTAGGGACCCCTGATCCTGAGTGAGGAGATCCGGTTGTACCCCCAGAGGGATTGGATCCTCCACCGCCAGTTGCAGTAGGAGCGGAAACCACGGCTGCCTGGGCCAGCGAGGGGCCACCAGGATCATGAAGGCTTTGTCTCGGAGAACCTTGAAAAGAGTCCGAGAGACTAGCGGGATGGGAGGGAAAGCGTACAGAAGGCTCCCCGACCATGAGATCAGAAAAGCGTCCGCCGCAACCCGAAGGGGGTGTGGCTGACGAGAGCAGAAGCGAGGAAGCTGCCGGTTGTGAGGACTGGCAAAGAGATCCACCGTGGGGAGGCCCCACTTGAGGAAGAGCTTCTGAACTACCAAGGGATCCAGACGCCACTCGTGCGGCTGGAGGACCCTGCTGAGTTTGTCCGCAAGGCAATTTTCTTGGCCCGGGAGATAAACTGCCTTGAGGAGAATGCCGTGACTGACGGCCCAAGAGCAGAGCTTCTGTGCCTCCCGGCAGAGGAGGAAGGAGCCCGTGCCCCCCTGCTTGTTCACGTAGAACATGGCAACTTGATTGTCCGTCTGGACAAGGACGGACTGGTGGGAAGTCAGGTGGGAGAAGGCCTTGAGAGCTAGGCGGATCGCCCTGAGCTCCAGGAAGTTGATCTGCTGAGCAGACTCCCACGTGGTCCAGAGGCCCTGAGTACGTGCCCCTTGGCAATGTGCTCCCCAGCCCAGGAGGGATGCATCGGTGGTCAGCACCCGGGTCGGCTGAGGTGACTGGAAAGGCATTCCGAATATCAGGTTCGGCTGCCGGAGCCACCACCGTAGAGACGAGATCAGCGGCTCGGAGACGCGCACTAGGTCTGCTAGGCCGCCTGTGGCTTGTCGCCACTGCTGGCGGAGACACCATTGAGCAGACCGCATATTCAGGCGGGCATTGGGGGTCACATGGACGGTGGAAGCCATATGGCCGAGTAGTCTCAGGAAGCGCCTGGCGGAGACCAGGGGCTGGCTGCGAAAGTGGTCGGCTAGGTCCATGAGCCGTTGAGCCCTGTCGAGCGGTAGGTATGCTCGCGCCTGAGGAGTGTGCAGCCTTGCGCCGATGAACTCGAGATCCTGTGAGGGGAGCAAAGTGGACTTTGCGAAGTTTATAACAAAGCCCAAGTGCTGCAGAAGAGTCACCGTGCGGCGCGTGGCGTTGGTGACCTCCCGAGCGGACGCTGCTCTGATGAGCCAGTCGTCGAGGTACGGAAAGACATAGAGGCCGTGAAGCCGGAGATGGGCCGCCACGACCGCGAGACATTTTGTGAAGACTCGCGGTGCGGAGGACAGGCCAAAGGGCAGTACTCTGTACTGGTAATGATTTCCTGCCACCACAAACCTTAGGTATTGGCGGTGGCTTGGGTGGATGAGGATGTGCGTGTAGGCATCCTTTAGATCCAAGGAGCATAGCCAATCTCCCTGCTGGAGGTAGGGCAGAAGGATTCCAAGGGTAAGCATTTTGAACTTCTCCCGCACAAGGAACTTGTTGAGGTTGCGCAAGTCCAGGATGGGTCTGAGGCCCCCTGTTCTCTTTGGTATTAGAAAATACCTGGAATAAAAGCCTTGACCTTCCAGGTGGTGTGGCACCGGTTCCACCGCCTGTTCCTGCAGAAGACCTGCTAACTCCTGAAGGAGTAATTCCCTGTGCAGAGGGGGTCGCGGAGGTTCTCCCGGAAAATAGGAGGGAGGGACCTGGTGGAAGTGGAGAAGATAGCCTTCTCGCACGACTTGAAGCACCCAGGCATCTGCGGTGATGCTGGACCACCTGTGGGCGAAGTGAACCAGCCGGCCTCCGGTGCTGGGAGGAACCAGCGGGGGGGGAGAGGCTATGCTTTGTGAGTCAAAAACCCCCACCCTGCTGAGCAGGGGCTGGTGGTGCAGGCTTGGGGGCTTGCTGCCTACGGGACCCGTTACCCCGTCCCTTGGCCTGCTGGCCCTGTTGGGGAGCTGCAGGGGCCTGATAATGGGGGTATTGTTTGTAGGCAGCCGCCTTCCTCGGGTAAAAGGACTTTTTCCCCGAGCCCTTCTTTTTCTGGGAAGGGGCGGAGGTCTTCCTAGAAAGCCTGGTCCTGGTGAGAGTCTCAGTCTCAATTTGTGCAGCCTTTTCCGCCATGGGCTTGCCAAAGAGGTTTTCGCCTCGGCAGGGGACATCGACCAACTTGTCCTGCACCCAGGGCTCAAGGTCTGACGACTGAAGCCAAGCCTGTCGGCGGGCACTGATGCCGGCTGCGGCCACTCGAGCCGACGCTTCAAAGCCATCATAGGCTGCCCGGGACATGAACTTTGAGCATTCCCGAATGCCAGTGGACAAGGCCAGGAACCTCCGCAAGGGTTCCTCGGACAAACCAGCGGAGAATCCGGCTAGCTCTTTAGCCAGATCCCGGAGATACATGCCCATGTATAGCTGGTAAGTCTGGACACGACATGCGAGCATAGAGCCCTGGAAACACTTCTTACCAAGGCCATCCAGGTTACGGGCCTCCCTGCCAGGGGGCACCGAGGAGTGCATCTTCTGGCTCTTAAGACGATGCATGGCCGATTCCACTACCATGGAATGGTGTGGTAGCTGTGCCTTTTGGAAGCCAGGGCTCTTGCGGACTCGATAGATAGAATCGACCCGCTTGCTCAGGACCGGCGAGGAGGCCGGACTCTCCCACATGCGGAAGAGTAGTCGTTCCAGCATAGGAGGAACCGGTACAGTAAAGTGTTCCCTCGCGGGAGAGTCATACTGGAGGGCGTCGAGCTCTTCGGCTCGAGGCTCCTCCTCGGGATCCGCAGGGAAGGCCAAAGCCTTGGCCATATCCCTAACGAAGTCCGAGAACCGGGCATCCTCCGGGGGGGACTGCTTCCGAGGCTCGGACTCCGGTGAGTCCGAGGGGACACACCGAGTCCGGAAAGAATCAGGCGACTCTTCCTCTTCAGACTCCCAGACCGACTCCGACGAGGACTCGGTGGGGTCGGCCCGGGCAGGGCGCGGCGCCTGCCGCCCCGACGCCGAGGGAGTCGGCGTCGGCGACCTCGGTCCCGAACGGGAGGCCGAGGGTGACCTCGACCGAGGATCGACTCGAGTTCTCATCGACTCGAGGATCGGCTCGGTCTCCGGGGTCGACTTAGACGTCGACGTCCCGGCGGTCGGGGCAGCGGCGCCAGCGAGGCCAGCGAGCAGTGCCCGCTGCTGGTCCATGAAGGCAGACAGTCTGCTCTCCAAGGCCGTCAACCTGAGTCCGAGCTCAGGTGACCCAGCAGCCCCCGACTCGGGCCCCGACGGCGTCGGGCCCGACGTCGGCTGTCGCGGAGGCGAGTCCAGAAGGACCACAGGACTTACCCGAGCAGGCATCTCCGACTCCAGGCGAGGTCGCTTCGGGAGGTGTTCCTTCTCCAAGGACCCGGGGCGGCTATCGGGGCTATGCGACCTGGCCCTCGCGGAACCAGGAGCGTCCACCGACGCCGCCCTCGCGGGTTTCACCGTCCGACGATGGTCCCCGGAGGGAGAACCCCGGTCGGAGGAACTCCGGCGACGGTCCGAGATGGAGCCTTTTGACGCGGAGGCCTCCGACGAGGTCCGGGTACGGCTGGGGTCAGCGAAGATTCGATCACGCTGATGCCGCCGACTTCTCAACGCTTTTGAGGACATTTTGCCGCAGGGCCCACAGATCAGTTCCTCATGATCCGGGCCCAGGCAGCGGAGGCAAAAGTTGTGTGTGTCAGTTAGTGACATATTTCGGTCACACTGACCACACCGCTTAAAGCCACTGGCAGCCATCGGGGGAAAAAGGGCCCCTGCGAGGTCAAAGGACTGGGCTGCCAGGGAAAAATCGAAAACGAAAGCTGACAAAGTCAGAAAAACCGAAAAAAAGTAAGAGGACTCGTGACCGGCGTCGCGAGTCCGGGCGGGAAAAGGATCGGCGTCGAACCGAAGGAAATAAGAATAAAATAATGAAGAAAATCGACTTTTTTGCGGGGACAAGACGGGGACGTCTGTAGGGCTCCGCGGAAAAAAGAAGACTGGCTAAGATGGCACCCTCGGGCGGGAAGACGACCGCGCATGCGCGCTGCAATTCCCAAAGGCTTTCTTTGAAAGCTGGGGAAAATTGCTCCGCGAGGGCTCCGTCGGCGCCGACGTCACCCATAAGTGAGGACTGACTTCCTGCTTGGTCCTGGAGAACAGAAGGATCACGTGATGGACTGTTACTTCTGTCTGACCAATGGCTTTTCTACTAAAAATAAGAAATCTATTGAATACCCCAGTCTGCCTTCAGCCATGAGACCACTGCCACATAACGACAGTATGCCAGCACCAAAGCCACCAGAAACATGGAGCACAGATGAGGCAGACGAAGATGTCACAATACACGGGACAGACGGGGAAAATGACATGGATCCAGATTTTGAACTGATTATGTCCGGTGTGCCTCATCTGATAACACAGTCAGAACTGAATGACCTGGGGAGGGGCTTAAGTTTGTTAAAAGCAAAAGCTGAACTACTTGGTTCAAGATTGCAAGGATGGAGTTTGCTGTCGCCAGGTATGAAAATTTCTGCCTTTCAGATCCATCAAGAAGATATAAAAAATGTTTTTGCATAGTTTGACAACCTTTGTTTCTGGACTGACCTTGATGGGTTGTTCACAGCTATGGGTTGTGAGCATGACCCATAACAATGATGCCTTTTTATCTATTCGTCGCTGTTAAGCCTGAAAACTGTCTTGTTACACAATGGCAAAGTCCACCCTTCAATACCTATTGCCTATGCAACGCACATGAAAGAACCCTAAGAAAACATGGAACTGTTGTTGAAACACATTCAGTACAACAACTACAACTGGAACCTCTGTAGTAATCTAAAAGTAGTGGCACTGCTATTAGGAATGCAGCTCGGGTATACCAAGTACTGTTTCATTTGCCAATGGGACTCCCGTGCTAGAGTCTCATTACATTAAAAACAAACTGGCCGCTTCATAAGTATTTGTTTCCAGGACAGAAAAATGTGGCACATGAACCACTTGTTAACACAAGTAAGATATTTTTGCCTCCTCTTCATATAAAATTCGGACTGATGAAAAACTTGGCAAAAGCGATGAACAAGGAAGTTGAAGGATTTCAATATTTGAGACAGATGCTTCCAAGAATAACTGATGCCAAGATTAAGGAAAGCATTTTTGTGGGTCAACAAGTCAGACACTTATCAATGACAAGCGGTTTGAAAATCTGCTAGTGGGGTCTGAGAAAAATCGCATGGAAGGCATTCAGGGATATTATTAAGAATTTTCTTAGCAATTACAGAGCACCAAACTACGTCCAGCTGGTTGACAACATGCTTCAAGCATACAAAAACATGCTAAATTCAGTCAAAATTTAATAACATGTTTCTCCAAATTCCTACATGATACAGTCAATCTGAAATTATATTTGTGTTCAGCTTGAAGCTATCAATGATCAACAATTTTTCAGGAAGCAAAACTTCTGAACAAATTTGTTGTTCAGTGATTCCTTTCCTTGTGATTCCTAGCATTCTATTTGCTTTCTTGGCCGCTGCTGGGTGGAGGGTTTCAATGTATTATCTATGATGATGCCTAAATCTTTTTCCTGGGTGGTGGTTTCTAAGATGGTACCTTGCATCGTGTAACTATAGTTTGGGTTGTTCTTTCCTAGGTGCATAACTTTGCCCTTGTCCACACAATGAATCCCCTTCCCAACTACACTCAGGACACTCCCTTGTAAATTATGTATATATGCCTTTCTGTTGCTACTAAGCACCTACTGCATGTGCCCCCTTCCTTACTATATAACATGTTCAATTTGCCATGTAATGTTTCTCCAGTTGCTATGTAAACCGCTTTGATTGTAAGAGAAGGCAGTACACAAAACCTATTAAATAAAAAATAAAAATTAAATTAAATTTCATCTGCCATTTGGACATCCAGACTTTCCGTTTTTCAAGGTCCTCTTGCAATTTTTCACAATCCTCTTGGATTTTAACAACTTTGAATAATTTTGCATCATCTGCAAATTTGATCACCTCACTCATTATTCCTATTTCAAGGTCATTTATGAATATGTTAAAAAGCAGCGGACCCAGCACAGATCCATAGGGTACTCCATTATTCATCGTTTTCCATTGGGAAAAGTGGCTATTTAGCCCTACCCTCTGCTTTCTATCTTTTAACCAGTTCCTGATCCACAATAGTACACTGCCTCCTATCCCATGACCTTTTAATTTCGCCAAAGGTCTCTCACAAGGGTCCTTGTCAAAGGCTTTCTGAAAATCCAGATACACTATATCGAACAGCTCACCTCTGTCTACCTGTTTATTCACACCTTCAAAAAAAATAACAGATTAGTAAGACATTACTTTCCTTGGCTAAATCCATGTTGGCTGTCTCCCATTAAGCCATGACTATCTACATGTTCAGTAATTATATTCTTTATAATGGTTTCTACCATTTTGCCCAGTAGTGACGTCAGGCTCACCAGTCTATAGTTTCCAAGATCACCCCTGGAACCCTTTTTAAAAATTGGAGTTACATTCAATGTTCCCTCTAATTTTCTGTAGGCTGTGTGCGCATAAATTATCAGCTGTGCAGCTTTTGAAGGAAGGTTACATTTTTGTGCGCCACATAACGACACTCTGAGTTATATACTTTAAAATTTGACTACACGTCAGAATACAGTATGTACACCACATTGATTGCACTAGAAAATATTGTAAAACTTGTGAGAACCGTAAATACACAACAACTTTTAAATTTTAAGACGTCTGTGTTGTTTTCTATCAGAATCAGAACCGTAATGTTTGTGCACTCTGCTGTAAAGTATGTGCGCTCACTCAGCGAGGTGTGTGCGCGCGCAGACGCGCACAGCTTAGAGGGAACAGTGGTTACATTGGCCACTCTCTAATCCTCAGGTACTAAAGATGACTAATGATTGCAGACCTACCACTGGTAGTCTGTGAACTATCTCATATTTCAGTTCTGTCACACCCCCTTTGACTCTACTTCCTGCTTCTGGCAGAGACAGTGTTTGTAAACTGTCATTTTATTCTACTGTTCCTACTACTTTGTAATTTATCTCCCTCTGTTTTTCTCTTTTCTTTGCTACCTTAACTATTAAAATGTTTTACTTTGGCAACACGTGTAAAACTGTCATATCAATAAAGTTATTTGAATCTGACAGGGAGAGATGCTGGGACCAGAATGCAATGGTTCTGGTGCTGGGACCAGAATGCAATAGTTCTGGAGGGTATTATGATTTATTTGAGCTTGCTATATTGCCTTTTCAATCTAAATAAGCAGATAAAAAGGTCAAAATGTAGGGATCGTGACGAGAGAGCATCACTGATGCAGCTATCACCAGACACAGAGGTATAGGCATGCCCACTCTCTACCCACTTGCACTATTAATGCGTGAAATTCAGCTATCAAGGAAAATTGCCTCTGGTAGCTGCATTTTTCCCACATTAGCTGCTTTGTGGTGTGATTTAGCGTAGTTACTCACCTGTAACAGGTGTTCTCCGGGGACAGCAGGAATCAGTCCTCACATATGGTTGATGTCGGCACCGACCGAGCCCTCGCAGAAACATCCCCCAGCTTTCAAAGAAAGCCTTTGGGAGATGCCACCACGCATGCGCGGTCCCCTTCCCGCCCAAGGGTGCCATCTTGCTCAGTCAGATGACATAGCTAAAAGATGGCAAAAAAGCAATTGTTGTGAGGACTGATTCCTGCTGTCCCCGGAGAACACCTGTTACAGGTAAGTAACTATGTTTCTCTGGGAACAAGCAGGAAGTCAGTACTCACATTTAGCACTCCCCAGCTACAGGATACTGAAAACCCTTAGCAAAAACAGGAGCCACAGGCAGCAGCAATTTTAGTCCGTGCACACAGACTACAGTAGGACCCCTGTGTCCGCTGAAACCAGCACTCCAGTAGCCTGAACACAGAAGGGTCAGAGGGTAGGAGTTGCCTAGACCCCGAAAAGATTACGGAGCACAGCCTGGCTGAAGGCACTGTCCCATCAGGACTCTCTTTCCAGGTAGTAGTGAGCTGTGAAAGAATGGGCTGAAAAACAGGTGGTGGCCCGGCAGATGTCCTCCATGGAGACAGGAACTTGGGGTGCGTGCGAAGCACCACCCTGTTCTTGTAGAACCTGGTGTAGCGCGCCTCTGCCACGAGGGTCTGGAGCTCGCTATCTCTGCGAGTGGAAATAACTGCAACCAGGAAAACCACCTTCCAAGAGGGGTAGCGAAGTGGCAGGTAGCCAGAGGCTCGAAGGGCAGGCGTGTGAGCTGCCCCAACACCACGTTGAGGTTTCATTCGGTCGCCAGAAGGCAAACCGGGGGTTTTGACAGGAGCAAGCCCCGAAGGAAGTGGGTCACCAAAGGTTGGATGGAGAGGGGCTTACCATCCACCAGGTGGTGGTGCACTGCCAGGTCACAAAGGTGCACTCGGATGGATTTAGACTGGAGCCCGGATTCAGAGAGGTGGAGAACATACTGCAACACCGAAGCCACCGGGAAGGAGAAGGGATCAGCCCCATGATTGGCACACCAAACAGAGAACCTGTGCCATTTGAGGGCGTACACCTTCCTAGTAGAGGCCTTGTGAGAGGTCAGCAGAATGTCTTCAACCTCAACCGGAAGGTTGAGGGGGGGTGAGAGTCACCCTCTCAGCAGCCACGCTGTCAATGAGAGGGACCCCAGGTTGGGAGAGGGCCTCCACTGTCAACTGCAGCAGCAGCGGGAACCACGGCTGCCTGGGCCACCTGGGAGCTATCAGGATAAGTGAGGCCCTGTCGCAGAGGTCCTGAACAAGGTCTTGGCGATCAGCGGCGTCGGAGGGAAGGCGTACATGAGGCCTTCTGACCACAAGATTAGAAACGCATCCGCAGCCACCCTGGAGGGGTGGGCCTGCCAGGAACAGAAGTGGGGCAACTGAAAGTTGTCCAGACTGGCAAACAAATCCATGACGGGTTCCCCCAGAGCTGGAAAAGTCGGCTGGCTAGCCCGGGGTCCAGCTGCCACTCGTGCGGCTGGAGAACCCTGCTGAGTCTGTCTGCCAGCAGATTGTCCTGGCCTGGAAGATACACTGCCCTCAGGAAGATACCCCGTTGGATCACATACGAACAGAGACCCAGTGCCTCCTGGCAAAGGACACGGGACCCCGTGCCCCCTTGTTTGTTTACACAGAACATTGCCACCTGGTTGGACTAGGACTGCCTGGTGGTACAGGTGGTGACAGAAGACTCTCAGAGCTTGGCCTGCTGACCCTATTGGGGAGCCGGGGAGGCTTGATAGGGTGGGTAGTTTCGGTAACCAGCTCTCTTCCTCGGGTAAAAGGGCTTTTTATCCGAGCCCTTCCATTGGGGAGAGGCAGTGGTCTTCTTGGAGAGCCTGGTCCTCACCATGAACTCGGTCTCCAACTCTGCAGCCTTGTCGGTCATGGGTTTGCTGAAGAGGTTCTCCCCTTGGTATGGGACGTCGACCAGTTTGTCCTGAACCCACTGCTCAAGGTCAGATGACTGAAGCCAAGCCTGGTGGCATGCACCGATGCCCGCTGCAACTACCCGGGCCGCCAACTCAAACCCATCATAGGCTGCTCAGACATAAATTTGGAGCACTCCCAGACGGCCTTGGACAGGCTCCTGAACTGCTGCAAAGGTTCCTCGGAGAGACCAGCCAAGAACCCAGCGAGTTCTTTTGCCAATTCTCTCAAGTACATGCCCATGTACAGCTGGTAGGCCTGGACCCAGCAGATGAGCATCGAGCCCTGGTAGCACTTCCTGCCAAGGTCATCAAAGGTGCGGGCCTCCCTGCCAGGGGGCACCGAGGAGTGCGTCTTCTGGCTTTTCAGCCGACGCATGGCCAACTCCACCACCATGGAATTGTGCGGCAGCTGTGACTTCTGGAAGCCCGGGCTCCAGCGAACCCAATATATTGTGTCGAGCTGTCTCCTCACCACCAGCGCCAATGCCAGTGTCTCCCACATGCGGAGCATGAGTCATTCCAGGATGGGAGAAATGAGTACCATGAGCGATTCCCGAGGATCCTCCTCCGACTCGGTCGGGAACACCAGGGCCTTGGACATGTCCTTGACAAAGTCCAAGAAGCCCATGTCCTCCGGCGGGGACCGCCTCCGAGGTTCTGAGACTGGGGAATCGTAAGGGATGTCGTGGTAGTGACAGGTATCAGAAGACTCCTCATCATCCGTCTCCCATTAGGAGGGCTCTGAGGATGACTCGTAGGTGGGCTGCTCCGTGGGCTTCGAGGCCACCGAAGCCCTGTGGTCAACACCTGGTAGACTGGCCAGGGATGACCGAGCTCCTGTCAAATGGGACACCGAGCGTGACTTTAGCAGAGATTAACTCGAGGTCGCAAGACCTCAAGGATGGCTCACCCTCCGGGGACCTCTTGGACGTCGAATGCCTGGTGGTCGGGGCGGATGAGCCAGACGTGCCAGACAACAGTGCCCGCTGCTGGCCAATGAAGGCAGACAAACTGCGCTCCAAGGCCGCCATTCTGGGCTTGAGGCCAGAAGGTTCCGCAACCTTCAGCGCAGGCACCAAGGAACTTGGGCCAGATGCTGGCTCCCCCAAAGGGGAATCCTCAATGAGGAAAGTGTCTGGAGACCAAGGCCGGTCCATGACCGGATCCTTCCAGGGGACCTTGGCAGTCTCTCCTTTTCCGATGCCTCGCACAAGCGCCTCGGACTGCGGGACCGGGCCCGAGAGGTTCCCAGCCAGTCGGAACCATCCAAGGACGCCGCCTTCAAGGGTTTCTTCTTCTTCCTGTGTTCCCTCAAGGGGGACCCCTCTCCGAGGACCCAAAATGACACTCGGGTTCCTCTAATCTCATACATATGCCATCCCGCAAATCCCACACTGCCAAACTACGGATATAACTACATATTTGCATATACAGAAAAATATCATTCCGGCCAAGTCCATATCGGGTCTGCAGCTCAGTGAAGGGCAAGACCCCTCCCGTCTCGTCTATGACTTACTCGATAGCCATTATACTCATGGATTCCCATTTTCGATATGCCCCTTCCTCCACACCCAATAGGAAAGCCCCATTGCCATAGAAGGGGAGAGGTGGTGTGGTCCCCGTGTTCCAACAGCGCTTACATGTTAGCCGCCACATCTGTCTCATTACCTTAAATAATGGGTGTGCGCAAAGCGTTCGTGGGAGAGCACGCAAGACATATCATAATGCCAAAGGGTATGCTACCTCTTGTTCTAATGCCAATGGGGTATAGTCCGCTGTTGTACTAAGCCAATCACGGAGATTCCGTAATAAGCACGGCAAGTTATAGCGGCGTAGGGCAGGTACTCCCATTCCTCCGTGAGCCTGAGGTTGCTGGAGGCGTTGGAGGCAGACCCTAGGTTTCCGTCCCCTCCAAAGAAATTTGTTGAGACTATGCTCCAAAGTAGACAATTCTGTGCCCGTTAGCAGTATATGCAGAACTTGTAATGCATATAGCCATTTAGGAAATATAATCATCTTGTAAAGAGCAATACGGCCTCCCTTTTGTGTCTGTAAGTAGCGTGAACACTAAGTTCCTGCAGTTTCCCAATATCTGCTGGAAGTCAAATGTCCAGGTATTTAAAATCAGTACAGGCCCATTTCAATGGGAAATTGTTATTCCAGCCCAGCCATACAGATTGTGCCTCTGATTTTTCTAAATTTATTTTTAAGCCAGAGAATTTACCAAAATCTTCAAAAATTTTCAATAGTACAGATAATGTACTGTGCAGGGATCCTAAGTACATCAAGATATCATCAGCAAACGCTGATATAAGAAACTCCTCTCTCCCAATTTGTGCCCCCAACAAACCCGAGTGTGTTTGTAGTTGCTCGAGTAAGGGCTCTAGTGTTAAAACAAAAAGAAGGGGAGAGAGGGGACATAGCCCTGTTGGGTCCCTCTATGCATCAGAAAGTCCATCAATAAAGAGCCATTTACCAAAATTTGTCCGCTAGGGTCAGAATATAATAGTCTTACTGTGTCAATGAAGAAGCCCCCTATCCCCATGGCATTCAACAACTGATACATGTAGCTCCGATCAAACGCTTTTTCCGCGTTGAAACTAATCAATAGTGCGGGTGCTTCGGCTGCAGCTGTCATATAGAGGGAGGAGACAATCCTACGAATATTCTTCACTACATAGCGACCCCACACAAAGCCCTCCTGATCCTCATGTATTAAATGCAGCATAAATGACGCCAGTCTCTCTGCCATTATTTTTGCTAATATTTTTATATCTATATTTAGCAATGATATTGGACTGTAAGAACCTGGTGATAAAGAATCTCGGCCGGGCTTGGGGAGCATGGTAAGAATTGCTTGATTTGCCTCATAAGGAAACGTCTGTTGTGCCACACCAACTCAGTGTAGTATGCCGACAAAATACTAGCTATTTGTGTATTCATCAGTTTATAGAATTCCCTTCCAAAGCCATCGGGCTCTGGGGCTCAGTTTCTATGTAAGGTTTCAATTGTTGCTAGCACCTCTGATTCAGCCATCGGTATATTGAGTGCTTCCCTTTGATCCGTAGATAGACATTACATCCGGACCCGCTGCAGAAATTATGTCGCCGCTTTAGTGGCATCTGGTTCCGCTGTGTATAAGGACTTGTAGTATTCCCGAAAAATTCCTTCGATTTGCGGTTGTGTAGTCCGCAGCTGACCATTTGTATCTCGCAATACCCCCACATGGGATTTTCCTTTTCTTGCTCTAATTAATCCTGACAGAAGCTTTCCATCTTTATTCCCAATTTATGTAATTTATACCTATAATATATTAGACTGGGTCACCCTCTCGGAGTATAGAATTAACTTCTTTCTGAAGCCGATCTAAAGTGGCTTTCCCCCGAGAAGTGGGCTGCATAGCGAAGTTCTGTCAAGCATGGCACAATTCGTTTTCCAGTTGGAGTAAACGTTTGCATTGTGCTTTATGTTTTGTAGCTATATATTCGATTATCCAGCTATGTAGTACCGCTTTAGCCGCTTCCCAAAATAGTGTTGGGTTGTCCTTATGCATCGCATTGTATGGGGCATTTTCCTCCCATTGAGCCTGTAGAAAAACCTTAAATAGTGCATCTGAGGTGTTCCCAAGAGGGTAATGCCAGAGATTCCCTATTGGATGTGGTCCCCATTTCACGTCTACCCATTATAGGGCATGATCAGAAATTGTCACAGGGCCAATCTCGGCTTTGATCATGTGGTCAAAGAGCACTCTTGCACCTAAAAAGTAATCTATCCTTCATCCCATGTCATGAGCCCTCGATAGATGCGTGCAGTCCCTATCCAGTGGGTGCAGGGCTCGCCAGTAATCTACCAAGTCATGTCATTCGCATATACCTCGTACCCACTGTGCTCTCCAGTCGCTCATCTTAATTCAGTCGCCCGATCTGTCCATTGACTCCTCCATTACACAATTAAAATCACCCCCAATGAGAAGTGGAATTGAGCCCAATCCACCCAGACACTTACTAACCTTGTTATAGAAAGATGGATCATATGTGTTAGGGGCATATAAGTTGGCTAATGCTATTCATTGTCCCTTAAGCTTCCCCACTACAACAACATATCTTTCCCCGGGGTCAATGATATTCTGCTCCTCCTCAAAATCTATAGGGTATGTTTACTAAGGCGCAGTAATGTTACCGGCGTTAAATGCAGTGGTAATGTTGCCAACGCCATATAAGGAAGTGGGCAGTGCGGCGGTAAGGTAACCTGAACCATTATCGTGCAATACAGGGCGCCCTGGCCAGTTACTGTGCGTTAAAGGGCACCTGGCTGTCTAACACACGTTAAAGGGATGGCGCACGGCAAGGGGACAAACAGGGCACGTGAAGGCTGACGAAGGGCCCTAACCTAAGGCACCTTATTACTAGGGCGCACTATAAGGGGCCATAACCTAAGGCGCCTCATAAAGCACCTTAGGTTCATGCACCTTATAGGCTGCCCTAGGATAAGGCACCTTATAAGGCACCTCAGGTTAAGACAGACGCAGATAGATAGACTGAAGGATGGTTGGCAACTATGGTGAGGCTGTGATGTGCTGGCAGCACAGATCTGCAGAGATGTGACTGTCACAGGCATGAAAATTATATGAGAAGTATAGCCATAAACAAGAGAAAAACAAGGAGGAATTGAACCCATGACCCCTGCCCAGAAAGTCATTGCACAAACCAGTAGGCTACATGTCGAGTTCCACAGCAATGGCTGCATACAAAAACACTGCAGGGTACCTCACTAAATGTCTGCTGTGTGCCAGGATAGGGTAACCCCACCAGTAGCCATTATACAATGCACATGCAGAACAGCAGGCTACAGCTGATATAACAGTCTGTAATTGGGACATGAGCCACAGATAAACACATAAACACACACCACAAAATGGTATGCAGTGAAAACAGCATGCAGAACAGTAAGGAACCTAAAACGAAAGGGCGTCAGGGGCCGGGCTAAGGGGCCAGCCATGTGAATGATCTGTGTACAAGGGCAAAATGGGGAACAGATCGAAAAAGGAGCATGTGAGAATCAAACCTGCACACCGAAGTGTCCAAAACAGGGTCACCAACAGCAATACCAATCCCCCAAGCTGACTGCTCACTTGGACAGTACAAAGAAATGGACCATATGTAACAGCTAATATGTGACGGATAGGCTGCATGGAGTGCACAGTGAAGAGAAGGAAGGGTGTGCAGAGAAGTGATGAAGATATGGTAAGGTTAGCAGAACATAAGATAATGAAAGGAAAGGAACATGTGGGTATCGAACCCGCAAGCTATGGTGGGCCAACGCACATCTGTAACCACTATGCCAAACCACCACAACAAGCACAAAGCAAATATGTTCCACCAAAGGGAATGTATGTACGAAAACCCGTAGCTCCCTGTGAGGTGGCGTAGGACTGGCACACATACAGCTGCCACCGTACAGGGATGTGAGCTCAAGTGGGCCATGTACATCATCAGTATACCATTAAATATGTTGGTCAGTGTGGTGATGCAGCAGCAGAGACAAATGTGTGTCCAACATGTCACACAAACAGTCACTGGCCCGTCCACAGATGATGAGCAGGACAGATCATGTCCAGGAGCTGCATGGTGTGTACTGCTCAGTAGGCCTCTCCCCCATGCAGCTGCATGCTCTGAATGCCGTAGTTGCATATGCATGCATGTAGACAGTAGGTGGTGCATGATGAGGACCCAACACACATCAGTTATGAAGTGTCCACAGGAACATATCTGTCCGTCAATACAGGACACACAAACCTGAAAAAGCATATACAGCAAAATGTCTGCAAGTGTACAGACATATCTATGTAACTAGTTATCTAACAGTTTTCCTATACTGCTTTATCATATCAATCAAACCGGTTTACATTGTAACTTAAACCTGGTAATGTACAGTAAAAAGGGACACTGATAACCTGGATCCTGTCTGAGCAATGAAGGGTTAAGTGACTTGCCCAAGAGAAGGGCTGAACTTTTACAGAGCTCTGCTAGTGAGTGGATATTTGCCTCCTGGGACATCTTACTGTGAGTTCTAGCTGTTTATTTAATTATTTACTGTTTGTCTAACTGTTTGTTTGTTTAATTATTTATTGTTTGTCTTAGTGGTGTGCTAGTTCAGCCTTCTCAGCTGTACTTACCTTGCCTCTCTCAACTAACTGGGCTTTGTGTGGTACCCCCATCCCCCTGCTGAGGGTTCAGGACAGGGTACCTTGTAACTGCCCTCTTTAATAGGACTTATCTCCCTCCCTCCCTCCCCAGCACCCACCCACCCCTGGGGTAATTGTAGTTTTATAGGTACTTGCACATCTTAGAGGAAAGGGGCTGCTCTCAGGTGCAGCTCTTAATCCAAATCAGTCATACACAGAGGACCTGAGATTAATTAAGCTTCAGGTACACAGGGTGTATTAGGGGTATTAGATACACTTTTATTAGTATAAGCATCTACACCAATCCTTATTATATACCGAATTTAAAAGACCTAAACACAAGCTTTAAACTAAGATGCAGACAGAGGTCCAGCAACGAGATGGGGGTTCTCCAGTCTTTTGCATTGAGTGTCACATGTATGATTTTCTCCCAGTTGGTGAGAGGTCCTACATATGCACTAAGTGCAGGGAGCTCTTTGCTCTCAGGGAACGAGTCCGTTCTCTAGAGGCTAGAGTAGCAGACCTGGAAGACATAAGAAAGACAGAGAAGTACATGGACGAGACCTACAGGGATATAGTCCTGAAGTCCCACCTCCAGTCTGGCAGCATCCCTGTTGCCATGGAGGAGAGAGGTCACGTGACAGGAGAGCATCACCCTGGTGTGGCAGGAAGTGATCCTGTAACTAGGACCTGTCCTCCAGGTGATGTAAAACCCTCTCGCACCGAGGACGTTTCTCCAGGGCCATGTCCCCATGAGGGGAGGGTCAGGACAGCTGTTATAGTTGGTGATTCAATCATTAGGAATGTAGATAGCTGGGTGGCTGGTGGACGTGAGGATCGCCTGGTAACATGCCTGCCTGGTGCGAAGGTAGCAGATCTCACGCACCGCCTAGATAGGATCATAGATAGTGCTGGGGGGGAGTCTGCTGTCTTGGTACATGTTGGTACCAATGACATAGGAAAATGTGGTAGGGAAGTTCTGGAGGCTAAATTTAAGCTTTTAGGTAGGAAGTTGAAATCCAGAACTTCCAGGATAGCGTTCTCCGAAATGCTTCCTGTTCCACGTGCAGGACCCAAAATACAGGCAGAGCTCCAGAGTCTCAATGCGTGGATGAGACAATGGTGCAAGGATGAGGGTTTTGGATTTGTTAGGAACTGGGGAACATTCTGGGGAAAGGGGGAGCTCTTCCGAAGGGATGGGCTTCACCTTAATCAGGATGGGACCAGACTGCTGGCATTAACCTTTAAAAAAGAGATAAAGAAGCTTTTAAACTAGAAAATAGGGGAAAGCCGACAATCACCCAGGAGCGCATGGTTCGGACAAAGGTATCCTTGAAGGATACTACCAAAAGCAGTGAGGTTCCAAAAGGGAGTATAGTAGCCCAAATGCCCTTGAGTAAGGAGCAGGCAGAGCATAAGGATTCCCAATAACCCATGCCTACCAATAGCCAGATTAATATTAATAAAATACAGTCTCTAAAATGCTTGTATGCCAATGCTAGAAGTCTAAACAATAAGATGGGAGAATTAGAATATATAGCACTAAATGAGAGGTTAGATATGATTGCACTCTCAGAGACATGGTGGAAGGAGGATAACCAGTGGGACACTGTGATACCTGGATACAAACTATATCGTAATGATAGAGCTGAACAAATTGGTGGAGGGGTTGCGCTCTATGTTAGAGAGGGCATTGAGTCAGAAAGGATTAAAGTTTTGCAGGGAACAAAATTTGCTGTAGAATCTCTATGGATTGAAATTCCATTTATGAAGGGGAAGGTGATGGCAGTGGGAGTATACTATCGACCACCTGGCCAGAATGAACAAATGGATGATGAAATGCTCAAAGAAATCAAGGAAGCTAACAAAAGCCACAACAGAGTAGTAATAATGGGTGATTTCAATTACCCCGGTATCGACTGGGACAGTGTCACAGCAGGACAAGCTAAAGAGATAAAATTTCTAGATGAAATAAATGACTGCTTCTTGGAGCAGCTGATTAATGAACCGACCAGAGGGGAAGCCATACTGGACCTAGTCCTTAGTGGAACGCCAGATCTGGTGCAAGAAATAAGGGTGTTGGGACCACTTGGCAATAGTGATCATAGTATGATCATGTTTGATTTAATCAGTGGAGGACAGATAGTAAAGGAATCCACAGTACTACCTTTTAACTTTCAAAAGGGAGACTATGATAGAATGAGGAATATAGTTCGGAAAAAACTAAAAGGAGCGGTTCCAAAGGTTAAAGACTTACAGCAAGCTTGGGTGTTATTTAAAAATACTATCCTCGAAGCCCAGACCAGCTGTATTCCACGCATTAAGAAAAGTGGAAGAAAGTCCAAAAAACTGCCAGCATGGTTTAAAGGTGAGGTCAGAGAGGCTGTTGCTGCCAAAAGAGCAACCTTCAGGAAATGGAAAAAAGAGCCAAATGATGAAAACTGGAAACAGCACAAGCACTGGCAAGTTAAATGCAAAGCATTGATAAGGCAGGCAAAGCGGGAATTTGAGAAGAAACTTGCTACGGGAGCAAAAACACGAAATAAAGACTTTTTCAAGTACATTCGTAGCAAAAGGCCTGTGAGAGAGTCAATTGGACCATTAGATGATAGAGGGGTAAAAGGGGCAGTAAGAGGAGACAAGGCTATAGCAGAGAGACTGAATGAATTCTTTGCTTCGGTCTTTACTGAGGAAGATGTAGGGATGTTACCCAAGACTGAAGTGGTATTTAAAGGTGATACTGCAGAGGAATTGAGAGAAATATCGCTACACCGGGAAGATATATTACAACTATTTGATAAACTGAATAGTAGCAAATCACCTGGACCGGATGGTATACATCCCAGAGTGTTGAAAGAACTGAAATATGAGATTGCAGACCTGTTATTGGTAATCTGTGAACTTTCATTAAAATCATCTGTAATACCTGAAGATTGGAGGGTCGCCAACGTAACACCAATTTTTAAAAAGGGTTCCAGGGGTGACCCGGGAAATTACAGACCGGTGAGCCTGACGTCAGTACCAGGGAAAATGGTAGAAACCATCATAAAGAACAAAATTACACAGCATGTAGATAGTCATGGCCTAATGGGAGACAGCCAACATGGCTTTAGACAAGGAAGATCTTGTCTTACTAATCTGATCTGTTTTTTTGAAGGTGTGCATAAACAGGTAGACAAAGGTGAGTCGGTTGATATAGTGTATCTAGACTTTCAGAAAGCTTTTGACAAGGTCCCCCATCAGAGACTTTTGGCGAAGCTAAAAAGTCATGGGATAGGAGGCAGTGTACTATTGTGGATCAGGAACTGGTTAAAAGATAGAAAGCAGAGGGTAGGGCTAAATGGCCAATATTCCCAATGGAAAAAGGTGAACAGCGGAGTACCCCAGGGATCTGTACTGGGTCCGCTACTTTTTGACATATTCATAAATGACCTGGAAAAGGGAATAACTAGTGAGGTTATCAAATTTGCAGATGACACAAAACTGTTTAAAGTTGTTAAAACCCAAGAGGATTGTGGAAAACTGCAGGAGGATCTGGATAAATTGGAAGACTGGGCATCCAAATGGCAGATGAAATTTAATGTGGACAAGTGCAAAGTTATGCATCTAGGAAAGAACAACCCACACTATAGTTACACGATGCAAGGCTCCACATTAGAAACCACCACCCAGGAAAAAGATTTAGGAGTCATCGTGGATAACATGTTAAAACCCTCCGCCCAGTGTGCAGCGGCGGCCAAGAAAGCAAATAGAATGCTAGGTATCATAAGGAAAGGGATGGAGAATAAAACAAAGGATATTATAATGCCTCTGTATCGCTCCATGGTACGACCACACCTTGAATATTGTGTGCAATTCTGGTCACCGTATCTTAAAAAGGACATAGAGTTATTAGAAAAAGTACAGAGAAGAGCCACCAAATTGGTGAAGGGGATGGAAGGCTACTCCTATGAAGAGAGGCTAAAAAGGTTAGGGCTCTTTAACCTAGAAAAGAGACGGCTGAGGGGAGATATGATAGAGGTGTATAAATTAATGAATGGAGTGGAACGGATAAACGTGGATCAATTGTTTACGCTATCAGAATATAGAAGGACTAGGGGACATGTAATGAAGCTACAGGGTAAACTATTTAAGACAAATAGGAGCAAATATTTCTTCACTCAACGTGTAATCAAACTCTGGAATCTGTTACCGGAGGATGTAGTAAGGGCTGTTAGTATAGCTGGGTTTAAAAAAGGTTTGGACAAGTTCCTGGAGGAAAGGTCCATAAACCACTATTAAAAAGGGACCCAGGATATCAATGCTTGGCCTAGTACAAGCACTGCAGAACCTGTGTCTTTTGGGGAAACTGCTAGGTACGTATGACCTAGATTGGCCACTGTTGGAAACAAGATACTGGGCTTGATGGACCTCGGTCTGACCCAGTATGGCATTTCTAATGTTCTTATGTTCTTAAGGCCACATGGCGTGCTAGTGGGAATTGAATGCTGGCCTCCTGGTTCCCAAGCCAGTGCGGGAACCATTAGGCCACTCCTCCACCCCATGATATTAATAGCTCTGCCATCGATGATGTGTAGACAAGGAGGCAGGTGCATCTTTAATCCGCACCGCCGCCACTATCAGCACCAGTGCCAACGAGCACCAATGCAAGCTATGTCCCTGATACACCTCCCAGGTGGGGATGTACTGGCACCAGCCTGACCATGCATGTGGCCATGTAGTAGAAATTTCCACCCAAAAGAAGCCACAATGGTCAAAATGAGCTGACAATGGGAGTGATGAATGTAGCTGTTTTAAAATGTAATACCCATTTTATGACACATTATTGTGGCGCTATGTGCATTGCGACGCTACGTGCATGTTCCCAGCCGCTAGCATGTTGCAGTACCACAGAAGCGCAGTGCACACAATAACGCGTGTGACGTTCTTTGGGATGTGCGTTGTTACGTGCCTTAACCAGCCCCAGAAGGTGCCTTAACCTAAGGGGCCTTAAGGTGGCTCAAACTAAGGCATGTTGTAAGGCACGTAACTACGCGCGTGGTATTGTGCACAATAATGCGTCATGACATAACGTGTACAATACAGTGGACAGGATTAGGCACCTTACTACCTGTTCATTACCTTTCCTTGGTGCTCAATCCAGTATTGGGATTACATCTCTTTTTATGCCTTACAGCTCATGCCTGTCAACATAATGAATCTTACAATCCTTAGGGTACCTTAACCTAAGGTGCCTTAGGTTGTGGCACCTTATAAGGTGCCTTATGTTAAGGATGTCATCAGGGGGGTTAGAGTAGTTACTCACCTGTAACAGGTGTTCTCCAGGAGCAGCAGGAATCAGTCCTCACATATGAAGCCCCAGGGGAGCATTTCCCCAGCTTTCTATGAAAGCCTTTGGGAATGCAGGCACGCATGCGCGGTTCCCTTCCCGCCTAAAGGTGCCATCTTACCTCAGTCAAATGACATAGCTAAGAACAGCACACAAAAATGTAAAATAAACTATGTACAACTGCAACTCCCAGGGGAGGAGGGAGGGTTGTGAGGACTGATTCCTGCTGCTCCAGAAGAACATCTGTTACAGGTGAGTAACTACTCTTTCTCTAGGACCAAGCAGGAAGTCAGTCCTCACATATGGGTGGACTCCCTAGCTCTGGGCTACCGAGGAACCCAGGCTGAACAAGAGAACTCCCTCTAGTCCCAGCAGGAAAGAAAGGCTTTCCACTGACACAATCTCCACCGGTAGCCCAACAGAGGGCAAGAGTTGCCTAAACCTCAAAGGGATTCCAGAGTACTGCCTGGCCAAAAGCACTGTCCCTACAGGACTTCCTCTCCAGACAGTAATGGGCCGCAAAGGTCTGGCTTGAAGACCAAGTTGCAGCCCTGCAGATGTCTACCAATGGTACAGAGCGGAGATGAGCCACTGAGGCAGCCATTGCCCTGACACGGTGGGCCGTGACCCGACCCTGCAAAGTAAGGTCAGCCGCCTTGTAAGCCCAGGTGATACAGTCAGCCACCCAGATGGACAAGGTATGCTTGGACACAGCCAACCCCAATCTATTAGGGTCAAAGGATACGAAGAGCTGAGTAGCCCTTCTATGCCCCTGCGTACGGTCAAGGTAGAAGGATAAGGTCCTCCTACAGTCCAGGGTATGCAGAACTGCTTCAGTCTGGCTTGCATGAGGCCTAGGGAAGAATGTTGGAAGAACCACCTCTTGGTTAAGGTGGAAGGAGGAGACAACCTTTGAAAGGAACTTTGGATGAGTCCTAAGGACTACCCTGTTCCCATAGAAGCGAGTGTAAGGCCTGTCACAGACCAGGGCCTGAAGCTCACTCACTCGCCTGGCCGAAGTTAGGGCTACCAAGAAGAGTGTCTTCCAGGACAGGAAGCGTAGAGGGCAAGTAGCCATCGGCTCAAAGGGTGGGCGACTCAGCTGCTGCAAGACCACATTCAACTCCCACTCAGGAGCAGGAGAACGGATTGGAGGCTTGAGCAAGAGCAAGCCTCTGAGAAACCGGGACACCAAGGGGTGAACCGATAGAGAATGTCCTTCCACCAGTAAGTGGTGAGCTGCTAGAGCTGAGAGGTGGACCCAAACAGAATTGGACTTAAGTCCTTGATTTGATAAATGCAGTAAGTACTGAAGCACTACAGGGACAGTACAGGAGAAGGGATCCTCTGTACGTAGGTGACACCACACAGAAAACCTTTTCCATTTGAGAGCATAGGTTTTCCTAGTGGACTGTTTCCTAGAGGCTAGGACAACCTCCTCAACTTCCTGAGGTAGGCCCCAGGGAGCCAAAACTACCCTTGCAGCCTCCAGGCCATCAAATTGAGAGCTTTGAGATTGGGGTGCAGAAGGGAACCCTGCTCCTGAGAGAGGTGGTCAGGTTGCAACCCCAGAGGCAGTGGGGGATGCACTGCCAGCTGAAGCAGAAGTGGAAACCAAGGCTATCACAGCCACCTGGGAGCCACCAGCAGGACCGAGGCCTTGTCCTGAAGAATCTTGAACAAAGTTCGGGCCACCAAGGGCGTGGGAGGAAACGCATACAGGAGGCCCTGAGACCAGGGAATCAGAAAAGCATCTGCTGCTATCCGCAGAGGATGCGGTTGCCTGGAGCAGAACTTTGGCAGTTGCTTGTTCAGTGGACTGGCAAACAGATCTATCAAAGGAAGACCCCATTTTAGGAAGATCTTCTGAACTACAAAAGGATGCAGCTGCCACTCGTGGGGCTGCAAAATTCTGCTCAACCTGTCGGCCAGGTAGTTTTCCTGGCCTGGAAGGTACACAGCCTTGAGGAGCATGTTGTGCTTGAGGGCAAATGAGCAAAGGTCCTGTGCCTCCCGACAAAGGAGTATGGACCCAGTCCCGCCTTGTTTGTTCACAAAAAACATGGCTACCTGGTTGTCTGTCTGAACCAGGACACATTGATGAGCCAGGGCAGGAGAGAAAGCTTTGAGTGCTAATCGAATAGCCCTGAATTCTAGGAGACTGATCTGCTGTGCAGCCTCCCAAGGAGACCACAGGCCCTGGGTGCACTTGTTCAGACAATGAGCCCCCCAGCCCTGCAGGGAGGCGTCTGTGGTCAGTACCACTGTGTACCCAGGAATTTGAAAGGGCACCCCTTTCAGTAGATTGGGTGGGTGCAACCACCAGTTGAGGGAGTCCAGAAAAGGTCTGGACACCCTTATCCTATCTCTGAGGCTGCCTGTGGCCTATGACCACTGACTCCGAAGGCACCACTGTGCAGGTTGCATATGGAGTCGGGCATTGGGGGTTACATGAACTGTCGAAGCCATGTGGCCAAGCAGCCTCAGGCAGAGTCTGGCGGAGACCACTGACCCGCTGAGAAACTGATTTGCTAAGTCCATCAGTCTTTGGGCCCTGTTTGCTGGCAAGAATGCCTTTGCCAGGACAGAGTCCAGCCTTGCCCCTATGAACTCCAAGTTCTGGGAGGGGAGCAAAGTGGACTTTGCGAAATTTATTACAAATCCCAAGCTTTGAAGAAGAGCAATAGTTCTGAGGGTGGCCTGTCGGGCCTCCTGGCATGTCAGACCTCTTATGAGCCAGTCGTCCAGATAGGGAAAGACAAAGATGCCGTGATTTCTCAGGTAGGCCGCCACCACTGCCAGGCATTTGGTAAAGACTCTGGGGGCGGAGGTTAGGCCAAAAGGCAGTACTCTGTACTGATAATGGTTTCCTCCCACAATGAACCTGAGGTACTCTCTGTGGTCTGGATGAATGAGGATGTGAGTGTACGCATCCTTTAGATCTAAGGAGCATAGCCAATCTCCCTGTTGGAGGTAGGGCAGAAGTGTTCCAAGAGAAAGCATCTTGAACTTTTCTTTCTCTAGGAACTTGTTGAGGTTCCTGAGGTCCAGCATAGGTTGAAGGCCACCGGTTCTTTTGGGTTCCAGGAAATACCTAGAGTAGAACCCTTGACCTTGCAAGTGGGGAGGCACAGGCTCCACCGCCCTGTCCACCAACAGACCTTGGAGCTCCTGGAGGAGAAGATCTGTCTGCAGGGGAGGCCTTGGAGACTCCCCTGGAAAATAGGGCGGAGACAGTTGGTGAAAGTGTAGTGCATAGCCCCTGTGGACTATGTTTAACACCCAACTGTCCCCAGTGATGTGGGGCTACTGGTGGGCAAAGAGGGCGAGGCGACCTTCTGTGCAGGGTTGGGAGAGCAGGGACTGAGAGGCTACGCTCAAGGAGTCAAAATCCCCCACTCTGCTGAGTGGGAGCAGGGGCCGGAGGCTTGGGAGTCCTCTGCCTACGGGGCACATTACCCTGCCCCTTGGCTTGCTGACCCTGGGGTGCAGCTTGGGCAGCCTGATACTGAGGGTACTGTTTGTAGGAAGTGCCCTTCCTCAGGTAAAAGGGCTTCTTACCCGAGGCCTTCTTGTGAGAAGGGGCAGAGGTCTTTCTAGACAGCCTTGTCCTTGTAAGGTGCTCGGTCTCGAGCTATGCGGCCTTCTCGGCCATGGGCTTGCCAAAAAGGTTCTCACCTCGGCAAGGGACATCGACCAACTTCTCCTGAACCCATGGCTCGAGGTCTGATGACTGCAGCCATGCCTGATGTTGAGCCGCGATGCCGGCTGCCGCAACTCGGGCCGAAGCCTCGAAGCCATCGTAGGCAGTGTGGGACATAAATTTAGAGCAGTCCCAAATCCCCGAGGACAAGGACTTGAATCTCTGCAAGGGCTCCCCGGAGAGACCAACGGAGAACCCGGCCAACTCCTTGGCCAGGTCTCGCAAGTACATGCCCATGTACAGCTGGTAAGACTGGACACGGCATGCAAGCATCAAGCCCTGGAAGCACTTTCTGCCTACACCATCGAGGTTCCGGGCCTCCCTGCCGGGGGGCACCGCGGAGTGCATCTTCTGACCTTTTAGGCGATGCATGGCCGATTCCACCACCATGGAATGGTGTGGTAGCTGCGCCTTCTGAAAGCCAGGGCTCTTCCGGAGTCGATAAATGGAATCGACCCACTTGCTTAGAACCGGCGCAGAGGCCGGTGCCTCCCACATCTGGAAGAGGAGCCGTTCCAGCATCGGAGGAACCGGGACAGTAAAGGCCTCCTTCGGAGGAGAGTCGTACTGCAGGGCCTCGAACTCTTCGGCTCGAGGCTCTTCCTCGAGGTCCGCCGGGATAGCCAACGCGGTGGCCATATCCTGGACAAACTCCGAGAACCGGGTATCCTCTGGAGGGGATCTACTCCGGGGTTCAGACTGCGGTGAGTCTGATGGGACGCACCGAGTCTTGAATGTGTTGGGGGACTCCTCATCCTCCATCTCCCAGGCAGACTCGTCCGACGAGGAGTTAGGATCCGACCCCGCGGGGCCCGGGAGCACCCACCCCGACGCCGGAGGCACCGGCGTCGACGCCCTCGGTCCCGAACGGGAGGTCGAGGGAGACCGCGACCGAGGTGGACCTCGAGCCATCATGGTCTCGAGTATCGGCTCGGTCTCTGGGGTCGACTTCGATGTCGATGTCCCAGTGGTCGGGGCAGATGCGCCAGACAGGCTGGCCATCAGTGCCCGCTGCTGCTCCATGAAGGCAGACAGTCTGCACTCCAAGGCTGTCATCCTGAGACTCAGCTCGGGAGACGCAGCAGCCACCGACTTGGGCCCCGGTGGCGCCGGCTCTCTGGGAGGAGAGTCCTCAAGGACCACAGGGCTTACGTGTCCAGCAGACTCCGGCTCCACGTGAGGAACTTTGGCAGGCTTCTCTTGTTCAACGGGCACGGGGCGACGGTGGGGGGTCTTAGACCTGGCCCTCGAGGAGCCAGGGACCTCTTCCGACGACGCCCTCACGAGCCGCTTCTTCCTCTTGCGTTCCCGGTCGGGGGACCCCCTGTCCGAAGAGCCACGAAGACGCTCGGGATCCGAATCCCGAGATGTCGAGGCCTCAGACGAGGTCCGGGCCCGGCCGGAGGCTGAGTCAGAGAAAAGCCTTTCTTTCTGCTGCTGGTGACTTCGCAGTGCCTTGGAAGACATCTTCCCACATGGTCCACACGTCTTAGGGTCGTGATCAGGTCCAAGGCACCGAAGGCAGTAGTCCTGTGTGTCGGTGAGAGACATCAACTTCTTACACCGATCACACTTTTTAAAACCGCTGGAAGACATCGGGGGAAAAAGTGTCCCCACGAGGTCAAAGGACCGGCCTTCCAGGGAAAAAGCAAAAAAAGGGTGCAAACGCCAGCCACAACGGGCAAAAACCGAAAAAGAAGAAACGGGCTCGATACCGGTGTACCGAACCCGGCGGGAGGGAGACTGGCGTCAAACCGGAGAAGAAAAATAGCGAGAATCGCCGAAAAAATCAAACTTTTATCCGGGATGACAGGACACACATCAGGTGGGCTTCTCGGAAAAAGAGAGACTGAGGTAAGATGGCACCTTTAGGCGGGAAGGGAACCGCGCATGCGTGCCTGCATTCCCAAAGGCTTTCATAGAAAGCTGGGGAAATGCTCCGCTGGGGCTTCATCGGCGTCGATGACACCCATATGTGAGGACTGACTTCCTGCTTGGTCCAGGAGAAAGACCAGATCTGGAACTGTTGCTAGGGCACTGGCAGACCAGCAGTAATACTGGGACCCTTAGCTGCCTCCAACCATGGTCTGACATTCACCTGCAGAAGGCATAAGAATATAACATAAGAACATAAGATATGCCATACTGGGTCAGGCCAAGGTCCATCAAGCCCAGTATCCTGTTTCCAACAGTGGCCAATCTAGGTCATACGTACCTAGGAGTTTCCCCAAAAGACACAGGTTTCACAATGCTTGTATTGGGTCAAGCATTGATATCCTGGGTCCCTTCTTAATAATGGTTTATGGACCTTTACTCCAGGAACTTGTCCAAACCTTTTTTAAACCCAGCTACACTAACAGCCTTTACGACATCCTCCGGTAACAAATTCCAGAGTTTGATTACACGTTGAGTAAAAAATATTTTCTTTTATTAGTCTTAAATAGTTTACTCTGTAGCTTCATTGCATGTCCCCCTAGTCTTTCTATATTCTGATAACGTAAACAAAATCGATCTAAGCTTACCCGTTCCACTCCGTTCATTAATTTATAGACTTCTATCATATCTCCCCTCAGCCGTTTCTTTTCCAGGTTAAAGAGCCCTAACCTTTTTAGCCTTTCTTCATAGGGGTATCCTTCCATCCCTTTTACCATTTTGGTGGCTCTTCTCTGAACCTTTTCTAATAACGCTATATCCTTTTTAAGATATTGCGACCAGAACTGCACACAATATTCAAGGTGTGGTCTCACCATGAAACAATATAGAGGCATTATAATATCCTTTGTTTTATTTTCCATTCCTTTCCTTATGATACCTAACATTCTATTTGCTCTCTTGGCCGCCGCTGCACACTGGGCCGAGGGTTTTAACATGTTATCCACAATAACGCCTAAATCTTTTTCCTGGGTGCATTTCCTGGTGGTTCCTAATGTGGAACCTTGCATTGTGTAACCATAGTTTGGGTTGTTCTTCCCTAGGTACGTAACTTTGCACTTGTCCAAATTAAATTTCATCTGCCATTTTGATGCCCAGTCTTCCAATTTATCAAGATCCTCTTGCAATTTTCCACAATCCTCTTGGGTTTTTAACAACTTTAAATAGTTTTGTGTCATCTGCAAATTTGATAACCTTACTCGTTATTTCCTTTGCCAGGTCATTTATGAATGTCAAAAAGCAGCGGACCCAGCACAGATCCCTGGGGTACACCACTATTCACCTTTCTCCATTGGGAAAATTGGCCATTTAGCCCTACCCTCTGCTTTCTATCTTTTAACCAGTTCCTGATCCACAATAGTACACTGCCTCCTATTCCATCACTCTTTAGTTTTGCCAAAAGTCTCTGATGAGGGACCTTGTCAAAGGTTTTCTGAAAGTCCAAATACACTATATCAACCGACTCACCTTTGTCTACCTGTTTATTCACACCTTCAAAAAAACATAACAGATTAGTAAGACAAGATCTTCCTTGTCTAAAGCCATGTTGGCTGTCTCCCATTAAGCCATGACTATCTACATGTTCAGCAATTTTGTTCTTTATGATGGTTTCTACCATTTTTCCCGGTGCTGACGTCAACCTCACCGGTCTGTAGTTTCCCGGATCACCCCTGGAACCCTTTTTAAAAATTGGTGTTACATTCGCCATCCTCCAATCTTCAGGTATTACAGATGATTTTAATGATAGTTCACAGATTACTAATAGGAGGTCTGCAATCTCATATTTCAGTTCTTCCAACACCCTTGGATATATATCATCCGGCCCAGGTGATTTGCTACTCTTCAGTTTATCTAATAGTTGTAATACATCTTCCCGATGTATCGATATTTCCTTCAATTCTTCCGCACCTTTAAATACCACTTCAGTCATGGGTAACATCCCTACATCTTCCTCAGTAAAGACCGAAGCAAAGAATTCATTCAGTCTCTGCTATCGCCTTGTCGTCACCTCTTAGTGCACCTTTAACCCCTCTATCATCCAATGGACCAACTGATTCTCTCACAGGTTAGCTGTCAGACTGTACCTGCTGCACCCCACCAGGTGTTCTAGGCATGCACAAACTAGCTGCAGACAATCCGCTAGCCAGTCTATACTGCATGTTCACAGAGGAACTATGCACACCCAGAATTTGGATGTACGGCACAGACACCCAGCAGATGCGTCAGTGATTGGGGCTCCAGAAAAGGGAGCACACAAATATCACTAGAGACAAATACTATATGGCACTATGTGGGAACATAGCCATGCCATGGTCACTGCTTGGTCAGAGTAAGAGTATCCTTCCAGCAGGACATGCTGTGGTAACTGTATCCATGCAGGTGGTGGTGTGCCACTACGATGTGCCAGCCATTGCCTTACCCCCAATGCAAACGCATCCTGCCTGATCCACCCTCTTTGGGCCATACCCACAATACCTTGCTCCTCAATATGCACATTTGCAGGCTGACACTGGCAACAGTGTACGTATTGTGGGCCCAGTGCAGAGTAGGACGCCACAACACAATGGATAGACATGCACTCTCCCACTCCTATTGCAGCATTGTGCAAAGATAGGGGTGGATGGCAAACCTGCCCACCACACTGGTCCCGATCACAGTGCAGGCATTGCTAAGGTGTGCAGGAGCTAGTTGTGGGCTCTGGTGGTAACTGCTGCTCCGAGCTGGTGCAAACAGCCTGACTCTCCATGGAGCTTTGGATAGTGGGGTGGGTGGGTGTTTGTACTCCTGTTGGACGAAGCTTTAGGGATTGCACATGTTGATGTTGTATCTGCAATGTAGGGTAAAATGTAGGGACATGCACTGCAGGATCCACAGCTGGGACCTGAACCCGTGACCCTCTGCTCCAGGACACACTGGCTATATGTACTGCACCACACTGTTGCCACAGAGGCAGAGCAGTCCCTGGGGCTACCTTTGCTGTTTATTTGTTTGTTTGGAGTGGAGGAGTAGCCTAGTGGTTGGGGCAAGGTACTTCAGGACGGAAGGTCGGGGGTTCAAATCCCACTAGAGGACAGCAACCTTGGGCCGTAAGGACTGGGGTTTCTAGTCCCACAGGTGCTCCTTGTGGTCTTGGGCAAGCCACTTAACCCTCCATAGCCCATGTTCCCTGTAAAATAGTTATCTCCAAGTTATAATACCCTGTTCAATGTAATTTCAGTTTGTTCAATGTAAACCGCACTGATGCAGAATAGCGCGGTATATAAGAGAATATAAATAAATAAAATAAATAAATAAACCGTGTTTGTTGCACTGCACACGGCACACTGGAACAGGTCATGGCCTTGGTCTGCTGCAGGCAGGTGTCACCGCCCCCCTCCACCACCAGCACTCCCCCTTCCATGCTGACATGCCCATATACTGTTGGTGCTAGTTGTGTGCAGTCCCAGGCCATCCACTGTGCAGGTAGGCGGGTGCCTAGGTTCAGGGTCTGGGGTGCGGAGGAATACATGGACATCCACACATCCCCCCCATCACCACATGCCACTGTTCCGTCACTTCCACATGGGGATGTGATGGCTGTGGGGTGTCAGGTTGGTGATCTGGCAACAATTGGCTAGGGTGGACCTGGTTGATTGATTGTGTTCTGCCAGCAGACTGTGGAGAGGCTGGGGCATGCAATGCAGGTCCAGTGTATCCAATATGGACTACTGGGTGTATACATGTTTCAGACAACGCGTGGTCACACCCTGCACTGACTTCCAGGGGCTGTTGTGCAGGGGTCTTCATTTAGCTGGGTTTACATACCTTTTGGGACGTATCCTGGTGAAGGTACATCAACACTTGTTAGAGTAGTTCCCAGACGTGCACTGCTTGCCCCATTACAGGCATTGTGGTTCCTATGTGACGTTTGGGGTACCTGCAGGGTACATGTCCCCTGGGTGTGACACTGTGGTTCACAGACTACTGGGCATGTTTGACCTTGGTCAGCCGCTGTCTTGCTGTTTTCCAGTTTCTGTGTTCCTATGTGCCACCTAGGCGGCTGCCTAGTCTGCCCTGTGCCCAACCTGCTCCCACTGCGTGTCCTGCCTGCAGCTCCCTTTACCCCATTTGCAGCATCACAATAGTGCCCTTTCATACTTGGGCACTATGCTGTTGCTGCAAATGGAGCACTACTATCACTGTTCTTGGGCTCTGTCTGTGCTGTACATTGCTGACACTGAAATGGTCTCTCTCTCCTGCAAATGTGCATTTAACAACAGGTTTTCACTGGCGGTAATGTCCCAGCGTTAGTGTAGCAGGGGCCTCTCCCCGCCCACTGACCCCTTCTCTCCGCCCTCTGGGACAGTTACCGCTGCCGGTAATGTTAATGCGCGGTAACGTTACATCTGGTAACATTATCGCACGGTAAAGTTACATCTGGTGAAGTTAACACGCAGTAATGCTATCACTGCTACGTTACCGTGCCTTAGTAAACATACCCCTATGTGTTTGCTCACCAGTATGGCTACCCCGGGTTTCCCCCCCCCCTCCCCCCCGACGATGCACCAAATTCTTCTTCTACCCACCATCTGTTTAACTTATTACGTTCGACTATTGTCTGGTGGGGTAAGAAAGCAAAGTCTGTATGCTTATCACGTAGTACCTGTAGGACTTTGCGCCTTTTTATAGGGTTATCCAAATTGCATACATTCCAAGATACCAGGCGAAGCCCTCTATCCATTTTTATAGCCTCTGATTATTATGATCCACCTGCTGAAAAATACATCTCTGCAGTAGAGTTAGCCCCCCCAGCCTAGGGACCCCCTTTCCCATCCCAGATCCAAATTCCTTCCTACCATCCCCTACGTCCCTCAAATGTCCTATACCCTTTCCCCCCATTGTTTCCCTCTGTGCAAACCCCAGAGTCTGTTTATAATCCCCAAGCAAATATCTCATACTCAGGTAAGAACCTTGTCCCTCCTCCCCCCTACTAACCGCTTTTAATCCCCAACTACAACCTATATCACACTCCATACTGGAGTCCACTCTAAAGAACCACACTGATGCATTAGGCCCCCCCACCCAAGTTCAAATGTCACCAGTGCCTCTTACTCACCTTTCCTCCCCCATCAACATTCCACTTGATCTTCCAGTTATTGTCCGCCCCATCTCTCCTGCTCTTCACCTTCCCAACATAATCCTCCTGCCCTCTCTGCCTAAACTCATAATGCTCAGTGTGGGATCACTAAGATTTAGTTTAAATCCCCTTACAGTACACTCCTTGCCCAATATGTTTGCCCTCTTCCATATTCCTATCCCCTCTCTATTAACCAATTATGCCAATCTTATTTATTTAATCAGTTTTATATACCACCTTATCCTTCAATCAAAGAGGTCAACAAGACAACAGAAGGACTACATCGAGGGGGGGAGACAACAAGATTGTACATTACAGTAAACTACAGTACATTACATTAAATTATACATAAACTACAGCAAAATTACATTTCATAATCATTACAATTACATTAAACAAATAACTGCAATCTTACAAAATGTTAAAATAATGTAAACATTATAGGAAAATTGAAATTCAAAGGGTTAAAACATTTTGTTCTATTGGAATTAGATTAATTGCCATATGCTTCAATAAATAGGTACGTTTTAAGGGACTTTCGAAAATCTTTGATATCATACTCATTTCTTAAATCACTAGGAATAGAATTCCATAGTTGTGGTGCCATAAAGGAGAAAGCCCTATTAGATGTCATTTGTTTGGATCTATTAAACTTCAAGTGGGAATTAAGTCTGTTAGTAGACTGAGCGTCTGGGCCTTGAGCCTATGTCCTTAGAAATAATAGTTGTTAGAACGTTTGCTGATGACTCATGTAAAATTTTGAAAATATTCATGAGGTTCTTGTATTTCGATCTCATAATGATTGGAAGCCAATGCAATTCTTGAAGCAAGGGAGTTATATGATCAAATTTTGGAGAATTCATTATAGTTCTTGCGGTTGTATTTTGTGCCAATTGGAGGAGATGGGTAGTATGTTTTGGAAGACCTTGATAAAGGATATTTCCAAAGTCGAGAAGTGGTGTTATAACTGCTTGACATACCGTTCGAAAGTGATTTAGTTGTAAAATTGGCTTGAGGTTTCTAATGATCTTTAAATGATGGTATGCTCTAGCTGTAATTTTATTTATATGGGATTTTAAGTTAATATGTTTATCTATGATTATACCAAGGTATTTTACTTCCTCGCTGACCTTTATGGGTTTGTTTAGTATATTGATTTCTTTAGGAGTTATTAAGTTCTGATTATTAAAAATGAACGCTTCTGTTTTATCTGGGTTTATTTTAAAGTTGTTAGCTGTGAACCAATTGTTTATATCAGTCAAACAGTTATTAATTATTTCTGTGTCAAATGTATTCTGGTTAACTGCAGTGTAGATCATAATATCATCAGCGTATAGATGGTAATTTATTCCATATTGTTGAATAATTTTACATATAGATTGAATATAGATGTTAAAAAGGATTGATGATAATGCTGACCCTTGTGGTACGCCTTGTATAATTGGGATTTGAGATGATTTTTTGTCTCCACATTTTACTATTTGCGTACGATTGTTCAAGTAGGATGTAAACCATTTAAGTGTGTTGTCGCATAGTCCAATATCTTCTAAACGTTGAAGGCATTAAAGGATGAGAGATTGTGTCAAAGGCTGCTGAAATGTCAATAAATATTAAAAGAAAAACACTATTTTTCTTATCTAGACCCGTTAAGAGGTTATTAAATAAAGTAATAAGAAGAGTTTCTACATTATGAAATGGTTTGAAACCATGTTGGTGTAGATCCAGTGGAGCATATGAGTCTATGTGATCTTGTAATTGCCCCTGTACTACTTTCTCTATAACCTTGGAGATAAAAGGTAAACTAGAAATTGGACAGTATGATTTAGGTTCAGAGGTGCTTAATGAATTTCCTTTATAGATTGGTCTAATTGAGGCTCTTTTGAGGACAGGAGGTAAATAACCTTGTTTTAATGAAAGTTCTACAAATTTGACTAGATGGCAACTTAATTGACTCTCTGCACTTTTAATCCATTCTACTGGGCATGGATCAGTTGGGGAGGTTGTTGTATTAATTGTACTTATTATATTTTCAATTTGTTTTTTTGTTGGCATTGTAAAATTAGACCAAAGGTGTCTGGAATCAGAGAGTATCTTTGTCGTTAATTGATTAGGCTGTGAAGATATTATAGAGGTTAATTGATTTCCATTTTTATTTATTAAGTAGTTTGCATATTCTTGAGGATCTATCTGGTGATTTTGACAAGGAGAGTTGTTTTTGGTAAGCTGTTTCACAATATAAAATAATTCCCTTGGTTTATTAGCAGATTTCAAAATTAAGTTTGCATGGTATTGTTGTTTGCGATTATTTATCAAATTGTTATATTCAATTAGCTTTACCTTATATAAAAACTCTGTATGCTGAGATTTATTCTGTCTCCATTTACGTTCCAAATTTCTTAGTATACGTTTTACCTCTCTGATATCATTTGAGTACCATGGTGCGTTATTCTTTCTACGTACTTGGGCCTTGCCTCGGTTGAGATTTATTGAGGGATCAGAAATGACTTTATTCCAGTTGTCTATTGCAGCATCTAAATTACTACAATCCTGGTGCAAGTGAGGAATGACATCTGCTATGAAATTTTCTTTATGAAAGGCTCTAAATTTTCTTGTTTTACAATTAGTTTCTAATTGGTGAGAAGGAGGTTTTAAATGTAAAGTAATAGATATCACATAATGATCTGACTATGGCACAGGAGATATTTTTGGAATTGAGATTTGGTTTAGAGCAGTATGAAGCTTTGGGTGGAAAATCATATCTGGAATAGTACCATGTTGATGTGTTGGTAGAGCAATTGCCTGTTTGTAATCTAAAGAGTCCAAAGCTTTTAGGAAGGCTTTAGATTCCTTAGGTGATAAGGAACTTAAATTGAAGTCACCCAAAGCAATTAATGGTTTACGGGGCAAGCTGTGTGAACAAATTAATTCAAGGATTGCTGACAGTTGATCTTTTGTGGCATTGGGTGGTCTGTAAGAAAGACAAATACTGAGATGGTGATTAGATATCACCATTGAATTTATATCAGATGAATTATGTTCCTTTGTCTCCCCCCTCTTCCCCTCTCCCCCTCTTACCCTTAAGCCACCCCCATATTGCATCAAACATCTTTATACGTGCCTATCCCCTTCATCCCCCCAACATATCACCATGGCTGTCCCTTCCTACCCTCCTACCGCCCTACGCTTCCACACCTTTCATATCTGTTTGTGGTATTATTGAATTTACCATTATTCTTCATGGCAGATCAGTGTTAATAAATATACTAGGCCCCAGTTATATCCGGCATAACCTGGAACAAGATAATAACATCCCCTCTTCCCAACACACCTTCAGTCAAGTGTCCACCTTAACTAACAGATGTATCCTATCAACACCCATCGCAAGGCTAAGCACTACAGGTTTTACATAATCCCCTCTTGGTGGTGTGTTAGGGAGGGGGAAGAAAAACAAAGAGCATCAAAACAAATCATATTAGCTGTGTCCATACACCATGCCATTTTAGTGGGCATCCCAAGACTGATTTCCAGCCACGCAACTGCCCCCCCCCCCACCCCTCACTCCCCACCAAAGTGCCCTCCGACACCAGGTGGTTGGAAGGGGCCAAGGACGGGACACTGCGGGCCAGAAAGAAGCAAAAACAAATATAAAAAGAAAGAAAAAAAACAAACAGAGCGAGATTCCGCCCAAAGCAGTGCGATACAAGCAGGCAGCAGCACAAAGCGTAGTTACTCACCTGTAACAGGTATTCTCCAGGAGCAGCAGGAATCAGTCCTCACATATGGGTGACGTCGGCGCCGACGGAGCCCTCGCGGAGCAATTTTCCCCAGCTTTCAAAGAAAGCCTTTGGGAATTGCAGCGCGCATGCGCGGTCCCCTTCCCGCCCAAAGGTGCCATCTTGGCCAGTCTGATGACATAGCAAAAAGACAGCAAAATAATTGCAAAAACTAAATCATATGATTGCAACTCCAAGGGGAGGAGGGAGGGTTGTGAGGACTGATTCCTGCTGCTCCTGGAGAACACCTGTTACAGGTGAGTAACTACGCTTTCTCCAGGACCAAGCAGGAAGTCAGTCCTCACATATGGGACTCCCCAGCTTAAGGCTACCGGAGACCCTAAGCACAAAAATGAGCTCCCTCTAGCTCAGCAGCACAGAAGGAAGGAATCTTCTCTGATTAATCTCCAACCGGTAGCCCAACATCCGGGATGGAGGGTAGGAGTTGCCTAAACCTCGAAGAGATTACGGAGGACTGCCTGTCCGAAAGCACTGTCCCTGCGGGACTCCCTCTCGAGGCAGTAATGGGCCGCAAAAGTCTGGCTCGAAGACCAAGTAGCGGCCCGGCAGATGTCTGCCAATGGAACAGAGCGGAGGTAAGCCACTGACGCAGCCTTCGCCCGAACCCGATGAGCGGTGACTCGACTCTCCAACGAGAGGACTGCCGCCGCATAAGTCCAAGCGATACAGTCAGCTACCCAGATGGACAGAGTGTGCTTGGGAGGCAGGGAACCCTAATTTATTAGGGTCGTAAGACAGGAAGAGCTGAGCCGTCTTACGGTGCTCCCGCGTAAGATCGAGGTAGAAGTTCAGCGCCCTCCTACAGTCCAGGATATGCAGGACCATTTCAGCTCGGTTGGAGTGTGGCCTGGGAAAGAAGGTCGGAAGCACCACCTCCTGATTGATGTGAAAAGGGGGGACCACTTTTGGAAGAAACTTAGGGTGAGTCCGCAGGACTACCCTATTCTTGTAGAACCGAGTGTAGGGAGGATCAGACACCAGGGCCTGCAGCTCACTAACGCGTCTAGCGGAAGTGAGGGCTACCAGGAATAAGGTTTTCCAAGAGAGAAAACGAAGAGGACAGGTAGCCATGGGTTCAAAAGGCGGGCAGGTGATCTGCTGTAAAACCACGTTCAGGTCCCAGTCAGGGGCTGGGGGGCGCAATGGTGGTTTGAGGAGAAGAAGGCCCCGGGAGATCCGAGCCATGAGGGGGTGGCCGGAAAGAGGCCTGCCTTCTACTGGCACATGGTGTGCTGAAATAGCACTGAGGTGAACCTTGACCGAGTTGGACTTGAGCCCAAGATTGGAGAGGGAAAGCAAGTACTGCAAGACCACCGACACCGAGCAGGAGAAGGGATCTTGAGACTGTTGAGTACACCAGTTGGAAAAGCGACGCCATTTAAGGGCGTAGGATTTCCGGGTAGAGGGTCGCCTGGAAGCCAGCACGACTTCCTCCACCTCCGGAGGCAACAGGAGGGGAGCAAGGACTACCCTTTCAGCAGCCAGGCCATCAGATGAAGAGATCTGAGGTTGGGGTGTCGGAGAGACCCCTGATCCTGGGTCAGGAGATCGGGTTGAAACCCCAGAGGCAACGGGGTATCCGCCGCCAGCTGCATCAGAAGCGGGAACCACGGTTGCCGGGGCCACCGGGGAGCGATCAGGATCACAGAGGCCTTGTCCTGGAGAACCTTGAAAAGAGTTCGAGACACCAGCGGCATGGGAGGAAAGGCATACAGAAGGCCCGTGGACCATGAGAGCAGAAAAGCATCCGCCGCTACTCGGAGGGGATGCGGTTCCCGAGAGCAGAATCGAGGAAGTTGCCTGTTCAGAGGACTGGCAAAGAGATCCAGTGTGGGGAGGCCCCACCGTAGGAAGATCCGTTGAACCACCAATGGGTCCAATCTCCACTCGTGCGGTTGGAGGATTCTGCTCAGTTTGTCTGCCAGGTGATTTTCTTGACCTGGGAGATAGACAGCTTTGAGGAGGATTCCCCGGCTGACGGCCCAAGCGCAGAGCTTTTGTGCTTCCCGGCAGAGAAGGAAGGAGCCCGTGCCCCCCTGCTTGTTCACGTAGAACATAGCAACTTGATTGTCCGTCTGGACCAGCACAGACTGGTGAGACGTGAGGTGGGAGAAGGCTCTTAGAGCCAGGCGAATGGCCCTGAGCTCCAGGAAGTTGATCTGCTGGGCAGATTCCCATGGGGTCCAGAGACCCTGAGTACATGACCCCTGGCAATGTGCTCCCCAACCCAGGAGAGAAGCGTCGGTCGTCAGAACCTGAACCGGCGGAGGAGACTGGAAAAGCATTCCGAGCACTAGGTTGGGTAGGTGAAGCCACCATCGTAGAGAAGAGACTAGCGGGCTGGAGATGTGTACCGAGTCCGCCAGTCTCCCCGAGGCCTGACGCCATTGAGAGCGAAGGCACCACTGAGCTGGCCGCATGTTCAGGCGGGCATTGGGGGTCACATGGACCGTGGACGCCATATGGCCGAGCAGTTTCAGGAAGAGCCGGGCCGAGACCCGGGGATGGCTGCGAAAACGGCTGGCGAGAGCCATGAGCCGGTGAGCCCTGTCGAGCGGCAGAAAAGCCCGCGCCTGAAGCGTGTCCAATCTGGCGCTGATGAACTCGAGGTCCTGAGAGGGGAGCAAAGTGGACTTTTTGAAGTTTATGACAAAGCCCAAGTACTGGAGCAGAGTCACAGTACGTTGCGTGGCGTGAGTGGCCTCCGTGGCGGACGGAGCCCTGATAAGCCAGTCGTCCAGGTAAGGAAAGACGAAGAGGCCTTGAAGCCGGAGATAAGCCGCTACCACTGCGAGACATTTTGTGAAGACTCGTGGTGCGGAGGATAGGCCAAAGGGCAGTACTCTGTATTGGTAATGATTGCCCGCCACCACAAACCTTAGGTATTGTCGGTGGCTGGGGTGGATAAGGATGTGAGTGTAGGCATCCTTTAGATCCAAGGAGCATAGCCAATCTCCCTGCCGGAGGTAGGGCAGCAGGATTCCAAGGGTAAGCATCTTGAACTTTTCCCTCTCCAGGAACTTGTTGAGGTTCCGCAAGTCCAGGATGGGTCTGAGGCCTCCAGTTCGCTTTGGTACCAGGAAGTACCTGGAATAAAAGCCGTGACCCCTCAAGGTGGTGGGGCACCGGTTCCACTGCCTGTTCCCGAATAAGACTTGCCAACTCCTGAAGGAGTAAGTCCCGGTGAAGAGGGGGTCGCAGAGGCTCCCCTGGAAAGTAGGGGGGAGGTACCTGGTGGAAGTGTAGAAGATAGCCCTCTCGGACTATGTGGAGCACCCAGGTATCTGACGTGATGTTGGACCACCTGTGGGCAAAGTGGACCAGCCGGCCTCCCGTGCTGAGAGAAACCAGCGGAGGGGGAGAGGCTATGCTGAAAGAGTCAAAAAAAACCCCACCCTGCGGAGCAGGGGCCGGTGGCGCAGGCTTGGGGGCTTGCTGCCTACGGGATCCGTTACCCCGTCCCTTGGCCTGCTGACCCTGATGGGGAGCTGCGGAGGCCTGATAATGAGGGTAGTGTTTATAGGCAGCCGCCTTCCTTGGGTAAAAGGGCTTTTTCCCCGAGCCCTTCTTCTTCTGGGAAGGGGCAGAGGTTTTCCTGGAGAGCCGAGTCCTGGTGAGAGTCTCTGTCTCGAGCTGAGCAGCCTTCTCGTCCATAGGTTTACCAAAGAGGTTTTCACCTCTGCAGGGGACATCGACCAACTTGTCCTGCACCCAGGACTCGAGGTCGGATGACTGGAGCCAAGCCTGGCAGCGGGCTCCGATGCCGGCTGTGGCCACTCGAGCCGATGCCTCGAAGCCATCATAGGCTGCTCGAGAAATGAACTTGGAGCACTCACGAATACCAGTGGACAAGGCCAGGAACCTCCGCAAAGGTTCCTCGGAGAGACCAGCAGAGAATCCGGCTAGTTCTTTAGCCAGGTCCGGGAGATACATGCCCATGTAGAGCTGGTAAGTCTGGACCCGACAAGCAAGCATAGAGCACTGAAAACACTTTTTACCGATGCCATCCAGGCTGCGGGCTTCCCTGCCGGGAGGCACCGAGAAGTGCATCTTCTGGCTCTTGAGCCGATGCATGGCCGATTCCACCACCATGGAATGGTGCGGCAGCTGTGTTTTCTGGAAGCCAGGGCTCTTGCGGACTCGATATATGGCATCGACCCGCTTGCTTAAGACCGGCGACGACGCCGGACTCTCCCACATGCGGAAGAGAAGTCGTTCCAGCATCGGAGGAACCGGTACAGTAAAGTGCTCCTTCGCAGGAGAGTCATACTGGAGGGCATCAAGCTCCTCGGCTCGAGGCTCCTCCTCGGGATCCGCAGGGAAGGCCAAGGCCTTGGCCATATCCCTTACGAAGTCCGAGAACTGGGCATCCTCCGGGGGGGACTGTCTCCGAGGCTCGGACTCGGGGGAGTCAGAAGGGACACACCGAGTCCGGAAAGAACCAGGCGACTCATCCACCTCGGATTCCCAGGCGGACTCCTCGGAGGAGGAGTCGAGTGGCTTCGGTCGGGCGGGCACAGACGCCGTCCGCCCCGACGCCGAGGGGGTCGGCGTCGACGACCTCGGCCCCGAACGGGAGGCCGAAGGCGACCTCGACCGAGGATCGACTCGAGCCCGCATGGACTCGAGGATCGGCACGGTCTCCGGGGTTGACTTAGACGTCGACGTCCCGGCGGTCAGGGCAGACGCGCCAGCGAGGCCAGCGATCAGTGCCCGCTGCTGGTCCATGAAGGCAGTCAAGCTGCGCTCCAAGGCCGTCAACCTGAGTCCGAACTCAGGAGACCCAGCAGCCCCCGACTCGGGCCCCGACGGCGTCGGGCCCGACGTCGGACCACTCGGAGGCGAGTCTACGAAGACAACAGCACTTACGTGAGCAGAGGAGTCCATCTCCAGACGAGGCTGTTTGGACGGCCGCTCCAGCTCCAAAGACCCGGGACGGCTGTCGGGGCTATGCGACCTGGCCCTCGAGGATCCAGGAGCGTCCACCGACGCCGCCTTCGCGGGTTTCTTCTTCCGCTGATGTTCCCGGTTAGGGGACCCCCTCTCAGAAGAGCTCCGGCGGTGTTCAGAGCCAGATTCTCTGGACACCGAAGCTTCTGACGAGGTCCGGGTACGGCTGGGGTCAGAGAAGATTCTCTCCCGCTGATGCTGCCGACTCCGCAAAGACTTCGCGGACATCTTGCTACAGGGCCCACAGATCATTTCTTCATGATCGGGGCCCAGGCAACGGAGGCAGCAATCATGTGTGTCGGTAAGAGACATCAGTTTCTTACACTTAACACACTTTTTAAAACCACTGGCGGCCATCGGGGGAAAAAGGGCCCCTGCGAGGTCGAACGAGCGGGCCGCCAGGGAAAAATGAAAAAAGGCGCGAAGTTGTCGCGAAGGACAGAAAAAACCGAAAAAGAAGGGGAGGCCTCGCAACCAGCGTCGCGAGGCCGGACGGAAAAAGGACCGGCGTCGAACCGAAGAAATACTGAAAATAATAAGGAAAAAATCAACTTTTCGGCGGTGACTAGTAGACAACGTCTGTAGGGCTCCGCGGAAAAAAGAAGACTGGCCAAGATGGCACCTTTGGGCGGGAAGGGGACCGCTCATGCGCGCTGCAATTCCCAAAGGCTTTCTTTGAAAGCTGGGGAAAATTGCTCCGCGAGGGCTCCGTCGGCGCCGACGTCACCCATATGTGAGGACTGACTTCCTGCTTGGTCCTGGAGAATCAGCAGTATCAGACCCAAGGAAGTGAAAAGCAGGGAGCCAAATATGATAATGATGAGAGGGGGAAAAGAAAAACAGATAAAGGGGAATTGCCTAAATCAAAGGGAGATACCCTTTATGAAATATGAGGGATTAATTGATCCAGATAGGGCCCGGTTAAATGTTAAATGTTAAACCTGCCACCACCATATCTTCCATTCTGTTCATCTCCTCTTCCATAGCAAGCAACAGTAGCATATCCATCATTGTGTGTGCTAAAGTTACGGCAGCCTGTGTTCCTTCGGATTTGGTCTCACTTAAATTACGCAAGGCACAGGACGCACAATAAGTGGTTGCCTTGAATGACAGAGCTGCATGCAAAATGCCATGCCCCAATTCCCAACTGTCTATCCCATGACAGAGGAGTCTCTTCTGCTCCATTTCTCTGTGTTAGTCTCCTTATAACTTTAGTTTCCCTTCCCAACTCAATAAAGTTAATCGCTGACAGTTAAGAAAGCGATAAGAGAGTGGGACATAAAAAATGTATCTCCATCCAGATCGTATTTATGCTCACTGGTGCCCAAGCAATGTTTCTCTCCCATAGCCCTGCATTATCTCTGTCACAAACGTTTGGGCCTCTATTGGGTTTACAAAAAGCCTCTGTTGGTTTTGATATTCCACTCTGAGTCGCACAGGATAAAGCAAGGTAAACCGGACTCCTCTTTTCGCTAATGCTTCACACACAGTAGCAAATTCCTTAAGCTTCCGGCTTATCAAAGGAGAGTAATACTGAAATACCATTATTTTAACAGACCCTGGTTTCTGTATGCACTGGTTCCGCACCGCTCTTAACATAGCCTCCCTTTGAACATAATTAAGAAATTGCACAATTACAACTCGGGATCTATCTCTGGTTCCCTGCTGAGCTCCCAATCGATGCATTCGTTCAATTATCACTGAACCCAAGGAGGCATCCAACATATAATTCGAAGATATACAGGTCTCTAAATATCCTCTCAGCTCATTGTCTGCTATGATTTCAGAAATGCGGAGAAAACGCAGATTCTTATGGCGACCATGATTTTCCAAATCATCTAGTTTCTCCTCTTGTTTTTTAAGTATTTCTTCCAGCCACCACAAACTCTGGACCTGCTCTTGTTGCATGTTCTCCGCGTTCAAAATTCTTTGTTCAGCTTGGTCCATTCTGCTCCCATATTCACTTAAGGCCTGTCCGACCTTAGTTAACTGCTCTGAGAGAGCTTAGAACAGACATTCCAAAGTAGCTACTACTGCATTTGTGACTTCCTCCACCATGTCCATGAGTTGGCTGGGACGCGGGCTTGATGAGGGTTTGGCTGCCATTTTATACTCCGGCACCCGACTCCTCTCCTTTTGAGTTATTTTTGATGCCATCGAACAGACAGCATCTGTTATACCTTCCGAAACAAGGAGGTTCCGGCCAGTTCCAAGCTGTCGTTATAGGCACTTTTCCAGTGGGTTTGTGCAGTATTATTGCTTTTTTGGGGTGGGAGCCCTTGGAGCTAGTCAGGAAAGCAGCTGCCCAGCTCACTGTATCATGTGATCTTCTGTGAAATTTAAATTTGGGCATTCCTGGATGAGCTTGGTAGAAGCTGAGGTATGTATTTGGCTTTTAGATCCAGGTGCTTTCCTGGTATTTTTCAATAAGGGATTTTTTTTTACATTGCTTGTCAGTTGCTGTGTTTTGCTGCTTGATTTGTACAAGGAGGGGGGGGGGGCTGTCTCTGGCCTTGTAACGAAACAAAAAGCTACAGGTACACTTCAGTTCTGGTATTCCGAATGATATTGTTGCAGTTTCATTTTATTTAGTACAAAATAAAACAGAACTAAAGAGATCATTCAAACCACTGGAACTGAAGTGTGCCCATAGCTTTCTGTTTCATTACAAGGCCAGAGACTTATTAGCCCCTCCTCATAGATGAAAATTCCAGGAGGTTGGAGGCTTTTTAGCTGGATGGAAGGCAAGTTCAAAGACGACTACCTTCCAGCTTACTATACAGACTAATATTTTTGTAAGCGATATTGCAGAAGGGCTGTTGCAAAAGGCTAGTCTGACTTCGATACCATAGCAATCACGGAGACCTGGTACACAGTAAAAACAATGACTGGGATGTAATTATATCAGGCTATAATAATTCAGGAAAGACAGGGTAGAAAGAAAGGGAGAAATGGCACTATTTGTACAAAAAATATGAGAGACACAGAACTGCAGGGTTTACAAGTGAAGGAGGCAGCACTGTGGGTTACTCTGGAAATAGGGAATTGAAAATCTGTTTACATTTGTGTGATATACAGACTTCTCTTACAGGCAGAAGAAATAGAGATTTATTTCAAGAAAGAAGAAATAGTAATGACAGAAAATTTTAGTTTACTAGATGTAGACAGGGATATCCCTGCTGCAGTGCCATCTAGAAGGAGGGATATCCCGACTTCTCTACAGGGAGAACTGTTATAGCAAATAGTAACAGAACCTATGTGGGAGGGGGCGATACTGAACTTTGTGCTTACAAATGGGGACAGTGTTTCTAATTTTGTAATTGGAGATCTGGCATGCAGTGTTCACTGGATGGTAAGCTTCAATATAAGGACATGGGTGGAGATGGTTCATTCAAAAGTAAGGTCCTAGACTTTAGGAAAACTAACTGCAAAGATGGGGGAATAACTCAAGGAGTCATTAGCTGAAAGGGAATATCTGGAGGAAGTAGAACAGTGGGCCAAACTGGGCAGCAAACCTTTTTTGTTAGGAAAGTAAATAAAAGTAAGACGAAAAAGCTGCTATGGTTTTTCAAATGAAGTAGCTGAAAAGGCTAGAGAAAAGAAATCAGCCTTCAAGAACTATAAGATGATATCACAGAAAGAGGAAGAAACAACAATATCTGGAGAATCTAAGGGAAGCTAGTGAAGTAGTAAGGAAAGCAAATATGCACAGGGAAGAAAAAATATATTAAAACTTGGAGACAAGATGGGGTTTATTTAGGTATGTTAGTGATAGGAGGAAGTGCAAGGGTGGCTTTTTGAGACTCAAAAGTTGAAGGGGAGGAACACATAGAAGCTGATAAGAATAAAACCAAACTGCTTAACAGATGTTTCTGTTCTGTGTTAACTAATGAAGTGGACAGGATTGGTACCTCAGAAAACAACACACAAATAGGAATGGAAGTGTGGTACAGTGATAGTGTTGGATGGGATTCATCAGAGGGTAATGAAAGGGAAGTACTGGTGGCTCCACTGGCTGACCTTTTCAATGCTTCTTTAGAGTTGGAGTGATCCCAAAGGACTGGGGATGGGCGAATGAGGTTCCTGTCCACAAAAGCAGAAGTAAGGAAAAGATTGCTAACTACAGACTAGTTAGTCTGACCTCTGTGGAAAGCTGCTGAAGAAGAGGATAGTGTGGTTTCTGGAATCAAAGGAATTTACTAGAGGCTGGTCTTGAAAGACAAATGATGGATTTCTTTGACTGGATGACCAAAAAACTGGAGTGCGGGGATACTTAGATTTCAGCAAGGCCTTTGACATCGTTCCACATTGGCGACTTATAAATAAACCGAATGTCCTTGGGATAGACCATAAAGTGACTAGCTATGTACAAAACTGGCTGAGTGGATGGTGACAGAGGGTGGTAGTAAATGGAGTTCATTCAGAAGATAGGGGTATTACCAATGGCATGCCTCAGGGATTTCACTTTGGTCCCATTCTTTTTAACATTTTTGTAAGCAATACTGCAGGTGGTCTATTGGAAAAAGCAGGTCATAAGAACATAAGATAGGCCATACTGGGTCAGACCAAGGTCCATCAAGCCCAGTATTCTGTTTCCAACAGTGGCCAATCTAGGTCATATGTACCTAGCAGTTTCCCCAAGAGACACAAGTTCCACAATGCTTGTACTGGGTCAAGCATTGATATCTTCAGTCACTTCTTTTTTTTTTTTTATAAATCATTTTTATTAAGCAAGACATCACAATCACAAAGAACAACCAGCAGTACCAATTAAGTATACATTAACAGCTCATGACATAACCGGCACCCGGGTGGGGCTGTGTCTTCTCCTCCACCCGGTTCTACTAGCTAGAAGTTGAGAACATTCCATCTAACCCACAGTTTTCCGTTTTCTTCCTTAACCACACCCCCGACCCCCCCACCCCACCCCCCCCGACCCAGCCCCCACTCCACCCCTCCCTACAACCTATCCCCTTCGCCACCCATCCCTGTTCCGCCTAAGCCATTCCCTACGCTATACCTTCAATAATAAGCCTGGAGCACTTCATTGCGAATAGCAGGGCGTAAAGTGTAGATATAGGGCTCCCAGGTCAGTAGAAAGGATGCCCAACGCTTAGTCTTGCCCCTCGCCCCTTGTTTCTCTAATTGCATCAACTGATGAAAGCTGTTGCACCACTCCCAAAAGGAAGGAGGGGCCTCCTCCCGCCATCTACGCAGCAGCGGACCCTTCCCCACCAGGCAAGCCTTCCTGAGCAATAGGCGTTCCCAGCGACCCTTAGGGTGGAGTGTACCCAACTGATCCAACACCACAAGAGACCCCGTCCAACCAATCCGTTGGCCCAGCACGCCACTCATATAATCCCGAATCTGTAGCCAGTACCGGCGAACCTTTGGGCATCCCCACCACATATGCCCCAAGTCAGCCAGTGGTGCGTGACATTTCGGGCAGCTCCCGTCCACTGTAAGATGACTGCGGAGTGCGCGTCTCGGGGAGAAATGGGCTCGAAGAATACACTTTAATTGTATCTCCTTCCAGCGAGCTCCTTCAACTAGTTCCCTGATACTTCTCAAAGCACGATAAACCGAGCCCGGCTCCACTGCCGCCCCCAGTTCTCTAGCCCATTGGCTCTCGTCCCCAGAATAATCAATCAGGGGCACCCAATTATCAATACGCCGCTTCAGCCCCGCAATAGTGGGCGGTGAGTCCGCCCCGAGATTAAAAAACTCAAGAATCCGCGTTGCCCGCGTAGCCTCAAGCCCCCTCCTAGGTAAGGAAGCTACATAATGGGATATCTGGGCATATGCAAAAATATGTCGGTAGTACAGCTCATATTCCCCCCGCAATAGTGCAAAGGATTTACACTTCCCTTCCTGGTCCACAAGATGTCCCAAATACCGGATCCCCTTCCATTCCCAGAGTCTGAACATAGCCGTGTCAGTTCCTGGGGCAAAGCAAGCGTTTCCTTGTAGGGGCAACCAGCTGGAAACCTCCGAAGATTCCCCCCACCATGTATTGAACTGCTGCCAGGAACACCTGGCCGGTCGTATTAACACACTCTGAGTTACCCAATCTGGCAATTTCGACCTAGCCAGGTGTAACACCGCCAGCAATGTCTGTGGAGCGATTAGGGCCGATTCCAACGTTCTAGGAGTGTAGACCTCGGTGTCCCCCAACCAATCCCCAATATGTCGGGCTTGACAGGCCAGGGATCCCTATTCCTCCGTTTCTCCAGCTTCGCTGTAGACGGTACATCGGAATACGGGCCCGAGCCCCTCTCCACAGAAAGCTTCGGAAGACCTGTTCAAAGTCTCGGATATCCCCGTTCCGCAGCCAGACTGGTAATGTCTGTAACCAGTACAATATACGGGGGAAAATCACCATGCTTAAGGCCGCCGCTCAGCCCAGTAGGGACAAGGGAAGAGGCGCCCATGCCTGTAGCTGCAGTCGAGTCTTAGCTAGTATCCGGCGGACATTCACTTGATATAGAGACTTGGGATCGCTAGTCAACGAGATCCCAAGATATATAAAAGCCTCCTCTGCCCACCGAAGAGGAAAAGAATCACCCCAGTCGGCTCGGAGAGTACCCCCCACGTCTAACGCTTCGGACTTGCCCATGTTAATGCGCAATCCCGCAAAACTCCCGAAACGTGTAAACTCTTCTAATAATCGCGGAAGGGAGGACCTCGAGGCTGTCAAATGTACAAGCAGGTCATCAGCAAAGGCCGCTATTTTGAACCCAACCTGACCCATCTGCACTCCCGCGATCCCCCTCGATGCCTCAATCTTACGTATCAGTGGGTCAAGGGACAGAACAAACAGCAGGGGGGAAAGCGGACACCCTTGCCGGGTGCCCCTCTGTAGTGCAAACGTATCCGATAAGGTGCCGTTACACAACACACTCGCCGTGGGGTTAGCATAAAGAAGCCCCACTATACGGCAGAAAGACTCCCCCAGCCCATAACACGGCAACAGGAACTTCAAATACTGCCAGCCCACCCGGTCAAAGGCTTTCTCGGCATCAAAGCTGATCAGGAGCGAGGGGGTCCCACGACGGCACACCCATTCCAAGGACGCCAGGATCTTGCGCAGATTGCGTACCGCGTAACGGCCCTTCACAAAGCCCACCTGAGACTCGTGAACCAAGTCCCCGAGCACCGAGGCAAGCCGGGTCGCAAGGACCTTTGCTACGATCTTCAAATCGAAGTTAAGTAAGGAAATGGGCCTGTACGACTCTGCCTGCAGGTGGTCTTTACCCGGCTTAGGGAATAAGATAATATGGGCATGATTCCCCCCCCACGTAAACGTCCCCTGCGTTATCCGGTACTGGTAGACTGCCACTAGTGTGGTTGGCAACAAATCTCCCAGCAGTTTATAAAACTCGGCCCCTAAGCCATCCGGCCCCGGGGCTTTGCAGTAGCTCGCCTGTTGAATCACCGAAGCAACTTCTTCTTTCGTGACCGGTCCCTCCAACCTCGCCCGTTGTTCCGCATCGAGCTGGGGAAGCGATATTTCCCTCAGGTACTCCTGCATTGCGCTCCTCGGATTGGCTCCCCGTGAGTACAGTTGTTGGTAGAACCGACGGAAGATCTGAACGATCTCCCGGCTCTCTGCTTGTATTTGACCCTGATCATCTCGCAAAGCCGCCACTGTGCGGGTCACCCCCTTTCCCCGCAGGCACCGAGCCAGTAATTTCCCAGATTTATCCCCGAAGTGATAGAGTTGGTATTTATAATATAAAAAGGACTTCTTGGCCCTCTGATGAATTAGTTCATTAAGAGCCAATTGGGATTCCCACAGCAGCTTCTTGTTTGCCGCCGATGGGCTAACAGCCTGCCGACGCCTAGCTCGGCATACCTGCGCTTCGAGTCGAATAATCTGCTTCGCCACCAGTTTACGCTTACGTGCCACATATCCTATAATGTCTCCTCGTAAAACCACTTTAGCCGTCTCCCAGAATAATTCAGGATTGTCACGATGCGGCTCATTATAGGTTGTAAAGTCATGCCATCGCTGCTTGAGAAACGAAGAGAACTCAACGTCCCTAATTAAGTCAACAGGGAACCGCCAGATACGAGCTGGAGGGGCCGCGTCCCGCCACTCCAGGTCCACCCAGATCAAAGTATGGTCGGAAATTTCCAAGGGACCAATCTGCGCGTCGAGGACATAAGTAAAAAGTCTTTCCGAGACTAGCACATAGTCGATTCTAGCACTAGTACCATGTGCTCTAGACAGGTGAGTAAAATCACGTTCCCCAGGGTGGAGAAGCCGCCACGGGTCCACCAGCTGTAAACGTCGCCGCATATGATGCAACGCCTTAGTGCCCTGCCGTCGGGTCCCCCCTCCCCCAGCTCTAGATACGTCAAGCTCCAAATCAAGTACGCCATTAAAGTCACCGGCCAAGATCAACGGGGCGTCAGGCAGCTGTTCCACACCAGAACCCAAGCGGGCATACAAATCCCGATCCACTACATTTGGGCTGTACAAATTGCCCAAAATCACAGGTTGCCCTTCCAATTTCCCGGATACCATAATATAGCGACCATCTGGGTCAACCTGGACCACTTCCTTAGTGAATCGGAGTCTCTTGTGGATCAGAATAGCCACCCCACCCTTCCTACCCAGTGCCGGGGCCCCCCATACTTGTCCAACCCAGTCTCTTTTAAGCTTAGTATGCTCCTCTATACTCTGGTGAGTCTCTTGCAACATAGCAATATCACATTGGTGTCGTGCCAGGGCCCGCAGCACTTTATATCGCTTGATTGGGGTTCCTATGCCACAGACATTCCAGGAAAGAATCCTCACGTCTGCCTAAAGTGTAAGTTATTGGGCAAGACCGTATCTATCACCTGCCCGGAAAGACCCCCCCCAGCCTGAGGTCTCCCCCTCCCTCTCCCATAAAGATGGCTTAGTAGTCCCCAAGCAGTATCGCAGGGGCTGCGTCTCCCCCCCCTTTATCCCTACCTCCCACCCCTTCCCCTATCCCCCTTCATCCCCTCCCCCCCTCTACCCCAATTTCCATCCCTACTCTCCGCCACACTCCCATCGTGATCCCGTGAGATGTGAACGGGTCCCCCTCCTCCCCAGTATCTTTTTTAGAGTCCCCAACCGCAATCTCTGGTCTGACAACACCCCCCTCCCCAATAATGGCACCCCCTGTCCATCCCCCCTTCTCCACCCCTCCCAGCCGATCTCCCAGCTCCCCCTTCCCATCGCCCTATGCCCCCCTCCCCCACCCACCACCCCCCCACCTTCCATAACTGCAAACATAAAACAGCAAATTTTAGCAGGCTAACAGGCCTATATGTAGATCAGAAGAGAAGGAACAAAAAAGGGGGGGGGGAGGGCAGGGGGGGGAAGGGGGGAAAAAATTAAAGTAAGGAACAGAGAGAGAGGGGGGAGCAACAAGAAAAATAACATAGCTGCCAGAACGGGCCAACATCCCCACTTTGAACCCACTGCATGTCCTGCTGTTCCAGGCAGCCGATACGGGGCGGAGGCCTAAGAGTCCAGTCGCCGCAGGGCCAGTCGTTAGGCCAGACGCACCGGCCTAATAAGTCCGGAAAGATCAGCTTCTGCCGTCATCGGATTTACCCCTAGGAGGGGAGCAGATGACCGGGCCCACAAATGGAGGGAGGCTGTAGGTTAAGGTCGACGATATCCAGCTCCCTGGCCTCGCCGTAAATACGGATTGTCAACTTTTGATGTCAAAAGAATTCTTATTTGTAGGGCTGGAACTATGACCCGCTATTCCCATGCAGGCGCGCTAGTTCACTCAGCACATAGGGGGGCCAGTCGCACCGCCCTATATGGGTTTACGCTCCTGTATGTCCCGTGCCCTTTCTCAGGCGGTCCAATTTTTAGGGCCCGTGTCACTGTGTGATCGTTCTTTGATCGCCCGCCGGGGATGCCAGCAGCCGTTCCACATAGGCAGTTGCCTCCGTCGCAGTTTCCAGTACCCGGTGAGTGCCCTGGTATATTATATGTAAGCGGGCTGGGTACTGTACGTGAAATCGGATGTTCGCTGCGATTAAACGTTGGCAGACCGGCGCGTAGGCTTTACGTCGTTGGCTCAGCGCGGTGGAGTAATCTGGTGTAATGCGAATCCGCATGTTTCTGTATTCCACCATGCCTTTTTGCCGCGCTGCCCGCAGGAGATCTTCTTTTTGTGTGTAATAATGGAATCTGGCCAAAACCACCCTGGGCCGCGTGTTCTGCCCTTGCGGCCGTGGCCCTACTCTGTGGGCTCTGTCGACAACTATAGGGTTGGTCTCAGCTTCCCGGTCAAGCAGAGAGGCGGCCAGCTTTTCGATCAGGTCCCGCAGTTCTTTATCGGGTAGCAGTTCATCTACGCCTAAGAAGCGCAGATTTTGGCGTCGGGATCTATTTTCCAATTCATCGAGTTTTAGCTCTTGTGCTCTAGATGCTTTCTGCAGTGCACTCAGGTCCCGCTTTAGTTGTTCCACCTCCTCTTCGGTATGCATTATGCGGCCTTCCGCCTCCTGTACCCGTGCGCCCAACGCAGACAAGGAACTTTGCAGCGTGTCCATTTTGCCACTAAGAGTGTCAAATTGTGTGGCCAGTGCGGTTGTAACCGCCGCCGAGATGTCTTCTATCATGGTGGAAGGGGCCGCGGTATTCGCTTTAGAGGGGGAGTCCGCCATTTTCGGTGGTCCAACAGCGCGGTCTTTCTCCCGCCTCCCCGCCTTCGCTGTAGCTGCCATTCCCCTATTCTCCCCCAGAGAGGGATAAAAGATACGTCAACTTCTCCTTCGGGGCTCAGTACCGGCAAAAATCGCCGTAATTCACGGTCCAAATCAACGATCAGGGACGAGGGGGCCCGGAGCTAAGGTGACTCACGTCTTCCCAGCTCACCACATCACGTGATCCCTCCTCTTCAGTCACTTCTTAATAATGGTTTATGGACCTTTCCTCCAGGAACTTGTCCAAACCTTTTTTAAACCCAGCTACACTAACAGCCTTTACTACATCCTCCGGTAACAAATTCCAGAGTTTGATTACATGTTGAGTGAAAAAATATTTTCTTTTATTAGTCTTAAATAGTTTACCCTGTAGCTTCATTGCATGTCCCCTAGTCTTTCTATATTCTGTGTCAACCACCTACTCACTCTTATAGGCGGAAGCCTAGGGAGCTTCAGTGGGGCCTCTTCTTAATGTAGCCGGGACTTTACAATGCCCCCTGGGATCTGTAGTCCCACTAGCTAATCAAAAAGGTAGTTGTGAACGAGTAGCCAGGCTTTTCAAAAGAGGTATTTTATTTCCCTTCCGGGTGAACTTTTGCACATAAGAATCAAAAGAAATAAACCATATTTTTCTGGTACAAATGAAAATGAACCACTGTTAACAAAAAAGGTGCTTATCTTCAGCCAATCCAAAAAGGTAAGACAGTCCTTGTACTTTACACAAGTGAGTTCTTCACAATCAGTTTCCCTCAACAAATCAGCACAGAGAGGAAATGCTATCTGAGAACATTAGTGCACACTCCATTTGGAACTCCTCAGGACTTTCCCCACAAAAGTCACATTCCATGTCCTCATAGTTTTCCCCGTAGCTATCTTCAGAATGATTGTAACTCACATCATTGTTGCAAAAACCCTCCTCTCCTTTCCAAAGGCTTCTCTCCCCCTCTCTATCAGGGTGGATTGGAAGGTTACCGTATATAGTGGAGTTTTCCTCCAGAGGGCCACACACTCCTAGCTGTGTGTATGGGAAACTCTCCCTTTCAAAGTTCCCTCTATTACAAGGAATTAGCCTGTCCTTTGGCTCGGTTCCCCCGGAGCTTTCTGAGCACGGAAACTTATCATGGCTTTTTCCCCAGGCAAGCCTTCTACTCCGCTTCTCTTTGGGCAGGTTAAGTATCCCTTTGATAATAGTTACTGCCCTCCCGGTACCTGTTCTCAGGGAGACTTCCTCTCACAGGTTCCTTCCGTCTGCCTGTTTGAATACCTCCGTGGCACCAACCACCTGGTTCTTGTTCAGTGCTGCCCAGCACCCTGTAACCAGCCTCTGGTATTCTCTCAGCTATCTCCTGTGGAACACTGCTTGAACCTCCGTGTGAAGTTTTTCCTTTAGTTTCCAAAACAGCTCTGCCATACTCCTGCTTAGCTCCTCTAAGCTCCTGGTTAGCTCTCTTCCTGGAATCCTGGTTAGCCCTCCTAGGATCCTGGTTAGCTCTCCTAGGATCCTGGTTAGCTCTCCTACTGACAAACTCAGAGTGAGTTTTATCTGCGTCACTCCTAGTGTTCCGGTGAGCTTGCCCTGCCCTCAGCTGCCTCTCATCAGCTAATATGCCATGATGTAATCCCCTACTAGGGCGTGCTCCTACACCTGGTGCTTTTGTTTTTGCTGGTTGCTCATAGCAACCCTGATCCATGTGCTCTGAGCTGTCACTTTTAGACCTGCTCAGCTCTGTTTTTCCTATCTCCATAGGCAGATTCTGATCTACCCCATGACATCTGATAACGTAAACAATTGATCTACGTTTACCCGTTCCACTCCGTTCATTAATTTATAGACTTCTATCATATCTCCCCTCAACCGTCTCTTTTCCAGGTTAAAGAGCCCTAACCTTTTTAGCCTTTCTTCATCGGAGTATCCTTCCATCCCCTTTACCATTTTGGTGGCTCTTCTCTGAACCTTTTCTAAAATCGCTATATCCTTTTTAAGATACGGCGACCAGAATTGCACACAATATTCAAGGTGCGGTCTCACCATGGAACGATACAGAGGCATTATAATATCTTTTGTTTTATTTTCCATTCCTTTCCTTATCATACCTAGCATTCTATTTGCTCTCTTGGCCGCCGCTGCACACTGGGCCGAGGGCTTTAACATGGCATCCACAATGACGCCTAAATCTTCTTCCTGGGTGGTGGTTCCTAATGTGGAACCTTGCATCGTGTAACCATAGTTTGGGTTGTTCTTCCCTAGGTGCATAACCTTGCACTTGTCCACATTAAATTTCATCTGCCATTTTGATGCCCAGTCTTCCAATTTATCAAGATCCTCTTGCAATTTTTCACAATCCTCTTGGGTTTTAACAACTTTAAATAGTTTTGTGTCATCTGCAAATTTGATAACCTCACTCGTTATTCCACTTTCCAGGTCATTTATGAATATGTCAAAAAGCAGCGGACCCAGCACAGATCCCTGGGGTACACCACTATTCACCTTTCTCCATTGGGAAAATTGGCCATTTAGCCCTACCCTCTCCTTTCTATCTTTTAACCAGTTCCTGATCCACAATAGTACACTGCCTCCTATCCCATGACTCTTTAGTCCTTTCCTTGAATCCTCCTAGACCTGTCCAGATGAATAGGTTATGCTCCTTTGCCAGAAGATGAAGGCAGAAGGTCTCTTTATGGATGATACCAAAATCTGCAGCAGAGTAGATACCCTAGAACAGCGATGGCGAACCTATGGCACGCGTGCCAGCTGTGGCACGCGAAGGCCTTGCAGCTGGCACGCGGGAAGGTCCGCAATCGAAAAAAAAAAAAAACCCTGTCTGCTGCCGCTGTCGGGGCCGCCGCGGCAGAATCGAGCGTGCCGCGGGGCCCCCCTGTACCCGGCAGATCCTGCCCTCCCCGTAGCAGCTCTCTCTTAGGAGCTACAGTCAGACGCGCCGGCTTGCAGAGCGCGAAGGGAAGAGTTTCCCTTTCGCGACTCCGTTAAGCCCGCGGGGGCTGATGGGAACTTCCCATCAGCCCCCGCGGGCTTAACAGAGCAGCGAGGGAACTCTTCCCTCGCGCTCTGCAAGCCGGCGCGTCTGACTGCAGCTCCAAAGAGAGAGCTGCTACGGGGTGGGCAGGCTCTGCCGGGTGGGTACAGGGGGGCCCCGCGGCACGCTCGATTCTGCCGCGGCGGCCCCGACAGCGGCAGCAGACAGGTTTTCTTTTTTTTTTAATTTTCCCTGGGCTGGGGGGGGTGGGGGTTAGGAGTGGTGATGGGCTGGGCTGGGGGGGGTTAGGAGTGGTGATGGGCTGGGATTGACAGTTGGGGATAGGATAGGTGATGGTATGTAGGAGGGGATAGGAGTGGTGATGGGCTGGGCTGGTCTGGGGGTTAGGAGTGGTGATGGGCTGGGCTGGGCTGGGGGGGGTTAGGAATGGTGATGGGCTGGGCTGGGGGGGTTAGGAGTAGTGATGGGCTGGGCTGGGCTGGGCTGGGGGGGTTAGGAGTGGTGATGGACATTGGGCTGGCTGGGGGGGGTAAGGAGTGGTGATGGGCACTGGGCTGGCTGGGGGGGTTAGGAGTGGTGATGGGCGATGGGCTGGGGGGGTTAGGAGTGGTGATGGGCGCTGGGGGGGTTAGGAGTGGTGATAGGCGCTGGGGGGGCTTAAACTAAAAATTGAGTGATGGGGGATTAGGACTGGGAGTGGGCTGATGGGGAGGTTAGGACTGGAAATGGGCTGGTGGGATTAGGACTGGGAGTGGGCTATGGGGGGCTAGGACTGGTAATGGGTTGGGGGGGTTGCTAGGACTGGAAATGGGCTGAGTGGACGGGGGCTTGAACTGCAAATAGCTGTTGGGGATGGGGCTTGGATTGGAAATGGGCTGAGGGTCTGTGGCGGGCTTTAACTGCAAATAGCTGATGGGGACGGGGCTTGGAATGGACATGGGCTGAGGGGAAGTGGGGGGCTTGAAGAAGGGAATGGATGCTGGGTGAGACTGGAACTAGAAGGGAGCTGATGTTGGGGGAGGATTAGAATGGGATGGGGCTGGGAGAGTAAAATGGAGAGGGGAAAAATATTTTGTGTAGGAGGGATGAAAAATCTACAATTGGCCAGGTATTGGGAGAGTAATTGGGGATTGAGGATGGAGGGGTAAAATTTGTGTGGATGCAATAGGAATGAGGAAAGAGCAAAAGGAGAAAGATTAGTATGTTAAAGCAGATGTAGAGAGAGAGAGAATGGAAAAAAAACTAGAAGAGAGAAGAAAGGACAAATGGACAGCAGACGATGGAGAGTTAGCAGAAAACATGAAGAAACCAGAAGAAAATGGCTGGACCAATTGCAACTGAAAAAAAATGCACAAAAGGTAGAAAGATATCTCTTTATTTTGAATTTATTAACTGGAATATGTCAGCTCTGGGAAATGTGCATCATTAACATCTGCGCTTTGTTTGGTACAAGAGGAAATTCCTATTTGACGTTGCCACTTGTTCTCTTTCCCCAGTATTCACTGAAATGTATTGGTTTAATATTTGCAGTGTTGCCTTTTGATAGGTAGGGTATGGTGCTTTGTGAGTCCTGGTAATGCTGTCAGGATACGGCGGGTTTGCTATGGGTTCTAAATGGGCAGCGTTTGTAGTAGTTCCTAATGTGCCTGGCGGTTGGCACTGGATTATAGTAATGTAGAAATCTTTTAGTCTTTCTTTATCCATACACTCATTAAGAGACATGTTTACTAAAAGTTAGTGTATGGTAACATTATGCAAATATTTATGCAAATAAGACCACTTATGCAAATGACGTGCTGGCACTTTGAGGAAATTCTTTGGTTTTGTGCGGCAGTTTGGGCACTCGGGCTCAAAAAGGTTAGCCATCACTGCCCTAGAAGGTATGGATAAAATGAGGTGGTATCTAGCGAAGCTTGAAGAATGCTCAGAATTTGGCAGCTAAGAAAAGGCAACATCATGCATTTGGGCCGCAAAAACACAAGGGTGTGGTAGAGTATATGGTAGTTACTGACCTATAGCAGATGTTGTCCATGGACAGCAGGAATTAGACCTCATGTATGGGTGACGTCCCCAATGGAGCCCCACACAGGAATACTCTCCAGCTTCTACTGGAAGCTTTTGGGAGGATCCAATGCACCTGCACGCCTCCTTCCCACCTGCCGCCGTGGCACCATCTTGATTCAGTCTGATAAAGCTGTAGCAGAAGACAACTCCTCAGGGAGGTGGGAGGGTTGTGAGGACTTATTCTTGCTGTCTATGGAGAACATCTGCTACAGGTAAGCAACTACCTTTTCTCTGTGGACAAGCAGAAATGAGTTCTCACATATGAGACTCCCAAGTTATAGGCTACTTAAAACCGAGGAGGCCACCGAGAAGCCCAACTGGGGCAAAGCTGCGGCATGGCAACAGGCCTGATGGCTAACAGGCCAACTATATACAATAGCAGTGATTCTCTCTTCCCTTTTTTTTTATTTTGGTAGTTTGGACAGAATAGAATGGGCCTGGGGTGATGGAGTTGGATTCTAATCCCCAAACTGCTTCCGGAGTACAGATCGGCTGAAGTTGTCCCATCTAGGCAGTAGTGAGATGTGAATGTGTGGACTGAAGATCACACTGCAGCCCTGCAGATCTCTTACATGGAGACCGAGTGCAAGTTGGCTACTGATGCAGCCATAGCTCTGACAAGACCATCAAGACTCAGGCTTGCATGGGGATATGCGAAAGAGATGCAGTCTGCCAGACAAACTGAAAAAGAGCATTTAGAAAAGGCAGCCCGCCCCTAGCTTATTGGGGTCAAAAGAAACAAAAAGCAGGATGGACTTTCTATGGGCTTTTTTACGCTCCAAGTAGAAGGCTAAGGCTCACTTGCAGTCCAACATGTACAACGCAGCTTCACCTTTGTGTGCATGAAGTCTCGGGAATAATGTTGGAAGAACAATTGACTGATTAAGGTGGAAATCAGATACCACTTGTGGAAGGAATTTAGGATGAGTACGAAGGATCACTCTATTATGGTGGAATCTGGTGTAAAGCAGATGAACCACTAGAACTGAAATTCACTCACTCTGCATCCTGAAGTGATCGCCACCAGAAATACCACCTTCCAGGTCATGAACGTCAGAAGACAGGAAATGAGTGCTCAAAGGGAGCTTTCATGAGCTGCACAAGAACCACATTGAGGTCCCAAGACACTGCAGGAGGCTTGTAGGGAGGTTTCAAAAGAAGTAAGCCCCACATAAAGTGAACAACAAAAGGCTGTACCTTAGATGGACTTACCTTCCACACCTCAATTGTAGGCTTCAATTGCACTGAGGTGGACCCTGACAGAGTTGGACTTGAGAGGTGTAGAAGATATTCAAGCAGTTTTTGTGTGAAACAGACGAAAGGATCTAAGGACTGGCCCTCACTTGATACAGGAAACCTCTTCCATTTGCAAGAGTAAGACTCTTGTAGAGACCTTTCTGGAGGCCAAAAGGACTTCAGTTATACCATCTGGCAGGTTGAGCTGAGACAAAGCAAGGGAACCACCACAGAGGGAGAGAGTACAAAGTTATCTTGACTCCATAAAATTGCCTAAACTAAAGGAGGGGGAGCAAGAAGAACTTAATAAGCCCATACGAGGAGATGAGGTGCAGAGGGCAATAAAACAGTTGAAACTAGATAAGGCACTGGGATTGGATGGTCTTACAGCGAGATTCTATCGAAGTTTTGGAGAGATCTTAACAGAACCATTAGTGAGATTATTTAATCTACCAAGGGAGGGAGGGGTGTTAGCGGATACGATGGGGTGGGCGGGAATTACAGTAATACATAAAGAGGAGAAAGTCCCGCAAGAATGTTCATCCTATAGACCTATCTCGCTGCTCAACTTAGATGCTAAAGTGTTAGCTAAAATATTTACCACGCGCTTAAACAAGATAATAGGGAAGCTGATACACCAAGATCAAGATCAAGAAGAGCGGGACCTAGGCGTGGTTGTGTCTGATGATCTTAAAGTAGCTAAACAGGTAGAAAAGGCGACGGCAAAATCTAGAAGGATGCTTGGGTGCATACGGAGAGGAATGGCTAGCAGAAAAAAGGAAGTGATAATGCCTCTGTATAAGTCTTTGGTGCGACCTCATTTGAAGTATAGTGTGCAATTCTGGAGACCACACCTTCAAAAGGATGTGAACAGGATGGAGTCGGTGCAGAGGGTGGCTACTAAAATGATTAGTGGTCTTCATTATAAAGCATATGAGGACAGACTGAAGGATCTTAATATGTACACCTTAGAGGAAAGGCGGGATAGAGGTGATATGATTGAGATGTTTAAATACCTCCGTGGCATAAATGTTCAGGGAGAGAGCCTCTTTCAATTGAAAGCAAGTTCTGCTACGAGGGGACATGGGATGAGGGTGAAGGGAGATAGATTAAGGAGTGATATGCGGAAATATTTCTTTACGGAAAGAGTAGTGGATCCGTGGAATAGTCTCCCAGTGGAGGTGGTAGAGATGAGGACAGTAACTGAATTCAAAAAAGCATGGGACCAACACAGAGGATCTCTAAAGGTAAAATGTGGACTGTTGTAGTTGTTGATATGGAAGGACAGACTAGATAGGCCATGTGGTCTTTTTCTGTCATCATGTTTCTATGTTTCTAAGATATTAAATACGATATGGTCCATTGAACAAAGCGGGGAGGAGGCGTTGTTTCTGTCACTGGACGCAGAAAAGGCTTTCAACCAGGTGTCATGGACTTTTCTCTTTCAGGTGTTGGAAAGAATGGGGCTGGGGAAGGAGTTCACAAATTGGGTGAAGGCAATGTACCATCAGCCGAAAACTTGTATGAGGGTGAATGGGGCCTACTCAGGATTTTTTGAGCAGGGGAGGGGAACGAGACAGGGATGTCCCCAGTCCACTTAACTTTGAGGTAGCTGGAACTCTACGTTAAGGAATTAACAGATGTAGTTTCTACTGCACTTTGTGTTTCTGTGCGCTCTCTTCACCCTTTTCTTATGACTATTAATGCTGTCCTATTTTTTTAACATGGAGTTCCTTTCTGATTTTTTAATGTATTGTAAATCACATAGACTGCATGCACTGTTGTGGTGTATCAAATAAAATTAACCATAACCATGATCCAGGCATCAGGGAAAGCCCCCCGATGTCATCAACATACTGTTGAGGGGCCAGTGCCCCTGACACCGACCCTTGACAGAAACCAAATACACAGCGGCTCCAATCCCCGCTCGCTCGATTAAAAAAAACCCTGGCCCAGCATGAGCTTGTTTGCAAGATCTGATAAGAGGGCAGTGATTTCTTTCTGAAGCAGTTCCTTATGCAGAGGGTCAAGATGATGGTGGTAATTCCAATAAATGTAACTTGTAACCGCTTTTGATCATCTGTAGAACCCATGCGTCTGAGGTTATAAGGGGCCACCTTTGTGCAAAAAAAAGAATGAACTTTTCCCCAACTGGAGATTGGGGGGGGGGGTTGTTTTGTTTTTTACTGTGGTTATTGGAAGGTTGACTATGCTGCTAAGGAACCAGTCAAAACCAGGTTTTGGCTGATGAGCCAGCTGGGCCTTCTGAGGCCTCGCGCGACACTGTAGTTAGAGAGGGCCCTGCGTGGGTTGGGAGGTCTGGGGCCCAGGAAAAGTACCTACAAGGGTAATAGGTCTTTTTCTACTTTCCACCTTACTACCTCCAACAATAACAGGCATGCTCAGACATAGGCCTGGAGAGCCTAGTAAGAGTAACAGTTATTTATTTTTCATGATTTATATACCAGTATTCACAAAGTTCAAAAGTGGTTTACATGGAACTTTGAACATGCTGCTTTTAAATATAGCTAGTCTTCTCTTCGACCTGTTCCCCAAAGAGATTATTTCTGCAGCACGGGACGTCCGCCAGCTTGTTTTTCAGTGACTGTTCCAGGTCTGATGACTGCAGCCAAGCAAGTCTTTGGGCGCCAATAGCTATAGCAGCATTTCTGGATGCCCCCACAAAGATATAGATCACATGGACCATGAACTTAGAGCAGTCCCTACCGTGGGCCACTAGGGAACTATCCAATTTTTCCAGAGGAAGGAACTGGGCCAGATCAGAAAAGTCGCACATGCTGTACTTCAAGAACATGCCCATGTAGAGCTGTTAAGAGGCCACATGGGCTACAACCACAGAACATTAGAAACACCTTCTCCCTAAAGAGTCCAATGTCCGAGTCTCCCTCCCTAGGGGCACTGAGGAATGAGTCTTGGTTCTCTTGATTCTCTTTAGGGCAGATTCAACTACCAAGGAATGGTGAGGAAGCTGAGGCTTTTCGAACCTGGGAGCCTTCTGAACTCTGTAGGACGCAATGCATCGGCACTGTCACAGCCTCTTTAGGGGCCAAAGAGTACTGCAGGATCTCCAGCTCTTTTGCCTTGGGCTCATCCTCAGTCTCCAGAGAAAATGGTATGGCCTTGGCCATGTTTCTTACAAATTCTTAGAAGACCATGTTCTCAGGAGGGGATTTACGCCACTCATGAGGTAGAGAAAGGTCCGACAAGAGCTCAGCAGCCCTGCTCTCCGACAAATCCTCCAATTCCACATCAGTGACCCAGTCTTATGAGTCAGACTCAGAGAGGAAATCAAAGTACTTCTGAGTCTCTAGCTGGATCTTTCTCCTGCCCTGAGGGAATCGGGAACAATGATGCACAGATGCCCATCTAGACTTTGAGAGTGCATCGGATCTCGAAACGTTAGGCATGGGGACAAATACAGAACAACTCTGAGGGAAAGGACGGGACTGTAGAACTTAACAGTTCTTATAGACAGACAGACAGACTGGATAGACCATATGGTCTTTACCTGCTGTTGTTTTCTATGTTTCTTTGCAGACATCAAAATTTGTTGCAGGGAATGGATTAAAACGCATGTGTAAACAAGAGAATAAGGGGAGTCAAGATCCAAAAGTAGCCCAAAAGGGTGGGTTTTTAGCCTGGATTTGAACAGGAACAGAGATGGAGCTTGATGTACTAATTCAGGTAGTCTATTCCAGGCATATGACACAGCAAGGTGAAACGGAGTCTGGAGTTCTGTGCCCTTCTCTTCTACTGCTAGGAGCATTTTGCCTGACGAGCGGAGTTCCCAAAATAGTGTGTAGGGAGAGATTTCATTTTTATTACTTATAGCCCACCTATCATAAAGAGTTCTAGGTGGCTCACTGACGAACATTCATAATTACATCACATATCAACAATATCATCAGAAAATAGTACAAAAGCACCAATACAAAAAAAGAAACAAAGTACTTAGCAAAAAGCAGTGTTAAAACATAAGAATTTCAGCTTTTGCCGAAATACAAGATAATCTATTTCCTGACGCAGTGATAGGGGAAGAGTTTTCCAGCATTTTGGACCTGCAATAGAAAATATCAATTTTATTATCCCTTATTTCAACAGGAGGATTAAAGGTATGCACAATAAATTCTGCTCAAAAAGAGCGCAGGTTCCTGTTAGGAACATAGCACACCAATGGGAATTGCAAATATTTGCCATCCCAAAAATAGAGCATCCGAAAAATCTAACAGAACAGCTTAAACTGGATGCGACAAGCAATTTGGTGGCAGTACAGTTCAGTCAATACTGGGGAAATATCTTTGTACACCAGCTCTCGGCCATGATGCCATCTGTATTGCTCTAAGAACCTTACTAGGCAAACCAGTGAAATCGAAACCAGACAAATCAAAGCATTGTAGCACACTACGGAAACAATCCTCATCAAGAAAGAGGGGTTACATAAGCATAGCAACACTAGCAGAAGATAAGTCTTGCAGTGGAGCTTTAAATGGATTAAAGCATAGGGAGATGATCCAATGGGAGACCAGCAAGGAGCAGGTTGCAACAGTCTAACCAGGAGGTGATGGGAGTGGAGAAGGGTCCTGGGCAGTGTGCTCAGAAAGGAAAAGACTGATTTTGCTGATGTTATTTAGAAAGAAATGACAAGTTTTAGCTATCTGTTGGATTGGAGCTTCTTTCAAGTTCTTTCTACTTATTTTAAAATTATTTTGTAAACTACTTTGTGTAACCTGAAAAGGCAATATAGTAAATAAACTAAATCATAAACCATATGCACAGAAAAAAAGAGAGAAGAGTTGAAGAGGACTCCAAGGTTCGGAGCCAAGGCAACAGGGAAGATGATAGTATTATCCACAGAAATAGAGAAGGTAGGAAGGGGGCAGTAGGTTTAGCGGGGAAATATAAGAAACTATCTTGGCCATGTTCAGTTTCAGATGTCAGCAGAACATGCAGACAAGCAGAGGTAATACCTGGCTTACTACCCACAAACCCAAACGCTCCTCCGGCTCAGAAAAGAGGCGTTACTTGAAATAAATGAATATTACAGTTCTCAACCCTGGACCAATTTGATGGCTCAATAGCAATGTTACACAATGATTCCCTGAGCCAGCCAGAAGTGGCAATGCTGCAGAAAGCATAATTACTCACCCGTAAGAGGTGATCTCCGGGAACAGCAGGAATTTAGTCCTCACATATGGGTATCGTCGGTACCGACGGAGCCTGCGCTGGAACGCTCCCAGCGTCCAATTAGAAAGCCTTTGGGAGCATCCCACAGCGCCTGCGTGCTGCCTTCCCGTCTTCACAAATGACTCTCTCCAGTTGAGTTTTAAAGCTGAGACAAAGAGAGAGAGAGGGAAAGGGAAAGAGAGAGAGAAACACAACTCCTAGGGGAGGTGGGTGGGTTGTGAGGACTAAATTCCTGCTGTTCCCGGAGATCACCTGTTACAGGTGAGTAACTATGCTATCTCCAGGAACAAGCAGGAATGTACTCATCACATATGGGGACTCCCTAGCTTTAGATGCCAGGGAGAGACCCCAGAAGTTGTGTGCCCCTGAGAAGGGCTCCACTTCCCCCCATGGATCTCTGGCATCCTACCAGAGATGGTGGGTAGGAGTTGATTAGGTATGGAACAGGTGTTGGAGAACAGCCTGACCAAACAAGGCATCCCGGCGGGAGTCCTTGTCCAAGCAGTAATGGACTGTGAAGGTATGAAGCGAGGCCCAGGTGGCTGCTCGACAGATGTCATTGATAGACACAGAGTGCAGATGAGCCATTGAAGCTGCCATGGCTCTCACATTGTCAGCTGTGACATGGCCCTCCAGAGTAAGATTCTTACTCTGATAAGCAAAGGATATACACTGAGCAATCCAGTTGGATAGTGTTCTCTTGGAGACTGGAAGTCCCAAATGAGAAGGAACAAAAGCAACAAAGAGTTGAGAGGACTTTCTATGTTGCTGTGTTCTTTGTAAGTAAAAGGCTAAAGCTCTTTTACAGTCCAAGGTATGAAGATTCCTCTCTGCATTTGATGCATGAGGCCTTGGAAAAAACATAGGTAGGTAGACCGCTTGGTTTAGATGAAAAGGCGAGACCACCTTTGGTATAAAGTGTGGATGAGCCTAAGGACTACCTTGTCATGATGGAACCTTGTGTAAGGTGGATCAGCTACTAGCGCTTGCAACTCACTAATGCGACATGCTGATGTGATTGCAATGAGAAAGATAAACTTCCAAGAAAGGAATTTCAAGGAGGTAGTAGCTAAGGGTTCAAAAGGTGGCTTCATGAGCTGCCCAAGAACCAGGTTTAAGTCCCATGCCACCGGTGGTGGCCTAATGGGAGGCTTAGTTAGAAGAAGGCCTCTCATAAATCTTGCTATAAGAGAAAGCACAGTTACTTACCTGTAACAGGTGATCTCTGGGAACAGCCAGGAATAAGTCTTCACATATGGGTATCGTCGGTACCGATGGAGCCTGCGCGGGAACGCTCCCCAGTGTCCAGAAAGAAAGTTTTTGGGAGCATCCCACAGTGCCTGTGCGCTGCCTTCCTGCCTTTCCTAACCGCCTCTCTCCAGTTCGAGTTTTAAGCTGAGACAAAGAGAGAGAGAGAGAGAGAGGAAAGGAAAGATAGATAGAGAGATACAACTCCTAGGGGAGGTGGGTGGTTTGTGAAGACTTATTCTTGCTGTTCCCAGAGATCACCTGTTAAAGGTAAGTAACTGTGCTATCTCCAGGAACAAGCAGGAATGAGTCTACACATATGGGGACTCCCCAGCTAGAGATGCCAGGGAGATCTCCAAGGTTGTGAGTCCCTGAGAAGGGCTCTACCTCCCCCCATGGATCTCGGGCATCCAATCAGGGATGGGGGGTAGAAGTTGATTAGGTATGGAACAGGTGTTTGAGAACAGCCTGACCAAACAAGGCATCCCGGCGGGAGTCCTTGTCCAAGCAGTAATGGGCTATAAAGGTATGAACCGAGGCCCAGGTGGCCGCTCGACAGATTTGGTCAATGGACACAGTTTAGATGAGCCATAGAGGCTGCCATGGCCCTCACATTGTGAGCTGTGACATGGCCCTCCAGAGAAAGGTTCTTACTCTGGTAGGCGAAGGAAATACACTGAGCAATCCAATTGGACAGAGTTCTCTTAGAGACTGCAAGTCCTAAATGAGAGGGATCAAAAGCAACAAATAGTTGAGAGGACTTTCTATGTTGCTGTGTCCTTTGTAAGTAAAAAGCAAGTGCTCTCTTACAATCCAGGGTATGAAGATTCCTCTCTGCACTTGAAGCATGAGGTCCTGGAAAAAAGACAGGTAAATATACCTCCTGGTTCAGATGAAAAGGTGAGATCACTTTAGGCATAAAGTGTGGATTAGTCCTGAGGACTACCTTGTCATGATGGAACCTTGTATAAGGAGGATTAGCCACCAAGGCTTGCAGCTCACTGATACGGCGAGCTGAGGTGACTGCAATGAGAAAAATAACTTTCCAGGAAAGGAATTTCAAGGAGGTAGTGGCTAAGGGTTGAAAGGGTGGCTTCATAATCTGGCCAAGAACCAAATTTAAATCCCATGCCACTGGAGGTGGTCTAATGGGAGGTTTAGTTAAAAGAAGGCCTCTCATGAATCTTGCAGTAAGAGGATGAGAGGAAATAGGATGTCCATTGAGAGGCTTAAGGGATGCTGCAATAGCACTCAAATGGACTCTTACTGAATTCGTTTTAAGGCCTTCATGGGATAAATGCAGAAAATACTCTAGTAAAGAATTCAGAGGTATTGCAAGAGGGTTAAGACCCTTCTCTGCACACCAAATGGTAAACCTTTTCCATTTAAAAGCATAGGAACGTCTAGTGGAAGGCTTTCTGGAAGCATGAAGGATATCCTTCAGCTGCTGAGAAAGATGCAAATCTTGAAGGTCTAGGCCTTCAGCAACCAGGCTCTGAGATGAAGAGACTGGGGATTTGGGTGCCACAACGTTCCCTCCTCCTGGGACAGGAGCTCTGGAGCAGATCCCAAGTCCAGGGAGGGAGCTTAAGAGAGATGAAGAAATAGAGGGTACCACACTTGGCGTGGCCAATGTGGAGCTATGAGGATCATAGACGCCTTGTCTCTCTGAAGCTTGAACAGTGTCTTGGAAATTAGGGGAATGGGTGGAAAGGCATAGAGGAAGTCTTGCCCCCAGTGGAGGAGGAAGGCATCCCTGGCCTGAACTCCCTGACACGGAATCCTGGAACAGAACCGGGGAAGTTTGGCATTCCACGGACTTGCAAACAGGTCTACGTCCGGGGTTCCCCAAATTTGAAAGATCCTGGCTATCTGGTCCCCATGGAGGGACCACTCGTGTGGAAGCAAAACTCGACTGAGTCTGTCTGCCCAAGAGTTTTGAACCCCTGGAAGATACACTGCCATGAGATGAATTTGATGCTCTCTGGCGAACGCCCACAATCTCAAAGCTTCGTTGCAAAGCGACAGAGAGCCAGTCCCGCCCTGCTTGTTCACGTAGAACATGGCTACTTGGTTGTCCGTATGCATGAGGACTGTCTTGTAGCTGAGCAGGGTGTGGAAGACTCTGAGAGCTAGAAGAATTGCTCTGAGCTCTAAGAGGTTGATATGTAGAGATGTCTCCTGTGGAGACCAGATGCCTTGGGTGGAGAGATCTTGTAGATGAGCTCCCCAACCCCTTGGGGAGGCATCTGTTGTAAGGGTTGCTTGGGGTAGCAACTGTTGAAAGGGGGACCCCAGCAACAGATTTTCAGTGGACTTCCACCACTGGAGGGACCAAAAGAGGCGACTGGAGGTTGCTATTTTGTCTGACAGGCAACCTGATGCCTGGGTCCATTGGGTGGATAGAGTCCACTGAGCTGCCCTCATGTGAAGGCGAGCGTAAGGAACCACATGCACGGTGGATGCCATGTGGCCTAAGAGTTGTAACATCTCTCGAGCAGTTAAATGGGACGTTAACTGAATTTGAGAGGCTAACTGCACATAGGCACTTGCAGTTGTGGTATCCAGCAAGGCCCCTATGAACTCCAATGCCTGAGTAGGGGTGAGTTGTTATTTTGGGATGTTTATTACAAGTCCCAGATACTGAAGAACACGCCTTGTGCAGGCTAGGGAAGTCTGGGCCTCTGACTGGGATGGAGCTCGGATGAGCCAGTTGTCCAGATATGGGAATACAAATATTCCTAGAGTGCGCAGAAATGCAGCTACTACTGCCATGCATTTTGTGAACACTCTTGGTGCAGAGGCCAGACCGAAAGGAAGCACTCTGTATTGGTAGTGCTTTCCCTGATAAAGAAACTGAAGGAACCTTCTGTGTATTGGATGGATGAGGACATGGGTGTACGCATCCTTGAGATCTAGAGAACAAAGCCAATCCTGACTCCGAAGGTATGGAAGGAGAGCACCGAGAGAAATCATCTTGAATCTCTCCTTGCATAGAAACTTGTTCAATTCTCTGAGATCTAATATGGGTCTGTAGCCCCCTTTTTTCTTTGGAATAAGAAAATAAGGGGAGTAGAACCCTGAGCCCTGTTGAAGAAGGGGTACTTCTTCTATTGCCCCTTGGGCAAGAAGGGTAGCAATCTCCTGACCCAGAAGGTTGAGGAGAGATGTTGGAGAATTGAACTGTTTCACCATGGTGTGGGGAGGAAGGTTTAAGAAATGAAGCTTGTACCCTTCCCTTATAATGGAGAGGGTCCATTGCTCTTCTGTGATTTGCTCCCATCTGGGAGCAAAGTAAGCCAACCTTCCTGGAATGGTGAGGGGCTCTGGTACTTCCAGAGCTAGAAAGGCTAAGTTCTCTAGTTGCAAGTAAAAAAGGCACTGAGGAGGCTGAGGCTGCTGGGCCGTGGGAGGCCTGGCAGCCTTTGACTTGGCCTGTTTAGTTGGTTGCTGACGCTTTGCAGCAAAACGACCTGCAGAAGATGCCTGCTGACCATAAGCAGGATAGTATCTTCCCTTTTTTGGGAAAGAAAGCCTTTTTGAATAACCTTTTCCTAGCAGGAGCAGAAGTAGACTTTGAAAGTCTATCTAAGGCAGAATTTTCAGCATCCATCTGAGTGGCCTTTGCTTGCCAATCCTTGCCAAAAAGGTTTTTACCTGTACAAGGAAGATTTCCTAATCCATTCTGGACCCAGGGTTCCAAATCAGAAGCTTGTAACCAAGCAAGTCTGCGTGCACCTATGGCAATAGCCGAGGCTCTGCTGGCACACTCAAAAGAGTCAAAGGCTGCACGGCTGGAAAATTTGGCAACATCCTGGGCATGTTTAAACCAGGTGAGAAACTCCTCCCTTTTATCTTCTGAGATAAAAGGAGATAAAGTTAGCAGATGATCTGTAACTTCCTTTAGAAACATCCCCATATAGAGACTATAGGAGTTGATTCTGGCAGTAAGCATAGTCCTGGAAAATTCTCCTGCCAAAAGCATCCAAGGTTCTGCATTCTCATCCTGGAGGATTAGATGAGTGTCTTTTTGCACTCTATCTTTTTCATAGCAGACTCCACCACAATAGAGTGGTGAGGAAGCTGAGTCTTATGAAAGCCAAGACAAGGAGGAACACAGTACATGGTGTCCAACCTGCGAGAATGAGGGGAAGTAGTAAGAGGTGTTTCCCATATGCCCAACATGTGATCATAAAGGATCTCATGAATTGGTAAAGTAGTTGCCTCTTTAGGAGCCTTAGGATATTGTAAAATATCTAATTTCTTGGCTCTAGGCTCTGGTTCAGGGGCCACTGAGATAGAGAGGCCCCTGGCCACTTCCCTAATGAAGTCTTGAAAAGACAAGTCTTCTGGAAGAGACATTCTTCTTTATGGAGAAGAGGGCTCCTGAGGAAGGAGTACCGATGCTTCGACAGAAGCCTCTGATTCATCAGAGTCTTCGGAGGAATCGAAGTATCGCCTGTCTGGATGCTCTTGCAGAGTCCGATACACGTACCGAGTGGTATCGACATCGGAAGTGATCGGTACCGATTCGGTACCGATGGGCATCACAGGACAGGGTACTGCTGCAGTCGACACCGAAGCCGATGCAATCGGTACTGGCACCGGAACCGATATCGGTGCTGGAACCGGTACCGACAACGGAGTTTGTTGCGGTACCGGAGGCGTCGCAGCTTGTATGAATGCCATGATGGCACGCTGCATGGTGAGAATATTCTGATCCATTGACGCAACCAATGTCTGGATGTCGGTACCAGTGGAAACCACCGGTACCCCAGAACATGGCAAAAGGTGATCGGTCGAGGCCACGCCATCGATGTCAACCTGTGACCCCATAGATGAAGCTTTGGAAGCCGGAGCTTCCTGCCGGGGTAATTTTGCCGGTGCAGGATCCTTGAGAGCAAGCCCGGAGGCATCGCGATACTTAGAGGGAGATCTACCCTTCGAGGACCGGCTGGAGTTAGGTTTGGTTACCTGAGATCCATGGGAGGAAGAAGCAGCCCTGGAAGATGTCGATGCCACCGAAGCTGCATCAGAGGGAAACAGGGTACTGAGTTCTGCCGCTCGATTCTGTCGACCTCTTTTAGACATCATGGAACAGGACTCACAATCGGTGATGGAGTGGTCAGGACCCAAACATTTTAGACACCAGTCATGGGTGTCGGTGATAGAAAGAGTACCGCTGCCTTCGTGCACTTTTTAAACCCGGAAGCGGGCTTTTCCATGAGGAAAATTCTTCTAGGCCTAAGGCCCAAAAGGAAAAATTGCACAGAAGTGGGAAACGGTAGTTTTTTTTTTTTAAAGAAGAAAGAAGTAAAGACCGGCGGTACCGGTCCGACGTCGAAGAAGGCAGACGCGCGACCAAAGAAATAAAGAAAAATAAAGAACTTCTTCAGCGGTGACAGGAACACGACCTGCTGGCTCCGCGGAAAAGAAGAACTGGAGAGAGGCGGTTAGGAAAGGCGGGAAGGCAGCGCGCAGGCGCTGTGGGATGCTCCCAAAAGCTTTCCTTCTGGACGCTGGGGAGCGTTCCCGCGCAGGCTCCGTCAGTACCGACGATACCCATATGTGAAGACTCATTCCTGCTTGTTCCTGGAGATTGAGAGGAAATAGGCTGTCCATTTAGAGGCTTAAAGGAAGCTGCAATAGCACTCAAATGGACTCTTACTGAGTTAGTCTTAAGACCTGCATTGGACAAATGAAGGAGATACTCCAGCAATGATTCCAGAGGTATCGCAAGGGGGTTAAGACCCTTCTGCGAACACAATAGGGTAAACCTTTTCCACTTGAAAGCATAAGAGCGTCTCGTGGAAGGTTTCTTGGAAGCAAAAAGAATATCTTTTACTTGCTGAGGGAGATTAAGATCATGGAGATCTAGGCCTTCAGCAACCAAGCCCTGAGACGCAGAGACTGGGGATTGGGATGCCATAACATTCCGTCCTCCTGAGATAGGAGATCTGGAGCAGAACCTAACTCCAGGGAGGGAGCTTGAGAGAGATGTAGAAGCAGAGGGTACCACACTTGCCTTGGCCAATGTGGAGCTATGAGAATCATACGGCCTCTGTCTCTCTGAAGCTTGAACAGGGTTTTGGGAATTAGGGGAATGGGTGGAAAGGCATACAGGAAATCTTGACCCCAGTAAAGGAGGAAAGCATCCCTGGCCTGAGCCTTCTGAGGCGAAATTCTAGAACAGAACCGGGGAAGTTTGGCATTCCACGGACTTGCAAAGAGGTCTATGTCCGGGATTCCCCAAATTTGAAAAATCTTGGCCACCTGGTCTGCATGCAGAGACCACTCATGTGGAAGCAGAACTCGACTGAGTCTGTCTGCCCAAGAGATTTGTATGCCTGGCAGATACACTGCCAGGAGATGAATCTGATGCTCTCTGGCGAGAGCCCACAGTCGCAAAGCTTCGTTGCAAAGCGACACAGAGCCTGTTCCACCCTGCTTGTTCACGTAGAACAAGGCTACTTGATTGTCCGTATGAATGAGGACTGTATTGTAGCTGAGCTGGTTGTGGAACACTCGAAGAGCAAGGAAGATTGCTCTGAGCTCCAAGAGATTGATATGTAGATGAGTCTCCTGTGGAGACCAGGTGCCTTGGGTGGTGAGGTCTTGCAGATGAGCTCCCCAACCCATTGGAAAAGCATCTGTTGTGAAAGTTGCTTGGGGAAGGGTTGTTGAAAAGGGGACCCCCAGCAACAGGTATTGAGTGGACTTCCACCATTGGAGGGACAAAATAAGGCAACTTGTGTTTGCTATTTTGTCTGAAAGGCATCCTGATGCCTGGGTCCATTGAGTGGATAAAGTCCACTGGGCTGCCCTCATATGAAGGTGAGCATAGGGAACCACATGCACAGTAGATGCCATGTGGCCTAGTAGTTGTAACATTTCTCGAGCGGTGAGATGAGGCTTTAGCACTGCTTGAGAAGCTAACTGCACAATGCGAAGACAGCGGGCCTGTGGGAGATAGGCCCTTGCCTTTCTGGTATCCAGCAAAGCTCCTATGAACTCTAAAGACTGAGGGGGAGTTAAACTGGATTTTGGGATGTTTATTACCAGACCCAAATACTTAAGGATACACATTGTGCAGGATAGAGAAGTCCTGGCCTCTGACTCTGTTGGGGCTCGAATGAGCCAGTCATCTAAGTAGGGGAAAACGAATATCCCTAGAGTGCGGAGAAATGCTGCTACCACAGCCATGCATTTCGTGAACACCCTTGGAGCTGAGGCCAGGCCAAAAGGAAGCATCCTGTATTGGTAGTGCTTTCATTGAAAAAGGAACCGAAGGAACCTTCTGTGAGTTGGATGGATGAGAACATGGGCATACACATCCTTGAGATCTAGACAACAAAGCCAATCCTGACTGTGAAGGTATGGCAGCAGAGTTCCGAGAGAAATCATCCTGAATTTCTCTTTGACAAGGAATTTGTTCAGTTCTCTGAGGTCCAAGATAGGTCTGTATCCCCTGTGTCTTCGGGATAAGGAAATAGGGGGAGTAAAACCCTGTACCCTGCTGATGGATGGGTACTTCTTCTATTGCCCCTTGGGCAAGAAGCATAGTGACCTCCTGACCTAACAGGTTGATGAGAGAGGTTCGAGAATTGAACTGCCTTATTATTGTGGGAGGGGGCATGCTCGTAAAATGAAGCTTGTACCCCTCCTTTATGATGGAGTGTGTCCAATACTCTGCTGTTATTTGCCCCCATCTGGGGGCAAAGTGACATAACCTTCCTGGAATGGTGGAAGGCTCTGGTCCCACGAGAGCAAGGAAGGCTAAGTTCTCTAGCTGAAAGTCAAAGGCCTTGTGGAGGCTGCTGGGACGGCTGAGGCTTAGCAGTCTTTGCTTTCTTCTGTTTGGGTGGTTGCTGACCTTTCCTGACAAGCTGACCTGCAGAACGTCCCTGCTGAGCATAAGCAGGATAATATCTTTTCTTCTTAGAAAAGAATGGTTTCTTGAAAGATTTCTTTCTAGCAGGATCAGCTGTGGACTTGGATAATCTGTCCAAGGTGGAGTTGTCAGCATCCTATTCATTGGCTTTTTCCTGCCAATCTCTACCAAACAGGTTCTCACCAGTACAAGGGATATTTCCCAATTTGTCTTGTACCCAGAGCTCCAGATCAGATGCCTGGAGCCAAGCAATTCTATGTGCACCTATGGCAATGGCAGAGGTTCTGCTTATGCACTCAAAACAGTCAAAAGCTGCACGGTTGACAAATTTAGAAACATCTTAGGCATGTTTGACCAATGTGAGAAAATCCTGTCTTCTATCCTCAGGAAAATTAGGACTCAAAGCCTCTAAATCACCTGTGACCTCCTTCAGGAACATTTCCATGTATAAACTATAGGAACTGATCCTGGCAGAAAGCATGGAAGCTTGGAAGACACGATGTCCAAAAGCATCCAAAGTTCTGCACTCACGTCCTGGAGGATTAGAGGCATGCCTTTTTGCACTCTTGATCCTTCTCATAGCTGATTCCACTACAATAGAGTGGTGAGGAAGCTGAGTTTTTTGGAAACCAGGACAAGGAGGGACTCGATACAGAGTATCCAGTCTACGAGAATGAGGAGAGGTGGTAAGAGGTGTCTCCCACATTCTTAACATGAGATCATGCAAAATCTCATGAATGGGCAAGGAAGCTGCCTCCTTAGGAGTTTGGGGATATTGTAAAATTTCCAACTCCTTTGCTCTGGGCTGTTTCAGGGGCAACAGTAATGGACAGACCCCGAGCCACCTCCCTGATAAAATCCTGAAAGGCAATATCCTCTGAAGGAGACATCCTACGCTTAGGGGAGGAGGGCTTCTCTGGGAGAAGCATTCCTGCATCGACATAACTGTCAGAATCCTCAGATTCTTCTGAGGACTCGAAGTACCATCTGTCCGGATGCTCTTGAAAAGCCCGATACCCATACCGACCGAAGTCGGCACCGGGAGTAGTCGGTACCGGAGTATCGGTACCGGAAGGCATCAGATGACTGGGTGCCGGCAATGTGGACACCGATGTCGATGCTATTGGTACCGGTACTGATACCGGTACCGGTTGGATTGTCTGTTGCGGTTCCGAGGGCGTCAATGCCGCAAGGAGAGCCGCCAGACTGCACTCAATAGCCAGGACTCTCTGGTCTATCGACACTGCCGATGCCTGGATGTCGGTACCGGAGAAGATCGCCGGTACACCAGAGCATGGCACCAGTAGTTCTGCCGAGGTCGAGGCCTCGAGAACATCCTGGAGCCCCGATAATGCTTTGTAAGCCGAAGCCTCCCACCGGGGCAATTATGCCAGTGCAGAATCCTCAAGGGCAACGCCAGAGGCATCTCCTTCTGAGATCTACTCTTTGAGGACCGGCTAGACTTATGTTAAATTACCTGAGATCCACGGGAGGAAGACGAAGCCCTGGAAGACGTCAATGCCACTGAAGCTGCATCAGAGGGAAACAGGGTACTGAGCTTGGCAGCTCGATTCTGTCGACCTCTCTTAGATATCATGGCACAGGCCATACATTCCGAGATGGAATGGTCAGGACCTAAACATTTCAGACACCACTCATGGGTGTCGATGATGGAGATGGTACTGCCACACTTTGTGCACTTTTTAAAACCCGAAGAGGGTTTCTCCATTATGGAAAAAATCCTGGGCCTAAGGCCCAAAATGGCACGTGCACCTGAAAAGAAAAGGAAAAAGTACTAAGAAATTTTTTATTTTTTTTTTTAAGAAAAGAATGAAGAAAGAAAAAACTGGGAGTACCGGTAAAGCGTCGAGGAAGGCAGACGCGACCACAAAAAAGAAGAAAATTTTCTGCAGTGACAGGAACATGACCTGCTGGCTCCGCGGAAAACGAAGAAATGGAGAGAGGCAGTTGGGAAAGGCGGGAAGGCAGCACGCAGGCGCTGAGGGATACTCCCAAAGGCTTTCTAATTGGATGCTGGGGAGCATTCCCGTGCAGGCTCAGCACAGTTACTTACCTGTAACAGGTGATCTCTGGGAACAGCAGGAATAAGTCTTCACATATGGGTACGTCGGTACCGACGGAGCCTGCGCAAGAACGCTCCCCAGCGTCCCAAAAAGGAAAGCTTTTGGGAGCATCCCACAGCGCCTGCGCACTGCCTTCCCGCCTTTCCTAACCGCCTCTCTCCAGTTCGAGTTTTAAAGCTGAGACAAAGAGAGAGACAGGAAAGGAAAGATAGATAGAAAGATACAACTCCTAGGGGAGGTGGGTGGGTTGTGAAGACTGTGATAAGGAAGCTTATCATAGCTCAGGAAGGAGCTATAGAAAAGGTGAAGTGTCTCTGAACAAGCAACCTGTCAGTGCTGGTAGAAATGAGAAAACAGAATTTTGCCAAAAAAGACTACCAGTCCCAGAATGCACCAGGTTTCCAACAGCCATGAGAGGAGCTGAAGTGAGAAAACGTGTGTTCAATCAAAAGGGCTATGAGGTAATCCCCAAGCACTCATTGCAAAGGGCAGGGCTTGATTCAGCACAGCTGCGCTGTGCTAGGATGGAACACTCATCTCAAAGGGGCAAGGCCTGATTCAGCACAGCTGCGCTGTGTTAGGGAGGATCACTCATCTAAGCAGAATAAGAGTAGAGTTTATTCTACAGATGACCATCTTCATGATCACCTTGGATATCCAGAGAATTGTCCTCAGTATCCTGAGAATCAGCTTGAGTTTGATCATCAGTTTCATCTGAAGGATCATCAGAAGCAGAAGCCAAACCGGACGGACAGAGAGGGAAAGAGACCCTTTGGAAGAAGGAAGAGAAAAGCCTTTGAGAGGTCTAGAAGAGTCCAAAGCAGTACGTATACTGGGAGGTATTCCAAGGGCCAGCATACACCACTGGACTGGGGAAAGCCAGAGGAATGGTGCTGCAGAGCTAGGAATCACCAGAGGCTACCTGTGAGGGAGACGGCTGCACGTGGAAGGGACCCTAAGACCTGTGCCAGAAGGTATGTGAAGAGAGATCCAGTGTCCAGGGATCTGGATTGGAAGGCTGGACATAAGAACTGGACTACATACTGGCCAGGCTATATAGAGAGGAACTCTAGCAGCAATGGAAGCTCAGGTATGAACACTGATCTATGCCCTAGCTATAACCTTGAAAGACAGCAGGGAAACAAGTATTCTCCTGAAAATGCTCCATTGAGAGATTCATCTGTGCCAATCAATGATATTGAACCCATGCTTGTTGAACAAGGGGGAATAATAGCAGATGAGGATCCTGTTTATATGGACTGCTCTCTATCTAAACTCCGTTGGTAACTTTCTGTTATAAAGTACAGCAACCATCACAAAGAAATACAAATTTGTTCTTTAATCTACTCAGAAAAGCTCCTGAAGCAGGATTTGACCCACACAGTGGAAGGCAAGCCAGCTAAGGGGTTTCAGCTGGTAACTGCTAGCAATTAAGCCTTACCTAATTGCTTGTGAGCTAGGAGAGAATCACTTCTGTATCTATGTGGGAAGTAATCAGAAGTTAACCTGAAAAGAACAGTTTGTTTCTTGCTTTGTGGCTTTTCATTTGTTGTTTTCCTGATTTTAACTTTGTTTTTCCAAGTTAACACTGAAAGCAAGTAACCTAATTTATGTGCTACCAAGCATATCTGTGTTGGGAGAAATAACCCCATAAATAAATATCTTATTGGCTTTACCCAAGAGCACAACTAAATTATTGTTAGCAGCTGTGTTTGGTGTGAATGAACTACATTGCCCACAATACCTTGCAAATCATATAGAAATATGCACTTGCCAAGAGTGTGAAGATTCTCACCCAGGCAGCCGTCTGACAAGACTTATTCCTGCTGTTCCCAGAGATCACCTGTTACAAGTAAGTAACTGTGCTATCTCCAGGAACAAGCAGGAATGAGTCTTCACATATGGGGACTCCCCAGCTAGAGATGCCTGGGAGATCCCCAATGTTGTGAGACCCTGAGAAGGGCTCAACCTCCTCCCATGGATCTCAGGCATCCAACAAGGGATGGAGGGCAGGAGATGATTAAGCATGGAACAGGTGTTTGAGAACAGCCTGACCAAACAAGACATCCCGGAGGGAGTCCTTGTCCAAGCACTAATGGGCTGTGAAAGTATGAACCGAGGCCCAGGTGGCCGCTCGACAGACCTGGTCGATGGACATAGAATTTAGATGAGCCATAGAGGTTGCCATGGCCCTCACATTGTGAGCTGTGACATGGCCCTCCAGAGAAAGATGCTTGCTCTGATAGGCGAAAGAAATACACTGAGCAATCCAATTGGACAGTGTTCTTTTAGAGACTGGAAGTCCCAAATGAGAGGGATCAAAAGCAACAAAGAGCTGAGAAGACTTTCTATGTTGCTGTGTCCTTTGTAAATAAAAGGCAAGAGCCCTCTTACAATCCAGGGTATGAAGATTCCTCTCTGCACTTGATGCATGAGGACCTGGAAAGAAGACAGGTAAGTACACCTCTTGGTTAAGATGAAAAGGTGAGACCACTTTAGGCATAAAGTGTGGATTGGTCCTAAGGACTACCTTATCATGATGGAACCTTGTATAAGGTGGATTAGCCACTAAGGCCTGCAGCTCACTGATGCAGCGAGCTGAGGTGACTGCAATAAGAAAGATAACTTTCCAGGAAAGAAATTTCAAGGAGGTAGTGGCTAAGGGTTCAAAGGGAGGCTTCATGAGCTGACCAAGAACCAGATTCAAGTCCCATGCCACTGGAGGCGGTCTAATGGGAGGTTTAGTTAAAAGAAGGCCTCTCATGAATCTTGCAACAAGAGGATGAGAAGAAATAGGTTGTCCATTGAGAGGCTTGAGAGATGCTGCAATAGCACTCAAATTGACCCGTACTGAATTCGTTTTGAGGCCTGCATGGGAAAGATGCAGGAGATACTCTAGTAAAGAATTCAAAGGTATTGCTAGAGGGTTAAAACCCCTCTCAGCACACCAAATGGTAAACCTTTTCCATTTAAAAGCATAGGAACGCCTAGTAGAAGGCTTTCTGGAAGCATGAAGGATATCCCTCACTTGCTGAGACAGATGCCAATCTTGAAGGCCTAAGCCTTCAGCAACCAAGCCCTGAGATGGAGAGATTGGGGGTTTGGGTGCCACAACGTTCCCCCCTCCTGAGACAGGAGATCTGGAGCAGATCCCAAGTCCAGGGCGGGAGCTTGAGAGAGATGCAGAAGTAGAGGGAACCACACTTGGCGTGGCCATCGTGGAGCTATGAGGATCATAAGAATATAAGAACATAAGATATGCCATACTGGATCAGACCAAGGTCCATCAAGCCCAGTATTCTGTTTCCAACAGTGGCCAAATCTAGGTCATATGTACCTAGCAGTTTCCCCAAGAGACACAAGTTCCACAATGCTTGTACTGGGTCAAGCATTGATATCTTCGGTCACTTCTTAATAATGGTTTATGGACCTTTCCTCCAGGAACTTGTCCAAACCTTTTTTAAACACAGCTACACTAACAGCCTTTACTACATCCTCCGGTAACAAATTCCAGAGTTTGATTACACGTTGAGTGAAAAAATATTTTCTTTTATTAGTCTTAAATAGTTTACCCTGTAGCTTCATTGCATGTCCCCTAGTCTTTCTATATTCTGATAAGGTAAACAATCGATCTACGTTTACCCGTTCCACTCCGTTCATTAATTTATAGACTTCTATCATATCTCCCCTCAGCCGTCTCTTTTCCATAGGAGTATCCTTCCATCCCCTTTACCATTTTGGTGGCTCTTCTCTGTACCTTTTCTAAAATCGCTATATCCTTTTTAAGATACGGTGACCAGAATTGCACACAATATACAAGGTGCGGTCTCACCATGGAACGATATAGAGGCATTATAATATCTTTTGTTTTATTTTCCATTCCTTTCCTTATCATACCTAGCATTCTATTTGCTCTCTTGGCCGCCGCTCCACACTGGGCCGAGGGTTTTAACATGGTATCCACAATGACGCCTAAATCTTTTTCCTGGGTGGTGGTTCTTAATGTGGAACCTTGCATCGTGTAACCATAGTTTGGGTTGTTCTTCCCTAGGTGCATAACCTTGCACTTGTCCACATTAAATTTCATCTGCCATTTTGATGCCCAGTCTTCCAATTTATCAAGATCCTCTTGCAATTTTTCACAATCCTCTTGGGTTTTAACAACTTTAAATAGTTTTGTGTCATCTGCAAATTTGATAAACTCACTCGTTATTCCACTTTCCAGGTCATTTATGAATATGTCAAAAAGCAGCGGACCCAGCACAGATCCCTGGGGTACACCACTATTCACCTTTCTCCATTGGGAAAACTGGCCATTTAGCCCTACCCTCTGCTTTCTATCTTTTAACCAGTTCCTGATCCACAATAGTACACTGCCTCCTATCCCATGACTCTTTAGTTTTGCCAAAAGTCTCTGATGAGGAACCTTGTCAAAGGCTTTCTGAAAGTCCAGATACACAATATCAACTGACTCACCTTTGTCCACCTGTTTATTCACTCCTTCAAAAAAACATAACAGATTAGTAAGACAAGATCTTCCTTGTCTAAAGCCATGTTGGCTGTCTCCCATTAGGTTGTGACTATGTACATGCTGAGTAATTTTATTCTTTATGATGGTTTCTACCATTTTTCCCGGTACTGACGTCAGGCCCACCGGTCTGTAGTTTCCCGGATCACCCCTGGAACCCTTTTTAAAAATTGGTGTTACATTGGCGATCCTCCAATCTTCAGGTATTAGAGATGATTTTAATGATAGTTCTGCAATCTCATATTTCAATTCTTTCAACACCGTTCGATGTATACTATCCGGCCCAGGTGATTTGCTACTCTTCAGTTTATCTAATAGTTGTAAGACATCTTCCCGATGTATCGATATTTCCTTCAATTCTTCCGCACCTTTAAATACCACTTCAGTCATGGGTAACATCCCTACATCTTCCTCAGTAAAGACCGAAGCAAAGAATTCATTCAGTCTCTCCGCTATCGCCTTGTCGCCTCTTAGTGCTCCTTTAACCCCTTTATCATCTAATGGACCAACTGACTCTCTCACAGGTATTTTGCTACGAATGTACTTGAAAAGGTCTTTATTTCGCGTTTTTGCTTCCGCAGCAAGCTTCTTCTCAAATTCTCTCTTTGCCTGCCTTATCAATGCCTTGCATTTGACTTGCCAGTGCTTGTGCTGTTTCCAGGTTTCGTCGTTTGGTTCTTTGTTCCATTTCCTGAAAGATGCTTTTTTGGCAACAACAGCCTCTCTGACCTCACCTTTAAACCATGCTGGCAGTTTTTTGGACTTCCTTCCACTTTTCTTAAAGCGTGGAATACAGCTGGTCTGGGCTTCCAAGATAGTATTTTTCAACAACAACCAAGCTTGATGTACGTCTTTAACCTTCGCAACTGCTCCTTTTAGTTTTTTCTTAACTGTTTTCCTCATTTTATCATAGTCTCCCTTTCGAAAGTTAAAAGGTAGTACTGTGGATTTCCTTACTATCCCTCCTCCACTAATTAAATCAAAGGCGATCATGCTATGATCACTATTGCCAAGTGGCCCCAACACCCTTATCTCTTGCACTAGATCTGGTGTTCCACTAAGGACTATGTCCAATATGGCTTCCCCTCTGGTCAGTTCATGAACCAGCTGCTCCAAGAAGCAGTCATTTATTTCATCTAGGAACTTTATCTCCCTAGCATGTCCTGACGTGATACTGACCCAGTCGATACCGGGGTAATTGAAATCACCTATTATTATTACTGCGCTGTAACTTTTGTTAGATTCCTTGATTTCTTTGAGCATTTCATCATCCATTTGGTCATTCTGGCCAGGTGCTCGATAGTACACCCCCACTGCCATTGCTTTCCCCCTTTTATATGGAATTTCAATCCATATAGATTCTACAGCAGATTTTGTTTCCTGCAAAACTTTAATCCTTTCTGAGTCAATGCCCTCTCTAACATAGAGCGCAACCCCTCCACCAATTTGATCAGCTCTATCATTACGATATAGTTTGTACCCAGGTATCACAGTGTCCCACTGGTTGTCCTCCTTCCACCATGTCTCTGATATTCCAATCATATCTAACCTTTCATTTAGTGCTATATATTCTAACTCTCCCATCTTATTCTTTAGACTTCTAGCATTTGCATACAAGCATTTTAGAGAATGTATTTTATTCATGTTCATTTGGCTATTGTTAGACATGGGTAAATTGGGATCTTTAAGCTCTGTCTGCTCCATACTTGAGGGCATTTGGGCTACTTTACTTTTTTGTGGAACCTCTCTGCTTTTGGTAGTATCCTTCAAGGATACATTCTTCCGAACCATCCGCTCTTGGGCGACTGTCGGCTTTCCCCTAATATCTAGTTTAAAAGCTGCTCTATCTCCTTTTTAAAGGTTAATGCGAGCAGCCTGGTTCCATCCCGGTTAAGGTGAAGCCCATCCCTTCGGAAGAGCCCCTCCTTTCCCCAGAATGTTCCCCAGTTCCTAACAAATCCAAAACCCTCATCTCTGCACCATTGTCTCATCCACGCATTGAGACTCCGTAGCTCTGCCTGCCTTTTGGGTCCTGCGCGTGGAACAGGAAGCATTTCGGAGAATGCTACCCTGGAAGTTCTGGATTTCAACTTCCTACCTAAAAGCCTAAATTTAGCCTCCAGAACCTCCCTACCACATTTTCCTATGTCATTGGTACCGACATGTACCAAGACAGCAGACTCCTCCCCAGCACTATCTAAGACCGTATCTAGGTGGCGCGTGAGGTCCGCTACGTCCACCAGCCACCCAGCTATCTACATGCCTAATGATCGAATCACCAACTATAACGGCTGTCCTAACTCTTCCCTCTCTTCCCTGTATTCCACGCTTTAAGAAAAGTGGAAGGAAGTCCAAAAAACTGCCAGCATGGTTTAAAGGTGAGGTCAGAGAGGCTGTTGTTGCCAAAAAAGCATCTTTCAGGAAATGGAAAAAAGAACCAAACGACGAAACCTGGAAACAGCACAAGCACTGGCAAGTCAAATGCAAGGCATTGATAAAGCAGGCAAAGAGAGAATTTGAGATGAAGCTTGCTGCGGAAGCAAAAGCGCGAAATAAAGACCTTTTCAAGTACATTCGTAGCAAAAAGCCTGTGAGAGAGTCAGTTGGTCCATTAGATGATAAAGGGGTTAAAGGAGCACTAAGAGGCGACAAGGCGATAGCGGAGAGACTGAATGAATTCTTTGCTTCGGTCTTTACTGAGGAAGATGTAGGGATGTTACCCATGACGGAAGTGGTATTTAAAGGTGTGGAAGAATTGAAGGAAATATCGATACATCGGGAAGATGTCTTACAACTATTAGATAAACTGAAGAGTAGCAAATCACCTGGGCTGGATGGTATACATCCAAGGGTGTTGAAAGAACTGAAATATGAGATTGCAGACCTGCTATCAGTAATCTGTGAACTATCATTAAAATCATCTCTAATACCTGAAGATTGGAGGATCGCCAATGTAACACCAATTTTTAAAAAGGTTTCCAGGGGTGATCCGGGAAACTACAGACCGGTGAGCCTGACGTCAGTACCGGGAAAAATGGTAGAAACCATCATAAAGAATAAAATTACTCAGCATGTAGATAGTCACAACCTAATGGGAGACAGCCAACATGGCTTTAGACAAGGAAGATCTTGTCTTACTAATCTGTTATGTTTTTTTGAAGGAGTGAATAAACAGGTGGACAAAGGTGAGTCGGTTGATATTGTGTATCTGGACTTTCAGAAAGCCTTTGACAAGGTCCCTCATCAGAGACTTTTGGCAAAACTAAAGAGTCATGGGATAGGAGGCAGTGTACTATTGTGGATCAGGAACTGGTTAAAAGATAGAAAGCAGAGGGTAGGGCTAAATGGCCAATTTTCCCAATGGAGAAAGGTGAATAGTGGTGTACCCCAGGGATCTGTGCTGGGTCCGCTGCTTTTTGACATATTCATAAATGATCTGGAAAGTGGAATAACGAGTGAGGTTATCAAATTTGCAGATGACACAAAACTATTTAAAGTTGTTAAAACCCAAGAGGATTGTGAAAAATTGCAAGAGGATCTTGATAAATTGGAAGACTGGGCATCAAAATGGCAGATGAAATTTAATGTGGACAAGTGCAAGGTTATGCACCTAGGGAAGAACAACCCAAACTATGGTTACACGATGCAAGGTTCCACATTAGGAACCACCACCCAGGAAAAAGATTTAGGCGTCATTGTGGATACCATGTTAAAACCCTCGGCCCAGTGTGCAGCGGCGGCCAAGAGAGCAAATAGAATGCTAGGTATGATAAGGAAAGGAATGGAAAATAAAACAAAAGATATTATAATGCCTCTATATCGTTCCATGGTGAGACCGCACCTTGAATATTGTGTGCAATTCTGGTCGCCGTATCTTAAAAAGGATATAGCGATTTTAGAATAGGTTCAGAGAAGAGCCACCAAAATGGTTAAAGGGGATGGAAGGATACTCCTATGAAGAAAGGCTAAAAAGGTTAGGGCTCTTTAAACTGGAAAAGAGACGGCTGAGGGGAGATATGATAGAAGTCTATAAATTAATGAACGGAATGGAACGGGTAAACGTAGATCGATTGTTTACGTTATCAGAATATAGAAAGACTAGGGGACATGCAATGAAGCTACAGGGTAAACTATTTAAGACTAATAAAAGAAAATATTTTTTCACTCAACGTGTAATCAAACTCTGGAATTTGTTACCGGAGGATGTAGTAAAGGCTGTTAGTGTAGCTGGGCTTAAAAAAGGTTTGGACAAGTTCCTGGAGGAAAGGTCCATAAACCATTATTAAGAAGTGACCGAAGATATCAATGCTTGACCCAGTACAAGCATTGTGGAACTTGTGTCTCTTGGGGAAACTGCTAGGTACATATGACCTAGTTTGGCCACTGTTGGAAACAGAATACTGGGCTTGATGGACCTTGGTCTGACCCAGTATGGCATATCTTATGTTCTTATGTTATGGCCCTGGAGAAACTTCCTCGGTGCGAGAGGGTTTTACATCACCTGGAGGACAGGTCCTAGTTACAGGATCACTTCCTGCCACACCAGGGTGATGCTCTCCTGTCACGTGACCTCTCTCCTCCATGGCAACAGGGGTGCTGCCAGACTGGAGGTGGGACTTCAGGACTATATCCCTGTAGGTCTCGTCTATGTACCTCTCTGTCTGTCTTATGTTTTCCAAGTCTGCAACTTTAGCCTCTAGAGAACGGACTTGTTCCCTGAGAGAAAAGAGCTCCTTGCACCTAGTGCACACTTAAGACCTCTCACCAACTGGGAGAAAATCATACATGTGACACTCAATGCAAAAGACTGGAAAGCCCCCATCCCGCTGCTGGACTACTGTCTGCATCTTAGTTTTAAGTTTGTGTCTAGATCTTTAAGTTCTTACTTACTAGGGGTTGCTATGGGTATTTATACCAATAAAACTGTACCTAATACGTTTAATATACCTTGTTCACCTGAAGCTTAATTAATCTCAGGTCCTTAGTGTATGACTGATGTGGGTAATGAGCTTCACCTGAAAGCACCTCCTGTCTTTTAAGATGTGTAAGTACCTATAAAGGTACCTCGATCTCTCTGAAGCTTGAACAGGGTCTTGGGAATTAGGGGAATGGGTGGAAAGGCGTATAGGAAGTCTTGACCCCAATGAAGGAGGAAGGCATCCTTGGCCTGAACTCCCTGGCACAGAATTCTGGAACAGAATCGGGGAAGTTTGGCATTCCATGGACTTGCAAATAGGTCTATGTCCGGGGTTCCCCAAATTCGAAAGATTCTGACTATCTGGTCCATATGAAGGGACCACTCGTGTGGAAGCATAACTCGACTGAGTCTGTCTGCCCAAGAGTTTTGAACTCCTGGAAGGTATACTGCCAGAAGATGAATTTGATGCTCTCTGGCGAAGGCCCACAATCTCAGAGCTTCGTTGCAAAGCGACAGAGAGCCAGTCCCCTCCCTGCTTGTTCACATAGAACATGGCTACTTGGTTGTCCGTGTGAATGAGGACTGTCTTGTAGCTGAGCAGGGTATGGAAGACTCTGAGAGCCAGGAAGATTGCTCTGAGCTCTAAGATGTTGATATGTAGAGAGGTCTCCTGTGGGGACCAAATGCCCTGGGTGGAGAGGTCGTGAAGATGAGCCCCCAACCCTTTGGAGAGGCATCTGTTGTAAGGGTTGCTTCGGGTAACAACTGTTGGAAGGGGGACCCCTGCAACAGATTTTGAGTGGACTTCCACCACTGGAGAGACCAAAAGAGGCGCCTGGAGGTTGCTATTTTGTCTGACAGACCCCCTGATGCCTGGGTCCATTGGGTGGACAAAGTCCATTGAGCTGCCCTCATGTGAAGGCGAGCATAAGGCACCATATGCACAGTGGATGCCATGTGGCCTAGCAGTTGTAACATCTCTCGAGCAGTTAAATAGGTTTTTAACTGAATCTGGGAGACTAACTGCACTAAGCGTAGGCAACGGGCCTGGGGAAGATAGGCCCTTGCAGTTGTGGTGTCCAGCAAGGCCCCTATGAACTCTAGAGACTGAGTAGGGGTGAGTGGGGACTTTGAAATGTTTATCACCAGTCCCAGACACTGCAGAACACGCATTGTGCGGGTTAGGGAAGTCTGGGCCTCTGACTGGGATGGAGCTCGGATGAGCCAGTCGTCCAGATATGGGAATACGAATATTCCTAGAGTGCGTAGGAATGCAGCTACTACTGCCGTGCATTTTGTTAACACTCTTGGAGCAGAGGCCAGACCAAAAGGAAGTACCCTGTATTGGTAGTGCTTCCCTTGAAAAAGGAACCGAAGGAACCTTCTGTGTGCTGGATGGATGAGTATATGGGTATACGCATCCTTGAGATCTGGAGAACAAAGCCAATCCTGACTCTGAAGGTATGGAAGGAGAGTACCTAGAGAAATCATTTTGAATTTCTCCCTGCATAGAAACTTGTTCAATTCTCTGAGATCTAATATGGGTCTGTAACCCCCTGTTTTCTTTGGGATAAGAAAGTAGGGGGAGTAGAACCCTGAGCCCTGTTGAAGAAGGGGTACTTCTTCTATTGCCCCTTGGGCAAGAAGGGTAGTAATCGCTTGACCGAGAAGGTCGAGGAGAGATGTTTGAGAATTGAACTGTCTCAACATGGTGTGAGGAGGAAGGTTTGAGAAATGAAGCTTGTACCCCCTCCCTTATGATGGAGAGGGTCCATTGCTCTGCTGTGATTTGTTCCCATCTGGGAGCAAAGTAAGCTATCCTTCCTGGAATGGTGAGAGGCTCTGGTTCTGCTAGAGCCAGAAAGGCTATGTTCTCTAGATGCAAGTCAAAGGCCCTGAGGAGGCTGAGGCTTTTGGGCTACAGGAGTCCTTGCTGCCTTAGGCTTGGCCTGTTTAGGTTGTTGACGCTTTGCAGCAAAACGACCTGCAGAAGATGTCTGTTGACCATAAACAGGATATCTTCCCTTCTTGGGAAAATATGGCTTTTTGAACAACCTCTTCTTGACAGGATTAGAGGTAGACTTTGAAAGCCTATCCAAAGCAGAATTTTCTGCATCCATCTGTGTGGCCTTTGCCTGCCAATCCTTGCCAAAAAGTTTTTCACCTGTACAAGGAAGATTTCCCAATCCATCTTGGACCCAAGGTTCCAGATCAGAAGCTTGTAACCAAGCAATTCTGCGTGCACCTATGGCAATAGCCGAAGCTCTGCTGGCACCCTCAAAAGAGTCAAAGGCTGCACAGTTGGAAAATTTGGAAACATCTTGGGCATGCTTAAGCCAAGTGAGAAACTCTTCCCTCTTATCTTCTGGAAGAAAAGGGAGGAAAGTTTGCAGATGATCTGTAACTTCTTTTAGAAACATCCTCATATAGAGATTATAGGAGTTGATTCTAGCAACAAGCATGCTGGCTTGAAAGATTTTTCTGCCAAAAGCATCTAAGGTTCTACATTCTCTCCCTGGAGGGGTAGAAGAGTGCCTTTTTGCACTCTAACTTTTTCATGGCAGACTCCACCACAATAGAATGGTGAGGAAGCTGAGTCTTATGAAATCCAGGACAAGGCGGGACACGGTACATGGTGTCTAGCCTACGAGAGTGGGAAGAGATAGTAAGAGGGGTCTCCCATATGCCCAACATGTGATCATAAAGGATCTCATGAACTGGCAAAGTGGCTGCCTCTTTAGGAGCCTTAGGATATTGCAAAATATCCAACTTCTTGGCTCTAGGCTCTGACTCAGGGGCTACTGAGATAGAGAGCCCCTTTGCCACTTCTCTTATAAAGTCCTGAAAAGACAAGTCCTCTGGAGGAGACATTCTTCTTTTTGGAGAAGGCGGCTCTTGAGGAAGGAGTACCGATGCTTCGACAGAAACCTCCGATGCATCAGAGTCTTCGGAGGAATTGAAGTATCGCCTGTCTGAATGCTCCTGTAGAGCCCGATATGCGTACCGAGTGGTATCAACATCGGGAGTGATCGGTACCGGTTCGGTACCGATGGGCATCATCGGACAGGGTACCGTTGCAGTCGACACCGAAGCCGATGTCGATGCAATCAGTACCGGCAGCGGAACCGAGATTGGTGCCGGAGCCGGTACCGGCAACGGAGCCTGTTGCGGTACCAGCGGCGTCGCAGCTCGAATGAATGCCGTGATGGCCTGCTGCATGGTCAGAATATTCTGATCCATCGACGCCATCAATGTCTGGACATCGGTACCGGCAGATTCCACCGGTACCCCAGAACATTTTAACAGGTGATCGGTCGAGGCCGTGCCATCGATGTCAACCTGTGACCCCATAGGAGGAGCTTTGGAAGCCGGAGCTTCCAGCCGGGGTACTTTGCCGGTGCAAGATCCTCGAGGGCAAGCCCGGAGGCATCCCGATGCTTAGAGGTGGATCTACCCTTCGAGGACCGGCTGGATTTATGTTTGGTTACCTGAGATCCATAGGAGGAAGAAGCAGCCCTGGACGACGTCGATGCCACCGAAGCTGCATCAGAGGGAAACAGGGTATTGAGCTTAGCTGCTCGGTTCTGTAAACCTCTCTTAGACATCATGGAGCAGGACGCACAATCCGTGATGGAATGGTCAGGACCCAAACATTTAAGATACCAGTCATGGGTGTCGGTAACAGAAATGGTACCGCTGCACTTAGTGCATTTTTTAAACCTGGAGGTGGGCTTTTCCATGAGGAAATTTCCCTTAGGCCTAAGGCCCAGAGACAAAAAAAAATATACACTAAAGTGGAAGGGAAGAATTATATTTTTTTAAGAAAAGAAAGAAAAGACCGGCGGTACCGGTCCGGCGTCGAAGAAGGCAGACGCGCGACCAAAGAAATAAAATAAAATAAAGAACTTCTTCAGCGGTGACAGGAACACGACCTGCTGGCTCCGCGGAAAAGAAGAACTAGAGAGAGGCGGTTAGGAAAGGCGGGAAGGCAGCGCGCAGGTGCTGTGGGATGCTCCCAAAAGCTTTCCTTTTTGGGACGCTGGGGAGCGTTCCCGCGCAGGCTCCGTCAGTACCGACGTACCCATATGTGAAGACTCATTCCTGCTTGTTCCTGGAGATCATCAGTACCGATGATACCCATATGTGATGACTACATTCCTGCTTGTTCCTGGAGATAAAGTATTCAGAGTCCCACAGTACAGACATCGGAGTCAAACAATGTCCAGAGCATCAATTAAAGCCATTTCCATGGGTAAAATGCTCTTTTACTCAAGAGATAGGCTTTTGGAAAATTGCAGGAGGCATTCCCACGGACACATTTATAATGCAAAAAGGCAAGCAGATGATACTTCCATATCTATACACATTGATTCATGAGTAACCTTTGCACTGGTGTCAATTTTGCAACAATATATGTTTGATTACATTTCATTTAATGCATTTGTATCCACCTATGATAAAGTTTGGATACCATGGAACTCAAAAGTATGTATAATATGCATGATTTCTTCTAATCAAATATATTTTTATAGACTTACTGCCTGAAATAGAGAGAAATAACTGATATTTCATCTTTCAGAAAAGAAGAACACAGAAGCAAAGAAAGTTTAGCAAATAGTTAACTACAACAAGGGCTTGAACTGCAGTTGTCCCTGTTAGTGCCACTGAATATCGACGGTTACCGCTGCTACACACCACAATGCTAACTGGTTATTTATTTATTTAGCAGTATTTCTATACCGCCTTCTCCTTCAATCAAGGCGGTCTCACAGCAAACAATCATAAAGGTGTTCATGTGTTATCATGCAGTGATGCGTGTTGTGTGTTTGAGGTGGTGTGCATTTGATTTAATTTGATCTTTCTACAATGTGCGCTATTATACATTTTGAGCTATTATACATTCTTATATACCAGGGTCGGGTGAGGGTGGTTCCGTTGTTCTAGCTTGATTAGTACGTCATGTGACGTGTCCATAGTGTTCAATGAATAGAGTTGTCTTCAGCATCGGGGTGTTCTGGGGGCAGCATCGGGGTGTTCTGGGGGCAGCCGCTAACCAGCATCGGGGTGTTCTGGGGGCAGCCGCTAACCAGTTATCCCTCAACAGTGAAAGGCTGTCCTAACTTTCACTGCTGAAGCTAAACCAGGCAGAGGCCGAATATCACTGCTGACCGCTTAGCTTCCTGCTTCGGCAGCCGGAGGTCGGACATGGCCCTAGCACTGAATATCCAGGTTTAGTGTTCAGCTGTAATTGCGCTAGCCACCACCACTGAATACTGGACCCTAAGGAACCAAGCCTGAAGCATGTAGTTCAAAAGAAAGCTGCAGGAGCCAGATGGCAATTTCCTAGCACTATTTTCAGGAGGATTTTGCAACTGCAGTTCAAACCCTTGTTGTAGTTCATTATTTGCTAAAGTTTCTGTATTTTTCTATTTTTAAAGATCAAATCAGCAGTTATTTCTTTCTATTTCAGGCAGCGTGTGCCTTCAACTCAATGCTGACTCCAGACAACCCAGCAGCTCCTGGGTTTTCTTGGCAGTGTAACCGGAAGTAGATTGCCAGGCCTTTCTTCCGAGGCAGTGGAGGGTTAAGTGACTTGCCCAAGGCCACAAGGAGTGCCAGTAGGAATCGAACCCTGGACTCTTGGTTACCAAATCAGAGGGCCCTTTGGCGTGGCCCTTAGGCGGGGCGCACAGAGGAAAGGAAGCACAGCCCCACCAAAAAACACCAAGAAAGACGCACAGCAAGCATAGCAGCAAACAAGCTTGGACAACTAGAACAAGAACAACAATAGCAGCAGAACGAACAACAAACACCCAAAATCCTGTCAAGGCAAAAAAAGGACTCTCAACATACCAAGGATTCAGCGCAGAAACAACAGAGCCTCAAGAACATCAAGGTACGCCTACAAACCATGCCACCCTTCCTAACCCCAATCTACCTCCTAACACCACTCCTGACCATCTACCCCCTCCCCCACAGACACACCCGCCAACCAACCCCGACCAAACAACACAAACATCCAAACCACACACATCTGTAACCCCCCCCATCACATGGAGCAACACTCACACACCACACACACCAATCCACATTACCAACCCCCTGAACTGCAGCCCCCTCTCCATTTCACTAATAAACGCTCGCTCAGTCAGAAACAAATACCACATGCTCCAAGACCTGATCACAACCCAAAAAATTGACATCCTGTGCATAACAGAAACTTGGCTAACAGACACCGATACGATGCTCATGAACCAACTAACACCAAAAGGATACAGCCTGCAACACTGCTCCCGAACACACACCAAAGGAGGAGGAGTAGCCATCCTATCAAAAACCAACCTCCACCTCAGGAACCAGGCATCAGAAACGACCAACGAAGCAGACATACTCACCCTCACCAATAAACACCTCTCAATATGCCTAATCTACAGAGCACCCACCCCAAGCACCGACCTAACAAAGATACTACAACACATATCTGAGAGCGCCATATCCACAAAAGAACAAATAATCCTAGGAGACTTCAACCTCCCATCGCTCCAAGACAAGCAAACAGAAACCTTCATCAACGCCATGGAAGCAATGAACCTAACACAGATCATACACGAACCAACACACGAAAAAGGAAATACATTGGACCTCATATTCCTAAATACCCTAAATGCCACCTCATACAAGAAACCAGCAATCACACACATACCATGGTCGGATCACTTCCTCATCAACATATCCCACACCTACCAACATACAGACAACAAACAGCATACAAGAAGATTTAGGACATTCATCAAGGAAGATTTCCTGGCACAAACTCTACCTAAACTGCAAACAAGCTCCAACAATATTGATGACCTAATCTCCAACTGGAACACCACAATCTCCTCCGCATCCAGTGCAACAAGCAGCAAAACTATCACCAGACACACCACCAAAAAAGCTCGATGGTTCACCCCCCACCTCCGGAAGCTAAAATATGAACTCAGAAGAGCGGAAAGAAAATGGAGAAAAACCAGAAAGGAAGATGACAAAACAAACTACATGTACGAACTAGACATGTACCATGCAGAAACAGACAAAGCAAAAAAGACTTACCATTCGAAAATCATAAACACATCAATAAACAAACCAACAGAACTCTTTGACATTGTCAAAACACTGACAAAAGCGCCCAACCACTCCGACCAACTACCAAACATCCCACCAGATTTACTAGCACAGCAATACAAACAGCTACAAAAACCACAATTGAACGCAGACACAACAACAACAAACCACACCACCACCATAAACAAAGAATGGAGTGAATTCAAAGTAATCACGAAAGAGGAAATATCATCCACCATCTCCCATCTGAACACCACCACCTCTCCGCTGGACCCCTGCCCTACAGAATGGATAAAGAAAACCAAGGAAGACCTGAGTACACCATTAGCCTGCATTGTTAATGAATCCCTCAGCCAAGGACGCATGCCAGACCTCCTCAAAACCTCAATCATACGGCCAAACCTAAAAAAACACAACCTGGATCCCATGGAACCCGCATCCTACAGACCTATAGCAAGCCTCCCATTCGCCGCCAAAATCATAGAGAAGGTAGTTCAACAACAGCTCCAAGAACATCTAGATACCAACAACATACTGGACCCGCAACAACACGGCTTCCGCCCACTCCACGGAGTCAAGACCCTCATAACATCACTAATGAACACCCTTGTCATAGGGACCCAAGACAAACACTCTGGATACGCCATGATCTTCCTAGACATATCAGCAGCCTTCGACACCATCTCCCACAACATCCTCCTACACAGACTACAAGCAATTGGCAACAGGGATACCATACTCCAATGGTTCCACTTCTACCTAACCAATAGACAACAACTGATCCGCACAAACATATCAACATCACCCCCCTTCCAACAACATCAAGGAGTACCACAAGGATCCACACTGTCAGCCATGCTCTTCAACATCTACCTGCAACCACTCTGCTCTATCATGCATGCCCACAACATCAACTATCACATCTATGCGGATGACATAATGCTCTATAATGCCCCAATCACAACCTCTAACCCAACAAATAAACAGCTATCCCAATGCTTCACAGAAGTATCCAGCTGGCTACAAAAAAACAACCTATCCATAAACATAAAGAAAACAGAAGCCCTCATAGTAACAAAGGACCCAGACTTTACACCACCTACACACCTCAACATTGGAGCCACACAAATACAACCGCACATAAAATACCTGGGAATCATCATAGACCAAGCGCTCACACTCAAGCAACAAATCAAAAAAACCACCGGAACAATATTCCACAAGGCTAAAACAGTACAACGCCTCAGACCTCTCCTTGAACCACAAGACTTCAGAACAGTGATGCAAGCCATGACACTCCCACACCTGGACTACTGCAATATAATCTACCATGGACTACCAGCCACTCACACCAACCCACTTCGAACTGCCTTGAATACAACAGCAAGGATTATTCAGAAAGCAAAAAAACAAGACCGCATCACCCCAATCCTGAGGGAACTACACATACTCCCCCTCGAAGCACGAATCAAATACAAATCCGCCCTACTTACACACAAAGCTCTCTACCAAACGCAGACTTCCCAGCTCCACACATTACTACACCGTCCAGCCCACAACAGAACAACCGGACAGACCACCAACAACTCCCTCACCATATCCCATAAACGAACCAAATGCAATCAACGGACCTGCAAAACAGCCTTCAAACTATACGCACCATCTCTCTGGAACTCTCTACCAAGCCACATCAGAAATAAGAGAGACCCTCTATCATTCAGGAAAACAACTAAAAACCGCCATATTCCAGGAACACCTCGGAAGTGAAGCAACCACCAGCCACTGACTACCTCCCCCCCCCCCTCCCAGCTCCCCCCCGGAACATATGTTCTAAAGAGCCTGTTATACAATGTCTATATCCCAATTATTTGTTGAAATCATTAATGTTGGCCCCTGATGATAGCCCCTACCCCTGAGTTTGATCACTCGTTAGTTCCCCCACCCCCTCCAATGTTACACCGCTTTGACCCGGTGAAAAGCGGGATATAAATACAGCTAAATAAAAATAAATAAATAAATCAGTGCTCTAACCACTAGACTACTCCTCTCCTCATCTCAGGCAGTAAGTCTATAAAAATATATTTGATTACAAGAAATCATGTATACCATACATACTTCGAGTTCCATGGTGTCCAAACAGATTAGTATTTCCACACTTGTTCAGTCTTTGTATCACCTACCCTTCTCTTCAGAGTGACTCGGATCTTTGACTGGTTAGTGATGAGACGCACCGGGGCACTGATAACTTCATGGTCACTGCTTTGGATGCAATCCGCTTCAATTCGGATCATCTGCCAACCAATTTCCTTAAAAGTTAACACCTGGAATAATAAAAGGAAAATCACTTGGTTTCCATAAGTTTATGTTTTTAATGAGCAAGACAGCACAGTTACTTACCTGTAACAGGTGATCTCTGGGAACAGCAGGAATTAGTCCTCACATATGGGTACGTCGGTACCGACGGAGCCCGCGCGAGAAAGCTCCCCAGCTTCCCAGAAGGAAAGCTTTTGGGGCCTCCCACTGCGCATGCGCGCTGCCTTCCCGCCTTCCTGACCAACTCTCCTCAGTTCGAGTTTAAAGCTGAGATAATAGAGAGAGGAAAGGAAAGAGAGAGAGAGATACAACTCCTAGGGGAGGTGGGTGGGTTGTGAGGACTAATTCCTGCTGTTCCCAGAGATCACCTGTTACAGGTAAGTAACTGTGCTATCTCCAGGAACAAGCAGGAATAAGTCCTCACATATGGGGACTCGCTAGCTAAGATGCCCGGGAGATCCCCTCAAGGGAACTTTTACTTGAGCACAGTAGGTTGCTGAACTCTGTAACCTCCTCAGGTTCAGAAACTGCTAACACCTAATCAAGAGTTAGTGGGCCTGTTTCCTGAGTGCAGTTGAAGCCTGCATAAAAAGCTCCTGTGCCCTGCCCTTTTGAGGCTTTCCTAACCAGGGCTCCACACATCAAACAGGGAACTTTTACTTGAGCACAGTAGGTTGCTGAACTCTGTAACCTCCTCAGGTTCAGAAACTGCTAACACCTAATCAAGAGTTAGTGGGCCTGTTTCCTGAGTGCAGTTGAAGCCTGCATAAAAAGCTCCTGTGCCCTGCCCTTTTGAGGCTTTCCTAACCAGGGCTCCACACATCAAACAGGGAACTTTTACTTGAGCACAGTAGGTTGCTGAACTCTGTAACCTCCTCAGATTCAGAAACTGCTAACACCTAATCAAGAGTTAGTGGGCCTGTCTCCTGAGTGCAGTTGAAGCCTGCATAAAAAGCTCCTGTGCCCTGCCCTTTTGAGGCTTTCCTAACCAGGGCTCCACACATCAAACAGGGAACTTTTACTTGAGCACAGTAGGTTGCTGAACTCTGTAACCTCCTCAGGTTCAGAAACTGCTAACACCTAATCAAGAGTTAGTGGGCCTGTTTCCTGAGTGCAGTTGAAGCCTGCATAAAAAGCTCCTGTGCCCTGCCCTTTTGAGGCTTTCCTAACAAGGGCTCCACACATCAAACAGTAAGTAAGGATTTGAGGGTTTCTTTGTTTGGGTTTTTTTGTTTTGTTTTTGTTTTTTATTACATTGCTAGGTCTCTGACTGGGAGCTCTTAAAAGGGTTTTGTGTATATTTTTTAAAGCAAGGTTACTTTCATTTTTGCTGCTTTAGGGGAACTTTTACTTGAGCACAGTAGGTTGCTGAACTCTGTAACCTCCTCAGGTTCAGAAACTGCTAACACCTAATCAGGTGTTAGTTCCCTCCCTACCCACCCCAACTCCCACCCACCCCTAGTGAGCAGTCTTGCTTTATAGGGCACCTTCCCCTTTAACAAATCACAGTGAATTGGACCAGCACATTTTGAATATAATTAAAGAGATTTAACTGCTTTTTCTCTGAAAGGACAGCTGCAAAACCGGCTGGTACTTGGTAGATCTCTCTCTTTTTCTTTAACAGATACCTAAGCTCCACAAACAGGACAATGGCTGGGAAAATCGTATTGCTAAAGCTGTTGCCCCCGTTACAGCTTCTGCCTCGGTCCAGACAGAGGTCCTAATGCCGGTTGAGGAACCGGTTCCATGTGCAGGGTGCCTGCATGCTGAAGCTCTGAGGAAACAAGTGGAGGAACTCAGAGAGGAGGTGGCGAGGCTGAGGAGCATTCAAGACAGTGAGAAGTACATTGATGAGATGCTTCTTGCAGCAACCAGGCTCTCCAGCACAGGAGAAGATGGGTGCCAACAGAATGTCGATGGTTGGACAAAAGTCACCAGAGCCTGCAAAATCACCAATCCAACTTCTCCAGCCCTTGAATTGAAGAACCATTATGCAGCCCTGGAAATGGAGGAGGTGAAAGCATCCCTGGAAAGGGAAGAACCAGAGTTCAAGTACCCCATAGTTGCGGAATCAGTGACCAGAAGGAAACGAAGGGTAGTGGCGGTTGGAGACTCTCTTCTGAGGGGTACTGAGGTGTCCATCTGCTGACCAGACTTGATGTCCAGAGAGGTATGCTGTCTGCCTGGTGCCAAGATCCAAGATGTTACGGAGAGTTTGCCGAGACTCATCAAGCCCACTGACTATTACCCAATGTTGCTAATCCATGTTGGAACAAATGATACTGCCAGGTATACCTCGGAACATATCAAAAGTGACTTCATGGCTCTGGGACAGAGGGTGAAGCAGGTAGATGCACAGGTGGTTTTCTCTTCAATCCTCCCTGTTGAGGGTAAAGGCCAAGGCAGAGAGGCTCGCATCCTGGAGATGAATGCATGGCTGCGTGGATGGTGTCTTCAAGAGCGTTTTGGTTTCCTAGACCATGGGATGCTGTTCCAAGGGTTGCAGAGCAGAGATGGCATCCATCTGTCCAAGAAAGGTCAACGCATCTTTGGTAGTAGACTGGCTAATCTACTGAAGAGGGCTTTAAACTAGATTCGTTGGGGATGGGTGAAGAAAGCCCCCAGGTAAGTGAAAGCCCCCAGGTAGGTGATACATTAAATACCTTTATGGAAATGGGTAACAGGGGTAACATATGGAAAGCAGTGTGTATTAATGCCCGTAGCATGGGAAATAAGATCCCTGAAGTTGAAGCTTTGGTGGGAGTGGCTGAATTGGATTTAGTGGCAGTTACAGAAACGTGGTTCACAGAAAACCATGACTGGGATGTAACTATACCTGGCTATACTTTATTCAGAAAGAACAGGGTAGGAAGAAGGGGAGGAGGAGTGGCACTATATGTAAAAACTACTATTAAAGCTTTGGAATTACAGAGCTTAAAAGGGAGAGAGGAGGCATTGTGGGTTAAACTAGAAAGAGGGAAAGAGAAATCTATTTGCATTGGTGTGATATACAGACCTCCCTCACAAGAGGAAGAGGTGGACAGAGAGTTAATTGAAGACATACGCAGCATTGCTAGGAAAGGGGAAGTGCTACTGCTAGGAGATTTCAATATGCCAGATGTTGATTGGCACATTCCTGCTGCAGTATCATCTAGAAGTAAGGAGATCCTGGATTCTCTACAGGGAGAACTATTCAGGCAATTGGTAACAGACCCCACACGTGACGGGGCCATACTGGACTTGGTGCTTACCAATGGTGAAAGTGTTTCTGATGTTGTAGTGGGAGATCATTTTGCATCCAGTGATCACCAGATGGTGTGGTTCAGTATTAGGACTAGGGCTGTTAGAATCCATTCCAAGGTGAAGATCTTAGACTTTAGGAAGACTAACTTTGCGAAGATGGGCCAATACCTCAGGGAGTCGTTAGTGGGATGGGAACAGCTGGGGGATGTAGAAAAACAGTGGGCAAAACTGAAAGGGGGTATTTTAAAGGCAACCAACCTTTTTGTTAAAATGGTAAATAAAGGCAAAAGGAACAGGAGACCACTATGGTTTTCGAAGGAAGTAGCTGAAAAAGTGAAGAAAAAGAGGGAGGCCTTCATGAAATACAACAGATCACAGAGAGAGGAAGACAGGCATCTGTATTTGGAAAAACTTAGAGAAGCTAGCAAAGTAGTCAAGAAGGCAAAGATTCAAAAGGAGGAGGAAATAGCCAATGCAATAAAATGGGGGGATAAGACATTTTTCAGATATATTAGTGAGAAGAGGAAGGGCAAAAGTGGTATTGTCAGACTCAAGGGTGCAGGGGGGGAATATGTAGAAGCTGATAAGGATAAAGCGGAATTGCTTAACAAATATTTTTGTTCTGTGTTCACAGATGAAGAACCAGGAGCAGGACCTCAGAAAACACCCACAAATAAGAACAGAAGCGAGGGATATCTTGAACAATTTTCAGAAGACTGTGTTCGTGAGAAACTAGCTCAACTTGAAGTAGACAAAGCGATGGGACCGGATGGGATACACCCTAGAATACTGAGGGAACTTGGGGACGTTCTAGCAACTCCACTGACTGACCTTTTCAATGCCTCGTTGGAGTCGGGAGTGGTGCCAAAGGACTGGAGAGAGGCTCATGTGGTGCCTTTACACAAAAGCGGAAGTAAGGATGTGGTTGAAAACTACAGGCCGGTTAGTTTAACTTCGGTGGTGAGTAAATTATTGGAAACGCTGCTGAAAGAGAAAATAGTGAGGTTTCTGGAGTCCGGCGGATTACAGGATCCGAGGCAGCATGGATTCACCAGAGGCAGGTCTTGTCAGACAAATCTGATTGACTGGGTGACCAGGGAGTTGGACCAAGGGAGAGCTCTAGATGTGGTGTATTTAGATTTCAGTAAAGCCTTTGACACTGTTCCTCACAGGCGACTTATAAACAAACTGAGCACCCTAGGGATGGACCCTAAAGTTACTGCTTGGGTTAGAAATTGGTTGGGTGGGAGGCGACAAAGAGTACAAGTAAATGTGGCTCACTCTGAGGAGAAGGATGTTACCAGTGGTGTGTCCTTGGTCCGATTCTTTTTAACATCTTTGTTAGTGATATAGCGGAAGGGCTGTCGGGTAAGGTTTGCCTCTTTGCGGATGATACCAAAATCTGCAATAGAGTAGACACCCAGGAAGGTGTAGATAACATGAGGAGGGATCTAGCTAAGCTTGAAGAATGGTCTAGAATTTGGCAGCTGGGATTTAATGTTAAAAAATGTAAGGTCATGCATTTGGGCTGCAGCAATCCAAGGGAGCAATACAGTATAGGAGGTGAAGTATTTTTGTCCACTAAAGAAGAGCGGGACCTAGGCGTGGTTGTGTCTGATGATCTTAAAGTAGCTAAACAGGTAGAAAAGGCGACGGCAAAAGCTAGAAGGATGCTTGGGTGCATACGGAGAGGAATGGCTAGCAGAAAAAAGGAGGTGATAATGCCTCTGTATAAGTCTTTGGTGCGACCTCATTTGGAGTATGGTGTGCAATTCTGGAGACGGCACCTTCAAAAGGATGTGAACAGGATGGAGTCGGTGCAGAGGGTTGCTACTAAAATGATTAATGGGCTTCATTATAAAGCATATGAGGACAGACTTAAGGATCTTAATATGTACACCTCAGAGGAAAGGCGGGATAGAGGTGATATGATTGAGATGTTTAAATACCTCCGTGGCATAAATGTTCAGGGAGAGAGCCTCTTTCAATTGAAAGCAAGTTCTGCTACGAGGGGACATGGGATGAGGGTGAAGGGAGATAGATTCAGGAGTGATATGCGGAAATATTTCTTTACGGAAAGAGTAGTGGATCCGTGGAATAGTCTCCCAGTGGAGGTGGTAGAGATGAGGACAGTAACTGAATTCAAAAAAGCATGGGAGCAACACAGAGGATCTCTAAAGGTAAAAAGTGGACTGTTGTAGTTGTTATGGAAGGACAGACTAGATGGGCCTTGTGGTCTTTTTCTGTCATCATGTTTCTATGTTTCTATGGATCTCAGGCATCCATTCAGGGAAGGTGGGCTGGAGTTGTTCAAGAATGGAACAGGTGTCTGAGGACAGCCTGACCAAACAAGGCATCCCGGCGGGAGTCCTTGTCCAAACAGTAATGGGCTGTAAAGGTATGAACCGAGGCCCAGGTGGCTGCTCGACAGATCTGGTCAATGGAGACAGAGTTTAGATGAGCCATAGAGATGGCCATGGCCCTCACATTGTGAGCGGTGACATGGCTCTCCAGAGAAAGGTTCTTACTCTGGTAAGCAAAAGAGATACACTGAGCAATCCAATTGGAGAGTGTTCTTTTAGAGACTGGAAGTCCTAAATGAGAAGGATCAAAAGCAACAAAAAGCTGAGAAGACTTCCAATGTTGCTGTGTCCTGTGGAGGTAAAAGGCAAGAGCTCTTTTACAATCTAGAGTATGAAGGGTCCTCTCTGCACTGGATGCATGAGGAGCTGGAAAAAAGAGGTAAATATACCTCTTGATTAAGATGAAAAGGGGAGACCACTTTAGGCATAAAGTGGGGATTGGTCCTAAGGACCACCTTATCATGATGGAACCTTGTATAAGGTGGATTAGCCACTAGAGCTTGCAGTTCACTGATACAGCGAGCTGAGGTGACCGCAATAAGAAAAATAACCTTCCAAGAAAGAAATTTCAAGGAGGTAGTGGCTAAGGGTTCAAAGGGTGGCTTCATAAGCTGACCAAGAACCAAGTTTATGTCCCATGCCACCAGAGGAGGTCGAATGGGAGGTTTAGTTAAGGTTAGGCCTCTCATGAATCTTGCAATAAGAGGATGAGAGGAAACAGGTTGTCCATTGATGGGCTTAAGGGATGCTGCAATAGCACTCAAATGGACACTTACTGAATTTGTTTTGAGTCCTGCATTGGAGAGATGCAGGAGATATTCCGAAAGAGAATTCAAAGGAAGTGCTAGAGGGTTAAGACCCTTTTGAGCACACCAAATGGAAAATCTTTTCCCTTTAAAAGCGTAAGAACGCCTAGTGGAAGGTTTCCTAGAGGCATGGAGGATATCCTTCACTTGCTGCGAAAGATTGAAGTGTTGAAGTTCTAGGCCTTCAGTAACCAAGCTCTGAGGTGAAGGGACTTGGGGTTTGGGTGCCACAAAGTCCCCTCCTCCTGAGACAGAAGGTCTGGAGCCGCTCCCAAGTCCAAGGAGGGGGCTTGGGAGAGATGCAGAAGTGTAGGGTACCACACTTGGCGTGGCCAGCGTGGAGCTATGAGGATCATGGACCCTTGATCCCTTTGAAGTTTGAACAGAGTCTTGGGAATCAAAGGAATGGGTGGAAAGGCATATAGGAAGCCCTGACCCCAATGAAGGAGGAAGGCATCCTTGGCCTGAACTCCCTGACACGGAATCCTGGAAGAGAACCGGGGAAGTTTGGCATTCCACGGACTTGCAAAGAGGTCTATGTCCGGGGTCCCCCATTTATGGAAGATTCTGAGTATCTGATCCATGTGTAGGGACCATTCGTGTGGAAGCAGAACTCGACCGAGTCTGTCTGCCCAAGAGTTTTGGATTCCTGGAAGATATACTGCCAGGAGATGGATTTGATGCTCTCTGGCGAAGGCCCATAATCTTAGAGCTTCGTTGCAAAGCGACAGAGAGCCAGTCCCTCCTTGTTTGTTTATGTAAAACATGGCTACTTGATTGTCCATATGAATAAGGACCGTCATGTTGCTGAGGAGGGTATGAAAAACTCTGAGAGCTAGAAAGATTGCTCGAAGTTCCAAGTGGTTGATATGAAGGGTGGTCTCCTGTGGAGATTAAGTGCCCTGAGTGGAGAGATCTTGAAGATGAGCTCCCCAACCTGTTTGGGAGGCATCTGTTGTGAGGGTTGCTTGGGGCAACAATGGTTGAAAGGGGACCCCCAACAACAGATTTTGAGTGGACATCCACCATTGGAGAGACCAAAAGAGACGTTTGGAGTTTGCTATTTGGTCAGAGAGCTCCTGATGCTTGAGTCCACTGGGTGGACAAAGTCCATTGAGCTGCTCTCATATGTAGGCGAGCATAGGGCACCACATGTACTGTGGAGGCCATGTGGCCTAATAGTTGTAGCATCTCCCTGGCAGTCAAGTGGCTTCTGGACTGAGTCTGGGAGGCTAAGTGCACTAGACGTTGGCAACGGGCCTGAGGAAGATAGGCCCTTGCAGTGGTGGTATCCAACCAGGCCCCTATGAATTCCAGGGACTGAGTAGGGGTGAGTTGAGACTTTGGCAGATTGATCACAAGTCCCAGATACTACAGAATGCGTCTGGTGCGATCCAGGGAAGTCTGAGCTTCGGACTGAGATGGAGCTCGGATGAGCCAGTCGTCCAGGTATGGGAAGACAAAAATTCCCAGAGCTCGTAGAAATGCAGCTACTATTGCCATGCATTTGGTAAATACCCTTGGAGCAGAGGCTAGACAGAAGGGAAGTACTCTGTATTGGAAATGTTTTCCCTGAAACAGAAACCGTAGGAATTTTCTGTGGGATGGATGGATGAGTATATGTGTGTACGCATCCTTGAGATCTAGAGAACAAAGCCAATCCTGACTCTGTAGGTATGGAAGGAGAGTACCTAGAGAAAGCATCTTGAATTTCTCCTTGCATAGGAATTTGTTCAATTCTCTGAGATCTAGAATGGGTCTGTACCCCCTGTTTTCTTGGGAATGAGAAAATAAGGGGAGTAAAACCCTGACCCCTGTTGAAGAAGAGGAACCTCTTCTATTGCCCTTTGGGCGAAAAGAGTGGTCACCTCCTGACCCAACAGGTTCAGGAGAGATGGGGGAGAATTGAAACATCTCACCATGGTATGGGGAGGAAGGCTGGAGAAATGTAGTTTGTAGCCCTCTCTGATGATAGAGAGGGTCCATTGTTCTGATGTGATTTGCTCCCATCTGGGAGCAAAATGAGTTAACCTTCCTGGAATGGTGAAAGGCTCTGGATGTTTTAGAGCCAGAAAGGTTAAGTTCTCTAGAGTTAAGTCAAAAACCCTGAGGGGGTTGGGACTGCTGGGCTGTAGCAGCCCCTGCAGGTTTTGCCCTGGCCTGTTTAGGCTGCTGACGCTTAGGAGCAAAGCGAGCTGCAGAAGATTGTTGGCCAGTACTTGTAGCAAATCTGGCCTTCTTATAGAAAGGCTTCTTGAAAGATTTTTTCTTGACAGGGGCAGAGGTAGACTTAGAAAGTCTATCTAAAGCAGCATTTTCTGCATCCATTTGGGTGGCTTTGATTTGCCACTCCTTACCAAACAGATTCTCACCTGTACAGGGCAGATTTCCCAACCCATCCTGGACCCAGGGTTCTAGGTCAGAGGCCTGGAGCCAAGCAATTCTGCGAGCCGCTATGGCAATACCTGAGGCTCTGCTAGCACCCTCAAAGGAGTCAAAGGCTACTCTGTTGGAGAACTTTGAAATATCTTGGGTATGCTTTAGCAAAAGAAGGAACTCCTCCTTTCTATCCTCTGGGATAAAGGGGAGAAAATGGAAATTACACTAACCTGGTAATTGTAGTTCCTGGAGGGTCCAGTTTAGTCCTCCAACATCGGGTAGTGCCCCTCCTCCTGCAGCCTGGAGACTGGACCAATCAAGTCTTCTGTAGTATATATGCAGACGGAGCTCCCAGAAGCCCCCAGTGAACTAGTAACAAAGCATACTTAACGAAGCAACACATTAGATTAATATACAAAATGACATAATGAAAATGACATAATTAAAGAACAATTTGTTTCCCCCCCACAAAAATATCCAACTTTCTCCCCAAACGAGGAAGTCAGAACACTGTATTGCACTGGAACCAACGCCCCAGAAATCAAAATACAGCTCCGTATCAGAAATCTCAGGAGCTGACTGAACACCTGAGAAAGGAAGAGCCATAGCCAAAAACGCGGCTGCAAAAAAGGTTCGAACGGCAAGAGGAACCGTCTTATGATCCACCGTTCGGAAAGCGCGCCGCATTTTTATAACAGATAGTCGGGAGGGAAGGAGGACTAAACTGGACCCTCCAGGAACTACAATTACCAGGTTAGTGTAATTTCCATTTCCTGTTCGGTAATCCAGTTTAGTCCTCCAACATCGGGATGTAACAGAGCAGTTAAGACCGGGCGGGACCTTGCCACCCGGCGCGCAGAACCGCCGAACAAAAGAGGAATCCCGAGCCGCTGACACATCTAAACGATAGTGTGTACTGAAAGCATGCAGAGACGACCAGGTGGCCGCCTTACAGATATCTGCTGGCGGAACTAGGCTATACTCCGCCCAAGCGGTCGCCTGAGCCCTAGTGGAATGATCCAGTAGCCCCTCCGGAACAGACCGCTGCTGCAACAGATACGCAGACGCGAACGCTTCCTTGAGCCATCTTGCAACGGAGGCCTTAGCCGCCGCTTCCCCTTTACGTGCACCACCGAAGAGCACGAATAACCGGTCAGTCTTCCGAAAAGATTCGGTAGCCTTCAAATAACGACGAAGTGCACGACCCACATCGAGACGGTGAAGACTTTTGTCCGCCGACCCGACAGAGTGGGAAGAAAGAACTGGAAGAAACACTGCCTGATTCACATGAATAGGGGAAACCACCTTCGGCAAAAAGGAAGGGACCGGGGAAAAAGACAAAAAAGGTTCTCGGCAGGACAACGCATGTAGATCTGAAATACGCCGTGCCGAACAGATGGCTACAAGAAAAAACCGTCTTCAGCGTAAAATCTTTCAGAAACGCCCTACTCAGGGGTTCAAAAGGTTCACGAACCAGGGCCCGCATCACTAGATTCAAGTCCCCCGGAGGAACGAAAATCCTGCGGGAGGGCCGCAAATGAAAAACAGTCGTAAGAAAACGACGTACGTCCGGATAAGAACCGTGGAGACGGCCTAAAACTTTGCCTCGATAACAAGAGATAGCCGCCAACCGGACTTTCAGGGAACTAGCCGCAAGGCCCTTATCAAAAGCAACCTGAAGAAACTTAAAACGACGGAAACGGAAACCGTCGCCGCCCGGACTCCACGCCGGGAGCACCAGTCTTCAAAGATCCCCCAAATCCGAACGTAAGTAAGAGAAGTGGACGTTTTCCCCGCCCGCAGTAGGGTAGAAATCACCGCGGGGGGAGTAACCCTTCTTTTTCAGCCGAGCCCTCTCCATGGCCAAACCGTAAGCGAGAATCGACCCACTTGGGGCCTCCGCAAGGGTCCCTGAAAAAGAAGATTCGGCAGCGTGGATAGGAGCCAAGGAATGCCGTCGCTCAGCCGGACCAGATCGGCATACCAGGGCCACCCAGGCCAGTCCGGGGCCACCAGTAACACTCGACCCCGATGGCCCTCAATGCGCTGAACGACCCGGCCAATCAGAACCCACGGAGGAAAGACATAAAGAAGGCCGGACGTTGGCCACGGCTGAATGAGAGCGTCGAGCCCCTCGGACATACGCTCCCTTTGCCTGCTGAAGAAGCGTCCTGTCTCGGTCGATTGAAATGTCGCCATGAGATCCATGAAGGGCGGCCCCCCCCCGACGAACTATTTGCGCGTAAACTTGTGGGCTTAGCTCCCACTCTCCGGGGTCCACCCGCACTCTGCAGAGAAAATCGGCCTGAACATTGTCTGCGCCTGCAATAGGCGCTGCCGAGATGGCTGGAAGACGAGACTGCACCCAATTGACCAAGGCCATCGCTTCTGATTCCAGGGCCATGCTGCCGGTGCCCCCTTGGCGATTGATGTAAGCTACGGTGGTCGCAATGTCCGAGAGGACTCGCACCGGCCGGTCGAGAACTAGGGCTTTGAGGCCAAGAGGGCTAGCCGCACCGCCCGCAATTCGAGGCGGTTGATCGACCAAGAAGTCTCCAGGGGAGACCATTCCCCTTGAGCGAAGCGGGTCTCGCAGTGAGCCCCCCAGCCGGTTAAGCTGGCATCCGTTGTGAACGGAACCCAAAGTGGAGGCTCCAGGGAATCCCCCGCGCCAGGTTCTCGGAGGAGAGCCACCACCGGAGTGATCGGCGAACCGCCCTTGGGCAAGTCAATCTCCTGTTCAACGAGTCGAATTGGTTGGACCAACGGCGCAGCAGAGCACTCTGCAGCGGGCGCATGTGGAAGCGCGCCCAGGGCACCACCTCCAAGGTTGCTGCCATCGTACCGAGGAGCTGTAGCTATCACCATGCAGACGGAGCGGGCATCCCCTGAAGAGTCGGACAAGAGACCGAATGCGGCGCTCCGGCAGGCACACCAAGCCCCGTGCTGTGTCGAGGCTCACTCCCAGATACTCGAGATCCTGAGTCGGGCACAGACAACTCTTGCATTCTTTCACCACCCAGCCGAGGGACCGCAGCAGAGCCACCACCCTGCTCGTGACGTGCACACACTCCCGACTGGACTTTGCCCGAATCCACCAGTCGTCGAGATACGGATGGACCAGGATGCCCTCTGTGCACAAGGCCGCCGCGACCACTACCATCACGTTTGTGAAGGTGCGGGGGGCCGTGGCGAGACCAAACGGCATGGCCGGAATTGGAAGTGGCCCCACGGAAGAGCGAAGTGGAGAAACCGTTGATGAGACGGCCGGATGGGAATGTGTAATGTGGTCTGCAGCGGCTGTGGAAGATCCTGCAGCAGGGGCTCTGAGGAGGGGGGAGATAAGGTGCTGAGGGACCCAGCTAGCAACGCAGTGGGTATGGGGAAAGCCTCCGGGATGCAGCGTACAGGTGTAACACAAGCAAGCTATTAATGTACCCTTCGGCTGATTACATTTCACATATAATACAGCCAGAGAAAAAAGCATTGTAGAGACTTAAACCACCTTTCCTCTTCTTGTGTGGGGTTTCATTTATTTATTTATTTATTTATTTATTTATTTTTTATATTTTTTGCATTTAAAACAAAAAGCAAGGAAGGCTCAGGGAAACCCAAGACTGTTTAAGAAAAGGATTTTGAAACTCCACGTGCCTCCACAGCATGATTAAGTGTGTGGAAACTGCTGTTTAGAGCTGTTTCCTCTAAAAAGAAACACTGAAGAGAAAAACAAAACAGCCGCTGGCACCGAAAAACTGTCAGGTATTCGCAGAACTGAGAAGGGAACTGTCAGTCATTCACTGTGCTGGCATAGAGAAACTTTCAAGGTCAGGGTAAGGCAATTACAGTGACTGAAAGTAGGGAAATTAGAGTGGGATCCCTCCGCAGCCATTCAGACCTCCATGGTAGGGGCTGAAAGGTGTTTCTGGGGAGGGATGTAGAAGCTCAATCCAGCCATAGGAAAATTACAGTGAGCATGCTTAATTAGGCCGAGCCCAAAACAGTCAGGATCCAAAACACTGACTTAAAACCTCAACCAAATGGTATATTGAATAAGACAGGTACAATAATCAGTAGGACGTACAAAGTAACCCGGCTGCAGTTTGTGGACTAAAAAGTCAAAGTAGGCACTTCCAAACTCAGGGGCAGCCGGTCCGGATACAGCTGAAAGCATCCCAGAGCAGCTGAGGCAAGGAAGAAAAAACAAAAACAGAGTACTCACAGTTTTCTTACAGAAAATGATACCTGAACTTCCTGGAGGTATTCAAACTCTCGTGGTAAAGACTCAGTGCAGCGTAAAGCCAATGGAGAGCTCCCCCGAAGCCAAGCTCCGGAGTTCCCAAGTTCCTCAGGGGAAGCAAGATGCTGGGGGAAGAGCAGAGCTGATGCCTGAGGTTCCTGTGTTTCTTCTGACAGCCTATGCAGCGTAAACCTGAATAAGGCACAGGGAGAACTAAAAAGAAATAACTGCGTCCCGCAGGAACAGGCATTTAACAATATTCCCCATAATAGGTAATGCCTCAGCCAGCCTTCTATGTTGGGCACAGTGGGGAATGGAAGCCATGAGCCCTGCACCCTTCGTCAGTGACTCAGCATTGTACTGTGGCTCTGAATTGCATACTGTTCTCTATCCATGCCTTCTGTACTTTTTATCCATTATGTTCATACATAGGCAGAGAAAAAAGTAACCTCTGCACAACTGACATCTAGCAAGTGTTGTGGAAAGAAGAAAAAAACTGAAACAACAATATAGCTTTTAGAAGCCAGCAGAGAAGTAATCTGGCTTCCCGCCAAAAACCGAGGCTCATTAGCTATTCAAAATGGCCACCAGCAAAAATAAAACACCAAAAGAGTGAATTAAAACCCCCAAAAGCTAAGGAATTAACTTAAAAAGTCAAAGAAGAAGGTGGGAGGGTTGCAGGCATGAGAGAAATGCCTAAAATCGCTGAAAAATCAAGAAAAATCAATCAAGTTACCACAGAGCTGCAAACAGCAGTGGGAGAAGACATTCCAGGTCTGAAGAAACTGCAGCACAGCTCTTGCAGATGCCAGAGTCAGTCATTGTACCTCTGCGGGACCCACAAATCACACATTGAGGTTTGGCAGCCATGCTAAGGCAACCTGCTTCCAGGGGGAAAGAAGGAAACAGGAACAGGGAAGCCCACAGCAAAGGGACTAACCGTATTCAAATCAGTACAGCTTTAAATTTAAAACTTTTTTTTTTTTTTTTTTTTTTTTTTACAGAAAACAAAATACTCCCCAGAATCCTAGGGGTGCCCTGAGCAAAATCGCCAGCAAAAGAAACCCCAAAAATGCCAGGGGAACCCGTGCACAAGTGTTAAAAAGTGCCCTTAAAAAGCACACTTTAGAAATCCAAAATGGCCGCCGCACTTTTCCACCCACAATAAAAAAAGGCGCGAAAATACAAAGGTAACCAAATAATATGGAAAAGAAAGAAAACGACCCTCTAATACAGGGCAAGCGAAAAAAATCAGGAAAAAGTGCAATTCGGAAGCCAGGGGAGCCGACAGAGCCTCTGACAATGCAAAAAACAACAGAGCTGAAAAGATAAAGCAAGGAAAATTCCTACCAGCTCAGTGAACAGCAAGGAACTCAGCCAACTTCTCCAAGTGACAGGCAATGCTGTAGCAGGTATGGCTCTTCCCCTTACAGTCTTGGGGAGAGCTCAACCCAGGTTTCAGATATTCCCAGGCAGGAAGGCAGGAGCCCAATGCAGGTCTGGCTTCCCCCAGGATGTCCCCTGTGGCAATGCTCCTTTTTTTTTTTTTTTTTTTAAAGATACAGCTACCTAGCAAAGAAATGGTAAATAAAGGACCCAAAATAAAACCCCAAAAGAACTAACTAACTAGTGTTGCTCCTTCAAGTGTCACTTAGTGTGCCCAGAAAGGGCACAGAAGTCTGCAAGCTGCAAGGAGACTGGACACACTGGGGGCTTCTGGGAGCTCCGTCTGCATATATACTACAGAAGACTTGATTGGTCCAGTCTCCAGGCTGCAGGAGGAGGGGCACTACCCGATGTTGGAGGACTAAACTGGATTACCGAACAGGAAATGGCGTTTTTTCAATGCAATCTCCTTCAGAAACATGCCCATATAGAGGCTGTATGAATTGATTCTGCCAATAAGCATACTTGCTTGGAAGAGTTTTCTACCAAAAGCATCCAAAGTCCTACATTCTCTTCCTGGAGGAGTAGAAGAGTGTCATTTGGTACTCTTTATCCTTTTCATAGCTGACTGCACCACAATAGAGTGGTGAGGGAGCTGAGTTTTTTGAAAACCAGGAGAAGGAGGGACACGATACATGGTGTCCAAATGACGAGAATGTGGAGATAGGGTGAGAGGAGTCTCCCATAAGTCCATCATGTGTTCTTGAAGAATTTCATGAATGGGCAAGGTGACTGCCTCTTTGGGAACCTTAGAGTATCCTAAAATATCTAATTTTTTTGCTCTAGGTTCTTTTTCAGAGGTTACTGAAATAGAGAGACCTTTAGCTACTTCAATGATGAAGTCTTGAAAGGACAAATCCTCTGGAGGAGACATTCTCCTCTTTGGAGAAGAGGGCTCTTCAGGTAGAGTAAGGGATACTTCAGCAGAGTCATCTGATGAATCAGAATCATCAGAAGACTCGAAGTATCGTCTGTTTGCTTCCAGGGATCGATAAGCGTATCGACCGGTATCGACATCGGGGTACCCGGAACCAGATCGGTATCGGGGAAAACCCCGGAACCGGGAACCGGAATCAGTATCCTGGTCGATGTGGATGCCCTGGGTACCGGTATCGGTTGTGGTACCGGAACCGGAGTCGGTACCGCTGGCTGCGGTACCGAGGGCGTCGCAGCTCTAATAAAAGCCATAATGGCCTGCTGCATGGATTGAACTGTATGATCCATAGACGCCACGACTGTCTGGATGTCGGTACCGGAAGATTGAGCCGGTACCCCAGAGCAGTCTAACAGGTGATTTATTTATTTATTTAACAATCATTTATATCCCGCATCTTCCGGAGTTCAGGTGCGGTTCACAATTGAACAACAGTCAACAAAGCAAGAGCTTGTTTTTACATGGAACAATTTTTGACAATAAACAGTGTAATGCTTAAATACATAACAGAACAATATAATGGTTGGATACATTATAGAACAAGAACAAATACATTATAGATACCTTATGGAACCAGAACAAAGGTTAATAACTATTTACAATTTCAGAGTTGTAAGCTCTATTGGATTGAGTCGTTGATATTTACAAGTAAATGTATTATCTGTTGAGTTATGAGGTTTAGCTTATTCGTTTGAGCGTGTTTTAGCCTTTTTCTGGGATGATCAGTGGATTAGCTATAGTATTGTAATGCAAGGTGAAGAGATAGGTTTTCAGTTTTTTACGGAGTTCTATAATTTCTGTTGATGAGCGTAGGTCCTCTGGGATGGAGTTCCAAATGATGGGGGCCGCATGTGAGAATGCTCTGTTATTAGTTTGTTTGTTTGCTTTTATAAAGTCATTTGGTGTCTTTAATTTATTTGAGTGTCCTTTTCTGTGGGAGACTTTTGTGTTTCCTTACATATAAGTTTGCTTAATGGGATTGGCGCCATGCCATTTTGGGTTTTAAATGTGGTTATTACAGTCTTATATATTATCCTGCTTTGTATTGGCAGCCAATGCAGGAATGCTAATATTGGGGTAATATGCTGGAGTGAATTTACATTCATTACAATTCTGGCTGCTGCGTTCTGTGCTAGTTGTATTCTTTTGATGTTTTGTTTCGTTATGCCTAAGAGAATTAGATTGGAAAAGTCAAAATGCGGGGTTATGGTTGCCTGTATTATATTAATGAAATCTTGAAAATATACCAGTGGACGTAATTGCTTGAGTATTTTAAGTTTGAAGTAGACTTTCTTTATCGTGTTTCTTATGTGGGTATTCATCGTAAGGTGTGTATCTAGTATGACACCTAAGTATCTTATTTCATTTTTTATTGTGATTTCATGGTTTTGTATTGTTATGTGGGTTGGCGGAACGTATGATTGATTTTTTGTTACAATTAATACTTCTGTTTTTGAGTGGTTTATATGGAGGTTTTGTTCTTTTAGCCAGGATGTGACTTCACTAAGGCAGTCTGTTAGAAGTTTTATCGGTACATCAGGGATGGAGAATGGAATGTATAACATGATATCGTCAGCGTATAGATGATATAGTACACCGAATTTTTTGAATATGTCGCAGACTGGTTTTATATATATATTAAATAGGAGGGCTGATAACGCCGAGCCTTGTGGGAGTCCAATTTCTTGTTTATATGTGGTGGAAGTCTGATTCGCTATTCTTACATTTTGTGTTCTATTATGTAAATATGAGGTAAACCATTTGTGTACTGTTGTATTTATTCCTATTTGCTTTAGGTTATTAAGCATTATGGTGTGGTGGACACTATCGAATGCGGCGGAAATGTCAATAAATAGGAGAATGAATGCATTTTTGTGGTTATCAATCCCTTTGATGAGAGTATCGATTAGGACTGTTAAAAGTGATTCAACTCCATGTTGAGGTCTGAAACCGTATTGGTGTTCATCAAGTGGGTAGGAAGAGTCTAGGTATTCTTGTGTCTGTATCTGTACCACTTTTTCTATTATTTTAGCAAGGAACGGGATGCTTGAAATGGGTCGATATGATTTTGGTGAGGTTTTGTCTAAAGTACCATTTTTGAGAATTGGGCGGATTTGTGCGTGTTTGAGGTTAGGTGGGATGTAGCCTTGGAGTAATGAGAGGTTGACTATGGGGAGAATGAATGAGATTAGTATTGGAAGTGTACTTTTTATCCAAGTTACAGGGCATGGATCGAGGAAGGAAGTGGTTGTATTGAGGTTAGTAATGATGTTCTTTAATGATTCTTTCGATATGGGGTTAAAGTTTGACCATTCTTCTGAACAATGATGGGCTACCTTATTATTGTGAGGCCGTGCCATCGATGTCAACCTGTAACCCCATAGGAGGAGCTTTGGAAGCCGGAGCTTCCCGCCGGGGTTGTTTGGCTGGGGCAGGGTCCTCAGGGTCAAGCCCGGGGGCAACTCGATACTTGGAGGGAGATTTGCCCTTTGAGGACCTGCCAGAGGAATGTTTGGTTACCTGAGATCCATCAGGAGAGGAAGACCTGGAAGATGTCGATGCTGGAGTATCTGTAGAAAACAGCATGTGAAACTTGGCTGCCCGGTTTTGTAAGCCACGTTTAGACATCAAAGAACAGGATGGGAAATCCGGAATGGAGTGGTCAGGTCCCAAACATTTAAGACACCATTCATGGGTGTCTGTGACTGATATAGTACCGCTACACTTGGTGCATTTTTTAAAACCAGAGGCTGGTTTCTCCATGAGGGAGAATTCTGTGAAGGCCTAGAGGCCTCACAGAACCAACACACCAAGTGGGGAAAAATAAGATTTTTTTTTTTTTTTTTTTAAAGAAATAAAGAAAAAAGATCGGCGGTACCGGTCCGGAATCGGGGAAGGCAGACATGCGGCCAAAGAAACAAATTTAAAAAACAACTTCTTCAGCAGTGACAGGAACACGACCTGCTGGCTCCGCGGAAAAAGAACTGAGGAGAGTTGGTCAGGAAGGTGGGAAGGCAGCGCGCATGCGCAGTGGGAGGCCCCAAAAGCTTTCCTTCTGGGAAGCTGGGGAGCTTTCCCACGCGGGCTCCATCGGTACCGACGTACCCATATGTGAGGACTTATTCCTGCTTGTTCCTGGAGATTATACATCTTCCTCCCTAGTCTCTCACTTCTGGGCTAGTATGTGCAATCATATAAAAACTTCCCCACAGGAGTACCCATGTTAATCTGTAACAGCAAATCAGAGAGGCCTGTGGTACCATAAAAGGCTAACAAATTTAGGGGTCCGTTACTAAACAGCGCTAATTCAAATTGAGAAGCTGCCTTATTCTTCTCTCTAGGAACATAGAGCCACTAACACATGGCTCAATGTTTCTGGGGATATCTTAAAGGGATTGGTATGTATAAAACGTGTGCACACGTACATGGAGCCCCCTCCCACTCTAGCAAACATACCATCACTCTCCTGGAACAGACCCCCCCACTCCCCCATCCCCCACAGGGCTTACTGGGGGTTTTCTCTGGTGTCTAGCTGCTGGGACAGGAGTGATCCCCAGTTGTGCTTGCCCTATCAGGCTCTGGGTTGAAAGTGGTGCCAGTTCATCCACAGTGGCAGTCTCATGGTACTACCATTAGGGGTCAAGCTTTTCACCCTTATCTGACAGCTTTACCCATAGCAGTAGTATGGCAAGACAACTGCTAGAGATGAATCTGTGTCATTTTGAACCTAGAACCTGATGGAGCAAGAGTAAGAAAGGATCACTTCTGAAACCGCCACTCACTTCCAGGTAACCCCACAGTACGTCATGGGGAGGGAGGAATATGAATTGATAGGATGTACATAGTTATGGATCCATCCATCTTGAATATAGTTTGTTTTAACTAGCTCTCTAGTTCCAATGATGTTATTAAGCTGTTAAATGTTCTATGTAACTTCATGTTATTGGTCAATGTAAACCGGCCCTGATCGCAGGAAGAAGCGGTATAAAAGAGCTGTTCAATAAATAAATAAATAGGAGTCTCTTCCGGGGAAGGCCCATTTAATTTGTCCCTGGGAGCATCGGGCCATGTGTTAGTGGCCCAATGCTCCCAGGGAAGAGAAACGATGCCAGCTCAAAGGTGATATTCCATGAATAATGCAGCTTGCGAAGTTCAACACACATTGTATTTGATTTGCATGCTCTGCATCACATTATTATGTAGCACCTTATGGTAAATTAACATGCATTATGATAAAAGTCCCACACAATTTTGCCGTTTAACACAGGTTGAGGGCAAATATTGTGATTAGTCATGTGTGCACCAAAGACTTTTGGACTCATTGGTTCAAATCCCACTAGAGGACAGCAACCTTGGGCTGGAAGGACTGGGGTTTCTAGTCCCACAGATGCTCCTTGTGGTCTTGGGCAAGCCACTTAACCCTCCATTGCCCATGTTCCCTGTAAGTATTAGTGTATGTGTCTCATATCCCCACGTGTTAAATGTATACCCCAATTGTGTTGTGACCGCTTTGATTGAAGGATAAGGCAGTATACAAAAACTGTCTAAATAAATTTCTGTGCATCAGAATACACCTGTTCGGCTAGTCTTAAGGAACCAGACCAAACTAAACCATTAATGCACAGTTGTGAACTCTATATTGTGCACAATATCCTGAGAAATACTTGGAAATATTCCAACCATATGTTATCATAATATTTCAATAGTAAGTTTAAAGGTATACAAAAAAAAATAGATGTCTGTGCAACTTAGACATAGTAATCTGAGAAAAAAAATTAAATATGACCTGGACAGTATTAATGGCACCCTTCATTAATATTTGATTGCACAACCCTTGGCAGTGATAACAGTCTCCAAACATTCTTGTAGTCATCTATAGCTGTCATACATCTGTTTGTTAGTAGTTTCTTCCACTCTTCAACTGTGATTTGCTCCAGCTTATGAATGTTTCCAGAATTCCTTTTACCAATGGTAGATTTCAGCTCTTTCCAAAGGTTCTTTATTGGATTGAGATCAGGACTCATTGCTGGCCAATTTAAAACAGTCCATTTGTTCCTTTTTAACCATTCTTTTGTATTTTTGGATGTATGTTTTGGGTCTTTGTCTTGCTTGAGGACCCATTACCTTCGACCCAGACCTAAGCTTTCTGATTCTAGGTAGCACATTTCGCTCCAAAATACCTTTAAAGTCCTCTGACTTAATACGTTCCAGGCCTCCAGTCTGAGGCAGCTAAACAAGCCCACAACATTATGGAACCTCCACCATATTTAACTGTAGAAAGAGTCTTTTTTTTTAGCTTATAAGCTTCATTTCTTCGCCTGTAAACATATCACTAGTCTGCATTGCTAAAGAGCTCATTTGCTTTCTTCTAGCCACAGAACATTTTCCCAGAAGGATTGTGGTTTCTGAAGGTGGATTTGGGCAAAGATCATGCGGGCCTTTTTATGTCTATCTTTGAGCAATGGGGTCCTTCTTTGTTTTTGCCCATGAAGTCCTTCTTTGTTTAGTGCATGGCGTATGGTGCGGGTTGAAACCAGCACTCCAGATTGCTCCAGATCAGTCTTAAGCTCTTTGGATGTTGTTCGTGGTGTTTTCCAACAGTTTGCACTTACCTTCAAAGACTACTTGGATTCATTTTCTTCTTCCCAACACATCCTGAGAGGTTCTTGACAGTTCCATGAGCAGAAAACTTCTTAATAACATTGTGAACTGTAGATACAGGAATCCCAAGGTCTTTGAAGATGGCCTTGTACCTCCTTGAATTTTGATGTTTGGTGATAATAGCTTTTCTGACGGTCTCAGGCTGCTCTCTCGTCTACACCATTGTGAAAATGGAACAGGGAGTGAATGTGGCTATTTTAAACATTAGAGCCATCATTCATTGGTTGATTCAAGTACTGACAATTGATCACAGATACATCTAATTTTACTACAATGAGAATGTGGTTCTTCTGTTCAAACTAATTTGAATTGTTTATAAGGGTGCCAAAAATCACGTCCCCAGTTTTTATACTATTTCCTTTTTTAATTTCCCCAGAAGCTACCCCCCCCCACCCCAATCCCCATGATGTTCGAGTACACTTGTCTATTTTTTTATGTTGTCCACCATTTTCACTGGTAGAAAAAAACGGTATACCAAAACCAGTTAAATAAATAAATAATTGGTCTTGTTTTATTTGATTCTTTTGTGTGTCAAATATGTGCGCGTATATAGTTGAAAGCCATTTTACTGGCCACTTCTTTTTAGGAGCTATTGGACATTAAGGGGTTGACCTGCAAGGGTGCCAGTAATATTCACCAAAACTGCATTCATCCCATTCATCCCTGTTAAATTCTATGAGGGAAGCTATTTTGCATTGCAACAGTCAGATTTGACATCTATTTTCAATCAAACCTGCTTTAAACTTGATGGCAGACATCTGCAACCGCATTACAAACCATCAAGAATTTCATAGACTCCTCCGGAGCACTAGAAAAGGAGCAAAGAGTATGCACCAAGGCAGGACGAGTAGCAGAAACCACTATCAGAAAGGCAAAATGGTACAAAATGGAATGAACACCTCAAGATAGTGGTAGAGGGCAAAGCAGTACCACAATTTGTGCAAGCACACCAAGGCACCATGATATGAGTAAAAATGGCAAGGAGACCCGCACAGCACCCAGACTGGCTGGAAGATCCTAATTTTGCCAAGAGGACAGCACAACACAGCACCGCGTCCAGATTGACTGTTCTGCTGTGTGCCTCCAAACTTTTGTGCCTTATAGGAAAAGCCCCTGCGGCTGAGGCAGGAGTTACCATTTTGTACTGGGCTATTCTGTGGTGCAGTTTCCCCTAGTACAGAGACTGTCCTTTATGGCTATTCTGTGGTGCAGTTTCCCCTAGTACAGAGACTGTCCTTTAATCCTCTACTCTCTTTTCAGATCTTGAAGGGTATGGAGGAGTGAGGGAGTGGCCTAGTGGTTGGGGCAAGGTACTTCGGGCCGGAAGGTCGGGGGTTCAAATCCCACTAGAGGACAGCAACCTTGGGCCGGAAGGACTGGGGTTTCTAGTCCCACTGGTGCTCCTTGTGGTCTTGGGCAAGCCACTTAACCCTCCATAGCCCATGTTCCCTGTAAAATAGTTATCTCCAAGTTATAATGCCCTGTTCAATGTAATTTCAGTTTGTTCAATGTAAACCGCACTGATGCAGAATAGCACAGTTACTTACCTGTAACAGGTGATCTCTGGGAACAGCAGGAATAAGTCTTCACATATGGGTACGTCGGTACCGACGGAGCCTGCGTGGGAACGCTCCCCAGCTTCCCAAAAAGGAAAGTCTTTGGGAGCATCCCACAGCGCCTGAGCGCTGCCTTCCCGCCTTTCCTAACCGCCTCTCCTCAGTTCGAGTTTTAATGCCAAGACAAAAGAGAGAGAGAGGAAAGGAAAGACAAAGAGATACAACCCCTAAGGGAGGTGGGAGGGTTGTGAAGACTTATTCCTGCTGTTCCCAGAGATCACCTGTTACAGGTAAGTAACTGTGCTATCTCCAGGAACAAGCAGGAATGAGTTTTCACATATGGGGACTCCCTAGCTAAAGATGCCTGGGAGATCCCCAAGGATATGAGACCCTGGGAAGGGTTCTACCTCCTCCTATGGATCTCAGGCATCCATCCAGGGAAGGAGGGTAGGAGTTGATTAAGAATGGAACAGGTGTTTGAGAACAGCCTGACCAAACAAGGCATCCCGGCGGGAGTCCTTGTCCAAGCAGTAATGGGCTGTGAAGGTATGAACCGAGGCCCAGGTGGCTGCTCGACAGATCTGGTCGATGGACACAGAATTTAGATGAGCCATAGAGGTGGCCATGGCCCTCACATTATGAGCTGTGACATGGCTCTCCAGAGAAAGGTTCTTACTCTGGTAGGCGAAAGAAATACACTGAGCAATCCAATTGGACAGTGTCCTCTTAGAGACTGGAAGTCCCAAATGAGAGGGATCAAAAGCAACAAAGAGCTAGGAAGACTTTCTATGTTGCTGTGTCCTTTGTAAGTAAAAGGCAAGAGCTCTTTTACAATCCAGAGTATGAAGACTCTTCTCTGCACTTGATGCATGAGGAGCTGGAAAAAAGACAGGTAAATATACCTCTTGATTAAGATGAAAAGGTGAGACCACTTCAGGCATAAAGTGTGGATTGGTCCTAAGGACTACCTTATCATGATGGAACCTTGTATAAGGTGGATTAGCCACTAAGGCCTGCAGCTCACTGATGCAGCGAGCTGAGGTGACTGCAATGAGGAAAATAACCTTCCAGGAAAGGAATTTCAAGGAGGTGGTGGCTAAGGGTTCAAAAGGAGGCTTCATAAGCTGACCAAGAACCAGATTTAAATCCCATGCCACCGGAGGAGGCCTAATGGGAGGTTTAGTTAAAGTTAGGCCTCTCATGAATCTTGCAATAAGAGGATGAGAGGAAATAGGCTGTCCATTGATAGGCTTAAGGGATGCTGCAATAGCACTCAAATGGACCCTTACTGAATTCGTCTTAAGGCCTGCATTGGAAAGATGCAGGAGGTATTCCAATAGAGAATTCAAAGGTAGTGTTAGAGGGTTGAGACCCTTTTGAGCACACCAAATGGAGAATCTTTTCCATTTAAAAGCATAGGAACACCTAGTGGAAGGTTTTCTGGAAGCATGGAGGATATCCTTCACTTGTTGAGAAAGATTCAAGCCTTGAAGGTCTAGGCCTTCAGTAACCAAGCTCTGAGGTGAAGGGACTTGGGGTTTGGGTGCCACAAAGTCCCCTCCTCCTGGGACAGAAGGTCTGGAGCAGCTCCCAAGTCCAGGGAGGGGGCTTGGGAGAGATGCAGAAGTAGAGGGTACCACACTTGGCGTGGCCAGCGTGGAGTTATGAGGATCATAGATCCTTGATCCCTCTGGAGTTTGAACAGAGTCTTGGGAATCAAGGGAATGGGTGGAAGGGCATACAGGAAGCCCTGACCCCAATGAAGGAGGAAGGCATCCTTGGCCTGAACTCCCTGACACGGAATTCTGGAACAGAACCGGGGAAGTCTGGCATTCCACGGACTTGCAAAGAGGTCTATGTCCGGGGGTCCCCACTCTTGGAAGATTCTGAGTACCTGATCCATGTGCAGGGACCATTCGTGTGGGAGCAGAACTCGACTGAGTCTGTCTGCCCAAGAGTTTTGGATTCCTGGGAGGTATACTGCCAGGAGATGGATCTGATGCTCTCTGGCAAAGGCCCACAATCTTAAAGCTTCGTTGGAAAGCGACAGAGAGCCAGTTCCTCCTTGCTTGTTTATGTAAAACATGGCTACTTGATTGTCCGTATGAATGAGGACTGTCTTGTAGCTGAGCAGGGTATGAAAGACCTTGAGAGCTAGAAAGACTGCTCGAAGCTCCAAGTGGTTTATATGAAGAAAGGTCTCCTGTGGGGACCAAGTGCCTTGGGTGGAGAGGTCTTGTAGATGAGCTCCCCAACCTGTTTGGGAGGCATCTGTTGTGAGGGTTGCTTGGGGCAACAACTGTTGGAAGGGGGACCCCAGCAACAGATTTTGAGTGGACATCCACCATTGGAGAGACCAAAAGAGACGTTTGGAGGTTGCTATTTGGTCTGAGAGAGCTCCTGATGCTTGTCCACTGGGTGGACAAAGTCCATTGGGCTGCTCTCATGTGTAGGCGAGCATAGGGTACCACATGCACTGTGGAAGCCATGTAGCCTAGCAGTTGTAGCATCTCCCGGGCAGGTAAGTGGCTCTTTGACTGAATCTGGGAAGCTAACTGCACTAGACGTTGGCAACGGGCCTGAGGAAGGTAGGCCCTTGCAGTGGTAGTATCCAACCATGCCCTTATGAATTCTAGGGACTGAGTAGGGGGTGAGCTGAGACTTTGGGAGGTTTACCACAAGTCCCAGATACTGCAGAATGCGTCTTGTGCGGTCCAGGGAAATCTGGGCCTCTGACTGAGATGGAGCTCGGATGAGCCAGTCATCCAGGTATGGGAATACAAATATTCCCAGAGTGCATAGAAATGCAGCTACTGTTGCCATGCATTTGGTGAACACTCTTGGAGCAGAGGCCAGACCAAAAGGAAGCACCCTGTATTGATAATGTTTTCCTTGGAAAAGAAAACGGAGGAATCTTCTGTGAGATGGATGGATGAGGACATGTGTGTACGCATCCTTGAGATCTAGAGAACAAAGCCAATCCTGACTTTGAAGGTATGGAAGGAGAGTGCCCAGAGAAAGCATCTTGAACTTCTCCTTGCATAGAAATTTGTTCAATTCCCTGAGATCTAATATGGGTCTGTATCCCCCTGTCTTCTTTGGAATGAGAAAATAGGGGGAGTAAAACCCTGACCCTTGTTGAAGAAGGGGAACTTCTTCTATTGCCCCTTGGGCAAGAACGGTAGCCACCTCTTGACCTAGAAGGTCGAGAAGATATGTGGGAGAATTGAAGTGTCTCACCATGGTGTGGGGAGGAAGGTCTGAGAAATGAGGTTTGTAGCCCTCTCTTATGATGGAGAGGGTCCACTGCTCTGATGTAATCTGCTCCCATCTGGGAGCAAAATGAGCTAACCTTCCTGGAATGGTGAGAGGTTCTGGCTGTTTTAAAGCCAGAAAGGCTAAGTTCTCTAGCATCAAGTCAAAAACCCTGAGGAGGTTGGGTCTGCTGAGTTGCAGCAGCCCCTGTAGTCTTAGGCCTGGCCTGTTTAGGTTGCTGACGCTTAGTAGCAAAGCGACCTGTAGAGGATTGTTGGCCAGAAGCAGAAGGGAATCTGCTCTTTTTGAAAAAAGACTTCTTGAAGGGTTTTTTCTTGGCAGGAATGGAGGTTGACTTTGAAAGTCTATCCAGAGCAGAATTTTCTGCATCCATTTGAGTGGCTTTTATTTGCCATTCTTTGCCAAACAGGTTTTCACCTGTACAGAGGAGATTTCCTAAGCCATCTTGGACCCAGGGTTCTAAATCAGAAGCTTGGAGCCAAGCAATTCTGCGAGCAGCTATGGCAATGCCAGAAGCTCTGCTGGCACCTTCAAAGGAGTCAAAGGCTGCCCGGTTGGAAAACTTTGAAATATCTTGAGTATGCTTAAGCCAAATGAGGAATTCATCCCTTTTATCCTCTGGAAGAAAAGGGAGGAAAGTGTGCAGCTTATCTGCAACTTCCTTTAGAAACATACCCATGTAAAAACTATAGGAGTTGATTCTGGCAATGAGCATACTGACTTGGAAGATTTTCCTACCAAAAGCATCCAAGGTCCTGCATTCTCTTCCTGGTGGAACAGAAGAGTGTCTCTTTGTACTCTTTATCCTCTTCATAGCTGACTGCACCACAATGGAATGGTGAGGAAGCTGTGTTTTATGAAAACCAGGACAGGGAGGGACACGATACATAGTGTCCAATCTGCGAGAATGAGGAGAGATAGTGAGAGAAGTCTCCCATAAATCAATCATGTGTTCATAAAGAATCTCATGAATTGGTAAGGTGACTGCCTCTTTAGGAGCCTTAGAATAACCCAAAATATCTAATTTGTTTGCTCTAGGCTCTGATTCAGAGGTTACTGAAATAGAAAGTCCTTTAGCTACTTCTCTTATGAAGTCTTGAAAGGACAAGTCCTCTGGAGGAGACATTCTTCTTTTTGGAGAAGGCGGCTCTTCAGGAAGGGCTATGGATACTTCAGCAGACTCCTCTGACGTATCAGAATCACCAGAGGAATCAAAGTACCGTCTGTCAGGGTGCTCTTCTAACGCTCGGTACGCGTATCGAGCAGTATCGACATCGGGCGTCATCGGTACCGATGAGTAGCCCTGGACAAGGAACCGCTGCAGTCGGTATCCTGGTCGATGCCGATGCAGTTGGTACCGGTATCGGTGCTGGTGCCGGTACCCGAGTCGATACCGACAACGGAGTTTGTTGTGGTATCAATGGCGTCGCAGCTTGAAAGAAGGCATTGATAGCCTGCTGCATGGACAGAACGTTCTGATCCATCGACGCCATGAATGCCTGGAACTCGGTACCGGAAGGTTGTGCCGGTAACCCAGAGCATTCTAACAGGTGATCGGTCGAGGCCGTGCCATCGATGTCAACCTGTAACCCCATAGGTGGAGCTTTGGAAGCCAGAGCTTCCCGCCGGGGTTGTTTTGCCGGTGCAGGATCCTCGAGGGCTAGCCCGGAGGCATCTCGATGCTTAGAAGGAGATCTACCCTTCGAGGACCGGCTGGATTTATGTTTGGTTACCCGAGATCCATTGGGGGAAGAAGCAGCCCTGGAAGACGTCGATGCCACCGAAGCTGCATCAGCGGGAAACAGCACATGGAGCTTAGCTGCTCGGTTCTGTAAACCCCGTTTAGACATCAAAGAGCAGGACGGACAATCCGAAATGGAGTGTTCAGGACCCAAACATTTAAGACACCATTCATGGGTGTCGGTAACAGAAATAGTACCGCTGCACTTAGTGCATTTTTTAAACCCGGAGGCTGGTTTTTCCATGAGGAAAAATTTCTTGTGAGGCCTAAGGCCCAAAGAGAAAAAATACACTAAGTGAGGGAAAAAAATATATAGTTTTTGGGTTTTTTTTAAAGAAAAGAAAGAAAAGACCGGCGGTACCGGTCCGGAGTCGGGGGAGGCAGACACGCGACCAAAGAAATAAAATAAAACAAAAAACTTCTTCAGCGGTGACAGGGCTCGACCTGCTGGCTCCGCGGCAAAGAAGAACTGTGGAGAGGCGGTTAGGAAAGGCGGGAAGGCAGCACGCTGGCGCTGTGGGATGCTCCCAAAGGCTTTCCTTTTGGGAAGCTGGGGAGCGTTCCCGCGCAGGCTCCGTCGGTACCGACGTACCCATATGTGAAGACTCATTCCTGCTTGTTCCTGGAGATAGCGCGGTATATAAGAGAATGTAAATAAATAAATAAATAAATTTGGCCAGTGAGAATGCAGCAGAGGAAGCCAGCAAGTCACGTTTACATAGCAATGGTCTTCTGCTAATGGGACAACATTATGGCTTGCCACATGATGTACCAGAGGGGCTGCAGAGCCATGAGAACTGAGGGACCAGCAGAGTTCCAGAATGCAAAAGGGCCACCAGTGCCCTCCGACTGCACTTTGCCAGGAATGCCTTCGCTCCCTCTGAATTTCAGCTATAATAGTTATTTTTTTTTCTTGCCTTTTGATGTTACATTTTGGCATGAGAGATGAAAGTAGCCACTGGAAATGGGTACCATCCTGTAGGGACTGCAGTGCCAACTATCAAAAATACAGCTAATAGATACATTGAAAGCATACAATGTGTGCAACTGCCCCTCAGTATAGCTCTACATTCCCTTCTCGTTCCAGTTGCATGACAATGAAAGGAAACCAAACAAGGGGAGGTTTGTCTTCATAAACACTAGCTTATCCACCAACTCCAGTGTTAGCTGGGAATGATGAGGAGCCACAATATCCCCTGACATGTAGTATATTATGTTCACTGGGCACATTGGTTGGAGGGCAGGACAGGAAATGCTGCACAACCTTGGCGAGGTCAGTCTAGACCGTTTACCCGTGTATCCAGTATGCCAAGGGATCTGTGTGTATGGTTGATGGGCTCTGCAAGGTAGCATGTCACTGAAATCCGTGCAGGAGTCTGACCTGTGACAGGTTAATCTCTGCAGCTTAGCATTGTAGCTAGGGCTTTATTCACCAAATATTCTCCCTGGCTGGGGTGATGGGCCATAGGATGTAAAGTTGGGGGGGGGAGGGGCAGTGGCAGGCAACAGGGTGGTACTCATGCTAGCAATACTAATTGCAGGCATGCCTGGATATTTCCCCTGATGCATTACCATCACTGTCAGTCCCTTCTCTGGTGCTCCCTTTCCTCCACTAGCTTTTCTTTCCAGTAAGTTAGTGAATTGTAATGCAGAGTTAAACTTTCTTTCATCCACAGGTCACAGAAACCAGCTAGAACATAAGCATCCCTCCCTTCATAAGGCATGCCAACCTTTTTCCCACTTGACCTTGCAAGATGTCAACCATTACCAAAACCTCTACTATGAATCTCTGTTGCTTCAGAAAACTCTCTAACTTGACAAGTAAAATATTCACTACTAGGATGAGAAAGCTCAGGCTAGTCCTCGTGGAACTGTAGCATCCATAAAGGGCTTTAGAACTACCATCACCAATGTGATATTTGCCCGGTCCTAGTGACCCAGGGGCCTAATGATGCCCATCTCTGTCACAGATGATATTTGATGCAAGGCCGCCCATTGCTCCACTAACCTCTCCAGCCTGTCATAAGTGGAATTCTACCTGGTGCTATTATCCTGCTTCATCTAGCATGCAGTGCCCGTATTGCTTCCTGCTTCTCATGCAACTTATGCCCACCCTTCACACTCCAGTGAAAATAACCAGCTATATTTCAGCACTTTTCAATCAGTTTCCACAGAAAAGGGCTGCCATTTGCCTTGCTGCCTGAGTCTAGGGAGTCTCGACAACCAGGTGCAGCAAGTGGGCAAAGCATCTGATCCCATGAAAGGCAATGGCTTCACCATGTTTGACCTACTGTATCTTACAAAGAAACTGGATGTACGATGCTGTGTTTGTGTCTTATTTGCCAGTCCTGCAGCACTACCCTTATTTCTGCTAAGAATCCATGTACGGCTGTCATCTATTACCTGGCTGTGCAGCACAGTCCATCAGTGCTCTCGTTAATGCTCCCTGGTTAGACCCAAAAACAAAGGAGGAAGACATCCATAGAGAGCCAGTTGCGTCACCAGCTGCACGTAGAGATGAAAAAAGCAAAGGCTGGTATAAGTGTGCATTTCACTGTCCAATGCCTTGGAATCACCCTTGACCAGCAACTATCCATGCAACCACATTTTTTTAAAATAGATTATGTTATTTCCAAGTTTGTTTTCCTTCTTCTATGTAATATGTTCTGTTACAATGCAAACCACTTTGATCAATGGATAAAGCGGTATAGAAAGCATAGTTACTCATCTGTAACAGGAGTTTTCCGGGGACAGCAGGAATCAGTCCTCAGGTACGGGTGACATCAGTGCTGACAGAGCACTCGCAGAAGCATCTCCCTAGCTATCAAAGAAAGCCTTTATGATATGCTACCACGCATGCGTGGTGCTCTTCCTGCCCAAGTGTGCCATCTTGCTCAGTCAGATGATATACCTAAAAGACGGCAAAAAACCAAAAGATGGTAAAGAAGCAACTCTAAGGGGAGGAGGGAGGGTTGTGAGGACTGATTCCTGCTGTCCCCGGAGAACACTTGTTACAGGCGAGTAACTATGCTTTCTCCAGGAACAAGCAAGAAGTCAGTCCTCACATATGGGACTCCCTAGCTACAGGCTACAGCAAGACCATAGGGAAAAAAATGGTCGACTTCAGGGGGAGCCGTGAGCAGCAGCAATTGAGTCCGCAGATGCAGACTACAATAGGACCTGTGTGTCTGATGGGAACCAATGCTCCAGTAGCCTTAACACAGAAGGGTCAGAGAGCAGGAGTTACCTAGACCCCAAAAAAATTACGGAGCATGGCCTGGCCAAAGGCGCTGTCCTGTTGGGACTCCTTTTCCAGGCAGCAGTGAGCTACAAAGATGTGGACTGAAGACCAGATGGCAGCCTGGCAGATGTCCAGCAATGGAACGAAGCACAGGTTTGCCATAGAGGCCGCCATGGCCTGAAACAGTGTGCCGTGACCCAGCCATCCAACGTGAGCCCAGCTTGCTCATAGGCAAGGGCTGTAAGTACAATGCAGGTTACCTCCTGCATTGTACATATAAATGTTACTTGTAAACTGCACTGATTTTAAAGAGCGCAGTATAGAAAAGCTTTAAATAAATAAAAATAAATAAAGGGCAATACAGTGTACCACCACCCAAGTGGACAGTGTCCATTTGGTCAATGCTTTCCCCAGTTGATAGGGGTCATATGAGACAAAAAGCTGAGCAGCTTTCCGGTGGCCCTGGGTATGCTGAATGTAGAAAGACAGGGCTCTCTTACAGTCCAAGATGTGAAGGACCGTCTCTGCCCTGTTGGAGTGAGGCCTTGGGAAGAAGGTGGGCAGCATCACCTCCTGGTTGAGGTGAAAGGAAGATACCACCTTTGGAAAGAATATGGGGTGTGTGCGTAGCACAACTCTGTTCTTATAGAATCTGGTATACGGCGCCTCTGCCACTAGGGCTTGGAGCTCGCTGATCCTGCGAGCGGAAGTGAGCGCCACCAGGAAGACAACCTTCCACAAGAGGTAACATAGTAACATAGTAAATGACAGCAGATAAAGACCAGTATGGTCCATCTAGTCTGCCCAGTAAGATGGCAAGAGTAGGTGCACCTGCCGTTCTGTGCAGGCCACCCCTCCCCCGTCTTTGTTTAGGGGTGAACCCACCGCTCCGTATAGGACACCCCTGTTTGTTGAGAAGTTAAATAGTTAGGTTTATTTTGATTTTATCCTGTTGCTGTAAAGGGATCCACTGTGTCTGTCCCATGCCATTTTGAATTCCGTCACTGTATTTGCCCCGACCACTTCCATTGGGAGGGCATTCCAAGTAACCACCACCCTTTCGGTGAAAAAGTATTTCCTGACATTGTCTTTCAATTTACCCCCTTGCAGCTTCATGTTATGCCCCCTAGTTTTACAGCTTCCCCACCTTTGGAAGAGGTTTGTTTGTTCATTATTTCTCTTTAAGTATTTAACGGTCTGAATCATATCTCCCCTGTCCCTCCTTTCCTCCAGAGTGTACATATTTAGGTCTTCAAATATCTTCTCATAAGTCTTCTGACACAGGCTCCAAATCATTTTGGTCACCTTCCTCTGAACAGTTTTCATTCTTTTTACATCCTTTGTGAGATATGGTCTCCAAAACTGAACACAGTATTCCAAGTGAGGCCTCACCAATGACTTATACAGTGGCATTAGTACCTCTTCCTTTCTGCTGGTAATTCATCTTGCATGCAACCCAACATCCACCTGGCTTTTGCCACCGCCTTGTCGGTAGGAACTTGGGGTGAGTTCAAAGGACCACTCTGTTCCCGTAGAACCTTGTGTAGGGAGCCGCAGCCATGAGGGCTTGCAGCTTGCTGACCCGCCAGGCCGAGGTGAGCGCCACCAGGAAGACCATCTTCCAAGAGAGGTACTGAAGTGAGCACGTCGCCATTGAAAAAAAGGGTGGCTGCGTCAGCTGCATGAGCACGATGATCAGATCCCACTCCACTGGTGGAGGCCAGACGGGGGGCTTGGAAAGTAAGAGGCCCTGCATGAAGTGGGAGACCAGAGGCTGGCCCGAGAGGGGTTTACCCTCAACGGGAAAGTGATTGGCCGAGATGGCGCTCAGGTGAACTTGGGCCGAATTGGATTTCAGTCCCACCTGCAAGAGGTGGAGGAAGTACTGGAGAACCTACTGGGTACAGCAGGACAATTGGTCAAACTGGAGCTCGGACCACCAAACTGAGAAGCGCCGCCAATTCAGGGCGTAGGACCATCTCGTCGAGTCCTTCCTCAACGTGAGAAGAACCTCCTCAATCTCCTCTGGGAGGTGCAGCAAGGCTAGAGACACCCGTTCAGCCACCAGGCTGTCAGGGATAGCGAGACCAGGTTCGGGTGGAGCACCCGTCCCTCCTCCTGCATTAGCAGACCTGGGGTACTGCCCAGGGGGACTGGAGGTTCCGACGAGAGCCGCAGCAGAAGCCGGAACCAGGGCTGTCGAGGCCACGAAGGAGCCAAGAGGATCACCGAGGTTCAGTCCTGCTGAATCTTGTGGAGGGTCCTCGCAATGAGAGGAGTGGGAGGGAATGCATACAGAAGCCCAGAGGTCCAGTCCAGGAAGAACGCGTCTGGGGCTACCCTGCTCAGGTGCGGTATCAGCCCGCAAAAACGGGGAAGCTGCATGTTTGCCAGGCTGGCGAACAGGTCCAAAGACAGAGTCCCCCAGCGAAGGAACAGGTGGAAAACTACCTCTGGACTCAGGTGCCACTCATGTGGGTGAAGAAGCCTGCTGAGTCTGTCCATGAGGACATTGTCCTGAACCAGGAGGTAGACCGCTCTCAGGGTCATGCCCTGGCATACGGTGAAGGAGCAGAGGAGGACTGCCTCCTGATAGAGGAGGCGGGAGCCCATACCCCCCGCCTTGTTTATGTAGAACATCGCAACCTTGTTCTCGGTCTGCACGAGCACCGACTTACTGCATAGGTGATGCTCGAATACCTTCAGGACCAGCCGGACCGCTCGAAGCTCAAGCAGGTTGACCTGCTGCCGAGACACCTCGGGTGACCACCGCCCCTGAGTATGGAGGTTGCAGCAGTGGGCTCCTCAGCCCAACAGTGAGGCATCTGTCGTCAAGATGAGCTTGTTTTGTTGAGTCTGGAAGGTCATACCCCAACGAAGGCTTTGGGGTTCAGCCACCAATCCAGGGAGCTGGAAAGACTGCGGGAGACCGACACGGGATCCCGTAGGCGGCCCGAGGCTTGGGTCCACTGCGCATTGAGGCACCATTGGGCTGCTCGCATGTGCAGGCGAGTGTGGGGGACGACATGGACAGTCGAGGCCATTGTGCCCCAGAAGACGCAACATGGCCTGCGCCGAGACTCGCGCTCAAAGGAGGAAGGCAGTCATCCATCCTGTGTCAAGAAGAGCGCCGATAAACTCTAGTGTCTGCACCAGCTTGAGGTGGGACTTGGAGTAGCTGACCAGGAAACCAAGGTGCTCGAGGAGGAGGACTGTGTTCAACGCAGAGAGGTGAGCATCCTTTGACGATTTGCCCGTGACGAGCCAGTCGTCCAGGTAAGGGTAGATGGATATAAGAATGGCCAAGATACACATCAGCAACAGAGCATTCTCTTACATTGCACCCATGCTATGGAATCAACTGCCACATGGCATGCGTGCAATCAACAACCTAACAGACTTTAGGAAAAAGCTCAAAACCCACCTGTTTATAACTTACTATAATCTAACAGAGTAAATAATAACCGGAACACAAAGGGTAAACCGTATCCATGACACTAGAGTGACTTTACAATATGACTTTAAGGGATTTGAACACCATGTAATGCATCTAGGTTAATGCATTTCCCCCCAGTTTAGTTGTAATTAGTGTAACAGATTGTATATATATAACTGCAAGTTGTAAATATTGTAACAATATGTATATATGTAATTGCACCTGTAAATATTGTATCAGATTTTTGTGCAGTGTGAACCCAGTGTGAATCTTGGCATGCAATCATTCTGTATTAACTATTGATTACCCCTCCTGCTATGTATAGTCAACCGCTGCTGATCGCTGGAAGCAGCGGTATACAAATGTTCTCTAAATAAAAATAAAATAAATAAATATGCCCTGTAGCCAGAGGTGGGCTGTGGCCACTGACAGGCATTTCGTGAAGACACGCGGGGCAGGAGCAAGCCCAAAAGGAAGCACTCTGTATTTTATTTATTTATTTATTTTATTTATTTAGCAAGCATTTGTATACTGCTCCTTCCAGCGATCAGAAGCAGGTAAGATGTAACTGCTTACATTCTTGTATGTTCTGTTTCAAATGTAAACCGCACTGATTATAATAGCGCGGTATATAAGAAATAAAAATAAATAAATAATAAATAATAAATAAGATTACATGGAAAAAGCTGTCGAATCAAGACAGAATAATTTTGATTTGTACATAAAGATTCGAAAGGTTAGCACGTCACGCAAAAAATTAACTACTTCTAAGCTAAGGGGATAATAATTTACATATGTACATTTATACATTACAGGTTTTCTGGGGTGCTGTGGGGGAGTTGCCCCTCATGCGAGATTAGTACAGGTTGAAATGACTTTGAAATAGGTGGGTTTTGAGTTTCTTTCTAAAGTCGGCTAGATCAATGCTGGCTCGTAGGTCGGGTGGGAGTTGGTTCCATAGTGTCGGTGCTGTGTATGAGAAAGCCCTGTTACTAGTGATTTTTTTGACTGATCTGATATCTGTTGGAGTGTGGAGGGTGTTGGAATTGATGGTTCTCCTGTTTCTGTTGGATGGTTGCAATCTGATTAGGGTGTCGAGGAAGGATGGTGCTATGCTGTGGATGAGTTTGAAGGTGGTTGTCAGTATTTTGTATTTTGTGCGGGCTGCTATGGGGAGCCAGTGTAGCTCAATTAGTACTGGTGTAATGTGTTCAGTAAGACTTTTCCTCATGATGATCCTGGCAGCTACATTTTGTGCCATTTGAAGGATGTATTGGAATTGCTCCCCTTGCACTCGGAAGTGCAGGTACTTCCTGTGTTTGGGGTGGACCGGAATGTGGGCGTTAAGTGTCTCATAAAAACAAGATATGCCATATTGGGTCAGACCAAGGTCCATCAAGCCCAGTATCCTGTTTCCAACAGTGGCCAATCTAAGTCATACATACCTAGCAGTTTCCCCAAGAGACACAGGTTCCACAATGCTTGTATTGGGTCAAGCAGTGATATCCCGGGTCCCTTTTTAATAATGGTTTATGGACCTTTCCTCCAGGAACTTGTCCAAACCTTTTTTAAACCCAGCTACACAAACAGCTTTTACTACATCCTCCGGTAACAAATTCCAGAGTTTGATTACACGTTGAGTGAAAAAATATTTTCTCTTATTTGTCTTGAATAGTTTTCCGCTGTAGCTTCATTGCATGTCCCCTAGTCTTTCTATATTCTGATGACGTAAACAATCGATCTACGTTTAACCCGTTCCACTCCGTTCATTAATTTATAGACTTCTATCATATCTCCCCTCAGCCGTCTCTTTTCCAGGTTAAAGAGCCCTAACCTTTTTAGCCTTTCTTCATAGGGGTATCCTTCCATCCCCTTTACCATTTTGGTGGCTCTTCTCTGAACCTTTTCTAATAATGTTATATCCTTTTTAAGATACGGCGACCAGAATTGCACACAATATTCAAGGTGCGGTCGCACTATGGAACGATATAGAGGCATTATAATATCCTTTGTTTTATTTTCCATTCCTTTCCTTATGATACCTAGCATTCTATTTGCTCTCTTGGCTGCCGCTGCACACTGGGTTGAAGGTTTTAACATTTTATCCACAATGACGCCTAAATCTTTTTCCTGGGTGGTGGTTCCTAATGTGGAATCTTGCATCATGTAACCATAGTTTGGGTTGTTCTTCCCTAGGTGCATAACTTTGCACTTGTCTCTGAGATCCAAGGAGCATAGCCAATTGCCCTGCCGGAGGAAGGACAGCGGGATGCCAAGTGATAGTATCCTGAACTTCGCCCGCATCAGAAATTTGTTCAGATTCCTGAGATCAAGGATGGGGCGCAGGCCTCCTATCCTCTTCGGAACAAGGAAGTACCGGGAGTAAAACCCCTGACCTCAGAGGAGCAGCGTAACTCTCCCGACTGCCTGCTGAGAAGGTTCATCAGCTTTTGCTGCAAACAAGCCTGGTGCCGAGTAGGCTCCAGTGGGGAGAAGGGAGGAGGACGTCTGTCCAGACGAAGACGATAACCATACCGGATTACCTGAAGGACCCAGGTGTCCGATATAATGGCTGCCCATTCGGGGGTGAAAAGGAAAAGACGCCCTCCCACAGGCAGAAGTGTTGCCAGGAGGCGAGGGGCTATGCACTTGGCGTCAAAACCCCAGGACTGGCTGGAGCAGCGCCAGTGATTGAGCTTTGGACCCCTTCGGTTTCCAGTGACCCTGAGCTCCTCCTCTGCCCTGGCCGCTGGGTGTCGGCACTGGGGTGGGCAGATAGGGTGCATATCCTCGGTAAGGGAACCCCTTCCTCTGGAAGAAAGGCTTCTTGCTGTGTTTCTTCCATGGAAGAAAAGAGGTTTTACGAGAGAGATGGGTGCGGGTTACGAACTCTGTCTCGATCTCAGTGCCTTGTCCTCCATGAGCTTGCCGAACAGTTTACGCCGAGGCAGGGGACATCCAAGAGCTTCTCCTGGACCCATTGCTCCAGGTCTGAAGACTGGAGCCACGCTTGATGTCGGGCTCCGATGCCGGCCGCTGCCACATGGGCGGAAGACTCAAACCTGTCCTATGCGGCACAGGAAAAATATTTCGAGCAGTCTGCGACCGACCTCAGAAGGGTCTGAAATCTGAGGAGGTGTTTGCCTCTGAGGCCCACAGAAAAACCGCCAAGCTCTTTAGCGAGGTCGCGAAGGAACATACCCATATATAATTGGTAAGTCTGGATGCAACACACCAGCATGGATCCCTGGTAAGCCTTGCGCCCAAGGGTGTCGAGGGCACGGGATTCCCTACCAGGCGGGACCGACGAGTGCGACTTCGGGCTCTTCTGCTTCTGCATCACGGATTCAACTACAATGGAGGTATGGGGAAGCTGAGTCTTCCGGAACCCCGGGCCACACTGGACCATGTACATGGCATCGAGTCTTTTACTGACAATACGGACAGAGGTGGGTGCTTCCCACATGCGGAGGAGCAGTCGAGACAGGATGGACAGTACCGGGACCATGAGAGACTCATATTGCAAGATGTCCTCTGCCCTCGGCTCTTCCTTGGTCTACGAGGGCAGATTGACGTCTTGAGCCATATCCCGCACAAACACCAAGAAGGAGGTATCTTTGGGGGGTGACCGCCTTTGCGAGGCGGGAGGAGATGGGTCAGAAGGAAGGTCCCTATGGATGCGGGTTTCAGGGGATGCGTCCCTGTCCGATTCCCAGTCCAAGAGGTCTGAGTCGGGCTGAATCCTGCTCTCAGTGGCCGAGACCCGCTTGGAGCCAGAGGCACTGACTCTGGAAGATATTGCCCCCGAGGAACGGGACAGCAAGCAAGACCAGTGCCAAGGACACTCGCAAGGCCCGCAACTCTCGGGGTTTTCCAAGGCAGTGTTTGGTACCCCCGTTGAGGGACCCTTGGTCTCGAGGCGTTAGCCAGCTGTGCTGGGTAAAAGTGTCTGCTGGGCAGCTAGGAAGGCAGAAACGCTGCGCTCCAGTGCCAGCATACAGGACTCCCACTCATGAGCGAGTCCCTGCGCCGTCGACACCGGGGTTACTGGGTCTGGAGTGGAGTTGGAGAGGGGGTCCTCGCCGGGATGAACTTCAGGTGACCGGGCACCATCACCGGAGGACTCCGTATTTGTACGAGTTACCTTTCGAGGCTGCTCCTTGTCCAACTCTCGGGAATGCAGAGGAGGGCTAAGGGAACGAGCGCGAGACCGCTCATGCTTGTTTGGAGCCTCTGACAACGACTTCGAGGTCTTCTTCTTTTTTCACCATTCCACCTCGGGTGAACCCTGATCGGAGTGACGCCTGGGGCATGGGGTCACTGCGGGGAACCCTACAAGTGGTGGATTGGTGGGGTGAGGCAGGGGCGGCCCAAGGGGGGTGCGGGGCCATGTGCGGAGACTCGGTGCGGGGCCTCATTTGCATAAGGGTCCTCATTTGCATAAATATTTGCATAATGTTACCATACACGAACTTTTAGTAAACATGCCTCTTAATGAGTGTATGAATAAAGAAAGACTAAAAGACTTCTACATTACTATAATCCAGTGCCAACCGCCAGACACATTAGGAACTACTACAAACACTGCCCATTTAGAACCCATAGCAAACCCGCCGTATCCTAACAGCACTACCAGGACTCATAAAGCACCATACCCTAACTATCAAAAGGAAACGCTGCAAATATTAAACCAATACATTTCAGAGAACAACAATACATGACCTACTGGGGAAAGAGAACAAGTGGCAATGTCAAATAGGAATTACATAAACAGAATACCTCAGCTCAGTTACACATGAACAGAACATAAACCATCACCAAACAAGGAATCACAATTTAGAAACAGGAAGACAATAATTAAACTGGGAATCCCAAAAGCCAAACTTGGAATGTACAACACTGTAGAAATAAAACTATACATTAATTTGCTCTTGTACTAAACAAAGCGCAGACGTTAATGATGCACATTTCCCAGAGCTGACATATTCCAATTAATAAATTCAAAATAAAGAGATATTTTTCTACCTTTTGTGCATTTTTTTTCAGCTGCAATTGCTCCAGCCACTTTCTTCTGGTTTCTTCGTGTCTTCCGCTAATTCTTCATCGTCTGCTGTCCATTTGTCTTTTCTTCTCTCTTCTAGTTTTTTTCCATTCTCTCTCTACATCTGCTTTAACATACTAATCTTTCTCCTTTTCCTCTTTCCTCATTCCTATTTCATCCACTCAAATTTTACCCCTCCATCCTCAATCCCCACTTACTCTCCCAATATCCGGACAATTGTAGATTTGTCTTCCCTCCCACACAAAATATTTTTTCCCTCTCCATTTCACTCTCCCAGCTCCATCCCATTCTAATCCTCCCCCAACATCAGCTCCATTCTAGTTCCAGTCCCACCCAGCATCCGCTCCCTTCTAGTCCCCGCATCAGCCCATTTCCAGTCCTAGCCCCCCATAAGCCCATTTCCAGTCCTAGCTCCCCCATCTATTTGCAGTCCCATCCAAGTCCCTCCATCAGCTCATTTCCAATCCCAGCCCCCCATGAGCCCATTTCTAGTCCTTTCCTAGCCCCACCATCAGCCCATGTCAAATCCTAGCTCCCCTCCACTCAGCCCATTTCCAATCCAAGCCCCCCATGAGCCTACTTCCAGTTCTAGCCCCTTCATGAGTCCATTTCAATCCAAACCCCCACCACAGCCCATTTCCAATCTTAGCACCCCCCAACAGCCAATTTCCAGTCCTATTCTAGCCCCTCCATCAGCCCATTTCCTGTCCTAGCCCCCCCCTCACCCATTTCCAGTCCTAGCTCCCTCCCCCTCACAACCCATTTCCATTCCAAGCCCCCGTCCCCATCAGCTATTTGCAGTTCAAGCCCTCCTTCCACTCAGCCCATTTCCAGTCCTAGCCTACTCATAGCCCATTACTAGTCCTAACCCCCCATCAGCCCATTACGTCCTAACCCCCCATCACCCTATTTCCAGTCCTAGCCCCCCATCAGCCTATTTCCAGTCTTAGCCCCCCTCCCATAGCCAATTACCAGTCCTACCCCCCCATCAGCCCATTTCCAGTCTTAGCCCCCATAGCCCATTACCAGTCCTAACCCCCCCATCAGCCCACTTCCAGTCTTAGCCTCCCCCCCATGGCCCATTCCCATTCCTTACCCACCCCCCACATGGCCCATTACCAGTCTTAACCCTCCCCCCATCAGCCCATTACCAGTCCTAACCCCCCCCGGCCCATTACCAGTCCTAACCCCCCCATGGCCCATTACCAGTCCTAACCACCCCCCCCCATCAGCCCACTTCCAGTCTTAGCCCCCCCATAGCCCATTACCAGTCCTAACCCCCCCCATCAGCCCATTTCCAGTCCTACCCCCCCCATGTCCCATTACCAGTTCTAACCACCCCCCCCATCAGCCCACTTCCAGTCTTAGCCCCCCCATAGCCCATTACCAGTCCTAACCCCCCCATCAGCCCATTTCCAGTCCTACCCCCCCACTTCCAGCCTTAGCCCCCTCCCCATAGTCAATTACCAGTCCTACGCCCCCATCTGCCCATTTCCAGTCCTACACCCCCTCTTCCAGCCTTAGCACCCTCCCCTTAGCCAATTCCCAGTCCTAACCCCCCCCTCAGCCCACTTAGCCCCCCCATAGCCCAATACCAATCCTAACCCCCCCCATCAGCCCATTACCAGTCCTAGCCTCCCCCCCCATGGCCCATTACCAGTCCTAACCCCCCCAGCCCCCTTAGCCCCCCCCAGCCCACTTATCCCACCCCCCCTGGCCCATTACCTGTCCTAGCCTCCACCCCCCATGGACCATTACCAGTCCTAACCCCCCCCCTCAGCCCACTTAGCCCCCCCCCCATAGCCCATTACCAGTCCTAACCCCCCCCCCATCAGCCCACTTCCAGTCTTAGCCTCCCCCCCATGGCCCATTACCAGTCCTAACCACCACCCCCCCCCCTGGCCCATTACCAGTCCTAACCACCACCCCCCCCCGGCCCATTACCAGTCCTCACCACCCCCCCCATCAGCCCACTTCCAGTTTAGCCTCCCCTCCCATAGCCCATTACCAGTCCTAACCACCCCCCCCCTATCATTCCAAATTAAAATAAAAAAAAAACCAAACTGGCTGCTTCTGCCGCGGCAGCATCAAGAGCTCTGCCGCGGCAGCATCAAGAGCTCTGCCGCGGGGCCCCCCCCTGCCCGGCAGAGCCTCCGTGCATCCTCAGCAGCTTTCTTCATGTCCAAAACGCAGGCTTCTTTCAGAGCCGCGAGAGTTTCTTTTCTCGCGGCTCTCTTAATCCCGCGGGGCTGATGGGAAATCCCATCACCCTCGGCGGGATTAACAGAGCTGCGAGAAAGGAAACTCTCGCGGCTCTGAAAGAAGCCCGCGTTTTGGACATGAAGAAAGCTGCTGAGGATGCACGGAGGCTCTGCCGGGCAGGGGGGGGCCCCGCGGCAGAGCTCTTGCTGCTGCCGCGGCAGAAGCAGCCGGTTTGGTTTTTTTTTTTAAAACTTGGGATGCTGAAGAATGTTTTTTGCGCGGGGCCCCCTGAAACGCGGGGCCCTGTGCAAAAAACATTCTTGCTCAATGGACGGGCCGGCCCTGGGGTGAGGCACCACCGAGAACCCCGGGGCTGCCTTGCGGAAAATGTCACCAGACATTTGCTTACGGCTTAGCAAGAAAAATTAGAAAATTGCCCAAAATATTGCAAATACTGATATACACAATCCTAATATATCAAAATGTGATCAAAAACATGTAACCAAAAATTTTGAATTTTTTGTATTTGGATATAGGTCTCAGAATGAATGGGGGAGGATAGCTACAGGCCACAGCAACTGAAAAGCCTGAGAAATTCCTGACCCCTTCCTTACATCAAGGACCTTTATAATCCAATTTTTTCTTCTAACTAAAAATGTCTTTTAGAACTTTAAATTATCAACAGCAGATTTAACAAAAATATGAGCTCTGCAAACTCTCTTCAGTAGATGACTACTAACTAATTATCTGTTGTTTTACTTATAAACACATCAAGAGAGAGACTGTTGGTTTTTGAAAACAAGTCCAGGTTATTAACATCCCCTCTATAGTAGGAGAAAAGCCAGAGCGGTTTCACAACTCCCTGAATCCTTTCCGTCATAAATGACCTATGACATTTCAGAGCCGAGGCTATTGGCTTGAAAGAGTCCAAACGACTTATCTGTGATAAAGATGAAAAATCCAGCCAAGTCTCTCTATTCCCGACGCAGACTTCCAGCGCTGACGCGTTTCACCGCTTCCGCGGTTTCATCGGGGGAGATAGGATTCTCACGGCGTGTTATGCAGGTTTGTAAAAAATCTTTCAATAAACAGCTTGCAACATTGTATCCAGAGCCAAAAAGACGCCGCGCATGCACGGCTTAGCAAGGCCTTAGTGGACATTTTCTTACAGAGTGAGCAGAGCTCCGGGTTGTGGTCTGACTGATCGAGAAAATGTCCCGTACCAGCAAGGAGATAGCGAAGTTACTCACCTTTAACAGGTGTTCTCCAGGGACAGCAGGAATCAGTCCTCACATATGGGTGACGTCGGCGCCAAAGGAGCCCTCATGCAGATCAATCTCCAGCTTTCAGAGAAAGCCTTTGGGATTGCATCACGCATGCGCGGTCCCCTTCCCGCCCAAGTGTGCCATCTTGCTGAGTCAAATGACATAGCTAAAAAGACAGCAAAATGAACAAAATATAATAATAGGACTGCAACTCCAGGGGAGGAGGGAGGGTTGTGAGGACTGATTCCTGCTGTCCCTGGAGAACACTTGTTACAGGTAACTACGCTTTCTCCAGGAACAAGCAGGAAGTCAGTCCTCACATATAGGACTCCCTAGCTATAGGCTACCGAGAACCCATAACTGAAAAATAGGCTCCCTCTAGAAAAGCCGCAGCAGCCATGATAGGAGTTCAACCGAGAACGTAACACTCCGGTAGCCTGACACCAAAGGGTCGGAGGGTTGAAGCTGCCTAAACCTCAGACAGGCTACGGAGTACAGCCTGGCCGAAAGCACTGTCCCGTTGGGACTCCCTATCCAGGCAGTAATGAGCCACAAATGTCTGGCTTGAAGACCAGGTGGCGGCCCGGCAGATGTCTGCCAGCGGAACAGTGAGGATGTGAGCCACTGATGCTGCCTTAGCCCTGACTCGGTGGGCCGTGACTCGACCCTGCAACAGGAGATCGGCCGCTCTGTATGCCCAGGTGATACAATCTGCCGCCCAAGTGGACAAGGTACGCTTGGAGACAGGCATCCCCAGCTTACTGGAGTCATAAGAGACGAAGAGCTAAGAAGCCCTTCAATGTCCCCGCATACGCTCCATGTAGAAGGCCAAAGCCCTCTTACACTCCAGGGTGTGCAGGGCTGCTTCTGCCCAACTGGCATGTGGCCTGGGAAAGAAGGTTGGAAGTACCACCTCCTGAATGAGGTGGAACAAGGAGACTACTTTCGGAAGGAACATGGGGTGAGTGCAAAGCATCACCCTGTTCCTAGAAAACCGTGTGCACAGTCTATCGGAAACGAGAGCCTGCAGCTCACTCACTCATCTGGCTGACATGAGAGCCACTAAGAAAAGTGCTTTCCAAGAGAGGAAGCGGAGATGGCAGTTAGCCATCGGCTCAAAAGGTGGGCGAGTAAGCTGCTCTAAGACCACATTCAAGTCCCATTTGGTCACCGGAGGGCGAACCGGGGGTTTCACCAGAAGTAAACCTCTCAGGAATCTGGACACCAAAGAGTGCACAGATAGAGGTTGTCCTTCCACTGGAGAGTGGTGTGCTGATAAGGCACTAAGGCGGACTCGGACAGAGTTTGACTTGAGGCCCAAATCTGAGAGGTGAAGCAGATACTGCAATACCACAGAGACTTGGTAGGAGAAAGGGTTTTCTTCCTGTTTATTACACCACACCTCAAACCTATGCCACTTGAACGCATAGGTTTTTCTAGTCGATTGCCTTCTTGAGGCGACCAGTACATCCGCTACATTCTTAGGGAGGAGAAGTGGTGCGAGAACTACCCTTTCAGCAGCCATGCCATCAGGTTGAGAGACCTGAGGTTGGCATATAGGAGAGTGCCCCCCTCCTGCGACAGGAAGTTGAGGTGCAATCCCAGAGATATCGGGGCCTCTGTCGCAGGCTGAAGCAGCAGAGGAAGCCATGGCTGCCTCAGCCACCTGGGAGTTACACCAGGATGACCGAGGCCTTGTCCTGAAGGTCCTTGAATAGAGTCCGAGCCACCAGGGGCGTGGGAGGAAACGCATATAGGAGGCCCACCGACCATGATATTAGGAAAGCATCTGCAGCCACCCTGCTTGGGTGTGGCTGTCTGGAGCAGAAGTGGGGCAACTGGTGATTCTGTGGGCTCGCAAACAAATCTATGGATGGATGCCCCCAGCACTGGAACAGCTGCTGGACTATACTGGGATCCAGTTGCCACTCGTGCAGCCGCAGGATTCTGCTGAGCTTGTCGGCTAAGAAGTTTTCTTGACTTATTTTATTTATTTATTTATTTATTTACATTCTCTTATATACCGTGCTATTCTGCATCAGTGCGGTTTACATTGAACAAACTGAAATTACATTGAACAGGGCATTATAACTTGGCGATAACTATTTTACAGGGAACATGGGCTATGGAGGGTTAAGTGGCTTGCCCAAGACCACAAGGAGCACCTGTGGGACTAGAAACCCCAGTCCTTCCGGCCCAAGGTTGCTGTCCTCTAGTGGGATTTGAACCCCTGACCTTCTGGCCTGAAGTACCTTGCCCCAACCACTAGGCCACTCCTCCACTCCACTTGGCAAGTAAACTGCTTTGAGGTGCATACCTTGGCTGACTGCAAACGAGCATAGGTCCAGGGTCTCTTGGCAGAGGATGCGAGACCCTGTGCCCCCCTGCTTGTTCACAAAGAACATTGCCACTTGGTTATCTGTCTGAATTAAGACAGGCTGATAAGCCAGGGTTTGACAGAAGATCCATAGAGCTAGGCGGATAGCTCAAAGCTCTAGGAGATTGATCTGTTGTGTGCTCTCCTTTGGAGACCACATACCCCGAGTACACAATTCCTGGCAATGGGCTCCCCAGCCCAGCAAGGATGCATCTGTAGTCAGCACTCTCGTGTGCGGGGGAGCCTGGAAAGGCACTCCCTCCAGTAGGTTGCGTGGTTGAAGCCACCATGTCAACGACTGCACCAGTCATTTGGACACCTTTATGGTGTCTCTGAGTCTGCCTGTGGCCCGTGTCCACTGGTCCCTGAGGCACCACTGAGCTGTTCTCATGTGGAGGTGGGCATTGGGTGTCACATGTACCGTGGAGGCCATGTGACCAAGAAGGCGCAGAAAGTGTCTTGCTGAGATCTGGGATCTGTGACTCACTTGCTGCACTAGGGCCACAAGTCTCTATGCCCTGTCTTCCGATAGATGAGCCCTTGCTGGAAGGGTGTCTAACCTCGCTCCTATGAACTCCAGTCCCTGAGTGGACTTTGTGTAATTTATCACAAACCTTAGGTGCTGTAGCAACTGGACAGTGCGAGATGTGGCCTGTTGGGCCTCCAGGGCTGACTGGGCTCTGATGAGCCAGTTGTCCAAGTAGGGGAAGACAAATACCCCCTGATTTCTTAGGAAGGCCGCCACCACCGCTAGGCATTTTGTGAACACCCTGGGTGCAGAGGCTAGGCCAAATGGAAGCACCTTGTATTGGATGTGGTTTCCTCCCACCACAATCGTAGATATTGTCTGTGGTCTGGATGAATGAGGATGTGTGTATAAGCATCCATTAGGTCTAAGGAGCATAGCCAGTCTCCCTGGCGGAGGTAAGGCAGCAATATTCCAAGGGAAAGCATCTTGAACTTTTCCCTCACCAGGAACTTATTTAAGTTGCGCAGGTTGAGGATGGGTCTTAGGCCTCCAGTTCTCTTTGGAATCAGGAAATACCTGGAGTAGAAGCCTTTCCTCTGCAGGTGGTGGGGCACCGGTTCTACCGCCTGATCCTCGAGAAGACCTGATAACTCCTTGAAGAGGAGGTCCCTGTGAAGAGGGGGTCTGAGAGGCTCCCCTGGAAAGTAAGAGGGAGGTGCCTTGGTGAGATGTAGCCGATATACCTGGATTCTCCAGATAGTCCAGGTGGGCTATCTTGTGATGGCTGGCCACCTGTGGGCATACAGGGTCAGCCTTCCTCCTGTGCATGGCCTTGCTTCCTTGGAAAGAGGGACTATGCTCTGGGAGTCAAAAACCCCCTCCAGGCTGGGCCGAAGTCGGTGCCTGGGGCTTGGAGGCTTTTTGCTTACGCGGGCCATGCCCCTGTCCCTTGGACTGCTTCCCCTTTTGGGGAGCTGGGGAGGCCTGATATGTGGGGTAGTTGCGGTAAGCAGTACCTTTTCTCGGGAAAAAGGGCTTCTTACCCAAGCACTTCTTCTTAGAAGGGGCAGAAGTCTTCTTCTCAAGTCTTGTCCGGGTCACAGGTACTCGGACTTGATCTCGGCAGCCTTTTCTGTCATGGGCTTGCTGAAGACAAGGGACAAGGGACATCGACCAACTTGTTCTGCACCCATGGCTCCAGGTCAGACGACTGTAGCCATGCCTGGCAGCGTGCACCGATGCTGGCCGCAGCTACCCGGGCTGACGCCTCAAAGCCGTCATAGGCTGCTCGAGTCATAAACTTCGAGCACTCCCGGATCCCAGTGGACAAGACCTTGAAGCACTGCAAAGGTGTCTCGGAGAGACCAGCTGAGAACCCGGCAATCTCCTTTGCCAGGTCTCGTAGGTACATGCCCATGTACAGCTGGTATGTCTGGATTCGGCATGACAGCATCGAACCCTGGTAGCACTTTCTGCCAAGGGCATCCATGTTGAGGGCCTCCAGGCCGGGAGGCACCAAGGAGTGCGTCTTCTGGCTCTTGAGCCGGCGCATGGCCGATTCCACAACCATGGAGCTGTGCGGGAGTTGTGCTTTTTGGAACCCAGGGTTCTTGTGAACTCGATAGATGAAATCGATTCGCCTGCTGAGCACTGGCATCGAGGCCGGTGTCTCCCGCATGCGGAGCATCAGCCGTTCCAGAATGGGAGGCACCGGTACAGTAAGGGCTTCCCGAGGGGGAAAGTCATACTGGAGGATCTCAAGCTCTTCGGCTCAAAGCTCCTCCTTGGCCTCCGTCGGGAATGACAAAGCCTTTGCCATGTCTCGGACAAAAGTCCAAGAAACGGGTGTCTTCCGGGGGGGACCTTCTCCGAGGTTCAAAACCCGGGGAATCCAAGGGAATGTACTTGGGTCCAGTGGGTGTCTGGTGACTCCTTGTCCTCCGTTTCCCAACCGGACCCCTCCAAGGAGGAATTGAGCGGCTCAAGCCTCGAGGGCTTCAGTCTCGACGGCCCCGACACCGGTGGAATCGACGTCGATGACCTCGGTCCCGAACGGGAGGTTGAGGGGGACCTCGGCCGAAGATCGACTCGAGACCTTAGTGACTCGAGGATCAGCTCGGCCTCCGGGGTCGACTTCGACGTCAATGTTCCGGTGGTTGGGGCAGATGGACCGGTGAGACCGGCTATCAGTGCCCACTGCTGGTCCATGAAGGCAGCCATACTGCGCTCCAAGGCCGCCATCCTGAGACCGAGCTCAGGAGGCTCTGCAGCCCCCAGGTCGGGACCCAACGCTGTCAGGCCCGACGCTGGCTCTCCCGGAGGAGAGTCCACAACGACGACATTGCTTATCTGCCTTGGTGTCTCCAGTTCCTTACAAGGGAGTTTTGCAGACCTCTCTGACTCTGAGGATCCAGGGCGGCGGGCCAGGCTCCGCAACCTATCCCGCGAGGGACTAGGCCGATTGGAGCCATCTGAGGACACCGCCCTCATGGATTTTTTCTTCCTCCGGTGTTCCCGCGAGGGAGATCCCCTTTTGGAGGACACTTGACGCTGCTCAGGGTCAGAGAGCTCCCGAGATGTCGAGGCCTCCGATGAGGTACGGGCCCGGGCGGGTGTGGACTCGGGAAAAGTCCTATCATGTTGCTGCTGTCTTCTCCTCAAGGCCTTGGAAGACATTTTCTTACATGAGCCACAGACCTTCGGGTCGTGGTCGGGCCCTGTGTGTTGGTGAGAGACATTAACCTCGTGCACCGATCACACTTTTTAAACCCGCTGGCAGCCATCAGGGGAAAAAGGGCCCCTGCGAGGTCAAAGGACCAGACTACCAGCTAAAAAGAAAGAGAGCACGAACACTAGTCTCTAAGGACAAAAAAATTAAAATTTGGACCAGACTCGATACTGGTATACTGAGCCGAGGTGGGAAGGGGAACCGGCGTCGAACCGGCTAGGCAGAAAAGTAGTTTTCTGGCTTTTTTAAACACTTTTTTTGTGAGGGAACTTGGACAACGTCCGTTGAGCTCTGCGGAAAAAAGGAGACTGAGCAAGATGGCACCCTTGGGCGGGAAGGGGACCGCGCATGCGTGATGCAATCCCAAAGGCTTTCTCTGAAAGCTGGGGATTGCTCCGCATGAGGGCTCCACTGGCGCCGACGTCACCCATATGTGAGGACTGACTTCCTGCTTGTTCCTGGAGAAATTGCTGGCCCTCATTGTAGGAAGAAAAGCCTTGGAGGTGGTAGTGTCAATGTCTGCCCTGATAAATTCCAGACATTGGGAGAGGCAAAGGTTGGATTTCTGGTGGTTCTCAATGAATCCAAGGGAGGATAGTAGGTTGGTGGTCTTCTGGACCGCTGTCTGGGCCTCCTGTGGTGAGGGCACAGACAGGAGCCAATCATCGAGGTATGTGAAAATGTGGATGTCCTGTTTGCAGAGGTGCGCAGCTGCCATGGCCACACGCTTGGTGAATACCCTTTTGGCTGGGGACAGGACGAAGGGGAGAACTCTGTATTGGTAGAGGTTACCCAGCACCTGGAAGCTTAAGTATTTCTTGTGCATCCTGTGTATGAGGATGTGAGTGTAGGCACCCTGTAAGTCCAAGGAAGTCAACCAGTCCACTTTCTGGATGAGTGGTAGGATGGAACCCAGAGAATACATCTGGAACTTCTCCTTGAAGATTAATTTGTTAAGCTTCTTGAGGTCGAACCTCTCTGGATTTCTTGGCGGATCAGAAAGTATCTGATCCACCAAGATTTGATTTGTTGATTTCATCTGGCGGAACAGGTTCTATTGCCTGTTCTGTCAGTAGGTATAGTAGTTCCAACGTCACTGGGAGGACTAGGTGTGGATGAGTCCCACTGACTGGTTGGGAACGTTGACAGGGGAGGGAGAGGAATTGTATGTGGAACCTTTCCTCTATGATATGGAGGACCCACTTGTCGGTGAAGGCTGACAGGCTCCCCCCCCCCACCCCACCGGGAGACTGGCCTGAGGTTCCTTGTCAAAAGGAGGATGTGCTCTTCCTAGGTGGGAGTGCAGTCTGCTTTTTCTGTTTGTGCTCCATCTGGTGATATTTTTGCTGGTACGATTGCTGTTTGTAGCGTGGGGCCTGCCATTTTTGGGGCTGCTGTACTTCCTGGAAGAGTATGGTTTGTATGGTAGTTTCATTTTTGGCTGTTGGAGGTGCGCTCGAGGCAGTCTTCAGCAAGTGTCTGTATGATGGAGCAATACTCCTTCATATTGTTCACAATGTCGTTGACCTTGTCTCTAAAGAGTGAGTCGACTGCACAGGGGCATCTGCTATGTGGTCATGCATGTCTACCCCATAGGCCCATTGCCTGTAGCCAGGCCAGACGTCTGGCAGAGATGGCCGTTCCGACAGTCCAGATAACGTGTCAAATGCATTGAATTCTGTATGCACCAAGGGCTTGCTGCACTCTGTGAGATCCGATAGTGACTCCTGAGGTAGAAAAGACCACATGGCCTATCTAGTCTGCCCTTACATATCAATTATAATAATCCTGAGGATCATTGTAGTTGATATGGAAGGGCAGACTAGATATGATGGCAGAAAAAGACCACATGGCTTTCAGGAATTTAGGGTAGGTTAGGTCCTCTGGGGGTTGTGGTAGTGATGGTTCTGTGTCAGCAGCCCGTGATTGGAGTGTGTCCCCCGTGGTGGACAAGCCCAGTGCTGCTGCCTCCTCTTCCTCTCCACTCTGCTCTATCAGGAGTTCCGGGACTGTGGGAGTTGATGAGCACCCCCCCCCCCCGATGGGATAGCGGACAACGGGCACCAGTTGGCTGGATGGTGGCTTCGTGGGCGTGGTGATTCTGGTCTCTGTCATGGAGGGTAGGGTGGGGTTGCCCTGCTGCACTAGGCGGTTGAGAAGCTGCAAGATCGTGGTGGTGTTTGCGATCCCCATGTCCTCACTAACCTTTCTGGAGTGTCTCTTGTGGCTTTGGACCTGTGAAGTGGAGGAAGAGTTGCTGGAGCTGCTTGTCTGGCATCAGCATTTGCCCTTCTTGTGGCACCGTCTTTGGGGCCTGTCTGGACTGAACTCGCTGCTGGCAGTGGAGTGGGCTCTTTTATGCATCCCGCAACACCCATGCCATTTGGAGGCCCAGTGTAGTTCTAGGGAGTGCTTCCGATAGCTTCTGCAGGCATGACGCAGTCCCAGAGAGCCCCTGTGTCTTTGTGCCAAGGGGAAGCCCTGGCTGGCACTGCTATGCATTCAGGGAGTCCCCCCGCCGGTGCAGTGACACCAATCAAGGCTTCCCCTGTTACACTGGCCAATCACCTCACAGAGGCAGAGCCAGAAGCATCTCTTGCTTCTTCGGCGCAATTGCGCTGTGACATTGAGCCAGGATTCGGCTGCCTGTTGGCTGTCGTGGCAGCAGGTTGGAGGCCCAGTTCTTGCTGCTGCGGTGCAGCTGGGAGGGAGGCATTTGAAGCTGCAGCAGCCTCAGATGTAGCAATGCCGGGGATGGAGACCGCGGGGGGCGCTCCCGGGCTGTGAAGAGAAGTCCGTCCTCCACATGGTCAGTGGCTCAATTCGAGGCAGCCAAGTAGTCCCGGAGCACATGGTTTCTAGATTTGTGCCCTGGGGGGACATCCTGGAGCAGTATGGGCAATCTTCCACTCGATGGCTGGCCCCCCAAGCACCGACGCACTGGTCATTTTTCTGCTGCATTTTGGGTATTTCTTAAAGTCCAGTTTCTTTGTAGTCTTGATTGCGGTCTTTGCTTCTTTCAATGACTACTTTTTGTGAATTTTAAGGGTTGTTTTTTATTTTTTGAGAGCTGTGCAGTCCATCTTGTTGGCAAGGTGGAGAAGGAATTCTGGGCTAGCCAGGGGCAGGCTAGTGGGTTGGGCTACCTGTACATGCTCAGAAAGGCTTGCTTTTCTGAGCTCTGGAGAGCACTTCCATCCATGGCACCGTTGGATGACATCACCGGGTGTGGCAGACTCATCCTGCTTGTCCATGGAGAACAGTTATTTAAAACAATTTCATAGTTTTCGTGCCTCCTCACTGGAAGTCTTCTTTGTAAAGGTCTCTAGAAACAATTTAATGCTTTATACTCAACGAATATTTATCCTATTCTATTTTATCTACTAAGCCCTAATTGTCTTTAACGTAAATGAAAGCTGTCCCATAAACCCTAACATATAGCTTCTCATGTTAATGTGGGCTCGTTAGTGATGTGTAAGTACAGTACAGTCTGCAGGATTGCAAATAAAGAAAATAGCAGGCTGCTTTGGTCCTACTGTCTTTAAATACCATCACAATAGAAGTTTTCAGACACATTGCAAAATCCTTCCTATAAATGTAGCAGCTGTCTGCTCTGCATGGACACACTGTAAACACTGATGTTAAAATATTGGAGACAGATAAAAGAGGAATTTTAGATTTAGGAAGTGATATCTAGACCAGGTTGCACTAAACACTTTGTTTAAAATATTTTAAGCAGGTATATAAACTGAAAAGATGAAGTGTGAAATCTATAAAAACTAATGAAACGTAATGGAATTGACCTTTACAGACCAGTCAGTATTTTCTAAACAGACAAAAATCCCAGAAAAAAACATCCAAGTTTTGAGTAGAAATAAATGCAAGATGGACGCAACATTCTTTCCCATGCTGCAGACAATGGGGCAATAAACAGCATATTTCTACATGTAAATAATATGAAATGTGAAAAATCTCTCATTTATGCAACTCTGGTAGCCAGAAAGTCCTCAATTTTACAGCAGCATTCTTCTTACCTCTCCACGCTGAGTATCTTGGATTCGAGTGAATCTCAGGTCTCCATGTTGCCAGTTTGCATTCACACTGTATATTCTTAGTTGGGAAAGCTCAAAGGAAGCATTAAAAGCTTTTGCTCGAATTCGTATTATTATAGAATTCACAGAAAGGGAGATGCCTTCTACCACCTTTTCAGCAAATCCATATTCACTGTAAAAAGGTCAGCAACATAATGAATCATACATATAACTTAGACTGAAGTTTTTTGACAGTTTCTTTGGTGAGAAAACAATAAGGAATTTTTTACAACTTTTGCTTTTGAATTTAATTGTTTTACATCTATGTAAGTATACTGGCCGACTCGCTGATTCTTTTTTGCAGTACTTTCAGTCCAACAGTTTCCTCCTGCTTCACTGGACCCCACCCGAACTAGAGATTTCATGCCTAACTACAGATGATTTCTGCCCCTGTGTTTGTATCCCTGCTTTAGTCCACCCATTGCAGCAAATAGAAACTGTCTTCATGGACCCTTAATCCAGCCAGAAAATATCAATGAAAGATGATAACAGACTCCCTGCTCCATCTCTAAGGAACTGTTAGCACTATCTCTACACCATCCCCAACCCTAGCCTGTCCAGAAAGCGTACCCTGATTTTATAGATACCTTACCCTGAGTAAATGGCCCTCTGGCAGATGATGATAAATGTGAACAGGAATAGCGTAATATATCTTGTAGTAATAAACAGGCAGCAATCAAATATTACCATTTTGACCCTGCCTATATTCAGAAGCAATGCTTGAAAGATAATGTAACGTTTAACACTGATCTTTTTCTACCAGTACATAGGGCTCTCAGGACCCCAGCGCTCTAAACTCATTACTATACCACTTTTTAAACTGTGTGTGCAGTTAAGATCTTCTCCAGAATACAGTAGTCAGGCTTAACCTGTACTGGCTACCAGCAAGTTGGAGGTTCCAGCACATAGAAGTCTGAATCATGTGGGTATAGTGCACCGAAGGATTGGTTGAAATTTTATTCCCTTCTCTGCATTCCATAAAAATCAGACCAAACTAAAGAGTATTTTGCTCTGCAAGATCCCACATATGGTCAGAAAATTCTAACCTCTCTGCTTTTTCCTTCTGGGGAAGGCTGAAAACCTACTTCTTTGCACTGTTTTCTTTTTATATGGGAAGATTTTTTTCCCATAAAACAATGCATGAAGACGTAAAAATACAATTTATCCATATTATTTTCTGACTCCGCCCAAAACACGCCTCACAAAAACATCCCTAAATGCAACAGATATACAGGAGCTTTAAGTAATATTGAAAGGAGCAATTTTCAGACAGCCAATTTATGCACACATGCCACTATTTACCTGCATAAATAGCTTTGAAATTTGTCCTTTGTGTGTCTTCAGAAAATACCAGTTAAAATGTAGGTAGGCAACTTCACTTTCTCCGAAGATCAGCAGTTTACTAAGTCACACACATATGACTTTCTAGCCAAGGGCTGTTCTCAAACAGGGTAAAACAAGAACTGCCAAGGGTCGAGAAATATTTTTAAAGAAAAATCTTTTTCTGTTTTGCCTTTATTTTCAAACAGAGAAGACACCCTGAAATGCTAACATGGGCCTTAGGAAGGAGAGAGTTGGGCTCTCCTCTCCAAAGAATCATGAAGATAAATAAAGAGATTTGGATTTTAACTGTTTCTATACCGCTTAGTCAGAAAATCAAAGCGGTTCACCTGGAACTGCCGAACTTCAACTTTACATAGAACAAGAACACTAACATTTATTTACGTTTAAACTTATATACAGCTGTGATGAGGGTATTGCATGGCTGTTAAGGGGTGTGGTGTTAGCTCTTAAAGTGGTCTTTGAATAAGTGAATTTTTAGCTTCTTGCGGAAATCTGAGAGTTCTGTTATGATTCTTAGCACCGCAGGGAGCGCATTCCAGAGGTCTGGGGCGAACAGTGACAAGGATCTCTTCAGAGTTTCCCGATTGCACTTTGTTAACTCGGTTGGTAGAGCCAGTTTATTTTGCATGCATTTTCTTGTTTCTCTACCCCTTGCAACTGTGCGTACTGTAGATCTCAAGCAGGGCACTGAAATATTGTGGATTTTGAGTGTGATTATTATTGCTTTGTATCTTATCTAGTTTGCCAGTGGGAGCCAGTGTAGCTGTTTTAGTATAGGTGTGATATGGTCTGATTTTGTGCTTCCAGCATGATTCTGGCTGCTGTGTGTTGTGCTAGTTGAAGCTGATGTAGTGTTTGTTTGGGGAGGCCTTGAAGAATGTTACAATAATCAAGATGAGGAAATATCATTGCCTGGTATACCGTTCTGAAGTCTTCTTCACTGATAAGGAGTCAGAGGTTCTTTAGGACTCTTATTTTGAAACAGATTGCTTTTGTGGCTTTGTTGATGCATGATGTGAAGTTTAACTGTTGGTCTAGTGTTATGCCTAAGTAACTACCTCATTTTTGATCTCTAGGTTTATATTATCGATTCTAATAGCTTTTTGGAAGAGAGAATGCTTTGCTCCTGAAGAAGTAGAGTACGTCTCTCTTGTTTAGGCTGATTTTGAGTATGTGGTTTGTTAACCATTGAACTGTGGAATGAACTCCCCAACAACCTAAGAGAAACTCAAGAACTAAATAAGTTTCGCAAGGACCTTAAGATGCTCCTATTTAAGGAACATTTTACATGTGGGCTTACCCCCTGGGCATCAAACTCCCTCAACAACCAAGTGAACACTCATGCATGTCCAACTTTGCAATCCTCTCACCACTCCTGTCCCCCACCCTCCCTCCCTGTACAAAGTTTGCTTATATAAGTTCAACTGTCTTTAAAGTTCAACTATTTATCTAAATGTCTGATGTAAACCTGTTTGAGCACTTGTTCCTTGTAAACCGTCTTGATTACCAGATAAAGCCATATAAAAAAAAGTTACATAAATAAATAAATAAAATAAATACTTCTGTGAAGCAGTTTAAGATTTTATTCAGATCCGGGTTGGTTGGGCTGTGTGGAGCATATAGCATGATGTCATTGGCGTATATGTGGTAGTTTATTTTATGTTTTTGGAATATATTGCATATGGGCTGACTGTATCTGTTGAATAGTAGTGCTAATAGTGATCCTTGACTTTACCGGTATAGTGTAGAATTTCTTGAACCTATTTATCCTCACTTACTGGTAATGATTGGATAGGTAAGACTGAAGCCAAGGAAGTTAAAATAGGATATCTGTGAATTGAATGAAAGTAGTTTTTCACTCAACGCACAGTTAAGCTCAGGAATTAGTTGCCAGAGGAAATGATAAAAACTGTTAACATAGCAGGATTTAGAAAAGGTTTGGACAAGTTCCAGGAGGAAATGTCCATAAATTATTTTTAAATCAGATAAAGCCACGGTTTATCCCTTTGAGAAAGCCACTGCGGAAGCATCCCCCCAGCTTTCAAAGAAAGCCTTTGGGAGATGCCACCACTCATGCGCGGTCCCCTTCCTGCCCAAGAGTGCCATCTTGCTCAGTCAGACGACATAGCTAAAAGATGGCAAAAAATAAAAGATGGTAAAGGAGCAACTCCAAGGGAAGGAGGGAGGGTTGTAAGAACTGATTCCTGCTGTCCCCGGAGAACACCCGTTTTTTTTTTTTTGTGCCATCAAGTCAGTGTTGACTCATAGCGACCCAGCTACCTCTGGTTTTTCTTGGCAATGTATCACCGGAAGTAGATTGCCAGCCTTTTCTTCCGAGGCAATGGAGGGTAAAGTGACTTGCCCAAAGTAACAAGGAGTGCCAGGTGAGCAACTACGCTTTCTCCGGGAACAAGCAGGAAGTCGATTTCCTCACACATGGGACTCCCCAGCTACAGGCTACCAAAAACCCATAGCAAAAATAGGGGCTCCATCATGGGGAGCCGTAAGCAGCAGCAAATTAGCCCATGTACACAGACCACAGTAGGACCCGTGTCCATTGAAACCAGCACTCCAGTAGCCTGAACACAAAAGGGTCAGAAGGTAGGAGTTGCCTAAACCCCGAAAAGGTAACAGAGCACAGCCTGGCCGAAGGCACTGTCCCGTCGGGACTCTCTTTCCAGGCAGTAATGGGCTGAAAAGGTATGGACTGAAGACCAGCTGGAGGCCTGGCAGATGTCCACCATCGGGACTGAGCGCAAGTTTGCTACCGAGGCCACCATGGCCCTGACACGGTGCGCCGTGACATGGCCTTCCAGCGGGAGCCCCGCCTGCTCATAAGTGAGGGTGATACAGTCCATCACCCATGTGGCCAGCGTATGCTTGGTCACCACCTCCCCCAGCCTACTGGGGTCGTAGGAGATGAAAAGCTTTGCAGTGGCCCCGAGTGCGTTGGATATAGAAGGCTAAAGCCCTCTTACAGTCCAAGGTGTGGAGGACTGTCTCCGCCCAACTGGAGAGAGGTCTGGGAAAGAAGGTGGGGAGCACTACTTCCTGGTTGAGATGGAAGGGAGACACTACCTTCGGCAGGAATTTGGGGTGCGTGTGAAGCATCACTCTGTTCTTGTAGAACCTGGTATAGGGTGCCTCCACCACAAGGGCCTGAAGCTCGCTAACTCTGCGAGCGGAGGTAAGCGCAACCAGGAAAACCACCTTCCAAGAGAGGTAGCAAAGGTGGCAGGTAGCCAGAGGTTCAAGGGCCAGGTGAGTGAGCTGCCCCAACGCTACGTTGAGGTCCCATTCAGTTGACAGAGGGCGAATTGGCTTCAATAAAAGCAGGCCCCAAAGCAAGCAGGTCACCAATGGTTGGGCCGAGAGGGATTTGCCATCCACCGGATGGTGGTGCGCCGCCAAGGCACTAAGGTGCACTCGGACGGAGTTAGACTTGAGCCTGGACTGAGAGAGGTGGAGAAGGTACTGTAACACCAGAGCCACCGGGCAGAAGAAAGAATCAGCCCTGTGTTCAGCACACCAAACAGAGAACCTGCACCATTTAAGGGTGTACGCCTTCCTAGTAGAGGCCTTGCGAGAGGCCAGTAGAATGTCTTCCACCTCAACAGGAAGGTTGAGAGGGGCCAGAGTCATCCTCTCAGCAGCCACGCTGTCAGCAACAGGGACCCCAGGTTAGGGTGCAGGAGAGAGCCCTGCTCTTGAGATAGGAGTCACAGGGCAGTCCCCCAAGGGGATAGGGGTCTCCACCATCAACTGTAGAAGCAGCGGGAATCACGGTTGCCTGGGTCACTGAGGAGCTAGCAGGATGAATGAGGCCCTGTCGCGGAGTGTCCTGAACAAGGACATGGCGATCAGCAGCGTAGGAGGGAAGGCGTACATGAAGCCTTCCAACCATGAGATCGGGAAGGCATCTGCTGCCACCCTAGAGGGGTGAGATTGTTGGGAGCAGAAGCGGGGCAACTGAAAGCTGTCCAGGCTGGTGAACAGGTCCACCAAGGGTTCCCCCAGAGTCGGAAAAGCCGACTGGCTATCTAAGGGTCCAGCCGCCACTTGTGCAGCTGGAGAACTCTGCTGAGCCTGTCGGCCAGCAGGTTGTCCTGGCCTGACAGGTACACAGCCCGCAGGAGGATACCCTGTTGGACTGCGTACGAGCAGAGGACCAGTGCCTCCTGACAAAAGGCACGAGACCCTGTGTCCCCCTGTTTGTTCACATAGAACATTGCCACCTGGTTGTTCGTTTGGACCAGTACCGGCTGGTGATGCAGGTGGTAACAGAAGACCTTCAGAGCTAGGTGTATGGCTCAGAGCTCCAGGAGGTTGATCTTCTGGGTGCTCTCGTCTGGTGATCAGTTGCCCTGAGTGCGGAGACCTCCGCAGTGGGCTGCCTAGCCGAGCAGGGAGGAGTCTGTGGTGAGGACTCTTGATGGCTTGGGGCCTGAAAAGGTATGTCCGCCTCGAGATGCTGGGAGGGGACTGCCACCAGACCAGAGAGTCTGCCAATTGGCGGGTCACAGAAATTCTGTCTCGGAGGAGGCCCGTGGCCTGAGACCACTGGTCCTGGAGACACAACTGCGCTGCCCTCATGTGGAGGTGAGCGTCGGGAGGAATGTGGACTGTGGTGGCCATGTGCCCAAGGAGGCGCAGGAGAAGCCAAGCGGGCACCGAGGGATGGTACTGCATGCCCGAGACAGAGTCCTGAGATAAATGGCTCGGTCTCTGAGCAAGAAAGCCTTCTACTGGAGAATATCAATCTTTGCCCCAATGTACTCCAGACACTGCATCAGGTGGGGTTGAGACTTGGGGTAGTTTATGACAAACCCCAAGTGTTGCAGAACCTGGATGGTACATAAGAACATAAGATATGACATACTGGGTCAGACCAAGGTCCATCAAGCCCAGTATCCTGTTTCCAACAGTGGCCAATCTAGGTCATACGTACCTAGCAGTTTCCCCAAAAGACACAGGTTCCACAATGCTTGTACTGGGTCAAGCATTGATATCCTGGGTCCCTTCTTAATAATGGTTTATGGACCTTTCCTCCAGGAACTTGTCCAAACCTTTTTTAAACCCAGCTACACTAACAGCCTTTACTACATCCTCCGGTAACAAATTCCAGAGTTTGATTACACGTTGAGTGAAAAAATATTTTTTTTATTAGTCTTAAATAGTTTACCCTGTAGCTATCAGGACTATGTCCTTATCAAATTTCTTGAAGTGGTGATGGAACAGTTTGCTGTTATGAGGCTTGTGTATGTTGGTATTAAGTATAGTATTGAAATGTATTAAGTAATGGTCAGACCATGGTACTGGGAGGGTACTTACTGGAGATAGTTGGTTGCTATTTGTCCATTCTTTTGGCATGAAAATAAGATCTAATATGTTTCCTTTTATGTATGTAGGGGTATCAATAATTTGCTGATAACCTAAGTCATCTATTGATTGGAGAAAAGACATACTTTGATTGGTAGGTAATGAGGAAAGATTGAAGTCACCTAGTATAATGTGGTCCTTCCCAAAAGGGGTGTCAGAGCAAGTGGATGATAGAATGTTGTCTAATGAAATGGGATCCAATGATGGGGACCCTGCATAATAGTGTGATTGCTAGTCGCTTGGATTCTATGGATAACATATCAATACCATCTGAACTTGTCAATGAAGTATATTGTGCTTCTAATGTGGTTTTGCAGAGAATAATTACTCCACCTCCTTTTTTATTATGTCTAGGACAATGAAAGATGTTGTAGTTTGGTGCTTTGAGTTGGTTGAGGAGTACTGTGTCAGTATCACAGAGCCACGTTTCTGTGATACAAATGTCAGGTTTTGAACTTTGAATGAGATTGGTTATTACAGGAATCTTGTCTCTCAGTGATCTTGCATTTAGAAGGTACCATTTTAGAGAAGTGGGGTGGTCAACATTGAGGCTTTCATTATTCCAAGATTGGTAATAGTGTCTTATGTGGATAAGTCACTGCTTTGTGCTGCGGAATGTTGTGTGGATTTTATTTATAACAGCAGTCTCCCTTGATCGATAGTGGTAGGGAAGTATTGGGATGTGGTGAGTGAGTGAGTGAGTGAGTACGTTTGGCTTGTTAAAGATAGAGTCAGTATTAATAAGATAATGGCAATGCACATTCTGTTTCCCATGGTGGGCTGTGTACCTTGCAGGTGAGTTACTTAATGCATCGTGAAGAAGATTATGAGGCAAAACACATAGACCAGTAAGATGGGAGGGGTGTATACGTCACTGCTACCTCAAAGCCGTTAGTCAGACTGTTAATCTTAAATTCTTGTTTGCAATAGAAGTAGTGGCGCAGCTAGAGAGATATAGATTGGGTTGAGGTTCATTAAGACAGCGTATTGCTACTTGCAGTTTTGGATGAGGCAGTTTTTTTGATGGGAGGACAGTTTCTTTCGGGAGGTTTTTCATTATCCTGCCTAAGGTACCCTGCTAAAGGGCCCTCTGGCATGGGCCCACCAGGCGTGGACACACCTGGGGCATGCTGTACTTTTAAAGTTGCTGCTGTGCCCCAAATGGGCCATGGTGTGGGGAACGGGAGGGGTGAGCAGCTCCTGCTTCCATCCCCAACGCCAGATCGGGTGCTGCTGGAGAGCCGGTAGCAGCCTTTGCACAGAACATAAGAACATAAGATATGCCATACTGGGTCAGACCAAGGTCCATCAAGCCCAGTATCCTGTTTCCAACAGTGGCCAATCTAGGTCATACGTACCTAGCAGTTTCCCCAAAAGACACAGGTTCCGCAATGCTTGTACTGGGTCAAGCATTGATATCCTGGGTCCCTTCTTAATAATGGTTTATGGACCTTTCCTCCAGGAACTTGTCCAAACCTTTTTAAACCCAGCTACACTAACAGCCTTTACTACATCCTCAGGTAACAAATTCCAGAGTTTGATTACACGTTGAGTGAAAAAATATTTTCTTTTATTAGTCTTAAATAGTTTACCCTGTAGCTTCATTGCATGTCCCCTAGTCTTTCTATATTCTGATAACGTAAACAATCGATCTACGTTTACCCGTTTCACTCCGTTCATTAATTTATAGACTTCTATCATATCTCCCCTCAGCCGTCTCTTTTCCAGGTTAAAGAGCCCTAACCTTTTTAGCCTTTCTTCATAGGAGTATCCTTCCATCCCCTTACCATTTTGGTGGCTCTTCTCTGAACCTTTTCTAATAACGCTATATCCTTTTTAAGATACGGCGACCAGAATTGCACACAATATTCAAGGTGTGGTCTCACCATGGAACGATATAGAGGCATTATAATATCATTTGTTTTATTTTCCATTCCTTTCCTTATGATACCTAGCATTCTATTTGCTCTCTTGGCCGCCGCTGCACACTGAGCCGAGGGTTTTAACATGTTATCCACAATTACGCCTAAATCTTTTTCCTGGGTGGTGGTTCCTAATGTGGAAACTTGCATCGTGTAACCATAGTTTGGGTTGTTCTTCCCTAGGTGCATAACTTTGCACTTGTCCACATTAAATTTCATCTGCCATTTTGATGCCCAGTCTTCCAATTTATCAAGATCCTCTTGCAATTTTCCACAATCCTTTTGGGTTTTAACAACTTTAAGATGGGAGGAGTGTAAACTCTATCCTGTTTATATCCTTTTGAAGGTGTGGTCTTCAGAATTGCACACAATACTCCAAATTTGTAAATAGTTACCTGTCTTAATTTGTAATTAGTTACCCCTGTTATCCAAGTTATTTATTCCTGTTCATATGTAAACACAAAGTACCATCGGAAATGTGTAAATTCTTTGTTCAATGTAAACCGCGCTGATGCTGAATAGTGCGGTATAGAAGAGACTTAAAATAAATAAATAAAATAAAATAAAATAAATGAGGTCTCACCAAAGACTTATACAGAAGCACTATCATTTCCTTCTTCCTGATGGCCATTTCTCTCCCTGAATACCCAAGTATCCTTCTGGATTTAGCAATCCCCTTTTCTACTTGTTTTGCCATATTAAAATCATTAGAAACAATCACTCTGGATTCCGTTCTTTTGTGTTGCAATGTTTGCAGAGTTTCCAATTGGTGAGACGTACTATTTTATTGTGCCTTTTTGCACAGAAATTTCTGCCCTAGAACTTTGCAAACAGCTATGAAGCGAGTCACCATTTCCAGCTCTCTCTTACAGAATCTATATGTCTGTTTTACCAGTTTTTCACCGCTCGCTATAAAAAAACATCTTGTCCATAATCCACTGTCCTTGGCTGCAACTATCCATCTCTCACCCTTTGTTTTCAGTTCGCCTCTCCTTAACCATTCACATGTCTAGTCTTCATCAACAAAAGGTTCCTAGAGTAACACACTGAATTTCTCCACTGTATTACACATTTGATTTTACTTGTTACTAATCTAATTTTTGAAGAGTTTCTTCTCTTGCTTTGCAAAGTCTGTTGCTTCTTTCCGTGTGTGTGCTTATGGAGTCTCACTCATTCCTTCTAATCACTGGAACACTTGTCCAAATTTGATGACACACATAGTTTCATGACTTTTACTGTCATATTTCAGTACTTTCTGCATATTTGAATCCAATGATGCTGTTAGGCATAAATCAATTTCTAAGAGGCCCAGTCCTTCAGCTCTAGGATTGTACAGTCGTGGCATACACCAGTTCTTTTAAGTTACCTTATGGGCATGGAGGAGTTTTCTTGTTTGTATACCAGTATTTCAAAGTCTTTAAAAGGCAATTCCACAATCCCAAACTGTATGAGAGTACAGGCATTGCCAGCTGATTAATGGCTTGTATCTTATTCCATGATGTTAAAGCACTTTTCAATAACGATTTTAATCTCCTCTAATATCTTAATGGGCTTTCTTCGTAGAAAAATAGAAATTAAGCGTTCACTGACTGCATTGTATTTCATTATAGTTCTTGCAAGTTTCTTTTTTACTATAAAGGCAACACCATTTCTTCTTTGTCTCATTTCCAGCATAGCAAATCATATGATCATCAGATGCAAAGAGCCCAAAGCCAGTCCATTTCAGTTCGTTGACACTCAGCAGATCGAGTTGTACACGTTCCATTTCATTATTGACCACCTCCAGCTTCCCTTGGTTCATGCTTCACACGTTCCATGTCTCAATATATAAGATATCTTTGCAACTCTGACTCTCTTCATGAACAGCTACTGTACATCAGCAGAACCAACCACATCATAAATGCTGGCTTTACTCTGAGAAGTCTTCAGTTCATCCCCAGTAGCCATTTGAGTGTCTTCCAACCTGGGGGTTTCATCTTCCAGCACTATAGTGCAATCTGTTTTGTAACTATGCAATCTATTCATCTACGAGGAAAGCCCATCAAAACAACTATAATTCAGGTATATGCCTCAACAACAGCTGCAGAAGTGGAAGACATTGATGAGTTCTATGAACAAGTGCAAGCTGAAATTGACAGAACATGCAAACAGGATATCCTGATAGTCATGGGTGATTGGAATGCAAAAGTTGGCAACAAAGAAGAAGGCAAAGTGGTGGGAAAATATGGACTTCGCAACAGAAACGAAGCTGGAGAAAGACTGGTAGAATTCTGCAAGACTAATGACCTATTCATCTCAAACACCTTCTTCCAGCAACACAAGCGCCGACTGTACACATGGACTTCACCCAATAGATTGTACAGAAATCAAATTGACTACATCGTCATTGGCCATTCGTCGTTGGCGCAAGTGTTCCTCCCCAGCCACACTACTGCATTTCCGCCACTGTCACTCACACTACCGCACCCTTCTCAATTCCACCAAACAGGCATATTTCTCTAAGCTTATATCCTCTTCAGCAAACTCCACACGGCAACTGTACAGCGTTCTTCATTCTCTTTCCACCCCGTATGTTCTCTCTACCTCTGCATCCACAACCCTTGCTCTTTCCTCTTCCGAAAACCCTGCACCTTCTGTATTGGCCTCTCACTTTGCCTCCAAAGTTCACTCTATTCAACAACTTTTTCCTACCTGCCCTCCACCTCTTTCCCACCCTCCTGCCCCTTCTCCGTCCCCTCCTTCGTCCCCAACCTCAGGCGTCCCACGCCTTTCCCATCGCTGGTCCTCCTTTCAACTCATTACTTTTTCAGAATTAACAAAGGTCCTCACCACTACTCGGAAAACTACATGTTCTTCTGATCCTATCCCTTCCCAGTGGCTGCCTGAGCCCTCGCTGACCCTGTCCCCTCTGATTCTCTCTATCTTCAACTCTAGTTTATTATCTGGTATTGTCTCCTCACATTGGAAGCACGCACTTATCTGTCCCCTTTTGAAGAAAGCCTCTCTAGATCCCTCTGTACCTTTGAACTGGCGTCCTATTTCTAATCTTCCTTTTCTTTCTAAGCTTCTTGAGAGACTGGTCTTTTCTAAGCTTTCTGCTCACCTCGAGGCTTCCCTGGTTCTCCACCCCCACCAATCTGGTTTTCGTCCTGGACACAGCACTGAATCGATCCTTATTTCTTTTCTTAATGAATTACACGTTGCTCACGATCATGGTTCTATTTCTTTAGCTGTTTCACTTGATCTCTCTGCTGTTTTTGATGTCGTCGACCACCGTACTCTTCTATCATGTCTCAGTGCTATTGGTCTGTCTGGTTTCTGTTCTTCACTGGTTTCACTCCTTCCTCTTTAATCGGTCCTTCTCGGTTCTCTCTGGTACTAATCTTCTTCTCCGACGCCCCTCCACTGTGGTGTCCCCCAGGGTTCAGTACTGGCACCTCTCCTGTTCAACATCTTCTTAGCTCCCCTCTCTCTGCTTATTCAGCAACACAGTACCTCTGCGTATTATTATGCAGATGATATTCTTCTTCTTTATCACACCAATTCAGCCGCCCCCCCCCCCGATATTGCTCCTCTCAATGTCTGTCTCTCCGCTGTTTCCTCCTGGCTTTCGGATAATTTCTTACATGTTAACCTATCTAAAACCTCGGCTATTTGTTCACTACCGGTGCTCCTGTCCCCTCTCTTGCTCTGCTTTTTTCAGCTAATCCCATCCCTCTTGTTACTTCACTACGCTATCTTGGTGTTACTCTTGATTCCGCTTTGACCTTTAAAGATCACGTCTCCTCTGTCGTTCAACGTTCATTTTATACCCTTAGGAAACTCCGTGCAGTTTGTCCTTTCCTTTCTTCTTCTTCTATAACCACCTTGCTCCTCTCTCTTGTTATTTCTCGCTTGGACTATTGTAATGCATCCCTGGCTGGTCTTCCCCTTACCCAACTCCGTAGACTCCTGTTAGCTCACAACACTGCTGCTCGTCTCCCGACTCACACATCCCGGTCTGCCCATATCACCCCTCTTCTCATCCGGTTGCACTGGCTACCTATTCCGTTCCGAATTCAGTATAAGATCCTCATTTTTGTACACAGATCACTCCATACTGGTACTCCACTCTACCTCTCCAATCTAGTCCACTTTCACTGCCCTCCAAGAATCCTCAGATCAATTCATGCCAACCGGTTATTTCTACCTCCCCCATCCCAGGCTCGCCTTGAATCCACGTGCTCTTCCACCTTCTTCTTTCTCGGTCCTCGTCTTTGGAATTCCCTGCCATCTGCCCTTCGTTTGGAACTTTCCTTTCCCACCTTTAAAGCGAAACTCAAAACTAATCTTTTTTGAACGGCCTTTGACCTTCCTCTCCCCTCCCCTTCCCTCTCTCCTCCCCCTCGCTGATAACCAAGAGTACTAAATTCTTTGTTACTACTGTTGCCCACTGTCTCTTCCCCCTAATGCTGTCTCTTTCCTGTCAATTAATGGCGTTCTTTTCCGTTTCTTCTTTTCTCAGCAGTATCTCTTTGCTGTATTGTAAACCGCCGTATGCCTTGGCTCTGGCGGTATATTAAGTTTTAAATAAAGATAAAGATCTGTGGAAGGCAATGATGGAAAAGCTCGATAACATCAACAAAGACAAAACCTGGAGCTGACTGTGGTACAGATCACCAACTACTAGTAGGCAAACTCAAGTTAAAGTTGAAAAAGAGCAAGCCATTCATGAATGTAGCAAAATGCGACCTTGAGAATATACCACTGGAATTTAAAGACTGCCTGAGAAATCGATTTGCTGCTTTAGATACAAATGACAGAGTTCCAGAAGAGTTACAGGATGACATCAAGAAGGTTGTATTGGAAGAAAGTGATAAGTCTCTACATAAAGTGAAAAAGCAAAAACGGCCAAAATGGATGACGGAAGAAATTCTGAAAATTGCCCCGAAATGCTAGTCAGAGAAGAAAGAGAGGCAATCGCAGAACTCAGAGATTTCCAACGTGCAGCAAGGCAAGACAAGGAGAAGTACTACAATGTCACATGCAAGAAAATATATTAGAGGAAGAACAAGGTCAGCTTTTCTAAAGCTATGAGAATTAAAGAAAAAATTACAGCCTCAAATGCTCAAGGATCCATGTTGAATGATGCTGAGAAGATCAAGAAAAGGTGGAAAGAATATACAGAGTCATTATACCATCAAGATCAAGTGGACCAACAGCCGTTTCAACCTATACCTTATGACCAGGAACCATTAGTGATGAAAGAAGTCGTCGAAGCAGCATTGAAAACCTTCTCAAAGAACAAAGCACCAGGCATTGATGGCAATCCCATTGAGTTATTACAGCAATCAGATGAAGCTGTTAACATACTGTACTTACATGGCTCTGCCAGGAAATTTGGAAGACAAATTCATGGCCAACTAACTGGAAAAGATCTGTGTTTATAACCAATATTAGAAACATAGAAATATGACGACAGAAAAAGACTACATGGCCTATCTAGTCTGTCCTTCCATATCAACAACTACAACAGTCCCCTTTTTACCTTTAGAGATCCTCTGTGTTTGTCCCATACTTTTTTGAATTCAGTTACTGTCCTCATCTCTACCACCTCCACTGGGAGACTATTCCACGGATCCACTACTCTTTCCGCAAAGAAATATTTCCGCATATCACTCCTGAATCTATCTCCCTTCACCCTCATCCCATGTCCCCTCATAGCAGAACTTGCTTTCAATTGAAAGAGGCTCTCTCCCTAAACATTTATGCCACAGAGGTATTTAAACATCTCAATCATATCATCTCTATCCCGCCGTTCCTCTAAGGTGTACATATTAAGATCCCTAAGTCTGTCCTCATATGCTTTATTTTTTTTTTATTTTACTTTTATAGAATTATTCAAATTTAATCCAAGAAAGTTACAAACTATTCTTGACAGTAATAGAGCAAAAACACAAGAAAAAAGAAAACAAGAGATTCATCATACTCTACAAAAACAATCAAGCAAAATATTCAGAGTGTCTGCTCACACTAGCCCACCACAAGGAAAGGGGGGGGACTATCTTCTTATTTACAAAGAAAAAGAGAAATAGCATCAAACGATACTCCAAATAACCCAATTTAAATATTCAAATGAGCACAGGTGGATCCTCGCTGGGGGACTCAGACCTCCTAGCACTAATGAAAGCAGTCAATTGAGGGGGATCATAAAACACATAACAAACAGAATGGTATTTAACCAAACACTTACACGGATGTTTCAAAAAGAAAAGTCCCCTCAATTGCAAAACTCCAGGGCGCAGGAGAAATTCCCTTCTGCATTTCTGTGTTTCTCTCGCTAGATCAAGATAAATACAAATCATCAAGCCCCTAAACAATAAATTGTGTTTTCTAAAGAAAAGCTTTAGGAACCATTCACGGTCAGAATATAGTGCAAAGGTGACTAACAAAGTAGAAGGAACTGGGGCCTCAGAATCAGACTCTTCTAATAATTCAGAGATATTTAACAAATTCCCCTGTTCCCTTTCCCCACCCAACCGAGACAAGTCAGGTTGTAATTTGGCTTTAGGTAAATAATAAACTTTTACCAAAGGTGGAATAAGCTCCAAAGCAACCCCCAAAACATCCACTAAATACTGACGAAACATCTCCTTAGGGGAAATAGTAGACAATTTAGGGAAATTAGTTATTCTTAAATTATTTGCTCTAGAAGAATTCTCTAAATGTTCCAGTTTTACTTGCACGGAAGTTAAATTCTTTCTGAAAGCATCAGATTGATCAGCCAATTCCAAAATTCTTCTCCGATTCTCCACCTCTTCAGAGCGAGCTTCCACCACCCGTCGTTCCAAATCCTCCACTAGAGAAATAGTGTTCGTCACATTGCCTTCCAACATAGAAATTCTGGGAACCAAGGCTTCTCCTAGCGAAACAATCGCCTGCCATATGGCTTCTAAGGTAAAACTCTCAGGGCGCTGCAAGGAAAACACAGCCGAGGTCACAGGTACGGTGGAAGATTCCATAGGCGCTAGTGTCCAGCCTCCAGATAGCACAGGTATTATTAGACCTGCGCTAATCCCACTCAATGGCGCTGAGCTCAAAACTGGGCTATGCTGCTCAAAAGCTACACTCTCCCGCTGCTGACCCTCCACCACGCCCTCACCCTCTCGAGCCGGTAACTTCACCCTTAGCCAAGGGGAAATCCAACTCCAGGAAATCCTCAGGTAGGAGCTAGCTGTCGGGAGATTTTCGGCACCGGGCTCAAGGGAGAGATAGATGTAGCCGAAGCTCCCGCCGAGTCACCCAACTCCGACGCAGAAGCAGCTCGGCGTTCTTCCCCCTCAATCGGGTCCCAGGCAGCACGCACCACAAAAGAATCAATAGGTCCAACAGAAACCAGAGTAGAGGTCGAGGAGGGCTGGGAGGGTGCCGACCCACCTCTCCCCTTACGCTTCCTGCCCATAAGTGAAGAAAACGTGCTGCTGAACGGTTAGTTGGGAATCGCCATCTTGACTAAGCACCTCCCCCCTCATATGCATTATAATGAAGACCACTAATCATTTTAGTAGCCAGCCTCTACACCGACTCCATCCTGTTCACATCCTTTTGAAGGTGCGGTCTCCAGAATTGCACACTATACTCCAAATGATGTCGCACCAAAAACTTATACAGAGGCATTATCACCTCCTTTTTTCTGCTAGCCATTCCTCTCCGTATGCACCCAAGCATCCTTCTAGCTTTTGCCATTGCCTTTTCTACCTGTTTAGCTACTTTAAGATCATCAGACACAACCACACCTAGGTCTCGCTCTTCTTTAGTAGTCAAAAGTACTTCACCCCCTATACTATATTGCTCCCTTGGATTGCCGCAGCCCAAATGCATGACCTTACATTTTTTTAACATTAAATCCCAGCTGCCAAATTCTAGACCAGTCTTCCAGCCTAGCTAGATCCCTCCTCATGTTATCTACACCTTCCTGGGTGTCTACTCTATTACAAATTTTGGTATCATCCGCAAAGAGGCAAACCTTACCCGACAGTCCTATCACTAACAAAGATGTTAAAAAAAATCAGACCAAGGACAGATCCCTGGGAGACACCACTGGTAACATCCTTCTCCTCAGAGAGAGCTCCATTTACCTGTACACTTGGTCGCCTGCCACCCAACCAATTTCTAACCCAAGCAGTAACTTTAGGGTCCATCCCTAGGATGCTCAGCTTGTTTATCAGTCGCCTGTGAGGAACAGTGTCAAAGGCTTTACTGAAATCTAAATACACCACATCTAGGGCTCTCCCTCGGTCCAACTCCCTGGCCACCCAGTCAAAGAAATCGATCAGATTTGTCTGACAAGTCCTGCCTCTGGTGAATCCATGTTGCCTCAGATCCTTTAATTCGCTGGACTCCAGAAACCTCACTATTTTTTCTTTCAGCAGCGTTTCCAATAATTTACTCACCATCGAAGTTAAACTAACCGGCCTTAATTTTCAACCACATCCTTACTTCCGCTTTTGTGTAAAGGCACCACATGAGCCTCTCTCCAGTCCTTTGGCACCACTTCCGACTCCAATGAGGCATTGAAAAGGTCAGTCATTGGAGCTGCTAGAACATCCCCAAGTTCCCTCAGTATTCTAGGGTGTATCCCATCCGGTCCCATCGCTTTGTCTACTTTAAGTTGAGCTAGTTTCTTACGAACACAGTCTTCTGAAAATTGTTCAAGATGTCCCTCGCTTCTGTTCCTGTTTGAGGGTGTTTTCTGAGGTCCTGCTCCTGGTTCTTCATCTGTGAACACAGAACAGAAATATTTGTTAAGCAATTCTGCTTTATCCTTATCAGCTTATACATATTTCTCCCCTGCACCCTTGAGTCTGACAATACCACTTTTGCCCTTCCTCTTCTCACTAACATATCTGAAAAATGTCTTATCCCCCCATTTTATTGCATTGACTATTTCCTCCTCCTTTTGAATCTTTGCCTTCTTGCCTACTTTGCTGGCTTCTCTAAGTTTTTCCAAATATAGATGCCTGCTTTCCTCTCTCTGTGATCTCTTGTATTTCATGAAGGCCTCCCTCTTTCTTCACTTTTTCAGCTACTTCTTTCGAAAGCCATAGCAGTCTCCTTTTCCTTTTACCTTTATTTACCATTTTAACAAAAAGGTTTGTTGCCCTTTAAATATATCCTTTCAGTTTTGCCCACTGTTTTTCTACATCCCCCAGCTGTTCCCATCTCACTAACGACTCCCTGAGGCATTGACCCATCTTGGCAAAGTTAGTCTTCCTAAAGTCTAAGATCCTCACCTTTGAATGGATTCTAACAGCCCTAGTCCTAATACTGAACCACACCATCTGGTGATCACTGGATGCAAAATGATCTCCCACTACAACATCAGCAACACTTTCACCATTGGTAAGCACTAAGTCCAATATGGCCCCTTCACGTGTGGTTTCTGTTACCAATTGCCTGAATAGTTCTCCCTGTAGAGAATCCAGGATCTCCTTACTTCTAGATATTGCAGCAGGAATGTGGCAATCAACATCTGGCATATTGAAATCTCCTATCAGTAGCACTTCCCCTTTCCTAGCAATGCTGCGCATGTCTTCAATTAACTCTGTCCACCTCTTCCTCTTGTGAGAGAGGTCTGTATATCACACCAATGCAAACAGATTTCTCTTTCCCTCTTTCTAGTTTAACCCACAATGCCTCCTCTCTCCCTTTTAAGCTCTGTAATTCAAAAGCTTTAATAGTAGCTTTTACATATAGTGTCACTCCTCCTCCCCTTCTTCCTACCCTGTCCTTTCTGAATAAAGTATAGCCAGGTATAGTTACATCCCAATCATGGTTTTCTGTGAACCATGTTTCTGTAACTGCCACTAAATCCAAGTCAGCCACTCACACCAAAGCTTCAACATCAGGGATCTTATTTTCCATGCTACGGGCATTTATACACTATGCTTTCCATATGTTACCCCTGTTACCCATTTCCATAAAGGTATTTAATGTATCACCTACCTGGGTGCTTTCACCTACCTGGTGGCTTCCTTCACCCATCCCCAACCAATCTAGTTTAAAGCCCTCTTCAGTAGATTAGCCAGTCTACTACCGAAGACGCGTTGACCTTTCTTGGACAAATGGATGCCATCTCTGCTCTGCAACCCTTGGAACAACAACATCCCATGATCTAGGAAACCAAAACGCTCTCGATGACACCATCCACGCAGCCATGCATTCATCTCCAGGTTGCGAGTCTCTCTGCATTGGCCTTCATTCTCAACAGGGAGGATTGCAGAGAACACCACCTGTGTACTTAACTGCTTCACCCTCTGTCCCAGAGCCATGAAGTCACTTTTGATACGTTCCGAGGGATACCTGGCAGTATCATTTGTTCCAACATGGATTAGCAACATTGGGTAATAGTCAGTGGGCTTGATGAGTCTCGGCAAACTCTCCGTAACATCTTGGATTTTGGCACCAGGCAGACAGCATACCTCTCTGGACATCAAGTATGGTCGGCAGATGGACGCCTCAGTACCCCTCAGAAGAGAGTCTCCAACCACCACTACTCTTTGCTTCCTTGTGGTCACTCATTCTGCAACTTTGGGGTACTTGAGCTCTGGTTCTTCCCTTTCCAGAGATGCTTTCACCTCCTCCACTTCCAGGGCTGCATAATGGTTCTTCAATTCAAGGGCTGGAGAAGTTGGATTGGTGATTTTGCAGGCCCTGGTGACTTGTGTCCAGCCATCAACATTCTGTTGGCACCCATCTTCTCCTCTGCTGGAGAGCTTGGTTGCTGCAAGAAGCATCTCATCAATGTACTTCTCACTGTCTTGAATGCTCCTCAGCCTCACCACCTCCTCTCCGAATTCCTCCACTTGTTTCCTCAGAGCTTCAGCATGGAGGCACCCTGCACATGGAACCGGTCCTTCAACTGGCATTAGGACCTCTGTCTGGACAGAAGCAGAAGCTGTAACGGGGGCAACAGCTTTAGCGATATGATTTTTCCCAGACACTGTTCTGTTCGTGGAGCTTAGGTATCTGTTAAAGCAAAAGAGAGAGATCTACCAAGTACCAGCCGGTTTCCCAGCTGTCCTTTCAGAGAAAAAGCAGTTAAATCTCTTTAATTATATTCAAAATGTGCTGCTCCAAGTCTCTGTGCTTTGTTAAATGGGGAGGTGCCCTATAAAGCAAGACTGCTCACTAGGGGTGGGTGGGAGTCGGGGTGGGTAGGGAGGGAACTAACACCTGATTAGGTGTCAGCAGTTCCCAAAGCTGAGAAGGTTACTCGAGTTCAACAACCTACTCTGATCAAGGAAATTTCTACTAAAGCACCAAAAAGAAAGTAACATTGCTTTAAAAATATACAAAAACCCTTTTAAGAGCTCCCAATCAGAGAGCTAGCGATTTATTATTGAAGAAAGGTGACCCGACTGACTGTGGAAATTATTGCACAATTGCTCTGATCCCACATGCCAGCAAGATTCTACTCAAGATCATTAAGCAGAGACTACAACCATACCAGGAACGAAAACTGCCTGAAGTGCAAGCAGGGTTCAGGAAAGGGAGAGGAATGAGAGACATTATCGCGGATGTGAGATGGATCCTTGAAAACACAAAAGAATATCAAAAGGATATCTATATGTGTTTTATTGAATTCAGCATTGTTTTTGACTGTGTAAACCTTTTGAACCTCTGGACCACATTAAGAAGCATGGGTATACCAGAACACCTGATTGTTTTCTTCCACAACCTTTACACTGATCAAGAAGCAACAGTTCGAACGGAACCAGGAGAAACAGAATGGTTTAAAATTAGCAAAGGTGTACGACAAGGCTGCATACTTTTCCCCTACCTATTTAATTTATATGCAGAACAAATCATCAGAGAAGCAGGACTGTATGAAGACAACAGAGGCGTGAAGATTGGTGGAAGACTCATCAACAACTTTCGCTATGCTGATGATACCACATTACTGGCTGAAAGTGAAGATGATCTGAAACATTTGCTTCTCAAGACCAAGGAATATAGTCTTAAAATAGGTTTGCACCTTAATGTTAATAAGACAAAAATCCTGACAACTGGCAAAATGAATAAGTTAATCGTTGATGGAGAAGAAATTGAAATAGTTGACATCTTTAACCTACTTGGATCAACTATCAATAAAGAAGTAACAAGCAGTCAAGAAATCAGATGACACATTGCTCTTGGCAGAATGGCCATGAAGGACCTAGACAAGATTCTCAAGAGCAGAGATGTCTCTCTCCATACAAAGATTCAACATGTTCAAGCCATGGCATTTTCAGTGACATCATATGGATGTGAAAATTGGACAGTGAAAAAGACAGGAAGAAAATTGATGCCTTTGAATTATGGTGCTGGCAACGAATACTGCGTATACCATGGATTGCCCGAAGAACAAACCAGTCAATACTAGAGGAGATCAAACCTAAACTTTCTTTAGAAGCGCAGATGACAAGACTTTGACTTTCATACTTTGGACACATCATGTGAAGAGAGAGATCATTAGAGAAAGACATCATGCTTGGCAAGGTAGAAGGTCAGCGCAAAAGAGGAAGGCTAGCAATGAGATGAATTGATACAATAAAAGCAGCTATGGGTGCCATTCTGCCAATAATAAGCCGCCTGACTGAAGATTGAACACAGTTTGGGACAATTATCCAGAGGGTCGCCATGAGTCTTATGGGCAGGTACTTTGGATAAATTTCCAGTAGGTGTAATTTCTAACCTTTTTTTACAATCTGTAGGGTCTAAGCAGGAACAGTGACTTCTCTAAGGCTACAAAAGGAAATATGTCTTCTGATCTCAAAAGATCCCTTATATGTCCAATTCTAAAAAATAAAACACTCAACAAAGATGACCCCTCTGCGTACAGGCCTACATCAAGCATCCCATTTATAGCCAAAACCATTGAAAAAGCGATCCAGAGACAGTTACAAGACCATATAGATGCTACAAAAGCACTTGATGAACCACAATATGGTTTTCGCCAATCCCACGGAGTTGAAACACTCCTACTTGTGCTATTCGACAATCTATACAAAGGTATTGAAAACTGCAAGAAAATGTTTATCCTAATATTCATAGACATACGGTCAGCTTTCGACACAGTAAATCATAAGACTATTATCATCAGAATCAAATCCATTGAAATAAAAGGAACTCCCCTAAAATGGTTCTCGTCTTATATAACCAATAGGATGCAACAAGTACACTTTGACCACAACACATCAAATGCCTTCCCACAAACTCAAGGAATACCCCAAGGATCAGCATTATCCGCTATCCTATCTAACCTATACTTAAGACCCATCTGTGCAATATTCCGAAAGCACAACCTCAACTTTCATTTATACGCAGACGATATAATGTTGTATTCCCAACTAGACATATGTAACCCAATCTATGACTCCATAGAAGCTTGCCTTGAAGAAACCCAAACATGGCTTCAGAAGAATAACATGAACATTAACCACAAGAAAACGGAAGTAATGCTCATCTCTAGAAACCCGGAATTTAATCCCCCCCCCCCCCGAATTCTGCTAAATAATAATACATACAATATAAAACAAGAAATAAAATATCTAGGAGTTACACTTGATAGGACTCTTAGTATGGAAAAACACCTAAGATTACTAAATAGAACAGTATTCATTAACTAAGGATTTTACAGCCACTACGTAAGATCATCGAGCAATCTGACTTCCGAACAGTAGTTCAGACGCTCATAACTCCACACTTGGACTACTGCAACGGAATACTACAGGGTCTACCTAAAAAAACGCTCAACATACTAAAAATGGCCCAAAACGTCACAGCACGAATCTTAATGAAAGTGCGGAACTCGGAACACATTACACTCATTCTAATGGAACTACACTGGCTTCCCATTCAAGCTCGCATAAGGTATAAGATAATAATGACAACTGTAGACGAGGACTAATTCGACTAGGCTCCAAATGCAAATTGGATATAATCAGTGAGGTAGAAGAAACAGCAGACAAACAAATTTATACACCTATGACTTATCCAGGATATGCAGACTTGGAGCTGTCAGATTCAGAAACAGATAGCGGATCGGGATCGGTGATATCAATTGGAATAGAACCAAGAACAGCTATACATGAAACTATACATGAAACAGGATTATGAAAATCCAGCTCACTGTAGGCCTAGAAAATACAGGTCTGAATTACATTTAAAACTCTCTCTTTAAAGAACATTTCTGCTTTTTGCTAGGACAATGAATTTAGCAACTAGAACTTGTGGCATTAGCAAATAGAGTTTGTGTAACAATAGATATGAGGTCAGATTGAAGTTCCTTAATTAAATAGAACAGAGGGTGAAGTTGCTCATCCTGCAAGCGGATAGGCTAAAGCAGTTACTGGGTCAGGTTGTGCTGCTCTTGTGAAACTGGCTGTAATTCAATTAGTAAATATAACGAATATAGTTTGCTTAACCAATAGAACATCAGCATAATACAATAAGTAACTAATTAGCTTCTACTAAAAAAATGAAATCACAGTGACACCTACTGAATTTAGTGAATATAGTCATGAGACATAACTTCTGCTTTTTATTAATAATGTTGTCTATGTTAGCAAAAATAATGTACACGTGAAATTTGGAAAGTACCAGATGTAATTAAAGATTAACTGAATCAGCTGATATTTTCCCAATAAAAGCAAGGGTTCTAGAGGACTGTCCTTGAAGAGGTGAGATGGATATGTCAAATTAGACTCCATGCGTCTCTTCCCTATAGAGCTCAATAGAGATTGATTAATTAATTAATTGTGTCGTGTCTTTTCTTCCTGTTGAATGGTATAGGGATATAAAGAATCCAGGTATTTTGTGTGTGGGATTCCAGACCCACAACTTAGCCCCTTCATACCTCTCACTCTCATTAACCTACAACCTCATAATAGGAACAGAAGAATTATCAACCAAAACACACTACTTGTACCACACACTATACGAAATGTCAAAACCACCACGAGCAACAGAACATTCACATACATAGCCACCATACAATGGAACATGCTCCCAGACACACTAAGAGGTAACAAGGATCTCCAATCCTTCTGGAAAAACTTAAAAACGCACCTATTCTGAGAATGCTACAATTCTATCTAGCACTAGCTCATACAACTTTAACAATCCACTCACCCCGTAGCCCATTCTGAAAACCCCGCACTGCCATTCTCCGGCTAGTTCCATACACGATGAGCATAAATGTAAATATTCTTTAAATAGTTCAACGATTCCGATCTGTTCTTAAGTGCCGTCGAGTCGGAGTCGACTCATGGCGACCCTCTGGATAGCTATCCTAAATTGTGTTCGGTCTTCAGTCAGGCGGCTCATTGTTGACAGACCGGTACCCATACTGCTGTTATTGTATCAATCCATCTCATTGCTGGCCTTCCTCTTTTGCATTGACCTTCTATCTTGCCAAGCATGATGTCTTTCTCTAATGATCTCTCTCTTCGCATGATGTGTCCAAAGTATGAAAGTCGAAGTCTTGTCATCTGAGCTTCTAAAGAAAGCTTAGGTTTGATCTCCTCTAGTACCGACTGGTTTGTTCTTCGGGCAGTCCATGGTATACACAGTATTCGCCGCCAGCACCATAATTCAAAGGCATCAATTTTCTTTCTATCTGTCTTTTTCACTGTCCAGCTTTCACATCCATATGATGTTATTGAAAATACCATGGCTTGAACAAGTTGAATCTTTGTATGGAGAGAGACATCTCTGCTCTTCAGAATCTTATCTAGGTCTTTCATAGCCATTCTGCCAAGAGCAATGTGTCATTTGATTTCTTGACTGCTTGTTGCTTCTTTATTGATAGTTGATCCAAGTAGGTTAAAGTTGTTCACAGTTTCAATTTCTTCTCCTTCAACGATGAACCTGTTGATTATGCCAGTTGTCATGATCTTTGTCTTCTTTACATTAAGGTGCAGGCCCATTTTGAGACTATGTTCTTTGATTGTGAGAAGCAAATGTTTCAGATCTTCACCTTCAGCCAGTAATGTAGTATCATCGGCATAGCGAAGGTTGTTGATGAGTCTTCCACCAATCTTCACACCTCTGTTGTCTTCATACAATCCTGCTTCTCTGATGATTTGTTCTGCATATAAATTAAACAGGTAGGGGGAAAGTATGCAGCCTTGTCTTACACCTTTGCTTATTTTAAACCATTCTGTTTCTCCTTGTTCCGTTCGAACTGTTGCTTCTTGATCAATGTACAGATTGCGCAAGAGAACGATCAGGTGTTGTGGTATACCCATGCTTCTTAATGTGGCCCAGAGTTTCTCATGGTTTACACAGTCAAAAAAAGCCTTGCTATAGTCGATAAAGCACAAATAGATATCCTTTTGGTATTCTTTAGTCTTTTCAAGGATCCATCTCACATCCGCAATGATGTCTCTCGTTCCTCGCCCTTTTCTGAGCCCTGCTTGCACTTCAGGTAGTTCTTGTTCCAGGTATGGTTGTAGTCTCTTTTGAATAATCTTCAGTAGAATCTTGCTGGCATGTGGGATCAGAGCGATTGTTCGATAATTTTCAGTCAGTTGGATCACCTTTCTTTAGTATTGGTATAAACACAGATCTTTTCCAGTCAGTTGGCCATGATGTTGTCTTCCATATTTCTTGGCAGAGCCTTGTAAGTATGGTAACAGCTGCATCAGATTGCTGCAATACTTCTATAGGAATGCCATCAATGCCTGGTGCTTTGTTCTTTGATAAGGCTTTCAATGCTGCTTCAACTTCTTCTTTCATCACCAATGGTTCCCGATCATAAGGTACAGGTTGAAATGGCTGTTGGTCCACTTGATCTTTATCATATAAAAACTCTGTATATTCCTTCCACCTTTTCTTGATCTTCTCAGCATCATTCAACATAGAACCTTGAGCATCTTGTAACATTCCAATTCGAGGCTGGAACTTTTTCTTTAACTCTCGTAGCTTTAGGAAAGCCAATCTTGTTCTTCCTCTAATAGTTTCTGCTTCTATTTCCTTGCATGCATCATTGTAGTACTTTTCCTTGTCCTGTCTTGCTGCACGTTGGAAATCTCTGTTGAGTTCTGCGATTGTCTTTTTCTCCTCTGGCTTTAGCTGCTCTGCGTTTCTGGGCAATTTTCAGAGTTTCTTCCGTCATCCATTTTGGCCGTTTTTGCTTTTTCACCTTTTGTAGAGACTTCTCGCTTTCTTCCAACACTTTCTTGAAGTCATTCCATAACTCTTCCGGAGCTCTGTCATTTGTATCTAAAGCAGCAAATCGATTTTGCAGGCAGTCTTTAAATTCCAGTGGTATATTCTCAAGGTCATATTTTGCTGCATTCATGAGTGGTTTGCTCTTTTTCAACTTTAGCTTGAGTTTGCATACTAGTAGTTGATGATCTGTACCACAGTCAGCTCCAGGTTTTGTCTTTGTTGATGTTATAGAGCTTTTCCATCGTTGACTTCCACAGATGTAGTCAACTTGATTTCTATACAATCCATTGGGTGAAATCCATGTGTACAGTCGCCGCTTGTGTTGCTGGAAGAAGGTGTTTGAGATGAATAGATCGTTGGTCTTGCAGAATTCTTTCTCCAGCTTCATTTCTGTTGCCAAGTCCATATTTTCCAACTACTTTGCCTTCTTCTTTGTTGCCAACTTTTGCATTCCAGTCACCCATGACTATCAGGATATTCTGTTTGCATGTTCTGTCAATTTCAGCTTGTACTTGTTCATAGAACTCTTCAATTTCATTCTCTTCTGCAGCTGTTGTTGGGGCATATACTTGAATTATAGTTGTGTTGATAGGCAATCCTCGTAGACGAATAGAGATTAAGCATTCGCTGACTGCATTGTATTTCATTACAGTTCTTGCAAGTTTCTTCTTTATTATAAATGCAACACCATTTCTTCTTTATCCTTCATTTCCAGCATAGTAGACCATGTGATCATCTGATGCAAAGTGCCCGATACCAGTCCATTTCAGTTCGCTGACACCCAACAGATCAAGTTGTACACGTTCCATTTCATTCTTGACCACCTCCAACTTCCCTTGGTTCATGCTTCGTACGTTCCATGTTCCAATGTGTAAGACATCTTTACAGCTTCTGACTCTCATTTCATGCGCAGCTACATCAGCAGTCAGACTTCCCGAGGGCTCTGATCCAACCACATCATAATTGCTGGCTTTACTCTGAAAAGTATTCAGCTCTTCCCCAGTAGCTAGTTGAGTGCCTTCCGACCTGGGGGTCTCATCTTCCAGCACCATAGCACAATTTGTTTTGTTGTAACTATCCATTGGGTTTTCATGGCAAGATACAGAAGTAGATTGCCGGGCCTTTCTTCCGCGCAGTTTAAGTTTGGTGTTGTTGTCGTCACAAAAATGTGATCCTCCGCCGTCAACACTATCCCATTCTGCTGCTGCCCAGATGGGTGGTTTGTCTTGGTCTGGCACCTCAGCTGAGACCTGTCCATCTTGGGAGACCCTGCCAGCAGTTAAACTACCGATAGTTTAGCTCTCAGCATCACTGATGCACGCAAGCTCTCACAGCACGACAAGCTGCAAACCAAGTGAGAGTAACAAGTAAATTGTTAAATATTACAATGAATCTGTTCTGAATCACCTTGTATATAGTTTGAGGATTTCCTCACCATTCTATTATGTACATAGTTATAAATCTTGCTATATGTAACTATTATTGTAGAGTTAACTGTTATAAGGTAAACCGCTTCTGATCACCGGAAGGAGCGATATAAAAATGTAACCAAATAAATAAAATAAATAAACAGGCCAACAATTTACACAAAATACAAAAGAAATCTCAAAACACCCCTGGTTCAAAGACCATTTTGGCATTGGCAACTAACGGCAACAATCCTATGATCCTCAGCTCACGTTCCCCTTACCCAACTGCTTGATCTCACAGATCCGTACATATGATGACATTGTGTCAAAAGACCCTTTCCCATCTCTCCTCCATTATATATAGCCTTTTCTCCAATATCTTCAGATTTTAAATAATTTTTATGTAAAAAATGTTCTGCTGTTAATAATGTTATATTGTTAAACATCATGTTAAATGAAAAAATTTCCGCATTTTGTTCCATGTAAACCACTTTGGCTGGCAGATGAAGCGGTCTGGAAGAATTGCTAAATACATAACTAAATAATTAAACAATTTACAAAAATACCTCAACTTCCCCCCTTTAAACAGAGATGTTCCAAAACTAAGATGGGGATTCTGGCCATCCCCTTGGTTTTGACTGAACGGCCATAAGGAGCTTACAGCTTATATGATTCTGATGGCAAGGCCTTAAGCTTTGCGATCTAAGGCAAGCAAGACTTTGGAAAAGCATAGTTACTCACCTGTAACAGATGTTCTCCAGGGACAATAGGAATCAGTCCTCACATATGGGTGACATCAGCGTTGACAGAGCCCACATAGAGCATTTCCCCAGCTTTCAAAGAAAGTCTTTGGGACAAGTTACCACGCATGCATGGTCCCCTTCCCATCCAAGGGTGCCAGCTTGCTCAGTCAAATGACAAGGCAAAAAAGTACTTAAACAATGTAGGGAGGCAACTCCAAGGGGAGGGAGGGAGGGTACTGAGGACTGATTCCTGCTGTCCCCAGAGAGCACCTGTTGCAGGAGGGTAAATACGCTTTCTCCAAGAACAAGTAGGAAGCCAGTCTTCACATATGGGACTCCCTAGCTCCAGGCTGCTGAGGACTGAACCAAAATAATACATTGCATGTTAGTTGTAGAAGATGAGCCCCCACTGAGAGACACTGCAAGACTCTAGCGTTCAGCGACACTATAACTCCAGTAACCTGAACAGAAAAGGGTTGGAGGGCAGGAGTTGCCTACACATGAAAAATATTATGAAGTACTGTCTGTCCAAAGGCACTGTCCCTGCAGGACTCAAGCTCCAGGCAGTAATGAGTTACAAATGTATGAATTGAAGTCCATGTGGCGGCCCTGCAGATTTCCATCACCGTAACTGAGTGGAGGTTGGCTACCGACGTGGCCATAGTCTGCACACGATGTGCAGTGATCCGGTGCTCAAGGGAGAGGCCCACTCGCTCATAGTTAAGGGCAATGCAGTCCACCACCCAAGTGGATGGAGTCCACTTCATTAACGGGAGCCCCAGTCTACTGAACATAAGAACATAAGATATGCCATATTAGGTCAGACTGAGGTCCATCAAGCCCAGTATCATGTTTCCAACAGTGGCCAATCTAGGTCACAAGTACCTAGCAATTTTCCTAAAAGACACAGATTCCACAGTGCTTGTACTGGGGCAAGCAGTGGAGGAGTAGCCTAGTGGTTGGGGCAAGGTACTTCAGGCTGGAAGGTCGGTGGTTCAAATCCCACTAGAGGACAGCAACCTTGGGCCGGAAGGACTGGGGTTTCTAGTCCCACAGGTGCTCCTTGTGGTCTTGGGCAAGCCACTTAACCCTCCATAGACCATGTTCCCTGTAAAATAGTTATCTCCAAGTTATAATACCCTGTTCAATGTAATTTCAGTTTGTTCAATGTAAACCGCACTGATGCAGAATAGCGCGGTATATAAGAGAATGTAAATAAATAAATAAAATAAATAAATAAATATCCCAGGTTCCCTTTAATAATGATTTATGGACTTTTCCTCCAGGAACTTCTCCAAACCTTTTTTAAACCCAGGTACATTAACAGCTTTTACTACATCCTATGGTAATGAATTCCAGAGTTTGATTACACATTAAGTGAAAAAATATTCTCTTATTAGTCTTAAATAGGTTACCCTGTAGCTTCATTGCATGTCCCCTGGTCTTTCTATATTCTGATAACGTAAACGATCGATCTAGGTTTATCTGTTCCCTCCATTCATTAATTTATAGACCTCTATCATATCTCCCCTCAGCCGTCTCTTTTCCAGATTGAAGAGCCCTAACCTTTTTAGTCTCTCTTCATAGGGGTATCCTTCCATCTCCTTTACCATTTTGGTAGCTCTTCTCTGTACCTTTTCTAATTCAGCTATATAGCGTAGTTACTCACCTGTAACAGGTGTTCTCCAGGAGCAGCAGGAATCAGTCCTCACTTATGGGTGACGTCGGCGCCGATGGAGCCCTCGCGGAACAATTTTCCCCAGCTTTCAAAGAAAGCCTTTGGGAATTGCAGCGCGCATGCGCGGTCCTCTTCCCGCCCAAGGGTGCCATCTTAGCCAGTCAGATGACATAGCTAAAAAGACATCATAAAAATTTGCAAAAAAAACTAAAGCAGACGATTGCAACTCCAAGGGGAGGAGGGAGGGTTGTGAGGACTGATTCCTGCTGCTCCTGGAGAACACCTGTTACAGGTGAGTAACTACGCTTTCTCCAGGACCAAGCAGGAAGTCAGTCCTCACTTATGGGACTCCCAAGCTCAAGGCTACCGGAGACCCTAAGCATAAAAATGAGCCCCCTCTAGCTCAGCAGCACAGAAGGAAAGAATCTTCGCTGAATTATTACCCACCGGTAGCCCACATCCGGGATGGAGGGTAGGAGTTGCTCAGACCTCAAAGAGATTACGGAGGACTGCCTGTCCGAAAGCACTGTCCCTGCGGGACTCCCTCTCGAGACAGTAATGGACCGCAAAAGTCTGGCTCGAAGACCAAGTAGCGGCCCGGCAGATGTCTGCCAGCGGAACAGAGCGGAGGTAAGCCACTGACGTAGCCTTTGCCCGAACGCAATGAGCCGTGACTCGACTTTCCAAGGAGAGTCCGGCTGCCCCATAAGCCCAAGAGATACAGTCCGCAACCCAGATGGACAGAGTACGCTTGGAGACCGGGAGCCCCAATTTATTGGGGTCAAACGACACAAAAAGCTGAGCAGCTTTACGGTGCTCCCGCGTACGGTCAAGGTAGAAGTTCAAAGCCCTTCTACAGTCCAGGGTATGGAGGACCGTTTCAGCTCGGCAGGAGTGTGGCCTGGGAAAGAAGGTTGGAAGTACCACCTCCTGATTGATGTGAAAAGGGGAGACCACTTTTGGGAGAAATTTTGGGTGAGTCCGTAGGACTACCCTATTTTTGTAGAACCGAGTGTAAGGGGGATCAGACACGAGGGCCTGCAATTCACTTACGCGTCTAGCGGAAGTGAGGGCTATCAAGAACAGTGTTTTCCAAGACAGAAAACGGAGAGAACAGGTACCCATAGGTTCAAAAGGCGGACAGGTGATCCGCTGCAAAACCACATTCAGGTCCCAGTCAGGCGCTGGTGGGCGCAGAGGTGGTTTAAGTAGAAGGAGACCTCGGAGAAACCTCGCTACGAGAGGGTCGCTGGAGAGAGGTCTGCCGTCCACCGGCACATGATGTGCCGAAAGAGCACTGAGGTGAACTTTGACGGAGTTGGACTTAAGTCCCAGATTAGAGAGGTGTAGCAAGTACTGCAAGATCACCGACACCGAGCAGGAGAAGGGATCCTGAGACTGCTGAGTACACCAAACGGAAAAGCGACGCCATTTAAGGGCGTAGCATTTGCGGGTAGAAGGTCGCCGAGAAGCTAAGACGACCTCTTCCACCTCTGCCGGCAGGAGAAGGGGAGCAAGGACTACCCTCTCAGCAGCCAGGCCATTAGATTGAGAGATCTGAGGTTGGGGTGTAGCAGAGACCCCTGATCTTGAGTGAGGAGATCCGGTTGAAACCCCAGAGGGAATGGATCCTCCACCGCTAATTGCAGCAGGAGTGGAAACCACGGCTGTCTGGGCCAGCGAGGAGCGATCAGGATCACGGAAGCTTTGTCTCGGAGAACCTTGAAAAGAGTTCGAGAGACTAGCGGGATGGGAGGAAAAGCATATAGAAGGTTCTCCGCCCATGAGAGTAGAAAAGCGTCTGCCGCAACTCGAAGGGGATGCGGCTGACGAGAGCAGAAGCGAGGAAGTTGCCGGTTGAGAGGGCTGGCAAAGAGATCCATTGTGGGGAGGCCCCACTTTAGAAAGAGCTTCTGAACTACCAAGGGATCCAGGCGCCACTCGTGCGGCTGGAGGATCCTGCTGAATTTGTCCGCCAGGCAATTTTCTTGGCCTGGGAGATAAACTGCCTTGAGAAGAACGCCGTGACTGACGGCCCAAGAGCAGAGCTTCTGTGCTTCCCGACAGAGAGGGAAGGAGCCCGTGCCCCCCTGCTTGTTCACGTAGAACATGGCAACTTGATTGTCCGTCTGGACAAGGACGGACTGGTGAGAGGTCAGGTGGGAGAAGGCCTTGAGAGCCAGGCGGATCGCTCTGAGCTCCAGGAAGTTGATCTGCTGAGCAGACTCCCACGTGGTCCAGAGGCCCTGAGTACGTGCCCCTTGGCAATGTGCTCCCCAGCCCAGGAGGGATGCATCTGTTGTCAGCACCCGGGCCGGCTGAGGTGACTGGAAAGGCATGCCGAGTACCAGGTTCGGCCGATGAAGCCACCACTGAAGAGACGAGATCAGCGGCTCGGAGACGCGCACTAGGTCTGCTAGGCCGCCTGTGGCTTGTTGCCACTGCTGGCGGAGACACCATTGAGCAGGCCGCATATTCAGGCGGGCATTGGGGGTCACATGGACGGTGAAAGCCATATGGCCGAGTAGTCTCAGGAAGCGCCTGGCGGAGACCAGGGGCTGGCTGCGAAAACGGTCGGCTAGGTCCATGAGCCGTTGAGCTCTGTCGAGCGGTAGGAACGCTCGTGCCTGAGGAGTGTGCAGCCTTGCGCCGATGAACTCGAGATCCTGTGAGGGGAGCAAAGTGGACTTTGCGAAGTTTATAACAAAGCCCAAGTACTGCAGAAGAGTCACCGTGCGGCGTGTGGCGTTGGTGACCTCCGGAGCGGACGCTGCCCTGATGAGCCAGTCATCGAGGTACGGAAAGACATAGAGGCCGTGAAGCCGGAGATGGGCCGCCACCACCGCGAGACATTTTGTGAAGACTCGCGGTGCGGAGGACAGGCCAAAGGGTAGTACTCTGTACTGGTAATGATTTCCGGCCACCACAAACCTTAGGTACTGGCGGTGGCTTGGGTGGATAAGGATGTGCGTGTAGGCATCCTTTAGATCCAAGGAGCATAGCCAATCTCCCTGCTGGAGGTAGGGCAGAAGGATTCCAAGGGTAAGCATCTTGAACTTTTCCCGCACGAGGAATTTGTTGAGGTTGCGCAAGTCCAGGATGGGTCTGAGGCCTCCTGTCCTTTTTGGTACTAGAAAATACCTGGAATAAAAGCCTTGACCTTTCAGGTGGTGGGGCACCGGTTCCACCGCCTGTTCCTGTAGAAGACCTGCTAACTCCTGAAGGAGTAAGTCCCTGTGCAGAGGGGGTCGTGGAGGTTCTCCCGGAAAATAGGAGGGAGGGACCTGGTGGAAGTGGAGAAGATAGCCTTCTCGCACGACTTGAAGCACCCAGGCATCTGAGGTGATGCTGGACCACCTGTGGGCGAAGTGAACCAGCCGGCCTCCGGTGCTGGGAGGAACCAGCGGGGGGGGAGAGGCTATGCTTAAGGAGTCAAAAGCCCCCACCCTGCTGAGCAGGGGCTGGTGGTGCAGGCTTGGGGGCTTGCTGCCTACGGGACCCGTTACCCCGTCCCTTAGCCTGCTGGCCCTGTTGGGGAGCTGCAGGGGCCTGATATTGGGGGTATTGTTTGTAGGCAGCCGCCTTCCTCGGGTAATAGGACTTCTTCCCCGAGCCCTTCTTTTTCTGGGAAGGGGCGGAGGTCTTCCTAGAAAGCCTAGTCCTGGTGAGAGTCTCCGTCTCAATTTGTGCAGCCTTTTCAGCCATGGGCTTGCCAAAGAGGTTTTCGCCTCGGCAGGGGACATCGACCAACTTGTCCTGCACCCAGGGCTCAAGGTCAGACGACTGAAGCCAAGCCTGTCGGCGGGCACCGATGCCGGCTGCGGCCACTCGAGCCGATGCTTCAAAACCATCATAGGCTGCTTGGGATATGAATTTTGAGCATTCCCGAATGCCAGTGGACAAGGCCAGGAACCTCCGCAAGGGTTCCTCGGACAAACCAGCGGAGAATCCGGCTAGCTCTTTAGCCAGGTCTCGGAGATACATGCCCATGTATAGCTGGTAGGTCTGGACACGACACGCAAGCATAGAGCCCTGGAAACACTTCTTACCAAGGCCATCCAGGTTACGGGCCTCCCTGCCAGGAGGCACCGAGGAGTGCATCTTCTGGCTCTTAAGACGATGCATGGCCGATTCCACTACCATGGAATGGTGTGGTAACTGTGCTTTTTGGAAGCCAGGGCTCTTGCGGACTCGATAGATAGAATCGACCCGCTTGCTCAGGACCGGCGAGGTGGCCGGACTCTCCCACATGCGGAAGAGTAGTCGTTCCAGCATGGGAGGAACCGGTACAGTAAAGTGTTCCCTTGCGGGAGAGTCATACTGGAGGGCGTCGAGCTCTTCGGCTCGAGGCTCCTCCTCAGGATCCGCAGGGAAGGCCAAAGCCTTGGCCATATCCCTGACGAAGTCCGAGAACCGGGCATCCTCCGGGGGGGACTGCTTCCGAGGTTCGGACTCAGGTGAGTCCGAGGGGACACACCGAGTCCGAAAAGAATCAGGCGACTCTTCCTCTTCAGACTCCCAGACCGACTCCGACGAGGACTCGGTGGGGTCGGCCCGGGCAGGGCGCGGCGCCTGCCGCCCCGACGCCGAGGGAGTCGGCGTCGGCGACCTCGGTCCCGAACGGGAGGCCGAGGGTGACCTCGACCGAGGATCGACTCGAGTTCGCATCGACTCGAGGATCGGCTCGGTCTCCGGGGTCGACTTAGACGTCGACGTCCCGGCGGTCGGGGCAGCAGCGGCGCCAGCGAAGCCAGCGAGCAGTGCCCGCTGCTGGTCCATGAAGGCAGACAGTCTGCTCTCCAAGGCCATCAACCTGAGTCCGAGCTCAGGTGACCCAGCAGCCCGCGACTCGGGCCCCGACGGCGTCGGGCCCGACGTCGGCGGTCTCGGAGGCGACTCCAGGAGGACCACAGGACTTACCCGAGCAGGCAGCTCCGACTCCAGGCGAGGTCGCTTCGAGAGGTGCTCCTTCTCCAAGGACCCGGGACGGCTATCGGGGCTATGCGACCTGGCCCTCGCGGAGCCAGGAGCGTCCACCGACGCCGCCCTCGCGGGTTTCACCTTTCGTCGATGGTCCCCGGAGGGAGAACCCCTGTCGGAGGAACTCCGGCGACGGTCCGAGCTGGAACCTCTGGACGCGGAGGCCTCCGACGAGGTCCGGGTACGGCTGGGGTCAGCGAAGATCCTATCCCGCTGATGCCGCCGACTTCTCAACGCTTTGGAGGACATTTTGCCGCAGGGCCCACAGATCATTTCTTCATGATCCGGGCCCAGGCAGCGGAGGCAATTGTCGTGTGTGTCAGTTAGTGACATATTTCGGTCACACTGACCACACCGTTTGAAACCACTGGCAGCCATCGGGGGAAAAAGGGCCCCGGCGAGGTCAAAGGACCGGGCTGCCAGGGAAAAACCGAAAACGAAACTGACTAAGTCAGAAAAACCGAAAAGGAAGAAGAGGACTCGTGACCGGCGTCGCGAGTCCGGGCGGGAAAAAGACCGGCGTCGAACCGAAGGAAAAAAGAGAAAATATGAGTAAAAATCAACTTTTTCGCGGGGACACGACGGGTACGTCTGTAGGGCTCCGCGGAAAAAAGAAGACTGGCTAAGATGGCACCCTTGGGCGGGAAGAGGACCGCGCATGCGCGCTGCAATTCCCAAAGGCTTTCTTTGAAAGCTGGGGAAAATTGCTCCGCGAGGGCTCCGTCGGCGCCGACGTCACCCATAAGTGAGGACTGACTTCCTGCTTGGTCCTGGAGAACCCTTTTAAGATATGGCGACCAGAATTGCACACAATATTCAAAGTGCGGTCTCACCATGGAACGATACAGAGGCATTATAATATCTTTTTTTTTATTTTCCATTCCTTTCCTTATGATACCAAGCATTCTGTTTGCTCTCTTGGCCGCCACTGCACACTGGGCGGAGGGTTTTAACATGTTATCCATGATGATGCCTAAATCTTCTTCCTGGGTGGTGTGTCCTAATGTGGAACCTTCCATTGTGAAACCATAATTTTGGTTGTTCTTTCCTAGGTGCATAACTTTGCACTTGTCCATATTAAATTTCATCTGCAGTTTGGATGCCCAGTCTTCCAATTTATCAAGATCCTCTTGCAATTTTCCACAATCTTCATGGGTTTTAACAACTTTAAATAGTTTTGCGTCATCTGCAAATTTTAAAACCTCACTCGTTATTCCCATTTCCGGGTCATTTAAAAAGCAATGGATCTAGCACAGATCCCTGCGGTACTCCACTATTCACCTTTCTCCATTGGGAAAATTGGCCATTTAGCCCTACCCTCTGCTTTCTATCTTTTAACCAGTTCCTGATCCACAATAGTACACTGCCTCCTACCCTATGACTTTTTAGTTTTGCCAAACGTCTCTGATGAGGGACCTTGTCATAGGCTTTCTGAAAGTCCAGATAAACTATATCAACTGACTCACCTTTGTCTACCTGTTTATTCACACCTTCAAAAGAACATGAAAGATTAGTAAGACAAGACCTTCTTTGGCTAAAGCCATGTTGGCTGTCTCCCATTAAGCCACGACTATCTACATGTTCAGTTATTTTGCTCTTTATAATGGTTTCTTCCATTTTTCCCCGATACCGATGTCAGGCTCACCGGTCTGTTGTTTCCCAGATCACCCCTGCAACCCTTTTAAAAATTGGTGTTACTTTGGCCATCCTCCAATCTTCAGGTATTACAGATGATTTTAATGATAGTTCACAGATTACTAACAGTAGGTCAGCAATCTCTTATTTCAGTTCTTTCAACACCCTTGGATGCATACCATCCGGTCCAGGTGATTTGCTACTCTTCAGTTTATCAACAAGTTGCTCCCCGTGTATCGATATTTCTTTCAATTCTTCTGCGGAATTACCTTTAAATACCATCCCTACATCTTTAGAACTCTATGCATGTCCAACAGTTGCAAACTAGCATCGCTTCCCACCTGTCCCGCTCCTGAGAAGGAAGGAAGGGAAACCGCCTGATTAACATGAAAGGGCAAAACCACCTTAGGTAAGAAGGAGGGAACCGTCCGGAGAACTACCTTCTCTTTAAAGAAAGAAAGAAAGAAATGGCAGATGACAAGACAGGGCCTGCAGCTCGGAAATATGCCTGGCTGAACAAATGGCTACCAAAAAAGACTGTCTTAAGGGTCGCGTCCTTCAACGAAGCCCGCTGCATCGGCTCGAAGAGCTCCCCAACCAAGGCATCCAAGACTAGTTTGAGATCCCAAGGAGGAACCGGTGACCTCACCTGAGGCTGCAAACGTCCTGCCACTTTTAGAAACCGCATGACATCCGCATGTTCCCCCAAGGACTTGCCCTGCACCTTGCCTCTGTAACAAAATATCGCCGCTACCTGCACTCATAGGGAGCTGGTCATCAGGCCTTTGTCGAAACCGCACACAGTCAGAGAACGTGGTAAGGAACGACCAAGGAATAAATTAAGTGAAAAAAACTTTATTTGATTTGCCAATAAAACCCGACACAGGCCGTGTTTCATTTAAAAACTTCCTCAGGAGTAAAAGGCAAACTGGGGTCAAGGAAATAAAAACAAACAAACCATTATAAACATAAATAATCATCATAAAACATAATACCACTTAGTTATAAAAGAAAATTATATGAAAACCACATTTAAATTTATGTCCCCCCCTTTCCCCCATCCCCTCCCCTCTTCCCCCTCCCCTCCCCCCTTTCCCCCCTCCTTCCCCCTTCACCCCCTCTCTCCCCATTTTACAGTAAAGCACAGTTACTTACCTGTAACAGGTGATCTCTGGGAACAGCAGGAATAAGCCTTCACATATGGGTTTCGTCGGTACTGTGATAAGGAAGCTTATCATAGCTCAGGAAGGAGCTATAGTAAAGGTGAAGTGACTCTGAACAAGCAACCTGTCAGTTCTGGTAGAAATAAGAAAACAGAATTTTTCCATAAAAGACTACCAGTCCCAGAATGCACCAGGTTTCCAACAGCCATTAGAGGAGCTGAAGTGGGGAAACGTGTGTTCAATCAAGAGGGCTATGAGGTAATCCCCAAGCACTCATCTCAAAGGGCAGGGCCTGATTCAGCACAGCTGCGCTGTGCTAGGGTGGAGCACTCATCTAAGCAGAATAAAGGTAGAGTTTATTCTACAGAGAATTATCCTCATCTTGATCATCTTGGAGATCCTGATCTTGGACAGTTTCATCATCTGGAGGATCATCAGAAGCAGAAGCCAGGGCGGACGGACAGAGAGGGCAAGAAACCCTTTGGAAGAAAGAAGAGAAAAGCATTTGGGAGGTCTAAAGGAGTCCAGAGCAGTATGTATACTGGGAGACATTGAAAAGGCCAGCATACACCATTGGACTGGGGAAAACCAGAGGAGTGGTGCTGCAGAGCTAGGAATCTCCAGATGGTACCAGTGAGGGAGACGGCTGCACTTGGAAGGGACCCTAGGACCCGTGCCAGAAGGTATGTGAAGAGAGATCCAGTGTCCAGGGATCTGGATTGGAAGGCTGGACATAAGAACTGGACTACATACTGGCCAGGCTATTTAGAGAGGAACTCTAACAGCAATGGAAGCTCAGGTATGAACACTGATCTATGCCCTAGCTATACCCTTGAAAGACAGCAGGGAAACAAGTATTCTCCTGAGAGTGCTCCATTGAGAAATTCCTCTGTGCCAATCCATGATATTGAACCCATGATTGTTGAAGAAGGGGGAGCGGTTATAGAATGGAGAGAATGGATAACAGCACTCCAATCCTCCCAAACAACTGAATATATATAAAATATGATTCTAGCACCACTGTAAATAGCCCACCCTGTATATAGCTCAAACAAATCAAGCACCCAACACATCCCTCACACAACTAAGTTTTATCCTCACTGCATGTACAACACACACACTTTACCTGATTGCTTGCTGTGATACCACCTTGATTATTAAGATAAGGCGGTTTAGAAATACTGTTAAATAAATAAATAAATAAATAGATACAGGCTGTGAATACATGGATTGCTCTCTGTCTAAACTCCTTTGGTAATTTACTGTTACAAAGTACAACAACCATCACAAAGAAATACAAACTTGTTCTTTAATCTTCTCAGAAAAGCTCCTGAGTAGGATTTGAGCCACGCAGTAGAAAGCAAGCCAGCTAAGGGGTTTCAGCTGGGTAACTGCTAGCAATTGAGCCTTACCTAATTGCTTGTGAGCTCTGAGGAAATCACTTTTGAATCTATGTGTGAAGATATAAGAAGTTAACCTGAAAAGAACAGTTTCCCTTCTTTGTGGGTTTTGCTTGTTGTTTGATGCACTGCTAAGAAAATATTAGCTAGAGCCTACAGAAAAGACCAGTTTGTTACCAACCAGGTCTTTATTCTTTTGATTTGATTGCCTGACAAGTTCAGCTGTTGTTTTCCTGATTTTGTTTTTTCTAAGTTTAACACTGAAAGCAAGTATCCTGTTTTATGTGCTACCAAGCATATCTGTGTTGGGAGAAATAACCCCATAAATAAATATCTTATTGGCTTTACACTCAAGCACAACTAATTATTGTGAACGGCTGTGTCAGGTGTGAATGGACTACATTTCCCACAATCCCTTGCAAATCATATTAATATATGCCTTTGCCAAGACTGTGAACATTCTCACCCAGGCACCCGTTTGACAGTACCGACGGAGCCTGCACGGGAACGCTCCCCAGCATCCAAAAGGAAAGCTTTTGGGAGCATCCCACAGTGCCTGCGTGCTGCCTTCCCGCCTTTCCTAACCGCCTCTCTCCAGTTCGAGTTTTAAAGCTGAGACAAAGAGAGAGTGAGGAAAGGAAAGAAAGATAGAGAGATACAACTCGTAGGGGAGGTGGGTGGGTTGTGAAGACTTATTCCTGCTGTTCCCAGAGATCACCTGTTACAGGTAAGTAACTGTGCTATCTCCAGGAACAAGCAGGAATGAGTCTTCACATATGGGGACTCCCCAGCTAGAGATGCCTGGGAGATCACCCAGGTTGTGAGTCCCTGGGAAGGGCTCTACCTCCAACCATAAATCTCAGGCATCCAGTCAGGGATGGAGGTTAGGAGTTGGTTAGGTATGGAACAGGTGTTTGAGAACAGCCTGACCAAACAAGGCATCCCGGCGGGAGTCCTTGTCCAAACAGTAATGGGCTGTGAAGGTATGAACCGAGGCCCAGGTGGCCGCTCGACAGATCTGGTCGATGGACACAGAATTTAGATGAGCCATAGAGGCTGCCATGGCCCTCACATTGTGAGCTGTGACATGGCCCTCCAAAGAAAGGTTCTTACTCTGGTAGGCGAAAGAAATGCATTGAGCAATCCAATTGGACAGAGTTCTTTTAGAGACTGGAAGTCCTAAATGAGAGGGATCAAAAGCAACAAAGAGCTGAGAGGACTTTCTATGTTGCTGTGTCCTTTGTAAGTAAAAGGCAAGAGCTCTTTTACAATCCAGGGTATGAAGATTCCTCTCTGCACTTGATGCATGAGGTCCTGGAAAAAAGACAGGTAAATAAACCTCCTGGTTCAGGTGAAAAGGTGAGACCACTTTAGGCATAAAGTGTGGATTAGTCCTGAGGACTACCTTGTCATGATGGAACCTGGTATAAGGAGGATTAGCCACCAAGGCTTGCAGCTCACTGATGCGGCGAGCTGAAGTGACTGCAATGAGAAAAATAACCTTCCAGGAAAGGAATTTCAAGGAGATAGTGGCTAAGGGTTCAAAGGGTGGCTGTATAAGCTGGCCAAGAACCAGATTCAAGTCCCATGCCATTGGAGGTGGTTTGATGGGAGGTTTAGTCAAAAGAAGGCCTCTCATGAATCTTGCTATAAGAGGATGAGAGGAAATAGGCTGTCCATTGAGAGGTTTAAGGGATGCTGCAATAGCACTCAAATGGACTCTTACTGAATTCGTTTTAAGGCCTGCATGGGATAAATGCAGCAAATACTCTAGTAAAGAATTCAGAGGTATTGCAAGAGGGTTAAGACCCTTCTCTGCACACCAAATGGTAAACCTTTTCCATTTAAAAGCATAGGAACGTCTAGTGGAAGGCTTTCTGGAAGCATAAAGGATATCCTTTACTTGCTGAGAAAGATGCAAATCTTGAAGGTCTAGGCCTTCAGCAACCAGGCTCTGAGGTGAAGAGACTGGGGATTTGGGTGCCACAACGTTCCCTCCTCCTGGGACAGGAGGTCTGGAGCAGATCCCAAGTCCAGGGAGGGAGCTTGAGAGAGATGCAGAAGTAGAGGGTACCACACTTGGCGTGGCCAATGTGGTGCTATGAGGATCATAGACCCCTTGTCTCTCTGAAGTTTGAAGAGTGTCTTGGGAATTAGGGGAATGGGTGGAAAGGCATAGAGGAAGTCTTGCCCCCAGTGGAGGAGGAAGGCATCCCTGGCCTGAACTCCCTGACACGGAATTCTGGAACAGAACCGGGGACGTTTGGCATTCCACGGACTTGCCAACAAGTCTATGTCTGGGGTTCCCCAAATTTGAAAAATCCTGGCTGTCTGGTCCCCATGGAGGGACCATTCGTGTGGAAGCAGAACTCAACTGAGTCTGTCTGCCCAAGAGGTTTGAACCCGTGGAAGATACACTGCCATGAGATGGATTTGATGCTCTCTGGCGAAGGCCCACAATCTCAGAGCTTCGTTGCAAAGCGACAGAGAGCCAGTCCCCCCCTGCTTGTTCACGTAGAACATGGCTACTTGGTTGTCCGTGTGGATAAGGACTGTCTTGTAGCTGAGCAGGGTGTGGAAGACTCTGAGAGCCAGAAAGATTGCTCTGAGCTCCAAGAGGTTGATATGTAGAGATGTCTCCTGTGGAGACCAGATGCCTTGGGTGGAGAGGTCTTGTAGATGAGCTCCCCAACCCTTTGGAAAGGCATCTGTTGTAAGGGTTGCTTGGGGTAGCAACTGTTGAAAGGGGGACCCCAGCAACAGATTTTGAGTGGACTTCCACCACTGGAGGGACCAAAAAAGGCGACTGGAGGTTGCTATTTTGTCTGACAGGCATCCAGATGCCTGGGTCCATTGGGTGGATAGAGTCCACTGAGCTGCCCTCATGTGAAGGCGAGCATAGGGGACCACATGCACGGTGGATGCCATGTGGCCTAACAGTTGTAACATCTCTCGAGCAGTTAAATGGGACTTTAACTGAATCTGGGAGGCTAACTGCACCAAGCGTAGGCAACGGGCCTGGGGAAGATAGGCCCTTGCAGTGGTGGTATCCAGGAAGGCCCCTATGAACTCCAGAGATTGAGTAGGGGTGAGATGAGATTTCGGGATATTTATTTCAAGTCCCAGATACTGAAGGATACGCCTTGTGCAGGCCAGGGAAGCCTGGACCTCTGACTGGGATGGAGCTCAGATGAGCCAGTCGTCCTGATATGGGAATACAAATATCCCTAGAGTGCATAGAAATGCAGCAACTACTGCCATGCATTTTGTGAACACCGTTGGTGCAGAGGCCAGACCGAAGGGAAGCACCCTGTATTGATAGTGCTTTCCTTGGAAAAGGAACTGAAGGAACCTTCTGTGTGTTGGATGGATGAGGACATGGGTGTACGCATCCTTGAGATCTAGAGAACAAAGCCAGTCCTGACTCTGGAGGTATGGAAGGAGAGTACCAAGAGAAGTCATCTTGAATTTCTCCTTGCATAGAAACTTGTTCAATTCTCTGAGATCTAATATGGGTCTGTAACCCCCTGTTTTCTTTGGGATGAGAAAGTAGGGGGAGTAGAACCCTGAACCCTGTTGAAGAAGGGGTACTTCTTCTATTGCCCCTTGGGCAAGAAGGGTAGCAATCTCCTGACCCAGAAGGTCGAGGAGAGATGTTGGAGAATTGAACTGTCTCACCATGGTGTGAGGGGGAAGGTTTAGGAAATGGAGCTTGCAGCCCTCCTTTATGATGGAGAGGGTCCATTGCTCTGCTGTGATTTGCTCCCATCTGGGAGCAAAGTGAGCTAACCTTCCTGGAATGGTGAGAGGCTCTGGATGTTCTAGAGCCAGAAAGGCTAAGTTCTCTAGTTGTAAGTCAAAGGCCCTGAGGAGGCTGAGGCTGTTGGGCTGTAGCAGTCCTAGGAGCCTTAGGCTTAGCCTGTTTTGGTTGTTGCTGTCCCTTTGTAGCAAAACGACCTGCAGAAGAGGCCTGCTGACCATAAGCAGAATAGAATCTGCCTTTTTTGGGGAAAAAAACCTTTTTGAACAACCTTTTCTTAAAAGGAGCAGAAGTAGACTTTGAAAGTCTATCTAAAGCCGAATTTTCAGCATCCATCTGGGTGGCCTTTGCTTGCCAATCCTTGCCAAAAAGGTTTTCACCGGTACAAGGAAGGTTACCTAGGCCATCTTGAACCCAGGGTTCCAAATCAGAAGCCTGTAACCAAGCAATTCTACGTGCACCTATGGCAACAGCCGAGGCTCTGCTGGCACCTTCAAAGGAGTCAAAGGCTGCACGGTTGGAAAACTTGGAAACATCCTGGGCATGTTTGAGCCAGGTGAGAAACTCCTCCGTTTTATCTTCTGAAATAAAAGGAGATAAAGTTTGCAGGTGATCTGTAATCTCCTTAAGAAACATCCCCATATAGAGACTATAGGAGTTGATTCTGGCAACAAGCATACTGGCCTGGAAAATTCTCCTGCCAAAGGCATCTAGGGTTCTGCATTCTCTCCCTGGAGGAGCAGAAGAGTGTCTTTTTGTACTCTTTATCTTCTTCATAGCAGACTCAACCACAATAGAGTGGTGAGGAAGCTGTGTCTTATGAAAGCCAGGACAAGGAGGAACACGATACATGGTGTCCAACCTGCAAGAATGAGGGGAAATGGTGAGAGGAGTCTCCCATATGCCCAACATGTGATCATAAAGAATTTCATGTATTGGTAAAGTGGCTGCCTCCTTAGGAGCCTTAGGATATTGTAAAATATCTAATTTTTTGGCTCTAGGCTCTGTTTCAGGGGCCACTGAGATGGAAAGGCCCCTGGCCACTTCCCTAATGAAATCCTGAAAAGACAAATCCTCTGGAGGAGACATTCTCCTTTTTGGAGAATAGGGCTCCTGAGGATGGATCACCGATGCTTCGACAGAGACCTCTGATTCATCAGAGTCCTCAGAGGAATCGAAGTATCGCCTGTCTGGATGCTCTTGCAGAGCCCGATACACATACCGGGTGGTATCGACATCGGGAGTGATCGGTACCGATTCGGTACCGATGGGCATCACAGAACAGTGTACCGCTGCAGTCTACACCGAAGCAGATATCGATGCAATCGGTACCGGTACCGGTGCCGGAGTCGGTACCGGCAACGGAGTTTGTTGCGGTACCGACGGCGTCGCAGCTTGTATGAATGCCGCGATGGCACGCTGCATGGTCAGGATATTATGATCCATCGACGCAACCAATGTCTGGATGTCGGTACCAGTGGGAACCACCGATACCCCAGAACATGGCAACAGGTGATCGGTCGAGGCCGAGCCATCGATGTCAACCTGTGACCCCATAGAAAAAGCTTTGGAAGCCGGAGCCTCCCGCCGGGGTAACTTTGCCGGTGCGGGTTCCTCGAGGGCAAGCCCGGAAGCATCTCGATACTTAGAGGGAGATTTACCCTTCGAGGACCGGCTGGATTTAAGTTTGGTTACCTGAGATCCATGTGAGGAAGAAGCAGCCCTGGAAGACGTCGATGCAACCAAAGCTGCATCCGAGGGAAACAGGGTACTGAGCTTAGCTGCTCGGTTCTGTAGACCTCCTTTTAGACATCATGGAGCAGGACTCACAATCCGCAATGGAGTGGTCAGGACCTAAACATTTTAGACACCATTCATGGGTGTCGGTGACAGAAATAGTGCCGCTGCACTTTGTACATTTTTTAAACCCAGAGGCGGGCTTTTCCATGAGGAAAAATCTCCTAGGCCTAAGGCCAAAGAAAAAAATGCACCGAAGTGAGAAAACAGTAGGTTTTTTTTTTTAAAGAAAGAAAAAAACGGCGGTACCGGTCCAGCGTCGAGAAGGCAGACGCGCGACTAAAGAAATAAAGAAATTCTTCAGCGGTGACAGGAACACGACCTGATGGCTCCGCGGAAAAGAAGAACTGGAGAGAGGCGGTTAGGAAAGGCGGGAAGGCAGCGCGCAGGCGCTGTGGGATGCTCCCAAAAGCTTTCCTTTTGGACGCTGGGGAGCGTTCCCGCGCAGGCTCCGTCGGTACCGACGATACCCATATGTGAAGACTCATTCCTGCTTGTTCTTGGAGATACCCCCCTTCCCTCCCTCCTCCCCCTTCCCCTCCCTTTCCCCCCCCCTCCCCCCTCCTTCCCCCTTCCCCCCCCCTCTCCCCCATTTTATAGTATTGGATTTCTGGCTTATAAGGAGATAGTGTATGGTGTGATCGATGCAAACTGAACGGCTCACACACGTTTCCGAGAGATATAATTTTTTATATATTTTTTAATATATTTAACAGGGTTTTTATATGTTTAACGCTGTTCTCTCTCTTTTAAAATATGGTCTTTTGAAAATCTGCTTCATTTATAGGTGGTTTCATTATCGAATGTAGTTTTAAGTGGTCCCCGTGAGTGGCTCTTTCTGTTTCTTTTCCTTTTTTAACCCTGGTTTCCATATAGGTGTTATACTGCCCTTCAGGATCCTCTCCCCTTTTTTTAAATAAGAGTTTTTTTAAATAGAGTTTGCCGAGATTGGATTTAAGATTTGTTTTTCAAACGGTCTTACTTTTACATATTTAGTTCAGATAGGGAGATGTCGTCACCTTCCCTGATTACGTCAATATAAATACAGCTAAATAAATAAATAAACAGTCTGACTTTTTAAACATTATGCACATGCGCCGGCGTTCTTCATGAACAGAAAGTGAAAGTGCCCTGCTAGTCCGTTGGTACCGTGCTTGCTGAATTATTTCTTTCATCGCAGTTTGGTACAAGGACTTGCGAAGGAGTTTGAAACTGCAGCCTTCAAGGTAATTTTATTTCATTAATAATTTTTAAAGGATTTAGATGTTAGCATTTTTGTCAATGTGTGGCGCGGTTGGTGCTCCCTCTTTCTGGCCATTGATACGGTTTATTAATCTGATGAGGCATTTATATTTGAAGAGTGCATGTTGATTTAGCCCTCGGATGAAGCATTTATATTTGAAGAGTGGGTTTTCATCCGTCTTGACTTCCTTTTGAAATATGGTTTGCCTGGTTGGCTACTGTTTTCTCTATATATTTTTAGTATTACATCTACATTTGAAAGGTGCTGATTCAGCTCCCTTTTTGATTTGGGTTTTATTCATCAAAGAATAATGGCAGCGTTTCTTTGGCTTATTGCTGCCGTGTTGATATATTTCTAGTATTACATTTACATTTGAAAGGTGCCAATTTAGATCCCATTTTTATTTGGGTTTTATTCATCTAAGAATAATGGCAGCGTTTCTGTGGCTTTTTGCTGCAGCGTTGATATAATTTTATTTTAAAGGTTGCCGGTATTATTAGACAATATCCCTCGATTCTAAAGTTATTTATTATCGTTTTTGCTTTTATTTATGCCCTTCGTGGTGGTTTAAGATATAATATCTGTTTTTGAATAAAGGTTTATTTCTTTTCCTTATATTCAGTCTCTTGTTCCCCGCTTCCTTTTTTGCCTCCATGGTTTAAAGATGGTCCGTTTTAATTCTGAGTTTTTCTATTTTGTATGTTATGCCTCTATCACATATATATGTATGGATTGTTATTGTTTTTTCAATTTAATCAGTTTCTATAAGTTTTTTATAACAATCCATTTTCCACACATAGACTCACTCCTCTTGCCTTTTTCTTTTCTTTCCTACGCCCGTCGATCGTTTAGTACAGGAATGCATTCCATAGATGAGGTAAAAAGTTTTTTCATGTTTTTATGTGTATGGTGTTTGGTCCTGTTTAGTTTATTGTTACCATCTAGTCTTTTTTAATGTATGTTCAGGTTTTAGTTTATTCACAATTAACAACCTTATGTTCTGATTGGTATGATGCTTATTTATTGTGTGGTTTCAAAACATTTATGTTTATATTATACTTTGTTCTTTTTATATTATTTTAATTCTTATAAGCTTTAGTAATATATTATAATTTATAATATAGCGTTCCAACATTTTTTTATATAACAATATATATTTCTATACACATTTTTATACATGTTTTTTATGTATCTGACATGTGGTTTAAATGTGGTTTTCATAATTTTCTTTTATAACTAAGTGGTATTATGTTTTATGATGTTTATTTCTATTGTTTATAATGGTTTGTTTGTTTTCATTTCCTTAACCCCAGTTTGCCTTTTACCCCTGAGGAAGTTTTTAAACGAAACACGGCCTGTGTCGGGTTTTATTGGCAAATCAAAAGTATTTTCACTTAATTTATTCCTTGGTCGTTCCTTACCACGTTCTCTGACTGTGTGTTTCATCTGACGTGGCTTCTTGCTCTGTGTTGGACACTTTGTTGAAACCGGCCTGTAAAAAATCCAGAACCTCAGGTACCAACACCGAAAGAGGCTTCTTCTGCAGGTCCGAACACCAATCCTCAAAGATACGCCAGACCCTTACATAGGAAAGACAAATTGACCGTTTACGGGAATTCAGCAAGGTGTCAATCACTGCTCTAGAATACCCCCATTTCAGAAGTCATGCCCTTTCAATAGCCATGCCGTAAGCGAGAACCGATCCACCTGCGGCATACGCACTGGCCCTTGTACCAAAAGGTCCTCCCGCACCGGAAGTCGTCATGGACGATCAGCTAGCAGCTGCACTAGATTGGCATACCAAGGACGACAAGGCCAATCCGGAGCTATAAGGATCACCAGACCTGTGTGAGTCTCTATCCAATAAAGGACCCTGCCTATGAGCGCTCAAGGAGCGAAAACATACAGCGGGCCTTCTGTCAGCCACCTCTGAACTACAGCATCCAAGTCTTCTGACATCCTCTCCTTCCTTCAGCTGAAGAACCAATTCGCCTTGGACAATTCGAATCGTGCCATAAGGTCCATCACTGGTACCCCCCAACGAGTCACTATGCGCTTGAACACCTCCTGGCAGAGCTCCCACTCCCCGTGGTCCACTTTGTTCCTGCTTAAGAAGTCCACCGTAACTTTTTCCACTCTGGCCACGTGATGTGCTGACAAAGCTGACAGATGAGCCTCGGCCCACTCTAGCAGTCCTTCCGCTTCTTCCTCCAACGGAGGGCTGCTCGTTCTGCCTTTCCGGTTGATATATTGATATTGTCAGACAGCACCCTGACCGCCCTTTGGAGTACTAATGTCTGGAGGGCCTTGAGAGCCAGAGCTACTGCCAACAACTCCAATCTGTTGATCGACCACTGGGATTTCTGAGCGTCCCAGAAGCCCTGGGCAAAGTGTCCCTCACAATGCGCCCCCACCCGGACAGAGAGGCATCCGTTGTCAACTGGACCCAAGATGGGGAATCAAGAGGCATGCCCCGTTCCAGGTTCCCTGGGCTTAGCCACCACTCCAAGGCCTCTCTGATCACTTCCGGGCAGACGAGCATCACAGACATGGACTGGTGTTGATGAGACCAGCGTCGCAGCAAGGCCCGTTGCAGAGGTTTCATATGTGCCCCTGGCCCAAGGCACCAGTTCTATCATCGCCGCCATGGTTCCCAGAATCTGCAGATAATGCCAGGCTGAAGGAGCCTCCATGGCCAGAACCTGAAGGATCAGCCACCTCAGCTCCCCCGCCCTGCGGGTCAGCAAGAACACCTTGCCTTCTCTTGTGTCGAACCTTGCCTTAAAGGAGCACTAAGAGGCGACAAGGCGATAGCGGAGAGACTGAATGAATTCTTTGCTTCAGTCTTTACTGAGGAAGATGTAGAGATGTTACCCATGACTGAAGTGGTATTTAAAGGTGCGGAAGAATTGAAGGAAATATCGATACATCGGGAAGATGTCTTACAACTATTAGATAAACTGAAGAGTAGCAAATCACCTGGGCCGGATGGTATACATCCAAGGGTGTTGAAAGAACTGAAATATGAGATTGCAGACCTGCTATTAGTAATCTGTGAACTATCATTAAAATCATCTCTAATACCTGAAGATTGGAGGATCGCCAATGTAACCCCAATTTTTAAAAAAGGTTCCAGGGGTGATCCGGGAAACTACAGACCGGTGAGCCTGACGTAAGTACCGGGAAAAATGGTAGAAACCATCATAAAGAATAAAATTACTCAGCATGTAGATAGTCACAACCTAATGGGACACAGCCAACATGGCTTTAGACAAGGAAGATCTTGTCTTACTAATCTGTTATGTTTTTTTGAAGGAGTGAATAAACAGGTGGACAAAGGTGAGTCGGTTGATATTGTGTATCTGGACTTTCAGAAAGCCTTTGACAAGGTCCCTCATCAGAGACTTTTGGCAAAACTAAAGAGTCATGGGATAGGAGGCAGTGTACTATTGTGGATCAGGAACTGGTTAAAAGATAGAAAGCAGAGGGTAGGGCTAAATGGCCAATTTTCCCAATGGAGAAAGGTGAATAGTGGTGTACCCCAGGGATCTGTGCTGGGTCCGCTGCTTTTTGACATATTCATAAATGACCTGGAAAGTGGAATAACAAGTGAGGTTATCAAATTTGCAGATGACACAAAACTATTTAAAGTTATTAAAACCCAAGAGGATTGTGAAAAATTGCAAGAGCATCTTGATAAATTGGAAGACTGGGCATCAAAATGGCAGATGAAATTTAATGTGGACAAGTGCAAGGTTATGCACCTAGGGAAGAACAACCCAAACTATGGTTACACGATGCAAGGTTCCACATTAGGAACCACCACCCAGGAAAAAGATTTAGGCGTCATTGTGGATACCATGTTAAAACCCTCGGCCCAGTGTGCAGCGGCGGCCAAGAGAGCAAATAGAATGCTAGGTATGATAAGGAAAGGAATGGAAAATAAAACAAAGGATATTATAATGCCTCTATATCGTTCCATGGTGAGACCGCACCTTGAATATTGTGTGCAATTCTGGTCGCCGTATCTTAAAAAGGATATAGCGATTTTAGAAAAGGTTCAGAGAAGAGCCACCAAAATGGTAAAGGTGATGGAAGGATACTCCTATGAGGAAAGGCTAAAAAGGTTAGGGCTCTTTAACCTGGAAAAGAGACGGCTGAGGGGAGATATGATAGAAGTCTATAAATTAATGAACGGAGTGGAACGGGTAAACGTAGATTGATTGTTTACGTTATCAGAATATAGAAAGACTAGGGGACATGCAATGAAGCTACAGGGTAAACTATTTAAGACTAATAAAAGAAAATATTTTTTCACTCAACGTGTAATCAAACTCTGGAATTTGTTACCGGAGGATGTAGTAAAGGCTGTTAGTGTAGCTGGGTTTAAAAAAGGTTTGGACAAGTTCCTGGAGGAAAGGTCCATAAACCATTATTAAGAAGTGACCGAAGATATCAATGCTTGACCCAGTACAAGCATTGTGGAACTTGTGTCTCTTGGGGAAACTGCTAGGTACATATGACCTAGATTGGTCACTGTTGGAAACAGAATACTGGGCTTGATGGACCTTGGTCTGACCCAGTATGGCATATCTTATGTTCTTATGTTGCCCCCAGATACTCGATCTCTTGTGAGGGCTTCAACTTGCTCTTTGCCATGTTGATCACCCAAACCAGACTCTGCAGAAAGCTGAGCACCTGGGCCATTGCCTTCCGACTCTCCTCCTCGGATTTCGCCCGAATCAACCAGTCGTCGAGGTAAGGGTGAACCAATATCCCTTCCTTGTGCAGCGCCACCGCCAGCACCACCATGACCTTCGTGAAGGTGCGTGGGGCCGTCGCCAAGCTGAAGGGCAATGCTTGAAACTGGAAGTGACCTTCTGGTATCGCAAACCACAGGAACTGCTGATGCGCCTTACGCACGGGAATATGCAGGTAGGCCTCTGTCAGGTCCAGGGCAGTCAGGAATTCTCCTTGTCTTGCTGCAACCAAGACGGACGTCAGTATTTCCATCCGAAAATGAGGTACCCTGAGACAACGATTGACTCCCTTTGAGTCGAGGATCGGCCGAAAGGTCCCTTCTTTTTTTGGGCACCACAAAATAGATGGAGTATTGACCGCAACCGCGTTGCTCTGGAGGCACGGGGATAATTGCAGCCTCTCCAATGTCTCTTTTACTGCTGTCCTCTTGGTGGGAAACTTGCATGGGGATAGCACAAAGGAGTGAGGAACGGGTCTTGAGAACTCGAGCGCGTAACCCTCTCGCACGACCTCCAAGACCCACTGATCCAACGTAACCCGGGCCCAGACTGGGAAGAACTGTTGTAGGCGCCCTCCTACCGGCAGTTCCTCCTGCTGGGCCCCCGTTGTTTCACTGTGGCTTTCTAGGGCCCGAGGCAGCAAACCCCTTTCCAGCCCCCCGGACCCCTGTAAGTTCTGTCCCCTGGAGTTGAAGCGACCCCTTTGAAAAGGGGCCGAATGGAAGCCCCGAAACCTCCGCGACTCCCTCGGCTGGGATCGCGACAGGGTGGGGAGCCGACTCTGCTTAGGCATCTATCCTCAAGGAGCCTACCTCCCTTGGATTCCCTGAACTCTTTTACCAGCTTCTCCAGGTCCTCCCTGAAGAGAAGCTTTCCCTTAAATGGGAGTCTGCTGAGCCGGGCCTTTGAAGAACCATCTGCGGCCCAATTGCGTAACCAAAGATAGCGGTGAGCCGCCACCACCGATATCATGTTCTTAGCCAAGCTCCTGACGAGATCATACTGGCTATCAGCTAAATAGGCAGCTCCAGATTCAATCCTGGCCGCCTCCCCAGATGATTGAGCTGGGGGGTCTCCAGCCAGCTGAAGCTGTTGTGATCACCTCAAACAAGCCCGGGCTACCCAGGCCCCACAAACAGATGCCTGGAGAGCTACGGCACTAACGTCAAATGCTTGCTTCAACAGCGCGTCCAACTTTCTATCCTGGGTTTCCTTGAGGGCAGCGCTGCCCTCCACCGGAATCGTGGTCTTCTTCGTGACCGCCGACACTGCCGCATCTACCCTGGGGGAACAAAGCAACTACTTCTCCCCTTCTGGCAATGGATACAGTCGAGCCATAGACTGAACTCCTCTCAGCCCCGACTCAGGCTGATCCCATTCCTCCTGAATCATCTGCTTTACTACCCGGTGCACCGTGAAAACCTTCTGCGATTTTCTAACTGCCTGGATCAGCGGATCCTCCAGCGCCTCTTCTTCTGCTGGAACTCCCGCTGACATATTAAGCACCTTTAATGATTCCCCAATCAAAGATGGCAACTCCTCTCGGCGGAAGATGCGAACAATCCTAGCCTGTTCCTGCTCCGGGATCTTACCTTCCTCCAGTTCTTCCTCTTCCATCTCTTTGTCTGAGGATTCACCCTCCTGAGATTCAGACAGTGGAGGACGGAGAACCTCGTCGTTAGAGATCCTAGCCCACTTTGAAGGAACTTCTGCTTCATCTTGCTCTCTAGGACTTATAGCCCTGCCTAGCGCAGCTCCCTGCTCCTGTGTTCCCCGTTTGTGTAGGCAAAAAACTCTATGCATCAGCAGGACAAATTACGGGGAAAAAACTCCCCTGCCGCCAGTCTCCAGGTCCCCCACAGAGATAGAAGGACTGGATTGCTTCATAGGGAGAACCAGAACAGACTGTCCCCCGATCTCAAGAGGGGCCATGGGTTCCTGAGGCCCCGGAGCCGGGGGATCCTGCAAAGTACCTTGAATCTCCTGCTCCGCTGCGGCTGCCTCTGCTGTGCAGCCTCTACATACCCCAGCTTCTGACACTGACCCCTTGCGGTTGCCACAAACCAAACACTGGGCCTTAGGCATAGTGAACACTCAAAATCTCCTCTCTTTTTTTTTTTTAATTTAAATTTTTATTAACATTTATAACCACACCATATACTCTACACAAATTCACCATTATCACAATTGCACAATGAATCATTCACCCCACCATTTCCTCCATTAATACAGAACCCCAATGCTAACATATCAAATTCCCTCCCTACAATACCCAAAGGCCCCCCCAAATCATAGTCCTCCAGCAACATATTATAAATACGCTCCATTCAACCCCCCTTTACATCATTCACAGTATCCACTGTCGTTCTAAGGTGAATGCAGCCCCTGTCCCCTCCCCTCATCCACCCTCCCTCCCCCAGCCCCTTCTCCCCCCTCCCCCCAGGAAGCATCTCATCCGTTCAAAAACTCCAACAGGGCAGCCCATAGTTTATCAAATCTCTCCTGCTTCTGGCGACGCATTGCCGCTAATTGCTCCATCAGGACAATGCGTCTCAGTCGACTCTTCCACTGCTCCATTCCTGGCATTCTAATCTGTTTCCAGGCCCACGCTATTTCGCTACGGGCAGCCTGTATACATGCCCGTAGAAACATAGAAACATGATGACAGAAAAAGACCACATGGCCTATCTAGTCTGTCCTTCCATAACAACAACTACAACAGTCCACTTTTTACCTTTAGAGATCCTCTGTGTTGGTCCCATGCTTTCTTGAATTCAGTTACTGTCCTCATCTCTACCACCTCCACTGGGAGTCTATTCCATGGATCCACTACTCTTTCCGTAAAGAAATATTTCCGCATATCACTCCTGAATCTATCTCCCTTCACCCTCATCCCATGTCCCCTCTTAGCAGAACTTGCTTTCAATTGAAAGAGGCTCTCTCCCTGAACATTTATGCCATGGAGGTATTTAAACATCTCAATCATATCACCTCTATCCCACCTTTCCTCTAAGGTGTACATATTAAGATCCTTAAGTCTGTCCTCATATGCTTTATAATGAAGCCCATTAATCATTTTAGTAGCAACCCTCTGCACCGACTCCATCCTGTTCACATCCTTTTGAAGGTGCGGTCTCCAGAATTGCACACCATACTCCAAATGAGGTCACACCAAAGACTTATACAGAGGCATTATCACCTCCTTTTTTCTGCTAGCCATTCCTCTCCATATGCACCCAAGCATCCTTCTAGCTTTTGCAGTCGCCTTTTCTACCTGTTTAGCTACTTTAAGATCATCAGACACAACCACGCCTAGGTCCCGCTCTTCTTTAGTGGACAAAAGTACTTCACCTCCTATACTGTATTGCTCCCTTGGATTGCTGCAGCCCAAATGCATGACCTTACATTTTTTAACATTAAATCCCAGCTGCCAAATTCTAGACCATTCTTCAAGCTTAGCTAGATCCCTCCTCATGTTATCTACACCTTCCTGGGTGTCTACTCTATTGCAGATTTTGGTATCATCCGCAAAGAGGCAAACCTTACCCGACAGCCCTTCCACTATATCACTAACAAAGATGTTAAAAAGAATCGGACCAAGAACAGATCCCGTATTGGGCGTTCGCTCTTCTTGGGGGCCCCTTCAGGCCACATACCTAACATATCCAACCCGAGGACCACCCCAAAGAGCCCGCTTATTTGTTTCCCCACTGCCCTCCAATAAATCTGAACCTGTGGGCACTCCCACCAGACATGTATAAAGGACCCCACACTGTCTCCAACATCTATCAGAGACAACCGGAAACATCCGGTGCAACCTCACCGGTGTATAGTACCATCAATATAATAGCTTATAGGATGTCTCCCGCACCGCTACAGACAGTGCTTGGCGCCCAATATTCACGTGTACTCTCCGCCATTCCTCCTCATCCAGTTCCCTTCCCAACTCTCTCTCCCACTCTTCCTGATGAGAGTATTTCCTTGGAGATCTATCCCCCAACCCCCGATATAATAAGGTGATCAACCCTCAATTTCCCTTCCACCCCACCCACAACCCGACCCTATCATCTGTGGCCCCTTCCCAGCACTCTCTGACATCTTTTTGCTGTAAGAAGTTTTGCAACTGCATGTGTGGGAAAAAATCCCCACTCTGCAGTCTATATTTCGTCCTTAAATCCGGATATGATATCAACTTCCCCTCCTCTATAAACTTATCAAACGTGCCAAGCCTCTGCCTCCCACCGCTTAAAGATCCCCTCTCTGCCTGGTGCACACCCCGGTGTCCCTCTTACCGGGGCCAACACTGAAAAATCTGACCGCAGGGAAAATTTCCGCCGTGCTTTACGCCACTGCCCCCTCAGATGCCACAGCACCGGGTTCTCCCTCTATCTCCCCCCTGGTGGAGGACCCGGGATCCATAGTAGATATGTCAGTCTATTCTCCCCAGCCCAGTATTGTTCCACCTCCCTAAAACTCTTGGGGGGGACCCTCCTTCTCCCTCCACTCAAATACCTATCTTAACTGTGCCGCCCAGTAATACCTACCCAAATCAGGGACCCCCAATCCCCCCCCTCCCTATTAGCGTACATCAACCGCCTAGGCACCCGAGGCCTACTATTCCCCCAGATAAATGCACACTTGACTCTGCAATTTGCGCAATTCTGCCTTGCTCACCCCCACCAGCAAAGATTGAAATAAGTATAACAAACGCGGTAACAGGTTCATTTTCAGGGCTGCTATCCTCCCCAACCATGACAACTCCACCCCCGCCATCTATCCATATCCCTTTTAAGATGTTGGAAGAGCGGAGGATAATTTGCCCCATACAGATCCAGATAATTCGTGGTAATTTGCACCCCAAGGTACCTAATCGATCGAGTAGCCCACCAAAACGGAAAGGAGGCCCGTAGGCCCCCAATCACCTGGGGTTCCAATGAAATCGACAAGGCCTCCGTTTTGTCCCAATTAACTTTAAACCCCAATAAACTACCATAGTTCTGCAGTTCACGCATTAAGATCGGAAGGGAAGTAAGCGGCTGAGTCAAAATAAACAGCAGGTCATCAGCAAATAAAACTATCTTATGCTGACATGGCCCCACTGCAATTCCCTTGATATCCTGTACCGATCTGATCCTAGCCGCTAGCGTCTCCATTACCAATGCAAAGAGCAGCGGGGACAGCGGGCACCCCTGTCGCGTCCCCCGCCCCAGGGAAAACAACCCCGAGTACCCCCCATTTACCCTTACTGTTGCCTCCGGCGCCACATACAATGCCTGTATTTATTTATTTATTTATTTATTTTATTTTATTTACAGGCTCTTATATACCGCGCTTTTCAGTATCAGTGTGGTTTACAAATAACAAAAACTTTTGCATCAGAACAAGTGATCTTATGCTTACATTGTAACAGGATAGGTAACTTGGGATTGAAAACAAGGGTAAAACTATATACAAGACAATAACAGTGGTTATTGTGGGCCTATTTACAAATTATCTTACAAGCTGGAATTCAGAATGCATTAGTCATAAGTTTATAAGCGTTGTAAATATACCTAATGGGCGGAACTGTTGTGTGCTTCATCATAAGTCAGGTTGGGGGAGTGGCAAGGTTTGGGTGAATGAGATGAGTAGTAGGAGGTGGTTGTGTTAGGTTAGGGTGGGCAAAGTGAAGGAGGAATAGTTGATACTTAAGGGCTTTTCTGAATTGCGAGAGGTCTCTGATTGCTCGGATATGTGGTGGGAGGTTATTCCAGCATCTCGGGGCATAAAATGCAAAGGACCTATTCCTGGTTGTTTGAGTGCATTTTGTAGATTCAAGTGGTATAGTTAGCGTGTTGGCAGCAGCTGACCTTCTCGGCCTGTTGTTGGGGGTGATGAGGAGTGCAGTGAGGGATGAGGGAGATAGCCAGTTAATTGCTTTAAAGGTTAGGAGAAGTGTCTTGTAGGTAAGTCTGCTGTGTAATGGTAACCAATGTAATTCCATAAGTATGGGTGTGATGTGATCTCTTCTGGATATGCCGCAGAGAATGCGAGCTGCTGCATTCATCGCCATTTGCAGTGGATTGAGGGTGCTCTTGGGGAGACCGTGCAGAATAATGTTTGCGTAATCGAAATGTGGGGTTACAAGCGTCTGGAATATGGTTCTGAAGTCATCTGGGGCTAGTAAAGGTCTTAGGTGCCTTAAAGTCATGATTTTATTGTAGATGGACTTGGTGGTGTTCTTTATGTGTTCTTTGAAGTTGAGTTGATGGTCAAGTGTGACACCCAGGTAACGTATCACAGATTTGCATGGGAGCCCTGCATCTCGAACCTTCAAGGTAGTGGGGGGAGAGAAACTCTTGTTCCTAGTGATGAATAAGACCTCGGTTTTCTTAAAGTTTATCCGTAAATTCTGAGTTAGAAGCCAGTCAGTTATTGCGTTGAAACACTCTACTAGTGGGGAGAGGTCAGTATGCATAATTTTGATTGGGGTGAAGAGCAAGACGTCGTCTGCGTAGATAAGGCTGGAAATATTGAATGAGCGGATATCACATCACATATAGGTTGCATATATATGTTGAAAAGTAAAGCCGACAGGGAGGAGCCTTGGGGTACTCCCTGCTGTTGTTGGAATGACTCAGATGTAGAGGAACCTATCCAAACATGTTGCCATCGGACAGCTAGATAGGATTTACACCATTTCCAGGCCAAGCCCTGAATTCCCTTTTCCTGGAGTCGGGAGAGGAGCAGCTCATGGTTAACGGAGTCGAATGCAGCAGCTATATCGAGGAAGATGAGTACAAACACATTTTCTATTTTGTGATATTATAATGCCTCTATATCGTTCCATGGTGAGACCGCACCTTGAATATTGTGTGCAATTCTGGTCACCGTATCTTAAAAAGGATATAGCGTTATTAGAAAAGGTTCAGAGAAGAGCCACCAAAATGGTAAAGGGGATGGAAGGATACGCCTATGAAGAAAGGCTAAAAAGGTTAGGGCTCTTTAACCTGGAAAAGAGACGGCTGAGGGGAGATATGATAGAAGTCTATAAATTAATGAACGGAGTGGAACGTGTAAATGTAGATCGATTGTTTACGTTATCAGAATATAGAAAGACTAGGGGACATGCAATGAAGCTACAAGGTAAGCTATTTAAGACTAATAAAAGAAAATATTTTTTCACTCAACGTGTAATCAAACTCTGGAATTTGTTACCGGAGGATGTAGTAAAGGCTGTTAGTGTAGCTGGGTTTAAAAAAGGTTTGGAGAAGTTCCTGGAGGAAAGGTCCATAAACCATTATTAAGAAGGGACCCAGGATATCAATGCTTGACCCAGTACAAGCATTGCGGAACCTGTGTCTTTTGGGGAAACTGCCAGGTACGTATGACCTAGATTGGCCACTGTTGGAAACAGGATACTGGGCTTGATGGACCTTGGTCTGACCCAGTATGGCATATCTTATGTTCTTATGATACCACTGGATAATGCGTTGGTAAGTATGGTGAGTAAGGTCTCTACGCCATGGGATTCTCGGAACCCGTGCTGGGAGGGATTGAGAGGGGCTGATATATCAATGTGTTGCTGCATCTAAATTTGGACCACCTTCTTGATAAGTTTGGCTAGAAGGGGTATGCTTGAGATCGGGCGATATGAGTCTGTCCTTGTTGGGTCAAGTTTGTTGTTTTTCAGGAGAGGGCATATGGACGTTTGTTTAAGAGTTGATGGGAATGATCCAGATGAGAAGGAGAGCTTCATGATGTAAGATAGAGTTGGGCTGAGTTCTGCACGCATCGTTCTGATCCAATAAGCTGGACATGGATCATTTGCAGCTGTAGTGGTGTTGATAGAAGCAATAAGGTCCGAGATGTATTTCTCTGCTGGAGGGTAGAACTCTGTTAGCGGAGGCTGTGCATGAGAGATGTAGCTGGGTGTGGGACTCGGTGCCGCATTTGTTTTGAGGATTTTAGATTGGAGGTATACCGCATAGATCTGAGGTTGAATTGCTTCTGTCCGAGGGTGTGAGGGTGCCTTGGTCAAGGATTTGGCAATGCTAAAAAGGTCACGTGGTTTGTTTATCGAGCGGAGAAGCAGCTCAGTATGGTATTCTCTCATCTTTTCAGACATTGTCTCGCGGTGATGCTTTAGGAGGTTGTTGTAGGTCGTTTGGTCTGTTGTGGAACGAGGACGCCGCCATTTTTTTTTTCGTGCTTCCTTAGAAGCTGAAGAGATGACCGCAACTCAGCAGAGTACCATGGGGCTGGTTTTCTGTTTTTTGGTGGACTGTTGGAAACTGGTGCTGTATTTGAGGAAGGTAGCTGTGAACAAGATTTCAAAGTGGTGTTCCATCTGTTGATTACACAGGTACACTAAAAAAATTTTTTTTTAAACTGCCTCTAATGTTTTGATTGATTTTTACATTTTTTGGTGCGCTGAATCCAAATCTGGTAACCAATTTGCTCCATCACGTACAGATTTTTTGCTACATTGGGTTAGCAGTTTGAGGTGAACGTTTCAGATTGAGTGTGATCGAGATAAAAGTTTCTTGGATGAATTCTTTATACTAATTGTTTAGTAGTTAATCAAAAAGAATAAAGAAAATTGTAACAAGGCAGCACATAAGAATAGAGTAATGTCAACAAAACACACTGTGATGGTAGCAAAATTGTCTGCACTTAAAACAGCCACATACATGTGCACAAACATTGAGCATATAAGAGCGAGGTTAGACACAAAGCAAAGCAAAGAAATGTGCAAAAAATGTTGTACAGGTATGTATGTAAGAATAGAAAACGCAAACCGCACCATTGCAATACATGAAGACAAACACCCGATGGTGTGAAAATAAAATTCTAATAAATGAGATCCGACACTGTGGTAATAACTAGCAAATTTTTATTTCAAAGTTTAGTAAAAACACGATATTTGTCAACACAGTTTAGATTTTAAAGTCATTCTTGGGTCAATCAATCTCCTGGTGGGCCCGTTTCTTCTTCCCCCGAATGCTTCTCTTGGTGCGCTGCTTGGCGTATTTTTCATCTGGGGTTTCACGCAGCAGCAACCAGCAGAAATCAGCCATCATAGTGGTGTTCCATCTTCCTTGGTACCTTCTCTCTGCGTCCTTGATGTCCTGGTGAAACCTTTCACCTTGTTCTTCACTGTACGCCCCCAAGTTTTCGGGAAAGTAGTTCACATGGGAGTGCAAGAAATGGACTTTCAGGCTCATGTTACAGCCTTGTTCTTTGAAGGCATTGAGCATCCTGGCAACAATATCCTTATAGTTCTCATCCCGCCTGTTCCCCAAGAATTTGAGAACAACATCCTTGAAGGAATCCCAGGCTTCTTTTTCCTTCTCAGACATCGTTTCAGCGAATGCTCCATCTGAAATGAGTTTCCTTATATCAGGGCCAACAAACACTCCTTCCTTTAGCTTTGCTTCAGAAAGTCGGGGGAACTTTGAGCAAAGGTACCGAAAGCACTCACCATCTTTTGGAAGGGACTTGATGAATTGCTTAATGAGACCCAACTTAATGTGGAGAGGTGGTAATAGAATTTTATCACGAGGTACCAAGCTCTCATGAAGAACATTTTTCTCACCGGGTCTCAAATACTCCCGAATTGGCCAGTCTTTTTTCCGCCAGTCTAGGTCGCGGGCCCGGCTATCCCACAAGCAAAGGAAGCAGGGATATTTGGTGAAACCGGATTGCTGCCCTAATAGCATGGATAGAATTTTAAAGTCTCCACAAATCATCCACTTATGCTCATCATAACGAATCTTCTGAAGAATCAGGGCCAAATTCTCACATTTTTCTTGGAGAATAACAGAGTGAGCAATAGGAACTGAAGCGAATGTGTTGCCATTATGAAGAAGAACACCTTTTATGCTGTCTTTTGACGAATCAATGAACAGCCGCCATTCAGCAGGATCATACTTGAGTTTAAACTTTTCCATCACTCCGTATATATCGTTGCAAAATACCAAATCTTCCTCTTTGCTGAAATACTTCAAAAATTGTGTCTCGCGGTTGCGGTACCAATAAAAAGTTGTTCCTGGTGACAATAGATTTTTCTGTTTAAGCCGAGAACCTAGCAGTTGGGCAGCATCTTTTGGGAGTCCTAAATCCCGGACTAAATCATTCAATTCAGCTTGAGAGAAAAGTTCAGGTTTCGGATCTGGTTCAGTTTCAAACTCGGAAGTACTGGACTCATCGGGAAAAGCCATCTGATGAGTCTCATCATGATCAGAACCGTCCACACAAATATGATCCAAAGATTTTGGTGGTTCAGGCACAGGTACTTCGTTGCTATGAGGCATAGGCCTAATTGCTGAGGGAAGGTTGGGGTAACTTATTACGTTCTTATTTTTTAAGTTGTATCCCTTCACAATGCAAGAGCAAAAATAGCAGTCACTGCTGTGGTCTCTTTGTTCACGCCACATCATAGGTATTCCGAAACGAAATGCTTGTTTTTTACCTTTCATCCATAAGCGTAGATCTTCCTCACATGTCTTGCACACTTTGTGAGGAGCCCACGGTTTGTCTTGATCGCCTAACTTCAAACCGAAATAGGCGAAATATACTTTTTTAATAAATGCAGAAATGTTCCTCTGCCGCTTTTTCACGGTATATTCCCCACAAATAAAACAAAAACTGTCCGGAGAGTTGACGCAACCTCTGGCTCTGTGAGCCATCACAAATACACAGCACTGCAAACTACAACTGTAGTGAACCACTTCGGAATAAAGCTGGATTACAACTGAGCAAACAAAAGGTAATAATGAACTTGCAAGAAACTGAAATTTGACAGGAACGTTCATGTCGCAACCACCGTGTTTGAGCGAGCGAACGAGGCGAGGCGAACAGGAAAGAACATGCGCCAGCGCGAGTACTGGATTTAGCCCCCCGCCTCCCAATTGTCCTGTTAATGTATAAAATGAATACAAAACACTCTAAAATATCATGAGGGAGTGTTTCTAGTTAGTTAACCATTACAACCTCTATTTTGGGCCAAGAAAATAAACTGCAGTCGGCTAAAAAGAAATTATGTGAACATTCCTTATATGGGTAAGAAATCTAATTTTGCAAGAAAACGTGACGTGATGGAACATTTTGGCTATTTTTCCTGGATTCAGCACCCCAAAATCTATAGGAATCAGTTGCAAAACTGGAGGCAGTTTTTTGGTAGTGTACCTGTGTTATATCTTCAAGGTTTTGAGCAGGATGATGGAGTGCTGGGAGGGCACTGTTGATGAACTCATCCATACATATTTTCGCCCAGTTGATTTCCAAGTTTAAATCTCCAGTTCATTGTAAGTGCCCCCCGGCACAATCATGTTTTATGTAAACCGCGCTGATTTTTAAGAGTGCGGTATATAAGAAACAATAAATAAAATAAAATAAATAAATAAATGTCAAGGGATTTGAAGCGGTGTGTCTTTCCTGAGGAGGTTGTATTTGTGTGGCTGGATGAAGATTGAAGTTGTGGAGAAGGGATTTGGAAGGTGATTAGGTTGTGGTCTGACCATGGGACAGGAGTGAATGAAAGGTTGAGGTTGTGGCTTGATTCTGATTGGGGGGCAAAAATGAGGTCAAGAACGTTTCCCTTGAGGTGCGTGGGAGCGTTCACCATCTGTATATAGCTGAGATCAACCATAGCTTCAAGGAAGGTGTTGGAGTGGGTGGGTTGTAGGGATGCAAGGTTAAAGTCACCAATTAACCAGTTAGGTTTTCGTGGGCTTTCAGGGTTGCAAGCCATGTCTATTATTTTAGAGAGATCTTCTGGGGGGTTGGTAGGGGCTCTATAGATGAGATTTATATTGATGTGTTTATTGGCTACGGTCACTATGTCCATGTGCATGAGACTCCTAGAAGATAGTAGCTGGAACTGGAGATTAGTTCTAACTAAGATGAAGACACCACCTCCTCTCCAGTTGGCTCTGTGACAGGTGTGTATTGAAAAGTCTGGAGGGATAAGTTGGTTTATGATGACCATTTGTGTGTCTGACAGCCAAGATTCTGTGACCATTAGGCTATCCAAATTCAGATTAGTGATAAGATCGGTGATTACTGGCCATTTCTTGCGAGCTGATCGTGAGTTAATGAGGGCACATCTCAGACTACTATGTATCTGAGTGGGTTTGGGTTTAGAGTTGCTAGGGTAGTTAAGAGATATATAGAGTAGGTGTGAATGTCGGACATGGTGTGCATGTGGTAGTGTGTGGTGGGGGCTGGTATGATTTCTTCTTCCCAGGCTGTGTAGGATAGGGATATAATTATGATTATGGCCAGGTGAAAAAGCTGATGTGTTCTGGATGGTGTTAGCTAGGAGGTAAAGACTAGAGATGGTGAATAAGGAGATGGCCATGTTGAGGTTGTCAGGGGTTTTCACCAATAGTGTCAATGTACTGGCAATAGTAATAGCAAAATAATAGCACAGTAATAGCGGTGTCAATATACTGGCAACAGTAATAGCAGTGTCAATATACTGGCAACAGTAATAGCAGAAATAATGGCAACAGTAGTGGCAGTGTCAGTATACTGGCAACAGTAATAGCAGAACAATGGCGACAGTAATAGCAGAAGCAGGCAACAGTAATAGCAAATGCTGACAACAATAATAGCAGAGTATTGGCAGCAGGAGTAGCAAATCACTTGCAGCAAAGATGGCAAAAACTTGCAAATGTGGTAGCAGAGCACTGTTGTTGAATATTGTGGAGGACTAATAATTGCAAGCAGATAAATATGGCTATACCTGTGACACGTAGCAGGGGAAGAGCAGTTAGCTGGAGGAGCTCGGTGGGACGTCCGGAGATGGCCTGCGATCAGCAGAAGAACTCACCCTCCTGGGAGATGTGCAGGGCCGAAGAGGGACAGTTCTTGTTATCAGCAATGATATTTTTGCCACTCCGAAGGGCCACGCCAAAGGGCCCTCTGGCGAGGCCCTCAAGCGTGGGCCCGCCAGGCGCGGTCACACCTGCAGCATGCTCCTTTTAAAAGCAGGGGAGATGAGCCCTGATTGGCTGCTGGAAGAGCAGGAGGAGAGTTGCTGCTTTGCCGCGGGTGTCCCGATGAGGACTGGAGGTCCGGTTGAAGAGGGCTTCCTCGTTGCAGCCTGCTCCTTTTAAAAGCAGGGGAGATGAGCCCCGATTGGCTGCTGGAGGAGCAGGAGGAGAGTTGCTGCTTTGCCACGGGTGTCCCGATGAGGATCGGAGGTCCAGTTGAAAAGGGCTTCCTCGTTGCAGCGTGCTCCTTTTAAAAGCAGGGGAGATGAGCCCCGATTGGCTGCTGGAGGAGCAGGAGGAGAGTTGCTGCTTTGCCGCGGGTGTCCCGATGAGGATCCAAAAGCAGAACCTAGGGCCTAGTCCAACATGGTCCAAGACTGCCATTAAAAACTCAAAATTCACCCTATCAAAGGCCTTTTCCGCATCAATCGAAAGGAACATAGCCTTCTGTTTCTCCTTACACGCCAACCATCCCAACTGGACCACCCTCCGGATCCCATCTGCCGGCTGCCTGCCTTCGATGAACCTGGACTGATCCGGGTGGATCAGCCCTGGCATACATGGCCCCAGCCTCATTGCCAGCACCTTGGCCAAACTTTTTACATCAATATTCAGCAGAGAGATGGGACGATATGATCCACAGATCAATGGGTCCTTTCCCGGCTTGGGGATCACCACTATGGCAGCTTGGTGCATAGAGGCCGGAAGGGCCTCCCCCTGCAGCATCGCATTAAATACCCTCTGTAATATAGGTCCCAGCTCCCCAGACATCTTTTTATAAAACAACCCCGAAAACCCATCGAGTCCGGGCGCTTTCCCTGGTACCAGCTGCTTAATAATACCCAACACTTCCCCCAGGGCAATTTCCGCTTCCAACCCCTCTCCCACTGACTCCTCTATCCTTGCACTGTCCGCTCCATCATTTTGCAGATATTTCCTAATATCCTCCTCCACCCCTGTGGGTTCTGCTGTATAGAGTCCCTTATAATACTCCCGAAATCGTTCCTGGGTATCCCTGTCTTTGTATAACAATTTATCCTGAGGCCCTTTTATTTTTGTAATTGTATGCTTCCTTTGCAGAATCCGGATTTTATTACTCAAAAGCCGACCCGACTTGTTGTCGAATTCATAAAACTTTTGCCTTGTCCTTTCTAATTGAAAGGATATCCTTTCTAACTGGAGGGCATTTAATTGTCGCCTAGTTTCCTCTACTTGGCCCCGCAACCTAGTTCCCCCCTCTGTTTATGGACCCTCTCCAGCTGTTCCAAGACCCCGTGAGTCGCTGTACTTCCCTCTTCCGCTTCCTCTGCACTCCCACCTGAATTAAGTGGCCTCTAACCACCGCCTTTAGGCCATCTCATAAAACTCCCGTTGTGACTTCATCATTATCGTTAAATTCCATATACTCTTGAATCACAACTCTTAAACGTTGGAACACCTCCTCTCCCTGTAGGAGATAGTCATTTAACCTCCAAAAGGTTCTCTGACCCACCTCCCTTGGTGGTCCAAACCCGCCCTCCACCGGGGCATGGTCCGACCACGTAGCCACCCCTATCTGCATTTTATCCATTGCCTCCCTCCAATATTTGTCCCCAAACAAATAGTCTATCCGACTATATGAAGCGTGCACCGCTGAGTAAAAACTATAGTCTCTACCCTGTGGATGAGCCAATCGCCACAAATCTTCCACCTCAAATGTTTGCATCCACTTCTGGAGGCCCCGCACTCCTATATCTCTCCCCCCCTTCCCTAAACGTCCATCTAACGCTGTGTTACCATCTCTGCCTACTAATAACTGCCCCTGGACCTTTCCTTCCAGCCACTTACCCAGCTCCTCCAAGAACCCCGCCTGACCTGTATTTATTTATTTATTTTATTTTATTTTATTTAGCTGTATTTATATCCCGCTTTTCACCGGGTCAAAGCGGTCAATTGGGGGATACATTTAACACGAGGGGATATGAGACACATACGCTAATACTTACAGGGAACATGGGCAATGGAGGGTTAAGTGGCTTGCCCATGACCACAAGGAGTACCTATAGGACTAGAAATCCCAGTCCCTCTGGCCTGAGATTGCTGTCCCCAGGTGGGACTTGAACTCCCGGCCCTCCGGCCTGAAGTACCTTGTCCTAACCACTAGACCACTCCTCCCTATAAGGGCCATACACTGAAACCAATGTCACCGTCACTCCCCCCCATTCCCCTATTACACCTACCGCCCTCCCATCCACCCTCCGAAAACACCTCCCCACATTAAATGGTACATCATTGCGGATCAATATGGCTACTCCCGCTTTCCTGCGATTCCCCCCCTCTGCCGCAAGGAACCCTTGAAAATTAGCTACATTCCTCAGTCGCTCGTTGCACCGCCGCAGATGTGTCTCCTGCACCAGTGCCACTTGCCACTGTCTCTCCCGAAGCTCCCTCCACAGCATTTTCCTTTTCTGCGGCGAGTTAAGCCCCCTAACATTCAAGCTTCCCACTTTCACCCCAGAAGCCATTCTCTACCCTGGCCCCCCACCGCGATGCCCTGTATAGATGCCTCCCCTCCCCCTCTCCTCTCCCTCCCCCCTCCCTACCCCCCATCCTGCGGAGCTCCTCTCCGCTAATTTTTAAGGAAGCGACCCCTCCCCGGGACGCTATACCTACCCCCTCCCTCCTACATACTCCTTCAAACTATAAATTTACCCAACCCACACAATGCAACCCACAGCAACCACACATGCAGGCCTCCCCATCATCCTTACATAGTGCAGTATCACCCCCCTCCAATACAGCAACCACTTACCCTCCCCTTCTCAGGTCTCACCCTCCACCCCCAACAAATACAACCAAACCACAAACTATTTAGTCCCTAGTTCAGGTAGCCTTGTCCTTGGAGGTTGCCCTGCTGCTCTCGCCATTGTCCACTCCTCCAGGTTTCCTCCTAAGGCTCTGTCCTTTAACTGGTACTCTCTCCCAACTCGTAGTTGGCCCTCTGTTGACTGAGGTATCCATGATCTTGGCCTGCTCCGGCAAATTAGAAGTGCCTTCTCGTCGCAGCGTTTGCCAGGCCTCCTCCACTGAGCGCACACGAAATCCCCTGCCATTGATATCCATCAACAAAGCGAAGGGAAAGAGCCATCGATATTTTGCCTTCTCTTCCCGAAGATACTGTGTGACTGGTCTCATCTCTCTACGCCGCTGAAGAGTCCCAGCAGAGAGGTCATGATATACTTCCACCTTCTGATCTTCCCACTGAAAACTTCTCTTCCTAGCAGCCACTCTCATCACCCACTCCTTTTGGGCATATGAGGTCAAACAGGCCACTATATCTCTCGGGCGCCCAGCCCTCTGCGGCCCCACCGCCCTGTGGGCCCTCTCCACCAAAACAGTCTCACCCTCAATAGCGCTCTTCTCTTCCTGAAGCAGGAACAAACACACTTTCTGCATTACTGCAACCGCATCTGCATAGGACTCCTGCTCCAGGAGGCCCTGGATCCGCACGTTATTCCTCCTCGAGCGATTCTCGAGGTCCTCCATCTTATCACGCATCATGTCCTGCTCCGCTTGCAACCGCTGTATCTGGTCTCCGATCGCAGAGTCCTTCCCCATCTGTTGCTCCGCCTGCTCCTCCAACAGCTCGACTCGGTGCCCCAATTCCTGAACATCTGAGCGGATCTCGGCAAGCGATTCTTTAATCTCTCCTCGGGTAGCGATAATTTCGTGTTTCAGAGACTTCAGCCATCCCCAGATGTCACCTCTCATACAGCTCTCGTTGGCCCACTCCAACTCTTCCTCAGACTCTTCCCCCAACGCCATGTGCTCCGGCAGGCCCCGCAGCTTTCTCTCGTCGCCCTCTACATATGGAGATTTATATCGGGCCAACTTCTTCTTCGCCAACAATGCCATCTGTTTGGGCGACCGATATCTCCTGCACTCTCGTGAGGTAGGGAGTTTAACGCTCTTTTTCCACCTTTTTCCTGCACCCCGACAGGAGCTTAAGAGCTAAGCTGCCATCTTACGGGTGACAAAACTTCCTTCCCCTCTCCTTTTATTTTTAAACTTTAAACTACAGTATAAGCACCCGTATCCGATGTCGTTCTCCGCAATATCAGGGACCCCCTGTTATGAAAGCCCTCTGAACAGAGGGACCTACATAAAAGCTTCTGCGATGCGCGCCAAGCAAAAGCGCATGAAACAAAAGGAAGGCTTCCTACCAGTTTTCTTGCACCGAGCAGCTCTTCCGACATCCATCTGCCATGACTGGGTGGGCAGGCATGCTCACCCCGCTGATCGCAGCCTCGTCCAGTCTCACTCTGCTCGGCTCCCCTGCACACCAGCCTGGCCTCCTTCAAATCGGGCTCACAGTGGCTGCAGGCGTCTTCCCGCCCGCGTGCTCAGCCGCCTGGAGGGCTTCGGCAACACGGCGGGAAGATGTTACAGGGCCTCGGGGCTGACGGCAGGCTGCAGGCAACGTTCCTCCCTTTTTGCGTGCCCAGAGCACTGCCGGAATCAATCAAGAGGAGACGGCAAGGACCGAGCTTACAGGTCGGTGCCGAACTCCCCCGCCCCCTTAAGGATAGCACCGCTTTTCACCACTGCGGCTGAAAGGTCCCCCAAGCGAGAGAAGACTAAACACAATATACTAAGATGCTAGAGGAAATAAAAGAAATTAGAAAGGGTAACCAAACTAAAAACAAACAAAAAACCCTAGACTAAGGGGCATGTTTACTAAAAACCGCTAATTAGCGCGCCGCAAAATAGCGCACTAAAAGCGGTACTTAAGAGCGCTTAAACGCCCCGCAAACGTGCGATGAAGCCCCGCACACTTGCGCGTCACAGTAACGGGTGCCGCACAAGTACGTGCCCGCAAATGTCCGATAGAGGCGTGGAAAGGCTAACGGAGGGCGGAGGAAGGCCCCGGAGGGGCGGAGAGAAGGGGTTAATGGGCGGGGAAGGGGAGGGGAGAGGCGCCCCGCACATTATCGGGGCTGAATTTCCAAAAAAAAATAGCGCGAGTGAATCACTCACGTTAGAATGCATTTAAAGGGAAGAGAAACCATTTCCGTCAGCAATGTACAGCAAAACCGGGGAAACCTGCAAAACGTGAGCAGTGTGATACATGTGCACAGCACAAAAGTGCAATTATAAATAGAAAATGACCACCACAAAAATATGAAAAATAGTAATTCAGTTGGGGAACAGTTATAGTGATGGGCAAAACTAGATAACACACCCAGGACAGCTCCAAAAAAAAGGAAATGATTTATGGAAAGGTGTACGGAGCGGAGACTCGTCCAAAAAACATTTCCCTTTTTCTGGAGCTGTCCTGGGAGTGTTATCTAGGGTTGCCCATTAATATCACTGTTGCCCAGCTTGGGTATATGTTTTCCCCCTTTGTTCCGTGGTCATTCCCGGGTTTTATTTGCACGTTTGTCACCACACAGGGTGAAGGAGCCCACAGTAAAAATGCATACAGCAGGGTTTGTGACTCCATCCTGCCAGGTTTACTACCTCCACGGGCTGCACTGTCTCTGTGGCCATAGTGTGGTGCAGAGGACATAGCCATGACCTCTAGGACTAGAAGGCCAGAGGTTCAAATCCCAGCTGGGGCACTTGCCAGCCCCGTCCATATTTTACCCACCACTAAACAAAGATAGAGCAGACACCCCTGTATTGCAGGGAACATAAGCATGGGGGAAACACCCATATGTTACCCAACACCGCACACACACCACAACAATGGGCATACCTACAGCCAAGTCCCCCAAATGCAGTCCCGTACTGCCACATTGCAATCAGGTCATCTGCTTTTCTGAGAGAAGCTCATGCCAGCATGTTGGCGCATGAGTACATGTGGTGCAGGGGGCAGTGGCAGCTAGCCACAGAGGACAGAGGCCAAGCCATGTGCAGGCTGGCACAGTCCACTGCAACACACAGGCCCTGCCGGATCCACAGGCATGGACGTTCCAGGGAATCCAGCCAATCTGTGGCTACAAGGTGGTGCAGTGCACACAGACAGTGCATACAAGAACAGAAGGTCACAGGTTCAAAGCCCAGCTGGGGCTACCGCCAATCCTTCCCACATATTTTTCCCACAGCTACACAGTGACAGTAAGGACAAACCTTTCGTGGCGAGGACATATGCAATGGTACTACGTCTATCTTTTACCCCACTGAGCACAGACACCATGTACAGGGGCAGTACCTAGAGCAGAATCTCCCAAATGCAGTCCTGGTGGGCCACACACCAGTCAGGGTCCATGCTGCCACTCATACAAATGCCTGTGCTGTATATCTATGCACCACCCCCATGGCATGTAGATGTAGCTCATGCATATTCATGAGGAAGAGCAGGTAAACCCGATCAGTGTGATGCACACCTGGACTGGAGTTGGGAATCTCTGCCGTAAAGCAGCAGCCAACAGGGGCAGACACACCCACACCCACACCCACAGGCCCCATTGGCCAATGTCTCCTGGAGAGGCAGAACATTGGACCCTGCGTGCATCTCCCAATACTAGCACCTGCATACCCTAGCAATGGAACCCTACACCTGAGGTATACGGTACACAGCTCTGAGACGCTTGCTAGGAGTACTGGCAGATAGATATCCATACGTTACGCACATACTGCTAGTTGACCCCATCCGAACAATCTGTTTGGTGTTTGCGGTGCGTGCTCCAGCCCTTGCCTCTGACGGTGTTTACCACCCTGGGGAGTGACCCCCAGCAGTACTGCGTAGCATATCCATGCCTTGCCGTGCCCAGCACCGGTTTGGTGGGCAAGGCTAATTACCTCCTCAATAGTAGCACCATGATGGCATAGGTGTGGAATTGTGTGTCTGTCTATACAGTGGGTGTTGGCTGCATGCCCCTTCCACAGCCCACACTGCCAACACTGTTGCCAGTATTGGCCTGCCAATGTGCATAATGAGTAGCAAGGGACCATGGGTATATCTCAGACAGAGTGGACTGACCAGGATGCAGCTGCACAGGGCATAGGGCACTGGCAGGGGCATGGTAGTGCCCGGCCACCACCTACACAGACAGGGTGACCTCTGTATGTGCTGCTGGGGGATCACTCTCACCCTGAGTGTGCAGTGACGGCAGCATGGCTAGGCACCCCCATAGTGCTATATTGTGATTCTCCCATGTGATATGTATGGGTGTCCTGTGGGGGCCTCTTCATGGACTTATCTGTCTGTGTGTGCTGCCACCCCAGTTGTGGGTGTATGCATGTCCATCAGGACCAGCCAGCAGACTGTTCACAGCTGATATGTGTTGTGATTGAGTGCCTTGCAGGGTGCAGTGGCTGATGGCTTGCTGCAGGTGAATAGCAGATAGTGGTGGGGTGCATCTTTGAATATCCAGGCCTAATGTCTGTCTGATATTGTGTTATGGATGTGTGTGGAGCTGTTTGGACTGCCCTGTAGGGTGTCTGTTCCCTAGCAGGACTGGGGTTGATGGTCCACTCTACTGCCATCGGGGTGGGGATCTGTTGAGGGGAAGCCCTGTTTTATCCACCTGGGGGTCCATGGGGTGGGGGTCCCCACTAACTGAGCCAGACAGAGATCTCCAAAATGTTTATGCAGCACCTACCTATTCCACAGGTTATTGCTGCTTTGGAGCTCTGACATGGCCGCATTTGGCCATGCCTGGTGTTGTGGACCTGGTCCTGGGCGCAACATCTCACACTCAGGGTGAGCACAGTAACCGCACAATGTGATGGTGTTTAGCTACTCTTTGCCGTTTGTCCACCCACTCAGGACACCCTACCAGGCCGAGGTGCTGTGTGGGTGCACACGGACACTTCCCCCTACCAGGCCGGGGAGCTTTAGGGGTGCATTTCCCATCCTGTGTTCAATCGTGGACAGCTGATTTGCATGTGCAGTGCATCATGGGTACGGGTGGTTCACAACAGCAGACAGTCAGTGAGGTGACGTACAGGCTATCTGCAGCCAGCCAGGGGCTGCTTACAGCTATAGAGCTGTAGCCCAATGGTTACGTCACTGCCTGTGCAGCCAGATGTCATGGGTTCAAACCCACAGTGGGGTTATGTGATAGGGGTGTCCACAGATTTATTTTAATTTACTGTACATATGTTGCTGCCAGCAATACCACCCTCAGCGTACTGTACCCATAAGGTGCCTCTGAGGGTGCTTTATGGGGCGCCCTATAGGGCACGTTACGGTTGCCAGCTATATAGGGTGCACTATACATTATCCTGTGTCGCAACATACATGCTGCCCTATAGGGGACATTCTAGGGTGCCTTGGCGGACGGTGCACTGTAACATGTGCCTTATGGGCCGCCTTATATTAATATGCTGTGAGAGTGCGTTTGCTAGTAGTTATCACAAAATAAAATTAGAAAGCCTCCTACAGCACTCCACAACATATAACATACTGCCTCAGCTAGCCTTTTTCACTGGGCATTGTGAGGGATCGAACCCCTGGTCCCTGCACCATTGGTCAGTGTCTTAACCATTGTGCTGTGGCTGTGTTCCTTTGCTTTGGCATCAGCGCGCCGCCTTATGCCCATCAGCGCGCCACCTCCTGCTGCCCACAATTAGTGCGCCGCCTTGTGCCGCCCAAAATGAACAGTGCGCCGCCTTGTGCCGCCCAAAAAGAACAGTGCGCCGCCTTGTGCCGCCCAGATAGTACAGTGCGCCGCCTTATGCCGTACAAAACGAACAGTGTGCCGCCTTATGCCGTCCAAAAGTACTTTGCCTCCTGAACCACTTTTACACATTCAAGGTGTTGCCTCAGCTGGCCTTTTTGTTGCGCACAATGGGGGATTGAACCTGTGGCCCCTGCACCATTGGTTAGTGTGTTCACCGTTGTGCTACAGCTCTGTTCTGATATGTGCTCAGCAGCGCCCCGCTTAGCCTTCCCACGCGCTAATGTGGGCCCCGCAAATTAGCGCGATGCGCACACGTACGGTAGGGGTTTTTTCTTCTTTCTGCCTGAACCGCCCACTCCTTATATGGCACACGCACACTACCGCAGCCCCGCACGTTAGGAATGTTTAGTAAACATGCCCCTAAGTCTCTCCAGTAATCTATGCTCTGGGCTACTGCCTCCCTTCCAGCTGCTTTGGAGACTGAGCAAAACTGAAGCTGGTGGGAGGTGCCAGTACTATATGTACCCTAGGGTCATCAAAAGATGACGTGCTCAGTCTCCTCGCTGCGGGAAGGGGGGCACAACCCAGAAGATAGGGACTGGACTGGAGAGACACTTAGGAACTACAGCATGCTTGAAAGCTGCAGAAACAGTTGCAGTGGAGAGCAAAAGGTTGAGAATATGAGAGATGGAAGGGACAACAGTGGAGGAGATGGGGCTTACGAGATGGGTGGGAATAGGATCAGAGGAGCAGGTAATGAGTTTGGAGGAGAGGTGGTGTGCTTGAAAGCTGCAGAAAAAGTTGCAGTGGAGAGCAATAGGTTGAGAATATGAGAGATGGAAGGGACAACAGTGGAGGAGATGGGGCTTATGGGATGGGTGGGAATAGGATCAGAAGAGCAGGTAATGAGTTTGGAGGAGGACAGGTGGTGTGCGATTTCCTCCTTGGAGATCACAGAAAAGGAAGAGGTAGAGGGGGAAAGTTGGGATTGAAGAGGGGGAGGAGGGAAAGTAGCTGACTTTGTGGGGAATTGGAGGATGATCTTGTGGATTTTGTCATGGAAATAGTCAGCCAGGGTTTAAGCAGAAAGGAGGCAGAGGCACCTTGAGGAGAGAGCTGAGAGTGGTAAAGAGACGGTGAGGGTCAGAAGCAAGAGTTAGTCAGATGGTCATAATAGTCTTGTTTGGCGAGTGCTATGGCTGACTGGAAAGAAACAAGCATGAATTTGAAGTGCAGAAAGTCTGCAAGGGTGCGGGATTTAACTCAAGCATGGTCAGCTGAATGGGCACAGCAATGTAGATAGCTGGGAGGAGTGGCCTAGTGGTTGGGGCAAGGTACCACAGGCCAGAAGGTCAGTGGTTCAAATCCCACTAGAGGACAGCAACCTTGGGCCGGAAGGACTGGGGTTTCTAGTTCCACAGGTGCTCCTTGTGGTCTTGGGCAAGCCACTTAACCCTCCATTGCCCATGTTCCCTGTAAGTATTAGTGTATGTGTCTCTCATCCCCTCGTGTTAACTGTATCCCCCCCCCCAATTGTGTTGTGACCACTTTGATTGAAGGATAAGGTGGTATACAAAACTGTCTAAATAAATAAATAGATAGTGGGTAGTGGATGAAAGCCAGGGCTGGGGTGGAGCACACCTTACACGATGTGGCATGGGCGGAGCGAGAATATCCAGAGCAGAGGAGAGTGCAGCGTTATAGGAAGCTACTGCCTCATCAACAGACTCAGATGACATAGTGGAGGAAAGAGATGATGGAACAGTGGAGGAAAGAACCAAAGGGTCAATCGCATGAACATTTCTAAAGAGGTTGGAGTAGACAGGACGAGGTTGAGGCGGCATGTGATGAAGAGTGAAGCTTAGCAGTGATGGTCAAATAAGGGAAGAACTGAGGTACAGAAGTTTGAGGGGAAGCAATTAGAGAAAAATACAAGGTCAAGGCAGTGGCCATGCTGGTGAGTAGGGGCAGTAGAGCAAAGCTGGAGGTCGAATGAGGAGGTAAGGGAAAGGAGCTTTAAAACATAAGAGGATCAGAGGGGTTATCAACTCGAGTGTTAAAATTCCCTAGAATAAGAGTAGGGGAAGAGGAATCCAGAAAGAAGGAAAGCCACAAGTCAAAGTCAGCAAGAAAGGTAGAAGTAGACTTGTCAGGAGGTCGATAAATAACAGCTACCCGGAGAGGTAGTGAAGTGAAAAGGCAGATGGAGTGGACTTCAGAGGAGGGAAAGGAGTGAGAATGAGGCAGCAGGAGGGGTTAGAATTGGAAGAAAGGAGAAAGTAGAAGCCTAACACCACCACCATGGCTAGTGGGATGAGGTGTGTGGGAGAACTGATAACCACCATGACAGAGTGCAGCGACACTTGCCATGTCTTCTAGAAGGAGCCAGATCTCAGTTAGAACAAGATGGCGAGCATTAGAGATAAAGAGATCATGAGTAAAAGCAAGTTTATTTGAGATACAGTGTGCATTCCACAAGGCACATGAGAAAGGGACATGAATAAGATTAGAAGTATTGCATGAAGATCTCTTCTCAGAGTGTGACAAAAGTCTAGGGAGGCCAGGGTTGGGATTGATATCTCTGGATGAGAGAAGAAGAAGTAGAAGAGTGTAGGGAAGAGAGAAGACAGTACGGCGGAAATGAGGGTGAGGTTGTCTTAGAGAGAGAGGAGATGGCGCTGAAGCTCAAGAGCTGACAGGGTAGAGGACAGAATGGAGGGGGAAGGGAGGATGGTAAAGGGGAGATAAGGAGGGGAGGAGTGAAGGTTTTGGTAAGAAGGGAGGGAGTATGAAAAATAGGAAGACAAAGTGATGAGGAGCCATAGAAGAGGGATGGAGAGGAGAATAGAGGCCAGAAGAAATAGATAAATGGGAGAGAGCCCATAGGGGATCAGGTGCACCTGTGAATAAGAGGTAATGAGCAGATAACAGCTATAAGAGATGGCGTGCCAGGTAGAGGGTGGGTGGATGGATGGATTATAAGTTATTCAGTTAAGAAAAGCTGAACAAAAGTGCAAAAAAGGTGCAATGCGGTAAGAGAGTACACTAGCAATGATAGATAAATAAATATATATAGAGAGAAAGGACTCACAGAAAGCAAGCAGAATTCACCTCTCCAGCAGAGCTTGCAATGGAGGACTTCTCTTCCCAGAGGAGAGGGGGCAAACAGAGCTAAACGCAAGTTTGACTAGCATGCAGGGATACAGAACGCCCCAAAACTCTGAGAACATTAATTGACAAAAATTTGGCAATACAAACTCTGGAGCCAAAGGCTTCTGTGGTCTAAAATGCAACTCTTGTGCATCAAGGAAAAGGAGCATCGAAGGGCAGGAAAGGCTTCCAGCTCTAAACCCGATTCACATCAGGGGTGCTGAACCTTTGTTAGCACCAACGTATTGAGGGTTGGAAGACAAAAACAATCAATCAATACATCTGAGATCTCAATGCTCATGATTCTCTTATTCAACTCCATCTTGAACTGTCCCAAAGGCAATAGCAGGTGAACCCCTTAGGCAAATGGATGCACTTCATGGCTCTCTGGTCAATTTTGAAATCTCTGGAACAAACGTTTGTAGACCAATGCATCAGAATCTTTGCCTCAGAGACAGAGTTTACCTCCAGACATGGCATCCTTGAAGGATAGAACCTTCTGCATCATCTTGTTCTCAAGGCCATGCAGAGACACTATGCTTCACAGTCTCCACTCAACATTCTGTGCCAGCTCTCTCCAGTTCCATGCTCAAGTACTTAGAGTTCTTTATTTTATTTATTTATTTATTTGCTTTTCTTATATACCGCGCTATTAAGATCAGTGCGGTTTACATTACAACTGAAACAATGCAACAATGTTTTTTACATAACACAATGTGCTTACATAGAACAGGGGTATTTGTCAAGGTTCCAGGCATAGAATGAGATTTCCCTAGATGCCTGGATATAACCCCTCTAATCCAGTAGCCAGTGACCTTCATTGTCTCTTTAGTACAACCTGGTGACCAGCAACCAAGTGCAACTCTATGGTCCTCAAGACAAATCTCGATGCCAGCTTAAATGAGCTAGACTTTTGCTCATCAGCAAGGAAGGCAAGAACATAAGATATGCCATACTGGGTCAGACCAAGGTCCATCAAGCCCAGTATTGTTTCCAACAGTGGCCAATCCAGGTCACAAGTACCTAGCACAGTGATGGCTAACCTTTTTGAGCCCGAGTGCCCAAACTGCCGCACAAAACCAAAGAATTTCCTCAAAGTGCCAGCACGTCAATTAAACCTTAACAACAAGATTTTAGTATCTAAAAACTCTTTATAAAGTTGCCTGAACTATGTAACATCATTTGTAAAGGTTGGAATCTTTGTATTGTCAGAGAATCAATTTGATTCACAATCCTTTGGTTTTCATTTCAATTTATTGGCAATTTATAATGTTTTAATGATTTCATTCAATTTAATGAATTTAGAAGAATTTGATTCAGTTACACAATATATTTTAAATGTATTATTCACATAACATGTCAAATGTATCCTGAGTAAAAAAAAGATAAACTTCTTAAAACTGTTAACTGTGTCAGGACTCGGTGTGTATTCCCAAAGAATCTATACATGAAAAAAATTCCCCAATATAGTGTAAAATATAAAAATATGCGTGCATTATCCTTGCCCTGGAAAAATGGGAATTCCACTCACCTCTGATGGTGCTCTGGCACGAAAATAGGGTTTGGCACGGCCTTTCTGACATCTTGGGGAGCTTGAGTGACCAGGAACAGCAGCATGACCACAGCATGGATTGAAACAAGCAATATCTGGCTTCTGGGCTCCAGTGCAATGGCGGGTCCTGTTTGTCATGCACTGGAGCAGAGTTCAGTGCAGCCATGGAAGCCGGGATGGGAGCAGCATGTAGACGGCACTAGAGCAGCATGCGGTGACCAGTTAAGGCCCGCTAGGAGAGACTTGACTGCTGCAAGCTGTTTTTTGAGTGGTGCTGGCTGCCTCCTTCCCCAACCCCCCTGGAGTGTTACTGATGTACTCGTCTGCACAGGGACATGCTCTTTGAGCTTACAGTCTAAAACTGGGAGATACAGAATGTGAAGGATGCTATTGCCTGCATGCACTTTCCTCACCAGAACTTGAGGGCCTTTGATGGATTTGGCTGGAGTGGCAAGTATTTGATCATAGAAGAGTTAGTCATGCCATCTACAAGCCAGTTTGCCTCTGTTTTTTGGGGGGAGCTGGTGTGGCTGAGTGTTTGTGGTTAAAGCTAAAGAGAGTGCCTTTTTTTTCCTTGGATGACTGTGTGCTGGATTGCCTGTTAGTCCTTGTTTTTCCACTTGTGCCTGGGTGCTTTTTTCTCCCAAGGAACATCCTGTGAGTGGCCCCAAGTCCCATCCAAAGGATAGGAGGGGGGGGGGGGGGGAAGAACCAGAGGAGCAGCAGACACTCTTGTTCCGTGCGAGTGATCTTCAGTTTAAATAAAAACCAAGCCAGTGCAGAGCCTTCCTGCCTCTGAGGAGCCACCGTGCAGATGTGTCCCGCCCCCAAAGGAAGTTACATTAACTTCCTTTTTGGGGCGGAACGCATCTGCATGGGCTCCTTCACAGAGACTGAAGGCTGTGCACCGGCTTGGTTTTTATTTAAATTGAAGATCAGCCGCAACCGCCACCGCCGCCGCCGCTAGAGAGGGTGAATCTGCCACTGCCGAGAAGCGGCCTCGGCAGTGGAACAAACTTGAGCGTTTTAAATTTTTTTTTATCTTTTGAAGGCGGAGTGAGGCGGCTGTTTTGGGGGCATTTTTGCCGCCTTCAAAACTTGCCGCCTAAGGCAACCGCCTCACTCCGCCTCATTATAGAGCCGCCCCTGATGATACCACATTACTGGCTGAAAGTGAAGATGATCTGAAACATTTGCTTCTCACGATCAAGGAACATAGTCTTAAAATGGGCCCGCGTGCCAGCTGCAAGGCTTTCGCGTGCCACAGAAGGCACGCGTGCCATAGGTTCGCCATCGCTGACCTAGCAGTTTCCACAAAAAACACAGGCTCCTCAATGCTTGCATTGGGTCAAGCAGTGATATCCAAGGTCCCTTTTAATAATGGTTTCTGGACCTTTCCTCCAGGAACTTGTCCAAACCATTTTTAAACCCAGCTACACTAACAGCTCTTACTACATCCTCGGGTAACAAATTCCAGAGTTTCATTACATGTTGAGTGAAAAAATATTTTCTCTTATTAGTTTTAAATAGGTTACCCTGTAGCTTCATTGCATGTCCCTTAGCCTTTTTATATTCTGATGACATAAACAATCGATCTACGTTTACCCATTCCACTCCATTCATTAATTTATAGACCTCTATCATACCTCCCCTCAGCCATCTCTTTTCCAGGTTGAAGAGCCCTAACCTTTTTTAGCCTCTCTTCATAGGAGTAGCCTTCCATCCCCTTTACCATTTTGGTGGTTCTTTTCTGTACCTTTTCTAATAATGTTATATCCTTTTTAAGATACGGCAACCAGAATTGCATACAATATTCAAGGTGCAGTCGCACCATGGAACGATACAGAAGCATTATAATATCCTTTGTTTTATTTTCCATTCCTTTCCTTATGATACCTAGCATTCTATTTGCTCTCTTGGCCACCGCTACACAGTGGGCCGAGGGTTTTAACATGTTATCCACGATGACGCCTAAATCTTTTTCCTGGGTGGTGATTCCCAATGTGGAACCTTGCATCGTGTAACCAGAGTTTGGGTTGTTCTTCCCTAGGTGCATAACTTTGCACTTGTCCACATTAAAATTCATCTGCCATTTGGATGCCCAGTCTTCCAATTTATCAAGATCTTCTTGCAATTTTCCACAATCCTCTTGGATTTTAACAACTTTAAGTAGTTTTGTGTCATCTGCAAATTTGATAACCTCAGTCATTATTCTCTTTTCCGGGTCATTTATGAATATGTCAAAAAGCAGCGGACCCAGCACAGATCCCTGGGGTACTCCACTATTCACCTTTTTCCATTGGGAAAATTGGCCATTTAGCCCTACCCTCTGCTTTCTATCTTTTAACCAGTTCCTGATCCACAATAGTACATTACCTCCTATCCCATGACTTTTTATTTTTGCCAAAAGTCTCTGATGAGGGACCTTGTCAAAGGCTTTCTGAAAGTCCAGATACACTATATCAACCGACTCACCTTTATCTACCTGTTTATTCACACCTTCAAAAAAACATAACAGATTAGTAAGACAAGATCTTCCTTGTCTAAAGCCATGTTGGCTGTCTCCCATTAGGCCATGACTATCTACATGCTGAGTAATTTTGTTGTTTATAATGGTTTCTACCATTTTTCCCGGGACTGACGTCAGGCTCACCGGTCTGTAGTTTCCCGGATCACCTCTGGAACCATTTTAAAAATTGGCGTTACATTGGCGATCCTCCAATCTTCAGGTATTAGAGATGATTTTAATTATAGTTCACAGATTACTAATAGCAGGTCTTCAATCTCATATTTCAGTTCTTTCAACACCCTTGGATGTATACCATCCAGTCCAGGTGATTTGCTACTCTTAAGTTTATCAAATAGTTGTAATACGTCTTCCCGGTGTAGTGATATTTCTTTCAATTCTTCTGCAGTATCACCTTTAAATACCATTTCAGTCATGGGTAACATCCCTACATCTTCCTCAGTAAAGACCGAAGCAAAGAATTCATTCAGTCTCTCCGCTATAGCCTTGGCCCCTCTTACTGCCCCTTTTACCCTTCTATCATCTAATGGTCCAAGTGACTCTCTCACAGGTTTTTTGCTCGAATGTACTTGAAAAAGTCTCTATTATGCAGTTTTGTTTCCACAGCAAGTTTCTTCTCAAATTCTGTCTTTGCCTGCCTTATCAATGCCTTGCATTTAACTTGTCAATGCTTGTGTTGTTTCCAGTTTTCATCATTTGGCTCTTTTTTCCATTTCCTGAAAGATGTTTTTTTGGCAACAGCAGCCTCTGTGACCTCACCTTTAAACCATGCTGGCAGTTTTTGGACTTCCTTCCACTTTTCTTAAAGTGTGGAATACAGCTGGTCTGGGCTTCCAAGATAGTATTTTTAAACAATACCCAAGATTGATATAAGTCTTTAACCTTAACAACTGCTCCTTTTAGTTTTTTTTCTTAACTATTATCCTCATCTTATCATAGTCTCCCTTTCAAAAGTTAAAAGGTAGTACTGTGGATTTCGTTACCATCCCTCCTCCATTAATTATATCAAACGCGATCATGCTATGATCACTATTGCCAAGTGGCCCCAATACCCTTATCTCTTGCACCAGATCTGGTGTTCCACTAAGGACTAAGTCCAAAATAGCTTCCCCTCTGGTCGGTTCATGAACTAGCTGCTCCAAGAAGCAGTCATTTATTTCATCTAGAAACTTTATTTCACTAGCATGTCCTGCTGTGACACTGACCCAGTCAATATCGGGGTAATTGCAATCACCCATGATTATTACCGTTCTGTAACTTTTGTTAGCTTCCTTGATTTCTTTGAGCATTTCATCATCCATTTGTTCATTCTGGCCAGGCGATCAATAGTACACCCCCCCCCCCCCACTGCCATCGCCTTCCCCTTTTTACATGGAATTTCAATCCACAGAGATTCTACAGAGAATTTTGTTTCCTGTAGAACTTTAATCGTTTGTGACTCAATACCCTCTCTAACATAGAGCGCAACCCCTCCACCAATTTGTTAAGCTCTATCATTACGATATAGTTTGTACCCAGGTATTACAGTGTCCAACTGGTTGTCCTCCTTCCACCATGTCTCTGATACACCAATCATATCTAACTTGTCATTTAGTGTTATATATTCTAACTCTCCCATCTTATCTTTTAGACTTCTAGCATTTGTATACAAGCATTTTAAAGGCTGTATTTTATTCATATTAATCTGGTTATCGGTAGGTAGGGGTAATTTGGAATCTTTAAGCTCTGTCTGCTCTGTACTCAAGGGCATTTGGGCTACCTTTGTCTTTACTGGAACCTCTCTGCTGATGTGCCGTAACTTCATTTTTTTGGTAGTAGCTTTCAAAGATACATTGTTCCGAACCATGTGCTCTTGGGCGACTGTCGGCTTTCCCCTATTATCTAGTTTAAAAGCTTCTCTATCTCCTTTTTAAAGGTTAATGCCAGCAGCCTGGTTCCATGGAAAGGAGTGGAGGAGTGGCCTAGTGGTTGGGGCAAGGTACTTCAGGCCAGAAGGTTGGGGGTTCAAATCCCACTAGAGGACAGCAACCTTGGGCCGGAAGGACTGGGGTTTCTAGTCCTACAGGTGCTCCTTGTGGTCTTGGGCAAGCCACTTAACCCTCCATAGCCCATGTTCCCTGTAAGAAAAGATTAGATTCCTTTTTAGGATTTAGAATATCAATGTTCCCAGATCTAGTTAGAGAAACACAAAAGAGGAGAAAGCAATTTTTGCAGTATAAACCTGGGGTGTTAAGTACTGGAGGTACATTTTTCCTTCGGTTTCCCTGCAGATGTTTGGTGCTTATTGAGGGTGTTAAATATATTTTTTCTGATCCTAGTGATTTAAATAATTTCATTAATGCTAGACTTCCCGTAGTATTACCAACTGAGTAATGGTGGTGTTTAGTTCAGCTTATTCCTCCATGTGTATCTCGGAGGCCTGCTGCCACCTGGGTTCTTTCTTTGTGTTTATTGAAATTTTCCAATTAAAGTGTATTTACCAAATCTCTGCTTTGGTATGACAGTTTCTTCTCCTCTTCCTCTCTCCCTTGTGGACTATAACAGCGTTTGACTATTGTATACTTATAATAATTTGTTTTCCTTTTGCTTATTTACCTGTCAGATTTGCTGTATTCATTGTAAGAAATTTATTTTCTTGCTGTTTTTTGTCAAAATTAATAAATAAATAATAATAAAAAAAGAAGCTTCTCTATATCCTTTTTAAAGGTTAATGCCAGCAGCCTGGTTCCATGGAAAGGAGTGGAGGAGTGACCTAGTGGTTGGGGCAAGGTACTTCAGGCCGGAAGGCTGGGGGTTCAAATCCCACTAGAGGACAGCAACCTTGGGCCGGAAGGACTGGGGCTTCTAGTCCTACAGGTGCTCCTTGTGGTCTTGGGCAAGCCACTTAACCCTCCATAGCCCATGTTCCCTGTAAAATAGTTGTCTCCAACTTATAATGCCCTGTTCAATGTAATTTCAGTTTGCTCAATGTAAACCCCACTGATGCAGAACAGCGCGGTACATAAGAGAATGTAAATAAATAAATAAATAAATAAATCCCGAATAAGGTGAAGGCCATCCCTTCAGAAGAGCCCCTCCTTTCCCCAGAATGTTCCCCAGTTCCTAACAAATCCAAAACCCTCATCCTTGCACCACTGTCTCATCCACTCATTGAGGCTCCGGAGCTCTGCCTGCCTTTTGGCCCAACCTTCTGGGCCCAAATCACTCAGGGCAACATCCTTGCACAGATGTCAGAGTCAGAACTATCATGGTTTTGCCCAGACACTGGTAGCAAAGTTTGAGAAGGTCAGTGATGCACATCTATCTGCACATGGGAAACAACTACTTTTCATATATGTTGAAGAAAATAGACAAGGTCAAAATTAAACAAAGAAATTTTCTGCTTCACTAAAAGATAATGTGAAGGGATGGAAATACTTGGTCAGGTGCACTGAAAGAGTAGTTACTCACCTGTAACTGGTGTTCTCCAGAAGCAGCAGGAATCAGTCCTCACATATGGGTGTCATCGGCGCCGATGAAGCCCCAGCGGAGCATTTCCCCAGCTTTCTATGAAAGCCTTTGGGAATGCAGGCACGCATGCGCGGTTCCCTTCCCGCCTAAAGGTGCCATCTTACCTCAGTCAAATGACATAGCTAAGAACAGCACACAAAAATGAAAAATAAACTATGTACAACTGCAACTCCAAGGGGAGGAGGGAGGGTTGTGAGGACTGATTCCTGCTGCTCCTGGAGAACACCTGTTACAGGTGAGTAACTACTCTTTCTCCAGGACCAAGCAGGAAGTCAGTCCTCACATATGGGTGACTCCCCAGCTCTGGGCTACCAAGGAACCCAGGCTGAACAAGAGAACTGCCTCTAGTCTCAGCAGCAAAGAAAGGCTTTTCAAGGACACAACCTCCACCGGTAGCCCAACAGAGGGCAGGAGGGAAGGAGTTGCCTATACCTCAAAGAGATTCCGGAGTACTGCCTGGCCAAAAGCACTGTCCCTACGGGACTCCCTCTCCAGGCAGTAATGGGCTGCAAAAGTCTGGCTTGAAGACCAAGTTGCAGCCTTGCAGATGTCTACCAAGGGCACACAGCGGAGATGAGCCACTGAGGCAGCCATTGCCCTGACACGATGGGCCGTGACCCTACCCTGCAAAGGAAGGTCAGCCTTATAAGCCCAGGTGATACTGTCAGCCACCCAGATGGACAAGGTATGCTTGGACACAGCCAACCCCAACTTATTGGGGTCAAAAGATACGAAGAGCTGAGTAGCCCTTCTATTCCCCTGCTTACGGTCAAGGTACAAGGATAAGGCCCTCCTACAGTCCAGGGTATACAGGACTGCTTCAGCCTGGCTAGCATGAGGCCTAGGGAAGAAGGTTGGAAGAGCCACCTCCTGATTGAGGTGGAAAGAGGAAACAACCTTAGGGAGGAACTTTGGATGAGTCCTGAGGACTACCCTGTTCCTGTAAATCCTGGTGTAAGGCCTGTCACAGACCAGGGCCTGAAGCTCACTTACTCGCCTAGCCTAGGTAAGGGCTATCAAGAAGAGCGTCTTCCAGGAGAGGAAACGTAATGGACAAGTAGCCATCGGCTCAAAAGGTGGATGAGTCAGTTCCTGCAAGACCACATTCAGCTCCCACTCAGGGGCAGGAGGACGGATGGGGGGCTTGAGCAAAAGCAAGCCCCTGAGAAAGCGGGACACGAAGGGGTGACCAGATAGAGATTGTCCCTCTACCAATGAGTGGTGAGCTGCTAGAGCTGAGAGGTGGACCCGAACAGAATTGGACTTAAGTCCCTGATTGGATAAGTGCACTAAGTACTGAAGAACTACTGGCACAGTACAGGAGAAAGGATCCTCTGTACGTAGGTGACACCACACAGAAAACCTTTTCCACTTGAGAGCATAGGTTTTCCTAGTGGATTGTTTCCTGGAGGCTAGGACAACCTCTTCAATTTCCTGAGGTAGGCCCCAGGGAGCCAAAACAACCCTTGCAGCCTCCTGGCCATCAAATTGAGAGACTTGAGATTGGGGTGCAGAAGGGAACCCTGGTCCTGTGTGAGAAGGTCGGGTTGCAACCCAAAGGCAGTGGAGGATCCACCGCCAGTTGAAGCAGAAGAGGAAGCCAAGGCTGTCTCGGCCACCTGGGAGCTACCAGCAGGACGGAGGCCTTGTCCTGGAGAATTTTGAATAGGGTTCGGGCCACCAAGGGCATGGGAGGAGGCCCTGAGACCAAGATATCAGAAAAGCATCCGCTGCTGTCTGCAGAGGATGTGGTTGCCTGGAGCAGAACTGTGGCAGTTGCTTGTTGATGGGGCTGGCAAAGAGATCCATCAAAGCGAGACCCCATTTCAGGAAGATCTTCTGAACTACTGAAGGATGTAGCTGCCACTCGTGGGGCTACAGTATCCTGCTCAATCTGTCTGCCAGGTAGTTGTCCTGGCCAGGAAGGTACACAGCCCTGAGGAGCATGTTGTGCTTGAGGGCAAAAGAACAAAGGTCCTGAGCTTCCCAACAAAGGATCCTGGACCCAGTTCCGCCCTGTTTGTTCACATAAAACATGGCAACTTGGTTGTCTGTCTGAATCAGGACAGACTGTTGAGCCAGGGTAGGAGTGAAAGCTTTGAGTGCTAATCGAATAGCTCTGAGTTCGAGGAGATTGATCTGCTGTGCAGCTTCCCAGGGAGACCAGAGGCCCTGGGTGCACTTGCCCAGACAATGCGCTCCCCAGCCTTGCAGGGAGGCATCTGTTGTTAGCATCACTGTGTAATCTGGAATCTGAAAGGGCACCCCTTTCAGCAGATTGGGTGGGTGTAGCCACCAGTTGAGGGAGTGCAGAAATGGTCTGGACACCCTTATCCTGTCTCTGAGGTTGTCTGTGGCCTGTGACCACTGAGACCGAAGGCACCACTGTGCAGGCCTCATATGGAGCCTGGCATTGGGGGTCACATGTACTGTCGAAGTCATGTGGCCTAGAAGCCGCAGGCAGAGTCTGGCGGAGACCAGGGACCTGCTGAGAAACTGATTTGCCAAGGCCATTAACCTTCGGGCTCTGTTTTCTGGCAAGAATGCCTTTGCCAGGAGAGAGTCCAACCTTGCCCCTATGAACTCCAAGTTCTGGGAAGGGAGCAAAGTGGACTTTGCGAAGTTTATGACAAACCCCAGGCGTTGTAGAAGAGCAACGGTCCTGAGGGCGGCTTGATTGGCTTCCTGAGCTGTCTGACCCCTGGATGAGCCAGTCGTCCAGATAGGGAAAGACAAAGATGCCCTGATTTCTCAGGTAGGCCGCAACCACTGCTAAGCACTTTGTAAAGACTCTGGGGGCGGAGGTGAGGCCGAAAGGCAGCACTCTGTACTGATAATGGTTTCCTCCCACCATGAACCTTAGGTACTTTCTGTGGTCTGGATGAATGAGGATGTGAGTGTACGCATCCTTCAGATCTAAGGAGCATAGCCAATCTCCCTGCTGGAGGTAGGGCAGAAGGGTTCCAAGAGTAAGCATCTTGAACTTTTCTTTCACTAGGAACTTGTTGAGGTTCCTGAGATACAGAATGGGACGAAGGCCACCGGTCCTTTTGGGCACCAGGAAATACCTGGATAGAATCCGTGACCTGGCAAGTGGGGAGGCACAGGCTCTACCGCCCTGTCCACCAACAGACCCTGAAGCTCCTGACGGAGAAGGACTGTGTGCAGAGGAGGCCTATTTTCCCCTGGAAAATAGGGGGGGTGGCAGTTGGTGGAAATGGAGGGCATATCCCTTGTGGATTATCACCAGCACCCAACTATCCCCGAGCCCTTCATTTTATGAGAAGGGGCAGAGGTCTTCCTCGACAGCCTTGTCCGGGTGAGGTGCTCGGTCTCGAGCTGTGCGGCCTTCTCGGTCATGGGCGTGCCAAAAAGGTTTTCACCTCGGCAAAGGACATTGACCAAGTTGTCCTGAACCCATGGCTCAAGGTCCAATGACTGCAGCCATGCCGGCTGCCGCAACTCAGGCCGAAGCCTCGAAGCCATCGTAGGCGGCGCGGGACATGAACTTCGAGCAGTCCTGAATCCCCGAAGACAAGGACTTAAATCTCTGCAAGGGTTCCCCGGAGAGATCAGCAGAGAACCCGGCCAACTCCTTGGCCAGGTCCCGCAAATACATGTACAGCTGGTAAGACTGGACACGGCAAGCAAGCATCGAGCCCTGAAAACACTTTCTACCGATGCCATCTAGGTTTCGGGCCTCCCTACCAGGAGGCACCGCGGAGTGCATCTTCTGACTCTTCAGACAATGCATGGCCGATTCCACAACCATGGAATGGTGTGGTAGCTGTGCCTTTTGAAACCCAGGGCTCTTTCGGAGTCGATAGATGGAATTGACCCGCTTGCTAAGAACCGGCGCCGAGGCTGGTACCTCCCACATACGGAAGAGTAGCCATTCCAGCATCGGAGGAACCGGGACAGTAAAGGCCTCCTTCGGAGGAGAGTCATACTGTAGGGCCTCGAGCTCTTCAGCTGGAGGCTCTTCCTCGGGATCCGCCGGAATAGCCAAGGCAGTGGCCATATCCCGGACAAACTCCGAGAACCGGGTGTCCTCCGGAAGGGACCTACTCCGGGGTTCTGACTGCGGTGAGTCCGAAGGGACGCACCGAGTCTTAAAGGTATCGGGAGACTCCTCGTCCTCTGTCTCCCAAGCTGACTCATCCGAGGAAGAGTCAGGGTCCGACCCCGCGGGGCCCTGGAGCACCCACCCCGACGCCCTCAGCACCGGCGTCGACGCCCTCGGTCCCGAAGGGAGGTCGAGGGAGACCGCGACCGAGGTCGACTCCGAGCCACGATGGACTCGAGTATCGGCTCAGCCTAAGGGGTTGACTTTGACGTCGATATCCCGGTGGTCAGGGCAGATGCACCAGACAGGCTGGCCATCAGTGCCCGCTGCTGCTCCATGAAGGCAGACATTCTGCTCTCCAAGGCTGTCATCCTGAGACTCAGCTCGGGAGACGCAACAGCCACCGACTCGGGCCCCAGCGGTGCCGGGCCCGACGTCGGCTCCCTGGGAGGAGAGTCCACGAGGACTACGGGGCTTACGTGTCCAGCAGACTCCGGCTCCACACGAGGAACTTTGGCAGGTTTCTCCGGTTCCACAGGCCCGGGGCGACGGTCGGGGGTCTTAGACCTGGCCCTCGAGGAGCCAGGGACCTCTTCCGACGATGCCCTCGCGAGCCGCTTCTTCCTCTTGCGTTCCCGGTCGGGGGACCCCCTGTCCGAGGAGCTTCGACGGCGCTCGGGATCGGAATCCTGAGATGTTGAGGCCTCAGATGAGGTTCGGGCCCGACCGGAGGCTGAGTCCGAGAAAAGCCTTTCCCTTTGCTGCTGTCGACTCTGTAGTGCCTTGGAAGACATTTTTCCACAGGCCCCGCATGACTTAGGATCGTGGTCGGGGCCGAGGCACCGAAGGCAGCAGTCGTGTGTGTCGGTGAGAGACATTAATTTCTTACACCGATCACACTTCTTTAAAGCACTGGAAGCCATTGGGGAAAAAAGAGTCCCCGTGAGGTCAAAGGACCGGCCTTCCAGGGAAAAAGGGAAAAAGAGAAAAAAGGGCGCGAACGCCAGCCACAAAGGGCAAAAACCGAAAAAGAAGAATCGGGCTCGATACTGGTGTACCGAACCCGGCGGGAGAGGAACCGGCGTCAAACAGGTAGAAAAGAAGAGCAAAAAATTGCTAGAATTCTGATTTTAACCGGGAAAACGGGACTTACGTCCGACGCGCTTCATGGAATAAAAGAGACTGAGGTAAGATGGCACCTTTAGGCGGGAAGGGAACCGCGCATGCGTGCCTGCATTCCCAAAGGCTTTCATAGAAAGCTGGGGAAATGCTCCGCTGGGGCTTCATCGGCGCCGATGACAGCCATATGTGAGGCCTGACTTCCTGCTTGGTCCTGGAGAATTTAAAAAAAAAAAAAAAAAAAAGCTGTAGGCCAACTCTAGGGGATATTAAACAAAGAGTCTTAAGAAAACAGCTTCTTGGGCCACAGAAGTCAAAATGCATTTGATAGTCTCGGCAGACAAAAACATATTGAGAAGAACTGTGAAGCCATATCAGAGTAGGAGCCACCAAACACGGGCAGCAATAGGTTTTTAGACCGTTACAAAAAGCTCTGGAAAAATCTGTTCATTCAGTACCAAAATGTAGGTACATGATTCATGTGTGACTTGGTAAACTGTTGTTTTTGTCAAAGATTAGATTTTCTTCATTCTGTTTAATTCTTTGTGTGGTTACTCTAAATCAATGTTTGAAATGTTCAACACTAAAAGCATGGGCACAGCATCAACAGTGCACAGTGGCACATGTGTACCACCAACATAAAGAAGAGTATCTTAAAATTATTGCTTTTTCAGTTACATGGCAATACCACTAACTTCAGAAGTCACCCTACACCCCTGAATAAAGGAGATGTACATGTACAACACTGACCTTTGTCCGGATCCAGTCACTAAAGGCGAGGGACCATTGGGAGTTCGGGGCTCTTCGCAGGTGCTCATCTCCATTATTACTTTATCCAGAGACTGGAAAATACAAAGGAGGTGAGAGGGAAATGGCCACAAAGTGGGACCAAGGGAGCTTGGGTATGGGCACAGGGTCATGGAGCAATGGCAAGGGAAAGAAGAACCAAGAGCCAAGGAAGCTGAGGAAGAGTCAAAGGCGTTAGAAGAAATGGCCATGGGAGTACAGGAAAGCAGTCAATGGATAAAAAGGATAGAGGGACAAGTGGCCAAGGGAGAAGGGAAAATTGTAAAAGAGACAGGCAGAAATATTTGAAGGACACAGGGTCATGTACGTATATCGACTTTACAGAATATACTTTGTGCTACCCTGGGAAAATGCCTAATATTAAATAGAATAAAATAAAGTCATGGGTGCGGGAGGACAGAGGGGAAATGCACACATTTACACCTGCTCCAAAGAAGATGTAAAATGTGTACGGGTGCTCTATGCATATACATGTGTATTTTATAAAATCTACTGCAACTTCCCCCTTACTACACCCATATGTATACACAGGCACAATTTTGTAAGAGCCATTTTCCATATACAAAACATATTTTATAAGCAGAAAAGGTTATATAAAATTCCCCCCAATGTGTTTACTAAGTAATTACATACTCTGTGACAGCCTGAAAGAAAAGCACCAGACCACTAGGGCTGAAATATCTTGGGTTCAAATATTTTGATACCCTTTTTAGAAACTGTCTAAAACACATCCAACATAGTACAACTACTACTACACACACATGATATTGTAAGCATTCGCCTGCATAATAAATTTCAAAAAGTATTTTTCAGCACACACCAGAGCAATTGGATGAGTCTTCAGTTTTGTCCATGGGATCTGTAAGAGACCAAAAAAGGCAAATCAGAAAAGATTTCAACTACCATGGAAAAGAAAGTTTCTTATTTGTAACAGCAGGATATAATCACAAACACATGTGGGTGATGTCCTCCGAAGGCATCAGGGTGGAATGATATTTACAGTTCAGAAATTACTAGAGAAAAACTTCCATATATGCACATCCCTCCCTGCGCACTGCTCTCATGCTGAAGTACCCCAGATAGTATACATCTTAGTAGCAGTTCCAGGGAAGATGGAAGGGTTTGTATGTCCAATTCATCTTGCTGTCCGAGAATACCTATCATAGGTAAGCAAACTTGCTTTCTCCATTGACAACAGTATGAACTGGCCACATAAATGAGTTCCCACAAGCAGGACTGATCCCAGAGTTGGAGAAGTTCAACAGAAAATATTCCTCATAGACAGAAAGAATATTTTCCATTGAAGGATATGTGCAGGTAAGTGCTTTTGGAAGAGTTCTGATACAGAACTGATTTGATGTTGAATAGTTTGAAAAGCAGCACTGGGTCAACTATGGTTATTGTATGAATATAGGAGACACCGCTGAACAATAAGTTCTTCATTTTATTATATATAGAAATAAGAGTAAAAGGACCATTGGTATACTGGCTATGTTTTAGATTATAAGCCAGGTGTTTGATATGGTCCAACAAAAAAAAATTATTTTTGTCAGTAACATCTACAATTTATTTTTATTTTTATTTATTTATTTAGTGTACATTTGTATCCCGCTGCTTCCAGCGATCAGCAGCGGTTGATATACATGGTAAGGGTGGCTGTACCGGCCAGTAATTAGAAATATATACATTGCGATTGGGGAGGGAGAGATAGTACACAGCAAACATAGGGTTACGAATTACAGTTGATTGATGTTAACGCTTCACACAGGATACATTATATACATAATTACACATGACTGAATGCTTTTCTCGTTGAGTGATTACATGGGGTAAAGCGGTTTTCCCACGTAAGGGAGACAGTTGGCAGTGGGGTACAGGGCCTAGGTTACACTGAAATGCGATTGGAAGAGGTGCGTCTTAAGCTTTTTTCTGAAGTCTTTCAGGTCACAGTTTGCACGAAGTTCACATGGCAGCCGGTTCCAGAGTGCCGGCGCTATAAATGAGAAAGCTCTGTTACTAGTACATGTGTTAACCTTTCTGATGCACTTCGGGAGACAGAGGTTATTGAGGTTCACTGTTCTTCTACTTCTGTTGTTGGGTAGGTTGGAGATTAAGCTGTTGAGGTGTGAGGGAGCTACATTATGGATGAGTTTGAAGGTAGTGACTATCATTTTGTATTGAATGCGGGCCACAATGGGGAGCCAGTGTAGCTCAATTAGAACAGGTGTAATGTGGTCAGAGAGGCCTTTTTGCATAATGATTCTGGCAGCAACATTTTGAGCCATTTGCAGAATATTTATGGTTTTCTTTGGCAGACCTTGCAGTATGGCATTGCAATAGTCTAGATGTGGCATGATGAGGGCTTGAGCGACTGACCTGAAGTCGGCATGATCGAGGATGCTGCGTAGTGGCTGCAAGACTCTTAATTTGTGGAAAATGGCCCGATTGGTATTTCGAAGGTGTTTGTCCAAATTGAGGTTGCTGTCAAGCATCACTCCTAAATATTTTATCTCTGTCTTAATGTTGTAATTGTTATTGTTCATGGAGACCGTTGCTGGTGGGTCAAAGCCCGGTTTCCTGGAGATACACATTGCTTCTGTTTTCTTGTGATTAATGGACATGTTATTGCGTTGAAGCCAGGTTTGTAGCTCGAATAGGCATTTTTCAAGCTTGTTGAGGTTTGGGTTATTTACATCGAGTTTCGTATAAAGCATTAGGTCATCTGCGTATATATGGTAGTTGATCTCGTGGTCCTGGAAAATCTTGCATACTGGTTGTAGGTATAAGTTGAATAGGAGGGAGGAGAGGGCGGATCCTTGTGGAATGCCTTGGGTTTGTGGGAAGGGGGCTGCTTTGTCATTGTCGAATTGAACCTGCTGCATTCTGTTGGTTATGTAGGAGGCGAACCATTTTAGTGGGGTTCCTGAAATGCCTAAGGACTCAAGTCGCTCCAGTAGTGTGGGGTGATGCACTGAGTCGAAGGCAGCTGATATATCTATGAATATAAGCATATACATCTTGCTTTTGTCTTCTAGACCTTTGAGTAGGTTGTCCATTAGGGCTAGCAGGAGGGTTTCTACACCGTGATGTTGACGAAACCCGTAGTGATGTATATCAAGGGCGTTTGTGTCATCAATGTGGTCCTGCAGCTGCTGCTGAACTGCCTTTTCAATAATCTTGGCGAGGAAAGATATGCTTGAAATTGGGCGGTAGGAGGTTGGGTCGTCCTTGTTGAGTGCTTTGTTTTTCAAGATGGGTCGTATGAGAGATTTTTTAAGCAGCGATGGCATGAGACCTTGCATTAACGAAAGGTTCACTATGTGGGAGATGTGCTGTGCCATTTCTTGCTTGGTTGCCTTGATCCAGGCGGCTGGACAGGGGTCAAGAGGGGAGGTTGTGGTTTTTAGGTTGGTAATGATATTTTTTATTTGCTGGTCATCCACTCTCTGGAAGGCTGCCCATTTTTTGCCCTGGTCCGGTCTTCCCTTGGTGTTAATTTTTTGTGGGGAGTTAGCCACATCTAGCTTAGGAGCGAGGAGGGAAGGCGCTGAGGGGCTAAGTTTGCTGGCATAATGATCTGCTAGCCGCTGGGCTGTTATGGATCCGCTGGGATTGCTGTCATGTGGAGCCTTGGTGAGCGATTTGACGAGCGCGAAAAGCTCCCTGGGCCTGTTGGGGGCCTTATTGAGTGTGTTTGTATGGTGCGTTTTCTTTGCCTGGTTGACTTTATTCTTATACATTGATAGGAGGCTGAGGTAATCCTTCCTCCATTCCTCAGTTTTGAGCTTTCTCCATTTTAAATAAATAAATAAATAATAAATAATTTTCTTTCTTGCTTTCTCAGGACCTTCTTCAGTTCCCGTAGGGTTGAGGTGTACCATGGTTCTGACTTAGTTTTGGTTGGGTTCCTTGGGAGACTCCAGGTGGGTTTTGAGGTAGCCTCGATTCCTATGTTCCAGAGGTTTGCCAGATGCTCTAGGTCTGAGAGATCAGAGTGTATATGGTCTGATACGGATTCAAGTAGAGCTTCCTTATTGAATTTTTGGAAGCACCTTCGTTGGTGTGTTGTTTGTTCAGATTGTGACTGGTCAGGTCCTGCGGGGAGTAGTAAGGAGAATTCAATTTGATGATGGTCTGACCACGGTACTTGCGTTATTCGCGGTTTAGCTTTCAGTAGCTTGGGATGCTTGGTGGGTAGAAACACCATATCTAATGTGTTGCCTTTGATGTGGGTTGCGTCATGGATGATTTGCACGTAACCCAGTTGCTCCATAGCTTCATGGAAGATGTTTGATTGCGCTGCGGAGGTAGAGGCTAGATTTAGGTCACCCAAGATGATCTGGTTCTTTTTGAGAGACGTAGACGAGATGACTTCCAGAGCTGCCACCAGGGATTCATGTGGGGATGTTGGTGGCCTATATATAAGGCATATGGATATGGTTCTATTTTCAATTTTGAGTATGTCAATGCCGTCGAGCACGCCTTGTGGTGTGCTTGTTAGAGATAAGGATGATTTGGCAATAATTAGAACTCCTCCTCCCCTTTTCTTGGAACAGGGACAGTTATAAGTTGTATATACAATATAAGCTGATCTTTAAAAATATATATATACAATATAAGCTGATCTTTAAAAATGTTCTATTTTGAGAGACTGCACAAAGTTAGACACCTGGGTTATACTCACTCTTATAGAGGCCTTGTTACAGAAGACCCTGTTGATGGCAAGCCATGTTGGAAGGTCCAGCATGTTCTGGAGCACATCCTCATCTAGCTCCAGGTTAGTCAACTGACCTTCTCCTTTTAATGTGCTTAGATTAATCTTGTCGGGAGAGAGGTTTTTAGTGAACCTAAAACAGGAAAAGAAATATACAAAACTGCATATAATAATCCAGAAAGACCACCAGAGACCATGACCCACCATCCTCTTTCCACTCCCCTACAGCTTTCTGTTGATAAAATAACAGCAGCTATGGGTGCCTCTCTATCAACAATGAGCCGCTTGACTGAAGATCAAACCCTTCCATATTCTATCCTTATTCATAACTTTTGTCTTGTTTGTCTTGATTAGTTTGTAAAGCTCTAATGAGTAGGGACGGTATTTATCTATGTTTGTACAGCACAGCGTATGCCTTGTAGTGCTATATAAATGTTTAATAGTAGTAACAGTAGATGCGAGATTACAAGACTTAATACAATTGTGGTGTCCATAGACTAGAGAACAGGTAACAAAACTAAACAAAGAGAACACTACATGAAACTAAGCAGCAGACTGAAAATCGTAGAAATTATTTTTTCATGCAGCAGATAATTAAGCTGTCGAATCACTTGCCAGAGGATATGGTCAAGATTAGTAACAAAGCGGGATTTAAAAAAGGTTTGGTCAAGGTCCTGGAGGAAAAATTCATATAACATTATTAAGCAAGTAGCCTTGGGAAAGCCACTACTTATTTCTGGAAACAAGCTATGAGTTATCTGATCTACTTTGAGGGATCTATCCAGCAGTAGTAACCCAGATGGGTCACTGTCTGAGAAAGGATGCTGGGCTCGATGGACCTTAGCATGGTTTATATCTTATGTTATTGTGAGTGCAAGGGTTCCACCTCTCTACAGAATATTTTTTGGTCCAGTAGCTAAGATGTATGAAGGTAGATGGTTGTCAGCGAGTGTGGTGCATATAGAAAGCCTTACTTTTCATTACTACAACTCAGCCATTCCAGCCTAAAGATGGTTCTGAATGTCTGCTACAAAGAAAAACACCTTTCACCATTGCCAGTACCAGTAGGAAGCAACACATTACATCACAACAACAGAATCTCTATCATATGTCTACTCAGCAGTCTCTTTTCCAAGTTGAAAAGCTATAACCTTTTAGGCATTTCCTTGTAGGGATTTTTACCATTTTTGTCACTCTTCTCTGTACAATTTCTAATTCTGCTATATCCTTTTTAAGATATGGTAACAAGAACTGCACACAATATTCAAGGTGTGGTCGCGATACAGAGGCATTATAATACCCACTATTTCTTTATGATTCCTACCTAGCATTCTATTTGCTTTCTTGGCTGTCGCTGCACACTGGGCAGAGGGCTTCAAAGTATTATCCATGATGACGCCTAAATCTTTTTCCTGGGTGGTGTTTCCGAATGTAGAACCTTGCATCGTGTAACTGTAGTTTGGGTTGTTCTTCCCTAAGTACACTTGTCATCTGCCTTTTGGATGTCCTGTCTCCCAATATATCAAGGTTCACTTACAATTTTTTTTTTAAAGTACCCTTGCATTTTAAAAACTTTGAATAATTTTGTGTCATCTGCAAATTGTATCACCTAACTTGTTATTCCCATTTCCAGGTCATTTATAAATATGTTAAAAAGCAGCGGGCTCAGCACAGATCCCTGGGGTACTCCATTATTCATCTTTCTCTATTGAGAAAACTGGCCATTTAGCCCTACTCTCTGCTTTCTATCATTTAACCAGACCTTGATCCACAATAGTACACTACCTCCTATCCCATGATTTTTTAACTTTCTGAAGATTTTCTCATGAGGGATTTTGCCAAAGACATTATGAAAATCAAGTCTGCTCTTCCATATCAACTACAATATTCCCCTTTTTACCTTTAGAGATCCTCTGTGTTTGTCTCATGCTTTTTCAATTCAGATACTGTTCTCGTGTCCACCATCTCCACATGGAGAATATTCCACGCATCTACCACTCTTTCCGTAAAGAAATATTTCCGCATATTACTCCTGAGTCTATCCCCTTTCACTCTCATCCTAATGTTCCCTCGTAGCAGAGCTTGCCTTCAGCAAAGAGACCCTCCTGTGCATTTATGCCACGGAGGTTTTTAAAAGTCTCTATCATATTGCACCTTTCCTCTAAAGTATTCATATTACGTTATTTAGGTCTGTCCTCATATGCTTCATAATGAAGACCACTAACCATTTTAGTAACCACCCTCTGCACTGACTCCAACCTGTCTACATCCTTCTGAAGGTGCAGTCTCCAGAACTGCACACAGTACTCAAAATGAGATTGCACCAAAAACTTATACAGAGGCATTATCACCTCCTTTTTTCTGCTGGCCATTCCTCTCCCTATACACCCAAGCATCCTTCTGGCTTTTGCGGTCACCTTTTTTACCCGTTAGCTACTTTAAGATCATCAGACACAATTACACCCAAGTTCCGCTCTTCTTTTGTGTACACTCTACAATGTATAGGTCCTTTGTATTTTTGCAACCCAAATGCTTGACTCGGAATTTTTTAGCATTAAATTTCAGCTGCCATATTCTAGACCAGGCATGTCCAATTTCGAACAGGTCGTGATCTACTTTTTCTGGCCAAAAGTGCCGGTGATCTACCACCATGAAAATTAAGTTTCAAATTAGTTTCAAATTAAATTTTAACCCAATAAAGTTGTAGGATTCCCCCCCCCCCCATTTTTAGTGAACCTTCTGTCATTTACTTGGATGTGATCAGCTGTTAAGCAAATTAAGCAAAAACAAAACAGAGAGACGAAGATCCAGTAAGAACTGCGAGGGGAAATGGAAAGTACATTTTTCTTAAAGTTTTATTGAGTAATAACTTTCTTTAACTGTCTTAATAACTTTTAACTTTTATTGAGTAATTTGTGTTAAATTTAGGTTGAGTATTGATCCAGGCTGATCTTGCACAATCTTTAATATTTCGCTCTTGCTCATTAGTGAGACGTCTGAGCTTGAATTTCATCCACCAGCTTTTTGAAGTTGGGTGAATATTGCGTGAGGGCCAGTCTCAAGGAATCCTGGAGATGTTCATCTGTCATGTTGGAACGTTGTGTACTCTGTCATTTTCAGATGGGAAAACGCAGATTCACACAAATAAATTGAACAGAAACAGCAGTGTACAGCTTCACTGCATCTTCTCAAGTTGGGAAATTTGTCTCTAGGTACTAGCTTCCAAAACGATTCTTGCTCAGCACGGGTCTTAAGAAAAATGTCATTTTTAAGGGTTAATATTTTGTTTTCAAGAGATGGCTTGTTCAATGAGTAATTTTTGCTGATAGAAGATGCAATTTCTTTAATGTTCACATCTACTTTGAATGGGTATGACAAGTACTCCACAATTGTTCCAATTTTTTGGAAGTCACAGAATCTATTTTCAAATTCCTGGATAACAGAACAGATTTCTGTCACATACTTCTCGTTCTGAAAAACAAAATTTAGATATTGTCCCAGATGGTCCTGCGTATTAGGAAAATGATCAAAAGCGCTGTTTGCAAGGTCAGTTATTAGCTCAAATTTGCTCTTGTAGGATGAAACTGTACTCATCTCGCCAATGCATTTGGTTTTTACCTTGTAGTTCAAGGTTCATATCACTTAGTTCGCCTGTAAAGTCAGCGAGAAATGCCAGATCGCATAACCACTCCTCATCTTCCAACTCTGCTTGGTCATCTCCCCTCTCCTTCAAAAAACTTATTTCATTCAGCAAATCACGAAATCTTTGTAGATATTTGTGCCTACTTAGCCACCTTACATCTGTGTGCAAAATGATTTCCGCTGCCCCTTCATCAAGAGTAAGATTGAAAAGCCATCTTTGAAGTGATCTTCCACAAAGTGAATTCACAATTTTGAAAGTGATGTCCATGACAGTCTTTGTATTGAGTCTCTTGCTTGCCAAAACTTGCTGGTGAATGATGCAGTGGTAAGAAAGGAAATCTGGGAAGTCGTAATGCTGTCTACAGAGGGCTATGAAACCGTTAACCTCACCTGTCATTGCTCTTGCTCCATCAGTAGTGATGGAAACAAGTCTATGCAATGGAAGATTACACTTTATCACAAAAGAATGGAAAGAACTGAATATTTCCTGACTGGTAGTTCTCCCTTTTAGAAAACTCATTCCAAGTAGTTCTTCTTTAACACTGAAGTCTTCAAAAACCATCCGGATAAAGACTAGTAACTGGGCTATGTCTCTTATATCTGTAGATCCATCCAGTTGTAGTGAGAAAGCAACACAATTTGAAACATCCTCCAACAATTGTTCAGTTGTGTCTCCACACATCTTTTCTATTTGTTGCACGACGGTGTTTCTTGACAATTGTAAATCTTGAATAGCAGCTATGATCTCTTTCTTATTTTTAAATCCTTCAAAAAAAATTGTCAGCTGCTTCAAGAAAACAATCTTTTACAAATTTCCCTTCAGTGAAAGGTTTGCATTTCTTTGCGATCAGGTTGCTGACCTTGAAGGATGCTATGGTTGCCTTGACCGAATGTGACCTTGGCTTCACCATCAACTTTTGCTGAGTAGCCAATTTTGACTTAAGTTCTCTGAGCTTCAGTTTACGAATTTCACTTTTGGGTGGAAAATCATCAACAAACTTATTGCTATGCAGAGCCTTATAATGACATTCCAGATTACCCTTTTTGGGCAAGGATACTGGGGCGTTACAAATTAGACAACACCACTTGTCTTTCACCATGATGAAGAAGTAGTGCATTTCCCATTCATCATGAAAGTGGTAGGTTTTGCTCTTCTTTGGAACACTCATCTTTGTTATACTGGGGTAGCTGGATGTAAGAAGGCCAAATCTGCTAAGTTAGTATAAACACTGGCTGAATCTGGTCCAAAACTGTCACTGTCACAAAGTATTAAAGATCAACAGGAACTGAAGACCTCTGGATGATGTGCAATACAAGGACTGGAGATGCCAAAACCACACATGCAGTTCTAAAAGTAAAAATAAGAATTCACCATACTGGCACCAATAATCAAATTCCACCAGTCATCAAAAAATCTCAAACACCTGTCCAGCAAACCAGATAAAATCAAATACCGCCAAACAAGTTCAAATACCACCACACACGATTTGATAAATTATGCACACAGTGTAGAATCAACGCAAAGGCTAGGCAAAATAAAATTGCAGAGTCAAGCAAAAGTTACAGTGGTTTGAACCAATTTGAAGGCAAGGCATAGGCAAGTTAGAACAAAATTGGAAAAGTCCGCCAAAATCACCAAATTCTTAACACTTTGTTGTGTCTGCCCGAAAACGTTTAATGAAAACGAACTATAAAGCGACCAACGACCAGCACACAACACAACTAATACGGTAAGTGTATTGAGGTAAAGCCCGGGCAAATGGATATCGCCTGGTATATAACACACTTCTAAGGGGTGTTGGGGCGGGGGCAGGAATTGGTGATTCTGAGAGGCAGGAGATCAGGTATGACGGCGTGGCAGCCCCCTGGGGTACCCACAAACTATTGGCACAAAAACAAGTGCCCCCAATACACCCACACGCAAGATTACCGCAGGCAGGGAAAAAAGACAGGCAAACGATCAGCAGTGGCGGCAAGCCCTCGGCAGACGACCTGCCGGCACAAGATCTCTCCTAGCGACGGGTCGAGCTGCTGGAGAGATGGAGCCAAGTGGGGCTGGCGATCTACCTCTGACCCCTCCGCGATCTACAGGTAGATTGCTATCCACCTGTTGGATATGCCTGTTCTAGACCATTCTTCAAGTTTAGCTAGGTCCCTCCTCATGCTGTTGACTCCTCCCTGTGTGTCTACTCTATTGCAGATTTTAGTATAGTCTGCAAACAGGCAAACCTTACCAGACAGTCCTTCCACAATATCACTAACAAAGATGTTAAACAGAATCAGACCAAGGACAGATCCCTGCGGCACACCACTGGTAAGCTCCTTTCCTCAGAGTGAATTCCATTTACCTGTACCCTTTGTCGCCTCCTACTCAACCAATTTATAACCCAAGCAGTAACTTTATTTATTTATTTATTTACAGTTTCTCCTATACCGCGCTATTCAGCATCAGCGCGGTTCACAATGAACAAAGATTACACATTTCCCGGGGTACTTTGTGTTTACAGTGAACAGGTGTTAAAAACTTGGATAACTGGGGTAACTATTTACATTTACAACATGTTAGGATTCACTTCCTTGGTCTTAGTCATGGCTGTTTTGCGTGGTTTGTGAGGTTGGTGTCCATCCCTAGGGCACTCCATTTATTTATAAGTCACCTATGTGGAACGGTGTCAAAGGCTTCACTGAAATCTAAATACACCACATCTAGAGCTCTCCCTCGGTCCAACTCCCCGGTCACCCAGTCAAAGAAATTTATCAGGTTTGTCTGACAAGACCTGCCTCTGGTGAATACATGCTGTGTCACATCCTGCAATCCATTGGACTCCAGAAACCTCACTATTCTTTCCTTTAGTAGCTTTTCCAATAATTTACTAACCACAGAGGTTAGACTAACCGGCCTCTAGTTCTCAATGTTATCCTTACATCTGCTTTTGTGTAAAGGGTCCACATGTACCTCTCTCATCCTATGGCACCACTCCAGACTCCAAAGAGGCATTAAAAAGGTCAGACAGTGGAGCCACTAGAACATCCCCAAGTTCCCTCAGTATTCTTGGATGCATCCCATCTGCTCCACTGGCTTTGTCTACTTTTAGTTTAGCTAGTTCCTCTCAAACACAGTCTTCTGAAAACTGTTCAAGACTCCCGTCACTTCCATTGCTATTTGTGGGTGTTTTCTGAGGTCCTGCTCCAGGTCCTTCATCTATGAACATAACCCCCACTATGAACTGCAGATACTGCCTGTGGTTGGGGTGAATGAGAATGTGGATATAGGCATTCTTGATGTCCAAGGAGCAAAGCCAATCTTCCTGCTGAAGGTAGAGCAGCAATGTTCCAAGGGAGAGCATCTTGCACTTCTCTATTACCAGGAATTTTTTGAGGTTGCACAGATCGAGGATGGGCCTTAGGCCCCCTGTTCTTTTTGGAATGAGGAAGTACCTGGAGTAGAACACCTTGCCCTTGAGGTGGTGGGGCACCGGTTCCACGCCTTGTCCTGTTGTAGGGGAGATCTGAGGGGCTCTCCCGGAAAATAAGGAGGAGATGTCTGAGTCAAGTGAAGGAGGTAACCCTCCCTGACCACTCAAAGTGCCCAGAAATCGGTGGTGATGGTCAGCCACCTTTGAGCACAGTGGGCCAGACGTTCCCCTGTGGGCTGCTGATCTCCTTGGGGCAGATAGGCTGTGCTGGAGAGGGTGTCTGGGGTTTTGGAGCATTCTGCTTACACCCAGCGAGTTCCTTCACCAGGTCTCTCAGGTACAGCCCATGTACAGCTGCTAAGCCTGGATGCAGTCGATGAGCATTAATCCCTGGTAACACTTTCTGCCGAGGGCGTTCAGGGTGCGGGCCTCCCTGCCGGGGGCTCTAAGGAGTGTGTCTTTTGGCTTTTCAGCCGATGCATGGCCGACTCCATCACCAAGGAATTATGCGACAGCTATGATTTCTAGAAGCCCGGGCTCCGGCAGATTCAATACATCGAGTTGAGCCATTTGCTCACCACCGATACTGACGCCGATGTCTCCTACATCAGGAGCATCAGCCATTCCAGGATGTGAGGAATGAGCACCGTGAGCAATTCCCTCAGAGGAGCCTCAGACAGGAGGATTTCCAACTCATCCACCATAGGGTCCTCCTCTGACTCCGTAGGGAATGCTAGGGCCTTTGACATATACTTGATGAAATCAAGGAAGCACATATCCTCCGGTGAGGACCGTTGAGGCTCCAAGACGGGAGAGTCGGATGGGACATCGTGGTGGCAATGGGTGTCGGGAGAGTCTGATGAAGACTCATAGGAGGGCTTCTCCGTGGGCCTCAGGGCTGCCGAAGCTCCATGGGCGGTGCCCGCCATACTAGCCAGGGATGATCGTAGTCCTGTCGAGCAGGAATCAGATCGCAACTTCAGCTGAGGATTGACTCGAGGCCAAAGGACCTCGAGGATTGGCTCAGCCTCCGGGGGCGTTGAGGGCATAGTGGTTGGGGCGGTTGAACCGGTCATGCTGGACAACAGCCTCCGCTGCTGGTCGATGAAGGAAGATAAACTGCGCTCCAGGGCTGCCATTCTAGACTCCAGGCCAGAAGACTCCACAGCCTTCGGCGTGGGCACAGAGGGGCTCGGGCCAGACGCTGGCTCCCCCGAGGGGGAATCCTCGATGAGAATGGGGACCGAGGCCATCTTTCTGGGGGACCTTTGCAGGCTGCTCCTTCTCCGAAGCCTCAGACGAGTGTCTCAGACTGTGGGAACGGGCCCAGAGGGCACCCGGCTGGTCAGAACCATTCAACGACACCGCCTTTGTTTCTTCTTCTTCCTGCGTTCCCTCAAAGGAGACACCCTTTCTGAGGATCCATGAGGGGGCTCGGGTTCGGGCTCGGAAGGTTCCGCCCGAGGCATCGAGGCTTCAGATGAGGCCCTGGCCTTTGGAGGCACCAGGGACTCGGGGAAAAACTTATCGTGCTGCTACAAAGGTCCCAATGCCAGTTGAAGGACCGGTTCCATATGCAAGATGCCTACATATTGAAGCTCTCAGGAAACAGGTGGAGGAGCTCAGAGAAAAGGTGGCGAGGCTGAGGGGCATGCAAGACAGTGAGTAGTACATTGACGAGATGTTTCTTCAAACATCCAAGGAGCGTACAGAATGACGAAGGTTGGACTTGAGTCACCTGGGCTTGCAGTATCACCAATCCAACTCCTTCAGCCCTTGAACTGAAGAACCATTATACAGTCCTGGAAGTGGAGGAGGTGAAAGTATCCCAGGAAAGGGAAGAACCAGAGCTCGAGCACCCCAAAATTGCAGAATCAGTGACCACAAGGAAGTGAAGGGTAGTGGTGGTTGGTGATTATCTCCTGAAAGGTACTGAGGCATAACCAGAATTGATGTCCAGAGAAGTATGCGGTCTGCCAGATGCCACAATCCGAGATATTACGGAGAGTTTGTCGAGATTCATCAAGCTCATTGACTATTATCCGATGTTGCTCATCCATGTTGGCACAAATGATACTGCCAGGTATCCCTATGAGCATATCAAAAGTGACTTCAAGGTTCTGGGACAGAGGGTGAAGTAGATTGGTGCACAGGTGGCATTCCCTTTAATCCTCGCTGTTGAGGATAAAGGCCAAGGCAGAGAAGATTGCATCCTGGAGATAAATGCATACCTGCGTGGATGGTGTCATCAATAGCATTTTGGTATCCAAGACCATGAGATCCTGTTCCAAGGGTTGCAGAACAGAGATGGCATCCATCTGTCCAAGAAGAGTCAACATGTCTTCAGTAGCAAACTGGCTAACCTACTGAAGAGGGCTTTAAACTACATTCATTGGGGATGGGTGAAGAAAGCCCCCAGGTAAGTGAAACATTATGAAAATGGTTAAAAGGAGTAACATTTGAAAAGCAGTGTGTATAAATGTCAGTAGCATGGGAAATAAGATTCCAGATGTTGAGGCTTTAATGGGAGAGGCTGACTTGGATTGAGTGGTGGCAACAGAGACATGGTTCACGGACAACCAGGACTGGGATGCAACTATAGTTTATTTAGAAAGGACAGAGTAGGAAGAAGGGGAGGGGGACTGGCACTATATGTAAAAAAATAATATTAAAGCTAAGGAAATACAGGGCTTAAAAGGGAGAGAGGAGGCACTGTGGGTTAAATTAGAAAGAGGGAAAGAGAAATCTATTTGTTGCTGTGATATACAGACTCCCTCACAGGGAGAAGAGGTGGACGGAGATTTAATAATAGACATACTCAGCATTGCCAGGAAAGGGGAAGTGCTACTGATAGGGGATTTCAATATGTCAGATGTTGATTGACACATTCCTGCTGCAGTATCAACTAGAAGTACGAGATTCTAGATTCTCTACAGGGAGAACTATTCAGGCAACTGGTAACAGAACCCACACATGGACTTGGTGCTTACCAATGATGAAAGTGTTTCTGATGTTATAGTAGGAGATCATCTTGGTTCCAGAGTTCACCAGATGGTGTCGTTCAGTATTAGGACTAGGGTTGTTAAAATCCATTCAAAAGAGAGGGTCTTAGACTTTAGGAAAACTAACTTTGCTAAGATGGGCCAATACCTCAGGGACTCATTAGCTGGATGGGAAAAGTTGGGAGGGGGGGGTTAGAAAAACAGTTGACAAAACTGAAAAGGGCAACAAACCTTTTTTGTTAAAATTGTAAATAAAGGTAAAAGGAAAAGGAGACCGCTATGGTTTTCAAAAGTAGCAGCTGAAAAGGTGAAAAAAAAGAAAGAGGCCTTCATGAAATACAAGAGATCACAGAGAGAGGAATACAGGTATCTATATTTGGAAAAACTTAGAGAAGCTAACAAAATAGTCTGGAAAGCAAAGATTCAAAAGGAGGAGGAAATAACCAATGTAATAAAATGGGGGGATAAGACATTTTTCAGATAAGCTAGTGAGAAGAGGAAGGGTAAAAGTGGTATTGTCAGACTCAAGGGTGAAGGGGAGGAATATGTAGAAACTGATGAGGATAAACCGGAATTATTTAACAAATATTTCTGTTCTGTGTTCATAGATGAAGAACCAAGAGCAGGACCTAAAAAAAACAAAAAACAGGAACAGAAGCGAGGGGCATCTTGAACCATTTTCAGAAGGCTGTGTTTGTGAGGAACTAACTAAACTTATAGTAGTAGTGATAGGACACACCCGAGAATACTGAGGGAACTTGGGGACGTTCTAGTGACTCCACTGACTGACCTTTTCAATGCCTTTTTGGAGTCAGGAGTGGTGCCAGAGGACTGGAGAGAAGCACATGTGGTCTCTTTACACAAAAAGCAGAAGTAAGGATGTGGTTGAAAATTACAGGCCAGTTAGTCTAACCTCTGTGTTGAGTAAATTATTGGAAACGCTGATGAAAGAGAAAATAGTGAGGTTTCTGGAGTCCAACAGATTACCAGATCCGAGGCAGCATGAATTCACCAGAGGTAGGTCTTGCAAGACAAATCTGAGTTCTTTGACTGGGTGATCAGGGAGTTGGACCGAGGGATAGCCCTAGATGTAGTGTATTTAGATTTCAATAAGCCTTTGACACCGTTCCGCACAGGTGACTTACAAACAAGACGAGCACCCTAGGGATAGATCCTAAAGTTACTGCTGGGGTTAGAAGTTGATTGAGTGGGAGGCGGCAAAGGGTACAGGTAAATGGAGTTCACTCTGAGAAGGAGGTTACTAGTGGTGTGCCCCAGGAATCTGTTCTTGGTCTGATTCCTTTTAACATCTTTGTTAGTGATATTATAGAAGGGCTGTTGGGTAAGGTTTGCCTCTTTGCGGATATCAAAATCTGCAAAAGAGTAGGTACCAAGGAAGGTGTAGATAACATGAGGAGGGATCTAGCTAAGTTCGAAGAATGGTCTAGAATTTGGCAGCTGAGATTTAATATTAAAATATGCAAGGTCATGCATTTGGGCTGCAACAATCCAAGGGAGCGATATGGTATAGGGGGTGAAGTACTTCTGTCCACAAAAGAAAAGCGAGACTTAGGTTTGATTGTGTCTGATGATCTTAAAGCAGCTAAACAGGTAGAAAAGGCGACAGCAAAAGCTAAAAGGATGCTCGGGTGCATAGGGAGAGGAATGGCCAGCAGAAAAAAGAAGGTGATAGTGCCTCTATAAAAATCTTTGATGCAAGCTCAAAAGGATATAAACAGGGTCTTCGTTATAAAGCATACGAGGACAGACTTAAGGTGCTTAATATGTATACTTTAGAGGAAAGGCCGGATAGAGAGTTATTTATTTATTTATTTATTTAACATCTTTTATATACCGCTCTATTTATAATCAGCACGGTTTACATAGAACAAGAAAACATCAGATAAGGTACATGTTATCTGTTTTTTACATAGAACAAGGAACAAAAACTTGGATAACCGGGGCAATTATTTACAATGAATACAACACATTGGCTATTTACATATGAACGGAATAAAGCCTAAAAGAATTTTCATAGTATGAGAGAGAGGTGTGAAAAGTTATTGGGTTAGCAGAGGTGGCGTGTTAAGAACGGAAATGGTGCTATTTGAGTGATCTTGTGTTATTGTGTTTTCTGGGAAATATTTGATGAAAAGGTGATGCTTCAAGGCCTTTCTAAACTGGAAGAGGTCAGTGATGGTTCTAATTTGTGGTGGGAGGGTGTTCCATAGCTTTGGAGCACATAAACTGAAGGATCGGTTTACAGTTGCGGAGTTGTATCTTAAGGACTCTTTTGGAACTCTTAGCATGTTTAGTTCAGTGGTTCTTCTACTCCTGTTGGAAGGAATTGGTAGGATTAACTCCGAAAGTGAAGGAGGAGCAAGCCCTTTTTGAGCTTTGAAGGCTAGAAGCAAGGTCTTGAAGGTAATTCTCGCTTGGATAGGGAGCCAGTGTAATTGTTTCAGGAGAGGTGTTACATGTTCTCTTTTTGGAACCCCGAAGAGTATTCTTGCTGCGCTGTTTAATGCTAGTTGAAGTGGGTTAAGGGTAGATTGGGGGAGCCCCTGTAATATACAGTTTGCGAAGTCAAAGTGCGGTATAACCAGAGCCTGGTAGACCGTACGGAAATCATCCGGATCAATCAGTTGGCGGAGGTGTCTGAGGGAGAGAATCTTAAAATAAATTGTCCTTACGGTGTTGGCTATGTGGGTCTTCATATCTAGATTCTGATCCAAGGTCACTCCAAGGTATCGGATGTGGGATTTTACTTGCAGCTTGGCATCTTGAACTTCAAGAAATGTGGGTGGTGTAAACTTAGGGTTCCTTGAGATGAAAAGAACCTCTGTTTTTTTGTTCTGGATTCTGAGATTTTGAGTCAGTAGCCAATCTGAGATGGCATTAAAACAGTTGGTTATGGGGGTGAGATTAATCTTATCTATGCAGAAAGGGATATATAGTAACACATCGTCAGCATATATCATGTAGTTGACATTGAAAGACTTGATAATGTTGCATAAGGGTTGCATGTAGATGTTGAATAATAGTGATGACAAAGAAGAACCTTGCGGGACTCCTAGTCCTTGGTGAAATGGATCTGATGTTTCGCCATTTGAGCGGACCTGCTGCCATCTTTCTGAGAGGTATGAGATGCACCAATCGAGGGCATTTCCACAAAGGCCCTTCTCTCTTAAGCGGATAATGAGCAGATCGTGACAGACCGAGTCAAAAGCAGCCGCGATATCTAAGAAGATGAGAACAAAGCCCTGTTTGATGTTGTCGATACCAGAATTTAAGCTGTTGAGAAGAGAGGTGAGGAGCGTTTCGACGCCGTGGAATTCCCTAAATCCATGTTGACAGGTGTCCAAAGGCGCTTCAGTGTCGATATGATCTTGCAGTTGTCTGTAAGCTATTTTTTCAATTATTTTAGCAAGAGTGGGTATACTGGAGATAGGTCGGTAAGAGTCTGTTTTTTGTGGGTCTAACTTGAGGTTTTTTAGTAGAGGTCTGATGGAGGTCTGTTTGAGGGCAGCAGGGAATGAGCCGGTGTCAAAAGATAGGCTTATGATCTTGGATATTATTGGAGCAAGCTCTTTGCGAAGGTCTTTAATCCAAAAGGCTGGACACGGATCAGTATGTGCTGTGGATAAGTTAAGAGATGAGATTGTATCTTCAATTCACACAGTTAAGGCTTTTAGACTTTACAAAATACCTATTTTGTTTTTAGTATAAATTTTAACTGTTGGATATAGGTCTTTAGGAATATTCAAACTGCCTACATTCCATGAATAGCCTTTAAATCAGATATCTGAGTGTGCCCTCAGTTCATATAAGGTCTACTGGCTAGGGGCACTTGTGATATATAGCTACTTGGAATAGAGATACACATCTGCTTTTAAATTTGCAGAGACCTGGTCTTCTACTTAAGTCTCCTACTTAATTTTGCAGCGAAGGTATAGCTTTTAAGGTTACAGGGACCTTTGCATGGTGGGCTGATACATAGAAGTAAGATTTCAGTTTGAATATTTCAGTTTCCATTGTCTGTTACAAGCCTGCTCCACAGGGTAGGGTTAATTGAATCACGCTATAACCTGACCAAGTACCTGAACCAGTCTACTCATCAAGCTCCAAGAGACTGCACACAGCTAAGGCTTTCAGACTTTGCAATTGCCTGTTTTTTTAATATAAATTTTAACTGTTGGACATAGGTTTTTAGGAATATTCAGACTGCCTACATTTCTTGCATAGCTTTTAAATCAGATATCTTGAGGGCGCCCTCAGTTCATATAAAGATATACTGGCCAGGGACCCTTACGTTCACGCCCACCTTACCCCCCTCACCCCACCCACCCCAGGATTGTATTGCCTATATAGCCATCATATATACCGACATCTTTCCTTTAATTAGGTGTTACACTCATCTTTTGCCTTTTCCTAGGACAGCTAAATCAGCATGTCATGTATTCAATGCAGTAACTGTGGTGCTTTCCTTCTGAGAAGAATCATTTGGAACCCAAGAACTTGCCCTATACGCCTCAAGTTAGCTGCTATGCATAAAGAATTGACTCTACTAAGGGAAAATTAGCTGTAATTAAACATACCTCCTCTAGAGTACAAACTGAACAAAGTCCACCACCCTTCCCACAAAGAATCAAACAGCCCAGGAACAAATGGATCACAGTAGGCTCACGCCCTCTACAAAGGACCCCCAATTACAACCTATTCTTCCCCAAATATTAATTCCTCTCTCCCCCCTCCCCCCCCCCGCCCCGCTGGACTGCACCACTTATAGCTGCCTCTGCAGCTTAATCCTACCAAATTTCTTCGCTTCAGGCTACAGTCCAAAACTAACACCAGGGAGGGATGCAGGACTAGACTGGAGTTCCTCAAGGAACTACAATTAGCAGGTAAGTCTAATTTCACCTTCCTTATCGTCCCTCCAGTTTAGTCCCGAAACCTCTGGGGATATAACAGAGCAGTGAACAATTTTAACAGGAGGGACCTGCCAGACCAGCCTGAAGGACTGCTGATCCAAAACGAGTATCCCTTTCTGCCTGAACATCTAGCCGGTAATGCTTGACAAAAGAATTCAAAGATGACCACGTCACCGCTTTACAAATCTCAACCGCCGGCACCAAGTTAAATTCTGCCCAGGAAGCTGCTTGCGCTCTAGTCGAATGAGCCCTCAGACCCTTCGGAACGTGCTTACCTCTCAACACATATGCCGACGCAATAGCCTCCTTGAGCCACCTTGCAATGGAAGACTTTGATGCCGCTTCTCCTTGCCTCGGCCCCCCAAACAAGACAAAAAGTCTATCTGTCTTGCAGAACAAAGCCGTTCTCCGCAAATATGTCCTTAACACCCAACGTACATCCAGGAGCTGCAACCGTCCTTTGGACTTATCCTTACCATCGGTCTCAAGCACTGGCAACGACACTACCTGATTTAAATGAAACGCCGACACCACCTTAGGCAAGAATGAGGGAACGGTCCTCAATACCACCTTCTTGTCATAGTAGGATAAAATAGGCTCCCTACACGACAAAGCTTGCAACTCCGAAATCCTTCTAGCCTAACATATAGCCACCAAAAATACCACCTTGAGAGTAAGATCCTTTAAACTCGTCTTACTCAAAGGCTCAAACGGCTCCCGTACTAATGCCTCCAGTAGTAAACTGAGATCCCACATGGGCACCATTGCTCTGCATGGGGGCCTCAAGAGTGACAACGCCCGTAAAAATCGCTTAATATCCGAATGTGTCCCAAACACCATTCCTTGCACCTTTCCCCGATAACAGGACAGCGCTGCCAAATGGACCTACAAGGATGCTGCCTCTAGGCCCTTATCAAAGCCATCCTGCAAAAAGGATAGAACTTGTGGCACCGAAGCCTTTAAGGATTGCACTTGCTGGCTTTCACACTATGCCTCAAATACACGCCAGACCCGTACATACCCCAGCAAGGTAGACCGACGCCTGGCCTTTAACAAGGTAGTAATTACCGCTGTGGAGTACCCCCTGGCCCTCAGCCTTGCCCTTTCAAGAGCCAAGCCGTAAGCGAGAATCGATCCACCTGAGGCATATTCAATGGACCCTGCACCAACAGATCGCTCCTGACCGGCATCTTCATGGCCGCCCCACCAGGAGTCGTATCAGGTCGGCATACCATGGTCTTCTTGGCCAATCCGGCGCAATCAGGATCACCAGACCCCTGTGACGCTCTATTCGCTGTAGCACGCAACCTATTAACACCCAGGGTGGAAATATGTACAGGAGCTGTTCCTCCGGCCACCTCTGTATTAGAGTGTCCAGACCTTCCGACATCCTCTCGCCTTCTGCTGAAAAATCAACTGGCCTTTGCTGACTCGAACGTCGCCATGAGATCCATTATTGGAGTCCCCCACCGATGCACCAGTAGGTCGAACACCTCTTGATGAAGAACCCACTCTCCTGGGTCTACCTTGACCCAACTTTAAAAAAATTGTCTGTCACGTTGTCTACCCCTGCTACATGTGCCACCGAAAAAGCCACCAGATGTAGTTCGGCCCAGGTGAACAGCTCCTCTGCCTCCTCTTCCAGAGCTATGCTGCTGGTGCCTCCCTGGCGATTGATGTAGGCCACTGCTGTTGCATTGTCGGACAGCACTCAGACCGCCTTCCCCTGTAGGCATTGCTTGAAGGCCCGAAGCGCTAGTCACCGCCCTTAGCTCCAACCTGTTGATGGACCAACTCCTTTCTTGTGTTGTCCACTGGCCTTGGGCGAACCGTCCTTCAAAGTGTGCTCCCCAGCCGAACAGATTGGCATCCATTGTCAGTGGTAACCAAGCCGGCAATTCCAAAGGCATTCCCTTTTCTAGACACCTCGGACATAGCCACCACTGGAGAGCTCGCCTTGTCTCTGGAGGACAGGGCAGCTTCTGCGACAACTGGCCCGACTGATGCGACCATCTTCTGAGTAATGCCCTCTGCAGCGGTCGCATTTGGGCCCTGGCCCACGGCACTAACTCGAGCGTAGCCGCCATCGTTCCCAGAAGCTGTAGATAATGCCACGCCGTGGGAGTCCTCTTCAGAAAAGCGCGGCGAGCTTTCTTAGCCCCTGTGCCCTTAGACGCAGCAAAAAGACATTTCCTGCTCCGGTGTCGAAGCGAGCCTCTAAGTACTCCAGATCCTGCGATGGAGATAGTCTGCTCTTTGCTACATTGACTACCCACCCGAGGCTCTGCAAGAAGTGCACCACTCGGAGAGTAGCCTCCTCGCTCTCGCTCCTTGATTTTGCCTGAATCAACCAATCGTCCAGGTAAGGGTGAATCAACACACTTTCCTTCTGCAATGCTGCCGCTACCACAACCATCACCTTTGTGAAGGTTCGCGGGGCTGTTGCCAAACCAAACAGCAATGCCTGGAACTGAAAATGACCCATGGGAACTGCAAACCTGAGAAACCGCTGATGTTCCAAGCGAATTAGAATATGCAGATAAGCCTCTGACAAATCTAAAGATGTGAGAAACTTCCCCTGCCGTACTGCTACTATGACTGATCTCAGAGTCTCCATCCGAAAATGAGACACTCAGACAGCGATTCACTCTTTTGAGATCCAGAATCAGACAAAAAGTTCCTTCCTTTTTTGGCACCACAAAGTATATGGAGTATCGACCGCATCCGTACTAGTCCGGAGGAACCGGCACCACCGCCTGGAGTGCTAGGAGTCTCTCTAAAGTCTCCGCACCACTGACAGCTTTGATCGCGCCCTGCAGGGAGATGGAATGAAGGAATCGACCACTGGACGTTGGAACGCGAGAGCATATCCTTCCCGAATTACCTCCAACACCCTCTGATCTGACGTAATTTGGGCCCAGGCGGGATCGAGCCACAGCAGCGGCGGGAACAGTGACCATCGGCCATCTGCTTGCTCTGCCCAATCGGGGCAGAGTTCTCCGTTTAAAAGAGAAGCGCCATCAGGCGCGCCTGCGCCTGACGGCCTCGCCAGAGGGCCCTTTCGCGTGGCCCTTAGGCGGGGACCAGAGCACATCCCTAACGACTCTCAGGATTTCTACGATCTGAAGTTCTTCCTGCTGAGATCCAGCCAGAACCTGGTGAGTTCTCACAGCCCTATACTGACCATCATACTGATCCCCGATACGCACCCACCAACCGGGAGACTGTTATTACCCAGGTTATAAGTCTACGGTTCTGTTTCCAGCCGCAACCACATCTTACCTAGCTAGCAAAACTGCAACATTGTACCCACAGTACAATACCCTGTCTACTATGGTCTAGCCAATCAATAAGTTAGAATACACTGTGTCTACCGAATGATTCATTACCTACTGCTGCCTAGTCAACTAATCTGAAGACACTTTCTACTGAATTGTTATTGATATCTTTCATGTTATTGTCTAGCCAGCTACTGAATGATTCTTTGCCTGCTATTGCCTAGAGTATCATGTAGGACACAGTGTATTCCGCTTGGCTATCTAAGAACATAAGAAATGCCATACTGGGTCAGACCGAGGTCCATCAAGCCCAGTATCCTGTTTCCAACAGTGGCCAATCTAGGTTATACGTACCTAGCAATATCCCCAAAAGACAGGTTCCACAATGCTTGTACTGGGTCAAGCATTGATATCCTGGGTCCCTTTTAATAGTGGTTTATGGACCTTTCCTCCAGGAACTTGTCCAAACCTTTTTTAAACCCAGCTATACTAACAGCCCTTACTACATCCTCCGGTAACAGATTCCAGAGTTTGATTACACGTTGAGTGAAAAAAATATTTTCTCTTATTTGTCTTAAATAGTTTACCCTGAAGCTTCATTACATGTCCCCTAGTCTTTCTATACTCTATACACGTTTATCCGTTCCACTCCATTCATTAATTTATAAACCTCTATCATATCTCCCCTCAGCCGTCTCTTCTCCAGGCTAAAGAGAAGGTTAGGGCTCTTTAGCCTGGAGAAGAGACGGCTGAGGGGAGATATGATAGAGGTCTATAAATTAATGAATGGAGTAGAACGGATAAACGTGGATCAATTGTTTACGCTATCAGAGTATAGAAAGACTAGGGGACATGTAATGAAGCTACAGGGTAAACTATTTAAGACAAATAAGAGAAAATATTTTTTCACTCAACGTGTAATCAAACTCTGGAATCTGTTACCGGAGGATGTAGTAAGGGCTGTTAGTATAGCTGGGTTTAAAAAAGGTTTGGACAAGTTCCTGGAGGAAAGGTCCATAAACCACTATTAAAAAGGGACCCAGGATATCAATGCTTGACCCAGCACAAGCATTGTGGAACCTGTCTTTTGGGGATATTGCTAGGTACGTATAACCTAGATTGGCCACTGTTGGAAACAGGATACTGGGCTTGATGGACCTCGGTCTGACCCAGTATGGCATGTCTTATGTTCTTATGTTCTTAGATAGCCAAGCGGAATACACTGTGTCCTACATGATACTGTATAGCTATTGCCTAGATAACCAAGCTGAATACACTGTCTTCTCAATGATACATTACATGATACTGTATAGCCAACCAGTCTGAACTACACTATACCTGACCCCGAGACAAACAGACCTCGAAACCCTCCAGAACCCCATCCCACTATGTTAACACCCACAATGAATCATTACTATTCCATACTCACCACCTGCTGCATGCTCCTAGCACTCACACATAGCACTCTAGCCCTCATCTCCCATTATAACTCCATTCTCGTACTACAAAGCTCATGGAGAAAGTGGTCATGCCCCCCCTACCACCAATCAAGCGCATCAAGTGGAGTGGAGGAGTGGCCTAGTGGTTGGGGCAAGGTACTTCAGGCCGGAAGGTCGGGGGTTCAAATCCCACTAGAGGACAGCAACCTTGGGCCGGAAGGACTGGGGTTTCTAGTCCCACAGGTGCTCCTTGTGGTCTTGGGCAAGCCACTTAACCCTTCATAGCCCATGTTCCCTGTAAAATAGTTATCTCCAAGTTATAATGCCCTGTTCAATGTAATTTCAGTTTGTTCAATGTAAACCGCACTGATGCAGAATAGCGCGGTATATAAGAGAATATAAATAAATAAATAAATAAATCAAAACGCCTATCTGGCCCGCACCTTATCTACATTGCCATCCAGCAAGGCAAACCCCCCCCAATGTGAACAAAACACCCACCCCCACACTCTGAAGTGTGCACTCATAAATGCACAATCGATCCAAAACAAATGGCCAGCAGTGACTGACCTGTTGTCTACCCATGACCTGGACATCCTACTCATCACTGAGACCTGGCTATCCACTACAGACACAGTTATCCTGCACAAACTAATCCCGCCCAACTTCAACATCCACCCCTGCTACAGATCTGACAGAAGAGGTGGAGGAGCCCTCATCCTAACAAAGCAAGAACTACAATACCAGCTAACTACAGCCAGTAGCACTACAAACCTCGATTCCATCACCATATCAAACAAATACAGCAGCATTAGTCTGTTCTATAGGGCTCCATCTCCCTCCCCAGACGACTTATCCACCATCATAGACATTGCTGGAAACCCTCAGAACCTTCGTGCTCAAAATTGGGTGATGGGGGACTTCAACCTCCCAGCTCTTCAAGACACTCACTCTGAAGCCTTTACTGAGGCACTCACTGAGTTAGGTTACATCCAACTGGTCAATGCCCCTACGCACGTAAAGGGAAACAAACTGGACCTGATATTCGCCCCAAAAGATATCATTGACTCCACGCACAAGACAGACCTTTCCGTAAGCCCTGTACCATGGTCCAATCACTGTCTAATAAAGTTCCAGATACCATCACACTATCCAGAAAATAAAATCCAGACCTCAAATGAACCCATCGAATCATTCTCAAAATGGTTCCGGCCTTTTAACAAGGAGGACATCTTGAAAAGAATTCAGCCGCTCCAAAACCACTCAGATCAGTGCCTCGATGATATGATCGCTGCGTGGAATTCAAGCCTTGATGCTGCAGTCAGTCTACCCGTCACCAAGAAAGCATTGAGAGTAATCAGGAATGCACCCTGGTTCTCCACCGAACATCACTCCTTACATTCAGGAAACTTGAAAGAAGATGGCATCAATCTCGATCAGCTGAGAGCCTTGAATTATACAACGATCACCTGAGAAGACACTAAGCTGATGTCTCAAAACGAATGAAACATTATCACGTGGAGATATTACAACGTTCTCTAAATAAGCCACACGAGCTCTTCAGTCTAGTCAAGTCCTTAGCAAAGGAGCCCTCGTCCACACAACCAAGCCCCCCTGACCCTCAAGAATATGCGGACTACCTGCATGCCAAGGCAGGTCAACCCAACACGCATACCACGTATAATTCCATCCAACCATTCCTGCCATGTACCTCAATGGCTGCCGCAAATGACAGCAAACACTTCATCACTGCTTTTTCCGCCCCAACTGAAAGAAGCATACAAGACATCATATCCACCATAAATACCACCACAGCACCTAACGACCCCTGTCCAGCATTTTGGATAAAATCCCTGCAGACCGAGCTCAGCCCTTTCCTCTCCAAACTCATCGGGCTATCCTTCTCAATGGGGACCTTCCCCCAAAGCCTGAAGCAGACAGCAATAAGACCACTTCTAAAAAACAGCAAACTAGACCCAGCAAGGATGGATTCCTACAGGCCGATATCAAGCATCCCAATGCTAGCAAAGATCATCGAGAATGTTGTACATCGGCAACTTGACCAACACATTGAAATCAATGCACCCCTCGACCCCTGCCAACACGGCTTCCGTGAATCACATGGGGTTGAAACGCTGCTGACCACACTACTCAACACCTTGACCATCGGGATGGATAATATCAAACAAGGATTCACCCTGATCTTCCTAGATATTGCCACGGCATTTGACACTGTATGTCACGAAATACTCCTCTCCCGTCTCAGTGAGAAGGGCGTCCAGGGAAACGCGCTATCATGGTGCGCCTCGTACCTAACCGACAGATGGCAGCATGTGCACACCGGTCCCACCACCTCCTCCCCTTTCCTCCAAGAAAAAGGAGTCTCACAGAGATCGTCACTGTCAGCCCTACTGTTTAACATTTACATGCAGCCCATATGCAACCTCGTCCGCTCATTCAACATTAACTGCCTAATCTATGCCAATGATGTTCTACTATATATGCCATTCCTATTAAACAAACCGGACCTATCACCCCTGGCTGCTTGTTTCAATGCTGTTACAGATTGGCTACTCTCACAGAAACTAAGAATAAACTTTAAGAAAACAGAGGTCCTCTTCCTCAGAAGAAATACAACATTCATACCACCCAGCTCCCTGAAGGTCCGGGATGCGGAGCTCCTAAGCAAGCATACGGTACCTTGGAGTTAAGCTCGACCAACAGCTCAATATGAAGGCCCAGATAAGCAATATGGTCAAGGCAATATACAACAAAATCAAGACACTTCGCCACCTGAGACAACTACTGGAACCAGAGGATTATCGGACAGTTTATCAGGCGTTAATAATCCCGCACTTTGACTACGTGAATGCCATACTACACGGCCTCCCAAAAAACACCTTAAATCCGCTTCAACTAGCAATGAATGCGGCTGCCAGAGTCCTGCACGGAGCATCCAGAAGGGAACACATAATCCCTATCCTAAAAAATCTGCATTGGCTCCCAGTCCAATTCAGGATCGCATTCAAGGTTCTGACGCTGACTTACAAAGCCATTAATAAATGCTCCTCCGCCTCACTCACAGATCTCATCCATACGACACCCCTAAACAGAGTAAGGAGATCAGCTGCTATCAATACCCTGAATATCCCGAAGGAAATCACGAAATGCTCACAATTAACCAGGAACAGAGCATTCGCGCTTTATGCACCGACCTGCTGGAACGCCCTACCTCCGGCTATCCGGGCCATAAGTGACCTCCCCCAATTTAGGAGGGCACTTAAACACTACCTGTTCCTACAGTACTATGTGGACCCAGGACACCTCCCACTCTCAGCCACGTCAAGGAGCTCATGCAAACAACCTCCATACAACCTCCACGTAACACAGAAACCTAGCCCACCAAACACCGATCCCCATGACAAATAGTACCACACCCATCCCACTAACAGCACGCACACAACGGAGCCAACATGTAAATAGCTGAATGAACCATGTACTGTAATGCAGCGAGGGCTGATGAAAGCCCAGAGGAGAAAAAAGAAGCTGTTTTTCAGAGAAAAAAAGATGTGCACAAGTTGCAATATTCGCAGGAACCAGCTAGAGGGAGCAGGAGGGCATTCAGAGAGACTGAAGGGCCACGCCCAGCTGGTCATGAGAAACTGACAACCAGCTCCCAATCCTCAGGCAGGAGTGCTTTATAAGGGGAGAGTGGAAGACTGGAGAGGAGAGAGGTTGAAGTGGAAGCCTGATTCCTCCGGAGCTAGGAGAGGAGAGAAGTTGAAGTGGAAGCCTGATTTCTCCGGAGCTAGAGGATCACCAGGAGTGAGAGGTGACTCACCAGGAGCTGAGGAAGAACCCAAGGAGGGACCAGCTCAAGCTAGAGAGAGAGCTGTTTGCCCGAAGAGGCAAAAGCACTGCACTAATTGCAAGCAGAAGCAAAAGGAGAATCAGCTGGGGAAGCTAAGCCACGCTGAGCAGGAAAGCCAGGAGCTGGGCTTATGCAGAAGCAGGCGCTTACCAGGAGAATGGGTTCAAAGGCTGCAAGGTAAACCAAACTTTCAAAGAAAAGGATTTCATCAAGCTGCTGACTGTGAGAGGCAAGCAACTGAAGAAAGCCATTTACCTGCTTGTTGCTGCAATACAAGGTATGATAAATATATGCCTATGAAGAAAGCTAAAAATGTTAAAGACTATGATAAAGCTGCTATAAAACCTCTAAGAAGAGAAAACACACTTAATCCTAATACAGCACGTGGCCGACGCCCTAGGCTAGGCCAAGGACATTGGCAAGTACTGCAAGAGATATACAAAACACCTGGAGATGTTTCCCCAGGAACTAGGGATACAGAGTCAGACATATCTGATTATGAGCCAATGCAAGTGGAACTGGCAGGAGAATTATCAGACCAGGAAATGGATTGTACTCTCTGTGTTTCTGGTAGCATAAAGTCTTTGCCAGACTTGTGAATTGCTTGAACTGCCAACCGAGCATTCTTTAATTGACTAAGCACTGCTATTCCTGTGAAATTCAACAGTTTTGCTTTAAACCCTGAGTTTTCTTTCTTACCTGAATTAAGGACATTTACTTTGAGTTGTAGCCCAACAATTGGAACCACTGTGTAAAGGGAATAAAATCCTTCTTTTTCCCACCACTCTACTTTAATGGTTTCTTTAAAGATTGGAGATAAAAACTACAAGGACCAAGTGCCTTTTGGCCCTTAAAAGACTCTCCTATCTTAATATTAAAATTTTTATGTCCCACCTGCCTTGGCATCCACTGGCCACCAGGGAGGCGTGCCGACAGTACATATGTTAATAATTAATTTGTATATAGTTACCCTGTTTGAATCCTGTACAAGACCCCCTGTTATATTGTAAGTTCAGTGCAGGTCCCCTGCACTGCACAAATATGTTACATGTAAACCGCACTGATATTAAAGAGCGCGGTCTATAAGAAAGTTAAATAAATAAATAAAAATAAATAAAAGTCCCTTAGTCAACCCCCCACGGGCACCAATCCTACCTAGACCCCCCTTACCTCATTGTGATTTTCTGAGATTCGCGGACGAGGATGCCCCGAATCCTCTACCTGCTCCTCTGAACCCTCGAAATCCCTGGGATCTGTAGGGGAAACGTCCTCTTTGAAACTGACCAAATCTCGGCAAACGAAAACAGCGAAACTCCCTCTGCTGACATTTGGTCGCTACCACTGGACGTCCCTGCTTCTGCTTGTCCTCAGGCAGTCTTCTGCCCTTAGTAAAGGACCTGGGGGAGTCTAACTTATCCAAATCTCTCCAAAGAGGAGCTTACCCCAAAAGGGGAGCTTACCTAGCCTTGCTTTAGAGGAACCATCTGCCACCCAGTTATGAAGTCACAGATACCTCCTTGCCGCTATAACTGACTCCATACTCTTTGAAAGGCCTCGTATAAGATCATAATGAATATCCGCCAGATAAGCCGCCCCGGATTCCAACCGGGCCGCCTCCTTGGCCGTGTCCTCTACCTGTATTCCCTGGATCCTTTGGGACCACCGCAGACATGTTCTTGCCACCCATGCCCTACAAATAGAGGCATGCATGGAAAGGACATTGACATCAAACACTTGCTTCAACAAGGTGTCCAGCCTCCTGTCCTGCGCATCCTTAAGAGCGGCACTGCCTTCAACTGGAATTATTGTCTTCTTAGTAACTGCCGACACCACCGCCTCCACCTTGGGAGATCAAAAAAGATCGTTATCCTGATCAGCCAAAGGATACAGGCGTGCCATCACTCTGGACCCTTTGAGTCCTGCCTCTGGCATATCCCATTCCTCTTGAATCATTTCTCTCACCACTCTATGCACTGGAAAAACCCTCTGGGACTTTTGCACAGTTTGCAATAATGGATCCTCAAATGTGGAATCCTCCGTCGGACCCGTAGAGGGCATGTTAAGCGCCTTAAGCGTTTCAGTGATAAGCGCCGGCAATTCCTCATGCTGGAACACCCAAACCACCGTTGCTTGGTCCTCCTGCTCCGTGAGCTCACCTTCTTCAAAGTTCCTCTTCTACATCTAAGTCTTCCAAATCCTCTGACAGACTCTCCAGAACAATGGCCTGTTCTGTCCTGTCCCTCAATATCTTAGGTTTTTTAGATGGGACGCCGTCCGCTCCTAAGTCCAGGGAAGATACTGGGCGCTTTACCTGCAGTTCTCCCTCCACTGCACTGCCTGCTGACCCCCACGTCCCCCCACCGAGGGTCTGCTGGAGCAGTGCCACAAAGTCCTGAGAGAATATCGCCGCCAATCCCCCTGTAACAGAGGTTGGGAAGAGGGAATGTCTGGAGCCGATGTCGGCCCCACTACCGGCTCCAGGGGTGGTAAAGCAGGAGCAAGAGGTTCTGGCGAGGTAGAAGAGTTCCCTTTCTGAACCTCTTTCCCCCTTCCACGGATAGTTCCATAGAGGACATCCCTTGCACGCACCCCCTGCACACCCCCGGCTTCAGACACTAAACCCCTTCTAGCCCCACATACCAAGCATTGAGGCCTAGAAGGCATGTCGTCTGGCCTGGAAACCTGGTCCTATTCACCCAGATCTCCTCAGCAAACAATGCTCCGTGTTTTTTTTTTCAACTAGCGTGAAACCGTGTTAAACGGAGTTCCAATTTCAGCACAGCTCCCTGAAAGCTATCAACTGTGCCCCGAAGACATTTAACAGAAAACCTGCTTCGGTTTCAGGTAATTTGGCGCTTAGGGTTTTCCCGCATGGCTGCCACGTGGTCCGGGCCTACCCTCCTGGATCTGCCTGCCCGCCATGGCCTAAACACTTCGCTGCCAGTCCCCTGCCGCCTGTGCCGTCTTCTCACCTCTTTCCGCGCACCTGCAGCCTCCGCGAGCACCGGCAATCACACCCTCACTCAGCCTTTCACCCTCAAAGTGGCTTCAGCGTCAGGGAATACCAGCCGCCAAAAGAGCCGCTGCCGCAAACACTGCTACTGAACTTGGAAGCCTGCTACTCCCGCTGCCTCCGGATGTGGCGTCTCACGGCTCCTCACCCATGCAGAGGGTTCGGGAGCTGGAGGCCCCTCTGCCAACTCCCACACACGTCCCGGCTCCGATGACCAGACCTCCCGGGAGGGGGGGCAGCTCTTTGCAGCAGCTCAGCCTGTCTTTTAGCCTAATTCACTCTCTTCTCTATCACTATTTTTATTATTATGGGGTTTTTTTTATATTACTCTAATTCAACCTATTTCCTAACTAACTGGCTCTCCTTATTCGTTCTTCAAATGAGTCCCGAAACCCCCAGGCTCACTACTCCTCCAGCTGCTTGTAGACTGAGATTACTGGAGCAAGGAGGCGGTTCCTGGGCTATTTATGCCAGTGTCATCAGAAGAGTGACATGCTCAGTCTCCAACCTGCGAGAGGAAGTGCTTAACCCAGAGGTTTCGGGTCTAGACTGGAGGGACGATAAGGAGGGAGCCATTTGCCTGCCACCTCTCCGCCACAATTGCAGAATAGACATTAAATAGCAAACGTTTGTCCCCATGATACCCTAATTGCTGTTGGGAGTGAAAGATTTTCATGAGCTTGTCTTTATCTGCAAAATTCAGTACTCTGGCAATACTAGAAAAGACTAGAAAAGGGAACTGTTACTTCTGGAGAGAGATCTGCAATTGTGAGTATATATTTCTGGGAATTTTCTGAAAGGAATTCTTTCTATTAAAGCTATTTAATCTGTGAACCCACTATTTTTTGTTAAATCAGTCAGGGCCTAGTAGCAGCAGTTTAAGTTTAAATGTAAAACACAGAAGAGAACTTTCTGGTTACATTAAATACCCAGCAGAGAGCTGTAGTTTTAATTTAATAGTCACTCAGGGCCTAGTATCAGCAAGGTACTTTTAGTTTAAATTTAAAACACAGAAGAGAGCTTTCTGGTTAAATTTAGAACCCAGCAGAGAGCTTGTAGTTTAAATTTCATAATAAGTTAAAGCCTAGCAGCAGCAAAGAGCTATAATTTAAATCAAATAAGAATATAGCTTACCTCAGCAGCACAGGACAGGTTACTGTGTAAAAGGCCTCTTTTAATAAGTGTTATTTCCCTCCCTCCCTCACCACACCCACCCACCCCTGGGATAATCGTAGCTTTATAGGTACTTACACATGTTAAAAGACAGGAGGTGCTCTCAGGTGAAGCTCATTACCCAAATCAGTCATACACTAAGGACCTGAGATCAATTAAGCTTCAGGTGAAAAAAGTATATTAAACGTATTAGGTACAGTTTTATTGGTATAAATACCCAAAGCAACCCTTAGTAAGTAAAGAACTTGAAGATCTAAACAAAAACTAAAAACTAAGATGCAGACAGCAGTCCAGCAGCGAGATGGGGGCTTTCCAGTCTTTTGCATTGAGTGTCACATGTATGATTTTCTCCCAGTTGGTGAGAAGTCTTACGTGTCCACTAGGTGCAAGGAGCTCTTTGCTCTCAGGGAACAAGTCCGTTCTCTAGAGGCTAGAGTAGCAGACTTAGAAAACATAAGAAAGACAGAGAGGTACATAGACGAGACCTACAGGGATATAGTCCTGAAGTCCCACCTCCAGTCTGGCAGCATCCCTGTTCCCATGGAGGAGAGAGGTCACATGACAGGAGAGCATCACCCTGGTGTGGCAGGAAGTGATCCTGTAACTAGGACCTGTCCTCCAGGTGATGTAAAACCCTCTCGCACCGAGGACGTTTCTCCAGGGCCATGTGCCCATGAGGGAAGGGTTAGGACAGCCGTTATAGTTGGTGATTCGATCATTAGGCTGGGTGGACGTGAGGATCGCCTGGTAACATGCCTGCCTGGTGTGAAGGTAGCGGACCTCACGCGCTACCTAGATAAGGTCTTGGATAGTGCTGGGGAGGAGTCTGCTGTCTTGGTACAGAGTAGTTACTCATCTGTAACAGGTGTTCTCCAGGAGCAGCAGGAATCAGTCCTCACATATGGGTGTCATTGGCGCCGATGAAGCGCCAGCGGAGCATTTCCCCAGCTTTCCATGAAAGCCTTTGGGAATGCTGGCACGCATGCGCGGTTCCCTTCCCGCCTAAAGGTGCCATCTTACCTCAGTCAAATGACATAGCTAAGAACAGCACACAAAAATGTAAAACAAACTATGTACAACTGCAACTCCAAGGGGAGGAGGGAGGGTTGTGAGGACTGATTCCTGCTGCTCCTGGAGAACACCTGTTACAGGTGAGTAACTACTCTACCTCCAGGACCAAGCAGGAAGTCAGTCCTCACATATGGGTGACTCCCTAGCTCTGGGCTACCAGGAACCCAGGCTGAACAAGAGAACTCCCTCTAGTCACAGCATCAAAGAAAGCTTTTCAAGGACACAACCTCCACCGGTAGCCCAACAGAGGGCAGGAGTTGCCTAAACCTCAAAGAGATTCCGGAGTACTGCTTGGCCAAAAGCACAGTCCCTACGGGACTCCCTCTCCAGACAGTAATGGGCTGCAAAAGTCTGTCTTGAAGACCAAGTTGCAGCCCTGCAGATGTCTACCAAGGGCACAGAGCGGAGATGAGCCACTGAGGCAGCCATTGCCCTGACACGATGGGCCGTGACCCTACCCTGCAAAGGAAGGTCAGCCGCCTTGTAAGCCCAGGTGATACAGTCAGCCACCCAGATGGACAAGGTACGCTTGGACACAGCCAACCCCAACTTATTGGGGTCAAAGGAGACGAAGAGCTGAGTAGGCCTTCTATGTCCCTGCGTACAGTCAAGGTAGAGGCCCTCCTACAGTCCAGGGTATGCAGGACTGCTTCAGCCTGGCTAGCATGAGGCCTAGGGAAGAATGTTGAAAGAACCACCTCCTGGTTGAGGTGGAAAGAGGAGACAACTTTAGGGAGGAACTTTGGATGAGTCCTAAGGACTACCCTGTTCCTATAAATCCTGGTGTAAGGTCTATCAAAGACCAGGGCCTGAAGCTCACTCACTCGCCTAGCCGAGGTGAGGGCTATCAGGAAGAGAGTCTTCCAGGAAAGGAAGCGTAGAGGGCAAGTAGCCATCGGCTCAAAGGGTGGGCGAGTCAGTTGCTGCAAGACCACATTCAGCTCCCACTCAGGAGCAGGACGACGGATGGGGGGCTTGAGCAAAAGCAAGCCCCTGAGATAGCGGGACACCAAGGGGTGACCTGACAGAGAATGTCCCTCCACCAGTGAGTGGTGAGCTGCTAGAGCTGAGAGGTGGACCCGAACAGAATTGGACTTAAGTCCCTGATTTGATAAGTGCAGTAAGTACTGAAGCACTACTGGCACAGTACAGGAGAAAGGATCCTCTGTACGAAGCTGACACCACACAGAAAACCTCTTCCATTTGAGGGCATAGGTTTTCCTAGTGGACTGTTTCCTAGAGGCTAGGACAACCTCCTCTGAGGCAGGCCCCAGGGAGCCAAAACTACCCTTGCAGCCTCCAGGCCATCAAATTGAGAGCTTTGAGATTGGGGTGCAGAAGAGAACCCTGCTCCTGTGAGAGAAGGTCGGGCTGCAACCCCAAAGGTAGTGGGGAATCCACTGCCAGTTGAAGTATAAATAGAAACCAAGGCTGCCTCGACCACCTGGGAGCTACCAGCAGGACCGAGGCCTTGTCCTGAAGAGTCTTGAAAAGAGTTTGGGCCACCAAGGGCGTGGAAGGAAACGCATACAGGAGGCCCTGAGACCAGGACATCAGAAAAGCATCTGGTGCTATCCTCAAAGGATGCGGTTGCCTGGAGCAGAACATGGGCAGTTGCTTGTTCAGCGGACTGGCAAAGAGATCTATCCAGGGGAGACCCCACTTCAGGAAGATCTTCTGAACGACCAAGGGATGCAGCTGCCACTAGTGGGGCTGCGGAATTCTGTTCAACCGGTCGGCCAGGCAGTTCTCCTGGCCTGGAAGGTACACCGCCTTGAGAAGCATGTTGTGCTTTAGGGCAAAGGAACAAAGGTCTTGAGTCTCCCGACAAAGGAGCTTTGACCCAGTCCCTCCCTGTTTGTTCACATAAAACATTGCTACCTGGTTGTCTGTTTGAATCAAGACTGAGCGGTGAGCTAGGGCAGGAGAAAAAGCCTTGAGAGCTAAGCGGATAGATCAAAGTTCGATGAGATTAATCTGTTGGGATGCCTCCCAGGAAGACCAGAGGCCTTGAGTGCACTTGTCCAGACAATGAGCACCTCAGCCCTGCAGAGAGGCGTCGGTGGTGAGGACCACTGAGTATTCTGGCATTTGGAAGGGCATCCCCTTCAGCAGATTGGGTGGATGTAGCCACCAGTTGAGGGAGGCCAAAAGGGATTTGGACACCCTTATCCTGTCTCGTAGGCGGCCTCTGGCCCGAGACCACTGAGTCCGAAGGCACCACTGTGCAGGCCTCATATGGAGCCTGGCATTGGGAGTCACATGCACTGTCGAAGCCATGTGGCCCAAAAGCCTGAAGCAGAGTCTGGCAGAGACCAGGGACCTGTTTAGAAACTGTTTGGCCACGTCCATCAGTCTTTGACCCCTGTCTTCTGGCAAGAATGCCTTTGCCAGTTGAGAATCCAACCTTGCCCCTATAAACTCCAAGTTCTGGGAGGGGAGCAAAGTGGACTTTGTGAAGTTGATGACAAGGCCCACGTTTTGAAGCAGAACAATGGTTCTGAGGGTGGCTTGTCTGGCCTCCAGGGACGTCTGACCCCTGATGAGCCAGTCATCCAGATAGGGAAAGACAAAGATGCCTTGATTTCTCAGGTAGGCCGCAACCACTGCCAGGCACTTGGTAAAGACCTTGGGAGCGGAGGTCAGGCCAAAAGGTAGTACTCTGTACTGATAATGGTTTCCTCCCACAATGAACCTGAGGTACTTTCTGTGGTCTGGATGAATGAGGATGTGAGTGTATGCATCCTTTAGATCTAAGGAGCATAGCCAATCTCCCTGCTGGAGGTAGGGCAGAAGTGTTCCAAGAGTAAGCATCTTGAACTTTTCTTTCTCTAGGAACTTGTTGAGGTTCCTGAGGTCCAGAGTGGGTCGAAGGCCACCGGGTCCTCTTGGGTACCAGGAAATACCTGGAGTAGAATCCGTGACCTTGCAAGTGGGGAGGCACAGGCTCTACCACCCTGTCCACCAACAGACTTTGGAGCTCTCAAAGGAGAAGGTCTGTGTGCAGGGGAGGCCTCAAGGGCTCCCCTGGGAAGTAAGGAGGAGGCAGTTGATGAAAATGCAGGGCATAGCCCTTTTGGACTATGTCCAGCACCCAACTGTCGGTGGTAATGAGAGGCCACTGGTGGGCAAAGAGTACAAGGCGACCGCCTGTGCAGGGCTGGGAAAGCAGGGACGGAGTGGCTACGCTCAAGGAGTCAAAACCCCCCACCCTGCTGAGTGGAAGCAGGGGCAGAAGGCTTGGGGGTCCTCTGCCTACGGGGCCCATTACCCTGGCCCTTGGCTTGCTGACCCTGGGGGGCAGCTTGGGCAGCCTGATACTGAGGGTACTGCTTGTAGGCATTGTCCTTCCTCGGGTAAAAGGACTTTTTACCCGAGCCCTTCTTTTTATGTGAAGGGGCAGAGTTCTTCCTCGACAGCCTTGTCCGGGTAAGGTGCTCGGTCTCGAGATGAGCGGCCTTCTCGGTCATGGGTTTGCCAAAAAGGTTCTCACCTCGGCAGGGGACATCGACCAACTTGTCCAGAACCCATTGCTCGAGGTCCGATGACTGCAGCCACGCCTGGCGTCGAGCCACGATGCCGGCAGCCGCAACTCGGGCCGAAGCCTCGAAGCCATCGTAAGAGGCGCGGGAAATGAACTTTGAGCATTCCCAAATCCCCGAGGACAAGGTCTTAAATCTCTGCAGGGGTTCCCCGGAGAGACCAGCAGAGAATCTGGCCAATTCCTTGGCCAGGTCTCGCAAGTTCATGCCCATGTACAGCTGGTAAGACTGGACACGGCAAGCAAGCATAGACCCCTGGAATTACTTTCTACCGATGCCATCGAGGTTGCGGGCCTCCCTGCCGGTGGGCACCACGGAGTGCATCTTCTGGCTCTTCAGACGATGCATGACCGATTCCACAACCATGGAATGGTGTGGTAGATGTGCTTTCTGGAAACCAGGGCTTTTGCGGAGTCGATAGATGGAATTGACTTGCTTGCTCAAAACTGGCGCCGAGGCCGGTGCCTCCCACATCCGGAAGAGGAGCCGGTCCAGCATCCGAGGAACCGGGACAGTAAAGGCCTCCTTTGGAGGAGAGTCGTACTGTAGAGCATCGAGCTCCTTGGCTCGAGGCTCTTCCTCGGGATCGGCAGGGATAGACAAGGCAGTGGCCATATCCCGGACGAACTCCGAGAACCTGTCCTCCGGAGGGGATCTACTCCGGGGCTCAGACTGCGGTGAGTCCAATGGGACGCACCGAGTCTTAAAAGTATCAGGAGACTCCTCGTCCTCCATCTCCCAGGCGGACTCATCTGAGGAGGAGTCAGGGTCCGACCCCGCGGGGCCCCGAGGCACCCGCCCCGATGCCGGGGGCACTGGCGTCAACACCCTCGGTCCCAAACGGGAGGTCGAGAGAGACCTTGATCGAGGACGACTTCGAGCCGCGAGGGTCTCGAGTATCGGCTCGGTCTCCGGGATTGACTTCGAAGTCGACATCCCGGTGGTCGGGGCAGATGCACCAGACAGGCTGGCCATCAGTGCCCGCTGCTGCTCCATGAATGTAGAAAATCTGCACTCCAAGGCTGTCATCCTGAGACTCAGCTCGGGAGACGCAGCAGCCACCGACTCGGGCCCCGGCGGCGCCGGGCCCGACGTCAGCTCTCTGGGAGGAGAGTCCACGAGGACTACGGGGCTTACGTGTCCAGCAGACTCCGGCTCCACGCGAGGAACTTTGGCAGGCTTCTCTTGATCCACGGGCCCGGGACGGCGGTCGGGGGTCTTAGACCTGGCCCTCGAGGGACTAGGGACCTCCTCCGATGCCGCCCTCGCGAGCCGTTTCTTCCTCTTACGTTCCCGGTCGGGGGACCCCCTGTTCAAGGAGCTTCGACGGCGCTCAGGATCGGAATCCCAAGATGTCGAAGCCTCAGACGAGGTCCGGGCCCGGCCGGAGGCAGAGTCCGAGAAAAACCTCTCCTTCTGATGCTGTCGACTTTTAAGTGCCTTGGAAGACATCTTCCCACATGGCACACACGACTTGGGGTCGTGGTCAGGGCCGAGGCACCGAAGGCAGCAGTCGTGTGTGTCGGTGAGAGACATAAGTTTCTTACACCTATCACACTTTTTGAAACCACTGGAAGCCATCGGGGAAAAAAGAGCCCCTGCGAGGTCAAAAGACAGGCCTTCCAAGGAAAAATGAAAAAAGGGGCGCGAACGCCAGCCACGAAGGGCAAAAACCTAAAAAGAAAAAAGCGGGCTCGATAACGGTGTATCGAACTCGGCGGGAGGGGAACCGGCGTCGAACCGGAGAAAAATAGCGAAAAATCGCCGAAGAAAAAATCACTTTTATCCGGAAGAACAGGATACACGTCCCGTGGGCTTCTCGGAAAAAAAGAGACTGAGGTAAGATGGCACCTTTAGGCGGGAAGGGAACCGCGCATGCGTGCCAGCATTCCCAAAGGCTTTCATGGAAAGCTGGGAAATGCTCCGCTGGGGCTTCATCAGCGCCGATGACACCCATATGTGAGGACTGACTTCCTGCTTTGTCCTGGAGAAATGTTGGTACCAATGACATAGGAAAATGTGGTAGGGAGGTTCTGGAGGCTAAATTTAGGCTTTTAGGTAGGAAGTTGAAATACAGAACTTCCAGGGTAGCGTTATCTGAAATGTGTCCCGTTCCAAGTGCAGGGCCCAAAAGGCAGGCAGAGCTCTGGAGTCTCAAAGCGTGGATGAGACAATGGTGCAGAGATGAGGGGTTTGATTTGTTAGGAACTGGGGAACATTCTGGGGAAAGGAGGGGCTCTTCCGAAGGGATGGGCTTCACCTTAACCGGGATGGAACCAGGTTGCTGGCATTAACCTTTAAAAAGGAGATAGAGCAGCTTTTAAACTAGATAATAGGGGAAAGCCGACAGTCGCCCAAGAGCGGATGGTTCGGAAGAATGTATCCTTGAAGGATACTACCAAAAGCAGAGAGGTTCCAAAAAAGAGTAAAGTAGCCCAAATGCCCTAGAGTATGGAACAGACAGAGCTTAAAGATTCCAAATTACCCATGTCTACCAACAGCCAAATTAATATGAATAAAATACAGTCTCTAAAATGCTTGTATGCAAATGCTAGAAGTCTAAAAAGTAAGATGGGAGAGTTAGAATATATAGCACTAAATGAGAGGTTAGATATGATTGGAATATCAGAGACATGGTGGAAGGAGGACAACCAATGGGACACTGTGATACCTGGGTACAAACTATAACGTAATGATAGAGCTGATCAAATTGGTGGAGGGGTTGCGTTCTATGTTAGAGAGGGCATTGAGTCAGAAAGGATTAAAGTTTTGCAAGAAACAAAATTTGCTGTAGAATCTCTATGGATTGAAATTCCATGTAAAAAGGGGAAGGCGATGGCAGTGGGGGTGTACTATCGACCACCTGGCCAGAATGAACAAATGGATAATGAAATACTCAAAGAAATCAAGGAAGCTAACAAAAGTTACAGCGCGGTAATAATAATGGGTGATTTCAATTACCCCGGTATCGACTGGGTCAGTGTCACGGCAGGACATGCTAGGGAGATAAAGTTCCTAGATGAAATAAATGACTGCTTCTTGGAGCAGCTGGTTCATGAACCGACCAGAGGGGAAGCCATATTAGACCTAGTCCTTAGTGGAACACCAGATCTAGTGCAAGAGATAAGGGTGTTGGGACCACTTGGCAATAATGATCATAGCATGATTGCCTTTGATTTAATTAGTGGAGGAGGGATAGTAAGGAAATCCACAGTACTACCTTTTAACTTTCGGAAGGGAGACTATGATAAAATGAGGAAAATAGTTAAGAAAAAACTAAAAGGAGCAGTTGCAAAGGTTAAAGACTTACATCAAGCTTGGGTGTTGTTGAAAAATACTATCTTGGAAGCCCAGACCGGCTGTATTCCACACTTTAAGAAAAGTGGAAGGAAGTCCAAAAAACTGCCAGCATGGTTTAAAGGTGAGGTCAGAGAGGCTGTTGCCAAAAAAGCATCTTTCAAGAAATGGAAAAAAGAGCCAAACGACGAAACCTGGAAACAGCACAAGCACTGGCAGATCAAATGCAAGGCATGGATAAAGCAAGCAAAGGGAGAATTTGAGAAGAAGCTTGCTGCGGAAGCAAAAACGCGAAATAAAGAATTTTTCAACTACATTCGTAGCAAAAAACCTGTGAGAGAGTCAGTTGGTCCATTAGATGATAGAGGAGTTAAAGGGGCACTAAGAGGCGACAAGGCGATAGCGGAGAGACTGAATGAATTCTTTGCTTCGGTCTTTACTGAGGAAGATGTAGGGATGTTACCCATGAATGAAGTGGTATTTAAAGGTGCGGAAGAATTGAAGGAAATATCGATACATCGGGAAGATGTATTACAACTATTAGATAAACTGAAGAGTAGCAAATCACCTGGGCCGGATGGTATACATCCAAGGGTATTGAAAGAACCGAAATATGAGATTGCAGACCTGCTATTAGTAATCTGTGAACTATCATTAAAATCATCTCTAATACCTGAAGATTGGAGGATCGCCAATGTAACACCAATTTTTAAAAAGGGTTCCAGGGATGATCCGGGAAACTACAGACCGGTGAGCCTCAAGTCAGTACCGGGAAAAATGGTAGAAACCATCATAAAGAATAAAATTACTCAGCATGTAGATAGTCATGGCCTAATGGGAGACAGCCAACATGGCTTTAGACAACAAAGATCTTGTCTTACTAATCTGTTATATTTTTTTGAAAGTGTGAATAAACAGGTGGACAAAGGTGAGTCGGTTGATATAGTGTATCTGGACTTTCAGAAAGCCTTTGACAAGGTCCCTCATCAGAGACATTTGGCAAAACTAAAGGAGTGGAGGAGTGGCCTAGTGGTTGGGGCAAGGTACTTCAGGCCAGAAGGTCGGGGGTTCAAATCCCACTAGAGGACAGCAACCTTGGGCCGGAAGGACTGGGGTTTCTAGTCCCACAGGTGCTCCTTGTGGTCTTGGGCAAGCCACTTAACCCTCCATAGCCCATGTTCCCTGTAAAGTAGTTATCTCCAAGTTATAATGCCCTGTTCAATGTAATTTCAGTTTGTTCAATGTAAACCGCACTGATGCAGAATAGCGCGGTATATAAGAGAATGTAAATAAATAAATAAATAAAATAAATAAATAAAGAGTCATGGGATAGGAGGCAGTGTACTACTGTGGATCAGGAACTGGTTAAAAGATAGAAAGCAGAGGGTTGGGCTAAATGGCCAATTTTCCCCAATGGAGAAAGGTAAATAGTGGTGTACCCCAGGGATCTGTGCTGGGTTCGCTGCTTTTTGACATATTCATAAATGACCTGGAAAGAGGAATAATGAGTGAGGTTATCAAATTTGCAGATGACACAAAACTATTTAAAGTTGTTAAAACCCAAGAGGATTGTGGAAAATTGCAAGAGGATCTTGATAAATTGGAAGACTGGGCATCAAAATGGCAGATGAAATTTAATGTGGACAAGTGCAAAGTTATGCATCTAGGGAAGAACAACCCAAACTATGGTTACAGTATGCAAGGTTCCACATTAGGAACCACCACCCAGGAAAAAGATTTAGGCGTCATTGTGGATAACATGTTAAAACCCTCAGCCCAGTGTGCAGCGGCAGCCAAGAGAGCAAATAGAATGCTAGGTATGATAAGGAAAGGAATGGAAAATAAAACAAAAGATATAATGTCTCTATACCGTTCCATGGTGAGACCGCACCTTGAATATTGTGTGCAATTCTGGTCGCCGTATCTTAAAATGATATAGCGTTATTAGAAAAGGTTCAGAGAAGAGCCACAAATGGTAAAGGGGATGGAAGGATACTCCTATGAAGAAAGGCTAAAAAGGTTAGGGCTCTTTAACCTGGAAAAGAGACGGCTGAGGGGAGATATGATAGAAGTCTATAAATTAATGAACTGAGTGGAACGGGTAAACGTAGATCGATTGTTTACGTTATCAGAATATAGAAAGACTAGGGGACATGCAATGAAGCTACAGGGTAAACTATTTAAGATTAATAAAAGAAAATATTTTTTCACTCAACGTGTAATCAAACTCTGGAATTTGTTACCGGAGGATGTAGTAAAGGCTGTTAGTGTAGCTGGGTTTAAAAAAGGTTTGGACAAGTTCCTGGAGGAAAGGTCCATAAACCATTATTAAGAAGGGACCCAGGATATCAATGCTTGACCCAGTACAAGCATTGCGGAACCTGTCTCTTTTGGGGAAACTGCTAGGTACGTATGACCTAGATTGGTCACTGTTGGAAACAGGATACTGGGCTTGATGGACCTTGGTTTGACCCAGTATGGCATATCTTATGTTCTTATGTTCTAAACAGGCTGTGGCCAGCCTGCATTTTCTCAGCACGATCCCAGTCTGTGCAAGCGTTCCACTCTCATGCAGTCCCCTAGTATTATTTAGGCACAATTGCCTTGGCAGCCACAGTTCAAAGAGCATCCGCAGCTCACCTTCATTGTATGTCTCAGGGAGGCCAATCAGCCGCACATTGTTGCCCCTATTTCGATTTTTCTGGTCTATTTGCTCTAGGAGTTGCTTTTGGGAGCTCTCGAGCTGACCGACCTGTTGCTCCAGGGCCTCTATTCTATCGTCATGCTGCTTCACCTGGCCCTCGATTTGCTGCACCTGTGCTTTCAGGTTCCCCCTTATTTCTTCGAAGGAGGCATGCAAACAGGAGAGATGCTCATCTAAGACTGCCGTCATTGTGCAGGTAATTTCCCCACACCTCCTTGTCATACGTGGTCATTGTAGGTTGCAAGGCTTTGCTATCTGTCATTTTTCCCTTGCGCTTTCCCAGGCCTCGTGTTCTTCATGGGCATTCCACAAGATCCGCTAACGCTCAGCCGCTCCCTGCTACTAGTAGCAGTCTCTGCTCGCGATCCGGTTGGGAAGAGTAGGGGGTTCAGCAGAACCGTAAGTTTTTCCTTTTTTTTTTTTTTTTTTTTTTTAAATTTTAAGCCATTTTTAACAGTTTTAATCAATGTAGGGGACAGAGCTCAGCACCCGCTCAACTCTATCTCATCATGTGACCCCCAGTTTTACTGTATCAAACGGGAAAGGGGGAAAACTCTTTCAAGGCCCTTAGCCACTACAACCTCAATGTCCGTTCCCTTTTCCACTAAGGTGGTTAAAAAATAAGTCCACAGCACATAGTGGTTTATCGCTGAAACTTTACTCCAGACTTGGGATGAGCTCACTTTGTAAAACAATCCTGATAGCAAGTACTTTAGAAATTATTTACAATCTCTTCCCGAGATGCTTAACTAGCAGCTCTCCACATCACTCACATGGTTTTAGTCTCATGGATATTCCTGTGAAATCATCCCTCTCAAATATCAGCTCTGTAGGTGTCACAGGGCTTCCAGCAGCCTAATTCTGATAATCTCTTTTCTGGGTCCACAGATCCAGGCTAGCTCCATTAACTCTCTCCCATAGCATTCCTCCTCCATTTGACCACTGGGAACAGGATAGTCCCCGAGTTCCTTACCCTTGACACCCAAGGAGTATCCACCCTCAGAGGATCTGTAGTTTCCCTGATCAAAATTCTGTCTTTGTTTTAGGGGTGAACCCACCGCTCCATGTAGGACACCCCTGTATGTTGAGAAATTAGTTAATTAAGTTTATTTTGATTTTATCCTGTTGCTGTAAAGGGATCCACTATGTCGGTCCCATGCCATTTTGAATTCTGTCACTGTATTTGCCCCCACCACTTCCATCGGGAGGGCATTCCAAGCATCCACCACCCTTTCAGTGAAAAAGTATTTCCTGACATTGCCTTTCAATTTACCCCCTTGCAGCTTCATGTTATGCCCTCTAGTTTTACAGCTTCCCCGTCTTTGGAAGAGGTTTGTTTGTTCATTATTTCTCTTTAAGCATTTAAAGATCTGAAACATATCTCCCCTATCCCTCCTCTCCTCCAAAGTGTACATATTTAGGTCTTCAAGTCTCTTCTCATAAGGCTTCTGACGCAGGCTCCAAATCATTTTGGTCGCCTTCCTCTGAACAGTTTCCAGTCTTTTTATATCCTTTGCAAGATATAGTCTCCAAAACTGAACACAGTATTCCAAGTGAGGCCTCACCAGTGACTTATACAGTGGCATTAGTACCTCTTCCTTTCTGCTGGTAATTCCTCTTTGTATGCAACCCAACATCCTCCTGGCTTTTGCCATTGCCTTGTCGCACTGTTTTGCCACCTTGAGATCCGCAGAAATAATCACACCAAGGTCCTTCTCCTGGTCCGTGCACACCAAACTCTCGCCCCCTATCACATACATTTCCCCTGGATTTCTGCTTCCCAAGTGCATGACACTGCACCTCTTCACATTAAATCTTAACTTCCAAGCATTAGACCATTCTTCCAGCTTTTGTAGATCTTTCCTCATGTTATCCACTTCCTCAGAGAAGTCCACTCTGTTGCAAATTTCGGGTCATCTGCAAAAAGACAGACTTTTCCATGCAGTCCTTCAGCAATATACTCTCAAATACATTGAACAGTGCTGGGCCCAGGACCGAACCCTGGGGCACCCCGCTAATCACCCTCCTTTCATCCGAGTGAGCTCCATTTATCACCACCTGCTGTCGTCTCAGTCAACCAATTTTTGATCCAGTTCACCACTTTGGGATCCATCCTCAAACTACTGAATTTATTGATAAGCCTCCTATGAGGAACAGTATGAAAGGCTTTGCTGAAATCCAGGTAGATGACATCCATCGCATGCCCCTGTTCTAGTTCTCTGGTCATCCAGTCAAAGAACTCAATCAGATTTGTTTGGCAAGATCGTCCTTTGGTAAAACCATGTTGCCTCAGATCATGCAACCTGTTGGTTTTGAGAAAGTCCACTATTCGCTCTTTCAGAAGCGCCTCCATTACTTTTCCCGCCATAGAGGTAAGGCTCACGGGCCTGTAGTTTGTCACTTCTTCCCTGTCACCGCTTTTGTGAAGAGGTACCACATCCGCCCTCCTCCAGTCCTGAGGAACTACTCCTGTTTCCAAGGATCTGTTGAAAACATCCTTTAACGGCCCTGCAAGAATCTCTCTGAGCTCTTTCAGTATCCTGGGATGTATCCCATCTGGTCCCATGGCCTTGTTCACTTTCAGTTTTGCGAGTTGTTCTAACACATCATCTTCAGTGAATGGTGTGGTATCTACTTCATTCCCATTTTTATATTTGGGAGTCACAGATGGTCCTTCTCCAGGATTTTCTTTAGTAAAAACAGAGCAGAAGTATTTGTTTAGCAATTTTGCTTTTTCAATGTCACTTTCTGCAAATCCGTTCCCAGCACTTCTGAGTCCTGCAATTCCATCTCTGATTTTCCTCCTCTCCCGAATATATGTTTATGTTTATTAAAATTTGATTGACCGCTCTTCACAATAAAATCAGAGCGGTTTACAAATACATAAAAACCAATAAAAGTAAGGCACAAGGCCAGGAAAGGAAAAGAAATTACACTTTATAAAAGCAGAATGGGCTGGGGGATAGTAGAGGGAAGAGAATAGAGCTATAGTGGGGACGGGGAAGTAGGGAGGTTAAAGGCTAGGGAAAAAAGGTGGGTTTTTAGCTGCTGTTTGAATGCTGAATGGGAAGGTTCTAAGCGGAGAGAGGTGGGCAGGGCGTTCCAAAGTGCAGGGCCTATAAAGAAAAAAGCCGAAGAGCGGGTGGATTGCAAATGGGCGGCAGAAGGGGGGGGGGAAGGGTGAGCCGGTTTAAATGGAATGAGCGGGGGGTATGTCTGGGAGTGTGAAAGTGAATAAGATCAGCCAGATATTGTGGGGAACTGGTGTGGAGGGCCTTGTGAACCAGAGTAAGTAGTTTGTATTGGGAGCGAAAGGGAACAGGTAACCAGTGTAAGTGCATGAGAAGAGGGGTTACATGGTGAGAATGAGATGAGTGAGAGAGAAGGCGAGCTGCGGTGTTTTAAATTCTTTGAAGACGGTGTAGATGGGAGGAGGCCAGACCGATTAGGATAGAATTAGAAAAATCAACCCTGGACATGACTAGAGAGAGAAGTAGAGTAGAGAGAGCGGAGGGGGAAAGAAAAGGGCGGATAGCATGGATTTGACGCAAGAAGAAAAAGGAAGTTTTAGTAATGTACGAGATATGAGCATGAAAGGAGAGATCTGAATCAAAGAGAACACCAAGATAGCGGAAAGTGGTGACTAAGGATATGGGAGTGTTGGAAAGGGACGGAGCTAGAGAGGGGGGGGGGGGGGGGATGACCGTAGGGGAACCAAATGGCAGTGGTTTTGGCCAGATTAAGGTGAAGGCAGTTCTGAGTTAACCAGTGGGTGACAGCAGTGAGGCAGTTGTTTAGAGGAGTGAGATCAGGAAGGAGTGGGGACGTGTGATGAAGGAGAAGAATGTCATCCCCATAATAGAAGGCGGAAATCCCGAATTGTTGGATGACAAGTGTGAGGGGTACCAGGAAAAGATTAAAGAGAAGAGGGGCCAAGACAGAATCCTGGGGAACCCCGCAAGGTAAAGGGAAGGGAGCAGAAGGTGGAGAAGAGGGCAAAGCGGAAAGAACAGAGGCAGACCGGGCGTGAAACCACCTGAAGACAGTTCCATGAATACCAGCTTCACGGAGACGGACTAGAAGAAGGGAGTGATCGACCAGGTCAAAAGCTGCAGAAAGATCAAGTGCTACCGCAACCGAGATATCACCCCGATCGTGTGCCACATGCAGAGAGTTAGTGAAAGCAAGAAGGGTGGTTTCGACGCTGTGACCTGGCCGGAAACCTGATTGACGGGGGTGAAGGTAGTTGGTGGAATCGAGATGGTGCGAAAGCTGTGCAAATACGATCTTTTCCAGGAGCTTAGAAAGGAATGTAAGGTGTGAAACAGGACGGTAGTGTGCTGGATCCAGGGGGTCAAGGGAAGATTTCTTGAGAATTGGGCGGATTAAGGCATGCTTCCAAGGGTTGGGGAAGGTTCCTGAGGAGAGACTATTATTTAAGATGGAAAGAATAGGGGGAAGAGAGGAGAGAGAGGGTGTAAGAAGCCAAGAGGATAGGATGGGATGGGATCAAGGGAGCAGAAAGTCTTATTAGAGGTGGAGATGAGTTTGTGAAGCTCAGCTGAGGAAGTTAGGGCAAATGTTGACCAGGTATGGGAGTGATGGGAGAAAGGAGGGGGGGAAGCTGTAGGGGAGGGGGAGGAAATGGGTGGGGGACAGAATGGCAAGGATGCTCTTAAAGAGGTGACTTTGGTGCTGAAAGTAGAGGCTAACATAGAGGGGGGGGGGTGGAGCGGAGAGAGTGGGCGTGGAGGAAGCATTAGAGTGAAGGGAAGTGAGAGACCGGAGTGTGGAGTAGAGGTGTCGGGTTTGGTTTGGGGCGTTAGTGATAGCATTGGAAATGAAGGTGCGTTTTGCCAGGAGGGTTTGGGAGCGGTAAAAGGCATGATGAGTTTTGAAAGACGACAAGGTGATAGGGGATGGGTTCTTGCGCCAGCAGCGTTCAGCTCTGCGGAGTTGGGACCGAAGGAGACGGAGACCGGAGTGAAACCAGGGTTGTGAGATACGCTGCTTTACTGGACGGGGACGAAGGGGGGCGACAGAATCAAAAGCGGAAGAGAGGGAAGAGAACCATGTGGACGCTTGGGCATTGGGGGATAGGGAGGAGAAATCAGAGGGAAGAAGGGTAGTAACCGGGGGAAATTTTTGAACCGTGTCCGGGGTGAGTAGTCTTGAAAGTCGAGGGGGTGAGGAATTTGAGGTGGGAAGTGAGGAATAAGGAGGGGGTGGGAGGGAACAAGAGACTGTGAGACAGAGATGATCTGTCCAAGGGAGAGGGGAAGCTACTAGATTAGAAAACGAGAGCTGAAATGCTGCAGGAGTGATGAGAAGATCAAGGGTGTGACCAGCTGAATGTGTAGGAATGGGAATATGTTGAGTAAGGGAGAGATCTTGAAGGAGAGCGAGAAAAGCATGGTCTCTTGAAGGAGAGTCAAGGTGGAGAAAGTTTTGTCGCCACACTTCACATCTTTAGTCATCTTTTCCTCTGCCTTTGATTTTGCTTTCCTTATTTCTCTTTTTGTCTCTTTTAGGCTGATCCTGTATGCCACCTTACTGTGTTCCTCTGTTTGCAAGCTTTTGAATTCTGTGAAAGCTGTGTTTTTTGCCTTTATTTGAGCAGCCACTTCTTTGGAGAACCAAACAGGCTTCCTTCTCCTCTTGTTTTTATTTACTTTCCTTATATATTTATCTGTTGCCCCTTTTATTGCCACCTTTAGTTTAGCCACCCTGCCAACTCCTCCTTCAGGTACTTGGCTATTTTACTGAATTCAGTGTTTTTGAAGTTTAGGACTTTGAGCTTGCTATGATTGGACTGCACCTTGGCTTTTATCTCATACCACACCATGTGATGATTGCTGCTGCTCACAGGAGCACTCACCCAGACATCTGACACACTCTCACCATTGGTGAGCACTAAATCCAGCATTGAGCTTTCCCTGATTGGTTTCATCACCATTTCTTAAATGTCAGAGACACCATTAACGGGAGAGAGAAGACCAGGCTCACTCCCCCGAGGTGACAGCTTCTTTTTATTCGTTTTTATTAAAACAAAGTGAACTTATCTCATTAAAAGAAGCGCCCATGGAGGAAGGATAAATCAGGAATCTAATTTAATGTGTTTATTACATCAGCACTGGTCTGTCTTAAATTTACACTCCTGCTTTCAGAAACCCCTTATGCTTGCATATTCCTAGAGGGCTAACTTCCGAGACAAGCTGGTACATTCTACATACATTGTGGACAGACCTCCCAGTTCACAGGCCAATCCGGGCCATTATGCATGCGATACCTGTCAATATTGCATTCTAACCTTAGAGGGAGACACATGGTCAGATCAACGTACGGAATTAACATTGCAGTTTCGTTGACATACCACTTGCACATCCACTTTTGTGGTTTAAGTCATTGTGTGTCCGTGTGGATTTTTTTTTTACATTGGTAGGACTACATGGCATATGAAAATTCACCTTAGTGAACGTGCTTCCCGTATCCGCATGGTCACCACTTTGGTCCCTATGGTAGAACATTGTCTACAGACTAGCCATTCTTTTGACCAACTGCAGTGGTGTATTATAGATCATGTTCCAGTCGATCCAAGGGGCAGTAATTGGACCTTCAAACTCCAATGGAGGGAAACATTCTGGATATTCAAATTGCAGACAGTTGCTCCTCTGGGACTTAATTTGGAATTGGATAGGTTCATCTTACTCTGACTCACACCAATCACAAAGGGTGTTTCCTGTCAATGGATATCCCCTCCGTCTAATTGGCTTATTACACAGTTTTCTGCTGACGATGACATCAGACGCTGCCTTCTTTTTAAAAAGCAAGCAGATTTTCTTTTGGCACAGGCAGTGAAATTACATGTGGGAGTACTGGAATCCTATAAACCTGAAGCAGGGCCCATTGTTGGGCTTGAAACGTGACACATCATGCTGGATTCCTGATTTATTTTTCCTCCATGAGTGCTTCATTTCATGAGATAAGTTCACTTTGGTTTAATAAAAACGATTAAAAAGAAGCCATCACATTGGGGGAGTGAACCTGGTCTTCTCTCTCTCCTTGATGGTGTCACCAACATTTAAGAAATACTTCATTTTACCTGTGATAAACAATTTGTGATCTTATTATATGTAATGATATTGTTTGATCACCAAGTCTTGGGTTTTTACTTTTGAGTTAGGACATGATTATTGGCACCCTTATAAACAATTCAAATCAGTTTGAACAGAACTAAATTGCCACTGCAGTAAAATTAGATGCATTTGTGATCAATTGTCAGTAAATTACATGACCTGAATCAACCAATGAATGATGTTTGTTAATTTTCTAATATTATGATTAAAAAAAGAAAATTAGAAAGTCCCTCGAGACTTACACAGCATCCCAAGATATAGCAAACACAATATTGTCATATACATTTTTTCCCTTTTTCTCCCCCCCAACAAACCCACACCCAATCCTTCCCCTCAACTACAGAAACCACCATTCCGCAGACCCACCACTCATTCCACATGTGATCTAAACTTTCAAGGATGCCCCCCCCCAACCCACTAAGCAACTCGTTCTTGAAGGCATTAGCTGTCCTCCATCTGCCCCTCCCTTACAGAGTCAACAACTCATTACATGCCAAGGGGGTCAGCGTGTCAATATAACCCCCCCCCCCCCAGAGTGCTAAAAAACTAGCTTGCTGCTTCTTGTGGCCTCTGGACACCAAACGCTCCATTAACATCAACTGATTAAAGCAGTTGCGCCATTCCTAAAAAGAAGGAACAGACATTTCCCACCAACGTCGCAACAAAACTTGTTTCCCAACCAAACAAGCCTTATGCACTAACAGCCTAACTCAACATCCTTTAGGTCTGGAGGAATGTAACTGGTCAAGCACCACAAAAAACCCAGACCACTCTGCTGAATGTCCCACCAGGGAGCTCACATATTTGTGAAGCTGAATCCAATATCACTGTACTCGCCCGCAGCTCCACCACTTATGGTAAAGATCGACTGAGGTCTCTCCACACCACTGACAATTGCTACTTTGAGCCACCCCACTCAGTAGGGCCACAACGCACAATACTGAATCTCTTGCAGTTGTGTAGACTTCACTAGACTAGGTATTCATGTGATAGCTCTCCGTACTGCCCCCTCTGCCACCAGAGTGCCCAGTTCCACTCCCCACCGTTGCTCTATAGCTGAGAAAACCGAAGGAAGCAACCAAACCTCCAACTTGCAGAACAACTGCGAGACAGACATATGTTTCCGATCCCCTAGCTCAAAGAACTGTAAAATCTGACCAAAAACCTCCACTGCCAAATATTCCGCCAGTAAAGAGCGAGCGTAATGCTATAGTTGGTAATATACAAAGACCTGGGTCTTCTGTAGTTGAAACTCATTGCATAAGGCTGGAAAAGATTTATTCCGCCCGTCCATCTGTAACACATGGCCCAGGCTATATTTCCTTTTGTCGCCCCAATCCCAAAACACACAATTCTCTAAACCTGGTCCAAACTGTGGGTTGCCTTTAATAGACAGAAAGCTGGAAATGGCCGGATAGGTACTCCAGTGAGTGCAAAGATGTTGTAACTCACCCCTAACGGGCCCCACCAAAAGGCTATGACGTAGTTTGGCCGGCAGAGTTTGGCTCTCCATATGTAGTACAGCAATCAGCATTTAAGGGGAGACAAAAATAGAAATTACATTTACCTGGTAATTGTTGTTCCTTTAGGGACTCCAGTTTAGTCCTTCATCTCTGGGTTGTCTACCTCCTCCTGAAGCTTGGAGACTGGACATGTCAAAATCGTGACATCACTGGATATAGCCTGATGGCCACTCCCAACATCCCCAGTGAACTATTGACAAAGCAGACTCAAAAGAGCAACCAATAAGCAGTTAAAATTTAACTGTAAACATAACCATAACTGTAAGAAACTAACAATTTTCGAAAGAGAAAGGCTGCAATAGCAGACCTCCCCTTCATATTAGGCCAGTTTAGATTATTTCTTTGTAATATTTGATCCATTCTTTCCCCTTTCCCGTTTTACCCTGCAGAGCCAAAGGGTGAGAAGAAAGTGCCCCAGCCTAGACAGTAATACTCACTGCGATCCAGCCACCCTGGATCCGCAGTGAGTATTACTGCAATCCAGGAATACTCCCGTTCACCAAAGGAACTGAAGCTCCTTCCCCACTGAAAATAAACTCTGAATAGATTATCCCCTGGGTGGGAATGAGGACTAAACTGGAGTCCCTAAAGGAACAACAATTACCAGATAAGTGTAATTTCTATTTCCTTATCGATCCTCCAGTTTAGTCCTCCACCTCTGGGATGTATCAGAGCAATAATTAATGGGAGGGACCTTTCCAGCCGGATTGCAACACCGCCGCCCCAAAGCCAGCATCACTTGCTGCCATCACGTCCAGGCGGTAGTGTCTACTGAAGGTATGCAGAGAGGACCAGGTGGCCGCTCTGCAAATCTCGATTGGCGAAACTAACCCGTGTTCCGCCCATGACATCGCTTGCGTTCTGGTAGAGTGAGCCCGTAAGCCCTCTGGTGCCTGACGGCCTTGCAAAATATATGCTGACGTAATAGCTTCCCGAACCCATCTGGAAATGGAAGCCTTAGAAGCCGCTTCTCCTTTACGGGGACCTCTGAACAGAATGAAAAGCCGGTCCGATTTACGAAAGGGTTCTGAAATCTTCAAGTAACGACGTTAACACCTGCTTTATATCCAAGAGACTCAGATTGCTGTCCCGAGTGCCCCCCTCTGCGATACCCAATACCGGTAAGGACACCGCCTGATTTAAGTGAAAGGGAGAAACCACTTTAGGCAAAAATGACGGCACTGGATGTAAAACCACCTTTTCCTTCGAAAAGGTCAAAAACGGTTCCCTACACGAGAACGCCTGCAACTCCAAGACTTGCCTAGTCGAACAGATAGCCACCAAGAAAACTGCCTTTAGAGTTATAGCCTTAACCGACGCCTACCGCAATGGTTCAAAGGGCTTCCTAGTTAATGCCCCTAGAACCAGATTGAGATCACAAGCCAGAACTACAACTCTGCGAGCCGGGCGCAACTTAGCCACCGCTTTGAGGAAAAGCACCACGTCACCGTGTGCCCCCAATGGTACCCCTTGAACCTTACATCTATAGCACGCCAGTGCTGCTACCTGTAAAAGAACTGGCAGCCAGTCCTTTCTCAAAACCATCCTGTAAAAAACTTAACACCACAGGGACGGACACCGTGGCGGTCCGAACCTGTCGCTGCGAACACCAGTCCTCAAAAATACATCAAACTCGCACATAAGCCAAAGAGGTGGACTTTTTCCTTGCTCGTAGCAACGTCAAAATAACTGCCCTCGAATAACCTTTCTTCCTTAGCCTCACCCTCTCAATGGCCAGACCGTAAGCGAGAACCGATCCACCTGAGGCATTCGAAGCGGTCCCTGATGCAGCAGATCCACCCAGCTCAACAGTCTCCATGGCTCGCCGTCAAGTAATCGAATCAGATCTGCATACCACGGCCGCCTCAGCCAGTCCACCAACAGGACTCTTCCCCGATGAGCCTCGATGCGCTGTACCACTCGCCCTATGAGCGCCCATGGAGGAAACACGTACAGAAGACCTGACGCGGGCCACAGTTGAATCAGAGCGTCTATCCCCTCTGACATCATTTCTCGTCTTCTGCTGTAAAACCGGCTCACCTTTTCAGACTGAAAGGTCGCCATGAGATCCATAATCGGCAGCCCCCATATGCGGACAATCAGAGCAAACACTGCCTGATGGAGCTCCCATTCTACGACATCTACTCTGACCCTGCTGAGGAAGTCTGCCATGACATTGTCTTTCCCCGCGATGTGCGCCGCCGAAACTGCAGTCTGGGTTCCACCCAGGCGAACAAGCTCTCTGCTTCCTCTTCCATGGCTACACTGCCCGTTCCGCCTTGGCGGTTGATGTAAGCTACCATTGCAGAATTGTCCGACAGAACTCGTATTGCTCTGTCTCTTACCGACTGCTCGAATGCCTGCAACACCAACAATACTGCCCACAGTGCGAGATGGTTGATGGACCACTGGCTTTCCTGAGCTGACCATGTCCCCTGCGCAAAGAGGTCTCCGCACTGCACTCCCCAGCCCGCGAGACTCGCGTCCGTCAACACTGGGAGCCACTGCGGCTGTTCCAATGGAAATCCCACTTTCAGATGTCCCAGGACCATCCACCATTGAAGGGACCTCTGGACCTTGACTGGACAAGGTAGTCGCTTGTTCAGGGAATCGTTTTGGTGTGACCAACGCTGTAGTAGCGCCCTTTGTAAGGGCCGCCTGTGAAATCTGGCCCACAGAACCACTTCCAAGGTCGCCGCCATTGTGCCCAGCACCCAAAGATAGTTCCAAGCCGAAGGAGCAGGGGTAGCCAAGAACTTGCGCACCAGCTGTTGGAGTGCCTGGGCTCGCCGCTCCGACAGAAACACCGCACCCTTCTGGGTGTCTAAAATTACCCCCAGGTATTCGAGAACCTCTGTGGGTGCCAAACGACTCTTGGCTGGATTGACCACCCATCCGAGATCCTGCAGAAACTGCACTACTTTTGCTGTGGCCTGCTCGCTCTCCAACTTGGACTTTGCACGAATCAACCAGTCGTCGAGATAGGGGTGAACTAATACCCCTTTCTTCCGTAACGCTGCCGCCACCACCACCACCATGATCTTTGTAAAGTTGCATGACGCCGTTGCCAGACCGAAGGCAACGCCTGAAATTGATAATGCCCCCACGGGAATGCAAATCTGAGAAACTTATGGTGAGCAGCTCTGATGGGAATGTGAAGGTACACCTCCGTGAGGTCGAGAGAAGTCAGAAACTCCCCTTGTCTTACCGCCGCAATGACGGACCGCAAGGTTTCCATTCGGAAATGTGGGACCCGAAGACAGCGATTTACCCCTATGAGGACCAGAATAGGCCACAGGGACCCTTCTTTCTTTGGCACCACGAAATAAATGGAGTAGCAACCCACTCCGTATACCGCCGATGGCACTGGCACCATGGCCCCTAACTGCAACAAGCGCTCCAGAATTTGGTGAATGTCTAGAGATTTCTGCCGACTCCTGCAGGGTGAAAGAACGAACGAGTCTCGCACTGGTCGTGCCAATTCCAATGCATAGCCCTCTCGAATTACTTCCAGCACCCACTGGTTGGACATTATCTGGGCCCAGGCAGGAAGGCACTCCCGCAACCGTCCCCCTATCAGTGGACTTCCTACCTGGACCCGCCTCACTTCATTGCTGTTTTCTCGTGGAGGCTGCGGAGGATGCCGCAAAACCTCTACCTGCGCCACGAAACCCCTGAAACCCCTGGGATCGTGTAGCAAACTGTCATCTTTGGAAGCTTCCGACCCGAGAGGACCGGAATCTCCTGAATTCTATAGACTGGCCCCTTGTCGCCGGCTCGGACTTCCCCTGCTTAGGCTTATCCTCCGGGAGCCTACCGCCCTTGGACTCACCCAAATCCTTTACCAATTTATTTAACTCTTCTCCAAACAACAATTTGCCCATAAAGGGAAGCTTACTGAGACATGACTTAGAGGAACCATCGGCTGCCCAGTTCTTCAGTCAGAGCGATCGCTGTGCGGCCACCACCGAGGCCATACTATTAGCCAATGCTCTTATCAAGTCATAGTGCACATCTGCCAGATAAGCTGTCCCCGACTCGCGACGGGATACTTCCATCAAACTCTTGCGCTCCTGCTGGTTAGACCTTCTTAATTGCCGCGACCAGCAGAGACATGCTCTTGCTACCCAGGCCCCACAAATGGATGCCTGCAAGGCCAATGCATTAGCTTCAAAAGCTTGCTTCAACAAACTGTCCACTTTCCTGTCCTGTGTATCCTTTAACGCGACGCTACCTTCCACTGGGATAGTTGTCTTCTTCGTGACCGCTGCCACAGCTGCATCTATCCGTGGAGCCCGGAACTTTTCCTTATCTTTGTCCGTCAAGGGATAGAGCCTATTCATAGTCCTAACTCAGGCCGATCCCATTCTTCCTGAATCATTCTGTCCACCACTCTGGGATCACCACTTGATATTGCCGCACCGCCTGAATTAGAGGGTCTTCAACCTCTTCTTCTAAGCCCAGCTGCGCTTTGGCTAAATTGAGGATTTGCAGGGATTCCGTAATGAGCGCCACTAGCTCGTCCTTATGGAAAACCCGTATGATTCTCGCCTGATCCTCTGGTTCCGGGATTTCTCCTTCTTCCAGATCATCCCCTCCAGACTCGAACTCAAAGTCGGTCTCATCCGTCTCTTGCGCATCCACAAGAGACGGAAAAGAATCAGAGGTCCGCGTTCTCTTTGCGGGTTTCGGTCCACTGCTGTGACCATCGTCCGGTTTGGGCTGCGGCGGTGCCATAGCCAACGGCAGAGGCTCCGGAATCTTCCCCTGCTGCCTCAAACAGAAAGCCTGATGCATGATGAGGACAAAAAACGAACAAAAATCCCCAAGAGGAGACCCAGAAGGCCACGCTGCGGCGTCTTGGCGCGGAGTATCCACAGTCCCCAACAGGGACTCTCCCGCGGCCCCCGGCAGCGACCCGAGGGAATCCTGAGCCATTTTACTGTCCACCTGCTGTTCCCCCGTGAGAAAAACAGTGACGCAGCCCCGGCAGATGCCGGTGTCCGGTACCATGCCCCTACGGGTACCACAAACACCACACTGGGCACTAAAGGACATGGGAGCGCCTTCCACACGTCCCCCGTCCAAACAGCAGAAAGGAAGATGCCCCTGACTTTTCTTCCCTTCCTTCTCACTGGTATTTTTCCCGATTACCTTGCTGGCTCTTTTTTTTTTTTCAAAGACCACCAATAACTTACCCAGCAAACTTTACTACAGCTTTTAGGGACTGATAAATGGACCCCTGATAATGCCCCATGTTACCGAGAGTCCCCCTCCGTGTAACGGCTGCTCCCCAGGCCTAGCCATGTGGCTGCACGCTCCCTATCAAAATGGCCACGAACGCCGAATTGCTTTGGCGCCAAAAAAACGCTCCAACAGCAGCAAGGCTCCCTAGCCGCACCGCGACCGGCTCTGCGACTCTATTTCGTGGATCGCAACGGCACCCACTTCAAAGAAGGAAGAGAGGCTTACCTCAGCTGTGCGCCCTACTAGCTGCGACGCGCTCAGCGTCCAGAGCAAGCGATGTTCACAGCGAGGGCGAGTTTCGTGTCCGAGGCTGGCGGCCCGCTGAGCCCTTCTGAGGGAGGACCGGAACGCTGAGCTAGAAGCTGACAGGCCCACGACAGTGGAAGCTCTCCCCCGTCCTTCCAGGGAGAGAGATCAACCACACCGCCGTTCAGGTAAAAGCAAGGAAAACAAAGACCTACAAAGAGAGAGCTGGCTCTTCTGCTTCCTGTGCTTGTCCTCTTTTTTTTTTTTTTTTAAAGGGATAGCCACCCCAGGGAACCCAATGTAATAAAATACGGGGAATAAAGAAATCTGAAAACTGAAAGCCCTGCTAATCTAACTATGCTGCTTCTTATTAGCTCCTCTAGTGAGCCCAGCACCTAGGCTCACTAAGTTCTCCTGCTGCATGGAGACTGGACACCCTGGGGATGTTGGGAGTGGCCAGCAGGCTATATCCAGTGATGTCACGATTTTGACATGCCCAGTCTCCAAGCTGCAGGAGGAGGTAGACAACCCAGAGATGGAGGACTAAACTGGAGGACCGATAAGGAATCTTCTTTTAAGGATCAGGATGTAAACACCTCTGTATTCCCCAACCAATCCCGCAAATGTCTTAATTGACATGCTAAGCATATCAATAAATAGCCATAACGCCTACACCCCTGCAATGCCAGGGACACCGCAACCTGGACAAAGACACCTTCGCCAATCCCTCCCGCCAGATGAAGTGATGACGTTCACTCTCGAACTAGACCACATCTTTATGCAATAAAGGCACCAGTGGGATCTGTAACACATAAAGCAGTTTAGGAAACAAAACCATGCAGAAGGCTGCAACTCGACCCAACAGCAAGAGGGGCAGCAGGGTCCACTCATGCATTTTAGTCCGCATATGCTCTAATACTTTAGCACAGTTTGATCGATACAACTTATGAAGGTCACTAGTTAACAGAATCCCCAAGAAGCTGAAGGACATACCCGTCCAGCTTAATGGGAAGGTCTGTTCCTAGGTAGTCCTCAACTAGCCTGATACATCCAGCGCTTCTGATTTATCTTTGTTCAAACCTGTGAGTTAACCAAGCCAAGTGAACTCAAACAGCAGGCAAGGTAGGGATGTCAGAGGCCAACAATGAGAAGGTCGTCTGCAGATGCGGAGATCTTAAACCCCACATGTACACCCGGCACCTCTTGACATTCCACTAATTTCCTAATAAAGGAGTCCCTAAAAGCAGAGAGAGGGGGCATCCCTGTCGCGTACCTCTCGACAACCCAAAAGTCTCCATAATTGCTGCAGTAGGGCAAGAGTACAATGTCCAGGCATCTGTATAAATCAGTGTGGTAAAAGTTGTAAACGTTAGTCCCAGCTGACCCTATCAAATGCCTTTTTGGCATCAAAGCTGATAAATAGCAAAGGCACCTATTGCTCATGGACCCACTTCAGGGATGCTAGAATCTGCCAATATCTTAGCAAAAAGCTTCAAGCCAAAATTTATGAGCGAGATCAGCCAATAAGAGCTTGCTTCAAGCAGCCTTTACCCGGTTTTGGAAGTAAAGTAATATACGCTCGATTGTCTTTCCAGGAAAAGCACCCATCCTGCATGTGTTGTTGGTGCATATCAACCAAAGGGGTCACCACTAATTCTTGCAGAATCTTAGAATTCCACATTAAATCCATCAGGTCCTGGAGCCTTACAACACTATGCCTTCCCAATGCCCTGGAGCACCTTTCTATCCATGATTGGCGCCCCTGACAAGACTGCATGTTGTGCAGTAAGACTGGGCAGGGAAAGGTCCTGAGGACAGATTTCCATCCTAGAGAGGGAAACCCTCTCTCCCCATACAAGTCCTGGAAGAAGGCCCAAAATAAATGCACTACCCCTATATAATCCTTATGCAACTTTCCAGCATTGTCTTGTAGTGCTGGGACCGTTTGTGAAACTCATGCACCCCTAAGACATGGTGCCAGGAGCTTCCCCATTTTATTTCCATACCGATGTAGTTGGAATTTATAGTACATCAATGACTTCTTTGCACGTTTGTACAAGACTTCATTGAGCGCAGCTTGTATCTCTAGGAGCTGCATTCAAAACCACACTGTGGGGTTGCGTGCATGGCATCTCCTGGCAAGTGTGGCCTGTCTCTCTAGGCATAACACTCGCTTATTGAGAAGACAACATTGATGTGCTGAATATGCAATGATGTCTCTACTAAGTACCACCTTTGCAGTCTCCCAAAAAAGTTCAGGAGTCACCCGATGTTGCGCGTTATGAGTTACATAAAATTGCCACCGTTCTTTGATGTAAGCTCAAAACTGTTCATCTTTATACAAATCAAGGGGGAATTTCCAAAGGCGGGGGCCCTCTTGCTCCAAATTCCAATCTAAATCAACCCATATAGGCGCATGGCTTGAAACCTCTCCCAGCCTTATCTTGGCATCCACTACCCAGGGAAATAGGAGCTTTGAAGTGAGCAGGTAGTCAATACGGGTGGCTAGCACCATGGACATGCAAGAGATGAATATAATTTATTTATTTATTTATTTATTTATTTATTTAACAGGTTTTCTATACCGCCTTTTCCTTAAATCAAAGCGGTTACCAGACACAAGAAGGGAGAACAGAGACAGGGGGGCATACACTGACTAAACTAAAGAGTGAAGGTAAAATTGGGATACGCAACATCAAGGAACCGTTACAGTAAAACAAGTTATATGCAGTTATAATCCCTATCAAGTGGCTGAAGGAGCTGCCAGAGGTCCACGAGGCACAATTGGTGAAGGAATAGTTGTAGAATACTTGTAATCTCATCATGTTCCCCAACTCCCGGCGAGATGTGCCTATCTGGGAGTCTAAGACCCCCTTCAGGTCCCCACCTTCCAAAGAAGAAGCAGCCAACTGCACATAAACTGGGGCGTCAGGCTTGCCAGGGCCATACACATTACATAAGAACACAGGGTGACCTTCCAGGTCCCCCACTAGGATAACATACCGTCCGAGGGGGTCCAAGATTTCAACATTTCAGACAAAGCTCACCTGCTTGTTTATCAGGATTACTATGCCTCCCTTTCTGCCATGCACTGGTGCACCATATACGAGGCCTATCCAATCGCGGCGTAGCTTATGTTCTACGTCCATTTTATGTGTCTCCAGGAGGAAGGCTACATCGCAACCCTGGCGAGTCAACACATGCAGGATTTTTTAGTGTTCAATTGGTGTACCCAAGCCACATACGTTCCATGAAATAATTCTCAGCACTTTCTCAGGGTAATCAGGCCTTGAAGTAAGATTTCCAATCCATTTGGCATAGGGACTCCCCACTTCGAACAGTGCCATCTGCAGAAATTATCCAGCAACTATAAAATTTCCCCCTCCCCCTTTACTCTATGCCCCCAGATTCTACACCTCCCTCCTTCACTCACAGATCCATCCACCTGCCAGTGCCACCAAACAAGTGATCCCCATAAAAATAAACTGAAGAGAAGTCCCTGCCACTTCTCACCCTTGTGTGTCTAATCCCCCTCCGTGAGTGACCCACCTCCCCATCCCTGCTCACTTACCTGGCCCCATTCCTGTAGACCAACCAAAAAACAAACAAATCTCCACTCCTCTCCACCCCATACTGAGATCCCCCCCCCCACAACCCACCTAACCATTATACCCCTTGACAGCCCTCCCCCTAAGCCTCCAAATATGCTTACAGAAGTGCCCCTCCCACAACACTCAGACACCCCTCATCCCCCCGCCAATGCCCCCCTGGCAGACATACCTCTCATACAACCTAATCCCAAATACCAACCAAAAGTGCAGAATCATTCAACCACACAGACCCAATGCACCGACCTCGCTAATGCAGCATCCAGCAACACAGACATCCCTCTTCCCCTCAGCTATACATCGCTTTTATCAACTCCATACAATTCCCCCCCTCTCCCATTCACTTACGAACATGCCCAGAGGGCAAGGCAATCCAATCTATGAGGTACACAGAAATATATAAATATAAACTTTACAACCCGACATTCCAAGCAGGCAGTCCTTATTGAATCAGTAGTACTGGAGACTTCTAAATCCATCCTAGATCAAGAAAATTAACAAATACTCAGTCTCCTGCCTGTTGAACTCATGTTCCAAAAGAAAAGGTATAAGCAAAGGAAAACTCTTTAAATCTTTGTCCCATTAAAGATCAAGTCTGATCCGGGTTTCAGGCACACATAGCTAATCTGCATGCCAATCATCGATCTGGCCCCAAATACATTCCAACCCAACTGTGAGGCCAGGGCCAAAAACAGTCAGTAAATCTCTTAGGCTCCCAGCTAGTTGAGAGTAATAACCTCCTGAACATTGATGCAGTCCCCAGGGAGCAGTCCCGAACTCATTAGCCATAAGGGACGTCAGGGCAGTTCAATGTGCTCTTTGCAACTAGCAAGAGCCTCTGTGGGGTTGGTGAAGAGAAGTTTCTGACCCTGGCGAGTGAAATGAAGCTGTGCTGGCTAGACCAGAGAGAACCACACCCCTTTGATTACCAGGAAGCTGCACACCTCAGCAAAGGCCCTCCGTTGCTGCAACACCACAGCAGAGTAGTCCTGAAATATTAGCACTCATCGACCTTCATGGTTCAAGGCTTGCTAATTATGCACTAATTATGCACTACCCACAGTAGAGCCTCTTTCTGGTGAAAATTTAGAAAATGACCCAGGATCACTCTTGGTGGTTGATCTCCTTCCTGATGGGATCCCAGTCTATGTGACCGTTCAATGGTTAGGTTTCCTACCAGTTCGTCGAGATGAAGAGCTAGGGGAAGCCATGGTTCCAGAAAGCCCCTTAGTTCTTGGTCAGTGACCGATTCAATGATCCCAACAACACGTAGATTTGTGCGTCAGCCTCTATTCTCTAAGTCAGGGATGTCAAACTCCAGTCCTGGAGAGCTACAAACCAGTCTAGTTTTCAGGATGCCCCTAATGAATATTCATTAGATATATTTGCATACAATGGGGGTAGTGCATGCAAAATATCTCATGCATATTCATTAGGGATACCCTGAAAACCTGACTGGCTTGCGACCCTCCAGGACTGGAGTTTTGACACCCCTGCTCTAAGTCATCGAGCTTGGCCTCGTGCCGACGGAAAAGTTCTTCCATTTGTTGGAGTTTCCAGGCTCTACCAGGACAAAACGATTGCTGAAATCCGCCATGGATTACATGCACCACCTGGGCTAACTGATCGGTGATACCTGCAAATAGACTATCCAAGGCCCGAACCACCACCATGAATACTTCCTCCACTATGTTAGACACAGTGGGAAGTGGGCTGTGAGCGGTGTCATCCGCCATTTTAGTGTCTCCTGCTCGACCCTTCTCCTGCTGCGGTGTCTTGGTTGCCATTTGTCGTAAAGGCCCCATAGAGTTTTTCCAGGGGTCTTCCCTCCACCAAAGAGGTAATTAAAGCACGTTATCAAAAGCTTTGGTGGGTTAGAGGGGTAGAGGAACCCCAGAGCCGAGACAAACCGCTCCTGCTTGACTCACTGCATCAAGCAATCTCTTGGTTCTAATGTTTAAAATGACCACATTCACTCCCTGTTCCATTTTCACAATGGTGAAGACAAGACAGCTGCCTGAGACAGTCAGAAAAGCCATCACCACCAAACATCAAACTTCAAAGAGGTAAAAGGCCATCTCCAAAGACCTCGGGATTCCTGTGTCTACAGTTCACAATGTTATTAAGACGTTTTCTGCTCATGGAACTGTCAAGAACCTCCCAGGATGTGGTGGGAAGAGCAAAATTAATCCAAGAAGTCTTCAAAGGTTAGTGCGAACTATTGGAAAAACACCACGTATAACATCCAAAGAGCTTAAGGCCGACCTGGAGGAATCTGGAGTGGTGGTTTCAACCTACATCATACACCACACACTAAACAAAGAAAGACTTCATGGGCAAAGGCGGACCCCACTGCTCAAAGACAGACATAAAAAAGCACACTTGATCTTTGCACAAACCCACCTTGAGAAAACACAATCCTGGGAAAAGGTTCTGTGGACAGATGAAACCAAACGAGCTTTTTGGCAATGCAGAGCAGCAATACGTTTACAGGTGAGGAAATGAAGCTTATAAGGAAACACAAACCTTTCCTACAGTTAAATATGGTGGAGGCTCCATAATGTTGTGGTGCTGTTTTGCTGCCTCAGGAACTGGAGGCCTGGAATGTTTTAAAGGAATCAAAGTCAGAGAACTACCAAGGTATTTTGGAGCGAAATATGCTACCTAATGTCAGAAAGCTAGGTCTGGATCGAAGGTCATGGGTCCTCCAGGAGGGCAATGACCCAAAATATACATATAAAAGTACAAAAGAATGGTTAAAAAGTTAAGGAGTAATTAGACCTTACCTGCTAATTAGCATTCCTGAAGGAACTCCAGTCCAGTCCCTTTTCTCTGGGTTGTGCTCCCCTTCCAGCAGCTTGGAGACTGAGCAAGTCATCCTTTTGATGACACTGCTATATATAGCACTGGCACATCCTATCAGCTCCAGTATCATAATGACAAAGCAGACTTAACGGAGAGACAATTTAAGCAGAAAAAAATTTCACACCATCTAATTCTATATAAAAAAACTCCCAACCAAACACCTCCCCTCCCCCCATGGAAGAGACTTCCCACTCCCCCTGAGGAGGAGGCGGCGGCTTACCTGACAGCTGCCTTGCATGTCTCTGATCCAAGGGCACTCATCGATTTATTCCGCTGCTCCAACGGAACTCCCCGATAACAAGCCTCATGACACGCTTCCTTACTCTGAAATATCATTGCTTCGGGCTGCTAGACCTTCTTCACCTTATAAAAAGAAATTGAACCAAAATAAAATCTGGGCGGGATCAGGAACTGGACTGAAGTTCCTTCAGGAACGTTAATTAGCAGGTAAGGTCTAATTACTCCTTCCTAAGCATCCCTTCTAGTCCAGTCCCTTTCCTCTGGGATGTAACAGAGCAGTTCAAGCATGGCAGGGGCCCACAAGACCAGAACGAAGCACCGTTCCTCCAAACTTTGCATCCTCCGCTGCCTGAGCATCCAAACGATAATGCCTAGCAAAAGTATGCAGAAAGGTCCATGCTGCCACCCTACAGATATCCAGCGGACTCAGCCCACGAGGCTGCTTGAGCTCGCGTAGAGTGTGCACAAAAAACCGTCGGAACTGATCTGCCTGGAAATGGAAGCCTTGGCCGCTGCTTCCCCTCTACGTGGTCCCCCAAACAAGACAAAAAGCTGGTCCAATTTGTGGAATGCCACCATACAATCCAGGTATCGCCTCAAAACTCTGCAAACGTCTAGGCGGCGCAGCCAAGCATCGCCGGGCTCCTGGCCCACCTTAGAGAAGGAAGGAAGAGACACTGGCTGATTTATATGAAAAGGCGAGACCACTTTGGGTAAAAAGGAAGACACCGTCCTCAAGACCACCTTCTCCTTAAAAAAAAAAGACAGAAACGGAGGGCGACACAACAGCGCCTGAAGCTTTGAAATATGTCTAGCTGAACAGATCGTGACTAGAAATATGGTTTTGAGGGTCAAGTCCTTTAACGAGGCCTGCCCTGCCGGCTCGAAAGGTTCCACAGCTAGAGCGTCCAGAACTAGATTGAGGTAGCAGGGAGGAACAGACAACCTCTGTTGAGGCCGCAGGCACCTCACTGCTCTCAGAAACTGACTTACATCCGGATGCTCCCCCAAGGACTTACATTGAATCTTGCCTCGGTAACAGGATATTGCTGCCAGCTGCATCCGCAACGAGCTGGCTGCGAGACCCTTTTTGAAGCCAGCCTGTAAAAATTCCAAAACCTCTGGCACCGAAACCGACAAAGACCTCCTCTCCTGGGCCGCAAACCAGCCCTCGAAGATGCGCCAGACCTGCACACAGGAGAGGCAGGTTGAGTGCTTCCGGGCTTTTAGTAAGGTCGTGATCACTGCCCCGGAATATCCCTGCTTTCGTAACCTTGCCCTCTCAAGAGCCAAGCTGTAAGCGAGAATCGATCCACCTGCGGCATCCGAATCGGACTCTGTACCAGGAGATCATACCTTAGCGGAAGTCGCCAAGGGCGATCGGCCAGCAACTTTATGAGATCGGCATACCACGGACACCTTGGCCAATCTGGGGTCATGAGAATTACCAGTCCTCGGTGGGCCTCCACCTGCTGAAGAACCCTGCCTATGACAGCCCAAGGGGGAAACATACAGCAGCCCCTCCACGGGCCACTGCTGAACCAGAGCATCGAGGCCCTCTGACATTCTCTCCTTTCTCCTGCTGAAGAAGCGGCTTGCCTTGGCTGACCCCCACCTTGCCATTAGGTCCGTGATGGGGGTACCCCATCGGCTGACTACCAGCTTGAAGACCTCCTGAGAGAGCTCCCATTCGCCGTGATCCACCTTGACCCGGCTCAGGTAATCCGCTATGACGTTCTCTATTCCGGCCACATGAGCCGCCAACAAGGCCTGAAGATGGGCTTCTGCCCAAACCATCAGACTCTCTGCCTCTTCCTCCAAGGCCGGGCTGCTCGTGCCACCCTGCCGGTTGATGCAGGCCACCATGGTCATGTTGTCTAAAAACACCCAGACCGCTTTTTTGCGAACCCAGTGCTCGAAGGTTCCGAGCGCTAGTGCCACTGCTCGCAATTCTAACCAACTGATGGACCACTGGGCCTCCAGGATGCTCTAGCGTCCCTGGGAAACGTGCCCCTTGCAATGGGCCCCCCAACCGCCCAAACTGGCATCCGTCGTCAATAGAATCCACTGAGGGGGCGCGAGAGGCATGCCCTGCTCCAGATTTCCTGGCTGGAGCCACCACTTCAAGGCCCCCCTGGTCAGTGGAGGACAGGGAATCGCTGTGGTCAAGGGTTGACTCTGATGAGACCAGCGCCGGAGAAGGGACCGCTGGAGTGGTCGCATGTGGGCCCTCGCCCAAGGCACTAGTTCAATCATCGCCGCCATGGTCCCTAGCACCTGGAAATAATGCCAAGTGGAGGGCCTTGTCATGGCTAGGAAGTGGCACACCAGACACCATAAGTTCCTTGCCCTCTGAGCCGGCAAGAACACCCTGCCGCTGCGCATGTCGAACCTTGCCCCGAGATACTTGATCTCCTGAGAAGGAACCAATCTGCTCTTGGTAAGATTGATTACCCAACCCAGTTCCCTCAGGAGCCCGACCACTCTGGCCGTTGCCCGAGAACTCTCTTCCTTGGACTTGGCCCAAATCAACCAATCGTCGAGGTACAGATGGACCAAAATCCCTTCCTTGCGAAGGGCCACGGCAACAACGACCATGACCTTCGTAAAGGTGCAAGGAGCCGTCGCCAAACCAAACAGCAACGCCTGAAACTGAAAGTGTCCCATCGGTACTACAAACCGCAGGAACTGCTGATGCGACGCGCAGACGGGAATATGAAGGTATGCCTCTGTGAGGTTGAGAGACATTAGAAACTCCCCCTGTCAAACCGTCACCACCACCGATCTGAGGGTTTCCATGTGAAAATACGGAACCCGGAGACAACGATTGACTCGCTTTAAGTCAAGAATCGGGCGAAAGGCACCCTCCTTTTTTGATACCACAAAATAAATAGAGTATTGACCACAGCCGCACTGATCTTTCGGAAATGGCACAACTGCTCCCAGAAGCAGAAGCTGCGCCAATGTTTCCTGCACCGCCGTTGCCTTGGCCGGGGACCTGCACGGAGACTGTACGAACGATGGGAGAATTGGTCTTGCCAGTTCGAGGGCATACCCTTCTCGAACTACCTCCAGAACCCATTGATCGGAAGTGACTCGGGCCCAGGCGGAGAAGAACTGCCGCAACCGACCTCCCACGGGCAGAACCTCCGTCCGGGCCCCCCCTCGCTTCATTGTGGTTTCCTAGGACCGGAGGAGGAGAACGAGGCACCAAACCCCCTTCCAGCCAACCGAAATCCTCGCAAACCTTGCCCCCTAGCGGGGAAGCGACCCCTCTGAAAGGGCGTCAAGCTGGCCGACCTAAAAAATTACGGGACTCCCACGGCTGGGCCCTCACCAGCGCAGTGTTGCACCCCAGCTTCGGCCTATCCTCCAGGAGCCTACCCCCTTTAGACTCCCCCAGCTCCTTCCCTAATTTGTCCAAATCATCCCCGAAGAGTAGCTTTCCCTTAAAGGGGCATCTGCTGAGGCAGGCCTTTGACGAACTGTCAGCTGCCCAGTTGCAGAGCCACATGTAATGACGAGCCGCCACTACCGAAGCCATGCCCTTCGCCAGGCTTCTGATGAGATCATAGTGGCTATCCACCAGTTAGGCCGCCCCCGACTCAATCCTTGCCGCATCACTTGCTGATCCGCCTGGGAGGCCACCCGGCGGCTGAAGCTCTGGCCACCCAAGCCCCACACACTGATGCCTGGAGAGCCAAGGTATTGATGTCAAAGGCCTGTTTTAACAGCGTATCTAGCTTTCTGTCTTGGGCATCCTTAAGGGCCGCACTGCCCTCTACTGGGATGGTTGTCTTTTTGGTTATGGCTGACATGGCTGCATCCACGCTGGGGGACCGAAGCAAATTTTTTTCCTGCTCAGGCCAGTGGTACAAGCGAGATATAGACCGCACCACCCTTAAGCCTGACTCTGGCTGGTCCCACTCCTCTTGGATCATCTGTCGCACTACTCTGTGAACCAGAAAGACCGTTTGCGACTTCCTAGCCGCCTGAATCAAGGGATCCTCCAATGCTTCCTCCTCCGCTGGGACGCCCGTGGAGATATTGAGGACATTCAGAGACTCGCCGATCAAAGCCGGCAACTCTTCCCGGCGGAAAACCCAAACAATCCTGGCTTGCTCCTCTTCTGGGATCTTGTCCTCTTCGAGCTCTTCTTCATCCTCCCCCATCTCCTGGTCGGAGGACTCGCCTACGATCAAGGACAGCGCAGAGATCCCTCTTCCGCTAACCTCATCTTTAGCGGCAACTCTGCCTCTCCCGGCTCCCTGGGCTCAGCCCCTTCGCTTGACTGCATGGTGCTGCTCCTGTCCTTGAATCCCCTGCTGCTTCAGGCAGAACGCTCTATGCAGCAATAAAACAAATTCTGGGGAAAAAACACCCCAGCCCCCTCCCCCCTGCACTCCCGCCGATGTGGAGGGCCCGGGCTGAGACTGGGGAAGAACCGACTGATCCAATCCCGGGGGCTGAGAAGGATCAGCCCCGAGCATTGCCTCACTGGGTTCCCCTAATTCCTGGGAGTGGGAAGATAACGGCTCCTGACTTATACTGAGGGAGGAGTGGCCTAGTGGTTGGGGCAAGTTACCTCAGGCCGGAAGGTCGGGGGTTCAAATCCCACTAGAGGACAGCAGCCTTGGGCCAGAAGGACTGGGGTTTCTAGTCCCACAGGTGCTCCTTGTGGTCTTGGGCAAGCCACTTAACCCTCCATTGCCCATGTTCCCTGTAAAATAGTTATCTCCGTTATAATGCCCTGTTTATTTATTTATTTATTTATCTATTAATTCTTATATACCGCGCTATTCAAAGTCAGTGCGGTTTCCATAAAACATAACATTTGCATTACATTAGAACAGTGATATAAATGCTTACATTGTAACAGGGAAATCAACTTGGATTGAACGGGGAAGAGGAGACTAATAAGCTGTTCAATGTAATTTCAGTTTGTTCAATGTAAACCGCCTTGATATCATGAAAGAAATGTTAAATAAATAAATACTGGCCTGGATTCCTTGTTCCAAAGAGGTAGCTTCCACTGCGCAGCCCCTGCATACGCCTGCCTCTGACACCGCTCCTCGCCGTGTCCCGCAGACCATGGTGCTCGGAATTTACCGACCCTGACCTGAAATACCCTGAGCAATAGAGATATGGATTTATAATACAAAAAAAAAACTAAGCAAAGAAACTTTTTTTTTTCTTTTTTTTTTTTTAAGCAAACCAATAAAACCAAGAAACAAAGAAATAACAAAATAAAAGGGCCTCTCCTGGAAACGTTCCAATTCGGCCCCTAAAATCAAGTATCTCTCGAGCCTCTGACCCTTTATCTACCCAAGGCCTCCCCACCGCAAGAAAAGCGCGCGAAAATCAAGGGCCTGTCTGCCGCAGTGTTTTGGATGTCCTTCAGGCGGCAGACCTCCCTCTATAGCGCGGCCGGCAACAGCGTGGCTGACTCACCTCACCATGCGGTCCGCCGCCGTGTCCAGCACTGCCAGACGATCCTGCTGATCAGAGCACTTCTCCAGTTCTCTTCGTTCTAGGCCAGCAAGCCTCTCCCGCCCTCGTGCTCAGCCGTCTCCGGGCTTCAGCAGTGAGGCAGAAGATGACAAATGGGCAGACTCCTATGGCAGCGATCAGCACAACGGCGGCTCCTCACCCTTGCCGGGATTGGGAGCCACGACTGCTGCTGATTGTCCCCGAAGCTTCACGGTAAGGGGGGGGGGGGTGCGAGGAGGTCGCTGTCCTGTCCCAATGCAAGGCAGACTCTCTGCTTAGGGACTACGACTCAATTAAGGAACAAGGAAATAAATAAAATAAAATAAAAAAAACCCTTGCTAACTTTCTAAACGTCTCTCCAGTAAGCCTTGTCCCCCTGGCTTTCTGCATCCTTCCAGCTGCTTGGAGACCGAGCAAAACTGGAGCTGATGGGAGGTGCCAGTGCTATCTATATATAGCAGTGTCATCAAAAGGATGACGTGCTCAGTCTCCAAGTTGCTGGAAGGGGAGCACAGCCCAGAGAAAGGGACTGGGATGGAGGGACGCTTAGGAATGGACTGTTTTAAACTGGCCAGTAATGAGCCCTGATCTCAGTCCAATCGAGAACCTTTGAAAAGAGCTGAAATCTGCCATTGGAAAAAGGAATCCTGGAAACATTCATGAAATGGAACAAATTGCAGTTGAAGAGTGGGAGAAACTACCAGAAGACAGAAGTACGAAACTTTTAGATGGCTACAAGAATCATTTGGAGGTGTCATCACTATCAAGGGTTGTGCAACCAAATATTAGTGAAGGGCACCATTAATCCTGTCCAGTTCATATTTTTTTCTCAGAAATTACTACATCTAAATTGCACAGAATTTTTTTTTGTTGTATATCTTTGAATAGATTAATAAAATATTATGTTAACATAGTTGGAACATTTCCAATTATTTCTCAAGATATTGTACACAACATACCTAAAATGCAAGGATGCCAATAATGTTGACCACAACTGTAACCCAAAGAGCCCACCTAACTTATCCCATGGGTCCAACGCACATTAGGTACCCCTGCTGATTATGGAACAATATACCCATGCATGGGCACAAAAAGATACTTATAACCTTTACTATAAGGCAGTGTTTCTCAGGACATTACTAGTATATATCCTACTAGCCAGTCTGGTTTTCAGGATATCCACAGTGAATACGCATTAAATGGATTTGCATGTAGTGGAGGCAGTGCATGAAAAACTCTTTCATGCAAATTCATTGTTGGTATCCTGAAAACCAGACTGGCTATGGGGTACATAGGAGCAGCTTGATAATTTTATAGTTTATTTAGCATTTGATATACTGCCCATTATGCAGTATCTGAGCAGTTTACAAAATTACAATTTTCAATAAAATTAGGAAAATGAATTCAATAAAATATAGTCAAATACATATAAGGTGGAAACACAAAAAAGAGGAGATAGAAATAGTGACCAGAGATTGAAGGGACAGTTTTAAGTGCTTGCACTGTGAGAATGTCATTTATATTACTGCAAACATGGTCACCCAGGTCACCTCTCCTTTAGAGACACAATGTATATATGTGTAGAATCCCTACTTAATGTAATTTACACATTAATATTCCATCTCTAGGTGAACACCACATCAGAACAGTTTAAAACAAAATATGCATATACATCCAATTAATTCAAATAAGGTTAAATTAGACTTACCTGCTAATTGTTGTTCCTCGAGGAACTCTAGTCCAGTCCCGGAATCTGAGAGTTGTGTATCTCTTCCAGCAGCTATGGAGAGTGAAACGAGTCATCGTTTTGACGAGACTGGTATAAGTAGGCAAGGACCGTGTCTCCCCGCCAGTACCTACTGACAAAGCAGACTCAGCAGAGCAACAAATAAGTAGTTAGTTCTTACACTCTTTTTTTTGTTTGTTTTGTTTTATAACATAACTGTAAAAACTTCAATGCCATTTACAACAGCCTAACACCTCTGGGAAAATCCCCTCGCTGAAGACCTTCCGAGAAGAAACCAATTACTGCTTAGGAAAGTTGCTCTCTCCCTGTTCGAGAGTAGAAATCTTAAAGAGAGAGAGCGAGAAAGAGAGAAATCCGCCGTGCATCTGAACTCCTTCTTATTTACACTGCGCCCCTCAAGGCCTTCAGGCTGACTTGAACCTGAAACAACACCCTGGGTGGGATCCGGGACTGGACTAGAGTTCCTCAAGGAACAACAATTAGCAGGTAAGTCTAATTTAACCTTCCTTTTCGTCCCTCTAGTCCAGTCCTGGAACCTGAGAGGATGTAACAGAGCAGTACATATCAACGGGAGGGCCCAGCCAGAGCAGCCTGAAGCACTGCCGCCCCAAAACGCACATCCATCGCTGCCTGCACATCCAGCCTAAAATGCTTAACAAATGAATTCAAGGGCGACCATGTCGCCGCCTTACAAATCTCTACAGGCGGCACCAAGCTAAAACTCGGCCCAGGAATCCGCCTGCGCTCTAGTCGAATGAGCCCTAAGACCCTCCGGAACCAGCCTACCCTTTAAAATATATGCCGCTGCAATGGCCTCCTTCAACCACCTGCCAATGGATGCTTTAGACGCCGCCTCCTCCTTCCGCGGACCGCCGAACAGCACAAATAAACGATCCGACTTACGGAAGGCCGCAGACCTACGGAGGTACCGCTTCAGCATCCACCGAACATCCAACAAACGTAATCTACCTCCCAATGCCTCCTTCTCCTCTCCAGAGAAGACCGGTAACGAAACAGTCTGGTTGACATGAAAGACCGAAACCACCTTGGGCAAGAACGCGGGAACTGTTCTCAGCACCACCTTCTGGTTCGAAAACGTCAGGAACGGTTCCCTACAGGACAAAGCTTGCAATTCTGAAATCCTGCGAGCTGAACATATGGCCACCAGAAAAATCATCTTAACATCAAATCCTTCAGAGACGCCTTACCTAATGGCTCAAAGGGGGCTCCGACTAACACTTCCAACACCAAATTCAGATCCCACGGAGGAACAGAGCACCGACGAGGCGGCCTGAGTAGCAACGCAGACCGCAAAAACCTCTTCACATCCACATGTGCCCCCAAGACCTCTCCTTGAATCTTGCCTCGGTAGCACGAGATCGCTGCCAATTGCACCCGCAACGAACTGGCCGCCAGCCCTTTCTCTAAACCATCCTGCAAAAAATGAAAGGATCTGCGAAATAAATGCCACTGAGGGCCGAATCCCTCAGTCCACACACCAGGCCTCAAAAATACGCCAGACCCGCACATAAGCTAAGGAGGTAGAAGAGCGCCTTGCCTTCAGCAAAGTAGAAATGACTGCCGCCAAATAACCCTTGGCTCTCATCCTCGCCCTTTCAAGAGCCAAGCTGTAAGCGAGAATCGATCCACCTGAGGCATGCGAAGCGACCCCTGAAGCAACAGATCCTCCCGCAACGGGAGCCGCCACGGACTGTCTATCATGAGCCACACCAGATCCGCGTACCATGGCTGTCTCGGCCAGTCCGGCGCCACCAGAATTACTAGGCCCCAGTGCCTCTCTATGCGCTGCACCACCCGTCCGATGAGGGCCCACGGCGGAAAAACATATACGAGCCCCTCAACAGGCCACTTCAGCATCAGAGCATCGAGCCCCTCCGACAATCACTCAAGCCGTCTGCTGTAAAACTGAGGCGCTTTCGCTGACTCGAAGATCGCCATCAGATCCATAATCAGCCTTCCACAGCGATCCGCTATTAGAGCAAAGACATCCGAATGAAGCGCCCATTCGCCTGGATCCACCTTGCGCCGACTCAAGTAATCTGCCTCCACAATGTCCACCCCTGCTACATGCTGTGCTGAGATGGCCACCAGATTTAATTTGGCACAGGTCAACAACTGGCCCGCCTCGGCCTCTAGTGCCGCACTCCCCGAGTCGCCTTGCCGATTGATGTAGGCTACCGTGGTTGCATTGTTGGAGAACACTCGAACTGCTGATTGACCCAGCCACACCTGGAACTCCAAGGCTAAATACATGGCTCTCACTTCCAGCCAGTTGATTGACCACTCCTTCTCCACTACCGACCACTGCCCCTGCGCAAACCTTCCCTCGAAATGTGTCCCCCAACCTGTGAGACTGGTGTCCGTCATCAGGGGCCGCCACGCCAGGGCCTCCAGGGGCATACCCTTCTCCAAGTTCTCCCGCCGGGACCACCAGAGAAGCGCTTGCCTCACTTCCAGCGGACAGACCAACTGCTGAGACAGCGCATCCGACTGATGTGACCAGCGCCTCAAAAGAGCCCTTTGCAGCGGTCTCATGTGAGCCCTGGCCCACAGCACCACCTCTATCGTGGCTGCCATAGTTCCAGGCAACTGCAGATACTGCCAGGCTGTAGGAGCTTGTTGGGACAGGAACTTCCTCACCAGCTCCCGCAGGCCCGGCAAGCATGCAGCTGGGAGAAAAACCCTCCCCTGTGCCGTGTCGAACCACGCCCCCAGATATTCCAGTGATTGGGATGGGACCAGCTTGCTCTTGGAAAAGTTGACCACCCATCCCAGGCTTTGCAACATTTGCACCACCCGGGAAGTAACTTTCCCGCTCTCTTCCTCCGACTTCGCCCGAATCAGCCAGTCGTCCAAATATGTAACATAGTAACATAGTAAATGACGGCAGATAAAGACCAGCATGGTCCATCTAGTCTGCCCAGCAAGATGGCAAGAGTAGGTGCACCTGTTGCTCTGTGCAGGCCACCCCTCCCCATGTCTTTGTTTAGGGGTAAACCCACCACTCCATGTAGGACACCCCTATTTGTTGAGACGTTATATATTTGTTGAGATGTTATATGGTTCAGAAGTTAGATGGTACCGTTTATTGCGTTTTTATCCTATTGCTGTAAAGGGATCCTCTGTGTTTGTCCCATGCCTCTTTGAATTCCGTCACTGTGTTTGCCCCCACCACTTCCATCGGGAGGGCATTCCAAGCATCCACCACCCTGTCAGTGAAAAAATATTTCCTGACATTGCCTTTCAATTTACCCCCTTGCAGCTTCATGATATGCCCTCTAGTTTTACAGCTTCCCCGTCTTTGGAAGAGGTTTGTTTGTTCATCATTTCTCTTTAAGTATTTAAAGGTCTGAATCATATCTCCCCTCCAAAGTGTAAATATTTAGGTCTTCAAGTCTCTTCTCATAAGACTTCTGACGCAGGCTCCAAATCATTTTGGTCGCCTTCCTCTGAACAGTTTCCAGTCTTTTTACATCTTTTGCAAGATATGGTCTCCAAAACTGAACACAGTATTCCAAGAGAGGCCTCACCAGTGACTTATACAGTGGCATAAGTACCTCTTCCTTTCTGCTGGTAATCCCTCTTTGTATGCAGCCCAACATCCTTTTGCCACCGCCTTGTCGCACTGTTTTGCCACCTTGAGATCATCAGAGATAATCACACCAAGGTCTTTCTCCTGAACCGTGCATACCAACCTTTCACCCCCTATCGCGTACATTTCCCTTGAATTTCTGCTACCCAAGTGCATGACACTGCACTTTTTCACATTAAAACGTAGTTGCCAAGCATTAGACCAGTCTTCCAGCTTTTGTAGATCTTTCCTCATGTTAACCCCTCCCTCGGGGGAGTCCACTCTGTTGCAAATTTTTGTGTCGTCTGCAAAAAGACTTTTCCATTCAGTCCTTAAGCAATATCACTCACAAATACATTGAACAGTGCCGGGCACAGGACTGAACCCGGGGGCACCCCGCTAATCACCTTCCTCTCATCCGAGTGAGCTCCATGTACAAGCACCCCTTCCTTGCGAAGAGCTGCTGCCACCACCACCATGATCTTTGGGAAGGTCTGCGGCGGGGGCGCCAGGTCAAACGACAAGGCTAGGAACTGAAAATGCCCCATCAGCACTGCAAACTGAAGAAACTGTTGGTGCTCCCGGCGAATGGGAATATGTAAACAGGCCTCGGTCAGATCTAACAACGTAAGGAACTCTCCCTTTCTTACTGCCAGAATCATGGACCTCAACGTCTCCATGCGGAAATGAGGCACCCGGAGACAATGATTCACTCTAGAATGGGCTGAAACACGCCGTCTTTCTTTGGCACTACGAAATAGATGGAGTACAGACCGTACCAGCACTCTTCTGGTGGCACCGGCACCACCGCCCGAAGCTGCAACAGCCGCTGCAACGTCTCCTGCATCACCCAGCACTTGAGCCGTGCCCTGCACAGAGACTGGACAAACAAGTCTACCACTGGCCATTGGAGTTCCACAGCGTAGCCCTCTCGAATGACCTCCAACACCCACTGATCCGACATTAACTGGACCCAAGCCGGGTAAAAGTCTTGTAGGCGCCCTCTTACTGACACACACCCTACCTGAGTCCTCCTCATCTCATTGTGGCTTTTTAAGGCTCAAGGACAAGAAGGGCACAAAGCCTCTACCTGCCCCCCCGAAATTCTCGAAACCCCTGGCCTCGCACTGGAAACTTGCCGCGCTGAGACTGCCCAAAGTGAGGCGACTGGAACCTCAGAAACTCCCTCTGCGAACCTTTGGGAACTGGATTAGGGCAGCCCCGCTTTGGTTTATCTTCCGGCAGCCGACCTCCCTTGGATTCTCCCAGATCCTTGACTAGCTTGTCCAAGTCCTCACCGAACAATAACTTCCCCCTAAACGGGAGCTTGCTAAGGTGAGCCTTGGAAGAACTGTCCGCTGCCCAGTTCCGTAACCACAAATACCTCTGGGCTGTTACCACCGAAGTCAAGCTCTTAGCCAGCCCCCGAATCAGGTCATAATGAATATCTGCCAAATAGGCGGATCCAGACTCCAGGCAAGCCACCTCATCCACCTGCTCACCTGCCTGATCCACCTGCAGTCGCTGAGACCATAGCAGATAAACTCTCGCCACCCAAGCCCCCGCGATCGAGGCCTGCATGGACAGAGCGCTGATGTCAAACACCTGCTTCAGCAAAGTATCTAATTTCCTATCCTGTCCATCCTTAAGCGCAGCTGACCCCTCTACCGGGATCGTCGTCTTCTTGGTAACCGCCGACACCGCCACGTCAACCTTTGGGGAATGGAACAGGTCCTTGTTCTTGTCGGACAATGGATAAAGCCTAGCTAAAACCCTAGATCCCTTAAGGGCCGCCTCCGGCAAATTCCACTCTTCCTGAATCATGTTCCTAAACACCATATGAATAGGAAATACCCACTGCGTCGTCCGTACAGCCTGTAACAAAGGATCCTCTAAGGTGTCATCCGATGCTGGACCCGCAGCCAGCATATTAAGCGCTGGCAACTCCTCCTGCCGAAACACCCTGACCACTCTGGCCTGCTGCTCTGCATCCGGCAACTCGCCCTCTTCTAACTCCTCCACCGAATCATCCTCGAAATCCCCGGCCGCTGTCTCCAAAACCTCCGAGGGCATATCCGCTAACGCCTCTACCCCCGAAGTCCTACTTCTCTTAGCTGGGGTACCGGCTACTTCTGGCCCCAGCAGGCCCACCAGACGTTTCTCCCCCCACCCCCCGGCCGTAAATGTGGGCATACCAGGCTGCAGGAGAGCAAATGCCTGGTGCATCAGCAAAAAGAAGTCTGGAGGGACAACGGGCAGACCCACTGCTGGGCCTTGTCCCGGCTGAATAGACAGTCCCACCACAGTAGAAGGCCCGGCCACAGGTTTCAAGGGGGCCAGGGACAGAGGAAGCTCATCTTCCTGACTCTGGGATAGCACCCCCTGCCCCCCCCTCCAATGCTTGCTCCATCACCGCTACCTCTTGCGTGCAGCCAGTACAAACCCCGGACTCTAGGAGCGCGCCTCACCTCGAACCACACACTAGGCACCGAGGCCTAGCCGGCATGCTCTTTCTGAGCAAAGAACCCACGGAAATAGACCACGTGGAGCCTCAAGAGTCCCCCAGGTGGCAACACTTCTCAAGGATATACTTTTCCCCCCCCCCCAGGCTGTTCCAGAGACCTCAGGCCCCCAAAAACCACCCCAGAAGAATCAACTGCCTCTAATTCCCCTGGTCCTTGAGCCTGCAAACGAAAAAGCTCCCACAGAACTCAAAATGGCCGCTCCTGCGCTTACGCCACGCAGCCAGGCTCAACGAACACGATCTCCCTACAAAATGTCGCGATCCGTGCTCTTAGGCCTACCTGCAAATGGCCGGCCCTCCCGCAATGAAAAACACTTACCGCGGTTTCTCTGCTGTCCAGAAGGAGGGGGGGGGGAGGCCTCAATCCACCGCCAGAGCTCAGCCGAAAATGGCAGCTTCAGCTCCGGGCGGAGAGGCACACTGCCGCAGGCCGCTGACCCTTCCCCTGCGCGCCCACCCGCTGCCGGCTGCGCCTGCCACCTGCTCCTCACCCTTTCAAGCGGGTTCGGGAGCAGGGAGGCTTTTCCTGCCGGTTCTTCAGGTTCTCTTCCCATGCGTGGCGGGAGAGGAGGGGGAAGAGGGAGGAGGGAAGGAGGAGAGCAGGAAAGAGAAGCAGAAGAGGCCAGCTAACCTGTGCAGCCCTGCTCTAACGCAATCTGCGCTCTAAGCAAATAAAATCAATTAATTAAAATCAATTAAAACACTCTGCTTATTTGTCACAAGCCTGAGCCCAGCCCCTAGGCTCAGCACCTACTCCATCTGCTATGGAGACTGAAGACTGGCGGGGAGAGGCAGTCCTTGCCTACTTATACCAGTCTCGTCAAAACGATGACGTGTTTCAGTCTCCATAGCTGCTGGAAGAGATACACAACTCTCAGGTTCTGGGAATGGACTAGAGGGACGAAAAGGAATATACAATATTTGGATAAGATAGCCCTTACCAGTCATTTAATATACATTTTCTAAATAAACTCTCTTTAGTAAAAGAAGGAAAAATAGTTAGACAAACTTCTAAACTCCCTAGGAAGTCTGTCAGCCAATGGCTGCTTTGTAACTAAATAAATGTATCTTTATCTTTATTAAAATTTGATATACCGCTATGGCAATAGCATTAAGCGGTGTACAATTAAAACTGATTTACACCACAATCCAGGAAATAGAACTCCAAAGTTAAGACAGGAAAGAGGGTAAAAGAGAAAGAGAAACAAATCACAATAGAACACTTAACAATAAATCATAATAAATTACACGCAACTTATTTTAACAAATAGCATCAAATCATATTGTAACAAATCATAAGAAAGTAACAATAACCAACCAGGATACAGAGACACATGTAACATTTAAAAACAATTATTTTAAGGTGCTACCATCAAAAGGTTATTTACTTACAACCAAAGAGGTCGGGAACTAGAAACATAGAAACATATGACGACAGAAAAAGACCACATGGCCTATCTAGTCTGTCCTTCCATATCAACAACTACAACAGTCCCCTTTTTACCTTTAGAGATCCTCTGTGTTTGCCCCATGCTTTTTTGAATTCGGTTACTGTCCTCATCTCTATCACCTCCATTGGGAGACTATTCCATGGATCCATTACTCTTTCCGTAAAGAAATATTTCCGCATATCACTCCTGAATCTATCTCCCTTCACCCTCATGCCATGTCCCCTCATAGCAGAACTTCCTTTCAATTGAAAGAGGCTCTCTCCCTGAACATTTATGCCACGGAGGAATTTAAACATCTCAATCATATCACCTCTATCCCGCCTTTCCTCTAAGGTGTACATATTAAGATCCTTCAGTCTGTCCTCATATGCTTTATAATGAAGACCACTAATCATTTTAGTAGCCACCCTCTGCACCGACTCAATCCTGTTCACATCCTTTTGAAGGTGCGGTCTCCAGAATTGCACACTATACTCCAAATGAGGTCGCACCAAAGACTTATACAGAGGCATTATCACCTCTTTTTTTATGCTAGCCATTCCTCTCCGTATGCACCCAAGCATCCTTCTAGCTTTGCCGTCGCCTTTTCTACCTGCTTAGCTACTTTAAGATCATCAGACACAACCACGTCTAGGTCCCGCTCTTCTTTAGTGGACAAAAATACTTCACCCCCTATACTATATTGCTCCCTTGGATTGCTGCAGCCCAAATGCATGACCTTACATTTTTTTTTATATACTTTATTTTATAACCACCAACAAATACAATACATCAGATATACACATCTCCAAGAGGGGTGGACTCTGATCCCCCCTCGGAGTAGTAACAGAGCAGAAAAGAAGAGGTGGAAGATCATTTTTCCCCCTTTATATTCCCCCAACCCCATCACCCGCCACCCCCCTCCACCCTCAGCACACTCCCCAAAAACATAAAACCCCCAGGGGAACAAATCCACCCCACACCTCCCACCAATAGCTCAGCTACCAACTTGTAGGATCTCATTACGACACCTGGCACTTAACTGTTGAATGTAAGGCTCCCATACACGCATAAAGGCTGTCCAACGTTTGACACTGCCCCGCGCCCCCCATCTCTCTATTAACATCATTTGATGGAAGCAGTTGCGCCACTCACCAAAGGTAGGCGGGCTGCAATCCCTCCAAAGGCGAAGAATGGGACCCTTCCCCACCAAACAGGCCTTGCGCACCAACAAGCGTTCCCCCTCTACCACCGGACAAGGAGGGTCAAGCCGATCCAGCACCACAAGGGCCCCGGACCAGCGCACCCGTCACTGTAGCAATCAATTTAGAAAAGCACATATCTTGGCCCAATAGGAGCGCAATACTCTACAACCCCACCACATATGTAACAAGGTCGCTAGTGGTTCCGCGCATTTAGGGCAGCAGCCATCGGTGGTCAGCCGACTACGGAACGCCCTCCGCGGGGAAAAGTGCGCTCTGGTTACACATTTAAATTGTATCTCTCGCCAGTGTGTTTCCTGTGTCAGCCTCACAATCCCTTTTAAAGCCTGCCTGACTGACCCGGGGGGTAAGGCTTCTCCCAACTCCACTTCCCAAGCCACCTCGACCCCTCGATAATCATGGCCTGTACTAAGCCGAGCCAAACGCTTCTTGAGATCCTTGATCGACAGGGGATTTTCCCCCCCTAACCCAAAAAATTCCAATATTCGGGCTGACCTGTCAATGTGTAACTCCTCTCGCGGCAGAGAGGACACATAATGAGCAATCTGCATATAAGCAAAGAAATGTTTAGTGGGCAAATCATACTCCCTACTCAAGGTCAAAAAAGATTTGCACTGCCCTGACGGCTCCACTACGTGCCCAACATTCCGTATTCCCCGATTACTCCAGTCCCGAAAGGTCTCCGTATCCGAACCAGGGGTGAAAGCAGCATTGCCCGGCAAGGACAGCCAACTAGAAACCTTCCAGGCTGTATTCCAGTGGACATTAAGTTGTTTCCAAGTCTTGATAACCGAACCAATCAACTCACTCCGCACTACATGACTAGGGAGAGCCTGGTGCGTCCCATGTAAGACTCCCAACAGCGTCAACGGCGCCACAAAGCACTCCTCCAAAGCCCAGGGCTTATACACATCTGTCCCTCCCAACCAATCTCCAAGATGTCGAGCCTGACAGGCCAGAGCATAACCTACAAGATCTGGAAGACCCATCCCCCCGTCACGCCACGTCCCCAACATCCGCGACCAAGAAATACGCGCCTTCCCTCCCTTCCACAGGAAGCATCGAATAGTGGCTTCGAAGCGGCGCACATTTCGGCGCAATAACGAAACAGGCAATGTCTGAAACCAATACAACAGCCGCGGTAGGAGCACCATTTTAACCGCCGCTATCCTCCCTGATAAGGAGAGAGGCAGGGGATCCCAGGCTTTCAACTGTACCTGCAGCCGTCGCAGTGCTCGCTCAAGGTTACGCACGTAAAGGGCCTGGGGATTACGGGTCAGCACTATGCCGAGACTGATGAATTTATCTATCGCCCACCTAAGTGGAAAGGCTCCCACCCAACTCCCCCGCAGCTGATCCGATAAATCTGAAGCCCTGGATGTATCTTTGTTGATCCGCAGCCCCGCAATGCCACCAAATCTCATAAACTCCTCCAACAACTTCGGCAGCGACTGATCAGGGGCAAGTAGGTGTACCAAAAGATCATCCGCAAAGGTGGAGAGTTTAAACACCTGGGGGCCCATTCGTACTCCCTGTATCTCGCGGGAGACTTCGATGGTCCATATCAGGGGGTCGAGTGACAGGACAAACAATAAAGGGGAAAGGGGGCATCCCTGACGCGTACCCCATTCCAAGGAAAAGTCTTCAGAGAATACCCCATTGCACAAAACCCCAGCTGTCGGCTGGGCGTAAAGGCTCTCCACCATTCTACAAAACTGAACACCCAAACCGTAGCGCGGGAGGTCACGCAAGTATTGCCAGTCCACCCTGTCAAAGGCCTTTTCCGCAACAAAGCTGACAAGCAGGGACGGTAACCGATAAGCATGCACCCATTCCAAAGAAGCTAAGATCTTACGCAGGTTCCGAACCGCATAGCGCCCCTTGACAAACCCCACCTGCGAGTCATGCACCAAATGCCCTAAAACTGCTGCCAGCCGCATTGCCAAAACTTTTGCATTTAATTTGATATCAAAATTAAGCAAGGATATAGGATGATATGATCCTACTAGCAAAGGGTCTTTACCCGGTTTAGGGATCAGCGTAAGATGGGCATGATTACGTCCCCAACGAAAGGCCCCCTGTTCCGCCCGCTTATTAAAGACCTCCGCCAGGACAGGGCTCACAGACTCGTCTAGAAGTTTATAAAACTCGGCCCCCAAACCGTCTGGTCCAGGCGCTTTGCTACAGTTAGCTGCCAAAATCGCGGAGTGCACCTCATACGAGGTTATAGGCTGCTCTAACATCTTAGAACATAAGAACATAAGATATGCCATACTGGGTCAGACCAAGGTCCAAAAAGCTCAGTATTCAGTTTCCAACAGTGGCCAATCTAGGTCATATGTACCTAGCAGTTTCCCCAAGAGACACAAGTTCCACAATGCTTGTACTGGGTCAAGCATTGATATCTTCGGTCACTTCTTAATAATGGTTTATGGACCTTTCCTCCAGGAACTTGTCCAAACCTTTTTTAAACCCAGCTACACTAACAGCCTTTACTACATCCTCCGGTAACAAATTCCAGAGTTTGATTACACGTTGAGTGAAAAAATATTTTCTTTTATTAGTCTTAAATAGTTTACCCTGTAGCTTCATTGCATGTCCCCTAGTCTTTCTATATTCTGATAAGGTAAACAATCGATCTACGTTTACCCGTTCCACTCCGTTAATTTATAGACTTCTATCATATCTCCCCTCAGCCGTCTCTTTTCCAGGTTAAAGAGCCCTAACCTTTTTAGCCTTTCTTCATAGGAGTATCGTTCCATCCCCTTTACCATTTTCGTGGCTCTTCTCTGTACCTTTTCTAAAATCGCTATATCCTTTTTAAGATACGGCGACCAGAATTGCACACAATATTCAAGGTGCGGTCTCACTATGGAACGATATAGAGGCATTATAATATCTTTTGTTTTATTTTCCATTCCTTTCCTTATCATACCTAGCATTCTATTTGCTCTCTTGGCCGCCGCTGCACACTGGGCTGAGGGTTTTAACATGGTATCCACAATGACGCCTAAATCTTTTTCCTGGGTGGTGGTTCCTAATGTGGAACCTTGCATCGTGTAACCATAGTTTGGGTTGTTCTTCCCTAGTTGCATAACCTTGCACTTGTCCACATTAAATTTCATCTGCCATTTTGATGCCCAGTCTTCCAATTTATCAAGATCCTCTTGCAATTTTTCACAATCCTCTTGGGTTTTAACAACTTTAAATAGTTTTGTGTCATCTGCAAATTTGATAACCTCACTCGTTATTCCACTTTCCAGGTCATTTATGAATATGTCAAAAAGCAGCGGACCCAGCACAGATCCCTTTCTCCATTGGGAAAATTGGCCATTTAGCCCTACCCTCTGCTTTCTATCTTTTAACCAGTTCCTGATCCACAATAGTACACTGCCTCCTATCCCATGACTCTTTAGTTTTGCCAAAAGTCTCTGATGAGGGACCTTGTCAAAGGCTTTCTGAAAGTCCAGATACACAATATCAACCGACTCACCTTTGTCCACCTGTTTATTCACTCCTTCAAAAAAACATAACAGATTAGTAAGACAAGATCTTCCTTGTCTAAAGCCATGTTGGCTGTGTCCCATTAGGTTGTGACTATCTACATGCTGAGTAATTTTATTCTTTATGATGGTTTCTACCATTTTTCCCGGTACTTACGTCAGGCTCACCGGTCTGTAGTTTCCCGGATCACCCCTGGAACCTTTTTTAAAAATTGGGGTTACATTGGCGATCCTCCAATCTTCAGGTATTAGAGATGATTTTAATGATAGTTCACAGATTACTGATAGCAGTTCTGCAATCTCATATTTCAGTTCTTTCAATACCCTTGGATGTATACCATCCGGACCAGGTGATTTGCTACTCTTCAGTTTATCTAATAGTTGTAAGACATCTTCCCGATGTATCGATATTTCCTTCAATTCTTCCGCACCTTTAAATATCACTTCAGTCATGGGTAACATCCCTACATCTTCCTCAGTAAAGACCGAAGCAAAGAAGTCATTCAGTCTCTCCGCTATCGCCTTGTCGCCTCTTAGTGCTCCTTTAACCCCTTTATCATCTTATGGACCAACTGACTCTCTCACAGGTTTTTTTGCTACGAATGTACTTGAAAAGGTCTTTATTTCGCGTTTTTGCTTCCGCAGCAAGCTTCTTCTCAAATTCTCTCTTTGCCTGCCTTATCAATGCCTTGCATTTGACTTGCCAGTGCTTGTGCTGTTTCCAGGTTTCGTCGTTTGGCTCTTTTTTCCATTTCCTGAAAAATGCTTTTTTGGCAACAACAGCCTCTCTGACCTCACCTTTAAACCATGCTGGCAGTTTTTTGGACTTCCTTCCACTTTTCTTAAAGCATGGAATACAGCTGGTCTGGGCTTCCAAGATAGTATTTTTCAACAACACCCAAGCTTGATGTACGTCTTTAACCTTCGCAACTGCTCCTTTTAGTTTTTTCTTAACTGTTTTCCTCATTTTATCATAGTCTCCCTTTCAAAAGTTAAAAGGTAGTACTGTGGATTTCCTTACTATCCCTCCTCCACTAATTAAATCAAAGGCGATCATGCTATGATCACTATTGCCAAGTGGCCCCAACACCCTTATCTCTTGCACTAGATCTGGTGTTCCACTAAGGACTAGGTCTAATATGGCTTCCCCTCTGGTCGGTTCATGAACCAGCTGCTCCAAGAAGCAGTCATTTATTTCATCGAGGAACTTTATCTCCCTAGCATGTCCTGACGTGACACTGACCCAGTCGATACCAGGGTAATTGAAATCACCCATTATTATTACTGCGCTGTAACTTTTGTTAGCTTCCTTGATTTCTTTGAGCATTTCATCATCCATTTGGTCATTCTGGCCAGTTGCTCGATAGTACACCCCCACTGCCATTGCCTTCCCCCTTTTATTTATTTTTTTTTTTATTTTTTTTTTTTAGATGTATTCCATGTATTTTTTTTTTTGAAACTTTTATTTTCATTTTACAACAAACAAAGGAACAACACACCAAAAGATACAAAACAAGTATACAATAAGGAAAAGTAAACCCATTACCCCCCACCCCGGTGCTTCTTCTCTACCCGTTTGTATCAGCATGTGAGCGCTTCCCGTTAACAGTGATTATACATCAAACAATCAAAAAATATCCACAATACAGCATGATCATGAGACAGAGATAGATACAAAGTTAGACAGTCAGATGAGAGCATTTAGCTAAATGTACATATTCATTGAACATCTTCCATTAAGACCAATAAGAAGGAGTCTGAACGGAGGAAGCACACAGACGAGGTATTTGTTCATATTTACTGTAGAGACAGGCATGATTCCACCATTCAGTGAGGCTCAGATGGGAACTAATTTCCCAGTATTACTCGATGAGGGAAACAGGAATGCCAAGCATAGAGTTCAAAAGGAGATAAGCCATTTCTTGGGAGAGAGGGGATCCCCGCAACTGGGCGAAGTCCCACTACCCTCCGAGAAAGGGACTCCTGAGAGTGCAACACAGACTAAATACGACCCCAGACCCGACTCCAGTGATACTGTAGTGCGGGATATTCATGCATAACATGAAATGAAGTAATAAACCAATGGCCACAGGACATGTCCAGCAACCATTACCCTGAGTAGTGTTCCATATGTCTAAACTGTGAGGAATGTAAAAACACCGGTGGGCTAGAAAGAAGAGGGTCTGAGTGAGTGAGGCGGGTCAGAAACCCGTGTCCCTCTGCTCCAGATAAGGCTCCATTGCTCCGAGGTTAAAGTCACATGCAATTCTCTCTCCCATACTTTCTGCGCTATAGAGGTATCTCTAGTGATAGCATTACATAAGGTTTAATAAAATTGGATGCTACACCCGGTAAACTACCGAGAGATCGGAAGTTTCCAATCAACCTTATGCAAAGAGTGCCGATGGCGGGAATACTCTAGTGCTCCGAATGCAATGCTAAAGTTACACTGACCAGAGTCGGGAGTCAAAAGGTTGCATAGGAATATTAAAGGCACCTAAAGTGTCGAAAAACAATTGGTGGATAGTGGGAGTCTAATGGGAGAGTCATACCAGGGAGTAAGGTAAAAGGAATCGGTGAGCAAAGGCCCGCTACTATATCTAGCCACACAGGTCTGCTCGGTACAGGAGCTTCCAACCAACAAGCACCTTGTTTGAGAAGAAAAGATGAGGGAGCACTTGAATAAAATCGCCACCAAGTATTAATGGAGCATTAGCGGAGGCCGAGGCCAACTGAGCAAAACTTGCTTAGTGAGCAGGGTTGTCCACATTCGGGAACATAGTGCAAATACACGTGAATTCACTATCTCCAACCTCAAGGTGTACACGGGCCCATCTACCCTCCATGTCAGCGCTAATATCAGGTACAGTAGCGTGCAAAAACTTCTTGACCAGAATGACTATCCCGTATCATTTGGAGACGGTGGGAGAGTAGGCAGCTACCATGTGAGGCCTAGCATTGAGTTTCAGTGTTTCAGCAGAGTGTAGTGCGTTTTCGAAAGAAACACCTGATTAACGTGCTCGTGTCTAAGATAGCTAAGGATTTTCTTTCTGCGGAGGGGACCAGCAATGCCTTGTACGATGAATAATAAGATTTTACATGAGGCCATTCAGAAAAGTTAAAATTCTAAGCATGATAGCACACATAGTTTTACTGTGTCCCTCAAACTAACTGTATCTGGCTGTACACATGACATAGGAAAATAAGCTAATATAATACAATGAAGCGCCCCACATTAACAAAGATAACCGCAGTACGGTAGAGGAGAAGCAAAACCCCAAAATTACTGGCGACCATGTGTCTGCGGGGAGAAACCCCAGAGAAGGCCGAAATTGAAAAAACATATAACCTGTAGGACTGTGCATGCTCCGAATCCGACCGAGGCACACATCATGAAGGGATAGGAGACCAAAGACATAAGTCATACAGAGAAAGAAAGAAAGTCCAGGCTATTTCTGTGCTGGGCTATGATCGCCGCATCGGGCCCTTCAAAATGGCGGACAGAGCCGGCAGATAAGAGTCCAAGATTTGGGATTAGCGCATCTGTTCTGCTTCTTTGGAGTCCAAAAATATTGATAATAGATCAGGATCCTCGAACGTCCTGGTCTGGTTATGGAGAGTCACTCGGAGTTTCGCTGGATACAACAGGCCAAAGCGAGCCTGTAGCTGTTGAAGTCGAGGGCGAAGAGCAAGGAGTTTCTTCCGACGGTCAACGGTAGGCTTTGCCAAATCCGGAAAGAAGGAGACCTTACGACCTTCATATTCCAAATGATGATTCGCTCGAGCAGCATGTAAAATTTGTTCCACTTGTTGATATCGTAGCAAGCTAAAGATAATAGGCCGGGGGGTCGTGCGGTTGAGTGCCATGCGGGCAGGAACACGGTGTGCTCGATCGATTTCCAGTTCTCTGTGAAAAGTAATCTTCAGCAAGGAGGGAAGAGTTTTGAGCAAGAATTCTCTTATATCTCCTGCTTCCACTCCCTCCGGCATTCCAAGGAGCCTCACATTGTTGCGACGGGCGCGATTATTGCTATCTTCCAATTCCTTTTGAAGATTCTGTATCTGGCGCTCAGCCTCGTCCAGTTTGCCCAAGCGCACCTCGTGCGAGTCGAGGACCCCCGCCATATTGTCCTGCCGTAATGAAAGACCTTCAAGTCGGTCTTGGAGCACTCCAAAGTCTTCTCGCATGGCTCGAAGCGCTTCTCCATTAGACTGCACCAATTCCTTCACGCCGCGTATTTCCTCCAAAATCTCCAGGTGCATTGCAGGGTTTTCACGAAATGGAACCATCTTCTGCGGGGAGGATACCTCCGTTTTGGAGCGTTTTCCGTGAGAAGAAGAAGGAGACCCGAAGTCCAAGCGCGCTGGTTTGTGGGCCGCCATCCCCCCCGAGGTGCCCCGGTCAGCTCGGAGCAAAATAGTAAATTTATATAGGTATTAAGTCAGGATTCTGAGTAGGCCTCTCGGGAGCTTCAACGCAAAGCGTCCTACCCGCTGGACATCAGGCTCCGCCCCCGCCTTCCCCCTTTTATATGGAATTTCAATCCATATAGATTCTACAGCAGATTTTTTTTCCTGCAAAACTTTAATCCTTTCTGAGTCAATGCCCTCTCTAACAGAGCGCAACCCCTCCACCAATTTGATCAGCTCTATCATTACGATATAGTTTGTACCCAGGTATCACAGTGTCCCACTGGTTGTCCTCCTTCCACCATGTCTCTGATATTCCAATCATATCTAACCTTTCATTTAGTGCTATATATTCTAACTCTCCCATCTTATTCTTTAGACTTCTAGCATTTGCATACAAGCATTTTAGAGAATGTATTTTATTCATGTTAATTTGGCTATTGTTAGACATGGGTAAATTGGGATCTTTAAGCTCTGTCTGCTCCATACTTGAGGGCATTTTGGGCTACTTTACTCTTTTGTGGAACCTCTCTGCTTTTGGTAGTATCCTTCAAGGATACATTCTTCCGAACCATCCGCTCTTGGGTGACTGTAAATTTTGGGAGGGCACAAAGCTACCCTGTTCCCACGTTCCCAATGATTGCTAAAATAAATTTATACATAATGTGCAAGATGGACTGAACATAACAACTGTTTCACATTAAGTCCTACATACTTGTTCTAAAAAAATAATGTAACTTTAAAAGTAGCTTGATAAGACTAATTGAAAGGACTGCAAGCAACCTTCCCATTAGTCAAAAATATAGAGGGATATTTTTTTTGTAAACCAACGTGCAGCAGCTTCTAATTGTTCAACAGTAAGCTGCGGCAAGTCCAACTCTTTCAAATAATCCCCCAGCTCCATGGTGGATGTAGGTTGCGCCTTATATAAATCCTGAAAAAAAGCCCGAAAGACCCGGGCGATTGCCACGGACTCCCGTTGCAGTTGTCCCTGGTCATCTCGGACTGCTGCCACTAACGAGGAGCCCCGTTGACCCTTCAAACAACGGGCTAGCAACTTCCCCGGTTTATTCCCGTAGCAATGTAGCTGATATCTATAATAAAGGATGGATTTCTTGGCTCTCTGATGTATCAGCTCATTGAGATCCACCTGAGCTTCCCAAAGCTTTTTCTTATTCGCGGGCATCGGACAACGTGCACAGAGCTTGCGCAACCTGTTAACCAGTCGCTCTAAACCAATTATTCGCTCCGCTATTAACCGACGTTTCCGGGCTGCAAATCCAATGATATCGCCCCGTAACACTACTTTTGCCGTCTCCCACACCAACTCAGGATCTTCACTATGGCACTGGTGATCGCTCATACATTCCCTCCATCGCTGGCTCAAAAAGTGCTGGAATCGAACATCCTGACACAGCCCCAGGGGAAGTCTCCAAAGTCATGCCCGGGCATTGTCTATCCCCCACTGCAGCTCCGTTTGGACCATCGCATGTTCAGATATCTCTAGTGGGCCAATCTGCACCTCACTCGTATGAGCAAACAGATCCCCCGACACCAAGATATAATCAATTCGAGCACTGGAGCCGTGTGCCCGGGACTGGTGGGTAAAATCCCTTTCCAAAGGATGTAATAGGCGCCAGGGATCGACCAAGTCCAGTCTACTACGAAAACGCTGCAACATCCGAGTCGTCGGGATCCTATCTCTCGCCTCCCCTCCTCTAGAAGTGTCAAGGTCCACATCTAAAACCCCATTAAAATCCCCGGCAAGAAGCAGTGGATATTCCGGGAGCTGCTCTATTTTGGAGGCCAGGCCGTTGTAAAAGCTAGGGTCCATCACATTAGGACCGTAAAGATTCCCGATAATCACTGGTTTCCCCTCTAGCCTACCAGCCAGCAAAAGAAATCGTCCGTCCTCCGCAACGATAGCTTTTTCCAGGGCAAAACGGACTCGCTTGTGGAACAGGACTGCTACTCCTCCTTTCTTCCCTCGTGCAGGAGCCCCCCATACTTGCCCCACCCAGCCTCTATGGAGTTTACTATGTTCTTCTTCCGTCTGGTGCGTTTCTTGTAGAAGGGCAACATCGCACTGCTGTCGGGTTAGGGCCTGCAAGATTTTATATCGCTTTATTGGATTCCCCAACCCACAGAGATTCCAGGTAATAATCTTCAGAGGCATGGGGCAGTGTCAAGATCCAGCCATGCAGAAAACTCTAATCGCAACAGAGGAGCTCCCCCAGCCTGGAGCCCCCCCCCCTAACAGCCAGCAAAAAAAAAATGCAGAGCCACCTACAAGTAAACAGTGGAGTGTGCACTATCCTACCCCCTCGTCTCCCTCTCCCTCCCACCCCCCACCCCCCCCTCCACTTCCCCACCCCTAAGCTATCAAGTCCACCCATCAGGCTGGACAACTTCCCAATGGCAATCGGGTCTGCCCCAAACTTCCCCGGATCCAACATTGAACCTAACTATCTGATAGAATTCCACTCTCTTTCTAACCACCCCAAGATTGATATCACAGTACTCCCCACTACTCCCCCTCTCCACTCATCCCTAAGGCCCCAGCGCTCCCTGACCTACTCCATTAGATATTGGGAGTTAGTACCACCAGGCCCCTCCCCCATCCAATAACCCCACTTGCTTTTGTCCCCAGGTCTTCCATCCCCTCCGTTCCCAATTCTAGAGCCCTACACCTCCCCTCCGTATCACCCCCCCATCCGATATTTAATATGACCATATTTCACCTCTGGAGCACAATCTAAGGCCACCATATTAAATCTACCCATACCACACCCCCACTCCTCGATTCGATAGGGCTGCCACATTATTACTCACAAAATGGCATAGGGGAGCGCCATCAAGCCTCTAGAGGCCACCACAGGAATTAAACTAAACATCTAGAAAATGTCATAGGCATAACAAACAACCCACTCATCCGCTCATTCCAGGCTTACACCCATAACACACACCCCCTCCACATTCTTCTACCCCATTCAACCCGATCTATCTATCAGCATCCCCTCGTACAGATGTAATCCCCAGGGTGACAGCCGAGGAACTGCGAGATTAGTCTCCTCGCGCCCCTCTAGGGGCTCCACCCACTGGTGCCAGCCCCCCCCCCCCCTCCACAGTGCTGCCCACCCAATGTTACTTAATTCCCAGCGGGATATGTGAGTGTGATCACCCTCCCTCCCACTAGCAGCAAGCTAACCCATGGCCCACCTCCCCCGGCTCCTCGCCTTCGGCCGTATAAAGATTAGGGACTTGCAAGGCACAGCTCTCCCTCCTGCACTATACTTCTCCTCAGTATAAAAGAAAAAAAAAAGAGGGAAAGGAGCACATAGGAGACTTTACAAATAATTACCGTTGTCAATATTATAAACCCCCTCCTCCGGGCCTGCAGCAGACCGTCACCTGGCCACACATACAAATATGCCATTCACCCAGCTCAAACAGTAGTAAACTGCACACACAGTTGCTCAGCAAAACAGTTGAAACATAGTAACAGTTTAACAGTGTTGCCATCTAAATAGCTTAGACAAGGGAGCAGTTAACACAATATGGCCAAATGTAACAGGTCACAACTTAAACAAACCAAGAAATTAAACAGTGCAACACTGAAATCAGAGAAAGACTAGCTGCTGTAGTCCAGAGCTACATCAGGCCCTTGAGCCCCTCTCTGTCAGCGAGACATCCAAATGCCATTCCCATTGGCAATCCAAGATTCACGAGGGCGAAGCAGCCTGGGCATTCAGGGTTTCCAAAAGAGCAGTAGCCGCTGCCAGTGTCGTCAGGTAGGGTCTGTCCCTGGACCTCCACTCGAAGTCGGGCAGGATACAGCAGCGAGAATCGCACTCCTTTGTTTAGCAAATGTGTGCAGACCCCCGAGAAGGCTGCTGACTAACTAGGGCCGAGTAGTCTTGAAACACAAGTATCGGTTCCGAGTCCTGTTGTCGCATCTTTCGACCCCGGGCAGCTTTCAACACAGCTTCTTTTTGTCGGTAATCCAAAAAGCGTGCAATAACCGCTCGTGGCCGTCTCGCCTGATCCCTCCGCTGGCCAAGTCTATGCACGCGCTCCAACTTTACGGGATCACCGTCCTGGTTTTGCAACAGGTTTTCAATCCAAGTCTGCAAATAACCGAAAAGGGCGCCATCCGCCACACTCTCCGGTATCCCGATGAAGCGCAGGATCTTGCGCCTCCCCCGGTTTTCAAGCTCGTCCAGCTTGTCACCCTGCTGCTTTACCAGAGTCTCCAAGGCCTCCACTTTAGCTGCCAGGGAGTGCTGGGTATCCTCCACATCCGAGACTCGGGTCTCTACTTGGTCCAGCCTCCCGGTAAAGTCAGTAAAATGTTGGCTGACAGTCTGTATCTGGTCTGCCAGGTCTTGGAACCGGGCATCTAGCGCCTGGACCACCGCGGCACTCACCTCCGTGACCAGATCTGGAGTGCCACCAGATTTCGGGCTAGCTGGCGCTCCCTCCGCCATTTTTCCCTCTGTGGCTTGCGGCTTCTCCCTTCGTGGCGCTTTCGACGCCATCCGGTTTCGTAGCGGGGGGAAAACTGCTTCCAACACTAGGTGAATACCCCCTTTGGTCAGGATCAGTAAATATGGAGACAGGACCCACTCAGCAAATATGGGTATTTTTCAGCAAGGTTGGTCAGGGTTAATCCACAGCACACACCGTTGTTTGCGATTGTCATTAGATAGAGGACAACGCTTAAGAGGCCACGCCAAGAAGCCCTCCGGCGAGGCCCTCAGGTGCGGGCCCGTCAGTCGCAGTCTCGCCTCAGCGCGCTCTCTCTTGTGTGCCGTTGCCTGCCCCGACCGGGCAGGGATGGCCGCAGGCCTCTTCACCGCTAGAGGCACATTACCCCGGGAGGGGAAAGTTAAGGATGGCGGTGGAGGAAATGTCCGATCGCGCCTTGGCGCGCTTACTTTTATGTGCAGTTGCCCGCTCTGATCGGGCAGGGATGGCCGCAGGTCCCCTCACCGCTGGAGGCACTATACCTCGTGAGGGGAGAGCTGATGATGGCGGTGGAGGAAGTGCCCGATCGCGCCCCGGCGCGCTCTCTTTTGTGTGCAGTTGCCTGCCCCGATCGGGCTGGGATGGTCGCAGGTCCCTTCTCCGCTGGAGGCACAATAACCCTTGAGGGAAGAGCTGATGATGGCGGTGGAGGAGGTGCTCGATCGTGCCCCGGCGCGCTCTCTTTCGTGTACAGTTGTCTGCCCCGACTGGGCAGAGATAGCCGCAGGTCTCTTCACCGCTGGAGGCTCAATACCCCGTGAGGGAAGAGCTGATGATGGCGGTGAGGGAAACGCCCGATTGCGCCCCATCGCGCTCTCTTTTGAGTGTAGTTGCCTGCCCCGATTGGGCAGGAATGGCCGCAGGCCTCTTCACCGCTGGAGGCACAATACCTCGTGAGGGGAAAGCTGAGGATGGCGGTGGAGGAAATGCCCGATCGTGCCCCGGCACGCTTCCTATGTGTGCAGTTGCCCGCTCCAATCGGGCAGGGATGGCCGCAGGTCCCTTCACCGCTGGAGGCACAATACCCCGTGAGGGAAGAGCTGATGATGGTGGTGGGGGAAGTGCCCGATCGCGCCCCGGCGCGCTCTCTTTTATATATAGTTGTCTGCCCCGATTAGGCAGGGATGGCCGCAGGTCTCTACATCGTTGGAGGCTCAATACCCCGTGAGGGGAGAGTCGATGAAGGCGGTGGAAAAAGATTTTAGAAGGTTTTGTAGCCGTTTTGCGGGGCAAGTTGCCCGGAGCTGATCGTGACCCGTCCAATCAGCTCATTGCCAAACCGGAAGTCCCTCCCTTACATTTTTTAACATTAAAATCTCAGCTGCCAGATTCTAGACCATTCTTCAAGCTTAGCTAGATCCCTCCTCATGTTATCTACACCTTTCTGGGTGTCTGCTCTATTACAGATTTTGGTATCATCCGCAAAGAGGCAAACCTTACCTGACAGCTCTTCCACTATTTTATTTATTTATTTATTTAAAGGGTATTTCTATCCCGCCTTATCCTTCAATCAAGGCGGTATACACAGCAAACAATCAAAGGAATTGGTATTTTGTGTTCAAGGTGTGCATATATTGTACAGTGAATGTGTGTGCGTGTGGGTAGGTTGATTAGCGTGCGCTATTTACAGCATGAGCTTTATACAGTGTATGTACAAAGAGCGTGCGGATAAGTCGTTAGTCCGTGGTTGTTGTTCTCATTTTGCAATTCAGCCCAGCCTGCACATACAAGCATTGCCTGACTAACTCAGTCAGGGCTTTCAAATGGAGCCGCGACACCATGGCATTACGTTGCCATGGCACCGCAGCTCCATTTAAAAGCCGCGATCTCGGTCACCAGAACAAACAGTTTATTCCCCGCAGCCTGACCCCCGATTTGGCCTCTCAGGGCCAGGGTCGGACTGTGGGGAATGCTTTTTGCCCCCTGCCGCCCTTTCCCGGCCCCGCTGATCCCCGACATCCAGGGAAGTTATTCCACCTGGATGTCAGGTTATTCCACTATATCACTATTCCACTATATCACTAACAAAAATGTTAAAAAGAATCGGACCAAGGACAGATCCCTGGGGCACACCACTGGTAACATTCTTCTCCTCAGAGTGAGCTCCATTTACTTGTACTCTTTGACGCCTCCCACCCAACCAATTTCTAACCCAAGCAGTAACTTCAGGGTCCATCCCTAGGGTGCTCAGTTTGTTTATAAGTCGCCTGTGAGGAACAGTGTCAAAGGCTTTACTGAAATCTAAATACACCCCATCTAGGGCTCTTCCTCGGTCCAACTCCCTGGTCACCCAGTCAAAGAAATCAATCAGATTTGTCTGACAAGACCTGCCTCTGGTGAATCCATGCTGCCTCGGATCCTGTAATCTGCTGGACTCCAGAAACCTCACTATTTTCTCTTTCAGCAGCGTTTCCAATAATTTACTCAACACCGAAGTTAAACTAACCGGCCTGTAGTTTTCAACCACATCCTTACTTCCGCTTTTGTGTAAAGGCACCACATGAGCCTCTCTCCAGTCCTTTGGCACCACTCCAGACTCCAACGAGGCATTGAAAAGGTCAGTCAGTGGAGCTGCTAGAACGTCCCCAAGTTCCCTCAGTATTCTAGGGTGTATCCCATCTGGTCCCATCGCTTTGTCTACCTTAAGTGGAGCTAGTGTCTCACGAACACAGTCTTCTGAAAATTGTTCAAGATTGTCCCTTGCTTCTGTTCCTATTTGTGGGTGTTTTCTGAGGTCCTGCTCTCGGTTCTTCATCTGTGAACACAGAACAGAAATATTTGTTAAGCAATTCCGCTTTATCCTTATCAGCTTCTACATATTCCTCCTCTGCACCCTTGAGTCTGACAATACCACTTTTTCCCTTCCTCTTCTCACTAATATATCTGAAAAATGTCTTATTTCCCCATTTTATTGCACTGGCTATTTCCTCCTCCTTTTGAATCTTTGCCTTCCTGACTACTTTGCTAGCTTCTCTAAGTTTTTCCAAATACAGATACCCATCTTCCTCTCTCTGTGATCTCTTGTATTTCATGAAGGCCTCCCTCTTTTTCTTCATTTTTTCAGCTACTTCTTTCGAAAACCATAGTGGTCTCCTTTTCCTTTTACCTTTATTTACCATTTTAACGAAAAGGTTGGTTGTGCTTAAAATATCCCCTTTCAACATACAAATTGCACCACTGACATCATACAGGCTGAGGTACACCCATGCAAACTTCTAAAAAACAAAATATAACAACTTAAAATGTATCCTAGTGACAATTGGGAGCCAATGTAATTTAATACGAAAAAGTCTTGTTCTTTCGCATCTGTTCCCATGGGAATCGTCTGTTACAATATTTTGTAACATTTGCAAACAAATCTGATGTTTCTTTAGTAACCCCAAATAATCAATCTTAACAAGTCAAATTATGTCATGACTGCTGCTTGAATCACAACTTTTAAATGCTTAGGCATCAGATAGGCTCTGATTTATCGAATATGTTATATTAAAAAGTTCATCCTTTGATAAAGTAGAATCCATCATAATTCCTAACATTTTAATTGATTTATATAGTTGAACACCAACATTTGATAACAACATGGGCACAGATGTTGGAAATTGCATCCAATTATGACCAATCCAAAACAACTTTGTCTTTTCAGGGTTAAGCTGTTACAAATGTAACTTCATCCATGACTCAATTCGTTTAAAACAGTTGGTCAATATGTAGTTATTGTGAGCCCTTTGGGGACAAGGGAATATATTCAGTACCTGTTTGTAGTAATTACATAATGTAAACCGCTTTGATTGAAGGATAAGACGGTATAGAAAACTGGTCAAATAAATAAATTAGGTCTTTTTGGAATGGCAAAATTACAGTAATATCATCAGCATAGATGAAAATGTAACACCTATGTTTTGTAAATCATCACACAATGTACTTAAAGGTGAAATTAGACCTTACCTGCTAATTTTCTTTCCTGGTGTCCATCCAGTCCAGTCCAGAAAAGTGGTTATGCTCACTACCAGCAGTGTAAGACAGATATAGGCTATGTGTTCAGTGTAAGGAGCTTGTGCTCCCTTTTGAAAGTTAAAAGGTAGTATTGTGGATTTCCTTGCCATCCTCCTTCCATTTATTAAATCAAATGCGATCATGCTATGATCACTTTTGCCAAGATGGTCAAATGCCTCCCAGGTTCTTCAACTAGCAGGAATGCAAACCAAATTGTTAGCATAGTCAATGCAGAAAGTAAGCATTCCAAAATTGGTTGTTATCCACTTAGGTACAAATACCTAGCTAGAAACAGTATTTCTACAGTACGAAGGAACTTTCAACTTTTGGGAGAGAAACTTAAACCCACTGTCAACACTATAGAATTTTCAGAAGTTCTACCTTTTCATGATAAGGGGAAAGAGAGGCTGCATCACATAACCATCTTTAATATGCGGCTGCAAACCTGGTGTAAATGAGAAGGATTTAGATATATAGGCAACTGGGGCAATAGATGGAACAACAAGAGACTGTACTGTGTTGATGGACTGCACCTCTCTGTGACAGGAAAAAGGATCCTAAGTGGAAAATTCAGGCAATATGTGGACAAGCATTTAAACTCGGGAAAGAGGGTGATGGATGGGAAAAAACAAGGTCAAAACATCACTCCCAGCAAGAACATTACATTGTTAATATTAATCCACACAAATGACAAATAACAAGAAAGGTCCAGAACAAGATCAGTCCAAAATACAAGCTAGTCAACCAACAATTGCTGGAAGGCAATGATCACAAATGCTCAAAGTCAAGCCAACAAAGTTCCTGATCTGGAAGCCCTGATGGTGGCCATTACAGAAACATGGTTTAAAGAAGCAATAAATGGGATACAGCCATAGTTGGCTATAATTTATTTAGAAAAAATAGAGAAGGCAGAAAAGGAAAAGGAGTAGCCCTATATGTCAAAAGCAATATTAAAGCCTCTGAAATGCAGGGGACTTGGGGAAAAGAAAAAGTGCTGTGGATTGTGTTGGAAAAAGAAGATGGCACTATCATCCAGAATGGTGTAGTCTACCGGCCTCCAACTCAAACTGAGGAAATGGACAGAGATTTGATCAGTGATATTGCAAAGGTAGCTATGAAGGGAGCATTGAGGAACCTGTGTCTTTTGGGGAAATTGCTAGGTATTAGTGACCTAGATTGGCCACTGTTGGAAACAGGATACTGGGCTTGATGGACCTTGGTCTGTCCCAGTACGGCATCTCTTATGTTCTTAAGTTCTTATGACAGTCCCTTCAGTAGGACCTTCACAAAGCAAACAGGGAATCCCAAGAACTCCCGTTCTCTGCCAACACCACAAAACAAACAATGACAGGTTTTTTTTGTTGTTGTTTTTGAGATCTAGACATCAAAGCTCCGGAGAACTAAAACATTCCCACAGGGGAAAACATTGTAAGCAGAACCAAGGGGAACACAGCAGGTCCTACAGAATAGACTGGGTCCGACACCACAACCTCAGCTGCAAAATAGCAAGAATCTTCAAGCAGACATGAGGCAGAATGCAATATACTGCAAAATCCTGGGCGAGACCTGGATTGCTGGAGGGACTCCAGGAAAGAAAATTAGGAGGTAAGGTCTAATTTTACTTTCCTATTCATCCCTCCAGTCCAGACATGTGGGACATAAGAAAGCAGTTCTAATAACAGGTGGGACCCATAACTCTGATCCACAAAACCCTTGTTACAAAAACCGCGTGCTAGCATGCCTGCACATCGAGCCGATAATGACACATAAAGGAGTGAAGGTAAGACCAGGTCATCGCCTTACAAATGTTCTGAGGCAGAACAAGACCAAAAACTCTGCCCAAGAGGAAGCCTGAGCTCAGAAGGAATGTGCACACAAACCCATAGGAATCACTTGGCTCCTCACCAAATATGCCGAAGCAATGACGTCCCTGATCCAACACAAAACAGAAGCCTTTGAGGCCACCACTCCCTGCCATGGACCTCCAAACAAGACAAGGAGGTGATCCGAGCACCAAAAACTCTGCGTAACCTTCAGATATCATTTGAGAGAGCGATGAACATCAAGTAAATGGAGGACCCAAGAATCAGGAGGTCCCAGGCTCAGAGAAAACTAGCAATGTGACCACTTGACTAAATGTGGAAAGCCTATACCATCTTAGGCAAAAAGGAAGGGACAGGTCACAATACCACCTTCTCTTTAGACATGGCCAAATAAGGCTCCCAACAGAACAAGGCCTGCAACTCAGAAATCCTGCATGCTGAACAGATCGCGGCAAGAAAGATGAACTTCAGGGTTAAATCTTTCAGGGTAGCCCCCCGTAAAGGCTCAAAGGGTGCCTCGGACAACACAGAGAGGACCAAATTCAGATCCCAGGAAGGAATCACCGAGCGAGAAGGTGAATGGATATGCTTAACCCCTCTAAGGAAGCAGATCACATCCACATGAGAGGTTAGGGTCTGATCCTGAACCCGGTCCCGGAAACAAGCCAGAGCCACCACTTTTACCTTCAAAGAACTCAACGCCAGACCCTTCTGAAGCCCCACTTGCAAAAGGCCAGGATCTCAGGCAGAGACACCCCCAAGCAGGCCTACCCCTGTTCCTTGCACCAATTCTCAAGGATACACCATACTCACACATTGCCAGTGAAGTGGACTGACATCGAGACTTCAGCAATATGTCCACCACCTGCGGAAAACAACATCTGCATCTTTAAATGCATCCTTGCAAGAGCCAAGTCATAAGCAAGAATCAATGCACCTCCGGCATCAGAACAAGACACTGCAAGAGCAGACTGTCCTCCCCCGGGAGATGAAGGGGATCTACCACCAGAAGGCAAAGGAGATCCACATACCAAGGCTATTGAGGCCAATTCAGAGCCACCAGAACCACCAGCCCAGGGTGAACCTCCATTCGCTGTAGAACTTGACCGATCAGTGGCCAGAGAGGGAACATGTACAGCAGACCTGCACTGGGCCACACCTGAACCAGAGCATTTCTCTCTTCGACCATGTGCTCTCAGCATCTGCTGAATATCGACTCACCTTGGTGTTGACAAATGACACCATTAGATCCATCACAGGCGTCCCACATTGGGTCACTATTAACTGGAAGGCTGACTCTGAGAGGGACCGTTCCCCCAGGTCCAGCCTGTTGCGACTTAAGTAGTCTGCTTGCACGTTGTCCTTGCCCGCTAAATGGGCTGCTGAAAAGAGCATCAGATGCCACTCTACCCACCATAGAAGCGGAAACACCTCTTCCGCCATTGACGAGCTTCTCATGCCCTCTTACTGAATGATGTAAGCCACTTTTGTTGCATTGTCGTACAAAATCCACACCACCCTTCCCTCCACCACAGAAAGAAAGGTCTACAAAGCTAGGAAGACTGCCCATGTCTCCAAACGATTGATGGACCAAGCACTCTCCTCTGGGGATCAACATTCCTGAGCAACCTGGGAGACAACGGCCACGCCCCCCAACCGAATAGACTGGCACCCGTGGTCAGGAAGATCCAATCCGGCAGCTAAAGAGAGATTTATTTTTCATTTATTTTATTTATTTAGAGGTTTTTTTATACCACCTTATCAAGTAATCAAAGCGGTTTACAAAGAACAAATGCAAAAAATAACATTTTATAATAAACAGTAGTTAGTGGTATAGATAGATAGATGGATGGATATCCCCAACAACAGCTGCTCCATGTTCAGCCACCACTGAAAGCTCGTTCGGCCTCTCCCAGTAAGGAGAGTCACAACTCCATGGCCTGGGACAGAGGGAACCAGCATGATAGAAGCGCCACCTGCAGGGGGCGCATGTGGAGCCATACCCAAAGTACCAACTCCAAGGTTGTTGCCATCGAGCTGAGTTCTTGAAGATAATCCCACACCCTCAGACGTGGGACCCGCAGGAACTGCTGAACTTGAGCCTGCAGTTTTGCTATCCGACCCTTCAGGAGGAAAACCATGCCAACCTTCATGTTGAATCAGGCCCTGAGGTACTCCAAGGACTGTGACAGAATTGTCCAGCTCTTTGCAAAGTTCACCACCCAGCCCAACTCTGACTAATGAGAGACAACAAGCTTGGTTGCCTTCCGACTCTCCTGAGGCGATCTGGCCCAAATCAACCAACCATCCAAATATGGGTGGACCGATATTCCCTGCCTCCGCAAGGCAGCTGCCACCACCATCACCTTGGTGAACACCCGAGGAGCGGCAGCGAAGCCAAAGGGTAGGGCCTGAAAATGGTAATGGCCCATCGGGACTGCAAACCATAGGAAGCACTGGTGATCTGGGCAAATAGGAATATGTAGATAAGCCTCGAACAGGTCTAGAGAAGTCAAAAACTCCTCCTTTTGGACAGGTACAATCACAGAACACAGGGTCTCAATATGAAACCGGGGCACCCTTAACGCGCTCCAAAATGGATCTCCATAAAATAAATGGAATATATCACTGTGCCCCACTCGCTCTGCGGCACTGGAACCACAGCCTTGAGCTGCAACAGCCGTTCCAGAGTAACCTGAACCAAGCACACCTTGGCCAGAGCCCAGCATGGGGAAACCATAATGGCGTTGGAGAGGGGAACGCACAAATTTGGTTTGTAACTTTCTCAAACGACTTCTAAATATCCACTCTGATGAGAGTTGGGCCCAGGAAGGGTAAATGTGCTGCAGGTGTTTGCCTACCAGCTGCACCCCTGCCAGGACCCTCAAACCCTTATTAGAATGGCTTAGGGGTCCCTATTATGGGACCCTCCACAAAAGGAATGCCCTCATGGAAGGAACCTAGAGAGCTGGGAGCTGCCTGACCTGGGCGGGCAAAACTGCCGAGAATCATGTCCTTGACCCCTGGCAGGGGCTCCTATACCAAAGCCTTTGGGCCTGTCCTCTGGAAGCCGAGGGACCTTGGAGTCTCACAGGCTCTTGACCAAATCGTCCCCAAAAAAACAAAAGGCCTGCAAAGGGAAGCTTGCTGAGCCTTGTCTTAGAGGCACATCGGCAGACCAACTGCACAGCCACAAAAGTCGTTGCACTGTCACCAACATGGCCATATTAACTGCACAAGCGTGAAGCAAGTCATAAAGGAGATCAGCCAGGAAGGTCAAACTAGACTCCAGGCGAGCCACCTCCCCTAGGCTCATCGCATCCAACCCAGAATCCTCTGGGATCTGTTGTGACCATATCAGGCAAGCTTGCGCCACATACGCCTCATTCACGGAAACTTGGAGTGCCAGAGTTGAGATCTCAAAGGACTGCTTGAGCATAGCCTCCATACAACGATCCTGCAGATCCTTCAAAGCAGCTCCTCCCTCCACCAGAAAGGTCATCTTCTTTGGGATGGCCATCACCAGGCATCCACCCAAAGAACAAATAGGAACATACCACTAAAAAGAATGATGATAAGGGAGACCCTTGAGGGACCCTGTATTGTAAATTCCAAAAAGAGAGGTTATTGTTCCACCTTATTTATTTATTTATTTAGGTTTTTTCTATACCGCACTCTTTAGCATCAGCTCGGTTTACATTATAACAATTTTGTGCAGTGCAGACAGCATCTGAACTGCACTTACAAGGAACAGGGTTTACAACTTGGCTAACTGTGGGAACTATATACAGGCTACATAGCAGCAGGCTAATTGGATAAGAGACTATAAGAGGGAGGAGTGGTCTAGTGGTTAGGACAAGGTACTTCAGGCCGGAGGGCCGGGGGTTCAAGTCCCACCTGGGGACAGCAATCTCATGCCGGAGGGACTGGGATTTCTAGTCCTATAGGCACTCCTTGAGGTCTTGGGCAAGCCACTTAACCCTCCACTGCCCATGTTCCCTGTAAGTATTAGTGTACGTGTCTCATATCCCCTCGTGTTAAATGTATCCCCCAATTGACCGCTTTGACCCGGTGAAAAGCGGGATATAAATACAGCTAAATAAATAAATAAATAAATATATACACTAAGGGATCACTGTTCCTCACAGGCGACTTATAAACAAACTGAGCACCGTAGGGATGGACCCTAAAGTTACTGCTTGGGTTAGAAATTGGTTGGGTGGGAGGCGACAAAGAGTACAAGTAAATGGAGCTCACTCTGAGGAGAAGGATGTTATCAGTGGTGTGCCCCAGGGATCTGTCCTTGGTCAGATTCTTTTTAACATCTTTGTTAGTGATATAGCGGAAGGGCTTTCAGGTAAGGTTTGCCTCTTTGCGGATGATACCAAAATCTGCAATAGAGTAGACACCCAGGGAGGGGTAGATAACATGAGGAGGGCTCTAGCTAAGCTTGAAGAATGGTCTAGAATTTGGCAGCTGGGATTTAATGTTAAAAAATGTAAGGTCATGCATTTGGGCTGCAGCTATCCAAGGGAGCAATATAGTATAGGGGGTGAAGTACTTTTGTCCACTAAAGAAGAGCGGGACCTAGGCGTGGTTGTGTCTGATGATCTTAAAGTAGCTATACAGGTAGAAAAGGCGACGGCAAAAGCTAGAAGGATGCTTGGGTGCATACGGAGAAGAATGGCTAGCAGAAAAAAGGAGGTGATAATGCCTCTGTATAAGTCTTTGGTGCAACCTCATTTGGAGTATAGTGTGCAATTCTGGAGATCGCACCTTCAAAAGGATGTGAACAGGATGGAGTCAGTGCAGAGGGTGGCTACTAAAATGATTAGTGGTCTTCATTATAAAGCATATGAGGACAGACTGAAGGATCTTAATATGTACACCTTAGAGGAAAGGCGGGATAGAGGTGATATGATTGAGATATTTAAATACCTCCGTGGCATAAATGTTCCCCTGACAATACCACTTTTGTCCTTCCTCTTCTAACATATCTGAAAAATGTCTTAACCCCCCCCCCCCCCCCCATTTTATTGCACTGGCTATTCCTCCTCTTTTTGAATCTTTGCTTTCCTGACTACTTTGCTAGCTTCTAAGTTTTTCTAAATATAGATGCCTGCCTCTCTCTGTGATCTCTTCTACTTCATGAAAGCCTCTCTCTTTTTCATCACCTTTTCAGCTACTTCTTTCAAAAGCCATAGCGGTCTCCTTTTCCTTTTACCTTTATTTACCATTTTAACAAAAAGGTTGGTTGCCCTTAATATATCCCCTTTCGGTTTTGCCCACTGTTTTTCTACATCCCCCAGCTGTTTCTATCCCGCTAACGACTCCCTGAGGTATTGGCTCATCTTGGCAAAGTTAGTCTTCCTAAAGTCTAAGACCTTCACCTTTGAATGGATTCTAACAGCCCTAGTCCTAATACTGAACCACACCATCTGGTGATCACTGGATGCAAAATGATCTCCCACTATAACATCAGGAAGACTTTCACCATTGGTAAGCACCAAGTCCAGTATGGCACCTTCATGTGTGGGGTCTGTTACCAATTGCCTGAATAATTCTCCCTGTAGAGAATCCAGAATCTCTTTACTTCTAGATGATACTGCAGCAGGAATGTGCCAATCAACATCTGGCATATCGAAATCCCCTATCAGTAGCACTTCCCCTTTCCAAGCAATGCTGCGTATGTCTTCAATTAACTCTCCGTCCACTCTTCATCTTGTGAGGGAGGTCTGTATATCACGCCAATGCAAATAGATTTCTCTTTCCCTCTTTCTAGTTTAACCCACAATGCCTCCTCTCCCTTTTAAGCTCAGTAATTCCAAAGCTTTAATAGTATTTTTTACATATAGTACCACTCCTCCTCCCCATCTTCCTACCCTGTCCTTTCTGAATAAAGTATAGCCAGGTATAGTTACATCCCAGTCATGGTTTTCTGCGAGATAGAGCCCCTAGCAGAACATGTAAGGACACAGTGAGATATTAAAGGGGTATTAATGAGTTCATGGGAATCAGATAGCGCTCTTTGCAGATGATGTTATTTTCACAGTGAGGGATCCATTAACCTCTCTACCGGTCCTAATGAATGAAATAAGGAAGTATAGTGCAGTGGCGGGTTATAAAATAAATTGTAGTAAAACTGAGATTTTGGGTTTTATCCTTAATGAAGAGTTAGCTACATGCTTGCAGGAGGGATTCCCGTTTAAATGGGTTAAAAAATCATATAGATACTTAGGGATCCAAATGGGGAGTAACATTCAGCATTTATGGGAATGGAATTATGCCCCATTGCTAAGAGATGTGAAGGAGGATTTGCAGAAATGGAAGGCTATATTTCTATCCTGGCTTGGGAAAATAGCAGTTATAAAAATGAATGTACTGGCAAGGTTTCTGTTTAGCTCACTCTCATGTAGAGTTCCACACACATAAAGGGTTGCTCAGAAAGTAATGCCCCACATGTTTTTTCTCAGTCTAGAATGAAGATAGAGGTGTGAAATTGAAAGGGTAGTAACTTGGAACTTCAAAGGACACGTGTGTAATTTTACAGTCGTCCGACAAATAGCGAGGCAGTAGTGATCCTTCAAATGGCATCTGTGAGTGACACACGGTACAAACAACGAGCTGTAATTGAATTCTTGGTGGAGGAGAAGGAAAGTGTGAGAAACATTCACAAACGGTTGTGTGCTGTGTATGGAATGGACTACCTTTTAGTCTCTGGTTCATAGTGGTGAGCCCAGGTTTCATCACCTGTGACGATTGGGACAAAAAGGCCTCCCCCTCAGCTTCAAAATGAGCAGATGTCTTTCCTTTGGCGTTTGTGTTCGGTTGTGAGACTTCACGGAATCCATCTTGCATACACCTTTGAATATCCCAAAGAGTCAATAACTGCCACTTTACTACCTCTACTGACGGAAAGCTGTACTGACAATTCCCGACTCGTGATGCGCCGATCCACACGAATAATGTCATCAGCACGCTGCAACTCGTCTGGACTGGTGGCTGAGGCAGGACGCCCAGACCGCTGCTGATCTTCCAGTTACGTTTTACCACTTCCTGAAGCCTTTACTCTCTTCACCTATTGTCCAACAGTGCTCCTACCTACCGCAGAACGTCCATACACAGCACACAACCGTTGAGGCCTGAGCCCCTTGCGTAGTTGAAGATGAACCTTCCTTAGGCTTTTCCTGAAGTTCCTGCTCCATGCTAAGCGCTTCTGCAGCACAGCCACGGCACACTCTGGCCTCAGATACAGTACCTCGCCGGGTGCCACAGACAAGGCACTGTGGACATGGAGTCATGAGCTTTCAAAGCCCAAAATGCCTAAAAACAAAAAAACAATACTACAAAAATAACTACTCCTCTACCAATAATAGACCCAAAACCAAAATAGAGGAACCTAAAAAAAAATGAGCAGCCTATTGTACAGTCCAAAGTAAGAAGTCTCCTTTCCGCAGAGGAGGAATGAGGCCTAGGAAAGAAAACGGGAAGATAAACTGACTGGTTTAGATGAAAAGGTGAAACCACCTTTGGAAGAAAATGAGGATGGGTCCTAAGAACCACCTTATCATGATGAAACCTTGTATAAGGCGGATCAGCCATTAAAGCCTGAAGTTCACTAATGCGTCTAGCAGAAGTGATGGCAATCAGGAAAGCAACTTCCATGAAAGAAACTTTAGATCTGAAGTAGCTAAAGGCTCAAAAGGTGGCTCCATGAGCACACCTAGAACAAGGTTAAGATCCCATGCCACCGGAGGTGGTTTAATGGGAGGTTTTGTTAGAAGAAGTCCTCTCATAAATCTAGAAATAAGTGGATGAGAGGAAATTGGTTGTCCATCTAAGAGCTTATGAGATGCAGCAATAGCACTAAGATGGACTAACAGAATTGGTCTGAAGACCAGAAGCTGACAAAATGAAGGAGATACTCTAGAAGAGAGTCTACTGGTACCAAAGAGGGATTAAGTCCTATCTGATTACACCAGGAAGAAAACCTTTTCCACTTAAAAGCGTAAGAACGTCTTGTGGAAGGTTTCCTGGAGGCCAGAAGAATGTCCTTCACTTGTTGAGACAGGTATAGATCTTGAAAGTCTAGGCCTTGAGTAACCAGGCCTTGAGATGTAGGGACTGGGGACTGGGGTGCAGTAGAGATCCGTTGTCCTGGGACAGAAGATCTGGAGCACTCCCTAACTCCAGAGGGGTGGCTTGAGAGAGTTATTTATTTATTTATTACAGTTTCTTTTATACCGCGCTATTTGAGATCAGTGCGGTTTACAATGAACGTTAAAACTACACATCTCAGTTTAGAGATTTGTGCTTACAATAAACAGGCATAATAACTTGGGTATACAATTAAACAAGTTTCTTAACAGGGAGAACATGATAAATATATACAGGCCACTTAATGTAACTATATAAAGGGTTATATGAATAGCACAAGCTTCTCAAGGTGGGAGGAGGATAACGTGTGGTTGCGAGTATTCAGACTAAGGGTGTAAGATGCATGGGCTTGAGGAGCTGCCATGAGGTGTGAAAGAAGGTGGATGTGAGGGGGAGACTGAGACATCATAATGAAGGAGAAAAAGGTGATGCTTCAGTGCCTTCTTGAATTGGGATAGATCACTGATGGCTCTGATAGTCGCCGGTAGAGCGTTCCAGCAAGATGGTGCAAAGAAGGCAAAGGCTCTAGCTCTGGTAGCTTGGGAACACTTGGTGCTTGCCTTAGGTAGAATGAGGGTGTTTGCAGCATTCAATCTTCTTAGCCGGTTAGGAGGTGTGATTGATACTAGGTCAGTGATGGCAGTAGCCGGGTATTTCTTGATGGCTTTATGGGTCATCGTTAGAATCTTGAAAGAGATCCTGGCTTGTATGGGCAGCCAATGCAACTGTTTTAGTATCGGAGTGATGTGGGATCTTCTGGAGGCTCCATGAAGGATTCTTGCAGCAGAATTCATTGCAAGTTGTAAGGGGTTGGTCGTGCTCTTTGGTAGGCCATGTAATATCGCATTAGCGTAGTCAAGGTGAGGCATTATTAAGGCCTGAAAAACAGTTCGAAAGTCTTCAGGTTCTAACAGCTGACGAAGATGGCGGAGGGTACGGATTTTATGATAGACCGATTTTGTTATGTTATGGATGTGAGCCTTCATATTAAGCTGCTGATCAAGTGTAACTCCGAGGTATCTTACTGTAGTCTTGCATATGAGCTCTGCGTCACGAACTTTGATGGATAGGGGTGGAATAAAAGCCGGGTTCCTGGTGACGAAGAGGGCCTCTGTCTTTTTGAAGTTTAACTTAAGCCTTTGTTCGTTTATCCAGTCCGTGACTGCGTCAAAGCATTTGATTAGGGGGGGGAGGTCAAGATGTTCTGTCGAGATTGGCATGTACATCAAGACATCATCGGCATAAACCAGGCAGTTGATGTTAAATGAGTGGATAAGGTCACAGATGGGTTGCATGTAGATGTGAAACAGCAAGGCCGATAAGGAGGAGCCTTGTGGAACACCTTTTGTTTGGAGGAAGGGATCAGAGGTGGATGGGCCAGAACAGACATGTTGCCAACGGTCTGTGAGGTAAGACGCGCACCATGATAGAGCTGAACCGTGAACTCCCTTCTCTCTGAGGCGTCGAAGGAGAACTTCATGATCTACTGTATCAAAGGCAGCGGCAATGTCCATGAATATTAGAACAAAGCCTTGTCTGATGTTATCCAGCCCTATGGATAGCGTGTTGAATAGGGTTGTCAGAAGCGTTTCAACACCATGTGCTTCACGAAATCCATGCTGGCAGGGATGCGTTGGTATCTATGTGATCCTGTAATTGACGTTGCGTAATCTTTTCAATTATCTTCGAAAGGAGAGGTATGCTGGAGATAGGCCTGTAGGATTCCATCAGTGAGGGGTCCAACTTACTATTTTTTAGGAGAGGTTTGATTGCAGTCTGTTTCAGGCTTCGAGGGAATGTTCCGGTAGAGAAGGATACATCTATAAGCTTAGATAGGAATGGGCTGAGCTCAGCACGTAAGGATTTTATCCAGGGAGCTGGACACGGATCAGAGGGTGCTGTAGTAGTGTTTATATTTAATATAGTATCTTGAATGACTCTGTTGGTTGGGGTAGAGAAGGATGTGAGGGTGTGTTGGGTCTCACTTGGGAAATGATCAAGTGGGGGTTGAGGGGCGGAGAAGGGTGGACTAGCAGAGATGAGAGGCTTAGCAGGTTGAACAAGCTGGTTACTTTTGTTACGTAAGTAGTAGGCATATTCCTGGGGGTCTGGGAGGAACGAGTTCCCCTGAGATGGTTCCTTTGCTAGGGATTTTACAATTTGGAAGAGCTCATGGGGTTTGTTTAGGGAGCGTTGTAGTCTGTTTGCATGATATTTTTTCATACTTGATGCCACGGATAAACGATGTTTTCCTAATTGTGCTGTGAATGCCTCGTGGCTCTCGGTTGTTCTTGATCGTCTCCAGTGCCTCTCTAGTCGTCTGAGTTGAAGGAGCGATTTGCATAGCTCTTGGGAGTACCACGGAGCATTCTTTTTCTTATGTGGTGCTTTGTATGTAGGAGGTCTATGGATTACGGCATCTAGGTTTGAGTTCCAGGAGTCGACCATGTCATCAAGGCTTTGTTCAGGTAGGTCAAGTAGGTTCAGTGTCTTCATTAAAAAATCTTCTCTATCAAAAGGATGGAAGCGCTTTGATTGTTCTGAGGTGAGATTTTCATCAGGTTTGGTTTTAGCAGAGGTGGTGCAAGTTGATATCTGGAATTGTATCAGAAGATGGTCTGACCAAGGAACTGGGCTCACATTTAGGAGAGGCTTGTGCCCATGAAGGAGGGCTGGCTGTGGTGCAAAGATCAGATCAAGTATGTTACCTTTTATATGGGTAGGGGTATCAACGAGTTGAACGTAGCCTAGCTCACTCAGGGCATGATTAAAGGCATTGGTGTGGCTGTCTTGAATGGACAGGAGGTTGAAGTCACCTAAAACCCAGTTCAGAGTATGCGGATCAGTGGTGTTGCAAGCAAGATCAATTATTGTGGCTAAGTCATCAGGCGATGAAGAAGGTGTTCTATATAGCAAGTTGATGGTGATTTGTTTGTTTGTAATGGTAATGGAGTCAAGGGTCGAGGTGCTACTTGAGGCAGCAAGCTGAAATTTGAGATCAGCTTTTGTTAGGATGAGTACTCCTCCACCACGATGGTCGGCTCTGTGGCATGAGTGGACTGCGTAGTTGGGAGGGACACTCTGGTGAAGAATCACAGAGTTAGATGCAGATAGCCATGTCTCAGTGACACATAGGATGTCAAGATTATGCGCTGAGAGCATATCTGTTAATGCTGGCCATTTCTTCCTTATGGATCGTGCATTTATTAGTGCACATTTAAGGTCAGGGGGAAAGTGGTGTTGTACGCGCCGAGATAGGTTGTGCTGCTGTAGGTCCACATAGATAACATGTGGGCCTGGTAGACTCCGAGGTGTTTCAGTTTGATGTTTGGTAAAGTCAGGGAATTTCCTCCAGGATCTTCGAAGGACTGGTATAGAGTTATGGGGTAAGGTAAGGGTTAGGGTGTCAAAGGTCAGGGCTATTAAAATAAAGCAGATGGCAAGTGTAAAGGGGTATGTGGGTACCCAGTGTGGTAACATGGTGAACAGTATAGATAATAAACCACAGTGAAGATATTGGCTAGTGAATAATAACAGACAGTATGTTCAGGCTATCCAGCTAAGCTATGGTATGGTGAGCCAATCGGATAATCAGAGCGGCTCAAAATAAGGTAGGCCAAAGATCACTAAGGCTAGTTGCTAGAAAGCAATTTAAATCGAATAATGCATGAATTAGCATATACAATGTAGCACTAATACATTGGCGTGAGAGTCACGGGGGAGAGTGGCAAGATACTATGAAACTATGTTACAAACTTGGTTGCTGGAACTCTGGACTTCGTTGGACTCAGGATCTTGAAAGAGTTGCAAGAGAAGAGGATACCATGTTTGCCTCGGCCAGGAAGGCGCTATGAGTATCATGCTTCCCTTGTCCCTCTGGAGTTTGAATAAGGTTTTGGGGATTAGAGGGATTGGCGGAAATGCATATAGGTAATCCTGACCCCAGTGAAGCAAGAATGCATCCCTGGCTTGACAGTTCTGTGCTGGAAGTCTGGAACAAAACCGGGGAAGTTTGGCATTCTGTGGACTTGCAAAGAGGACTATGTCTGGTGTTCCCCAGACACGAAAAACTCGAGCAAGATGATAAGAGGAGTGACCACTCGTGTGGCAGGAGTACTTGACTGAGTCTGTCTGCCCAAATGTTTAGAACGCCTGGAAGACTGCCAGCAGATGAATCCGATGCTCTCTGGCAAAGGCCCATAGTTGCAGAGCTTCGTTGCATAGATGCAGAGAGCCTGTTCCGCCTTGTTTGTTGAGGTAAAACATGGCTACTTGATTGTCTGTTTGCACCAGAACTGTTTTGTTTACGAGCTGGGTGCAAAAGACTCGAATAGCATTGGAGATGGCTCCGAGTTCTAGGAGGTTTATATGAAGAACAGCCTCCTGTGAAGACCAAAGGCCCTGCGTTGATAGACTGTCCAAGTGGGCTCCCCAACCCATCTTGGAGGCATCTGTTGTGAGGATAGCCTGAGGTTGTGGCTGCTGGAAAGGAGCACCTATTAAAAGGTTTTCCAGAGATTGCCACCAACAGAGAGACAGAATCAGGCGTGTGGTAACCCTGATCTTGTCTGAAAGGCTTCCTGAGGCCTGGGACCACTGGGAAGTCAAGGTCCACTGGGCCGCTCTCATGTGAAGACGAGCATAAGGTATTACATAGACGGTCGATGCCATGTGACCTAGTAGGCAAAACATCTGCCGAGCAGTGAGGAAGGTCTGCAGCGCTGCTTGAGATGCTAGCACGATGATTCACAGACAGCGCGGTTGGGGTAGGAAAGCCCTTGCAAGCTGTGTGTCCAAGCGAGCACCTATAAACTCGAGGGTCTGAGATGGGGCGAGCTGAGACTTTGGACGATTTATGACCAATCCCAAATACTGGAGTATTTGTTTTGCTCGTAACAGGGCCTGATGAGCTTCTTGAGATGACTGTGCTCAGATGAGCCAATCGTCCAAGTAAGGGAAGACAAAAATCCCCAGGGTCCTCATGAATGTTGCTATTACTGACATGCATTTTGTAAAGACCCTTGGAGCCGAGGCCAGCACAAAGGGAAGGACTCTGTACTGAAAATGTCTTCCCTGGACCAGGAACCGAAGGAATTTCCTGTGATCTACATGAATAAGGATATGCATGTAGGATGTCTTTTAAATCTAGAGAACATAGCCAATCTTGCCTGTGAAGGTATGGCAGAAGAGAGCCGAGGGAAAGCATTTTGAACTTCTCTCGGACTAGATATTTGTTCAGCTCTCTGAGATCTAGGATTGGTCTTAAACCCCCTGTTTTTTTTGGAATGAGAAAATAGGGGGAATAAAACCCTGTACCTTGTTGGCATAAAGGAACCTCTTCTATAGCTCCTTGAGCTAGAAGAGTGGAGACTTCTTGTAGCAAGAGGTCTATGCCTAGAGGTTGAGAGTTGAACTGTTTTACCAGTGTGGGTGGTGGTAAGCTGAGGAAACGAAGCTTGTACCCCAGACTCACTATGGACAAAGTCCAGGCCTCTGATGTGATTTGTTGCCATCTGTTGGCAAAGTGGCAGATACGGCCCGGAATGTTTAGAGGTTCTGGGCCTAACACAGGAAGAATGAGTAAGGTTCTCTGGACAAAAGTTAAAAACCCTGAGGAGGATGAGTCTGCTGAGCCGGTTGGGGTTTGGGTTTTCTTTGTTTTGTCTGTTGTTGCCCTTTTTGGGGAACATATGCCTGTTGGGTGGAAGATGGATAGAACGTTTTCTTCTTAGAGAAAAAAGTTTTCTTAAAGGTCTTTTTCTTAGCTGGGTTAGCAGAAATCTTTGACAATCTATTCAAAGTGGCATTATCAGTGTCCAACTGATTAGCCTTAGATTGCCAATCCTTGCCAAAAAGATTTTCTCCAGTGCAAGGAATATTTCCCAGCTTTTCCTGCACCCATTCCTCCAAGTCAGAAGCTTGGAGCCAGGCAATTCGTCGTGCTCCTATAGCTATAGCAGAAGTCCTGCTAATGCATTCAAAACAGTCAAAGGTAGCATGATTCATGACCTTAGAGACATTCTGAGCATGTTTGACTAGTGATAAATGGTCTGCTCTTTTATCATCTGAAGGAAGGGGGTTCAAAAGCTCTACGTTTTTTTGTAACCTCCTCAAGAAACATTCCCATGTATAAAATATAGAAACTAATCCTTGCTGAAAGCATGGAGGCCTGAAAACATCTACGCCCAAAAGCATCCAGTGTTCTAGATTCACGACCTGGTGGATTAGAAGAGTGTCTCTTTGTACTCTTAATCCATCTCATGGCAGACTCCACCACCATTGAGTGGTGTGGTAGTTGAGTCTTTTGAAAACCTGGACAAGGTGGCACTCTATACATAGTGTCAAGGCGTTTAGAATGTGGGGTTACTGTTAAAGGAGTTTCCCACATCCGTAACATTAGATCATGCAAGATCTGATGTATAGGGAGCATAGCTGCTTCCTTTGGAGCCAAGGGGTATTGTAGAATTCTTAATTCTTCTGCCCTAGGCTCCTTTTTAGGAACCACTGTAATGGCAAGTCACGCACAAAATCGTGAAAAGACATGTCCTCAGGAGGAGACATCCTACGTTGAGGAGAAAGAGTTGAATCTTGTAAAAGTTCAGCTCTGGTACCGGTGGAGTCATCTGAGTCATCAGAATCGGAAGACTCAAAGGGAGGAAGTACCAGGTTCTCCTTCAAAAGTTGTTTTCGGTACCGCTCGAGGTCGGTACCGAAGCGAGTCGGTACCTGATCCCCCATGCTTGAGAGTGATTCCAAACTCGGCATCGGGGGAAGTAAGCCTGCCGAAGCAGGTACCGAGGGTACCGGCACCGGTACCGACAGCGATACCGGTGCCTGTGGAATGGTCTGCAGCGACTTTAGCGGTACCGAAGTAGCCAAAAGATTCGCTAGACTACGTTCAATGGCAAGGAGTCTTTTATCCATTACCATTTCCGATGCCGGGGTGTCGGTACCGATGGAAGCAGCCACAACCCCTGAGCATGGAACAGGAACGTCCATCGAGGCCGAAGTCTCGAGAACATCCTGGAGCCCCGATAGTTCTTTGGAGCCCGAAGACTCCTGCCGGGGCTGTTTTGCCAGTGCAGGATCCTCAAGGGCAACGCCAGAGGCATCACGATACTTAGAGGGAGATCTACCTCTCGAGGACCGGCTTGATTTAGACTTATGCTTAGTTACCTGAGATCCCTGGGAAGAAGTAGAGGCCCTGGAGGACACTGATGCTACTGACATTGTGTCCGATGCAAACAGGGCACCGAGTTGATTTGCTCGATTCTGAAGACTTCTTTTAGTCAGCTTCCTGAAGGAGAGACACTCCGCTGGGCAATGGTCAGGACCTAAACATTTAAGACACCAGTCATGGGTGTCTGTGACAAAAATTGTGCTGGCACACTTCGAACATTTTTTGAAACCAGTAGTTGGTTTCTCCATGCTGAAAGAAGAGGCCTAGTGGCCAAAATGGCGCCAAGCAGCAAGCAGGGGCAAACCCCTGACTGAAAAAGCACAAGTTCTGTGTTTTTGTTTTTGTTTTTTAAAGAAAGAAAGAAAGAAAAAGCACCGGTGGTACCGGTGGGCGTTGAACGAAGGCAGGCGCGACCACAAAAAATAAGAAATAAAAGTAGAATTTTCTGCGGTGACAGGGTTCACGTCCTGTCGGCTCCGCGTAAAACAAAGAACTGAAGAGAGGGAGGTAGATAGGCAGGAAGGCAGCGTGCATGCGTGGATGCACGCTCCCAAAAGTGTTCCTATTGGACGCTGGGGAGCGTTCCCGTGCAGGCTCCGTCGGTACTGACGATACCCATATGTGAAGACTCATTCCTGCTTGTTCCTGGAGATATGTGTGAAATAGCAGCATATAAACAGCATAAAATTAAAATATTTTAGGGAAATTTGGGGAGGGTATATGGAATGGAGGAAAGGTGAAGAAATGGTATAGAGGATAGGGGGAGGGGTAAAGGAAATGGGAAATGGAAAGAATGACATGTACATGAAAGACAGTGGTATGGATATTATGAGATTTTATTATGGGTGGTTACCTGTCATGTATTGGTGTTGAACAATGTCCTGTTGTAGGGTAAGGGGGATGGAATGACTAAAAATATATTTATATCAAAAAATAAAGGGAGTTGAGATGGGGGAGGAATATGAGGAATAACAACAATTTTCCGCCAGCCTCTCCATACCCACTTCACTCCTCTTCTCAAGTCACTTCACTGGCTTCCCATTCGTTTCAGTATCCAGTTCAAACGTCTCCTCCTGACCTATAAATGCATTCACTCTTCAGCCCCCCAGTACCTATCTATCATCTCTCATCTCTCCCTACATCCCCTCTCGGGAACTTCGCTCTTCTATCAGTCTACATCTATCTATGCCCTCCACTCGTACTGCTAATTCCAGACTTCGCTCCTTCCACCTGGCTGCATCCTTCGCCTGGAACAGTCTACCTGTCTCAATGCGCCGGGCGCCCTCCCTGGCCCTCTTCAAGTCCAGGTTGAAAACCCACCTCTTCGCTGTTGCTTTCAGATCCAGACTCCTGTGTTGTGACTTGACTAGTTTATAAATGCCGTGTTTGTGTTTGTGCTTTTGCCTTGTCTAGATTTCTCCCTGAATATTTGTATACTTTGTCTTACTAGATTGTAAGCCCTGATTTGTAATTTGTATTTTGTCTTAACTAGATTGTAAGCTCTGATGAGCAGGGACTGTCTCTCCTACATGTCTGTACAGCGCTTTGTACGTTTGCAGCGCTTTAAAAATGCTCAATAGATAGATAGAAAGTACTAGACAGGAAACTATGGAGGTTCTAATATTGTGAAATTCTAGGAATGAAGGTTACAAAAGTATTATAAAGGGTTAAACTGGATAAAGATGGTGGTGTGAATCAGGCTTCTAAGTGTGGTGCAATTATAACATAATAGGCAAAGGTTTGGTATGTATACATTATGTTGATAATGGATGTATAATTGTTATGTACACATTCTTTTATATAAGGGAAGCTTGAAATGGTATAAATAAAATTTTCAATTATAAAAAAATATATATATAAAATTATAGGTAATGACTTTCAAGATCTAGGTCACAATACCCCCTTCTCCAAAAGGTGCATCATAGCTCTTTTAAAGGCCTGATTTATTGTTTTCCTTATTTTCTACAGGAAAAGAAAGCTTAATAAATCAGAACCCTAACATGCCATTGCACAGTTACAACAGAAGTCTCTCTCACAGCCCTCACAACCTACCTTCACCCAGTCTCTCTCTCGCTCACCATCCTTCTTTGCCTTGCTGTTTGCAGCTGCAGTAAAAAGGTCATGCTTCTAACCTTCTCACTGCAATGGGTTCTCTGCAAGCAGTTTGAGCCATGCGGTGAAGGAAGTTTGAAATGAGCTCAAGGAGAGCTGACCGCAGTGAGAAGGTTAGAAGCACAGCATTTATTAGGCAGCACTGGCGCACACCAAAAACATTTGAGGAGCATGAAATCCTGGGCGCCAAGGGTGCAATTTCTAAGCACCATAATGACCTGGTGCCTGGAATTTTTCAAGCCCCGAGTACGAGAGTTCTTGCATGGCATAGCTCAGATTCCACAAAGCCGCACTGTGCAGGAAAGAAGCAATTCATGCTCAGACTACTGCGGCAGTAGCTAAAAAAAGAAAGAAAAGTGAAGGGACACCCAAGTCTCAGGCACCAGTTATACATTTCTAGTCACCTGGAATTTGTTGAGCCCTGATGTAAGGATAAAATGAATATGATAGGAGTAAAAATTCCAGGTGTTACAGCATCAGTCATTCCATTTATCTAGCAAAACTTGAGCAGCTTGATATGGTGCTTGTAGACTTAAACACAACTACATCTCCACTTGACACCTGTCCTTTAATATCCGATATTGTGATATGTTACAGATAAGGCATTATGCCAAGTAGCCTAAAAACAGCTTAGTATATGCCCAGTTATATCACTTAGTTCAGACTGTCCAATATCTAGCCTGTGATTCTTGGCAAAAGGCATAGTAGCACTAAGGCAGTCACAGTACCATGCTGGCCAGGATGCGCCGCTTGATGCCCAGCAGCACGGTTTTAAACCATACTATGGAATGGAAATCTTTATGGTGTCCATGCTAGATAGACTTATTAGAAGCCTGGAAAAGCCCACCACTGGCTTCACACTAATTTTCTTGGATAAGTCTTCAGCGTTTGATTTGGAATGCCAAAATTTGTTATTTATGTGCTTGCAGTCTCTGGAGATAGAGAAATGGTCTTGAAGTGGTTCTGTTCCTATTTGACAGACCACATGCAACAGATTAAGGTGCATGGTACAAGTTACAGTATGGGGTTCCCCAAGGGTCAGCAATGTCTGCCTTCTAATTCAATATATATGTACAGCCTTTGTGTGCCATTTTTTTTTTTTTTTTAGTGCCATCAAGTCAGTGTTGACTCATAGCGACCCAGCTACCTCTGGGTTGTCTTGGCAATGTATCACCGGAAGTAGATTGCCAGCCTTTTCTTCCGAGGCAATGGAGGGTAAAGTGACTTGCCCAAAGTCACAAGGAGTGCCAGTGGGAATCAAACCCTTGATCTTCTGGGTACTAGGCAGTTGCTCTAACCACTAGGCTACTCCTCGTGCCATAACAACTCATAAAATCTTCTATCATCTGTATGTTAATGATATAATGCTTTATGCTCCATTTGACATGATGGATATCACACATACTGTGCTAGTCATAAACGAAGAAAACAGAAGTTCTTTTTATTTCACGTGACCCCCACCTTTATTCCACCAGCCACACTGCGAGTCCAAAAGCTGAGCTTGAGAAACTTGAGATCCGCTTCCTCGGAATCACACTACACCAAAACCTAACAGTTAATAGTGTAACCAGGAGGGCCTATAACAAGATGAGAGTGGTGCATTGTCTACATCGCTGTTAGGTGAAGAACATTTTCATACAGTATTACAAGCTTTAGTTTCACAGTGCTTTGATTACTGTATCATCATCTATCAAAGGCTGCCAGCTTATGGAACCAGTGCTTTGCAGATGGCACAGAATACTGCTGCAAGAATTCTCATAAATCAATCAAGATCGGCCCATGTTACTCTTTTATTAAAACAATTGCACTGGCTCCCGATTGCCAGCAAAGAAAAGAATATGGGACTACTAACAATACAGTTACAAATACACATAAACAATACAACAACAATACAGTTACAAATAACATTTAGAAAGTATCTCAAAACACACCTTTTCAACATACACTTTGGAACACAGGACAAAGTGAATAACTTAGCACCAACGCAACAAAATAACTAACTAAGACTCTCCACCACTACAACATACAACTCGCAACTAGACAAAATTGTATATAGTTCTACTGTTATCTCTGTGTTAAACACAAACAAATGTTTAGATGATAGTTTTATCATCATTATGTTCATAGTTATTTTCTGTTCCATGTAATTGAGCATGCACCTGTTGTACCTCTCAAAACTGTTGTTCCATGTAAACCGCAATTGATCCTTGGAAATTGTGGTATAAAAATTATTGTTAAATAAATAAATAACATTTTTAAATATTGTTTATTTTTTATCAGCGGACTATTTCAGTAATGCTGTCAGAGCACCCAGCTAATGAGGGCATGTTCCCAACATACTTACAGAAATCAGCCTTATGAACTAGGAGTAAGCAAAGCATTTCCTCCATACGCACCTCGCTTAGGGAATGCTCGACCTTAAGGTTTTCCGTACATACCTATTCCATGAGCAGTACAACGCTGATATTATATAATAAAAGAAACACTTCCTAAGACAAGCTTTAAAGCTGCATATTGTTGTATTTTGTAAATGATGTTTGTTTATTGTGACTGACTGAGCGTAGGATATAAGCTGGACAAACTAAAACAAACAAATACATTTGAAAAACTATAATAATGTGGAGTTTAATATTAATAATTTCTATAGTGCTGCTGGGATGAATTCAGTGGCTAAGACAAATACTGGAAATAATCTAGAGCCCAATATTCAGCGCTGCTAAAGTGGCTATCCACTGGTGCTGAACTTTAAACCCAGCATTGAATAGCTAACTGGGCAGCGGCAATATTGAGCCGGTTCGCTTTGGCGGTGAAAGTTAGACCAGTGTTTTGTGCGCCCAACTTTTGCTGTGTGTTGCTAACAGAGTAGTGGCTTAATATTGCTGCTGCCCGGTTAGTGATGAGTGTCACCCCAGAACATCTCCAGTGATAACCAGTTAGCATCAGTGCATATAACGGAAGCATGAGCAGTTATACAGCAACACTAACTCATCTGGGCAGCAGCAGAATGAGACAGTGTTGGCAGCGGAGAATCACATTTCTGTGACAACGGCAACAACACTAAACCTAAACTGCGCGGGAGAAAGGCCAAGCAATCTACTTCCGTATCTTGCCATGAAAACCCAATGGATAGTCACAACAAAACAAATTGCACTATAGTGCTGGAAGATGAGACTCCCAGGTTGGAAGGCACTCAACTGGCTACTGGGGAGGAGCTGAAGACTTAGAATTGATTTCTTTGACTGGATGACCAGGGAGTTGGACCGAGGGAGAGCCCTAGATGTGGTGTATTTAGATTTCAGTAAAGCCTTTGACACTGTTCCTCACAGGCGACTTATAAACAAACTGAGCACCCTAGAGATGGACCCTAAAGTTACTGCTTGGGTTAGAAATTGGTTGAGTGGGAGGCGACAAAGAGTACAGGTAAATGGAGCTCATTCTGAGGAGAAGGAAGTTACCAGTGGTGTGCCCCAGGGATCTGTCCTTGGTCCGATTCTTTTTAACATCTTTGTCAGTGATATAGCAGAAGGGCTGTTGGGTAAGGTTTGCCTCTTTGCGCATGATACCAAAATCTGCAATAGAGTAAACACGTAGGAAGGTGTAGATAACATGAGGAGGGATCTAGCTAAACTTGAAGAATGGTCTAGAATTTGGCAGTTGGGATTTAATGTTAAAAATGTAAGGTCATGCATTTGGGCTGCAGCAATCCAAGGGAGCTATATAGTATAGGGGGTCAAGTACTTTTGTCCACTAAAGAGCGGGATCTAGGCATGGTTGTGTCTGATGATTTTAAAGTGGCTAAACAGGTAGAAAAAGCGACAGCAAAAGCTAGGAGGATGCTTGGGTGCATACGGAGAGGAATGGCTAGAAGAAAAAAGGAGGTGATAATGCCTCTGTATAAGTCTTTGGTGCGACCTCATTTGGAGTATAGTGTGCAATTCTGGAGACCGCACCTTCAAAAGGATGTGAACAGGATGGAGTCGGTGCAGAGGGTGGCTACTAAAATGATTAGTGGTCTTCATTATAAAGCATATGAGGACAGACTTAAGGATCTTAATATGTACACCTTAGAGGAAAGGCGGGATAGAGGTGATATGATTGAGATGTTTAAATACCTCCGTGGCATAAATATTCAGGGAGAGAGCCTCTTTCAATTGAAAGCAAGTTCTGCTACGAGGGGACATGGGATGAGGGTGAAGGGAGATAGATTCAGGAGTGATATGCGGAAAAATTTCTTTACGGAAAGAGTAGTGGATCCGTGGAATAGTCTCCCAGTGGAGGTGGTAGAGATGAGGACAGTAACTGAATTCAAAAAAGCATGGGACAAACACAGAGGATCTCTAAAGGTAAAAAGGGGACTGTTGTAGTTGTTATGGAAGGACAGACTAGATAGGCCATGTGGTCTTTTTCTGTCGTCATATTTCTATGTTTCTATGTTTCTATCAAGTGGGCCAGCAGCCATTTCAACCTGTACCTTATGATCAGGAACCATTGGTGATGAAATAAGTTGAAGCAGCATTGAAAGCCTTATCAAAGAACAAAGCACTAGGCAATGATGGCATTCCCATAGAAGTATTACAGCAATCTGATGCAGTTATTACCATACTTACAAGGCTCTGCCAGGAAATCTGGAAGACAACATCATGGCCAAGTGACTGGAAAAGATCTGTGTTTAACCAATACTAAAGGTGATCCAACTGACTGTGGAAATTATCGCACAAATCACTCTTGATCCCACATGCCAGCAAGATTCTATTGAAGATTACTCAAAAGACACTATGACCATATCTGGAACAAGAACTACCTGAAGTGCAAGCAAGGTTCAGGAAAGGGCGAGGAACGAGAGACATCATCGCAGATGTGAGATGGATACTTGAAAAGACTAAAGAACACAAAAAGGATATCTATTTGTACTTTATTTTCTCCATGGACAAGCAGGATGCATCAGCCACACCAGGTGACGTTCTCCGGGCAGCGCCATCTACGAAAGTGCTCTCCAGCGCTCAGATTTCTGAGCATGAGTAGTAGAGCCCACCTTCCAGACCCGCCCCTAGCCCAGCCAGTTTAATTTCTTCCGCCTTGCCACCAAGACGGACTCTCTCCACTCTCCTACCTACAAACCTAAGAAACCGCTTAAACCCTACTCGGAAGATGCCCAAACCTGGGTTTAAGAAGTGTCCACGATGCAGCAGGAAAATGAACTCCACCGACAGCCATGACTGCTGTATTCGCTGTCTGGGACCGGATCACCAGGTACAGGACTGCTCCAGATGCTCCCGCATGTCCCTCAGAGCACGAAAACACAGAGGGCACGCTCTGCGGGAGTTCCTAGCCTCCTCCGATATACCTGCGGTAGCTGTGTCCTGTCAGGCTTCCACCCTGGCGCAGCGGCGAAGTCCTCCGGCCCAGGATGCGCCCCCTTCGACCTCCATCCCCGGCTGGCAACCTGCCCTCCAGCTCGAAGCGTCTCCTCCGAGTCTGCCTGGGTCCCCAGCAAGGCTTCCACGAGACTCACAAGTTGGCACCGACATTGTGCTGCTTAGCTCCACCCACTGGAGCCCTATTGGTCAACCCGGCAGCTCCGCCCACCAAATCTCCATTGGGCAATTTGGCATCCAATTAGAAGGGTCGCCTCACTCCGACGCCTCCCGCAGCTACGGACACTGCCAGGCCGAGAAAGGAAAACCCCAACGGCACGAAGGCGGCAAAGGCAGCCGTGAAGAAGGTAGGGGCAGCCGCCACACCGAGAAGGGAGACACCGGTTGGCGCGAGGAAAGTAGCAGCAGCGGCAGCCCTGGCTTGTGGAGCCATAAACGCAGGCAGCACAGCTCCAAGCGATTGAGCACGCAGCACAGCCACAGACAAGTCAAAAGGCATTACAGTTTCAAGGGCTCCAGCGGACACCGATCCAGGCATCGCAGCCCCAGTCACTACAACAAGCGCAAGCACCAATTCAACAGTGGGGACAGCGGGACCCACTCCAAGAGAAGAAGAAGCCCCAGCAGCCCCAGCTTTAGCTCCAAACAACAGCTCCCCCTGCAGCCATAACAAAGCATCTTCTAGCAAGGCATCTTCTATGGGCAATTCTGAAACCATCATCATGCTACTCTCACGCCTGGTCAAGCAAACTGCTCCGCAAGAACCAAAAACAACCCTTCTGGCGGTAAACCATGCAGCTCCAGCTGCCGGATCTTCTCCAGCTGGCAGATTTGTCCCAACTGCAAACACAAATTTATTTATTTAGCTGTATTTATATCCCGCTTTTCACCGGGTCAAAGCGGTCAATTGTGGGATACATTTAACACGAGGGGATACGAGACACATACGCTAATACTTACAGGGAATGCACTCCGATCCACATCTAGATCCCCCTCCCCCCACGGGCCCCCCCCATCAGAGGCGAGCGAGGGAGAGATCAATGACTCCGCACCTGTAGGATCCACGACTTCAAAGGAATCCCCCGATTTGGAGATACCGGCTAACGACAAGGAGGACCTATCCAGAAAAAGTTCCCCGGAGGACCTCACCTACCCACGTTCCTAAAAAAGGTGATGTCAGCTTTCAACAGACAAGACGGAGGAACAGGAGCCAGATGACATGAAATACCTCCACGGGCCCAAGCCCGCCATGGCCATGCCTGTACACCAGAAACTTAGAGACAATCAGCTTTCACTGTGGCAGACCCCGGCCTCCAGCCAGGCAGCTTCCAGACGGCTGGGCACAAAATATCAGGTCCACCCCATCCCCAGATTCCACAAACAACTCTCGCATCAGTCCATTGTCGTCTCCTCGGCTCTGAAAAAGATCACATCTTCCAGAACCCAAACCAACCACCCACCGGGACGAGACCCAAAGCTCCTGGATGACGTGGGAAAGAAGGTCTACCAGGGCACAATGCTAAACGCCAGAATTGCAGCGCACCAATTTCAATACATCCTCTTCCAGGATGAAGTGCTGGCAGCACTCAAACTCTCTGCCCTACCTAAGGACCTGCAAGCCGAGGCCACCTCATCCATCCAGGATCTGACTGAGTGTAGCAGACACCTGCTCGCCATAGCTTTTGACTCTTTCGACACTGCCATCAGGACAGCAGGTACAGCTATTTCCGCCCAAAGGTGGGCTTGGATAAAGGCCTCCGGCCTGAGAGAGGACACCCACGACAGGATTGCTGATGCTCCATGCTCAGGCGAGTCCCTCTTCAGCGACAAGGTCACAGACGCTGTCAACGACTTCAAGGAACATTGCACTCCCTCCAGACCCTGGCAGCAGATGGGTTGGAACGCCACTGCACAACACATAAAACAAACTATTACCGAAAACCTTACTACCCCAACAAGAGGTATGCCCCCACCCACAAGTGGCAGGCCCCTCAAAATTACAAACAGCCTTACCAGTCTTCCAGCAACCAAAGACAGAACCATAGGGAGCACAAAACTAAGAAGCAGGCTCCCTCGCAGCAGGCTAAACCCTCCTTTTGACATACAACATCCGACAAGCACCGCCCTCAACTCCCCCATAGGGGGTCGACTATCGGACTCTCTCTCAGCCTGGAAGGCCATCACAATGGACAACTGGGTCTTGCAGATCATACAGGAGGGATACCGGTTACGCTTCACTTCCCCACCTTCACAGTGCTCGCACCCAACAAGCGAGCCACCCACCCACCTCCGGACCACCATGTCCGACCTGCTACAAAACACCTTCTCGCATCTTGGTCCATCGAAAGAGTTTTTCACAACGAGATAGGCTCTGGCTTCTACTCCAGATACTTCCTCATTCCCAAAAAATCCAGAGGAGTTCGCCCAATCCTAGACCTACGCAAACTCAACAGGTTCATCGCGAAGGAATGCTTCAGGATGTACTCACTCAACTCCATCCTACCTCTCATCAGGACAGGGGACTGGCTTGCCTCCTTGGATCTGCAGAAGGCGTACTCCCACGTCCCCATCCACCCACTCACAGGAAGTTCCTCCACTTCAAGGTGTGGGACCAGCACTACCAGTACAAGGTGCTTCCCTTTGGCCTATCCCCAGCGCCTCAAGTCTTCACTAAGTGCGTCACGGTAGCTGCGCTGCACCTCCGCAAACAGAGCATTGCCATCTTCCCATACCTGGATGACTGGCTCCTCGCGGCACAATCGGAAAGGGAAGTTTGGATAGCAATACGAAGAACGACCAAGCTACTGTCCGACCTTGGGTTCCTCCTGAACCTGGACAAGTCCCAACTCCAGCCTCGTCAACGACACCCAAGCCTCAAAGGCGTTCCTGCCCAGACAACGCACAGAGACAATTGTATCCCTAGCCACAAAGATGTCGGCGTCCAAGCTAACCTCGGCCCGGTCCATCCTTCGTCTCCTTGGACACATGACAGCAACCACCTCTGTCCTCCCCCTCGCAAGGCTGCACATGAGGAATCTCCAATGGCACTTACGCGACCATTGGAACCAACTTTCACAGCCACTGGACACGAGACTGCCCATGAACAGTCAGGCACGGGAGGGCCTCCGCTGGTGGACCTGCCAGGACAACCTAGCCCAAGGCAAAAGCCTCCATCAGCGCTCACACCAGATTGTCCTCATGACAGAAGTATCCTCCACGGGCTGGGGAGCACACTTTCTGCATCTCAGCACTCAAGGAATGTGGACAGTCAAGGAGCAGGGCCTGCACATCAACCTGCTCGAGCTCAGAGCCATCAGATACGCCTTACAGGCCTTTCAGTCTCAGCTGAAAGGGAAAACCATCCTCATCCAAACAGACAACCAGGTGGTCATGTTCTACCTCAACAAGCAAGGGGGCACCGGCTCTCGATCCCTCTGCAGAGAAGCCCTCACGATCTGGTCACTGGCTCTGTCCAACAGATCCCACCTTCAAGCTTCCTTCCTTCCCGGGGAGGAGAACATACTAGCCGACAAGCTAAGCAGGCAGCTGGAACCACACGAATGGTCACTGCACCCAGAGGTCGCCAGGGCCATCTTCCGTCAGTGGGGGACACCACATCTCGATCTCTTCACAACACAGAACAACGCGAAGTGCCATCTCTTCTGCTCAAAGCGCCTGTCCAACACATGCTTAGCACAGGATGCATTCGCCGTGTTGTGGGGGACATGGCTTCTAGTGTACGCCTTCCCCCCCACCCCCCTAATCTCGGCGGCACTACAACGAGTCATCTCGGACAGGGCGCAGGTAATCCTGATCGCGCCCTACTGGCCCCGCCAGATGTGGTTTCCCCTCCTCCTCCGCCTTTCACTAGAACCTCCGGAGAGGCTGCCACTGCGCCTGGATCTCCTATCTCAGAACGACGGGAGCACGCTGCATCCCATCCTACAAGCCCTTGCCTTGACGGCCTGGAAATTGAGCGGAGACACTTGTCAGCCCTAGATCTGCCCACTGAAGTACAGCACGTGGTCCTGGCGGCCAAATGCCCATCCACACGCAAATCCTATGGGTTCAAATGGAAACGCTTCACCGTATGGTGTATCGCACAAGGCCTTGATCCGGTATTCTGCGCCATACCGATGGTCCTCAAATATCTCACACATCTCTTCGATCTTGGGCTAAAGACACAATCCATCAGGGTACACCTTTCTGCGATTGCGTCCCCCCATGCCAGCAGAGCGCGTGACAATGCCTCCATAGCATCTCTGCCCGTTGTGGCTCAACTCATGAAGGGTCTCGCCAACCTCCACCCCCCGCCCCCCTGCGACCACCAGTGCCAACCTGGGACCTCAGCACCATCCTCCAGCAACTGACGCTGCCACCCTTCGAGCCGCTGCCGACGGCAGACATAAAGTTTGTCTCCTGGAAGGCGCTCTCTCATCGCAATAACCTCCGCCCAGAGGATTAGCGAGCTCCAGGCCCTCGTGGCCCATCCACCGAACACACAGCTCCACCCGAACTGTGCATCTCTGCGCACCCATCCGAAGTTTCTGCCTAAAGTCTCCTCCTCCTTACACATCAACCAGTCCATCGACCTTCCCTCCTTCCTCCCGGCTCCGCATGGGTCCGAGGAGGATCATAGGCTACACACCCTGAACTCTGTCAGAGTCTTGCGCATCTACCTCGACAGGACAGCAGGTGTAAGGCAGGGGACCCAGCTCTTCATATCCTATGACCCCAACAGGCCGGGAAGGCCCGTCACCAAAAGGACACTGTCCTCCTGGATATCGACCTGCATCGCCTTCTACCTGGACAGGGCCAAAACCCATGCAGGAGATCGCATAAGAGCACATCAACTCAGGGCATTAGCGGTGTCCTTCGCCAACCTGCGCTCAGTTCCTGTGGATGACATTTGCAAAGCCGCCACCTGGTCCTCCATGCTCACCTTCCAGAAACACTACTGCCTGGACCTTGAGGCACAGTCTGACAGCGCTTTCAGTCATGCGGTCCTCACAGTGGAGGTCGGAACGCCCCGCCCTGCCGACAACAGCCAGAACGAACTTACCACCTAGACTGGACCTGGACTTGAACTGCTTATTGCATGTCAACAGTTTACTGTTCACATGAGTTACTGATCATGTACTGTTCTACATGCTTACTGTTTACATGCGCTATTGATTATGCACTGTTCACTTGCACCGAGTTTACATTGTTGGCACTGTTGCGCTTTGAGCTACATTGTTCTGCACTATGCACCGAGTTTACACTGTTTGTCTGTTGCGCTTTGAGCTACATTGTTCTGCACTATGCACCGAGTTTACACTGTTTGCTATGTTTGAATGTTTGGAAAATAAAGCACATCCCTTGATGCATCTGTTGTCCGCCTCCCTCATCCACCGCAGCGTGCTCTCGCGTAGCTAGGGAGTCACCTGGTGTGGCTGATGCATCCTGCTTGTCCATGGAGAAAGCGAAGTTACTTACCTATAACAGGGGTTCTCCGTGGACAGCAGGATAAGTCAGCCACACTTCCCACCCACCTCCCCTGGCTGAGGTCAGCCGTCAGGCTCGCGCCCTAGCCTGAGAGTCAAGCTAATTAATCACTGGCTGGGCTAGGGGCGGGCCTGGGAGGTGGGCTCTACTACTCATGTTCAGAAATCTGAGCTCTGGAGAGCACTTCCGTAGATGGCGCCGCCCGGAGGATGTCACCTGGTGTGGTTGACTTATCCTGCTGTCCATGGAGAACCCCTGTTACAGGTAAGTAACCTTGCTGACTACAGCAAGGCTTTTGACTGTGTAAACCATGAGAAACTCTGGGCCACATTAAGAAGCATGGGTATACCAGAACACAATCTTGCACAATCGGTACATTGATCAAGAAGCAACAGTTCGAACAGAACAAGGAGAAACAGAATGGTTTAAAATCAGCAAAGGTGTACAAAAAGGTTGCATATTTTCCCCCAACCTGTTTAATTTATATGCAGAACAAATCATCAGAGAAGCAGGATTGTATAAAGACAACAGAGGTGTGAAGATTGGTGGAAAACTCATCAACAACCTTCGCTATGCTGTTGATACCACATTACTGGCAGAAAGTGAAGATCTGAAACATTTGCTTCTCACGATCAAGGAACATAGTCTTAAAATGGGCCTGCACCTTAACGTAAAGAAGGCAAAGATCATGACAACTGACAAAATCAATAAGTTTATCATTGATGGAAAAGAAATTGAAATTGTGGACAACTTTAACCTACTTGGAACAACTATTAATAAAGAAGCAACAAGCAGTCAAGAAATTAAATTACGCATTGCTCTTGGCAGAATAGCTATGAAGGACCTAGACAAGATTCTCAAGAACAGAGATGTCTCTCTCCATACAAAGATTCGATTTGCTCAAGCCATGGTATTTTCAATAACATCATATGGATGCAAAAGTTGGACAGTGAAAAAGATAGGAAGAAAATTGGTGCCTTCGAATTATGTGGTGCTGGCAGCGAATACTGCGTATACCATGGACCTCCCGAAGAACAAACCAGTTAGTACTAGAGATCAAACCTAAGCTTTCTTTAGAAGCTCAGATGACAAGACTTTGACTTTCATACTCTGGACACATCATGCGAAGAGAGAGATCAGTAGAGAAAGACATCATGCTTGGCAAGGTAGAAGGTCAACGCAAAAGAGGAAGGCCAGCAATGAGATGGATCGATACAATAACAGCAGCTACGGGTGCCAGTCTGTCAACAATTAACCGTCTGACTGAAGACCGAACACAATTTAGGATAGCTATCCAGAGGGTCGCCATGAGTCGACACCGACTCAACGGCACTTAACAACAACCATGTTAGCACCGCTGAATATCCTGTAGAGCGGCATTTACACGGTTTGCATGTGTACTGTTTTATGACCTTGTTCTAATATTTGTTAGCCATTGCGTTGGCATAATATCTTGAGCTCTTTCATCTGGGAGGTGCGGTTGCTATAGAAGATTTACTGCGATCCAGTTTTTTTTTTTTGAGGTTTGCCGATTGCAACTGTGATCTGAAGAAGCAAGTTGATTATTGTTATGTTATTGTATAACAGTTAGCACTAGCTTCACATATTTGTCAAACTGTATTCTTTTACAATTCTTCAAATTAAATACAGCAAAATGTTTCATTATTTCTTGAATCAAATGTCAAAGCATACTGACTTTCTTGAAGAGTTTTATACAGTTCATGAAGCTTTATACACACAGAATGCCAGAATCACCACACCCAAAGCACCTTTCAGCATTCTAGTATTAAAAGTATGAAGAAGCACAATGAATGACTGATGACAGCTGTAACGCCCTTTACACTAGGCCAAATTAGCCTTAAGGAAAAGCAAACATATTTCTGTGGTTGTGCTGGCTTCTTTTGGACAAGAAAACCCAGGGGACAGTCATGGCATGGACAACTATCCACTGAATCGCCACAAGTCAACACCGACTCAACAGCACTTAACAACAAGATGCAAATGATTGTGGAAAGTCCATAACTCACTCCCTTTATATAACCCACCCTGATCAGTTTTTTTAATGGAAGGACAGGATAAAAACCAAATATATGAAATTACTTTTAAAATCTGCCGTAAGTGCTAGTTTTGATTCTGTAATAGCCAGCCCATTTCATCAAGTTACCAATGTCTACTATAGTGTCACCAGCCAGTCCATTTACTCAACCAGTTCAGCCTCTGATCTATGCCATTGCTGCTGCTGCTGCTGCTGCTCCTCCCATACACGTGTCAAGGATTAGCAAGCTATTTGGCAGGACTCAGTACCTTTCAGAGTTCAGCCTCTTCCACCCTCTCTCATTACAGGCAAACACCGGAAGTCCACATCTAAACCAGAGAATACTTTGCACTGCTCCTCTCTCTCACCAGTAAATCCCTAGACTAGTAAGTTCTGCTGCCTCCATCCCATGTAAGTGTGCGCATATGTACTTTGTCATCAAAATACTTTAGACTTTGACCTACTTTTCTGTTCCTCCCAATAATCATTTCAAGTGACTGGTAAGAAAATATTGTATAGACAGTGGTGTAAATAGGACAGGAAAACCAGGACAGCTGCATCAAATGCAGCTCGGAAGGGGATACAAAATGTACCATAATTCATCACAAATATACTGACATGAGGGTGCAAATCAGTAAATGGGCTTCCAGGAGCACACTGGTATGCAGATACACTGCAAGAAAATCTAGTTCCAACACTGGGACCATCACAGTAAAGTGCATTAGGCTTATTCATTCAGCTTTAATGCAAATTTTTGTGCACTGCCAATGCAGGAACAAGTTTTGTGCAAGAGCTAATTGTGCACAAAACCTAGAGCAGACAGCAGTACATGGTGCATTTAAATCCACGGTAATATGATGCGGCCCATGTTGCAGGGCTGTCTTGTAATGGCCACTCCTTGTTCTAGGTAATGTCCCTTTTGGGGTAGTTCTAACTCTCTCCTCCCTTATGGTTTCCTACCTTTCTCCCTGGGGAGAAGCTTCATTCACTATACCTTGCGCTGCGGGAGGGGAGAGCTGCCCAGTGCCCTGGGTCTCCACATGCTGACTGTTGGTGGGTTTCTGAATTGTGAAATATGCTGAGTTATCCATGCTGTGCGGGGAGGGGAGGGTGGGAGTAGTGGAGGGGGGGCTAAGTTGGGGCTGTAGTAGTTTGCTGACTAGTTGTGTATTTCTGTTCCTTTTATGGTTGTAGTGTTTAATTTTGAAAAACTTTTAATAAAAATGATGTGAAATAAATCCACGGTAATGAAGCGATTACCTATTCGGTGCAAATGCAGAGAAGTGCATAAAAGACAAGAAGGCTGAGTGCAACACTGAGATATTAACAAAAGGTCTGAGGAGAAGTAAAGGGTTAACTCACAAGTCTGCTGTCTCTGCTTTTCTTTCTTGAGCATGCAGCACTGGCAATTTTTTTCTGGCTTTGTTGAAGGGAGTGATGTAAAAATATGGTACAGGCAGTGTGCTGGAATGCTATCTGGCGAATAAACATCAGTATTCTGCACAAAATAATATCAGTGTTTATGAACACTAATATTATTCAGAGCAGAACATCTGTACACCAAATATTTTTGTTTATGCACCAGATAGCATTCCAATATATATACGCAAGTACCACACTGTTTTTGTGTGCAAGACATAGGTGCTCTAATGTAGACCCCTGTGCGCATGTGTCTGGCTTGCTCTCCTTGTTTAGCACAGACATTGAATGCACAGCTTCTTTGCATGCTGTTTGTATACAACATCATTATGAAAAACTTCAATGTTACAAAACCCTGCGCTCATCTTTAGTGCAGGGCCCTAACACAGGGTTTTCCATTGGCCCTATACTGTATAGAAGTACTTTAGGCACAGGTCAGCATCGGCAGCAGAAGTGCCCATCTCCTCTTGCCAACCCCTCCTCAACTTCTTTCTCTTGCCACTATATAAGCCTGCTTTCCAGTTCTCAATTCATGTTTCTCAGGGTCATTCTTCTCTCTTCCCCCTCCACCCCCCATTTTAGATCCTTAATGTGCCCTTCTCTCCTATCATTGGAGCATATATGTCTGTGTGGATGAGGAGGGGAATTCCTTCCCTGGTGTAGTATGTATTGGGGGTGAGGGGAGGAGAAGTTAGGTCTCTCTCCTCCCTCCCAGTCTGCCTGTGTTGGAGGAAGGAAATCCCTTCTCCAATGTATTTGTATGGGGGGGGGGGATCTCTCTCCCCCTAGTCTGTGTATAGCTGTGCTGAGGGAGGGGGGTATCTTTTCCAGTGTGGAGGTATTTGGGTAAGAGAAATAGCTCTCTTACCTCCTCCCCTAATTCTGTGTGTGTGTATATACACTCACATGTGTCTGGGAGGGGGGATCCCTTTTCCAGTATGTGTGTACTGGGGGGAAGGGGAATCTTTGTCCCCTCCCCCCTGTGTTGAGGAGGGAAGCAGTGTAAAGGGGGGTAGGGGAGTTGTGTGTATTTGGGTAAGAGAAGTAGCTCTCTCCCCTCCTCCCCTATGTATCTTTGAGAGGGTGTCTCCCCCATCCCGTGTGTGTTGCAGGACGGGACTCTGTTCTCCGTGTTTCTTGGGGGGGGGGGCGGAGATCTCTCTCTCTCCCCCTCCCCGGCGGGCTTCTCTTTCTCTCTTACCTGGACAGATGCTTCAGGATCTGTTTCTTGATGAGTCCGGCCATTGCTGCCTCAGCAGAGGCCACAGAATCGGCCTCTCTCTCCGCCTCGCATCACCGAGAGCGAGCACAGGCAAGCGGCGACGCGCACCAGCAGAGAACGGAGAAGCTGACGTAACGCCCATGACATGAGAGGGCGGGGTTCCAGCACCGCCGAGGGCGGGAGAAAGGGAAGGCTGAGCAGGTGAGGCACGCGCTGAAAGACAGCGGACGCTCTGAGACGGTTACCATAGAAACCTCCCGGCAGTTCCGCGTGTGCCCAAAGTCTCCTGCCTATAGGCCTAGGCCACAGGAGCAGTGGAGAGGCTAAGCACCCTCTCGGGACCAAGCCCCGGATAGATGATGCATGTTAGACAAAATACTGATGCGGCCATGGTCCCATTCTGTGCATATGGACCGTACTGCCCTCCTCCCTGTAAATATACCCATCAATCCCTGTCCCAACAGTACCCCTTCCTGTACCAGGGCCATACCAAGCCATATCTGCGCTCTGCTATTTCCCCATCTGGTGCGCCCCTGCCCCCCATCGCCACTTTTCTGTTTTCTCAGAGGCAGCAGAAGCAAACCCGCGTTTGAAGGCAGGTCAAGTCCCTCCTCTGATGTAGGCACGTCAGAGGAGGGAGGGGCCAGGGTAGCCACATGCAAACGCGGGTCTGCTTCGCTGCCGCCTCTAAGAAAACAAAAAAGTGGCGGTGGCCACAGCAGGGAAACGCAGGGAGGGGATGGGCCAGAGCCCAACATGCGCCCTATGATGCGGCTGCACCGCTCACACAGGGATAGGTACGGTGCTGCCCCATACTATCAGAACCAGATTTTCTTCTTAAGTGCACATAAGCAATGGGAGGGAGAGGAGGAATTTCCTGCACAACCTCCCCCCTTCTTCTCATCCTGGAGTAGCAGCAGTAGGAATTGTATTTGCAAGATTCAATGTGGGGCCTCCACGTCCTCCCTCTCCTAGACAGGCCCTACTTGCCCTTGTGCACAAAAAGTGAAAGTAGGGGTGTGGTGCTATAGGACCGGTCTAGTGCTAGGGCTTGCAGGTTTCCTACTCCAGTACTAGCTGTTGAAGGAGACAGTGCCACCAGCACTGCTCTGGTGCATATCAGAAGTTGGCACCAGTGGTAGTTGCCTATGCCTAAATCCAGGCCTGCATACTACTACTACCAGGGCCGGCCCGTCCATTGAGCGAGAATGTTTTTTGCACAGGGCCCCGCGTTTCAGGGGGCCCCGCGCAAAAAACATTCTTTTTGAAAAGTAAAATTGAAAAGAAAAAAAAAGAGCAGCGAGGGAACTACTACTACTTCTGTGCTACCCAGTCTATACAGCACTATACAGACACATAAAAGAATTACCGTTCCCTTCTCTATAGGGTTAAAATCGAAGACAAACCAGATCTAACATTTACTTTTATGAATGCTTTCTTGGCCACGCTATCTACTGTACCAGAGGTTCACAACTCCAGTCCTGGAGGGCCAAACACCATTCAGGTTTTCCCTAATGAATATGCATGATACATTTGAATACAATGGCAGCAGTACATGCAAATGAATCTCATGCATATTTATTAGGGGCAGCCTGAAAACCTCAATGGTGTTTGGCCCTCCAGAACTGGAGTTGGGAACCTCTACTCTATACAAACGATTTTAAAAAAAAAGAGCACCTTCAATTTCTTCCTACAACTGACAGGCCCAATATTTATTTATTTAACATTTCTTATATACCACGCTCTTGTTATCAGTGTGGTTTACATTGAAACAGTAGAACACTTGGTCAAGTAAATTTGGCCATCGTTTACATAGAACAGGGATTTAACATGGAGGTAAACTTGGGGAAACTATGTACATTCTAGTACATTAGATATTAGAGATAAATTTGCTGTAGGTTTTTGCAATCATATGGCAGTGGTTTGAGATTGTGAGGTGGGAGAGGGTGAAGGGGGGAGATATCTAGGTGTGAGAGGGTGAAGGGGGGAGATATCTAGGTGTATAAAGTACATGAGAAAAAGGTGGTGTTTGAGGGCTTTTCTGAATAGCTTAAGGTCCCTGTTTGCTCTAATGCTGGGAGGGAGTTTGTTCCAACACCTGGGAGCATAGTTCAAGAATGTCCTATTGATGGTGGTCTGGTTGAGCTTTGTAGACTCAGTTGGTATTAGTAGCATGTCTGTAGCCAGCGATCTCCTAGATCTGTTGTTTGCAGTATGTGTGATGAGGTCAGAAACAGATGTAGGTGACATTTTGTTGAAGGCCTTGTATGTATGTATCAAACCGCTGCTGATCGCTGGAAGTAGCGGTATACAAATGTATACTAAATAAAATAAAATAAATAAATAAATAAATAAATTCTGCAGCTTATCGGGAGCCAGTGGAGCTCTTTTAGGATGGGGGAAATGTGGTCATTCCTTGCGGCTCCCTAAAGAACACAGGCTGCTGCATTCATGGCTAACTGTAGAGGATTGAGGGTACTCTTTGGGAGGCCCTGCAGTATTATATTGAGTCAGCTCTAGCATTTAAACCACTATATCCAGGGCTACTATGGGTACATGCATAAATATAAACAAAAAAAGGAATATAAGGTAATAACTTCTTACTGAACTAACAGTACATTTTTTTATTAGCTTTAAAAGGTTCCAACCTTCTTCCTCAGGTCAGGACAGTCTCAATAAGGAAAAGTGAGGGACAGTAGCCGAGATGGGTGGGTGACTGGAAGATGACAAAGCAGTAAAAATGTTTGGTTTCTAGTGTAATTGGAAACTCAAGGAGACATTTATATCCCCTGCACCCTCCCCCCATGCTAACCACATTGGGGAGCTCTGGGGGCAGTGCTTTAACCAGCTGGTTAATGTAAACTGACTAAAGATAAGGCAGCCTTTTTTCTGCCTAACTGGGCAAACTGGAAATTTAATGCCAGGTGGCAAGATATGACCCTGGCATCAAATATTCAGGTCTAATTTGGTGAGCCAACTGACTGTGGAAATTATCGCACAATTGCTCTGATCCCACATGCCAGCAAAATTCTCTGATCCCACATGCCAGCAAAATTCTACTGAAGATTATTTGACTTTGCAAATGCCATCCTACAAGGTCTCCCCCAATCCACACTAACCCCCTTACAGTTGGCCATGAATGCCGCAGCTAGGGTCCTCTATGGTGCATCCAGAAACGACCACGTGACTCCTATTCTCAAACAGCTACACTGGCTACCAATTCACGGGAGAATCACCTTCAAATCCCTTGTATTAGCATTTAAGGCAATCAAAGGCACCTCATCCCTCTCACTCACGAATCTAATCCACATGGTCCCCCCCAACAGAGCAAGAAGAACATCAGCTGTAAACTTGCTAGCAATACCAAAGGCTTCAACAAAGTCCAACACGAACACCACAAACAGGGCATTCAGTTTTTATGTACCAAAATGCTGGAACACCCTACCCCCCGACATTAGAGCCATTACCAATCTATATCAGTTCAGAAAGGCTCTCAAAACATACCTTTTCTGCCAATATTTCCCAGACAGCAACTGAACTAGATATCCCCTCCAAGAAATGACCCAATCTAGAAATACCCTCACACTGCAGTGTAGATAGTTTATGTATATAGTTAACCCAGTTATCCAAGTTTGTACTCCTGTTCAATGTAAAACCTGACAGTTTGTCGTTATGGTCATTTTGTTATGATGTAAACCGCGCTGATTCTAAATAGCGCGGTATATAAGAAACTGTAATAAATAAAAATAAATAAATAATAAATAAATAATATTCAAGAGAGACTACAATCATACCTGGAACAAGAACTACCTGAAGTGCAAGCAGGGTTCAGAAAAGGGCGAGGAACGAGAGACATCATTGCGGATGTGAGATGGATCCTTGAAAAGACTAAAGAATACCAAAAGGATATCTATTTGTGCTTTATCGACTATAGCAAAGCTTTTGACTGTGTAAACCACGAGAAACTCTGGGCCACATTAAGAAGCATGTGTATACCAGAACACCTGATCGTTCTCTTGCACAATCTGTACATTGATCAAGAAGCAACAGTTTGAACGGAACAAGGAGAAACAGAATGGTTTAAAATAAACAAAGGTGTAAGACAAAGCTGCATACTTTCCCCCTACCTGTTTAATTTATATGCAGAACAAATCATCAGAGAAGCAGGATTGTATGAAGACAACAGAGGTGTGAAGATTGGTGGAAGACTCAACAACCTTCGCTATGCTGATGATACCACATTACTGGCGGAAAGTGAAGATGATCTGAAACATTTGCTTCTCACAATCAAAGAACATAGTCTCAAAATGGGCCTGCACCTTAATGTAAAGAAGACAAAGATCATGACAACTGGCATAATCAACAGGTTCATCGTCAAAGGAGAAGAAATTGAAATCGTGAATAACTTTAACCTACTTGGATCAACTATCAATAAAGAAGCAACAAGCAGTCAAGAAATCAGACGACGCATTGCTCTTGGCAGAATGGCTATGAAAGACCTAGATAAGATTCTCAAGAGCAGAGATGTTTCTCTCCATACAAAGATTCAACTTGTTCAAGCCATGGTATTTTCAATAACATCATATGGATGTGAAAGCTGGACAGTGAAAAAGATAGACAGGAAGAAAATTGATGCCTTTGAATTATGGTGCTGGCGGCGAATACTGTGTATACCATGGACTGCCCGAAGAACAAACCAGTCTGTACTAGAGGAGATCAAACCTAAGCTTTCTTTAGTAGCTCAGATGACAAGACTTCGACTTTCATACTTTGGACACATCATGCGGAGAGAGAGATCATTAGAGAAAGACATCATGCTTGGCAAGATAGAAGGTCAACGCAAAAGAGGAAGGCCAGCAATGAGATGGATCGATACAATAACAGCAGCTACGGGTACGAGTCTGTCAACAATGAGCCGCCTGACTGAAGATCGAACACAATTTAGGATAGCTATCCAGAGGTTTGCCATGAGTCGACTCTGACTCGACGGCACTTAACAACAACAATTTTAAACAGTGAAGACCAGCCACTTTAAAAGTGCTGGCTGCTGCAGTTGAATTCTGCCCCCCTCCCCCAGATCTTTGTTAAGCTCTTTCATGGCAATCTGGAAATATCTATATCTTTTTATCATTTTAATTTGAAAAGTTTTACATTTCTAGATTGCTTTGACATTTCCTCTTAGTGCAGTGTTCTGGTGCAAAAACGTGTTCCCCCATAGAGGTGTTGCCTTGGTCTGCCTTGTGGTGTGATATTGTGTCTGTGTGAATTGATTCTTGTCCTTACATTTGGCCTGCCTCACCCACATTGCTTCCTTCGTCACACTTTCTGCATTACATAGTATATACCACAACAGAGGAAGGGTATGATAGGATCTCCATATAGTAAATAATTTTACCATAAGGTAACGGGGGGGGTCCTGTGCTATGTGTGGACACAGTCTGCAGTGTGGTATTTGCAAGGGCTTGTACTCTTCTTTTGAGTCTCTGTTGGGAGTTCACCTTTCACTCAGTTTTGCATCACTTTATGTGGTTGTCGGATGCCAACACCGGTGGAGCAGGGAATCTTTCTTTCAGTAATTTATCCTGGAGTAGTGGCTGTAGATCTTTTATGATTATTCTCAGTTTTTCCATCACTGGATTGTATATCATTAGAAGGGGGACTATCTCTCAGGTTTTCTGTTCCTTGTACTGCAAAGCAATGTTACTTACCTGTAACAGGAGTTCTCCAGGGATAGCAGGATAAGTCAGCCACACTTGGTGATGTCATCCGACGGCTCCGAGACGGAAGTACTCTCCATAGCTCAGAAAGACTTTGCCCTTCTGAGCATAAGCCAACTGGCCCAACCCCCCGGCCCGTCACTAGCTGAGCCTTTGCCACTAGGAGGCGGGCACCAGTTGGAGGCTGACCCCTTCCCAGGGGAGGAGGGTGGGTATGTGTGGCTGACATCCTGCTGTCCCCGGAGAACTCCTGTTACAGGTAAGTAACATCGCTTTCTCCTAGGACAAGCAGGATGAGTCAGCCACACTGGGTGCCTCCCACGTTACCAAGTGATGTGGTGGAAGGGGTAGCCGAGGGACAGGTCAAGAGCAGGGCGACACTTTACCGGTATTGGATTCTACTGGTGTACCCTGGAACACCTTGTAATATCACCGTTAGGTGGGACAAACTGTAGTGCGTCTAGTAGCGGTGCCCTACGAGCAGCGTGCAATACAAGCATTGCAGCATGCGGTGCTAATGGGCAAGCACCCATGAGAAGCGGTGACATGAACCTTCAGTATAATGAGAAGCAGCCATGAGAAGCTGTGACATGAACCTTCAGTCCCAATGCATGCATGCACCGTAGCTGTAAATACGAGAGTGTACGGTCTCAATGGGATGGAGTCCCATCGATGCAAGTAGAGTATTAATACCGCCCCAGAGAAGGGGTGGACACTGTGAGCAAGATGCCAAGTAGGGTATTAATACTGTCCCAGGGAAGGGGTGGACACTGTGAGCCAGGATAAGAGCAGCATCACTATCGAGAGTGCTACAAGAGTGATGCGAATGAAGCACTAATACCACAATAGCCATGTGTTTCCAGGCAGGAGGTAGCAGTCTAAACGTTGAGACTGCTAGGCGGTGTGTTCCTACATGTTCTGGGGCAGCATGTAGTGTTAGCTGATGGCCCTGGCCCTGTCACGAATATATGCCGCGGGATGGCGATGGATTGTAGTCCCGTGCTTGCCTTTGACGTGGTTTGCATGCGGAATCCCTGGTGATTCGTGTATGTGCTGGGCAGAATTCCTGGTGTTTCATGTATGTCCAGGGCATATAGTTGCCTAGGCTGTGACGCTATTTGGAGTATGGGGTCACTGCTCCTCGGGGGGGGGGGGGGGGGGGAACCCGCCGTCCGATAGCCTGGCTGATGTGACTCTGGGGTCCCAAGGGTGGCTTGGTCGTGGTAATCGTGTCATCAGGCCCAGCGGTTTTGATCGCTATCCACCGTCATTAGGACTAGCGGTTAGGATTGCTATCCTATCCACCGCCCTTGGGAATTAGCATTTGAACTGCTATCCAAAATTATACTGGAGGTCTATCTCAGTTCTGTCCACAGAGGTTCGGCTGCAGGCCTGTCGTAAGGGTAGTCCTCAAGGTGGCAGCGAGGCTGCTGAACGCAGTCGTTGGAAGCCGTGATCACAAGGCCGCTGGTACTTATGCCAGGCGCTGTAGGACATGCATGATGATTGTGCCAATCCCAAAGCAACCCCCAAATGGTAATCAAAGTGACACCACAAAAATAAAAGATACCGTTATAATCCCCCAAAAATTCTTTCAATATATTTTTTTGTCGGACATAAATCGCGAGGAGGAGGCACTGTGAACCAACCCCCAAACACGATACATAAACCTATGTGGTTGAATAAAAGGGATAATTAGTCAAAACTTTAAATATGCCAAAGCATTTCAGCAATAAGAAAACACTGCACTTATCTTATAAACACGCGCGACGTGCACGTTTCGGGGAACAAGACCCCTGCATCAAGCGCTCAAAACTCAACTCATAGAGGAACTTGATCCGCCATGAAACTGGCAAAAAACGCCGAACAGTTGGCCATTCAAATTGAGGATACCAGCTTAAGATTGGCTAGCAAAACATGCCATTCAAAACAACCAACCAATCACAGAAGGGAATCCCCACAAATCAGGGAACCCCCTAACGTGAGGATGACCTCACATCGCCCCCAGCCAATCGATCTCACAATTCAGTCCCATAGGAGTTACTGCTTGCAAAAGAAATATCCAACGTTGTTCAAGCCTCCGTAGCTTAAAAATGCGATCTCCCTCTCTAGGGTCAGCGGGGACATGATCAATCACCGTCCACCGTAATTGTTGAAAATCATGTTGAAGTTGTGAACAATGTGGAACCATCGGGGCTGTAAGGACCACTTGTCGAAGGCGACTGGCATGCTCAGCTAGGCGAATCTTGATCGGCCGGGTAGTACTGCCCACATATCGTAAAGGGCAAGCACACTCAATAAAATAAACAACATGAGTTGAATTACAAGTTGTTTGCCAGCAACGATTAAAATTTTGGCCCGTATGCAAATCAGTCCAAGAATTGCCAGAAAAATCGGCAATTTCTGGCAATTCTTGGACTGATTTGCATACGGGCCAAAATTTTCATCGTCGCTGGCAAACAACTTGTAATTCAACTCATGTTGTTTATTTTATTGAGTGTGCTTGCCCTTTACGATATGTGGGCAGTACTACCCGGCCGATCAAGATTCGCCTAGCTGAGCATGCCAGTCGCCTTCGACAAGTGGTCCTTACAGCCCCGATGGTTCCACATTGTTCACAACTTCAACATGATTTTCAACAATTACGGTGGACGGTGATTGATCATGTCCCCGCTGACCCTAGAGGGGGAGATCGCATTTTTAAGCTACGGAGGCTTGAACAACGTTGGATATTTCTTTTGCAAGCAGTAACTCCTATGGGACTGAATTGTGAGATCGATTGGCTGGGGGCGATGTGAGGTCATCCTCTCACGTTAGGGGGTTCCCTGATTTGTGGGGATTCCCTTCTGTGATTGGTTGGTTGTTTTGAATGGCATGTTTTGCTAGCCAATCTTAAGCTGGTATCCTCAATTTGAATGGCCAACTGTTCGGCGTTTTTTGCCAGTTTCATTGCGGATCAAGTTCCTCTACGAGTTGAGTTTTGAGCGCTTGATGCAGGGGTCTTGTTCCCCGAAACGTGCACGTCGCGCATGTTTATAAGATAAGTGCAGTGTTTTCTTATTGCTGAAATGCTTTGGCATATTTAAAGTTTGGACTAATTAAACCTATGTGGTTGAATAAAAGGGATATGTATCGTGTTTGGGGGTTGGTTCACAGTGCCTCCTCCTCGCGATTTATGTCCGACAAAAAAATATATTGAAATAATTTTTTGGGGATTATAACGGTATCTTATTTTTGTGATGATGGTGCCAAGGCACGAGTTTCATTTGTAGAAGACTACGGTCATGTCTGAGTTACCACCTGCCTATCGGGTCAGGCTCTCGAGTTTCCCATTGCCCAGGGGTCATATGGCCAGAAACCTAGGGAAACCGCACTGGTGTCGACCAGGGTACGATGCAGCTGGCCTGGGCTCTGTCCATTCCAAACAGTTGCCTTTCATGTTCTGTCCATTCTAAGTGTTCTCCGCAAGGTGGGCAGGTTGATTAGTGGTCTGCCCGCCAATGTAAACAGGAAGATGATGGCCAAGGGGTCAGTTAGTACCTGCGGTTCGTCCAAGTACTGCTTGGCAGTGGTAAGGCTGGGGCTCTGGTACGGGAGGGCCATGACCGCCTTGTTGACTATCCCGGCAGGCCCTAGAAGCGGAGCCGTTGCAGCAATCCGCCAGTGTGCATCACAACCACAACCCTTAACCAGAGCTGCAGCCAGGTCTTGGATCTGTGACTTTGTTCATATGCATTTGCCATCGTGCGAGTGTTACAGTGCTGCCCTTGACTGCTCATAAAGAGGAGGATCCCCTTACTGGTGTCGAGCCTGACACCCTGCAGACATGCCAACAGTGACATAGGTTTTGTGCCGCAGGTCTGTTGTTCACATTTCAGATGGACAGAATGCAGACTTCCTTTTCTGGTGTACAGAATGCAGCCAGGGAGTCTTGGTTCTGTCACTGGCATTGGCCGCTGTATAGTTCTACCAGGGATGCAGGCCTCTTGGTTCTGTCACTGGCATTGGCAGCTGTGAAGTTTTTCCAGGAATGCTCACACGCTAGGCCATGGTATTCAGGGAGTGTAGAGACGTGTGTAGATCCAGAGTTGGGACCCGAACCTGTGGTTCTGTTATGAGACACAGTGGCTGTGAGTGGTGTACCACACTGTAGTCACGACAGGGTTGTGGGTCGTGATGATGATGAAGATGATGATGGTCCTCCAGTGTTGCGGGAGGATTGCCTTGGGGACTGTGGTGCTGATGTTCGCTTCAACAGGATCCAGTTAAGGTGAGGCTTTCATCGTTGCCTGGACCTCCCCGATGGCATAGTGTAGGGGTCAGTTGCCGCCACAAGGAGCACAGGTATGTAGCATGTGCCTTTTGACCGTCTATGAACCCTCCTCTTTTTTTTTTTTTTTAAATCTCATGTAGTGGGATGCTGAGTACATTGCCAAGGCACTGCCTTGGAGCGGGAGTTTGAGGTAGTCCTGACGGTTGTCCCTTGAGAGCAAGAACAGCGCTGCAGAGTCGGAGGTGCTGTTGGGTTTGAGAGACTGGAAGGCATGCCCCCATTCTGATGTTGGAGGTGGTGTTTCCCTCAGCGATGCTCACCTAGGGTGTTCCAGCTCTCTTTACTGTACTGCGGAGTGGCCACTTTCTCCTTGGACCACTTCCCTTGTCTTACCCCCAGAAAGAGACTAGTTACCAGCTGCCCTCGCATACTATCTACTGCCACCCACCTGGTCAAGGGATGATCCAGGGGTGGAGTGTATGGGTCAACCATACTAGGTGGCTACCTTGTAAGGTTAGGAGGCATTTCTAATGGGGATGTAATAAGGTGAAACCCTGAGCGCCTTGTACTGTGGTGGTTTGAGCTCCAACAGAACCAGACCAGCACGCAACCCTTCCTTCCAGCCTTCACCGTTGCGACGCCTTGGGGAGCAGCAGCGATGGAATGCTACTGTAAGGTTCAGAAGCACAATGTGAGGGAGGGGGGGCTGTGAATCTCTGCACATTGGGAACCTATTCCCAGTGTCTAGGCGCATGCTGGTAGAGGCTTAAGACCATAGGGTAGGCTAATGTCACAGTGGGCATGGTAAAGGGGCAGAGTCTGGTGGAGCTCTGGTGGGATAGAGTTCTGGTATTGGCCAGTTGTCTCTTGTTATTTTTAATCCATTTTATTCAGGGGTTACAGAGACTTGTCAAGGCTCCTAGAGTTGAAGATTGGACCCTGAACTCCCGTGACTCTGCGCCCAAGGAAGTCAGTGTTGTTCTGGAGCTCTGGGTACCACTGCGGCACACAGCCATGTCCTCAGTGCAGGATTACTGCTGTTGTCGGGTTAGTAACCTGCGGTGCCAGCAATTTAAGGTTGAACCTTATATTCTTTTGGTGCGCTGAACCACGGTGATACTCCAAAATCCACTTCTCTTACCCCTATCTGAGAGGGGATCGAAGAAGGAACTGTGCTGCAGGGCAACCTGCACACGGCATCCTTATCCTGTAAAGTCAGAAGTTGGCTGCTGGGCTTGTGCTCCGGGCAGCCCCTCACCACGCTGTTTCTGATGCGCTCCTTCTCATCGGTTCCCATTGAATCACCTGGGTGCATCCAGGCAACTGCCGAATTATCGGGTCTGATGGCACAGAAACAGGTGTGCCTCTTTTCCGCTGTTTTTGGTGGCTGGTGTCCTGGGAGCGGAATACAGACAGGGCGGTACGGCTGACCACCAGCTATTCCAGCCCCGGCATAGAGTAGGAACCGAAACTCTCATGGACACCGCCAGCTTCCCTCACCGGGTCCAGACTCCCTTTAGCGGGTCTGGTCACCCCTCAGCGAGTCTGGTTGCCACCAATGCTTGTTGTGGTCGGGCCGGGTCCGGTCGCTGTCAATGCCTGTCGGGATTGCACCATGGCAGCGCTGAACACTCGCTCTGTGAGAGATGTCCCAATCGGCACTGTGGACTCTGCTGAGGCAGCTTTCCTGAGCGGTGAGCAGAGTTCGGGTAGCCGGTACTATGAGGGTTTTGATTGCGAAAAAAGGAAAACTTACAAGGCTGATCATGTGCGCCGGAGTGCCGGTTGAAGTACTCATAGGCGCTGAACGCTGCTGAAGCTTCCCGAGCGGTGAGCAAAGTCCAGAGCCTGGTCACACCACGCTGTGTCGGGAGGCAGAGCTCCGGAGCGTTTCTCAGGAGGTCAGAAGGGAGCATCGGACCCACTCTGCTCACTCCATCTGAACCATTAATTCAAGGGAATTCCTTTCAGTGACACGGCTCAATGAGGCAGAGCTCCGGGGCGCTGTCTCGGGAGGTCAGATTGGAGCATGCAGAGCATCAGACCTTGGGAATTCCCGCGCTGAGAGGGGCTCCTACATCAGCACCAGAACAGTTTCCAGTAGCGGCTCCAGCCAATGGCATTGTGGGCAGGGTGAACATAACGCCAACCAGCCAATGGGGGCGGGTTGACGTGGCGCCGACCAATAGCACTGTGCCGGGTGCAGGATGCTACAAATCAAGATGGCCGCCCCCATGGTCCACATGTGTGAGGAGGTCCCCAGAGCATCGGAGGAACAGAGGCCGAGGATGGAGGCCTCCTTAGGCACGTCCTGGGCCTGCCATGAGGGCTCTTACATCCAGAGCAGCGGAGTCCTACGTCGTGAGGGTCGCGTCACCATTTAGAATATGCGGCTGGGGCAGAAGCTGGGGACGGAGGCCTTCATAGGCACGTCCTGGGCTGCCACGAGGGTTTCCACATCCAGAGCAGCGGAGTCCTGGAATCTCGCGTCTTGGTAATCGCATCGATCATCTGGAGCCTGCGTCTGGGGCAGAGGCCAGGCACGTCCTAGGGCGCTGCAAGGGCTTTTACATCCAGCGGCGGAGACCCTCAAGTGCTCTACATCCAGCGGCGGAGACCCTCGTCACATGCCCCATGTCCCTGGGCCGCAACCGCACAGCTTGTCTGGGGCTCAAGCTCAGCCTTCTTAGTCAGAGCCACTGGAACAGATCTGAGAGAAAGCCTTGGACAAAGCATTAAGGTAAGTCTAAACTGATATACATACACTGGTAGAGATGAGAATTTTCTAAAGAGTTTTAAAGAGGTTAGATTTTGTGGAGAGTAGAAAGTCCGTCTTGCTGGCAAGGTGGAAGAACTAAAACTGGCTAGATAGGGGCGGGCCGGGGGGTTTTGGCCAGTTGGCTCATGCTCAGAAGGGCAAAGCCCTTCTGAGCTATTGAGAGTACTTCCATCTCGGCGCCATCGGATGATGTCATCAAGTGTGGCTGACTCATCCTGCTTGTCCTAGGAGAACAGGGCTCCCCTCAGTGTTTTAGCTAAAAAAGTAGTCTTGCTGGAGATTTGGGGCTGCCACCTTTTTTGTTTGAAGGATTCAGTCTGTCAAAAAGCCAAGGCTGTGATATGTTGAGCTTGCCAAGTGAAAGCAGGCTTACTTATCTGTAAGAGGGGTTCTCTAAGGACCTCAAAGGTTTTTCTGGGCTTGTGTTTCCATTGTTCCCCCTCCCCAGCCTGTCACATAGCTGCAAACAGCTTCAACTGTAAGGAGGAAGTGGGAGGGATTGAGTGGCTGTTGTCCTGCTGTCCAAGGAGAACCCCTGTTACAGTAAGTCACTTCACTTTCTCTTTTGACAAGCAGGACATAAACAGCCACAAACAGGTGACATGGCCAGCGCTAGTACATAAGATATGCCATACTGGGTCAGACCAAGGTCCATCAAGCTCAGTAGTATCCTGTTTTCAACAGTGGCCAATCCAGATCACAAGTACCTAGCAGTTTCCCCCAGAAGACACAGGTTCCAAAATGCTTCTATTGGGACAAGAAGTGGATTTCCCGGGTCCCCTTTAATAATGGTTTATGGGCCTTTCCTCCAGAACTTCTCCAAACCTTTCTTAAACCCAGCTACTGAAGGGAAAAATGAATCCCCCTTCAGGTACCTTTGTTACAGGTTGAATCCATCTTGTGCTAACGTCATAAAGAAACCATCATAAAGAATAAAATGACTCAGCATGTAGATAGTCACAACCTAATGGGAGACAGCCAACATGGCTTTAGACAAGGAAGATCTTGTCTTACTAATCTGTTATGTTTTTTTGAAGGAGTGAATAATCAGGTGGACAAAGGTGAGTCAGTTGATATTGTGTATCTGGATTTTCAGAAAGCCTTTGACAAGGTCCCTCATCAGAGACATTTGGCAAAACTAAAGAGTCATGGGATAGGAGGCAGTGTACTATTGTGGATCAGGAACTGGTTAAAAGATAGAAAGCAGAGGGTAGGGCTAAATGGCCAATTTTCCCAATGGAGAAAGGTGAATAGTGGTGTACCCCAGGGATCTGTGCTGGGTCCGCAGCTTTTTGACATATTCATAAATGACCTGGAAAGTGGAATAACAAGTGAGGTTATCAAATTTGCAGATGACACAAAACTATTTAAAGTTGTTAAAACCCAAGAAGATTGTGGAAAATTGCAAGAGGATCTTGATAAATTGGAAGACTGGGCATCAAAATGGCAGATATATCTCAAAAAATAGGGGTGACCTACACGAAGCAGTGGGTACACTCCTAAACAAAGTATGGGGGGGGGGGGGGTAACCTGTACAGAGCGGCAGGTGCATCTACTCTTGCCACCTTGCTGGGCAGACTAGATGGACCATACTGGTCTTTATCTGCCGTCATTTACTATGTTACTGTGTTACAAAGAATCAAACAGCCCTGGAACAATGGATCACAGTGGGCTTTGGTAGGTTGCGACCTTTAACACGGAGACACCCTCTACATCAAGAGATATCCCTGCATAGCGCCTTCTCTGCCATGGATAATGAGGGTGCCCAATCTGTGGCAACTGAAGTGCCCTTAAATGAGAGAGTCAATGCCCAATCTACTGATAATGCACCAAATATGAAGAAAAAAAAATCACAAAACTGAAACTACTACTTGGAGATTCTATCATCAGAGGCACCAACTTGACCACCTTCTCTCCTTTGAACTGTATTCCCAAATGCCTCCCAGGCTTTTCAACCAGCAGGAATACGAACCAAATTCTTGATTAGATTGTGAGCTCTGATGAGCAGGGAATGTCTCGTTTGTTCTTATGTAAACTGTGCTGATTTTAAATAGCGCGGTATATAAAACCAAATAAATAAATAAATTGTTGGTATAGTTAGTGCAGAAAGTAAGCATTTTAAAATTGTCATCCACTTGGGTGCAAAGGACCTGGTAGAAACAGTGCCTGCAATTCAAAGGGACTTCCAGATTCTGGGAGAGAAACTCAAGCCCATTGTTAACACTACAGCAGTCTCAGAAGTTCTACCTGTTCTTGGTAAAGGGGCAGAAAGGCTGCATCGCATAAACAACTTTAATACATGGCTCCAAACCTTGTACAAAGGAGGAGGATTTAGATATATAGGCGACTGGGGAAACAGATGGATCAACAAGAGACTATACTATGCTAACGGACTACATCACTCTGGCACAGGGAAAAGGATCCTAAGTGAAAATTTAAGGCAGTGTATGAACAGGCATTTAAACTAGGGAAAGGGGGTGACGGTGGAGAAGGACAAGTTCAGGATGTCACTCCCAGCAAAAGCATAACAACAACATTGGAAATAGCCACACTTTAAAACCACACAATGGCAAGTGGGAAGAGGTGTGTAGAACAAAATCCATGCAAGTCATTCAACAAATGCTGGAAAGCAAAGAGCACAAATGCTCAATAACGTTCCTGACCTGGAAGCTCTATTGGTGGAAATGGACTTCGACATTGTGGCTGTTACACGAGTCACATGAATGGGATACAGTCATAGCTGGCTATAATTTATTTAGGATAGAGAACGCAGAAAAAAAGAGAAGTACCCTATATGTTAAAAGCAATATTAAAGCTGCTGAAATGCAGGGGATGTATGGAAAAGAACTAGTGCTGTGGATTTTATTTATTTATTTATTTAAAGTCTCTTTTATACCGCGCTATTGACATCAGCGCGGTTTACAGTGAACATTAAACTACACATCTCAGATTGCTGATTTGTGTTTACAAAAAACAGGTATCATAACTTGGGTATACATTAAAACAATTTTAACAGGGAAAAACATGATAAATATATACAAACCACTTTATGTAGCTATATAGAGAGGAGATGGCACTATCATCCATGCTGGAGTAGTCTACAGGCCTCCAACTCAAACCGAAGAAATGGACAGAGACTTGATTATTGATATTGCAAAGGTAGTCATGAAGGGGGAAGGAGAAATTAGACCTTACCTGCTAATTGTCTTTCCTTGAGTTCTCTCCGAGCCAGTCCAGGCACATTAGGGTAGTCAATCTCCTCCAGCAGCTGAGGACTGAATACTGACAATTATGCTGACAGCCTATCCAGCTCCCTCTGGTGTCAGAGACTCAGTCTTCTATTGTCAAAGCAGCATAACCTTAAACTATAACTATGAAAACCAAAACCAAATTACTCAAAGTCGCATATGACCCTAGGTAACCATGAACATCTCCTATAGCTTTAATAATCATCTTTCCTTTTTTTTTTCTTTCATGATTCAGATGGAGCCTTCCTAACCCCAGAGGAACTCCCAAAATCCACTTCGACTAGCCCCCTACACCATCTCCAGCTCCAGCCACTAGTGAGTTAACCAACCCTACCTCTGAATTAATGGCCAAGCTCCTAGGCTTGCCAATCACTCGCAGATGAACTGGATGGGTCCTGGACTGGTCCGGAGAGAACTCAAGGAAAGACAATTAGTAGGTAAGGTCTAATTTCTCCTTCCTATTCGTCTCTCCGGGCCAGTCCAGGCACATTAGGGCAGTACCAAAGCAGTACCTAACCTCGGGAGGGTCCTGCGAGCCCCGCCATAATGGCCGAGGCCCCTACCTTCGCATCCCCCCTCGCTTCGCGAATGTATGAAGCGAAGACCATGTCGCCGCTCGACAATATCCACTGGCGGAACCAACGCAAACTCAGCCCAAGACACTGCCTGGCCTCTAGTAGAATGCGCTCTGAGCCCTTCCGGAGGCGACTTCCCCTTCGCTTCATAGGCCGCCCCTATAGCCTGCTTCACCTAACAGGCAATAGAAGCCTTGGTAGCTGCCTTCCCTTTACGAGATCCACTAAACAGCTTGAACAACCTTTCTGACCTCTGAAACGGCTCCGTTTCTCTGAGATATCGACGCAGCACTCACCCCAGATCCAACCTCCTAAAAGACCGATCCATTTTACTCCCTTCCTGCCCAGCAAAGGTCGGAAGCGAGACTGATTTATTCATGTGAAACTCGGACACCAGCTTAGGAAGAAAGGACAGCACCGGTCGCAATACCACCTTTTCCGCCGTAAACTGAATGCACGGCTCTCTACACAAGAGCGCTTGCAGATCCGAAACCCTCCTTGCAGAACACAATGCCACGAGGAAGGCGGTTTTCCACGATAGTTCTCCAAGATTCACTGCTGACGTCGACGCAAAGGGAGGCCATGTCAAGGCCTCAAGCACTAATTTCAAATCCCAAGGAGGCACTACCTGCCTGACCGGAGGCCTAATATTCCTAGCTGCCCGAAGGAAACGTTTAACATCGGGGTGCGACGCGAGAGTGCCCCCCCTGCACTCTACCTCTATAACAAGCAAGAGCCGCCAGATGGACCTTGAGAGTGCTGAAGGCTAGCCCCTTTTCCAATCCCCCTTGACGGAACAACAGGATATCGGGCAAACCCGTGGAACAAGGCTTAACACTACGCTCATCACACCATGCTTCAAAAATGTGTCACACGCGAACATACGCAAGGACGTCGATCCTTTCCTGGACCTCAACATAATGGCTATCACCGACGCTGAGTACCCCCAACGTCGCAACCGCTCCCTTTCAAGAGTCAAGCCGTAAGCAAGAACCAATCCACCTGCGGCATTAACACAGGATCTTGACTCAACAGGTTGATTCGATTTGGGCAGCCTCCATGGAGAATCCACTAGCAGCCGCACCAGATCCGCATACCAGGGACGTCTGGGCCAATCCGGAGCAATGAGAATCACCTTTCCATCATACCCCGCTACTCTCCGAATGACCCGCCCTATCAGAGGCCACGGAGGAAACACGTAAGGCAGCTCGCCCGCCGGCCAGGGCTGCACCAGGGCGTTGAGTACTTCCGACATGTGATCTCTGCGCCTGCTGTAAAACCAAGCCGCTTTGGTATTGGCGAGAGTAGCCATGAGATCCATGACTGGCTGACCCCACCGCACCGTGATGTCGTGAAAGACTGCTACGTTTAGTTCCCATTCTCCGGGATCCAGGACATTCTGACTGAGATAGTCAGCTTGAATGTTGTCTTTCCCCACTACATGTGCCGCCGAGAGCACCACGAGATGGACTTCCGCCCACTGCAACAATAGCTGACTCTCTTCCAGCAAAAACGCACTGCCCATGCCCCCTTGCCTGTTGATGTAGGAAACCGTTACCACATTGTAGGAGAACACTCGAACCGCTCACCGTTCAAGAAGACCGACAAAATCCTGAAGTGCTAAACGTACTGCTCTCAGCTCTAAATGACTGATCGACCAACTGCTCTCCTCCGCAGACCAGGTCCCCTGCGTCACCTGAGCCAGACAGACAATGAGCCCCCCCAGCCGGACAGACTGGCATCCATAGTGACCAACACCCACTCCAGGTATTCCAGAGGTACACCTGATCGAAGATGCCCTGGGACCAACCACCACTGCAGGCTGTTGTGCACCTCCTCCGGACAAACCAGCCTCCGAGACAGAGGGTGATCCTGCGGAGACCATCTGGCAAGCAATGCTTGCTGAAGAGGACGCATATGAGTCCTGGCCCACAGAACCAGGTCCAAGGCAGCCGCCATGGAATCCAACTGCAAGTACCTCCAAGCTGCTGGAGCCTTCATTCGTAAGAACGCCCATATCTGAGCCAAAATATTCTGCACTCTGTCTTCGGATAGGAACACAGATCCTATCTCCGTGTCGAACAAAGCCCCGAGGTACATCAGCCACTTCACTGGTTGCAAATGACTCTTTGCTCGGTTGATAACCCAACCTAGCTGTTCCAGGAACTGAAAATGACCCATGAGAACTGCAAAGCGCAAAAACCTTTGATGATCCCTCCTGATCGGAATGTGCAGATAAGCCTCTGTTAGGATCTATGGACAACAGCACTTCTCCCGGCTTTACCGCCCGAATGACCGATCTTAGGGTTTCCATCCGAAAATGAAGCACCCTCAAACATAAATTTCAACAAGATGGACGTTCTGTTCATAACCAGAAATCAAGCTCTCTCTCCACCACCGTCTCTAATGACAAGAGATGCAGAACTCCCAATTAAACCTAGCATCCGCTACTTAGGTGTGACATTAGACCAACAACTCGACTTCAAAGCACATATCAGCAACATCACCAAACAGGTCTACCACAAACTACGGACACTACGACACCTCCGACCCTTGCTGCAACTAGATGATTTCAGATCAGTTTTTCAGGCAATGGTGACCCCTCACTTTGATTATGCTAATGTGATCCTACAAGGCCTACCCAAAAACACATTAAACCCACTACAGTTTGCAATGAACACGGCCGCCCGTTTCTTACACGGAGCCTCCAGGAGGGACCACATCACCCCATTATTAAAGGACTTACACTGGCTACCAATCTACTGCCATATCACATATAAAGTAGTCCTGATGACCTTCAAAGCCATCAACAAACTATCCCCTACTGCACTAACAGGCCTCCTCCACCCTACCCCAGCAAACAGGGCAAGGAGAGCATTCGCCTCTAATACTCTACAGGTCCCCAAGGTGATAACAAAATGCAACCAGGCAACAAAGAACCAAGCTTTCAAGTTCTACGCTCCCAGCGTCTGGAACGCACTCCCAACTACCATCCGAGCAATCACAGACCTTGCTTAGTTTAGAAAAGCACTAAACACCACCTCTTTCTCTTACACTACTCCAAACCCAGTATCTCAGCCACACCCACCACACACCCTGCCAGAAATCAGTAAGTCTCAATCTCCTCTTGTAAATGTTGCAGATAAATGTATATAGATGTAGATAGTTTCCCCAATTGAAGCCCAAGTTATATCTTCCTGTTTTACTGTAAATGCTCAGCAGGCGACTGTTATGCACAATTTTGTTGTATGCAAACCGCGCTGATTTTAAATAGCGCGGTATATAAAAGCAATAAATAAATAAAAACATGCTTTAGATCCAGAATTGGCCGAAAAAAGATCCTTCTTTCTTGGGGACCACAAAATAAATCGAGTATCGACCGAAGCCGCACTGGTCTTGGGGCACCGGCACCACCGCTTGTAGCCGCAACAAACACTGCAAAGTGTCGTTTATCGCTGTCTTCTTTGCCTGAGGCCCACACAGGGACAACACAAAGGCTTATGTCAGCGGGTGAGCAAACTCCAGCTCATACCCCTCGTGGATAATCTCCAACACCCACCGGTCCGTAGTTATGGCGGCCCAAGCGGAGAAACCCCTGCAAATGTCCTCCTACTGGAATCTCCGCGTGGACCAGTCAACCTTCATTGTGGTTTCTTAGAAGAGTTCTGCTGGGTGTTAAAATATCCCCTGCCGAACCCCCTAGCTCCTCGAAAGGACTGCCCCCTGGCTACGAAACGCCCTCTTTGATAAGGCGCAAACCGAGGGTCTAGGAACCTGCGAAAATCTCTACCTTGACCTCTTTGCATAGTTCCAAGCCTTGCCACTTTCGGTCGGTCCTCTGGAAGCCGACCTCCCTTGGAATCGCCAAATCCTTTACGATTTTCTCCAATGCCTCCCCAAAGAGCAGTTTGCCCTCGTAGGGAAGCTTACTGAGACGCGACTTTGAAGATGCATCCGCTGCCCAATTTCTTAGCCAGAGAAACCTCCTAGCAGCAATCACTGACGCCATGGACTTTGCTGATATCCTCACCAAATCATAGAAGGCGTCTGCTAAATAAGCTGCTGCCGACTCAAGCGTCGCTCCTTCTGAGGAATATTCCTCCTCCTTATCCGAGCCTGGATCCCCTTACAGCCAACGGATCAAGGCCCTGGAAACATACACCCCACAAATAGAGGCCTGCAGAGTAAGAGCACTGGAATCAAAGGTCTGCTTTAGAAGCGCCTCTAACCTGCGATCCTGAAGATCTTTAAGAGCTGTACCCCCTTCCACCGGGATCGTCATCTTCTTGGTGACTGCCAAAACCAGCACATCCACCTTAGGCATCTGCAACAATGCCTTCTCCTCCTGTAGAACAGAGTAAAGACGCCCAATGGCGCGACCCCCTCTCAGGGTAGCTTCAGGGCATTCCCATTCCGATTCTATCATCTGTTTAATTACTCTGTGAATTGGGAAACAGCACTGCTCTGTTTTAAAACCCTGCAACAAGGGATCCTCTAGTGGCTTCTGCTGCATCGCCGGAAGAACTATATTCAACGCTGCGAGGGACTGAGCGATAAGAGCCCCCAGCTCCTCTTTGCGAAACACCCTGAACACATTCGGGTCCTCGCCTGGCCCAAGCTCACCTTACTCCAATTCCACCGGCCAAGAGTCCAAACCTGTCTCAGAAAGAATCTCTCCTTCTTCCGCTACCGGAGGAACACAGAATTGCAGCCCGAAGCTATCGAAGCCTATCTCTGAACCTTTGCCTTTCAGAGAGACCCCCTCCCCAGGGTCTGTCTCCTTGGACTCCCTTTTCGGTGCTTCTAACAGGTTGGGAACAGATGGCTTGCCTAATGACTGTGACATCTTCAAACAATATGCCTTATGCATCGCTAGAATAAAATCAGCAGAAAATAAAGACTCCAAGTCTCCCTGCACTCCAGGCAACCGCTGCTGGCCTCAGACATCAGCAGGAGGCGCCTTGTTTGATTTTGACTTTTTCTTCCCTGATTTGATCTACTGCGCGGGAGAAACGGCAGGCTCAGACAAAATGGTTGCCGTTCCCGCTTTTTCTAAGGAGCCCTGAGGTCTATCAATTACATCCCCCGATGTCAATTTGTGCTCCATTACACTAGCGTCTGCCACCTACTCCTCTCTAAAAACACCCGATCGGCAGAGACTGGCCCCCGACTAGCACGGTGATTCAACCCCAGCGAGCACGCTGCTGGCACCGGTATTCTCCGATCAAAAAACGCACCAATTTAAGCCTCAGCGATGGCCTAACACCCGCAGCAGTGATCTAAGAACCCCCGCCTGCACACAAAACTCCTGCCACGCTGTTACCGCTCCTACCTGAAAGAAACGCGTCGGAGCTCCTGATCTCCGTCCTTCCGCTGCTAGCGGCACACGGAGATTGAGGCAATCAGAGGCAGGGAGGTGGATTCTGGGGCTCCCAGCTCCTTCCACAAGCCTCCCGAATAACGGATCCTCCAAACTGAGGCAGGCTCTGCCCCTCGTGCTGCTTAAACCACTTTCTAGCAGCTATGAATCGTCTCTTTTTTTTTTTTTTTTTTACTTTAAGGATACCTCCCTTGCGTTACTGCCCTGCTAGGGCAACAGAGCAAGGCTGCTTTTTTTTTTTTTTACTTCCAAGTCCCTAACTGCTCTATCTCCTATTCGTGTCTCCTGGGAGCCTGTCAGCCACACGTCCTGTTCAGCTGCTGAGGACTGAAAGACTGAGTCTCTGACACCAGAGGGAGCTGGACAGGCTGTCAACAAGACTTTCAGTATTCAGTCCTCAGCTTCTGGAGGATGTGGACTACCCTAATGTACCTGGATTGGCCCGGAGAGACGAATAGGAAGTCATCATATTGATGACTTTAATCTACCCGATGTGGATTAGAGTATTCCTTCTCCAAATCTGGAAAGAAGTAAAAGAAATTGTGGATGCCTTTCAAGATATATTGCTTAGACAAATGGTGATAGAACCAACTAGAGAAAGTTTGATGTGGATTTAGTACTCACCAACAGATAAGGTGTCTCGAACATCCAGGTGGGTGCCCATGTAAGCAGCAGCGATCATCACATGACGTGGTTTGAGAAAAAGCCCAAGGCAGAGTCCCCTAACAGCAAGCTCAAAATCCTAGACTTCAAAAACACTGACTTCAGGAAGATGGTCAAGTAACTGAAGGAGTTGTCAGGGTGGGAGGAAGGTAAGGGAAGTTGAATTACAGTGGACTAAACTAAAGGAGGCAATAAAAGGGGCAACAGATATACATGTAAGGAAAATAAACAAAAACAAGAGGAAAAGGAAACCATTTGGTTTTCTAAAGGAGTGGCTGCACAAATAAAGGCAAAAAACACAGCTTTCACAATATTCAGAAGTTTGCAAACAGAGGAACACAGAAAAGAATACAGGATAAAGCTAAAAGAGACAAAAAGAGAAATAAGGATAGCAAAATCAAAGGCAGAAGAAAAGATGGACAAAGATCTGAAGCGTGGTGACAAAACCTTTTTAGGTATAGTCAGAAGAGGAAGATCAAAAGGTGGAATTGCAAGACTCAAAAAGTGCTAAGAACGGATTTGTGGAAAGTGATGTTGAAAAGCGAAAATGTTAAACAAATACTTCTATTTTTACTAAAGAAAATCCTGGATAAGGACCACCTGTGATTGACAAATATACAAATGGAAATGGAGTAGATACTACGCCATTAACAGAAGATGTCTTTGAACAGCTCGCAAAACTGAAAGTGGACAAAGCCATGGGACCGGATGCGATACATCCCAGGATACTGAAAGAGCTCAGAGACATTCTTGCAGGGCCATTAAAGGATGTTTTTAATAGATCCTTGGAGACAGGAGAAGTTCCACAGGACTGGAGAAGGGCTGATGTGGTACCTCTCCACAAAAGTGGTAATAGGGGAGAAGCAGCAAACTACAGGCCAGTAAGCCTTACCTCGATGGCGGGAAAAGTAATGGAGGCGCTCCTGAAAGAGCAAATAGTAGACTTTCTCAAAACCAATAGGCTGCATGATCTGAGGAAACGTGGTTTTACCAAAAGATGATCATACCAAACAAATCTGATTGAGCTCTTTGACTGAGTGACCAGAGAACCAAATCAAAGGCATGTGATCTACCTAGATTTCAGCAAAGCCTTTGATGCTGTTCCTCATAGGAGGCTTATCAATAAACTGACTAGCCTGGGGATGGGTCCCAAGGTGGTGAACTGGATCAGAAATTGGTTGATTGACAGACGACAGAAGGTGATGGTAAACAGAACTCACTTGGATGAAGGGAAGGTAATTGGTAGCATGCTCCAGGGATCGGTCAAGTTCAAAGTATTTGTGAGTGATATTGCTGAAGGACTGAATGGAAAAGTCCGTCTTTTTGCAGATGACACGAAAATTTGCAACAGTGTGGACTCTTTTGAGGGAGTGGATAACATGAGGAAAGATCTGCAAAAGCTGGAAGAATAAATCTTAACTGCCCAGCATTAGATGAATGTGAAGAAGTGTAGTGTCATGCACTTGGGATGCAAAAATCCAAGGGAATTGTATGAGATAGGGAGCAATAGGTTAGTGTGCATGGACCAGAAGGACCTCGGAGTGATTGTTTCTGAGGATGTCAAAGTGGCAAAACAGTTTGACAATGTGGTGGTCAAAGCCAGAAGGATGCTGGGTTGCAAACAGAGAGGAATTACCAGCAGAAAGGAGGAGATACTAATGCCACTAATGTACAAGTCGCTGGCGAGGCCTCACTTGGAATATTGTGTTCAGTTTTGGAGACCGTATCTCACAAAGGATATAAAAAGACTGAACAGTGTTCAGAGGAAGGCGACCAAAATGATATGGAGCCTGCGCCAGAAGACATATGGAAAGAGACTCCAAGACATAAATATGTACATTCTGGGGGAGAGGAGGGACAGGGGAGATATGATAAAGATCTTTAAATACTTAAGGAGTATTAATGAACAAACAAACCTTTTTCAAAAGCGGAGAAGCTGTAATACTAGAGGGCATAACACAAAGCTGCAAGGAGTAAACTGAAAGGCAATGTCAGGAAATACTTTTTCACTGAAAGGATGGTGGATGCTTGGAATGCCCTCCTGATGGAAGTGGTGGGGGCAAATACAGTGACAGAATTCAAAATGGCATGAGACAGGCACAGTGGATCCCTTTAAAGAAACATTATAAAATCAAAATAAACTTAACTGTTTCTGATATCGTAAGAAGTTGAGGTGACCTGCACGGAGCAGCAGGCACACCTTGCTGGGCAGACTAGATGGACCATACTGGTCTTTATCTGCCATCATATACTATGTTACTATGAAGTAGTATAAAGGGTGAAATAGTCTACAACTCTATTGATAATGGAATTAACACTTTGTATTACTGATGACCAGGGCATTTATTAGCAGGAAGACAGGCCTTATAAAAGCACTGGGACAGACACGTAGAACCATTTATAAGAGGATTCCAGCACTTATACAGTTAAGGCCTGATATTCGGCGGCAGCAGCTAGCACTGCTAAAGTGGCTAGCTGCCGCCATTGATATTCAATGTCAGGGCCATATCCGGATTGCCTTGATGATATTCAGTCACTGCCGGTTAGCTTCAGTTGCAAAAGTTAGGTTATCGCTGGCTGCTGCTCTCCCGAAGCCCCCAGTGCTAACCGATGAGCATCAGGATGGGCAGCAGCACCATGTTAGTGTTGCTGAATATCCTCGCCAAGGGGATTAATGTCTGCTAACAGAGTTAAATCCCTTTCAATATTGGGTCCATAATTTCTGGCCCTATAGTAACATCATCCGTCCAAAGATGGGTGGGATTTGGGGGGCAGAGCAAAAGGTTATACAGATAGCCGTGACAGTCAGCTGCTATTCATGGTTGGCATCTTTTTTAAACACTGCCCATGGCAGCCAAAAAATCCAAATATAGGACACTGGTATCTGGATAGTGCCGAGGCAGTCAGTATGATTTTCAGCAGCCCTAGCCAGCACAGTTTCCCCAGATGAGTGCTTCTGAACACTGACTCCTTTCTGTTCGGCTGTGAATGCAGAAATAGCTTTACAAAGAACCAGATAAAGTTATGCCAGCATGCACAGCCTGGCTGAAATCATGCATATAACTGTATGGGGCACGTGTGGTAAATGCAGGGGGCGTGCCCAGTATTTGCACTGCATTTCCTATACCAGACACACTTACTGCACCGTGGGGGGGGGGGGGGGGAGAACTTTCCTTAATGGGACACTGCCCATTCCGGAGGGGATTAATGAATGGGGGTGTCACTGGAGGTGGGGGGGATGTGTTATCGGGGCTGCCTGTGCCCTGAGGGGAGGTAGTGGGGCACATGGCTGCCAAACCTGCCTGCTTAACGCTATCTCTTGAGATGGCATTAAGTGCTGCTGCGCTACTGGCAGTCATGGTAGCTTGTGTATGGTAACATCCAACACGCTGTCACTTGCCAACATGCCCAGTCTCCTTAGTGTGGGATTTTTACCATGCTAGCTGATTTTAGTACACAATAGCATTTACCACAGGCCCTTGGAAATTGCTACCACACTTAGTATCATGCCGCTATGTATTTGGTGATGGTCGACTATGACAAACACAGACATGGTATCAGAGAAGCAACGCGTATGTCATGAAATGTTCACATATTCCAGTCAGCACATATAGGGGTCAATTCTCAAAGTGCCGGCTTTGCTGCAACATCCATGGGTGCTTTTTACCTGCTGTCTTTGAAAAGTGCTGCAAAGTGAAAGCACATAACTGATGCAAAAACCCTGCTCTATGGGTTTCCTAACACATGTCTAAAGCAGTTTTGCTCTCTGATGTTGCAAGCAAAGAACATGCAAATAGGTTGCCCCCATAAAGTCTGCACTAAACAAGGAAAGTGAGCAAGAGGCCTATGTACAGAGGTCTGTGCTAGCAGTGCCTATATCTTGTGCAAAATAAAAAAAATCTGTTTGACACTTCTGCCAGAACGCTATCTGGCCAGACAGCATTCAAGCACATGTGCACAACATTGTTTCAGCACACCTCCCCTGCCAGTTTTCTTCACCACTCCCTTCAGCAAAGCCAAAAATTGTTGCAGGTACTGTATGCTCAAAACAGAGAACAAAAAGGTATAAATTCCTCATCAGCTCCGATCACGGACCTATGAAGTAACCCCATCATGCTGCTTCAGAGCTTGCATTAAAATCCCCGAGTTGAGCTCAACCTTTTGGTTTTCTGCACACTTCTCTGCATTTGCATTAATTTGCTTTGTGCTGCTGGAGGCTTTATGCACAATCCGCCCCTGTGCAAAATTGCTTTATGCATTGGTAGTACACAAAATTGTATGGAAAAACTAAGCTAACCTGTGTGTAAACCTTAGCACACTGCATCACCCTCACAGTGGGGACAAAATATCTGTATACATTTCCACCCACTTTTCTGTATGGATAGTTATTTTTTAATGAAATTTACATGCATGATTTTGTTCCCGTTAACCTAATCAGATGCCCAGGAACACCCCCACCCAATCCGACTAAACAGTAAGCAGGTCTTGAAACCCTGCATGGGCTTTTTAGAGGGGTAAAGAATGAGCAATTTTCAGGCACCCTCTTTCCCAGAATAAATATCTTTGTGCTGATAGTAATAGCCCCGCTGCTGCTATTAGACCAAAGTCTGTTTATGTCAGTCTTGTGGGTTTCCATTAGCAGGCTGCTAGAAACATACCATATGATGCAGTCACTGAAGGTGATGGGCCCGCCTGGGAGGCAGGAGTCCCGTGAAGTAGATAGCTAGAAAGATTCCTTTCTTTACTCGTAGAGAGCTTTGTTGTTCTTTACTCCGGCGACTTTCTTGCATGTGTTGTTCTTTACTCACAGCGAGCTTTCCTGCATGTGTTGTTCTTTACTCAGGCGAGCTTTCTTGCATGTGTTGTTCTTTACTCAGGCGAGCTTTCTTGCATGTGTTGTTGCTGTCGGGCCCCCGGGTAGTCTTTCTTTCGTCTGCACGCGGTGCTTTTCCCATTGGCTGCCCGCGACGCCGCTCACACGAAGTGGATCCAGCTGCGCTCGTCGTCCGTCGGCAGCCTCAGCGCGTGGCTCCCGCAGACTAGGCCGTAGTCCCGGCCGTCGTTGTTGTCCCAGTACTCGGCGCCTCCGACCCGGTATCGCACGGCGAAACGCAGCGCCGAACCGGGCCGCAGCAGGAAGGGCGGCGCGGCCAGGCTGAAGGCGAACGCGTCGGTGGCGCCGTCGCTGCTCTGCCACACGGCGCGCGCCTCCTGCGCGCTCCGCCACGCGCTCAGCGTGTAACGCACCGTCACCGTCTTCTCGAAGGCCACGTTGAGCACGCGCACGGTGCCCGCCACGCGCAGCTCCTGCGAGCTCAGCACGCGCTCCAGGCACACGCGTTGCCGCCGCACGCGGACCGCGAAGTCGGGGCGGTCGGCGGGCTGCGGGAAGTCGGGCTCCAGGTAGCGGAAGGGCAGCTGCCGGTCGTCGTCGTCGCGCAGGGCCGAGTCGATGGCGAGGCGGGTCAGGACGTGCAGCGGGACGGACGGGTCCTCGGCGGCGCTAAACACCTTCACCTCGGCCAGCTCTAGCCCCAGGGCGTCGGCGAAGCGCACCTGCGGGCCTCGGGGGCCGCGACGCCTTTCGGGGGAGGACGGCAGGGAGCGGGTCCGGCGGCGTCGTCCGTGGTGCGGGTCGCGGGTAGCTTCGGAGCCGCGGCCTGGGCCCACCCGGTGCGGCATGAGGCGACCGACGGGAGCCGAAGCAGGGAAGCGAGAGTCCGCCCACGAAGCCCCGCCGCCCGCCCACTCGCTCGCTCGCTCGCTCGCTCACCAGCGCCGGCCTCTGCCCCCCGGAACAGACTGTTGGGATCGGTGAGGCGACCGAAGAGCCGAAGCCCCGCCGCCCTCCGCGGTCACGCTGCTGCTTGTTGCTGTGCTCCCCTCCCCCTCTTGTCCTAACACCGTGTACCAGTCGGTGCCTGAACATTATGTACATGCAGAATTAGAAAAAGACCACTACATTCCTATATGATTTCTCCACTATATATTACAAGGCGTAGCAGTGCTCGCACACATATAAAAGACAGTCCCTGCAATCTAATCAAGACTAGACGCTACAATAATGGGTTAAGATCCAAAAGCAGCCTGAAAGAGGTGAGCCTTTAGCATGGACTTGAAAAGGGGGAGACGGCACCTGAATCTTCGTCAGGTTTCACAACTGCCAGATACATTAGAAAGTACTACAAGCCCCTGTAAAAAGACCACTAAGAGCCTAAACCTGCCATATCACATTAGCACTATCAGGATTCACACAGCACCAACCCTACCTATAAAAAGGCAGCACTGCAAATACTAAAATAATGCATCTTCTGGAAGAATAGCACAAATGGGATTGCCACATAGAAACTGCACACACACAAAACACAGACAGACCATCACCAAACACAGAACAAAGAAACCACAAATTAATAAGCCTCCACAAGGAGTAAGTTTCTTCTTAATCATTTATACTGTGATCATTATTGTTACAATGTATTTAGTTGAAATATACTGTCTTATGTTCCTTGTAAACCGTCTTGAATTGTAGAAAGTCGGTATATAAAACCTGTTAAATACATAAATAAATTAGAAGTAAATAAAGTTGGAATGTACTGCAATGCTGGCAAAAAATAAAATAGAAATGCATTTCCTCTTGCACATCGCTGATGTTTTGTTAGTGCATTTCCCAGAGCTAACATATTCTACCATAAGATATATTGAAAGCAGTTAACATAGCTGGGTTCAAAAACTTTTAGTTGAGGAAAAATCCACAAACCACTGCTAGCCAGGTGGGCTTGAGAAAGCCATTGCTTATCTCTGGATGTACAGAATGAGACAGATTCTCTCTTACTCCATATTTTTCCATCCAATTCTACAAAATCCAACAGATATCCTCATCAATCATGCCCAAACCTGGGTTCAAGAAGTGCTCATGCTGTGGGAGAAAGATGAACTCCACCAACATGCAAGACCGCTGCATCCGATGTCGGGGTGGACCACCAGGTGCAAGACTGCTCAAAATGCTCAAGAATGTTTCTCAGAGCGCATAAGTACCGAAGCCATGCTCTCTGGGTGTTCCTTGCCCCTCCCCCCTCGGGGCCCAGGACCCTCCGGATCGACTCCGGCACCACCGGATCGTTCCCCAGCACGGGATGCGCCCAGCAGGGCCTCCATCCCTGGCTGGCCCTCAGGAGACACCCTGACTAAGCTTCAACTCGGATTCCTGCTCCTCTCCCGTGCCCCGAGAGCTCGTCCGGGCCCTGGCGAGTCAGCATGCTCTTAAAGATGGCGCCAGCAACATGCATTCCCAGAGCCCAGATTGTGCAGGGTACTTGTGACCTGGATTGGCAATTGTTAGAGACAGGATGAAGGGCTTGATGGACCTTTGGGCTGACGTACTATGGCATTGCTCATGTTCTTTTACAATTGGCTTGAAATATTCTTAAATTTCTGTAAATTAGAACAAGCTTTTATAAGGCAGGCTGAGGGCAATCTGCTATATGGAATTTACTGCTCTTTGGTGATTCATCTTGGGTTTAGGGCTGTATGCCCCCTTGTTGGAAGAGAGGTTGTTTGACCACCCTGTCACAGTTCATGTTTTTCTTATATAAATTATTAATGGAACAGAGGCTTGATTTCGTACATTTACCCTTTACTTGTAGATCTATTTCTGTGAAAATACTCTGCATCCACATAAACTCTTCCAATAATTAGCATAAAGCAGAACTAGGACATTCCTCCTTAGTATTCGCTGTGCAGAAATAACAAAAAAAATCAGCAACAGAAATTCTCCTCACTAGGCACATTGTAAAGGAAAAATATATATTTTGGATTTGGCAAATGCTTTTTTCAGGAGTAGCTTAAGGTAAGTTACATTCAGGTAGTAGATTGAGTCTCTTTTCTTACTTATCTCCATCTAGCAAACCTAGCTTCCAAAATAGTATTTATTTAACAGGATTATACTACCTTATCATTGAGTCAAAGCGGTTCACATTAAAACTCAACCGTTACATTACAACAAGGGTATCAAACTTGGAGAACTTTAACAAGGGTATGAAACTCGGGGTTTAGCAAGATCTGAGGAACATTGGATATGGTCCATGAAGCTTCTGGGTTAAGTGATATTTCCGTAGTAGTCAGTGAATAGGAAGGTTTTGAGTTTCCTGCAGAAGTCTTTTGTGTCTGCAATTGTTGGCGCTGCTATGGAAAATGTTGCCTTGTTTTTCGGGACTGTTATGTGGTTTATGGTATTGGACCTTCCAGGTCTGATTTCTGGGTCTTGTTTTGTACAGTGAATGATTTTGATTGTAGTGAGACTGATCTTGTATTTTATAAGGGCATGTGTTAGGAGCCAGTGGAGCTGTTTCAGGTTGGGGGTAATGTGGTCTTGTCTTGTGGATCCTGTTATGATACGGGCTGCCATATTATGTTCCATCTGGAGGGAGTGTAAGGCGTTCTTAGGAAGTCCTTGATAGATTAGGTTACAATAATCCAGGATTGATATAATTGTTGCTTGACAGATAGTCCTAAAGTCTTCATGACTGTGCAGGGGTTTAAGTTGTTGCATTGGTTTCATCTTGTGATAAGCAGACTTTGTTGTTTTCCTTATATGTAGTTGGAAGCTAAGGGTCAAAGGTAATTCAGAGGTAATTTATTTCCTTTTTTTACTGTTATGTTGTTGTGTGATGACTTTATGAACGATGGGGTGTGAAATCTTTGTTCCTGGTGATATGCAGAGCGGGGGCGGCCCAAGGAGGGGGGGTGCGGGGCCATGTGCGGAGACTCAGAGCAGGGCCTCATAGAGAAGTGGATATTTGTCTCCTGTGACACCTTGCTGTGAGTTCTAGCTGTTTATTAATTATTTATTGTTTGTCTAACTGTTTATTTAATTATTTATTGTTTGTCTTAGTGGTGTGCTAGTTCAGCCTTCTCAGCTATAACTTACCTTGCCTCTCTCAACTAACTGGGCTTTGTGTGGTACCCCCTTCCCCCCTGCAGAGGGTTCAGGACAGGGTACCTTGTAACTGCCCTCTTTAATAGGACTTATCTCCCTCCCTTCCTCCCCAGCACCACCCACCCCTGGGGTAACTGTAGTTTTATAGGTACTTGCACATCTTAGAGGAAAGGGGCTGCTCTCAGGTGCAGCTCGTTATCCAAATCAGTCATACACAGAGGACCTGAGATTAATTACTTAAGCTTCAGGTACACAAGGTGTATTAGGGGTATTAGATACACTTTTATTGGTATAAGCATCCACACCAATCCTTATTATATACAGAATTTAAAAGACCTACACACAAGCTTTAAACTAAGATGCAGACAGAAGTCCAGCAATGAGATGGGGGTTCTCCGGTCTTTTGCATTGAGTGTCACATGTATGATTTTCTCCCAGTTGGTGAGAGGTCTTACGTATGCACTAAGTGCAAAGAACTCTTTGCTCTCAGGGAACGAGTCCGTTCTCTAGAGGCTAGAGTAGCAGACCTGGAAGACATAAGAAAGACAGAAAAGTACATGGACGAGACCTACAGGGATATAGTCCTGAAGTCCCACCTCCAGTCTGGCAGCATCCCTGTTGCCATGGAGGAGAGAGGTCACGTGACAGGAGAGCATCACCCTGGTGTGGCAGGAAGTGATCCTGTAACTAGGACCTGTCCTCCAGGTGATGTAAAACCCTCTCGCACCGAGGACGTTTCTCCAGGGCCATGTCCCCATGAGGGGAGGGTCAGGACAACTGTTATAGTTGGTGATTCAATCATTAGGAATGTAGATAGCTGGGTGGCTGGTGGACGTGAGGATCGCCTGGTAACATGCCTGCCTGGTGCGAAGGTAGCGAACCTCACGCACCGCCTAGATAGGATCATAGATAGTGCTGGGGAGGAGTCTGCTGTCTTGGTACATGTTGGTACCAATGACATAGGAAAATGTGGTAGGGAAGTTCTGGAGGCTAAATTTAAGCTTTTAGGTAGGAAGTTGAAATCCAGAACTTCCAGGATAGCGTTCTCCGAAATGCTTCCTGTTCCACGTGCAGGGCCCAAAAGACAGGCAGAGCTCCGGAGTCTCAATGCGTGGATGAGACAATGGTGCAAGGATGAGGGTTTTGGATTTGTTAGGAACTGGGGAACATTCTGGGGAAAGGGGGGGCTATTCCGAAGGGATGGGCTTCACCTTAATCAGGATGGGACCAGACTGCTGGCATTAACCTTTAAAAAAGAGATAGAGAAGCTTTTAAACTAGAAATTAGGGGAAAGCCGACAGTCACCCAGGAGTGCATGGTTCGGACAAAGGTATCCTTGAAGGATACTACCAAAAGCAGTGAGGTTCCAAAAGGGAGTATAGTAGCCCAAATGCCCTTGAGTAAGGAGCAGACAGAGCATAAAGATTCCAAATTACCCCTGCCTACCAATAGCCAGATTAATATGAATAAAATACAGTCTCTAAAATGCTTTTGTATGCCAATGCTAGAAGTCTAAACAATAAGATGGGAGAGTTAGAATATATAGCACTAAATGAGAGGTTAGATATGATTGCACTCTCAGAGACATGGTGGAAGGAGGATAACCAGTGGGACACTGTGATACCTGGATACACACTATATCGTAATGATAGAGCTGATCAAATTGGTGGAGGGGTTGCGCTCTTATGTTAGAGAGGGCATTGAGTCAGAAAGGATTAAAGTTTTGCAGGGAACAAAATTTGCTGTAGAATCTCTATGGATTGAAATTCCATTTATGAAGGGGAAGTTGATGGCAGTTGGAGTATACTATCGACCGCCTGGCCAGAATGAACAAATGGATGATGAAATGCTCAAAGAAATCAAGGAAGCTAACAAAAGTCACAACAGAGTAGTAATAATGGGTGATTTCAATTACCCCGGTATCGACTGGGTCATTGTCACAGCAGGACAAGCTAAAGAGATAAAGTTTCTAGATGGAATAAATGACTGCTTCTTGGAGCAGCTGGTTTATGAACCGACCAGAGGGGAAGCCATACTGGACCTAGTCCTTAGTGGAACGCCAGATCTGGTGCAAGAAATAAGGGTGTTGGGACCACTGGGCAATAGTGATCATAGTATGATCTTGTTTGATTTAATTAGTGGAGGACAGATAGTAAAGGCATCCACAGTACTACCTTTTAACTTTCAAAAGGGAGACTATGATAGAATGAGGAATATAGTTAGGAAAAAACTAAAAGGAGCGGTTCCAAAGGTTAAAGACTTACAGCAAGCTTGGGTGTTATTTAAAAATACTATCCTCGAAGCCCAGACCAGTTGTATTCCACGCATTAGGAAAAGTGGAAGAAAGTCCAAAAAACTGCCAGCATGGTTTAAAGGTGAGGTCAGAGAGGTTGTTGCTGCCAAAAAAGCAACCGTCAGGAAATGGAAAAAAGAGCCAAATGATGAAAACTGAAAACAGCACAAGCACTGGCAAGTTAAATGCAAAGCATTGATAAGGCAGGCAAAGCGGGAATTTGAGAAGAAACTTGCTACGGAAGCAAAAACACGAAATAAAGACTTTTTCAAGTACATTCGTAGCAAAAGGCCTGTGAGAGAGTCAATTGGACCATTAGATGATAGAGGGGTAAAAGGGGCAGTAAGAGGAAACAAGGCTATAGCAGAGAGACTGAATGAATTCTATGCTTCGGTCTTTACTGAGGAAGATGTAGGGATGTTACCCAAGACTGAAGTGGTATTTAAAGGTGATACTGCAGAGGAATTGAGAGAAATATCGCTACACCGGGAAGATATATTACAACTATTTGATAAACTGAATAGTAGCAAATCACCTGGACCGGATGGTATACATCCCAGAGTGTTGAAAGAACTGAAATATGAGATTGCAGACCTGCTATTGGTAATCTGTGAACTTTCATTAAAATCATCTGTAATACCTGAAGATTGGAGGGTCGCCAACGTAACACCAATTTTTAAAAAGGGTTCCAGGGGTGACCCAGGAAATTACAGACCGGTGAGCCTGACGTCAGTACCGGGGAAAATGGTAGAAACCATCATAAAGAACAAAATTACACAGCATGTAGATAGTCATGGCCTAATGGGAGACAGCCAACATGGCTTTAGACAAGGAAGATCTTGTCTTACTAATCTGATATGTTTTTTGAAGGTGTGCATAAACAGGTAGACAAAGGTGAGTCGATTGATATAGTGTATCTGGACTTTCAGAAAGCTTTTGACAAAGTCCCCCATCAGAGACTTTTGGCGAAGCTAAAAAGTCATGGGATAGGAGGCAGTGTACTATTGTGGATCGAGAACTGGTTAAAAGATAGAAAGCAGAGGGTAGGGCTAAATGGCCAATATTCCCAATGGAAAAAGGTGAATAGTGGAGTACCCCAGGGATCTGTGCTGGGTCCGCTGCTTTTTGACATATTCATAAATGACCTGGAAAAGGGAATAACTAGTGAGGTTATCAAATTTGCAGATGACACAAAACTGTTTAAAGTTGTTCAAACCCAAGAGGATTGTGGAAAACTGCAGGAGGATCTGGATAAATTGGAAGACTGGGCATCCAAATGGCAGATGAAATTTAATGTGGACAATTGCAAAGTTATGCACCTAGGAAAGAACAACCCACACTATAGTTACACGATGCAAGGTTCCACATTAGAAACCACCACCCAGGAAAAAGATTTAGGAGTCATCGTGGATAACATGTTAAAACCCTCCGCCCAGTGTGCAGCGGCGGCCAAGAAAGCAAATAGAATGCTAGGTATCATAAGGAAATGGATGGAGAATAAAACAAAGGATGTTATAATGCCTCTGTATCGCTCCATGGTACGACCGCACCTTGAATATTGTGTGCAATTCTGGTCACCGTATCTTAAAAAGGACATAGCGTTATTAGAAAAAGTACAGAGAAGAGCCACCAAATTGGTGAAGGGGATGGAAGGCTACTCCTATGAAGAGAGGCTAAGAAGGTTAGGGCTCTTTAGCCTGGAGAAGAGACAGCTGAGGGGAGATATGATAGAAGTCTATAAATTAATGAATGGAGTGGAACGGATAAACGTGGATCAATTGTTTACGCTATCAGAGTATAGAAAGACTAGGGGACATGTAATGAAGCTACAGGGTAAACTATTTAAGACAAATAAGAGAAAATATTTTTTCACTCAACGTGTAATCAAACTCTGGAATCTGTTACCGGAGGATGTAGTAAGGGCTGTTAGTATAGCTGGGTTTAAAAAAGGTTTGGACAAGTTCCTGGAGGAAAGGTCCATAAACCACTATTAAAAAGGGACCCAGGATATCAATGCTTGACCCAGTACAAGCATTGTGGAACCTGTGTCTTTTGGGGATATTGCTAGGTACGCATGACCTAAATTGGCCACTGTTGGAAACAGGATACTGGGCTTGATGGACCTCGGTCTGACGCAGTATGGCATGTCTTATGTTCTTATTTGCATAAATAGTTGCATAATGTTAACATGCACTAACGTTTAGTAAACATACCTCTTAATGAGTGTATGGATAAAGAAAGACTACCACATTTCTACCTTATTATACTCCAGTGCCAACCGCCAGGCACATTAGGAAGTACTACAAACACTGCCCATTTAGAACCCTTAGCAAATTCATCATTACAGTACTACCAGGACTCATAAAGCACCATGCAAATGCAATGTGTGCCTTCGAGTCAGTCCTGACTCCTGGCGACCCAGAAGCTCCTGGGTTTTCTTGGCAGTGTCACCAGAAGTAGATTGCCAGACCTTTCTTCCGAGGCAATGGAGGGTTAAGTGATTTGCCCAAGGCCACAAGGAGTGCTAGTGGGAATCGAACCCTGGTTGCTTGATTACCAAGCCAGTGTTCTAAGCACTAGGCTACTCCTCCACTCCCAAAGCACCATACCCTACCTATCAAAAGGCAACATTGCAAATATTAAACCAATACATCTCCTACTGGGGAAAGAGAACAAGTGGCACTGTCACATAGAAACTACATAAATAGAATACCTCAGCTCGGTTACACATGCAGAACATAGACCATCACCAAACAAAGAACAAGGGATCACAATTTAGAAATAGGAGGACAATAATTAAACTGGGAACCCCAAAAGCCAAACTTGGAATGTACAACAATACTGCAGAAATAAAACTATAAATTAGTTTCCTCTGGTACTAAACAAAATACAGACGTTAAAAGACACACATTTCCCAGAGCTGACATATTCCAGTTAAATTCAAAATAAACAAGTATTTTCTACCTTTTGTTGTTTGTGCATTTTATTTTTTCAGTTGCAATTGCTCCAGTCACTTTCTTCTGGTTTCTTCTTGTCTTCTGCTAACTCTCCATTGTCTCCATTAGTCCTTTCTTCTCCTAGTCTTTTTCCATTATCTCTCTACATCTGCTTTAACATACTGATCTTTTCTCCTTTTGCTCTTTCCTCCATTTCTTTCTTTATTCCTTTTTCATCCACTCAAATTTTACTGCTCCATCCTCAATCCCCACTTACTTTCCTATACCCAGCCAATCATAGATTTTTCTTCCCTCCCACACAAAATATTTTCCCCCTATCCATTTCACTCTCCCAGCCACATCCCATTCTTGTCCTCCCCCAACATCAGCTCCCTTCTAGTTCCAACCCCACCCAGCATTTGCTCCCTTCTAGTCCCCCCCCATCAGCCCATTTCCAGTCCTATCCTAGCCCCCCCCCATCAGCCCATTTTCAATCCTGGCCTCCCATTAGCCCATTTCCAATTGCAGCTCCCCATCAGCCCATTTCCAGTCCTAGCTCCCCCCATGCTCTGCCCATTTCCAATCCAAGCCCCCCTATGAGCCCATTTCCAATCCTAACCCTCCATCAGCCCATTTCCAGTCCTAGCTCCCCCCCCACTCAGCCCATTTCCAGTCCAAGCCCCCCTTCCCATCAACTATTTCCAGTCCAAGCACCCCACACTCAGCCCATTTCCAGTCCTAGCTCCCCCTCACAATTTCCAGTCCAAGCCCCCCCCCCATTCAACCCATTTCCAGTCTAAGTCCCCCCTCCCCTCCCAAAGAGCCCCGTGGCTGTTTAAAATGCTTTAGAGGGAGCTGGAGAGGCCCCGGCTCACCTCTAATAGCTGCCGAAGTGAAGAGCATCTTTTTCTTTCACTTCAGCATCAGTACTGTAATTTACGACGCTTCTGCGCTGAGGTCAAAGGGGACTTCCTGTTTGCCGGCGCTCAGCACGGTAGCGTTCTAAACTACAGTACAGCTGCCAAAGTGAAGAAAAAAGATGTTCTTCACTTCGGCAGCTGTTAGAGGTAAGCTGGGGCCTCTCCTGCTCCCTCTAAAGCCACCCTGCCTGCCGGTATTCAATGTGGGATGTTGTTGGCATGGAGCCCCATGAAGCGCGGGGCCATGTGCAAACAACATTCTCGCAAAATGGATGGGCCAGCCCTGATGCAGAGCCTCTGTTTTTTAAGTTGATTTTCAGGTTGTGGTGGTTGAGCTATTGCCTCTAAGCATTCTATTATTTTTATGTAGTTTGGCTTTTCTGTATTGAATGGTGTGTATATCATCACATCAGCAGCATATATTTAATATTATATATTATGGTTACTGAATATAGGGGTTGAATGTATATATTGAATAATGCTGAAAATGATGAGCCTTGGGGAATCTCTTGTTGCTGTTGGACGCCTACGGGCCCATGCACACGTGTTGCTGTCTGTGGTTCAAGTATGATTGGAACCACATGAGTATTGTGCTTTGTACGTCTATCTCTTAGAATATAAGATATGCCATACTGGATCAGACCAAGGTCCATCAAGCCCAGTATCCTGTTTCCAACCTATGATCCAACCTACGAGGACCTATGATCAACAACAGACATCAAGGACTTTCGAAAACAGCCCAAGACGACCTTATTCATCGAACACTACGGTGACATCACATAAGCTGCCCACCAGACAGTATTACAGCATAACCCACTTCCCTGGACTCTTTATGTACATAGTATTGTATAATAGCACATGATGTAAATAGCCCACCAAGAATCAACAACACCGGACACACACGCATTCACAGTTTCACTGCATGCACACACAAGACAGTATTTGTTCGACTGTTTGCTGTGTAGATCGCCTTGATTAAAGGATAAGGCGGTATAGAAATCCATTTAAATAAATAAATCTAGGTCATAAGTATCTAGCAGTCTCCCCAAAAGACACAGGTTCCTCAATGCTTGTATTGGGTCAAGCAGTGATATCCTGGGTCCCTTTTAATAATGGTTTATGGACCTTTCCTCCAGGAACTTGTCCAAACCTTTTTTAAACCCAGCTACACTAACAGCTTTTACTACATCCTCCGGTAACAAATTCCAGAGTTTGATTACATGTTGAGTTAAAAAATATTTTCTCTTATTAAATAGTTTACCCTGTAGCTTCATTGCATGTCCCCTAGTCTTTCTATATTGTGAAGACGTAAATGATTGATCTACGTTTACCCGTTCCACTCCATTCATTAATTTATATAACTCTATCATATCTCCCCTCAACCATCTCTTTTCCAGGTTAAAGAGCCCTAACCTTTTTAGTCTCTCTTCATAGGGATATCCTCCCATCCCCTTTACTATTTTGGTGGCTCTTTTCTGAAACTTTTCTAATAAAGCTATATATCCTTTTTAAGATATGGTGACCAGAATTGCACACAATATTCAAGGTGCAGTCGCACCATGGAGCTATACAGCGGCATTATAATATCCTTTGTGTTATTTTCCATTCCTTTCCTTATGATACCTAGCATTCTATTTGCTCTCTTGGCCACCACTGCACACTGGGTGGAGGTTTTAACATGTTATCCACGATGACGCCTAAATCTTTTTCCTGAGTGGTGGTTCCTAATGTGGAACCTTGCATCGTGTAAACATGGTTTGGGTTGTTCTTTCCTAGGTGCATAACTTTGCACTTGTCCACATTAAATGTTATCTGCCATTTGGATGCCCAGTCTTCCAATTTATCAATATCCTCTTGCAATTTTCCACAATCCTCTTGGGTTTTAACAACTTTAAATAGTTTTGTTTCATCTGCAAATTTGATTACCTCATTCATTATTCCCTTTTCTAGGTCATTTATGAATATGTCAAAAAGCAGCGGACCCAGTACAGATCCCTGGGGTACATCACTATTCACCTTTCTCCATTGGGAACATTGGCCATTTAGCCCTACCCTCTGCTTTCTGTCTTTTAACCAATTCCCTATCCACAACAGTACACTGCCTTCTATCCCATGACTTCTTAGTTTTGCCAAACAACACGTTTTTTGGGAAAGCTAGAGAGCTTCATTGTAACACGCTTCACATTCCATGCTGTATTCGATTGCAGGATTACTTTTGGCGCAACGAAGATAGTGCCATTTTCAACAAATGTCTACCCCCTGAAGAAGAACTGAAACGTGAAGTAAATGGTACCTTAGAGGTGACTACGGGGACGGTATACAATCATTGTTAGACAGCAGCATGACTATCTTTTGCAATTTGAAAAGAAAACTCAAATATTCAGATAAGTTCTGATTTACATCTTATTTATAAATGTTCAATCAACAGAGTTGTGAACCGTATATATGGTCGTTGATGTAATTGGAGTTAGCAGCTTTGGGGCAAGTTACCCCGCGTTGCAAATTTTAAACTGAGACCATCGGTACATAGAAACATGATGACAGAAAAAGACCACAAGGCCCATCTAGTCTGTCCTTCCATAACAACTACAACAGTCCACTTTTTACCTTTAGAGATCCTCTGTGTTGGTCCCATGCTTTTTTGAATTCAGTTACTGTCCTCATCTCTACCACCTCCACTGGGAGACTATTCCACGGATCCACTACTCTTTCCGTAAAGAAATATTTCCGCATATCACTCCTGATTCTATCTCCCTTCACCCTCATCCCATGTCCCCTCATAGCAGAACTTGCTTTCAATTGAAAGAGGCTCTCTCCCTAAACATTTATGCCACGGAGGTATTTAAACATCTCAATCATATCACCTCTATCCCGCCTTTCCTCTAAGGTGTACATATTAAGATCCTTAAGTCTGTCCTCATATGCTTTATAATGAAGCCCATTAATCATTTTAGTAGCAACCCTCTGCACTGACTCCATCCTGTTCACATCCTTCTGAAGGTGCGGTCTCCAGAATTGCATACCATACTCCAAATGAGGTCGCACCAAAGACTTATACAGAGGCATTATCACCTCCTTTTTTTCTGCTAGCCATTCCTCTCCGTATGCACCCAAGCATCCTTCTAGCTTTTGCCGTCGCCTTTTCTACCTGTTTAGCTACTTTAAGATCATCAGACACAACCACGCCTAGGTCCCGCTCTTCTTTAGTGGACAAAAGTACTTCACCTCCTATACTGTATTGCTCCCTTGGATTGCTGCAGCCCAAATGCATGACCTTACATTTTTTAACATTAAATCCCAGCTGCCAAATTCTAGACCATTCTTCAAGCTTAGCTAGATCCCCCCTCATGTTATCTACACCTTCCTGGGTGTCTACTCTAGTGCAGATTTTGGTATCATCCGCAAAGAGGCAAACCTTACCCGACAGCCCTTCCGCTATATCACTAACAAAGATGTTAAAAAGAATCGGACCAAGGACAGATCCCTGGGGCACACCACTGGTAACATCCTGGTAACATCAATTCTGGAGACCGCACCTTCAAAAGGATGTGAACAGGATGGAGTCGGTGCAGAGGGTTGCTACTAAAATGATTAATGGGCTTCATTATAAAGCATATGAGGACAGAGTTAAGGATCTTAATATGTACACCTTAGAGGAAAGGTGGGATAGAGGTGATATGATTGAGATGTTTAAATACCTCCGTGGCATAAATGTTCAGGGAGAGAGCCTCTTTCAATTGAAAGCAAGTTCTGCTACGAGGGGACATGGGATGAGGGTGAAGGGAGATAGATTCAGGAGTGATATGCGGAAATATTTCTTTATGGAAAGAGTAGTGGATCCGTGCAATAGTCTCCCAGTGGAGGTGGTGGAGATGAGGACAGTGACTGAGTTCAAAAAAGCATGGGAGCAACACAGAGGATCTCTAAAGGTAAAAAGTGGACTGTTGTAGTTGTTGTTATGGAAGGACAGACTAGATGGGCCTTGTGGTCTTTTTCTGTCATCATGTTTCTATGTTTCTATCCTTCTCCTCAGAGTGAGCTCCATTTACTTGTACTCTTTGTCGCCTCCCACCCAACCAATTTCTAACCCAAGCAGTAACTTTAGGGTCCATCCCTAGGGTGCTCAGTTTGTTTATAAGTTGCCTGTGAGGAACAGTGTCAAAGGCTTTACTGAAATCTAAATACACCACATCTAGAGCTCTCCTTCGGTCCAACTCCCTGGTCACCCAGTCAAAGAAATCAATCAGATTTGTCTGACAAGACCTGTCTCTGGTGAATCCATGCTGCCTCGGATCCTGTAATCCGCCGGACTCCAGAAACCTCACTATTTTCTCTTTCAGCAGCGTTTCCAATAATTTACTCACCACCGAAGTTAAACTAACCGGCCTGTAGTTTTCAACCACATCCTTACTTCCGCTTTTGTGTAAAGGCACCACATGAGCCTCTCTCCAGTCCTTTGGCACCACTCCCGACTCCAACGAGGCATTGAAAAGGTCAGTCAGTGGAGTTGCTAGAACGTCCCCAAGTTCCCTCAGTATTCTAGGGTGTATCCCATCCGGTCCCATCACTTTGTCTACTTTAAGTTGAGCTAGTTTCTCACGAACACAGTCTTCTGAAAATTGTTCAAGATGTCCCTCGCTTCTGTTCTTATTTGTGGGTGTTTTCTGAGGTCCTGCTCCTGGTTCTTCATCTGTGAACACGGAACAAAAATATTTGTTAAGCAATTCCGCTTTATCCTTATCAGCTTCTACATATTCCCCCCCCCCCCCTGCACCCTTGAGTCTGACAATACCACTTTTGCCCTTCCTCTTCTCACTAATATATCTGAAAAATGTCTTATCCCCCCATTTTATTGCATTGGCTATTTCCTCCTCCTTTTGAATCTTTGCCTTCTTGACTACTTTGCTAGCTTCTCTAAGGTTTTCCAAATACAGATGCCTGTCTTCCTCTCTCTGTGATCTCTTGTATTTCATGAAGGCCTCGCTCTTTTTCTTCACTTTTTCAGCTACTTCCTTCGAAAACCATAGCGGTCTCCTGTTCCTTTTGCCTTTATTTACCATTTTAACAAAAAGGTTAGTTGCCTTTAAAATACCCCCTTTCAGTTTTGCCCACTGTTTTTCTACATCCCCCAGCTGTTCCCATCCCACTAACGACTCCCTGAGGTATTGGCCCATCTTCGCAAAGTTAGTCTTCCTAAAGTCTAAGATCTTCACCTTGGAATGGCTTCTAACAGCCCTAGTCCTAATACTGAACCACACCATCTGGTGATCACTGGATGCAAAATGATCTCCCACTACAACATCAGAAACACTTTCACCATTGGTAAGCACCAAGTCCAGTATGGCCCCTTCACGTGTGGGGTCTGTTACCAATTGCCTGAATAGTTCTCCCTGTAGAGAATCCAGGATCTCCTTACTTCTAGATGATACTGCAGCAGGAATGTGCCAATCAACATCTGGCATATTGAAATCTCCTAGCAGTAGCACTTCCCCTTTCCTAGCAATGCTGCGTATGTCTTCAATTAACTCTCTGTCCACCTCTTCCTCTTGTGAGGGAGGTCTGTATATCACACCAATGCAAATAGATTTCTCTTTCTAGTTTAACCCACAATGCCTCCTCTCTCCCTTTTAAGCTCTGTAATTCCAAAGCTTTAATAGTAGTTTTTACATATAGTGCCACTCCTCCCCTTCTTCCTACCCTGTCCTTTCTGAATAAAGTATAGCCAGGTATAGTTACATCCCAGTCATGGTTTTCTGTGAACCACGTTTCTGTAACTGCCACTAAATCCAAGTCAGCCACTCCCACCAAAGCTTCAACTTCAGGGATCTTATTTCCCATGCTACGGGCATTAATACACACTGCTTTCCATATGTTACCCCTGTTACCCATTTCCATAAAGGTATTTAATGTATCACCTACCTGGGGGCTTTCACTTACCTGGGGGCTTTCTTCACCCATCCCCAACGAATCTAGTTTAAAGCCCTCTTCAGTAGATTAGCCAGTCTATTACCAAAGATTCGTTGACCTTTCTTGGACAGATGGATGCCATCTCTGCTCTGCAACCCTTGGAACAGCATCCCATGGTCTAGGAAACCAAAACGCTCTCGAAGACACCATCCACGCAGTCATGCATTCATCTCCAGGATGCGAGCCTCTCTGCCTTGGCCTTTACCCTCAACAGGGAGGATTGAAGAGAACACCACCTGTGCATCTACCTGCTTCACCCTCTGTCCCAGAGCCATGAAGTCACTTTTGATATGTTCCGAGGTATACCTGGCAGTATCATTTGTTCCAATATGGATTAGCAACATTGGGTAATAGTGGGCTTGATGAGTCTCGGCAAACTCTCCGTAACATCTTGGATCTTGGCACCAGGCAGACAGCATACCTCTCTGGACATCAAGTCTGGTCAGCAGATGGACACCTCAGTACCCCTCAGAAGAGAGTCTCCAACCACCACTACCCTTCGTTTCCTTCTGGTCACTGATTCCGCAACTATGGGGTACTTGAACTCTGGTTCTTCCCTTTCCAGGGCTGCATTCACCTCCCCCACTTCCAGGGCTGCATAATGGTTCTTCAATTCAAGGGCTGGAGAAGTTGGATTGGTGATTTTGCAGGCTCTGGTGACTTTTGTCCAACCATCGACATTCTGTTGGCACCCATCTTCTCCTGTGCTGGAGAGCCTGGTTGCTGCAAGAAGCATCTCATCAATGTACTTCTCACTGTCTTGAATGCTCCTCAGCCTCGCCACCTCCTCTCTGAGTTCCTCCACTTTTTTCCTCAGAGCTTCAGCATGCAGGCACCCTGCAAATGGAACCGGTTCCTCAACCGGCATTAGGACATCTGTCTGGACCGAGGCAGAAGCTGTAACGGGGGCAACAGCTTTAGCAATACGATTTTTCCCAGCCATTGTCCTGTTTGTGGAGCTTAGGTATCTGTTAAAGAAAAAGAGAGAGATCTACAAAGTACCAGCCGGTTTTGCAGCTGTCCTTTCAGAGAAAAAGCAGTTAAATCTCTTTAATTATATTCAAAATGTGCTGGTCCAATTCACTGTGATTTGTTAAATGGGGAAGTGCCCTATAAAGCAAGACTGCTCACTAGGGGTGGGTGGGAGTTGGGTGGGTAGGGAGGGAACTAACACCTGATTAGGTGTTAGCAGTTTCTGATCCTGAGGAGGTTACAGAGTTCAGCAACCTACTGTGCTCAAGTAAAAGTTCCCTGTTTGATGTGTGGAGCCCTAGTTAGGAAAGCCTCCTTCATTCTCTTTAAGACCTATGTTTCAAGGGTTTTGGTGTGTGGCATGAGCAAAGAATAGTGCATAATTGGAGCTTTATCTAATTAATAGAGGGTTTCACCTTTAGTTTTAGTAGCTCATATCCCTCTGAAAAATAGACCGATAGTTATATTGTGGACACAGATTACTAATAGCAGGTCTGCAATCTCATATTTAATTTCTTTCAACACCCTTGGATGTATACCATCCGGCCCAGGTGATTTGTTACTCTTCAGTTTATCAAATAGTTGTAATATATCTTCCTGATGTATCAATATTTCCTTCAATTCTTCTGCAGTATCATCTTTAAATACCACTTCAGTCATGGGTAATATCCCTACATCTTCCTCAGTAAAGACCGAAGCAAAGAATTCATTCAGTCTCTCTGCTATGGCTTTGTCCCCTCTTGGTGCCCCTTTTACCCCTCTATCATCTAATGGTCCAACTGACTCACAGGTGTTTTGCTACGAATGTACTCGAAAAAGTCTTTATTATGTGTTTTTGCTTCCGCAGCAAGCTTCTTCTTAAATTCTCTCTTTGCCTGCCTTATCAATGCCTTGCATTTAACTTGCCATTGCTTGTGTTGTTTCCAGTTTTCGTCATTGGGCTCTTTTTTTCCATGTCCTGAAAGATGTTTTTTTGGCAGCAGCTTCTCTGACCTCACTTTTAAACCATGCTGGCAGTTTTTTGGACTTCCTTCCACTTTTCTTAAAGCTTGGAATACAGCTGGTCTGGGCTTCCAAGATAGTGTTTTTAAACAACACCCAAGCTTGATGTAAGTCTCATTTTATCATAGTCTCCCTTTCGAAAGTTAAAAGGTAGTACTGTGGATTTCCTTACCATCCCTCCTCCACTTATTAAATCAAACGCGATCATGCTATATTCACTATTGCCAAGTGGCCCCAACACCCTTATCTCTTGCACCAGATTTGGTGTTCCACTAAGGACTAGGTCCAAAATGGCTTCCCCTCTGGTTGGTTCATGAACCAGCTGCTCCAAGAAGCAGTCATTTATTTCATCTATTTATTTTATTTATTTAACAATTCTTTTACACCGCGCTATTAAAATCAGTGCGGTGTACATAGAACAAGAACATACTACAATGCATACAAGTAACATTGAGTTTTACATTGAACAGGGAACTTCAACAATAGGACAATCGGGGGAACTATGTACAGATTAACTTAATGGTATATACAGTAATATAAAAACTCGTTTGGATGTTGCAATGTGGTTCACTAATAGGACTAGAGAGAAGGTTGACCAACTAGCCCTTTTCAGGTTGTATTGAGGTGGTAGTTTTGTTAATGTCTAGGTTGACTTCTGGGTAGCATTTTGTGAACAAGTGGTATTTCAATGCTTTTCTGAATAGGATTAGGTTTTTGATAGCACGGATTTCGTGAGGTAGCGCATTCCAGTTTAGAGGTGCAAATAAGGAGAAGGCCCTGTTGGAGGTGGCCTTAGTGCACTTCGTTATTATTTTTGGGACAATTAAGGTGTTCATTGATGTGGTTCTCCTTTTTCTGTTTTCCAGGGTGCAATGGATAAGCTTGCTGATTGGCGTAGGGGGGCAGTTATTTAGTGCCTTGAAAGTAAGGACTAAAGACTTATACTGGATTCTGGCATGTAATGGTAACCAATGCAGTTCTTTCATGATGGGTGTTATATGGTCAGATCTTGATGAGCCGGAGAGGACTCTGGCGGCTGTATTCATGGCTAGGCGGAGCGGATTTAAAGTTGATTGAGGGAGGCCATGAAGGATGATGTTGGCAAAATCCAGGTGTGGGAGGACTAATGCCTGGAAGGTTGTTCGGAAATCTGTGGGATCTAGTAGGGAGCGGAGGTGACGTAGCGATCTGATCTTATAATATATATTTTTTGTGATGTTCTTGACATGCGTTGTCATATCCAAGTGCTGATCCAATGTGATGCCGAGGTAACGGATGGTAGCTTTTGATTTCAACTCTATGTTGTTGACGAGTAGTGATGGAGGAGGTATGAACTTACGGTTCCTTGTGACAAAAAGAACGTCAGTTTTGTTGTGGTTAATCCGAAGGTTTTGTGATAGCAACCATTCGGCTACAGCTTCAAAACAGTTGATTATTGGGGAGAATACTGGATGTTCAATTGTGAACGGCATATATAGGAGGATGTCATCTGCGTAAGCGAGACATTGTACATTAAAGGATCTGATCAAGTCACATATCGGCTGCATGTAGATATTAAACATTAGTGCCGATAAGGACGATCCTTGTGGTACTCCCTGTGATTGCAGGAATGGTTCTGAGGATGCGTGGCCTGTTTTTACTTGTTGCCACCTGTTAGATAGGTAGGATTTACACCACTCGAGTGCTGTGCTTTGAATCCCCTTATCTTTCAAGCGTTGTAGGAGTATGTCATGACTCACAGAGTCGAAAGCGGCGGAGATGTCCAGGAAGATGAGGACGAAACCCTGTTGTATGTTATTTATTCCTGTTACCAGAACATTGAATAGGGTTGTAAGGACTGTGTCAACTCCATGTGCTTCCCTGAAGCCATGTTGAGATGGATCTAGTGGTGCTTCAGTGTCAATATGATGTTGGATTTGTTGTTGGGCGGCCTTCTCAATGATTTTTGCAAGCTGTGGGATGCTCGAGATAGGCCTGAAGGAATCAACCTTGGATGGGTCCAGTCTATTATTCTTCAGTAGGGGCTTGATGGAAGTGTGTTTTAGACTCTGCGGGAATGAACCTGTTGAGAAAGACTGGTTCAGTATTTTGCTCAATATTTGACTGAGGTCATGTCGCATGTCCTTGATCCAGCTGGCTGGACACGGGTCATTAGGAGCTGTACTGGGGTTGATCGAGGCAATAATGTTCACAACCTCTCTATTTGATACAGTGGAGAAGTTGTGTAGTGGCATTGCATGGGATGCCTTAGGCGAAGTGGAGGCGTTATTGACATTTATGTCTGTGTTGGTTTTAATCATCTTTGATTGCAGGTAGTTTGCGTAGTCCTGCGGCTGAGGCATAGGGGGTTGTGCTGAGACCGGTTCACCTGTTATGGACTTTACTTTGCTGAACAATGCATGTGGTTTGTTGATGGAGCGTTTTATTAAGCCTGTGTGGTAAGTTTTCCTGCTCTGTGATATCTTTGCTCGGTGGGTAGTTAGGTATGAGTTGTATGCTACCAGCGCCTCAGGAGAGTGAGTTCGTCGCCACTGTCGCTCAAGTTTGCGTAGATGGTGGAGAGATGTACGAAGGTCTGTGGAGAACCATGGAGTATGTTCACGTTTTCGAATTCTCTTTTCGGTGAGTGAAGGGCAGGAGGCAGCTCTCAGGTTTTCATCCCATTTGGATATGAGATCATCTAAGTCCATGGTTGTGTTGGCCATGAGAGGTCTGAGATTCTCTAGGACTATGCTCTGGTTGAGTGGTCTAAAGCGGGTTGTGTGGGATCCAGATGTGTTAGAAGACTTTCGGCTTTTGTGGTATGTATTAATGGGTATATTGAAACTGAGAAGACTGTGAAACTTTATATCCCTAGCATGTCCTGCCATGACACTGACCCAGTCAATACCAGGGTAATTGGAATCACCCATTATTATTACTGTGCTGTAACTTTTGTTAGCTTCCCTGATTTCTCCGGTAACAAGCAGGAATCAGTCCTCACATATGGTTGGTGCTGACGGAGCCCTCGTGTGGAGCAAATCCCCAGCTTTCAGAGAAAGTCTTTGGGAGTTGCATCACGCATGCGTGGTCCCCTTCCCACCCAAGGGTGCCCTCTGGCTCAGTCTCTTTTTTTCTGCAGAGCCCTTCGGACGCTGTCCCCATAAAAAAAAGTTACGAATTCTCTCTCTTTTACCATTAGACACCGGTTCCTTTGGCTCGGTACACCGGTATTGAGTACGGCTTAGTTTTTCGTTTTTTGTCCTTCGTGACTGACGTTCGCGCCTTTTCCTTTTCACTGGCAGCCCAAGTCTTCGAACTCGCAGGGGCCCTTTTTCCCCTTGATGGCTGCCAGCGGGTTTAAAAAATGCAATCGGTGTGCAAAATGTATGCGGACCTCGTCTGAGGCCTCTACGTCTCGGGGGGAGTATTCCGAACCCAAGCATCAATCAAGGTTCTTTGGAGAGGGGGTCTCCCTTGAGGGAATACAGGAGGAAGAAGTAGTCCTAGAAGGTGGTGGCGTTGGATGGCTCCGAGCGACCCGGCCCCTCCCGGGTCCTGTTGCGGAGCCCCGATCACCGGCCGGGATCTTTGGAGATGGAGGGCCCAGCCAAGGTCCCTCGTTAGGAGACGGATCAGCCGAGGCAGATAACAACTGTCCTTGTTGAGGACTCCCTTCCAGGGTGACTGGCGTCGGGACCCGACCCAGTGGCTGCAGAGCCTTTTGGACTCGAGTCCAGAATGGTGGCCTTAGAGCACAGTTTTACTGCCTTCATGGAGCAGCAGTGGGTGCTGATTGACGGTCTGTCTGGTTCTTCCGCCCCGACCTCCGGGCTATCGACATTGAAGTCGACCCCTGAGGCCGAGCCGATCCTCGGCCAAGGTCCCACTCAGCCTCCCGTTCAGGACCAAGGAGGTTGCCGTCAGGGCGGTCGGTGCCAGGGCCCTCAGTGCTGGAGCCCATCAATTCCTCCACGGAGGCATCGGGGTGGGAAACAGAGGAAGAGGAGTCCCAGGACACCTGTCGGCACAGGGACGTACCTTCCGGAGGACACGAGGTTCTTGGACTTCGTGAGGGATATGTCCAAGGCTTTGACATTCCCCACGGAGTCCGAGGCCTCGGGAGGCCCTTACTGTACCCGTACCCATGCCTCCGATCTTGGAACGACTGATGCTCCGCATGTTGGAGACACCGACATCGGTGCCGGTTATCAGCAAGCGGCTCGACTCAATGTATTGAGTCCGCCGGAGCCCTGGGTTTCAAAAGTCGCAGCTGCCACACAACTCCATGGTTGTGGTATCGGCCATGTGCAGGCTGAAGAGCCATTAGACGCACTCCTCGGTGCCTCCTGGCAGGAAGGCCCGCAACTTGGATGCCCTGGGCAGAAAGTGCTTCCAGGATTCAATGCTGACTTGTCGAATCCAGGCCTACCAGCTGTACATGGGTATGTACCTGAGGGACTTGGTGAAGGAACTCGCCGGGTTTTAAGCTGGCCTCTCCGAGGGGCATTTGCAGCGCTTCAGGAGCCTGTCCGCTGCCGTCCGTGAGTGCTCGAAGTTTGTCTTGAGCAGCCTATGACGAGTTCGAGTTGGCGGCCCGGGTAGCCGCAGCGGGCATTGGTGCACATCGCCAGGGATGGCTACAGTCGTCTGACCTCGAGCAATGGGTTCAGGACAAGTTGGTCGATGTCCCATGCCAAGGGGAGAACCTCTTTGGCAAACCCATGACCGACAAGGCCGCAGAACTGGAGACGAGTACATGACGAGGACTCGGCTCTCCAAGAAGACCTCTGTCCCTTCTCGCAAGAAGGGCTCAGGTAAAAAGCCCTTTTACCCGAGGAAGGGTGCTGCTTACCAAAGCTACCCCCATTTTCAGGCCTCCCCGGCTCCCCAACAAGGGCAGCAGGCCAAGGGACAGGGGCAACCTGAGGTTCCAGCCCAGCCTGGCAGTGGCTTTCGACTCGCACAGCATGGCCCCTCTTAAAAAGGAGATAGAGCAGCTTTTAAACTAGATATTAGGGGAAAGCCGACAGTCGCCCAAGAGCGGATGGTTCGGAAGAATGTATCCTTGAAGGATACTACCAAAAGCAGAGAGGTTCCACAAAAGAGTAAAATGCCCTCAAGTATGGAGCAGACAGAGCTTAAAGATCCCAATTTACCCATGTCTAACAACAGCCAAATTAACATGAATAAAATACATTCTCTAAAATGCTTGTATGCAAATGCTAGAAGTCTAAAGAATAAGATGGGAGAGTTAGAATATAGCACTAAATGAAAGGTTAGATATGATTGAAATATCAGAGACATGGTGGAAGGAGGACAACCAGTGGGACACTGTGATACCTGGGTACAAACTATATCGTAATGATAGAGCTGATCAAATTGGTGGAGGGGTTGCGCTCTATGTTAGAGAGGGCATTGACTCAGAAAGGATTAAAGTTTTGCAGGAAACAAAATCTGCTGTAGAATCTATATGGATTGAAATTCCATATAAAAGGGGGAAGGCAATGGCAGTGGGGGGTGTACTATGGAGCACCTGGCCAGAATGACCAAATGGATGATGAAATGCTCAAAGAAATCAAGGAAGCTAACAAAAGTTACAGCGCAGTAATAATAATGGGTGATTTCAATTACCCCGGTATCGACTGGGTCAGTGTCACGTCAGGAAATGCTAGGGAGATAAAGTTCCTAGATGAAATAAATGACTGCTTCTTGGAGCAGCTGGTTCATGAACCGACCAGAGGGGAAGCCATATTAGACCTTGTCCTTAGTGGAACACCAGATCTAGTGCAAGAGATAAGGGTGTTGGGGCCACTTGGCAATAGTGATCATAGCATGATCGCCTTTGATTTAATTAGTGGAGGAGGGATAGTAAGGAAATCCACAGTACTACCTTTTAACTTTCGAAAGGGAGACTATGATAAAATGAGGAAAACAGTTAAGAAAAAACTAAAAAGGAGCAGTTGCAAAGGTTAAAGACGTACATCAAGCTTGGGTGTTGTTGAAAAATACTATCTTGGAAGCCCAGACCAGCTGTATTCCACGCTTTAAGAAAAGTGGAAGGAAGTCCAAAAAACTGCCAGCATGGTTTAAAGGGGAGGTCAGAGAGGCTGCTGTTGCCAAAAAAGCATCTTTCAGGAAATGGAAAAAAGAGCCAAACGACCAAACCTGGAAACAGCACAAGCACTGGCAAGTCAAATGCAAGGCATTGATAAGGCAGGCAAAGAGAGAACTTGAGAAGAAGCTTGCTGCGGAAGCAAAAACGCGAAATAAAGACCTTTTCAAGTACATTCGTAGCAAAAAACCTGTGAGAGTCAGTTGGTCCATTAGATGATAAAGGGGTTAAAGGAGCACTATCTCTTCCCTCACCATCCCAGGCCCACCTAGAGCAAACTCGCCATTCTGCTTTTTTCTTCTTCGGACCTCTCCTGTGGAACATGTTACCAACTCCTCTACGGTTAGAACCATCCTATCCTCAGTTTAAGTCATTACTTAAAACTCATCTATTTCAGAAAGCATACGACCTTCCCTCCGAAGCCCCCCCCCCTGACTACCCTGCCTTTGTCTTTGTTCCATTATAGTCTGTCACCTGTCTGCCCCAGTTTGTCTATCTGTATAGCCCAGCCAGGCTATGTCTGTCTTATATTTTGGAAATAATGTGTTGTTACTACTCTGTCCTGCTTCCTTCTTTCCTATCTATTATTGGCGTTCCTTTTCCTGAATTACAGTGTTAAATCCATACTTTTTTATTGTACACCGCTTAATTGTTTTACAAATAGCGGTTTATCAAATGTGAATAAAGACAAGGTGATAGCGGAGAGACTGAATGAATTCTTTGCTTCGGTCTTTACTGAGGAAGATGTAGGGATGTTACCCATGATTGGAGTGGTATTTAAAGGTGCGGAAGAATTGAAGGAAATATCGATACATCGGGAAGATGTCTTACAACTATTAGATAAACTGAAGAGTAGCAAATCACCTGGGCCGGATGGTATACATCCAAGGGTGTTGAAAGAACTGAAATATGAGATTGCAGACCTGCTATCAGTAATCTGTGAACTATCATTAAAATCATCTCTAATACCTGAAGATTGGAGGATCGCCAATGTAACACCAATTTTTAAAAAGGGTTCCAGGGGTGATCTGGGAAACTACAGACCGGTGAGCCTGACGTCAGTACCAGGAAAAATGGTAGAAACCATCATAAAGAATAAAATTACTCAGCATTTAGATAGTCACAACCTAATGGGAGACAGCCAACATGGCTTTAGACAAGGAAGATCTTGTCTTACTAATCTGTTATGTTTTTTTGAAGGAGTTAATAAACAGGTGGACAAAGGTGAGTCGGTTGAAATTGTGTATCTGGACTTTCAGAAAGCCTTTGACAAGGTCCTTCATCAGAGACTTTTGGCAAAACTAAAGAGTCATGGGATAGGAGGCAGTGTACTATTGTGGATCAGGAACTGGTTAAAAGATAGAAAGCAGAGGGTAGGGCTAAATGGCCAATTTTCCCAATGGAGAAAGGTGAATAGTGGTGTACCCCAGGGATCTGTGCTGGGTCCGCTGCTTTTTGACATATTCATAAATGACCTGGAAAGTGGAATAACGAGTGAGGTGATCAAATTTGCAGATGACACAAAACTATTTAAAGTTGTTAAAACCCAAGAGGATTGTGAAAAATTGCAAGAGGATCTTGATAAATTGGAAGACTGGGCATCAAAATGGCAGATGAAATTTAATGTGGACAAGTGCAAGGTTATGCACCTAGGGAAGAACCACCCAAACTATGGTTACACGATGCAAGGTTCCACATTAGGAACCACCACCCAGGAAAAAGATTTAGGCGTCTTTGTGGATACCATGTTAAAACCCTCGGCCCAGTGTGCAGCGGCGGCCAAGAGAGCAAATAGAATGTTAGGTATGATAAGGAAAGGAATGGAAAATAAAACAAAAGATATTATAATGCCTCTATATCGTTCCATGGTGAGACCGCACCTTGAATATTGTGTGCAATTCTGGTCGTCGTATCTTAAAAAGGATATACCGATTTTAGAAAAGGTTCAGAGAAGAGCCACCACAATGGTAAAGGGGATGGAAGGATACTCCTATGAAGAAAGGCTAAAAAGGTTAGGGCTCTTTAACCTGGAAAAGAGACGGCTGAGGGGAGATATGATAAAAGTCTATAAATTAATGAATGGAGTAGAACGGGTAAACGTAGATCGATTGTTTACGTTATCAGAATATAGAAAGACTAGGGGACATGCAATGAAGCTACAGGGTAAACTATTTAAGACTAATAAAAGAAAATATTTTTTCACTCAACGTGTAATCAAACTCTGGAATTTGTTACCGGAGGATGTAGTAGAGGCTGTTAGTGTAGCTGGGTTTAAAAAAGGTTTGGACAAGTTCCTGGAGGAAAGGTCCATAAACCATTATTAAGAAGTGACCGAAGATATCAATGCTTGACCCAGTACAAGCATTGTGGAACTTGTGTCTCTTGGGGAAACTGCTAGGTACATATGACCTAGATTGGCCACTGCTGGAAACAGAATACTGGTCTTGATGGACCTTGGTCTGACCCAGTATGGCATATCTTATGTTCTTCCCACAGGGGACAGGCTGTGCACAGGAGGCAGGCTTGCCCTGTATGCCCACAGGTGGACAGCCATTACCACCGATACCTGGGTCTTGCAGATAGTCCAAGAGGGCTACTTCCTTCACCTAGCCCAGCTGCCTCCTTACTTCTCAGGAGAGCCCCTCAGGTCTCCCCTTCACCGGGACCTTCTGAAGGAGTTGGCGGGTCTTCTCGAGGATCAGGCGGTAGAACCGGTTCCCCACCACCTGCAGTGCAAGGGCTTCTACTCCAGGTACTTTCTGGTACCAAAGAGAACAGAAGGCCTCAGACCCGTCCTCGACCTGCACAACCTAAACAAGTTCCTGGTGAGAGAGAAGTTCAAGATGCTCTCCTTTGGAATATTGCTGCCTTACCTTTGCCAGGGAGACTGGCTATGCTCCTTAGACCTAAAAGATGCGTACACACACACATCCTAATACACCCAGACCACAGGCAGTATTCTACGCTTTGTGGTGGGGGGGCAGTCACTACCAGTACAGGGTACTCCCCTTTGGCTTGGCCTCGGCCCCCAATGCAGGCCCAGTAAAGGATGTTTTTTAATAGATCCTTGGAGACAGAAGTTCCACAGGACTGGAGAAGGGCTGATGAGGTACCTCTTCACAAAAGTGGCAGTAGTGAAGAAGTGACAAACTACAGGCCAGTAAGCCTTACCTCTGTGGCGGGAAAAGTAATGGAGGTACTCCTGAAAGAGCGAATTGTGAACTTTCTCGAAACCAACAGGTTGCATGATCCAAGGCAACATGGGTTTTACCAAAGGACAGTCTTGCTAAACAAATCTGATTGAGTTCTTTGACTGGGTGACCAGAGAACTAGATCAAGGGAATGCAATGGATGTGATCTACCTAGATTTCAGCAAAGCCTTTGATACTGTTCCTTATAGGAGGCTTATCAATAAACACAACAGCTTGGGGATGGGTCCCAAGGTGGTGAACTGGATCAGAATTGATTGACTGACAGATGACAGAAGGTGATGGTAAATGTAGAAGAGGAAGGCCGGCAATGAGATAGATCGATACAGTAACAGCAGCTATGGACACCATTCTATCAACAATGAGCCACTTAGCTGAAGACCAAACAAAGTTTAGGTCAGCTTTCCAGAGTGTCTCCAGGAATCGACACAGACTCGACTGCACTTACCAACAACAGATTGTGCAGACGTTTTCAGTGATCCAATAGATGTTGGATAACTGTCTTCTAATAAATTTTAAGAAAACGGAGGCTATAGTGGTTTGTATGGATTTGACTTATCAGCCACCAGCATCACTTATTTTGAATGATTGTACTATTTCCCTGAAAGAGCAGATCTATTATGTGGGAGTTATTTTAGACTCTAAAGGGTATGTTTACTAAACTGTGGTAGCGTACTCCTTGCAATATTGGAGCCATGGCCCCCACTGATTTCTGATATCTCACGCAGTCCGCTACTGCCGTTTAGTAAACATATCCCTAAGTTCTCCTTTAACCTTTTAGGCGCCAACGTTCCACATGTGGAACATATTTTTGCAATGATATAGCTTTATCAATTTTCAAGCAAATTAGATGAAACTTTGTCAATGAGTTTATAGACATTGACCCTCTTGAGTAATAATTTTTTTTTCCCAATTGGCGATATACCCCCTTCTACAGTATGCCAAAGTAGACCAAAGTTGGCACTTTATGGTTTATGTAATATATCCCTCTACAATTTTGTTCTCACATGTCTGTCTGTCTTATTAGGGTGAGATTCATACTCTGGAATGTTTTATGAGTGTGTTGGTCAGGTTTTATGCATGTCGGTAACCTATTCATGTTTTTGTGATTACTTCTTTCCGTGTGTTCCACTTGTGGAACGTTGGTACTTCCGGGTGTCATTTTTTTCATTTTACACTTTCTGCCATATTTTTTGCAGGATTGTTATTCAACTAATTCTATATAGTTATAATGCCTAAATACCGCTGCCTGACGCTTCAAAAAGCAGTAACACGCATTGTGGAAGATTCAGATGTAGAAGAAGCCGACATTTTGATTTTGCCACCCAATGATGAAATGGCTGCTTCAGACATTGAAGAAATTGATGAAGAAAATTTGGAGTCTATTGAGCCTGGTGAAGTGTGTGGTGAATTAGATCTGGATATTCAAAAAGTTGCTAATGTGGAATCCGAGGGAAGTGATCAACTGGTAGAAAGTGACAGTGACCTCTTATCTAATTATCAGTCAGCTCAACCAGCAAAAAAGCGTAAGTGGATAAAATCAACCCCAAAATGGATGAAGAGGGACGACTTTGACTCCAATGCCAGAAGCATCTCCCGAAAAATTAGCCGATCTTCGCACTGATTTGATTGATAAATCTCCCTTTGACCTCTTTATGCAAATTTTTGGTGATGATTACGTTGATCATCTTGCCAGTATGACCAATATTTATGCTCAGCAGAAATTGGCAAATATTGATACAAATGGGGACAAGTTGATTCGTTTTTTTGGCATTTTGCTCCTCAGTGGATACCACCAGTTGCCCAAAGACAGTCACTATTGGTCGACTGCCGAGGATTTGAGCAATAATATTGTCCCAAAGATAATGAGTCGCAAACGTTTCCGGGATTTGAAAACTTACTTCCACATTGTTGATAATCTCAATTTGCAATCTGGAAAAGTAGCAAAAATTGAGCCATTTTACGATCACCTCACAGCACAGTTTGTGAAAGTCGGTGGAGTGTTCAGTGAAAACTTGAGTATTGATGAATCAATGGTGCCATATTACGGGCACCACAGTTGCAAAATGTTTATTCGAGGTAAGCCAATTCGATTCGGTTAAAGTGTGGATGTTGTGCTGCCTTGCTGGGTATCCATTTTCGATGCAAATTTACACTGGTGCCAAGGAAAAAGATGGTCCTCAGTACAATGTTCCACTTGGCACTAGAGTTGTTCTTGATTTGATATCAGTTGTTGAAAATCCAAATCACAGTTTGTTTTTTGACAACTATTTCACTTCATATGATCTCATGATTGATCTGAAAGCAAAAGGCTTTCATGCTGTTGGAACTGTTCGTGAAAACCGTACCAGCAAGTGCCCCTTGGTTTCTTCAAAGGAGCTTGCCAAAAAGCCTCATGGCGAATATGATTACCATGGTGATGGTAATGTGGTGTGTGTCCGTTGGAATGACAACAGTGTGGTTACAGTCATGTCAAATTGGATGCAGCCAAAACCTCTTCAAAATGCCAATCGATATTCTGTCAAACAAAAGCAAAAAATCATTTTTAAGCAGCCAAAATTGATTGGAGCTTATAACCAAAGTATGGGTGGTGTCGGCTTGTTAGATCGTTTGCTAGGTAGCTACCGTCCTAAATTACGAAGCAAAAAATGGTGGTGGAATTTGTTTGCCAATGGTCTAAATATGGCCATTGTTGCTGCCTGGCATTTGCAATGTCATCTTTTGGGCAAACAAGCCCTGAGTCACTTGGATTTCCGCCACGAGGTTGCTTTGGTGGCTATGAAAGTTGGACTCGAGGGCTGTCGTTCTCGAAAAGGTGGCCCAACAGCTTCGATTCCCTCTACTATTACAGCTTCAGATAACACCAGTCACTATTTGTCTTCTACAAGCCAAGGTCGTTGCATTGTCTGCTCAAAGAATACAAAAAAATGGTGCCAGTTTTGTGGCAAGCGCCTGCACGAGAAGTGTTTTCCGGATTTTCACTCTCGCTGAAATTTTCCCTTCAAGCTTTATTCTGTATAGTCATCTCCGTTTATGTCTAATTACTTTTAAAAATTGCTTAATTGAAGTATTTGTTTGTTTCCAGTTTACGATATTCAATAAAAAAAGCAATTAAAAGTTTTGAAAAAATGACGCTTGGAGGGGCCAACGTTCCACAAATGGAACATGCTTTTTCCTAGGAAGTACATATCCAAATTAGCTGAAAATTTATATTTGACATATTTACATGTAGTGTACTAAAATACATAACAATTAAGTATTAGAAGCAATTGCTTCTATGAGCGGCCTCTCAAAGGTTAAGGAGCAAGTAGTGGCAGTGACACAGGATGTGTTTTATTTAAACTGCAGTTGGTGTGGAGGTTACGCTCTATTTTGGAACTGGTGGATTTTTGTTGGGTAGTGCAAGCAATAGTGTTAGCACCTGGATTATTACAATATGATTTATTTAGGGGTGCCTCATTACATGTTAAGGCCTTTACAGTTGACTAAAAATGCAGCTGTTAGTGTGATTAAGGGGTTGCGGAAACCGGATCATGTTATGCCAGCTTAAGAGTTACAATGGTTGCCTTTTCTTTTTAGGCTGTAATTTAAGTGTCTCTGTTCTGTCTTCAAGGCTTTGTTTATGGCCTCTGTTCCAGATGCGAGTGCTTTGCTTACTCCGTATGTGACAGGGAGGGTATTATGGTCAGTGACTAGAGATCTGCTGTTACTTCAAGTAGAGTGATTCGGTTAGCAAGTACGCAAGATAGGGCCTTTCGCATCAGAGCCCTCCTTTTGGAATGCGCTGCCTGATATTGTCCAGAATGTATGGGATTATTTAGATTTCCATGAAAGATTTATTTGTTTAGACTGGCCTTTTTATAAAGGGATAGTTAGAGAGTTTTGTTTTGTTCTTATGTGTGTTGTTATTGTAAACCGCTTAGAAATTTTTGATGGATAATAAATATTTTTTAAATAAGTCAGACCATCTTTTTGTGCTGTTGGCTGGCCCGCACAAGGATGACATGGTGGCTGTGTCGATTTTGGGGCACTGGATTAAAGAGGCTATTGCCCCAGCATATCTGTTGCAGAACTGGCTGGTTCTGGAAGGTTGCACATCCATTCTACCTGAGTGCAAGCATCGTTGTGGAGCTTGTTAACCCCTGCAGACATTCATCAGGTGGCATCACTCTACACTTTTTGTCAAGCATTACCTCTTGAATATCCATTTGCAGGCAAACACAGCCTTTGTCTCAAGGCTTTTGTGAGCTGCTGTGTTTTCTTCCCACCCAGTCGAGTTGTAGCTTTGGAATGTCCCACTTGTCTGGACTGGTCTAGCAGGATGATATGGAAAGTGACATTTTACTTACCAATTAATGTGCTTTCCATATCAACTAAAATAGTCCCCTTTTTTTCTTTAGAGATCCTCTGTGTTTGTCCCATGCTTTATTGAATTCAGATACTGTCCTTGTCTCTACTGGAGACTTTCACACATCTACTACTATTTCCATAAAGAAATATTACTTCTGAGTCTATCCCCTTTTCCCCTCATAGCAGAGCTTGCCTTAAAGAGATTCTCCTGTGCATTTATGCAACCAAGATATTTAAATGTCTCTATCATATCACTTCTATCCCACCTTTCCTCTTAAGTATACATATTAAAATCTTTAAGTTTGTCCTCATATGCTTCATAATGAGGACCACTAACCATTTTAGTAGCCACCCTCTACACCTGGGGTCACCAACCTCCAGAGGGCCGCGGGCCGCACAGCCGACCACCGGGAGCCTCGCGGGCCGCACACCCCTTCTCCCCGCCCCCGCGAAAAAAAACAACAAACGCAAAATTATGAAAACAATGGCTAATCACCTTTATTGAATTTAATGAGATGGCTGATGATTCATGCTAGCAGACAAACGCTTAAAGTCCAGCTTCACAGATGACACTGACAGGAGAAGGGACGCTTGCAGGTGGTCGTCGGTGAGCTGCGAGCGCGTGGATACAATGGCGGGAATCCTTGGCGGGCCGCACGTAATGTTAACCGGGGTAGAGCCTCGCGGGCCGCACGAAGGGACCTCGTGGGCCGCAGGTTGGTGACCCCTGCTCTACACAGACTCCAACCTGCTTATATCCATTCCTTTCCCTATATACTCAAGCATACTTCTGGCTTTCACAGTTGCCTTTTCTACCCGTTTAGCTACTTTAAGATCATCAGACACAATTATGCAATACTGTACCAAGCCTCAGCTGAGAGCATTAGCTTAAAAAAAATAAAGGTATATTGCTGCTGGGGAGCCTTCTGACACTGTGCTGTCCTGTCCCCATAAGTGTTCATCACAAACACAGCAGAGGTTCAACAGCAGCCACATGCCTTCTTTTTTTTAGTTATTGCTCTTGGCTGTGGCTCAGTAAGGTGTTGGAGCCATGGCTGGGTGCAAGATGCTGCTTGACCCAAGAGAAGGGGGTGAGTGAAAAACTAATGACACTTCACCCTTGTTTTCCACCCCCTTGGAGCTGCCGTCCTGTACAAATGCTCTACAGTGGGTTATGCTGACCGTGAGCCCTATACAAATGATTAGTAGTAGCAGTTTCATTTGGTAAAATCGGTGTTCTATTTCCACTCCTTCAATTGGCGGATCATTGTTGTAGAATACCTGCCTTCTGCTCTTTATTTGCTTTCTTTCATAGCTCAAAATGGTGATGGTTGTGGTTAAGTGCCAGCAACTGTGTCAACTCACTGCAACCCTCTGGCTAGTTGTCCTAAAGTGTGTTTGGTCCTCAATCAGGTGGCTCATGGTTTGAGTTGTATGGATCCATCTCTTTGCTAGCCTTCCTCTTTTTTTTTTCATGGACCTTCAACCTTGTCAAGGATGATGTGAATGAAAAAGATCATTAGAGGAAGACAAGTTTTCTGATGTGTTTTTGGAAGACTGTCTTCCTTTTATATGTAGTTTATGTTTATTACATTTGATATACCGCTCAGGCCAAAGCATCAGAGCGGTTTACAATATTACATAAATGATACTGAAAATATGAAAAGAACGCCATTGATAAGATAGGACAGAATAAGAGATACAGTGATAGTCAAAGAAATAGAAGAGACAAGAGGAAAGGCTCATTATAACATCCAGAGAGGTAGAATATCTTACCACCACAGCTCAGTCCTTCCAGACAGACTTGACCATATACGGTGGTGCATTATCTGGATGACTTCCTATTTGTGGGAAAAAACCATGATGACTGCAGAAGGATATTGGATATCTTTGAGCAGACAGCACGAGCATTTGGGATCCCATTGGCAAATGAGAAGACCGATGGCCCGAAAGGGACCACCACCCTCCTGGGCATACAGCCAGATGCGCCGGCACACCGATCGCGTCTGCCAGCGGAGAAGGTGCTCAAGTTGAGAAAAGATATGCAGCTAATGCACAACCAGCGAAAAGTGACTCTCCAGCAATTTCAGCCAATATCGGGCCCACTGTGCCCCGCATGCAGGGCGATACCCACGGGGAGGGTGCTCCGCCGTCGCACGGCATGGGCAACGAGGGGTATCGCAAAAAGATACCATCGCATCCGAGTCACCAGGGAGATACGAGAAGACCTGCAGGTCTGGCTTCAATTCCTTCGCACCTTCAACGGCCTAGCCCCTTGGCAAGCGCTTGCAGTATCCAAAACAAACGTTCGGAGACATCATACAGCAGGTCAGCCAAAAACACCATCCCAGATTCAAATCAAGTTGCTTCCTCTCGGGCCGAGGCTTCCCCCCCCAGAGCCACTTCAGGAATCCTTTAGGATCAATGCAAACAGACCTGTGTAATGTAGGAGCCACAAATGGCCTCCTGCAATACCAAGAACACTTTAAAGGCGTGCTTGAGCAACACCTCCATTTGGTGGTCCTGAGAGTGCTATAGGGCTATGCCCCCTTCCACCAGGATAGTGGTGTTTCGAGTGAGTGCTATCGCCCAGGCATACACCCGTGGAAGGGGGAACTGCTGTCACTCCTCTGGTGGGACTGGGTACAACCAGGCCATGCTGTGACCAACGCACAAGCCCACATCAGGGTCTTTCCACTCTGCAGTCAGTCATCTCACTCAAAGCTCCTCAAGACCTTCCTATTTGCAGAATACTTCCAACCCCCCCAATGGAAAACCTAAACATATAAGAAACCAACTCTCATAACTCATGCTCACCCCACCACACAGACATAACTCTGGAAATAAAATGCTAACTAATGTAACATAGCTTGCACCATCTTATTGTAAATAAATTCTGTAAATAGTTGTCCTAACATCACTGCACCCTCAGGCATGCACACAATGGAGCGGAGGAGTGGCCTAGTGGTTGGGGCAAGGTACTTCAGGCCGGAAGGTCAGGGGTTCAAATCCCACTAGAGGACAGCAACCTTGGGCCGGAAGGACTGGTGTTTCTAGTCCCACAGGTGCTCGTTGTGGTCTTGGGCAAGCCACTTAACCCTCCATAGCCCATGTTCCCTGTAAAATAGTTATCTCCAAGTTATAATGCCTCGTTCAATGTAATTTCAGTTTGTTCAATGTAAACCGCACTGATGCAGAACAGCACGGTATATAAGAGAATATAAATAAATGTAAATTTTTGTTATAACATTGTTTATTTTCTGGTTCAGTATGTTTCTTGTAACCTATTCCTTGTAAACTGCCAAGAGCAGTATAAAGTCATGTTCTCTGTAAACCTTGATTACATGGATAATGCATAATATAATATAAGCAAATAAATAAAGCCGAACCCATTGTTGGTGCCTCCAATCTCACCATGCCAGTGGCCACTTGATCCCTGTTGCATACTTCTAGTGATGCTGAGGCCCTGTATTCCCTCTTAAGACAAGCCAGCTCTGACAAGGAAGAGAAAAAAAAAACCCTCACAAAGCCAAAAATGCAAAAGTGAAGACTCCCTTCTCTTTTCTGCAAGACTGGAGGTCTTATCCAGAAGTTCCTGAATAACTGGCAACTCTGGCTTGCAGCTCTCTAAAGACTGTGTCCATCTCCTTCCTAAGTCTGACTGACATCTTTCCTAAAGTTTTAAAAAGCTACACCAGGTGGCCAAAATATTCTGTTGTCTTATCCACTCAAGAAAGTTCTGAGCAATAAAATGATCCTGTCTCATAATGCCCCCCCTAACCTACACCCTGACAGGCAATCCTCTACTATGCCTGCCTTAGCCACAATGTTAGCTTATGCGCTCATTCTGAAGGCTTCTGAACCAGAGAGAGTGCATATCTTCTCCAGGGACCAGGTTCATTTACATTTAAACAGTAAATCTCTATTGTCCTTTCTAGCTGCCGTTCTGGCCTCGACCTTATACTGGACCCCACAGAGCAAAGAATATAAATATGCTCCACTTGCTTCCAACTACAGGTACTATCCCTTAAATGAGGATACAGCAGAGTTAACCTGCACTGAGCGTTAGCTTTAACTCCCCCATTCATTCGTACATGAGAGGGGGGGAGGGGGGGAAGGTGACCTGCACAAAACAGTTGGCAACCCTCATCAGGCTAACTAGTCCACCCAGCCCTTATATACCAGCTTTTTGGCATATTACTACCTTGATATTAGGGTTGGCCTGTCCACTAGACAGCTGCCTAGGGCAACAGACCCTGGTGGGCAGCAGACTAGGCCAGTTGTAGGCCATGACTTTCGGCACAAAAACCATGGCCTACCCCGTCCAATGCAATTTCTTGTCAGAGATGGGCAGGAGCAGCAGGTTATGTGCACTGAAATACATAGCCTGCCATGGGCACCAAAGTGGTGGCACAGAACTGTTGCTTTCAAAGTTGTGCTGCTGCCATCCTCTCCCCTCCCTGCAATATGTGAAGAGGAATTTGGCGGGGGGGGGGGGGGGGGGGACTGCTGCAGGGGCTTGTACCGGGGGCAGTGGAAAGCCTTGGACTGGCCCTGCTTGATAGTGTCACCTTATCTCTTACCAACCTTCATCAGGTACCAGATGGTCCATGCAGAATGACTACTAGGATTCCAGAAGCTTCTCTGCCCAAAACTACCACCCTTGCTTCATATATAGTGTTAGATTAGCATTTGAGACACTACCAGCTGTTGTGCCAGGTCCAGGCAGCGACCTGTATTAGCTTTGATTCCTATGATCTCCAAAAGCACCCAGCTCTGCTCTCGTCACCTCCTAGGCAGTTCCTTTTGAAACCCAATTTTGTGATGCTCCTGTACCATTGGTTCCACGTGTTCAATTACTCCTGCTATTCTTTACAAATCCATGACTGTCCATCTCTGATGTGAGCTCACTCCTTGTCAGCTTAGGACTCTTAAAGCCTACACCAAGGGCTGTCCCTAGGATAATCAGCTGCCCTAGGCAAACCTTCAGCCATTGCCACTCTCCTCCTCCCAAAAGACAACATTTCAGGCAGTTCCCTTCTTTCTGCTGTTTCTAAATGTCTGCACCAAAAATGAGGTTTCACATTTAATCATTCTGGAGGCACCCCTTTCGTTCTAACCCCATGGTTAACAGGAAGCACAAGGGCTTTCAGTATGCTGGAATGCGAGACTCTGTGGTGGCTTCATTTATCTTTTTTGTGCAGATGTACTATAGCATTGCTCCACAGAAAGCTCACACTAGGCAAGGAACTCAACCTTCCCCATCCCATCAACAACAATAATAATGGAGGAGCAAGAGTCAGGGCTAAGGGAAGGTCCACAGTCAGGCCAATCTGCATAGCTCCACACCCATGGCAGCCTATTTCCATACCTGAAATAATTAATGCTGATAGACTGTTCCATTGACAAGTCTTCTTACAGGTCTCCCCTCATCCCAGCAAGACAGTTGAGCTGAAGGTAGCTCATACATTCAACCAATGAAGAACCGTACAGTTCTTAAAGTGCCTACTGTACATGCCTGCCTGGGTTGTCTTCCTCATTCCACTTCACCGTTCATTGGTTAGGTAAGGTAGTTCACTGGAAGCTGGGGTATTCACTTCCATGTATCTTGCACCTCTCACACTCACTCCTGATCTTCAAGGACTCTTCAACCCACCATCTACAGCAGCATTCCCATCCAAATTGCAACAGATGTTATACTAAAAGGGTTTCCTCACAGAAACCCTTGCAAGTTAAAAACACTTCCTCAAAAACTACTAGAATGCATTCATGTTATAAGATCAGACTGCCCCCCCCCCCTTTTTTTTTTGGACAGGCTCAAGGCTGCTTTGATGATCCAGGCACACAGGTCTAGTCCTTAGGACCAGTTTGTGGTTTTCTTGCCCTTGTCTCCCAAGCTATGACTGTAAATAGCCCACCACAAATCAACAAACCAACTTAACACACACAAACATTCACTTTATAACACTGCATGCACACACAAATGTCACTATACTTCGACTGGTTGCTGTGTAAACCGCTTTGATTACAGAAGGCGGTATATAAATCCTCTTAAATAAATAAAATTTTCCTCTTTTCACCCTCTCAACATGAAATACCCTGTTGTACTACATAGAGGGCTTTAACGCTGTCATTAATACGCTTAAGCTTTACCTCCTTCATACCTCAGCCGGCTACATGGATTATAAAGGATAAATGCACAGAGCTCCACATGACCCTTTACAACCCTCTGCTTGGGACTCAACTATGTATGGCTGACTGATCCTGCTTATCCATAAAATTACTTATCTTTAAGAAGAATTCTCTATGGACAGCAGGATAAGTCAGCCACACAATCCCACCCCCTTCCCCTTTAGGATAAGGGTTCTTTGTAGACAGCAGGTAAGTCAACCACACCTGGTGACATCATCAGATGGCACCAAGGATGGAAATACTCTCCTGAGCCCAGACAGGTAAACCTTTCTGGGCATGTGCCAAGGTAGCCCTACCCTCTGTCCCACCCCAGCTAGCCCAGTGTCTCTAGCTGTGGTCTTGCCACTCAGTAGTTGGGTGGCAGGATCATGAAGCCAATCTCATCCAGGGGAGGTGGGCAGGTATATGCGGCTAACTTACCCTGCTGTCCATAGAGAACCCCCGTTCCAGGTAACCTCGCTTTCTCCTTGGACAAGCAGGATGTGTCAGTCACACTTGGTGCCTCCCTAGCTGCACATCATCGTGTGCTGTGGTGGACAAGGGAGTTGGAATGGCCCATGGTTTAGCCCATGACAGTGTACTATGTCTCTATTGAACACTTTTTAAGAACGTGTCAACAGCATGAGCTCTAACAGAGGGCAAACATGACAACAGCATAACTTGGAAACAGCATGACAATGTGTAACTGGACAGAGAGATCACAGAGCCTTTCCTCCGGATGTGGTTGAGCCAGGGTCAGTCTCTAGAGGTCGCTGACCACATGGTTGCAGGGCAGAGGGGTGTTGCAGAGGTCAGGACTGCCTGGCCAAATAAGCTGCTGCTTGTATATCAAGGTCCAGACAGTAGTGTCTCTGGACGGTGTGTACTGGAGGACCATGTTGCAGCCTTAGAAATGTTGGTCACTGGCACAGAGTGCAGGTTGGCGATGGTGGTGGCCAACACCCAGAGCTGGTGTACTCTGACCTTGTTCACTCTGAGTACCTGCCCCGCCATAGCAGAAGACGATGCAGTCAGATATCCATTATGACAGCATCCTTGTGGTGACTGGGTACCCCGCTCTACTGGAGTCAAATTAGACAAAGAGTTGTGCCCCTTGGTGTATGGGGCTCTGTCATTTGGAGGGAGGTGTGCAGTGGAGAGCAAACTGCTCCTCAAACAAAGGATAAGGCTCTGGGTAGAAAGTGGGTAGTTCTATTGTCTGGTTGATGTGGAATGCCAAGGCAACCTTTGGGATGAACCTCAAATAATTCCAGAGGGTGGCCCAGTCGTAGTACAACTGCATATACAGCTGGTGCACCATGAGCACTTGGAGCTCACTGTTCCTTCTGGCTAAGGTGACTTATCAACCAGGGGTTTTCAGGAAGCATATTTCAATGATGCTGATTGTAGCAGCTCAAACAGCTCCTGAGTCAGTTGGTGGAGAACCACATTTAGATCTCATGGCAGAATAGTAGAGTGGGGGGGGGGGGGGGGTGTCACACAGTGGGGAAAAGGTTGGCCAGGTCTTTCAAGAAGCAGGTAACCAGAGGGAGGGTGGCTATTGAGAAGTTGGCAACGCAGTTGTGGAAGGCCATGACAGCAGAAAGGTGTAACCATGATGGACTGCATCTTGAGACCCCTGTCAAAAACGGTGCTATGGTATTGGAGGACTTGGGGAACCAGACAGGAGACCACATCCAGACCCTGTAAGGAGCATTAGGTACTCTAATGCTTCCACTTCAGGCCACAGAACTTTCTCACGGAAGGTTGGATAGGATAGCACAATTACTTACCTGAAACAGGTGATCTCTGGGAACAGCAGGAATAAGTCTACACATATGGGTATCGTCAATACCGACAGAGCCCGTGGGGGAACACTCCCCAGCATCCAATCAGAAAGCTTTTGGGAGCATCCCATAGCACCTGCATGCTGCCTTCCCACCTTTCCCAACTGTCTCTCCTCAATTGACTTTTAAAGCCGAGACAAAAAGAGAGGGGAAAAAAGAGAGATACAACTCCTAGGGGAGGTGGGTGGGTTGTGAAGACTTATTCCTGCTGTTCCCTGAGATCACCTGTTACAGGTAAGTAACTGTGCTATCTCCAGGAACAAGCAGGAATGAGTCTTCACATATGGGGACTCCTAGCTTTAAATGCCAGGGAGAGACCCCAGCAGTTGTGTGTCCCTAGAGAGGGCTCCACTTCCCCACATGGATCTCTGGCATACCATCAGGGATATGGGGGGGGGGGGGGGTAGGAGTTGCTTAAGTATGGAACAGGTGTTTGAGAACAGCCTGACCAAACAAGGCATCCCAGCAGGAGTCCTTGTCTAAGCAGTAATGGGGTATGAACCGAGGCCCAAGTGGCTGCTCGACAGATGTCATCGATAGAGACAGAGTTCAGATAAGCCATTGAGGCTGCCATGGCTCTCACATTGTGAGCTGTGACATAGCCCTCCAGAGAAAGGTTCTTGCTCTGATAGGTGAAAGAAATACACTAGGAAATCCAGTTAGATAGTGTTCTCTTGGAGACTGGTAGTCCCAAATGAGAAAGATCAAAGGCAACAAAGAGCTGAAAGGACTTTCTATGTTGCTGTGTCCTTTGTAAGTAAAGAGCCAGAGCTCTTTTACAGTCCAGGGTATGAAGATTCCTCTCTGCACTTGATGCATGAGGACCTGGAAAAGAGACAGTTAGGTAGGTAGATCTCCTGGTTGAGGTGAAAAGGCGAGACCACCTTAGGCATAAAGTGTGGATGAGTCCTAAGGACTACCTTGTCATGATGGAACCTTGTATAATGTGGATAAGCTACGAGTTCTTGCAATTCACTGATACGACGTGCTGATGTGATTGAATAAGAAAGATAACCTTCCAAGAAAGGTATTTCAAGGAGGTGGTAGCTAAAGGTTCAAAAAGCAGCTTCCTAAGCTGACCAAGAACCAGGTTTAAGTCCCATGCCACCGGGGGTGGTCTAATGGGAGGCTTTGTTAAAAGGAGGCCTCTCATGAATCTTGCTACAAGAGGATGAAAGGAAATAGGTTGTCCATTGAGAGGCTTAAGGGAAGCTGCAACACTCAAATGGACCCTTACTGAATTTGTCTTAAGGCCTGCATTAGACAGATGGAGGAGATACTCCAGCAAAGATTCCAGGAGGTATGGCAAGGGGTTTAAGACCCTTTCCAGAGCACCAGATGGTAAACCTTTTCCACTTGAAAGCATAAGAACGTCTAGTGGAAGGTTTTCTGGAAGCAGAAAGAACATCTTTCACCTGTTGAGAAAGATGAAGATCTTGGAGATCTAGGCCTTCAGCAACCAAGCCCCGAGATGCAGAGACTGGGGATTGGGATGCCATAATTTTCCATCCTCTTGAGATAGGAGGTCTAGAGCAGACCCTAACTCCAGGGAGAGAGCTTGAGAGAGATGTAGAAGCAGAGGGTACCACACTTGCCGTGGCTAATGTGGAGCTATGAGAATCATGTGGCCTCTGTCTCTCTGAAGCTTGAACAGGGTTTTGGGAATTAGGAGAATGGGTGGAAAGGCATAAAGGAAGTCTTGACCCCAGTGAAGGAGGAAAGGAGCCCTTGCCTGAGCTGGAGTTCTGGAACAGAACCGGGGAAGTTTGGCATTCCACAGACTTGCAAAGAGGTCTATGGCTGGGGTTCCCCAAATCTGAAAAATCCTGGCCACCTGGTCCAGATGTAGGGACCACACGTGTGGAAGCAGAACTCGACTGAGCCTGTCTGCCCAAGAGTTTTGAACACCTGGAAGATAAACTGCCAGAAGATGAATATGATGCTCTCTGGCGAGGGCCCATAGTCGCAAAACTTTGTTGCAAAGCGACAGAGCCAGTTCCACCCTACTTGTTCACGTAGAACATGGCTACCTGATTGTCCATGTGGATAAGGACTGTCTTGTAGCTGAGCAGGGTGTGGAACACCCACAGAGCAAGGAAGATTGCGCTGAGTTCTAAGAGATTGATATGTAGACAACTCTCCTGTGGGGACCAGATGCCCTGGGTGGAGAGGTGTTGCAGATGAGCTCCCCACCCCCTTGGAGAAGCATCTGTTGTGAGAGTTGCTTGGGGTAGAGACTGCTGAAAGGGGGACCCCAGCAACAGGTTGAGGAGACATCCACCACTGGAGGGACAAAAATGAGGCAACTTGTTTGCTATTTTGTCTGACAGGCAGTGTAATGCCTGTGTCCATTGGGTGGATAAAGTCCACTGAGCTGCCCTCATGTGAAGGCAAGCATATGGTACCACATGCACAGTGGATGCCATGTGGCCTAGTAACTAACATTTCTTGAGCAGTTAAGAGGGGTTTCAACTTTGCTTGAGAAACCAACTGCACCAAGCGAAGGCAACGGGCCTGGGGGAGATAGGCCCTTGCCTTTGTGGTATCCAGTAACGCCCCTATAAACTCCAGGGACTGAGTAGGGGTTAAATTGGATTTTGGGATGTTTATCACCAGCCCTAAATACTGGTGGATACTTATTGTGCAGGCTAGAGAAGTCTTGGCCTCTGACTGAGTGGGAGCTCAAATGAGCCAGTCGTCCAAATAAGGGAAGACGAATATTCCCAGAGTGCGCAGAAATGCAGCTACCACTGCCATGCATTTCGTGAACACCCTTGGTGCAGAGGCCAGACAAAAAGGGAGCACTTTGTATTGATAGTGCTTCTCCTGGAAAAGGAACCGAAGGAACCTTCTGTAAGTTGGATGGATGAGAACATGGGTGTACGCATCCTTGAGATCTAGAGAACAAAGCCAATCCTGACTCTGAAGGTATGGCAGCAGAGTTCCTAGAGAGATCATTTTGAACTTTTCCTTGACTAGGAATCTGTTCAATTCTCTGAGATCTAAAATGGGTCTGTAGCCCCCTGTTTTCTTTGGAATAAGAAAATAGGTGGAGTAGAACCCTGTGCCCTGTTGTTGAAGAGGCACTTCCTCTATTGCCCCTTGGGCGAGAAGGGTGGCAATCTCCTGATCCAACAGATTGAGGAGGGAGGTTGGAGAATTGAACTGGTGCACTCTTGTGTGAGGGGGGCAAGCTTGAGAAATGAAGCTTGTACCCCCCTCTTATGATGGAGTGTCCAATGCTCTGCTGTAATTTGCCCCCACCTGGGAGCAAAATGACATAACCTTCCTGGAATGGTGGAGGACTCTGGTCCTTCCAGAGCTAGGAAGGCTAAGTTCTCTAGCAGAAAGTCAAAGGCCCTGAGGGGGCTGAGGTTGCTGGACCGGTGTAGGCCTAGCAGCCTTTGCTTTGCTCTGTTTGGATGATTGCTGACGTTTAGTAGCAGAAGATGCTCGCTGACCATAAAGGAGGATAAAATCTTCCCTTTTTAGAAAAAGGTGGTTTCTTGAACAACCTTTTAACAGGAGCAGCTGTGGACTTGGATAGTCTATCCAAGGCAGAATTTTCAGCATCCATCTGATTGGCTTTTGCTTGCCAATCTTTACCAAACAGGTTTTCACCTGTACAAGGGATATAATTCCCCAATTCATCTTGAACCCAAATCAGATGCTTGAAGCCAAGCAATTCTATGTGCACCTATGGCAATAGCTGAGGCTCTGCTTACACATTCAAAGGAGTCGAAAGCTGCACAGTTGGAGAATTTGGAGATATCTTGGGCATGTTTGAGCCCAGTGAGAAAGTTCTGTCTTTTATCTTCAGAAATGAAAGGACTTAAAGTCAGCAAATAATCAGTGACTTAAGAACATTCCCATGTAAAGACTATAGGAATTAATTCTTGCAGCAAGCATGGAAGCTTGGAAGACCTCTTCCAAAAGCATCCAGGGTTCTACATTCACGTCCTGGAGGATTAGAGGCATATCTTTTGGCACTTCTAATCTTTCTCACAGCAGACTCAACCACAATAGAGTGGTGAGGAAGCTGAGTTTTATGGAAACCAGGACAAGGAGGGACACGATACATAGTATTCAACCCGCGTGAAGGGAGTGGAGGTGGTCAGAGGTGTCTCCTACATCCTCAACATGAGATCATACAAAAACTCATGAATAGGCAAGGTAGCTGCCTCCTTAGGAGTTTTAAGATATTTTACAATATCTAACTCCTTGGCTCTGGGTTCTGTCTCAGGGGCCACCGTGATGGAAAGGCCCCGAACCACCTCCCTGATGAAGTCTTGAAAAGACAAATCCTCTGGAGGAGACATCCTTCGTTTAGGAGAGGACTCCTCCTATGGAAGAAGCATCACAGCATCGACAGACTCTTCAGAGGAATCGAAGTATCATCTGTCTGGATGCTCCTGCAAAGCCCGATACCTGTACCGACTGGGATCGGTATCGGGAATAACCGGTACCAGAGGGCTGCCGAGGACAGGGTACCTATAGACACTGAATAAGGGTCCTCTTCCTGAATGTGAATGAACTTAGCAATCGGAGTTACACTCAATAAATATCAAAAATAGTAGATAATATATCTGACTGGTATATCCTCAATTTTTCTTAAAATACTAATGTGACAATTGTTTAACTTTATAATTTTTGTTTTTTAATTTCATCCACGCCGGTTCTCAGACTTAATAGTGCCGTGGCCAAACTGACAGGCTCACACACTCTTTTCGCATCAATGACCCTTCAACTCTTGCGTGATTTTGTGTATATAGTGATAAGCGATTAGTATGAAATTGCACAAAAGTAAAACACTTCCATTTCTTTTCGTGCTTCTACCATGTAAAAAATAAAAAAATTCTTATCTTATTATGATGTCAAGATGGCACAATCAAATGATCTTTTTTCGAAACAATCTCTCTGGCATAGCAGACACCGATGTCGATGCCACTGGTACTGGGATCGGTACCGAAGGCGATGCTACAGCCGGTATCGGCAGGGTAGTCTGTCGCGGTACCACAGGCATCGATGCCACAACGAAACCCGCCAGACTGCATTCTATGGACAGAATCCTCTGATCCATTGACGCTGCCAATGCTTGGAAGTCGGTACCGGTGGAGGCCACCGGTACCCCAGAGCATGGCACCAGGAGATCTGTCAAGGCCACACCATCGAGATCATCCTGGAACCCCGATGATGCTTTAGAGGCCGAAGCCTCCCACCGGGGTAATTTTGCCGGTGCAAAATCCGAGGCATCTCGATGCTTAGGAGATCTACCCTTCGAGGACCGGCTGGATTTATGTTTAGTTACCTGAGATCCACGTGAGGAAGAAGAGGCCCTGGAAGACAGACATCGATGCCACAGAGGGAAACAGGGTACTGAGCTTGGCAGCTCGGTTCTGCCGACCTCTTTTAGCCATCATAGAACAGGACATACAATCCGTGATGGAATGGTCAGGACCTAAACATTTTAGACACCAGTTATGGGTGTCAGTGACGGAAATAGTACCGCCACATTTTGTGCACTTCTTAAATCCTGAGGCAGGCTTTTCCATGTTAAGGAAAAAAGTTTGGGCCTAAGGCCCAAAACGGAAGTGCACCTGAAGAAAAAGAAATGGGAAAAGTTTTTTTTTTTTTTTTTTTTACAAGAAAAGAAAGAGACCGGCAGTACTGGTAGAGCGTCGAAGGCTGCAGACGCGACACAAAAGAAAAATAAAGAAATTCTTCTGCAGTGACAGGAACACGACCTGCTGGCTCCACGGAAAAAGAACTGAGGAGAGACAGTTGGGAAAGGCAGCACACAGGTGCTGTGGGATGCTCCCAAAAGCTTTCTGATTGGACGCTGGGGAGCATTCCCGCGTGGGCTCCGTCGGTACCCATATGTGAAGACTCATTCCTTCTAGTTCCTGGAGATTACCCGTTGTACTTCTGTGGACAGGCTGAGGGAGGCAAGGATCAGCCTCTCAATCTCCAGTCAGTCAGTCAGGGCAAGTACTAGCAGGTTGAATGCAGGGTAGTACCACCCCTGTGGGTGATGAGTCAGCTTCTTTAGGAGCAGAGATGCCATTGTATGTAGCACATGTGCAGCTTTGTGAGGGGCAGTACTTGTGTCATTGCTATCATGTGGCCCAGGAGGCAGAGGAGTCCATGTAGTGGTCTGGTTGGCTGAGGAGAAGCTGTGTGCCAGGGTTATGATCGCATGTACCCGATTCGCTGGAGGAATGCCTTGGTTGCTGTTGTATCGATGTCCGCTCCAATGAACTCCAGACGCTGGGTGGGCTGTAGATGTGACTTCTGGTGGTTTACTAGGAACCCCAGGGAGGTCAGGAGGGTGATGGTCTGTCTGACAATTGTCAGTGTCTCCTGTGGCGAGGGTGCTGAAAGGAGCCAGTCATCGAGGTATGGGAAGACACAGACACCCTGTTTGCAGAGGTATGCTGCAGCCACCACAATGCACTTGGTAAACACCCTTAGGGCAAGTGACAGGCCAAAAGAGGGGGGCCTGGTACTGGTTACCTACTACTTGGAAGTGTAAGTACTGTCTGTACATCCTGTGGATGGGGATATGTGCATAGACATCCTGCAAGTCCAAAGTAGACATCCAAGGCAGTGGGGGCAGTCTTCAACCAGTGGCTGATCCTCAAACTCTGCATGCAGCAATCTTTTTTTTGCTGCAGCAGGGACATTTTTTAAAATCAGGCTTAGGCACAGAACCTTGGTAGTCTCATCTTACTTCTGCTTCTTCCTCATTAAAGGTTTGCTTTTATTTTTTGTGTGGAGAACCGATAGGTCCGTTCTGCTGGCAAGGTGGAAGAATGCAAATTGGGCTAGCTAGGAGTAGGCTAGGGGCACATGCTCAGAAAGGTTTACCTTTCTGGGCTGAGAAGAGCACCTCTGTCTTTCGTACAGTCTGGCGATTTCTCCAGGTATAGCTAACACATCCTACTTGTCCAAGGAGAAACTTGTTTGTAGCTGGAGAATGAACTGAAGCAGAAATAGGTAAGAACAGTTGTGCGAGGCTGAGCTTTAGAAGAGCTAATCTGTTTATGGCAGTCAGATGTTGGTACCTAGGCGTGGCTGACTTATCCTGGTACATAACTTTTTTTTGTCCACAGTGAACATACATTGAATCTACCATGAAAAGCCAAATGGCCGAGGGTCCCCCAAGCCAGGTCTGGGAAACTACTGTTATGGGGTAGAAAACATAACTCTTTCAGTGTGTTACTCAACTCGCCAGACCAGGTTTAATCAGTTCAATTTCAAGGGGATTACAGGCAACATGTTTGTAGTAGAAAGCATTAACTATCTGAAATTGCCATAAAAAAAACCAAACACAGAATGTTATACATTGTCTCATCACCAAGATATCAAACACCATAAATATAAAATGTAATATAGAAATGAGAATAAGTTTGCTACTAGATCTAAACCCATCTTTGTAAATGTTACTATGTTCTACCTCAATTTCCTATGTATAACAGTAAAATAACCAGGATCCTTACTCCATTCCGAATAGGGACTCTATTGCAAGCAAGGTAATACTGCGTGGCTTTTAACTACAATCTTTCTGCCTGAAAGCTCTTATAGGCATTTTGGTTTGGATTTGTACTGCAAAGGGGGACTTTTTTATGGTGTTGGGCAAAGCTCTTTCAGAGTTCATTGTTTTTTTGTTCCATCTACTCATTCACAGCAAGCTCTTTGATGCGACTGACCTCATCAGGGGTTTGCTCATCGGGAGGGGGGTGTAAGGGAACTTTCCTGCTTTACAGGGCAACTCCCCAATTAGCTACACAGACATAAAACAGCACTGTTAGGTCACACTTCAAAAGAGGTTAACTGCTTTTTCTATGAAAGAACAGCTGAGAAACAGGGTGGTACGTTGGCAGATCTTTTACTTCAACAGGTACCAAAGCTCCACCAACTGAACAATGGCTGGGAAAAATTATATTACCAAAGCTGTTGCCCTGTTACAGCTTCTGCCTCTGTCCAAACAGATCCCACTTCTAGTTGAAGGATTGGTTCCATGTGCAGAATGCTTACATGCTGAAGCTCTCAGAAAAAAAAAGTGGAAGGGCTGAGGTGGTGAGGAGCATTCAAGACAATGAAAAGTACATTGATGAGATGCTTCTTGAAACATCCAAGCTCTCCAACAAAGGTGAAGATTGGAGCCTACAGAATAACAAAAGTGCAGAATCCCCAATCCAACTGCTCTAGCTCTTGAATGGAAGAACATTTATGCAGCCCTGGAAGTGCAAGACGTGAAAGCATCCCAGGAGAGGGAAGAGCCAGAGCTCAGGCACCCCAAAGTTGTAGAATCATTGACTACAAGGAAGTGAAGGGTAGTGGTAGTTGGTGAATCTTCTGAAGGGTACCGAGGCATCCATCTGCCAACCAGATGAGGTCCAGAGAGATATGCTGTCTGCCAGGTACAAAATCCAAAATGTTATGGAGAGTTTGCTGAGACTCAAACCTATTATTACACAATAAAGCTCATTCATGATGGCACAAATGATACTGTCAGGTATCCTTCTGAGCATATCAAAAGTGACTTCATGGTTCTGGGACAGAGGGTGAAGCAAACTAGTGTGGGTGGTGTTTTCAATCCTCCCTGTTGAGGGTAAAAGCCAAAAGCAGAGAAGTTTACATCCTGGAGATGAATGCATGGCTGCGTGAATGGTGTCAGTGTTTTGGTTTCCAGGACCATGGAATGATGTTCCAAGGGCTGCAGGGCAGAGATGGTACCTCTATCCGTCAGTCAACATGCCTTCAGTAGCAGACTGGCTAACCTACTAAAGAGGGCTTTAAACTAGATTCATTGGGGATAGGTAAGTGAAACATTAAATACCTATATAGAAATGGGTAAAGGGCACAACATCTGAAAAGCAGTGTGTATAAATGCCTGTAGCATAGGAAATAAAATCCCAGATGTTGAGGCTTTAATGGTGGTTATAGAGACATGGTTCATGGACAGCTATGTCTGTGATGTAATTATACCAGGAAGGACAGGGTAGGAAGAAGAGTGGGAGAAGTGGCAATATAATAAAATATTAAAGCTATAGAATTACAGAGCTTAAAAGCAAAAGAGGAGACACTGTGGGTTAAACTAGAAAGAGAAATCCATTTGCACTGGTGTGATATAGAGACCCCCCCCCACAAGGAGAAGCGGTGCATGGAGATTTAAAGACAACATATGCAGCATTGCCAGGAAAGGAGAAATGCTACTGGTAAGTGATTTCAATGTTGAATGGCACATCTCTGCTGTGGTGTCAACTAGAAGTAATGAAATCCTCAATTCTCTACAGGGAGAACTAGTCAGGCAACTGGTAACAGAACCCACATATGAAGGGGCCATACTGGACTTGGTGCTAACCAATGGTGAAAGCGTTTCTTGTATCCAATGATCACCAGATAGTGTGGTTCAGTAGCAGGACTAGGGCTGATCAAATCCATTCAAAAGCAAGGGTCTTAGACTTTAGGAAAACTAACTTTGCCAAGATGAGCCCATACTTCAAGAAGTCATTAGCAGGATGGGAACAGTCAAGGGATATAAAAAAGTGGGCAAAACTGAAAGGGGATATTTTAAGGGCAAACAACCTTTTTTGTTGGGTAAATAAAGGGAAAAGGAAAAGGAGGCCAGATTCTCAAAAGTAGTAGCTGAAAAGGTGAAGATAAAGAGGGAGGCCTTCATGAAATAGAAGAGATCAGAGAGGAAGACAAGCATCTTTATTTGGGAAAAAACTTGAAGCTAGCAAAATAGTCAGGAAAGATAAAAAGAAAAAATAGCCAATGAAAAAATGGGGGGGAGGGATAAGACATTTTTCAAATATGTTAAAGAGAGGAGGAAGGACAAAATTGGCATTGTCAGACTCAAGGATGAAGGGGAGGAATATGTAGAAGCTGAGGAGGATAAAGCGGAATTGTTTAAATATTTCCATTCTGTGATCACAGATGAAGGGCCAGGAGCAGGACCTCAGAAAACACTCACAAATAGGAACAAAAGCAACAGGGATCTCAAACAATTTTCAGAAGAACATTAGTGAGAAATTAGCTAAACTAAAATTAGTCAAAACAATGGGACCAGATGGGATACATCTGAGAATACTGAAGGAACGTGGGGAGATTCTAGCAGCTCCACTGACCTTTTCAATGCCTCTTTGGAGTTGGGAGTGGTGCCAGAGGACTGGAGAAAGGCAAACGTTGTCCCTTTACACTAAAGCAGAAATAAGGATGTGGTTGAAAACTACAGGCCAGAACTAGGCTAACTTTAGCCTAACCTCTGATGAGTAAATTATCAGAAACGCTACCGAAAGAAAAAAAAATTGAGATTTCTGGAATTCAATGGATTACAGGCAGCATGGATTCAGCAGAGGCAGGTCTGGTCAGACAAATCTATTAATTTCTCTGACTGTGGGACCAGGTAGTTGGACAGAGGGAGAGCCCTAGATGTAGTGCTTAGATTTCAATAAAGCCTTTGACAATGTTCCCCTCAGGCCACTTATAAACAAACTGAGTACTTCACAGTGGACCCTAAAGATACTGACTGGGTTAGAAACTGGTTGAGTGGGAAATGAAAGGGTACAGGAAAATGGAGCTTGCTCTGAGGAGGATGTTACCAGTGGTGTGGCACAGGGACATGTCCTTTGATTCTTTTGAACATCTTTGTTAGTGATATTCTGGAAAGGTTGTCAGGTAAGGTTTGCCTCATGAAAATGATACCAAGATCTCTAATAGAGTAAACACCTAGGAAGGAGTAGATAACATAAGGAGAGAACATATGGAGTGGAGGAGTAGCCTAATGGTTAAAAACACTGGTTTGGGAACCCAGATACCAGGGTTTGATTCCCACTAACACTCCTTGTGGCCTTGTGCAAGTCACTTAACCCTCCATTGCCTGAGAAAAATCCAAGTTCTCAATGTCCCTGTTTAATTACATTACCAAGTTTAAGTTTCAATGTAAACCGCTTTGATTGAAATGATAAAGCGGTATATAAAACCTGTTAAATAAAATAAAAGATCTAGCTAAGCTTGAAGAATGGTCTAGAATGTGTCAGCTGAGATTTAATGCTAAAAAAAAAGGTAGGTCATGCATTTGGTCTGCAAAAATCCAAGGGAGTAGTACAGTGTAGGAGGTTAAGTACTTCTGTCTACAAAAGATGAGTGGGACCTGCGCATTATTGTCTTACGATCTTGAAGTTAGCTAGACAGGTAGAAAAGGCGATGGTAAAAGTTAGGATGCTTGCTTGCATAGGGAGAAGAATGGCCAACAGAAAAAAAATAGATGTTAGTGCCTCTAACTCTTGGGTAAAGCTCATTTGGAGTAACATAGTAAATGTCAGATAAAGACCAGTATGGTCCATCTAGTCTAGTAAGATGGCAAGAGTAGGTGCAATTCTAGAGACCACAACTTCAAAAGAATATAAGCAGATTGGAGCAAAGGGCAGCTACTAAGATGGTTAGTGGTCTTCATTATAAAGCATATGTGAACATATTTAAAGATCTCAATATGTATAATTTAGAAGAAAGGTGGAATAGAGGAGATATGATAGAGACTTTTAAATACCTCTGTGGCACTGAGGGAGGAGTGGCCTAGTGGTTGGGGCAAGTTACCTTGGGCCTGAAAGACTGGGGTTTCTAGTCCCACAGGTGCTCCTTGTGGCCTTTGTCAAGCCACTTAACCCTCAGGGTACATAAATATAGATTGGGATTCTTTCAGGGACAAGGGAAAAATATGTTTAGTACCTGAACATACACTGCTTTGACTGGTGGTAAAACAGTATATAAGCCTAGTTAAACAAATAAAATAATTAATGCACAGAAGAGCCTCTTTCAGCTGTAAGCTCTGTTAGGTGGGGGGACATAGGGTGAGGGTGAAAGGGGATAGACTCAGGAGTAAAATACGGAAATATTTCTTTACCGAAAGTGTGATAGATGCGTGGAAGAGGCCAGTATCTGAGTTCAAAAAAGTCATGGGGCAAACACAAAGGATCTCTAAAGGAAAAAAGGGGGCTATTGCAGTAGTTGATACGGAAGGGCGGAAGAGATAGGCCACGTGTTTCCTATTGAAGTGATCGGGAAAATAAAAACGTGTTTAGCATCTCGCATAGTTACCCAGCCTTAAAACAAATTAATCTTATTAGTACATGAAATCATGTCCAAAAAACAATCAGCAAAAGACTTTTGTATTGGAAGTTACAGAAGCGGGCCCTCGCCGGGAATGAGCGCGCACCGCACAAGCACATCCCAGACCTCATGTCGGTAGTTTTAATAAGAGAAGCAGTTGTCTGGAACAGCAGCAATGGCTCAGACAGCCGGAGCCTCCCCTTCCTGCTGCTCGCTGTCTGCGGACTCTGTGCCGGTCTCGGCCTCCTCCGGAGCCCGACCCTCCTCCCGCCTTCTCCGCTTCTTCAGGGTCTCCCGGCGGCGCTGCCTCTTCTTGCGCTTGCGCGCCGTGCGCTCCTCTGCCTGACGCTCCCGCTCGACCGCGAGCTGCTCATCTTCCTCGTGCTGCCTTTGCTCCAGCGCGCGCTGCTCCAGTTCCTGCTGCCGCTGATACTCGCGTCGCCGTAGGTGCCGGTACACGTGAAACTCCCCGCTGCCGGCGCCCGCGCTCGAGCCCATCACGTCACGCACAAACTCGGGAGGCGCACGCGGCTTCGGCGGCCCCGGCCGCTCAGGTAAGGGCGCCGGCCGCTCCGGGTTTCGCATCAGTCTTTCCAACTTTAGCCGCTGCTCTTCTACTGCATTGCGTGGAATCACCAGCGGCTGCGGATCTTTCCCGACTCGCGAAACCTTTGGACAGGATAAAGTCTTACCCGCTGCCATTTCTTCCCCCACAGAGCTTGCGAAGCGTCGCGTGATATGTATTCCGGATGTGACGTTTCACACAAACTTATAGCATTAGCGATGCGCATGCGTACGTGGATTTACGCGTTTCTAACTTCTCGCCCAAATTCCGGACGCAGCGTCGTCGCATTTTGTTACGTCTGAAAAACGCGCCGAACACGTTGGAAGAAGCTGGACGTGTTGGTCATTGGTGCTCTTGCGGCGCCTAGTTAATAAGCACTTATTCAGTAAATGCTGCTTGGAAGCTGAAGTACTGTATGGACGTTCTGAGTCAGGCATTTGAGGAGTTGACGCCTCATCAGCTTGCCGCTCCTGTAGATACAGTGAAGGTAGGAAGTGGATGGAGTAATACAGGCTGAATGGTAAAATTCAGCTGTGCGTAAATCTCGAGACTGCCGTGGGTAGCAGAAGTGTGTGATATTCTAACATCTTTGTTAGTGATGTGGAAAGGCTGTCGGGTAAGGTTTGCTTGTTTGCGAATGATACCAAAATTTCAAATAAAGTAGATGCCCCGGAAGGAGTAGAAAACATGAGAAGGGATCTAGCTAAGCTTGAAAAATGGTCTAGAATTCGGCAGTTGTAATTTAATGCTAAACAATGCAGGGTCGGGCTGGAAAAAATCCAAAGGAGCAGTACAGAGTAGGGGGGTGAGGTATTTTTGTCTACCAAAGAAGAGCGGATCTGGGCAGAATTGTGTCTGGCGATTTTGAAATAGCCAAATAGGTAGGAAAGCTAGAATGATGTTTAGGTGTATAGGGAGAGGAATGGCCAGCAGAAAAATGTTGGTGATAGTGCCTCTGTATAGGTCTCTGGTGCGATCTCATTTGGTGTATTATGTGCAATTCTGGAGACAACACATTCAAAAGGATATAGACAGGATGGAGTCGGTGCAGAGGGTGGCTACTAAAATTGTTAGTGGTCTTCATTATGAAGCATATGAGGACAGACTTAAAGATCTTAATATGTACACCTTAGAGGAAAAGCGAGATAGAGGAGATATGATGTTGATGTTAAGTGCCGTCAGGTCGTTGTTGATTCATGGCAACCCTCTGGATAGTTGTCCTAAGTTGTGTTTGGTCGTCAGTCAGGCGGCTCATTGTTGACAGACTGGCACCCATAGCTGCTGTTATTGCATCGATCCATCTCATTGCTGCCCTTCCTCTTTTGCATTGACCTTCTACCTTGCCAGCATGATGTCTTTCTCTAATGATCTCTCTCTTCACATGATGTGTCCAAACTATGAAAGTCAAAGTCTTCTCATCTGAGCTTCTAAAGAAAGCTTAGGTTTGATCTCCTCTAGTACCGACTGGTTTGTTCTTCGGGCAGTCCATGGTATACACAGTATTCGCCGCCAGCACCATAATTCAAAGGCATCAATTTTCTTCCATTTTATCTTTTTCACTGTCCAACTTTCACATCCATATGATGTTATGGAAAATGCCATGGCTTGAACAAGTCAAATCTTTGTATGGAGAGAGACCTCTCTGCTTTTGAGAATCTTGTCTAGGTCCTTCATAGCCATTCTGCCAAGAGCAATGCATCTTCGGATTTCTTGACTGCTTGTTGCTTCTTTATTGATAGTTGATCCAAGTAGGTTAAAGTTGTCCACTATTTCAATTTCTTCTCCATCGGTGATGAACTTATTGATTTTTGCCAGTTGTCAGGATCTTTGTCTTCTTTACATTAAGATGCAGACCCATTTTAAGACTATATTCCTTTATCTTGAGACGTAAACGTTTCAAGTCGTCTTCATTTTCTGCCAGTAATGTGGTGGTATCAGCATAGCGAAGGTTGTTGATGAGTCTTCCACCAATCTTCACACCTCTGTTGTCTTCATACAAGAAAATATATAAACTGTGTCTGATACACCTGTTTCAGAGTGGCCAAGTCTTACTCATTAGGAGTGTGTCACACTCATTTTAAGACTCTCACACTCTTTGAGCCATTTATTTATTTAACATCTTTTATATACCGCGCTATTTGTTTTCAGTGCGGTTTACAAGTAACAGAAGCTGCACAATCAGAGGACACTGGTGTGCTTACATTATAACAGGAAACTTAAACTTGGAACAACGGTAAAAACTGTAACTATGTACAAACATATTGGATTCTTAGTATTCGCAGGAAGACTAAGGCAGGACATAAGAGAACTTGAAGCAGAATTACTTATGAGGGAATTGGGAGTGAAGAGTGAGAGTTTGTGGGTTTAGGAGTGCTGATGATCAGATGTGGATTGGATGCTTGTGCATAATGGAGAAGGAAAATGTGGTGCTTGATTGCTTTGCGAAATTGAGTGAGGTCTTTAATTGCTCTTATTTCAGGTGTGAGGTCATTCCAGCATTTAGGTGCATAGAAGGCGAAGGTCCTTTTCTTGGTTGATTGGGTACATTTGATGGACTCCTTGGGGATAATCAGGGTGTTGTCTGTTGTTGTCCTTTCTCTCACTCATCAGAGCCTCATGCCTAGAACACTGATCCTGATCACTGCTTTCATGAGAGGCAAGCCTGTGCAAAGGCCTGGTGGCCCAGCCAGTAGAAAGAAATCTTAACACATCTTGTATTCTTCCTCCCCCTTCCCTCAGCCGTTTTTCCTGTACCTTTAAGCATACTGTTGTCACAGAGGGGAGGGCAGTTTTCAGCCCTGAGAATTTATCCTTCCAGTTCATACTGCTAGACCAGTCCAGACGAACGGGTTATGCACCCCTGCCAGCAGATCTTGGAGACAGAGAATTCTACCAGAGCTCTGATAGGCTGGAGCCTGGTGATATAATCCTACCCCTAGGGGTCTCCCTCAGTTTTTCTCTGTCTCCAGCAGATCTGGATGCTTTTTTTTTGCTCCTTCAAAAAAATTTAAGATGCTTTATTTCTTTGTGATTTCTCTGGGAGAGATTATACCCTGTAGTTGCCAGTGTACTTATCTGGGCACCAGAATGAATTCCAGCTGAGCTCCTGTGTCCTGCAGGTCACAGTAGAGATCGCTGATGTGCAGACTTCCCAGCACTAGTCAAGAAGACTATTTAGCTGGATGGTAAGCCTCCTAAAATCCAGTCCCTGGGGCTGATTTTAGTGGTGAGGCAGCTGGCAGTGCTCTCAGCAGCGGTCCATGGCTTCTCTGCACTTTTGGTACTGTGAGTACAAAACCTGTCTTTCTCCCACTGCTGTCTGCAACTCTGTGGTGACTGGATTTATTTTTCTTGATTTTTCAGCGATTTTAGGCATTTCTCTCATGCCTGCCCCCCCCTCTTGTCATTTGACTTTTTAAGTTAATTCCTTAGCTTTTGGGGGGTTTAATTCACTCTTTTTGAGGTTTATTTTTGCCGGCGGCCATTTTGAATAGCTAATGAGCCCTGGCTTTTGGCGGGAAGCCAGATTCCTTCTCTTTGCTGGCTTCTAGCACCAAAAAAATTGCTGTTTAAATTTTTCCACAACACTTGCTAGCTGTGAGTTGTGTGGGGTTCCTTTTTTCTCTGCCTATGTATTAACATAATGAATAAAAAGTACGGAAGGCATGATTAGAGAACCGGATGCAATTCAGAGCCACAGTACAATGCTAAGACACTGACCACTGGTGCAGGGCTCATGGGTTCCATCCCCCACTGTGCCCAACAAAGAAGGCTGGCTGAGGCATTGCATAGTATGGGGAATATTGTTAAATGCCTGTTCCTCCGGGGCAGAGTTATTATTTTTTTTAGTTCTCCCTATGCCTTATTCAGGTCCACGCTGCATAGGCTGTCAGAAGACACACAGGGACCTCAGAAATCAACTGTGCTCTTCCCCCAGTGTCTTGATTCCCCAGATAAACTTGGGAACTCCTGAGCCTGGCTTCAGTGGAGCTCTCCATTGGCTTTACGCTGCGCTCTTTGCCACGGACATCCCCAGGAAGTTCAGGTATCAATTCCTGAAAGGAAACTGTGAGTAGCCTGTTTTTTTCTTACTTGCCTCAGCTACTGCTCCCGGACCGGCTGCCTCTGAGTTTTGAAGTTCCTACTTTAAAATTTTTAATCCACAAACTGCAGCCGGGTTGTTTTGTACGTCTTACTGGAATATTGTACCTGTCTTTTTCAATATACCGTTTGATTGGAATTTTAAGTCAGTGTTTTGGATCCTGACTGTTTTGGGCTCTACCTAATTAAACATACTCACTGTCATCTTCCGTACGGCTGGGTTTGAGCTTCTACATCCCTCCCCAGAAACACCTTTCAGCCCTTACCATGGAGGTCTGAGTGACTGCGGAGGAATCAAACTCTAATTTCCCTACTTTCAGTCACTGTAATTGCCTTACCCTAACTTTGAAAGTTTCTCTATACCAGCACAGTGAATGACTGACAGTTCCCTTCTCAGCTCAGTGAATACCTGACAGTTTTTCTGTGCCAGCGGCCATTTTGTTTTTCTCTTCAGTGTTTCTTTTTGGAGGGAACAGCTCTAGACAGCAGTTTCCACACATTTCAACATGCTGTGGAGGCACGGAGAGTTTCAAAATCCTTTGAAGAGTCTTCGGTTTCCCTGAGCCTACCTTGATTTTTGTTTTAAATGCTAAAAAAAAAAAAAAAAGAGGAAAGGTGGTTTAAGTCTCTACAATGCTTGTTTCTCTGGCTGTATTATGTGTAATAAGTAATCAGCCGAATGGGGAATTAATAGAGTGCTTGTGTTCCACCTGCACGCTGCATCCCGGAGACTCTTTCCCCATTCCCACAGCGCTGCTAGATGGGTTCATCAGCACCTTATCTCCTCCCTCCTCAGAGCCCCTGCTGCAGGATCTTCCTGCAGGAAACGATTCAGTCAGCTCCCATGTCGCTTCCACAGCCGCTGGAGGCCACAGCAGCCTTGACTGACAGTGCCTTCCTCACACTCTTCCATCTGGCATGACGCCTGTGACTTTTGGAGTCTTTTGGAATATCTCCTACACCTGCCCAGTAGCAGGCAAGCATATGGCGTGGTCTCGCAAGTGGTCCCATAAGTCCTCAGACCTTAGAGCAGTACGTCCTCCTTGGAGCGTTGCATGTGCCTTGCGGGGTACTATGGATATTCAAGAAGACTTTAAATCTTCGGAGGTCAGCCCTGACTCGTTGGAGTATGGAGATGGGGAATATTCTCCGTCTGTTTTCTTCGCTGACGGTTCTCAGCCTTTTTCAGAAAGAGGAGTTGCCGGCTCTAATCACACAGGTGATGGAGTCGCTCCCCCTAGCCGACACGCCTGATCCTCCGGATTCTCAAATCCGGTTGCAGCCAGATCCCATTTTCCAGGGCATTTGTACGGCACGCGGTATTGGTCAGTTATACCCTTGGTCTCCCTTTCACTTGGACCGTTGGCTGACATACCCGACAGTTGATGCATTCTGACCAGGGTCATCAGGCATACCACACTTCCGGTTGAGGGCGGAGTGGCGCTCCGCGACCAGCAAGACCTAAAGAGTTGGGAGGCTGCTGAAGATGGGTTTTCCTTCGCCCGCTATTTCCTTCTTGCAGGGGTGTGCAGAGGTCTAGCAGCTCGGGCCTCCCTTCGCTGGATTCAGCAGCTTCCAGGTGTTCCCGAGTTGGTTCATTTCGAATCCATCGCTGCATTCCGGGCAGAGGCATTCTGTGATCTCTTGCGGCTCGGCTCGCTTCCTAGCACCGGTGTCGGTAGCTCGGAGATGGCTCAGCCTGCGGCAATGGGCAGCGGATGTTGCTTCATTTACAGGCTCCAGCGTTTAGATGCCATTCGTCCCGGTCCACCGTTGGAAGGAGGACTGGGCTGTTACTCTGTCTATTTTGGGATGCTTCAGGTCCTGGATTTTCTAGGGGCTGGGTGCGACACTCGTCGGGGGCGGGTGTTTCTACCTCAGGAACGTTTTCAGAAGATCTCTCTCCAGCTCCGCCGCTGCTTGGATCAAGCGGCACCTCGGCCTTGGGGGCTACCTTCAACTCTTGGGGTCCTTGGCAGCAACGATAGCCCTCGTTCCGTGGGCAGGAGCGCACATGCGCTGCTTGCCGATGGCGCTTCTATCTCGTTGGTCGCCGGTATCGGACAGTTATCTAATCCGGTTACCTTTGTTTCTGCCGGTGCACCGCAGCCTCCGCTGGTGGCTTCAGGCACACAATCTTCTACGGGGGGTCCCTCTGGAGTATCTGCGCTGGATCTTGGTGACGCCAGTCGCCGACCTCTCCGGTTGGGGAGCGCCTTGCGGCTTGGCCTCGGCGCAGGGGAGTTGGTCACCTTGCGCAGCCCAAGGGTCTATCAATCGTCTCGAGACGCGGAAAGTGCGCTTCGCCCTTCTTCAGTTTCAGCCTCTGCTGCGGCGGCGTGTGGTTCGGATCCTGTCCGACGCCACGACGGTTGCTTACCTAAGCCGCCTAGGCGGCACGCAATGTCTGGATGTCTCACAGGAGAGGCGTTTGCTCCTCCCGTGGGCGGAGGAACATCTTCAGGCTATCGGCGCAGCACATCGCAGGCGTGAACAATGTGTAAACCAATTTTCTGAGCCGGCACTCTCTGGAGCCCGGGGGCTGGGCTCTGCAGCCGGATGCGTTCCGGTCCATTGTTCACCTGTGGGCACTGCCAACCATGGATCTAATGGCTGCGGCGCAGACTGCCAAGGCTTCGCTGTACTTCGGCCATTGGAGGGACGAGGGAGCGCACGGCATAGATGCTCTCTCAACCGTGGCTGGCTCATCTTCTCCTGTGTGTTTTCCCTCCCTGATCCGTGATATGCATAGTTCTCCGGCGGCTCTGAGACCGTCGCGGCCCTGTACTCCTGCTGGCTCCGAATTGGGCTCGCAGACCATGGTATGCGGATCTCTTCCGTCTGTCTGGGACGTGGCTGCTCCGCCTCGAGGCGTTTCTCGGCCTTCTGATTCACGGACCGGTGGAGATGGAAGATCCGGCTCCTTACTCGCTTTCGGCCTGGCTATTAACCGCCGCCGGTTTGCTCGCTACGGCTCTTCGCCTAGCGTGGTCGTGGCGCTTCTCACAGCGCGGCGGTCTTCCACGACGCTGACTTACGCTCGGGTTTGGCGTCTCTTGATGGTTAGTGTTCGCAAAATAACCTCACACCCTGGCGTTGCAGTGTTCCGGACATCCTGTCCTTTTTACAGGCCGGAGTGGATAAGGGATTAGCGCTCAATTCCTTGCGAGTACAAATGGTCGCTTTAACTTGTTTTCGGGGTCCTATACCGGGGCGATCAATAGCTTCGTATTCGGACGTGTCTCGGTTCCTCCGCGGAGTTAGGGCCTTCCGGCCTCCTCTGCGTTCGCCTGTGCCGGCGTGGGCTCTCGTGCTTGTCCTCTGTGCCCTCGTTGCTCCTCCCTTTGAGCCTCTGAGGGCCTGTTCTCTTCTAGATTGGACTCTGAAGGCAGTCTTCTTGGTGGCCATAACTTCGGCTCTGAGCTCCAGGCTCTCTGTGTCGAGATCCCTATCTCTCGTTTTCCTCCGAAGGCATTTCTCTGAGAACTGTCCCTTCCTTTGTTGCCCAAAGTGCTGCTGCCGTTCGCTGTTGACCAGCCTCTTTCCTTTCCGTCTTTTCCAAAGACGCAGTGTGACAGTGATCGGTCTCCGTTGCGGGCGGTAGACCTTAAGAAGGTTCTTTTTCGGTATCTGGGGGTCGCCAGACCCTTCCATATGACTGTTTCTCTTTTGTCTTGTTCGCGGGTTCTTGTCGGGAATCCACAGCCTCCGAATCTACCATTTCTAGATGGGTTACGGAGGCCATTGAGGCGGCGTACCTTCTTCAGGGAGAACAAGCTCCACCGGGACTCCGTGCTCACTCCTCTCGGGCGCAAGCAACTTTGTAGGCCGGGAGGTCTCATGTAGTTCCTCTCGATATTCGCCGGGCGACGACTTGGTTGTCGCTGTCCACCTTTGTCGGTCATTATAGGTTGGACGTTCATGCCCGTCAGGAAGTCCGTTTTGGAGTTGCTGAGCTGTCGGCGGCCTTGCCCCTCCTTGAAAGCAGGTAGCTTGGGTACTGCCCGTTTGTCTGGACTGGTCTAGCAGTATGAACTGGAAGGAGAAATTTCACTTACCGTTAATTTCCTTTCCTGGAATACTGCTAGACCAGTCCAGGACCCGCCCTGCTGTTGGTTGGAGTGCCGCTGGTGCGGTGCAGCCGCCGACCGCGGTTCTTCTCTTTGCCGGTATGCCTCGCCCTGGGCAGTCCATGGGTTCGTAGGTGGATACTGTTTTCAGCTCTAGGGAGTTCTTCGGCTCCCTTGTATATAGTTCACTTGGGACCCTCTGGGGTGATGTTACAGTTCATGTTGCATTAGCTTGTGGACGTAACTGAGGGAGACCCCTAGGGGTAGGATTATATCACCAGGCTCCAGCCTATCAGAGCTCTGGTAGAATTCTCTGTCTCCAAGATCTGCTGGCAGGGGTGCATAACCCGTTTGTCTGGACTGGTCTAGCAGTATTCCAGGAAAGGAAATTAACGGTAAGTGAAATTTCTCCTTATGGCTTCTGCTCTGTATCTTTTCAGAGGTTCCAATTTTTTTTTGTTTGCAAATCACTACCGTTATTAAATCTTTTTAGATTTCTACACTGGATGCACTGTTCGAAAATCTCACTCTTTGGACTTCATTCTCACTCTTAGTAGTGGTAAATCTCACTCTTTGTGATGGTTCATCCTTGGCATCTCTGGTGTTAGGATGTGGTGATTTCTAGTGAATAAGCCCTAATAACTATCCATTATTGCAACTGTTCTCAATCTTTCTTCTGTTGTGACATACTTGCTGGACTGTGTTCACGTGCGGTACACTGAACTCAGCAATCTGCAGCTAAACAAAAAGAGCCCAAATATCATTTATGTGTAGTCAAAAATGATTAGGTTACCCGATTTTTGGAGAGCAAATTTGAGACACCTGGGCTGAGCTGGGCTGGGTGGAGCAGTCGTCCTCCCTCCTCTGGCATCTTTTCCCCATATAGCCCTGAGCGGCAGCAGCAGCAGCAGCAACTCACCATCCCCGGGCAGCCTCCGCCTCATTCACTTACCATCCCCTGCATTGCATCTCCCCCGATCGGGGTTGAGCGCCTGAGTGGGAAAGCCTCCCGTTCAGAAGCTCCTGCCCAATTAGGGCAGTGGGAGGCCAATAAATAAACTCCATTGACGCCCGCGCCTGAGGGCCTCGGCCCTTAGGCGCAACACAGAGGCGGGCACACTAAGACCGACAAGAATCTAAAGTATCCAGTCACCAACCAGCCTGTGCCCAAGACCAGCTCACTGGAAGAAGACAGAAACCAAATGACTACAGAAGACATGGACCATGAGCAGTGACCTACTACCGCACATTGAAGCCAAAGCAAACCAACCGACCGTCAACAATACAGTACAAGCAAGCGAGACAACACAGGAACAAGCGGCGAAACAGGACTACTGAAACAAAGGTACTGTTTTAACCATGTCTGATGATTGTATTCCTCTACACACAATATTACAGCTACTTACAAACAACCCGAATTGCCTAACATATATTACACCCCAGGAACAAACAATATCAACAGATACCACTGAACCACACCCAAACAGAAGGCTCAAACCCATTCCTATCACCCCAAACCATACCACAACACCAGCAACCACACAGACACTCCTAATCTCCCTGATAAATGCACGCTCAGTAAGGAATAAACTTCCATGCTCCAGGATCTTATCACTTCTCTCAATGTTGGCATTTTCTGCGTAACTGAAGCATGGCTGGCGGAATCTGACACAGTACTTATGAACCAGCTAACACCACAAGGATATAGTCTTTACAACTGCAACCGCGCTCATGCCAGAGGAGGGGGGGTAGCCATACTAGCCAAATCCAAACTCCACTTCTGGAACTATACAACGGAAACCGTAGAGGAATCGGACATAATCACAATTGCCAACAGACGCCTCACAATATGCCTGGTATATCGGACACCGTCATTGAACTCAGACCTGTCAGACATTCTCAAGTAAGTGACGGACATCACTAACACCATGAAAGAACAGATAATCCTCGGTGACTTCAATCTCCCATCCCTGCAAGAGAAACAAGCTAATGTGTTCCATGAGGCAATGAAGGCAATGGAACTGAAATAAATTCCTGTGCGGATATCCAGTTTAGTCCTCCACTTTCGGGTAATGCACCTCTCACTGCAGCCTGGAGACTGGACCAATCAAATCTTCTGTAGTACATATCCAGCAGGAGCTCCCAGAAGCCCCCCAGTGTGTCCAGTCTCTTGCAGTCTGCAGACGTAAAAGTGTGTCCTCCTGGGCACACTGAGTGACCATGCAGGAGCAACACTTGTTAGTTAGTCTTTTAGGGTTTGTTTTTGGGATTTTTACTTGCTGTTTATTTAATAGCTAGCTGTCTCTTTTAAAAGGAAAAGAAAAAAAATCTCCCTGGTGCATTAGCACAGGAGGCTAGGAGAAAGTCAGACCTGCTGGCTCCTGACTTAATGCCTAGCTAATTTTAAACAGCCTTAAGTGAGCTTCCCCTGGACAGTAAGGGGTAAAGCCATACCTGATACAGCAGTGGCTGGTTCTGGGAGAAGTTGGCTGAGTTCTGGATGTTCCTGAGCTGGTAGGAGGTTTCTTTTTATTTCTTTCTATGTGAGCAGTACACTGTCAGAGCTGCCAGCACTTTGCTAGGCTCTCCTGAGCCAATTGGGCAATTTTTCTTAAAATTGGTCGTTTGCCCTGTAATAGAGGGTCGTTTTATTTATTTTACATATTATTTGGTTGCCTTTGTATTTTAGCGCCGTTTTTTAAAGAGGGTGAAAAAGTGCGGCGGCCATTTTGGATTTTTAAAGTGTGCTTTTAGTAGCACTTTTGATCACTTGTGCACAGGTTCCCCTAGCGTTTTTGGGGTTCCTTTTGCTGGCGCTTTTGCTCAGGACACCCCAGGGAGTCTGGGGAGTATTTTGTTTCTTGTAAACAAAAAAAAATAAAAAAATAAAAAAAAATAAATAAATAAATAAATAAAAAATAAATAAGCGCTTTATTTTTAAATCGGGACTGATTTGCATAGGATTGCCCCTGTGGTGTGGGCTTCCCTGTGACTGTTCCATTATCTCCCGCTGGGCAGAGGGGACCTTGGGATGGCTTCCAAACCCCAATGCCTGAGTTGGGGTCCCGCAGAGGTTCAGTGACTGGCTCTGGCGTTTGAGGAGCCGGGCTGCAGTTTATTCAGCCATGAAATATATTCTCCCACTGCTGTCCTCGGCTCTGTGGTAGCTTGATTGCTTTTTCTTGCTCTTTCAGCGTTTTTAGGCATTTTCTTCTGCCTGCAACCCTCCCACCTTCCCCTTTGGCTGTTTCAGCTATTTCCTTAGCTTTTGGGGGGTTTTAATTCACTCCTTTTTGTGTTTTATTTTTGCTGGTGGCCATTTTGCATAGCTAATGAGCCTTAGTTTTTGGAGGGAAGCCTGATTTCTTCTCGGCTGACTTTTAACAGCTACAGTGCTGGGTCAGTTTTCACACAGACTTGCTTGGTGTTGGTGGGGAGAGGTATCCTTTTTTCTCTGCCTGTTCATGAACATAAGATATAACAGGCTGCGCTTTGTTAATTGTTCTCAGATAAATGTTAGATAACTGTTAAATAACTGAATATATTTCCATAAAGAGTGCAGAAGGCATGAAGAGAGACCAGTATGCAATTCAGAACCACAGTTCAATGCTGAGTCCCTGACGTACTAAGGGGCAGGGCTAGTGGGTTCCGTTCCTCACTGGGCCCAACAAAGAGGGCTCACTGGGGCATTGCCTATTGAGGGGAATATGATTGAATGCCTGTTCCTGCGGAGCGCACTTATTTGTTTTTAGTTCTCCCTGTGCATAATTTAGGTTACGCTGCATTGGCGGTCCGAAGAAATACGGGCACCTCCTGCATCGGCTCTGCTCTTACCTCAGCATCGTGCTTCCCCAGCTGAACTGGGGGACTCCGGAGCTTGGCTTCAGGGGAATTCTCCATTGGCTTACGCTGCACTGAGTCTTTCCCACTAGAGTTTGGATGCCTCCAAGAAGTTCAGGTATCATTTTCTGTAAGAAAACTGTGAGTAGTCTGTTTTTGTTTTTCGGCCTTATCTCAGCTGCTCTGGGATGATTTCGGCTATATCCGGACTGGCTGCCTCTGTGCTTTGCGGTTCCTACCTTTGGTCCTTGGGCCACAAACTGCTGTCGGGGTGCTTTGTACGTCCTGCTGATTATGGTACCTGCCTTGGTCAATATACCATTTGCTTGAGGTTTTTAAGTCAGTGTTTTGAGTCCTGGATGGTTTGGGCTCGGCCTCATGGGGCAGGCTCGTGGTACGGTGCCTACGGTTGGGTTGAGCTTCTATCTCCCTCCCCGGATACAACTCTCAGCCCCTTCCATGGCGGTCTGAATGGCTGCGGAGGGATCCCGCTCTAATGTCCCTACTTTCAGTCACTGTAATTGCTTTTCACTGACTTTGACAGTTTCTAAATGCCCGCTCAGGGTATGGCTGACAGTTCCCCTCTCAGTTCTGTGGCTGCCGGTCAGTTGTTTTGTTTTTCTCTTCCGTGTTTCTTATGAGGGAACAAGCTCTAGTCGGCAGTTTTCACACATGTAATCATGTGGTAGCGGCACGTGGGTTTTCGGAATCCTTTGCTTGCAGAGTCTTGGGTTTCCCTGAGCCTTCCTTGCTTTTTGTTTTAAATGTAAAAATGAATAAATAAATAATTAATTATGTTATGACTGAATGACCGGGAAAAAAAAAAAAAAAAAACACCCACGGCATTGCTAGCTGGGTCCCTCGGCGCTTCGCTCCCTCCTCCTCGGAGCTTCTGCTGCGGGATCTACCACAGCCGCTGCAGTCCACATTACACATTCCCATCCGGCTGTCTCATCAACGGTTTCTCCGCTTCGCTCTTCTGTGGGGCCACTTCCCATTTCCAACCGTGCCGTTTGGTTTCGCCACGGCCTCCGCACCTTCACGAGCGTGATGGTAGTGGTCGCGGCGGTCTGGCGCAGAGAGGGCGCCCTGGCCCATCTGTTTATCCACGACTGGTTGCTTCGGGCAAGGTCCAGTCGGGAGTAGGTGCACGGCGCGAGCAGGGTGATGGCTCCGCGGCGGTTCCTCGGCTGGGTGGGGAACGAAGACCAGTGTGGTCGGGGTCCAACGCAGGATCTCGAGTAGCTGGGGAGGCGCTTCGACACCGCACGGGGTTTGTTGGGCCTCCCCGAGCGCCGCGTCCTGGCGTTGCGGGCTCTTGCCCGGCTCTTTAGGGGGCTGTCCGCTCCATCGACGTGGTGGTACCTGAGGCGCCTCGTATCGAGGGCAGCGGCCTTCAAGGTGGTGCCTTGGGCGCGGTTCCGCATGCGTCCTCTGCAGAGGGCTCTTCTCCGCCATTGGTCCAACCAGTTCGGCTCGTTGAACAAGAGATTGCCAGGCCCAAAGGCAGTTCGCCGGTCACTCTGATGGTGGTTCTCCTCCGAGAACCTGACGCGGGGGCTTCCCTTGGAGCCTCCTCTTGGGGTTCTTTCACAACGGATGCGAGCTTATCCAGCTGGGGGGGCTCACTGCGAGACCCGCTTCAGGCAGGGGGTGTGGTCTCCCCAGGAAGCTTCTTGGTCAATCCACCGTCTCGAACTTCAGGCGGTACGGCTAGCCCTATGGGCCCTGGAGTTCCTAGGCCTCGGTCGACCAGTGCGAGTCTTGTCGGTCTATGCGACCTCTGTGGCTTGCTTCAATCGCCAAGGGGGCACCGGCGTTGTGGCCCTGGAAACAGAGGCGACGGACTTGTTCAGTTGGGTGCAGACTCGTCTGCCGGCAATATCGGCAGCGCGATTAGCAGGCGCTGAAACTGTCCAGGCCGACTTCTCAGCAGAGTGCGGGTGGACCCCGGAGTTAAACCCACAGGTGTAGGCGCACATAGTTCGGCGGTGGGGTCCGCCCATCATGGGTCTCATGGCGACCTACCAGTCGGCCAAGGCGGGTCGCTTCTCCAGCAGCCGGAGGGGGCGAATGTCCGAGGGGCTCGACGCTCTCACTCAGTCGTGGCCGACCTCCGGGCTCCTGTATGTCTTTCCCCCGTGGGCGCTGAGCGGCAGGGTCGTCCAGCGCATCGAGTGCCATCGGGGCCGAGTGCCGCTGGTGGCTCCGGGTTGGCCCCGGAGGCCCTGGTATGCCGCTCTGGTCCGGCTTCGCGACGGCGTTCCTTGGCTCCTGCCCGCGCGGCCAGACCTTCTCCTTCGGGGCCCCTTGCGGACGCCCCAGGTGGCTTGATTCTCGCTTACGGTTTGGCCATTGAGAGGGCTCGGCCAAAAAAAAAAAAAAAAAAAAAAGATTATTCGCCCGCAGGGATTTTCACCCTGCTGCGGGCGAGAAAGTCGTCCACTTCTCTTACTTATGGTCGAATCTGGAGGATTTTTAAGGACTGGTGCTCCCGGCGGGGAGTCCGGGTGGCGACGGTTGCTGTGCCCGTCGTCTTCAGCTTTCTTCAGGATGGGTCCAAGGAGGGCCTTGCGGCCAGTTCCCTGAAGGTTCAATTGGCAGCGCTCTCTTGTTATCGAGGCAAGTTCTTGGGTCGCCTTCTCGGCGCTCATGCGGATGTGCGGCGTTTCTTGACCGCGGTTTTTTTCATTACGGCCGTCCCGCAGAGCGTTGATTCCCCCGTGGGATTTGCATTAGTTCTGCGGGCTCTGGTACGGGAACTTTTTGAGTCCTGGCGGAGGTTGTCTCTGAAGGATCTCACGTCGTAGACGGTTTTTCTTGTAGCCAATTGCTCGGCTCGGCGCTTTTCGGGTCTTCAGGCCTTGTCCTGCCGAGAACCTTTCTTGTCTTTTTCCGCGGATCGGAGTGTGATCCGTCCGGTTCCTTCCTTTCTGCCAAAGGTGGTGTCCCCTTTTCACTTGCTTCAGGCGGTGTTTCTGCCAGTTCTTTCGGCGAGCTCGGTCGAGTCGGTGGACAAGGGTCTCCGCCGGCTCGATGTGGGTTGCACGCGGCGACGGCATTTACAGTCTACTGAGCCTTTTCGAATGACCAATCGGCTTTTTGTGCTCTTTGGGGGTGCAAGGAAAGGGGAGGCGGCGGCTAAGGCCTCCATTGCTAGATGGCTCAAGGAAGCGATCGCGTCCGCATATCTGTTGCAGCAGCGGACGGTTCCGGAGGGGTTCCGAGCTCATTCTTCTCGAGTTCAGGCGCCCTCTTGGGCGGAGCATTCCCTGGTTCCGCCGGCAGATATCTGTAAGGCGGCCACTTGGTCGTCTCTGCACGCTTTCAGCAGGCACTATCGCTTGGATGTGTTAGCGGCTCGGGATTCCTGTTTTGGTTCGGCGGTCTGCGCGCCGGCTGGCAAGGTCCCGCCCGGTCTTAACTGCTCTGTTACATCCCGAAAGTGGAGGACTAAACTGGATATCCGCACAGGAAATGGAAATTACACTAACCTGGTAATTGTAGTTCCTGTAGGATCCAGTTTAGTCCTCCTTCCCTCCCGACTATCTGTGTTATCTTGCGGCGCGCTGTTCCGAGCGGTTGACTAGGGGACGGTTCTTCGTTCCGTTCGGTCTTGGCGACGGTGCTGCGTATCGCTCTGGCTCTTCCCTTTCTTTGACGTTCAGTCAGCTCCTTAGCTTTCTCAGGGGGGAGCTCGGTGTAAATTTGCGGGCGCCGGTTCCGGCGCTCTGCGGTGTTCTGACTTCCTCGTTTGGGGAGGGAGTTGGTTATTCCAGGGGGGGAAGTGAAGTAAAGTAAAGTATAGTGAAGTGCAATGTTTTATGATACTCTAATGTGTTGCTTCGTTAAGTATGCTTTGTTACTAGTACACTGGGGGGCTTCTGGGAGCTCCTGCTGGATATGTACTACAGAAGATTTGATTGGTCCAGTCTCCAGGCTGCAGTGAGAGGTGCATTACCCGAAAGTGGAGGACTAAACTGGATCCTACAGGAACTACAATTACCAGGTTAGTGTAATTTCCATTTATCCATGATCCGACCCATCAGAGGGGTAACACCCTCTATTTCATCTTCCTTAACTCGCCAAACACCATGGGAAACAACAGTGCAAAGATCACACCTGTCCCATGGTCAGACCACCATTTTATTACCTTCACCAGTTCTTACCAACATTCACCCATTAAGGAAAAAGGCCAACTGACAAGAAGATTCAAACCTTTCAACAAGGAAGAATTCCTAAAACAGGTACTCCCAAACATACAGTCAGAACCGACTGAAATAGAAGTCCTAACCAGCAATTGGAATGCTGCAATCACATCAGCAGCACAAGCAACGTCATCCTACATAGGAAACGGAACAAGACCAAAAATGACATGCTGGTATACACCCACTCTACGGAAATTGAAGACACAGCTCATATGAATTGAGAGAAGATGGAGAAAGTCAAAGAATGAAATGGACAGAGCAAGCTACATGAGTGAGCTTGATAAATACTGCACTGAAACAGATAATGCTAAAAGAGCATATCACAAGAAGATTATAATGTCATCAATTAACAGACCATGCAAGCTGTTTGATATTGTCCAGAGGTTAATGAAAACCCCTAACTCTGTGAGCCAACTCCCAAACCTGCCACCACAGCAACTAGCAGCATACTATAAGCAGCTTCAACAACAACCCAACCTGCTACCCTTACCGGTAAAAATCGACCCTACTACTACCACAAACGCTGACTGACTGGGGAACATTTACGACGATTTCTAAAGAAAGAATTGAAACCACCATATCAGGACTAAACACCATAACCTCCCCGCTTTACCCTTGCCCTGTGGAGCGGATAAAAAAGTCAAAACAAGAACTGAGCACTGCACTAGCAAACATAGTAAATGCATCATTCAAACAAGGCAAAATGCCCAACAACCTAAAAACATCCATCATATGTCCATCCCTCATAAAACCAGAGCTCGACTCATTGGATCCCACTTCATTCAGACCAATAGCGAGCCTACCATTCACCGCGGAGATAATTGAAAAAATAGTTCAACAGCAACTGCAAGAACACCTAGAAAACAACAACACTCTTGATCCGCAGCAACATGGATTTCGCCCCTCCTATGGGGTTGAAACCCTCATGGTCACTCTCCTAAACACCCTAACCAAAGGGATACAGGTCAAACAGGCCGGTTATGCACTGATTTTTCTGGATATTTCTGCGGCATTTGACACAGTCGCACACAACATCCCCCTGGCCAGATTACGAAAGATTGGAACCATTGCAGTACTTTGTCCTGTATGCCAATCATATCTCACTAACAGATATCAACTCATTAGAACCAACACCGCTACCTCCCCTCCCTTTCAGCAAACCCAAGGAATACCACAAGGGTCCTCGCTTTCAGCCACACTCTTCAACATCTACCTTCAACCCATTTGTGCAATAATACGGTCTCACAATATCAACTTCCACCTGTATGTGGATGACATTATGCTGTATGGACCCATCACAACTACCAATCTGACAAACCCAAAACTAATGGACTGCTTCAGTGATGTCCCCAGATTGCTGCAGGAAAACAATCTCACCATAAACCTAAAAAAAATGGAAGCGTTATTTGTAACCAAGGATCAAACCTTCACACCCCCCCCCCACCATTCCTCACTTTAGGCGCAACTAAAATAAAAGTTCAATCGCACGTAAAAATCTGGGAGTCATCCTTGATCAAACACTTTCATTTAAAAAGCAGGTTGAGAAAACCGCAAGATCAGTATTCTTCAAAGCAAAAATGGAACAAAGGCTCAGACCGCTCATAGACCCGCAAGACCTCTGTACAATTATACAAGCAATAACACTACCCCAATTAGACTATTGTAATGAATCTACCAAGGACTCATGGCCATCACCATCAACCCACTACGAACAGCCCTCAACACAACGGCAAGGATCATTTATTTATTTAGCTGTATTTATATCCCGCTTTTCACCGGGTCAAAGCGGTCAATTGGGAGATACATTTAACACAAGGGGATATGACACACATACGCTAATACTTACAGGGAACATGGGCAATGGAGGGTTAAGTGGCTTGCCCAAGACCACAAGGAGTGCCTATAGGACTAGAAATCCCAGTCCCTCCGGCCTGAGATTGCTGTCCCCAGGTGGGACTTGAACCACTGGCCCTCCGGCCTGAAGTACCTTGTCCTAACCACTAGGCCACTCCTCCATACGGAGGGTAAAGGAACATGACAACATCACCCCTGTCCTAAGAGATCTCCATATTCTCCCACTAGAAGCACAAATATTTATTTATTTATTTATTTATTAACAATTCTTATATACCGCACTATTAGACATCAGCGCGGTTTACATTAAACAGAAAACATCCGACAGTTTACATATGTCTGGTCATTACATTTAACAGGAGGTATAACTTGGCGAAATAGGGGAAACTAAATACAATGGTGGTTTATCTATTAAGGGATATCATGGTTAACTATATACAAGGTGTTACCAACAGTATATGGAACTGTTTGTTATCTACAGAGTAAAGTTGGCCTGTTGCGAGGGTCTATCCATTTGGCCACTCCTGCTATTCACCTGATGGTTGTGATCGGAGCTGTCATTGAGATATTTGAGGAAGAGGAAATGTTTTAGCGCCTTTCTGAACTGACTCAAATTGGTCATTGCTCTGATTTGTGCTGGTAAGGTGTTCCATAGATTTGGGGCGCAGAGTCGGAAGGCTCTGTTAGATGTTGATCTGGTGCATCTTGTGGTTTCTATTGGGATGACCAGCGTGTTCAATTCTGCTGTTCTTCGCGGCCTGTTTGATGCAAGTGGTTGTATGAGGTTGGAGAGGGAGGAAGAGGTGAGTCCCATAGCCGCTTTGAACGTTAGCAGCAAGGTCTTGAAACTAATCCTTGCTTGGATGGGGAGCCAGTGTAGCTGTTTTAGAAGGGGTGTCACGTGGTCTCTCCTGGATGCCCCAAGGAGTACTCTCGCTGCACTGTTCATGGCCAGCTGCAGGGGGTTCAGGGTGGACTGGGGGAGTCCTTGTAGTATGGAATTTGAGATAAAATAAATAAAATATAAAACACTGGTTCTGATACATAAAGCTCTTCACCAACAGCCACCATTTCATCTACATACCCTGTTACCCCGGACGAACTCTGGAAGACCAACACGACAGACCATGAACAATATACTCATTGTGCCACATGACAGAACAAAATTTAATCATCAAACATGTAACCGTGCATTCGATCTTTACACACCCTCGCTTTGGAACTCACTTCCAACCCAAGTCTGCAGCATCAAGGACCTCTCTGCATTCAGAAAGCAGACAAAAACCCTTCTCTTCCGGGAGCACCTTGGATCGACGCAGAACAGCACCCAATGAAGTTCTCCAAGGCGGATTGAGACAGCAGAGAAAGCCAGAACTGTAAATATATCTGACATATGAATGAGACTGAAGAGAGAGACAGAAATGTAACTATGGCTGATATCTCTCTCTCAAGAATGTAAATATGTTATACTCCCCCCTGGTGATGGTATACTCCTTTCCCTCCTGTAAATACAAATAGCCCTGTTCAATGTATCCCCCCCCCCCTGTTTATTGTAAACCACTTTGACCCAGTGAAAAGGGGTATATAAGCTCGGCTAAATAAATTTTGAAATGACCGGTCTAAGTAATTACAAAACTTTAAAAAAGACAATAGCAGTCCTGAATTTATAAGCACACACAGATGCAATGTGTGCCTATGAGTCAATGCTGACTCCTGGCGACCCAGCAGCTCCTGGGTTTTCTTGGCAATGTGACCAGAGGTAGATTGCCAGGCCTTTCTTCTGAGGCAGTGGAGGATTAAGTGACTTGTCCAATGTCACAAGCAGTGCTAGTGGGACTCAAACCCTGGTTTCTTGGTTACTAAGCCAGTGCTCTAACCTCTAGGTTACTCCTCCACTTCCATATATATGAGTGGAGGAGTAGTCTAGTGGTTAGAGCACTGGCTTTGGTAACTCCTGTTCATGCACTATACTTAAAATACACAAACAAAATAGCAAAGCTTTGTCTCTTGTGTATCTTTATCTTGAAAAAAATTCAACTGCTATGAAATCTACTTGAAAAATAAAATGGATGGCACATGTCAGAAAAGACTGCACAGAAAGAATTAGACCAATCTATTGCAACTTCACACACTATTTTTACCCACAAACATCTTTTGACCAGGTATTCACAAATCTTGCTTCCCACTGTATATCTCTTTATAGTAACATAGTATATATATGATGGCAGATAAAGACCAGCATGATCCATTTAGTCTGCCCAGCAAAGTGGCAAGAGTAGTTGCACATGCTGCTCCGTGCAGGTCACCCCTTCCCATGCCTTTTTGTTTAGGGGTGTACCCACTGCTACATGAAGGTCACCCCTATTTGCTACGATATAAGAGATAGTTAAGTTTATTTTGATTTCATTCCATTGCTATAAAGAGATCCGCTGTGTCTGTCCCATGCCATTTTGAATTCTGTAACTGTATTTTCCCCACCACTTCCATTGGTAGGGCATTCCAAACATAAGAACATAAGATATGCCGTACTGGGTCAGACCAAGGACCATCAAGCCCAGTATCCTGTTTCCAGAAGTGGCCAATCTAGGTCACAAGTACCTAGCAGTTTCCCCAAAAGAGACAGGTTCCACAGTGCTTGTATTGGGGCAAGCAGTGGATTTCCCGTGTCCCCTTTAATAATGGTTTATGGACCTTTCCCAGCCTCCAGTAACGAATTACAGAGTTTCATTACATGTTGAGTGAAAAAATATTTTCTCTTATTAGCCTTAATTAAATTACACTGTATCTTCATTGCATGTCCCATAGTCTGTCTATATTTTGATGGCGTAAACAATCGATCTATGTTTACCCATTCCACTCCATTCATTAATTTATAGACCCCTATCATATTTCCCCTCAGCCGTCTCTTTTCCAGGTTGAAGAGCCTTAACCTTTTTTATGCTTTCTTCTTAGGGGTATCCTTCCATCCCTTTTACCATTTTGGTGGCTCTTCCCTGTACCTTTTCTAATAACACTATTTCCTTATCTTTCCTCCAGTTTAGTCCTCAACCTCTGGGTAGTGAACCTCCTTCTGCAGCTTGGAGACTGGGCATGTCAAAAACTTATGACATCACTGGATATAGCCTGCTGGTCTCTCCCATCAGGCCCCAGTGTGTCCAGTCTCCATGCAGCAGGAGGACGTAGTGAGCCTAGCTTCTGGGCTCACTTGGGGGAACAGATAAGGAGCATTTAGTGTGATAAATTCTATTCTGATTTTACTTTTGATTTTTACCTTTAATTTTACTTTTAATTCAGTTACCTTTGGTTAATTGGCAATCAGGGATTAGTTCCCTTTAGTTGTTAGGAGCAAATTTCCTTATATTTACAGTAATTTTAAATTTGAGCCTGGCTCTTTAAATTAGTAGCAGCTCTTGCCTTCCCTCTTTCTCAGTTATTTTCACTTGCTGCCGTCATTCGCCGGTGCGGATCTCTCTCCCTTGATGGTACGGAAGAGAGCTCTGGGACCCGTACAGCCACACTGAAGCTGTGTGAGATGTAGCCTCTCCATTGCTGCGGGATTTTACTTTTACTCTGCGGAACCGGCTGAGTGGTCCTTGCCGGGCGCGGCTTGAGGATCTGATGAATGCAAGGCGGTAGGAGCAGGCTGCGTGGCTTTCGGCCCTGCAGGTAAGGCCTTCGGGCTCTGTCGGTCTTCTGAGGCCTCCCTTTTGCAGTGGCTGTTGTTCTTGGTGCCAAAATTCGTTGGCAAAGGGGCGGCCATTTTCTCTCTAGGTATTTGGACCGCGTGGTGGGAGTTGTAGCGAGCTGTTGGTGTGAGGAAGACGACAGGCAGAATAGCTAGATTTTTAGGTTTAGTGTTTCTTTCGTTTGTCGGTTTTTTGAGGCTTGAGGGGGGGGGGGGTTCCTCAGCCTTAAGGGGGCTGTTGTCAGTCGTCTTTATTTTTAAGTTTATTCTTAGTTGTTATAGGACAACAGTTTTGGCATTGATCTCTGATGCCACATGTTCTCTCCCTCCTAATCATGTCTCTGAGGAGCATCTGTTAAGTCCTGGGATATTAGGCAAATTGCCAGCTTTTAGGTTCTTCAACTAACTTGTAGTTGGAAGGAGGGACAGGCTGGAAGTGTGCTTGAGGCAGTAGCTCTTTTTTGTATCAGCAACCTCTAAGACCTCCACTTGCAAGGTTGTTGTATCCCACCGTTATTTCTCTGACTGCAGGAAGGCCGGGGGCCAGGAAGTGCCTATGTGTTTCATAGCTCCACTTAGCATGCCCTTCCCAGGAAATTCTCATCTATTTCTAGAGCCTGTGCTGTCAGAGCAGGGCTTTAAGCACTTAGCAGGGGCACTGACTCGTCTGTGCCATCTTGCTAAAGGGCCCGTGCTGAGGGTGAAGAAAAGGACATCTGGGTAGCACAGTCTGGGGCTTAGCGCTCCAGGACACTGGAAGGTTTCATAGCGGACGTCAATACTCTGTGTATGCTCCATGCATTCAGCCTGTGTTCAAAGCGTGTTCACTGCACTGTGTTTGGGTGACAGGTGCTGGGTCACCCGTATATGTAGATGTGCATTTGGTATGTGCTCACAGTTGCTTAGGCATGATTTTTGGGTGCACTCTTTGCAGAGTGAGACTGCATTTCTTTGCACAGACTGTATTATCAGGCTAAGGTAATTTCTCCAGTAATGGGATGTTGATTTGTAATAAAGTGCATGAGGTCCTCATGGTGTTACATGGGATTGGGGATGCAGTCGTGGGATCTGCTGTGGAGTGAGCTACAGTGTCACAGTCACCAGTTTCCCTTTCTCTTTGGGCTTTGCTCCCAGATCCTAGCCCCTCTTTCTCTCTGATGTCCAGGACGCAAGGTCCCCGGCCCACTGGACAATCTATTCTCAGCCTTTTCTCAATGCTGGCAGAAGGACTGGGAGAACGAGAAAGGAAGACCAGGAACCAGCACCAGCTCTGATGTCTCTCCACTGCCAGTGTTTGCTACGGTCACATATTCCCAGTCAGTTATTTGAGTATACTGATTGCCTACAGGTCAGGGTGGCATACAGTCGATTACGGTATTTCTATTTCCCTTGTCCCTGAAGGGCTCACAATTTATGTTTTGGTACCTGAGGCAGAGGGTTAAGTCGCTTAACGAAGGCCAGAAGGACCACCTGTGGGACCAGAAACCCCAGTTTTTATGGCCCAAGGTTGGTGGTCTCGATTGGAATTGAAACCCTTGGTCCTCTGGCAACTTGCCTCAACCACTAGGCCGCACTTCTCTGTGTGAGCTAGCCACAGGGCCATAGGGTCAGGCGCAGCCTGTTACTTCCAAGGCAGAGACCTTGGGGAGATTCCATTCATAAGGATACGAGAAATGTCATACTGGGTCAGACCAAGCGCTTTCAGGTCCAGTATCCTGTTTCCTAGAGTAGCCAATCCAGGTCTTAAAGACCTGGCTGGTTTCCAAAAAGACAAATAGGCTACTCAATGCTTGTATTGGGGCAAGCGGTGGATTCATGTATGTTCATATTTTAAGGGTTCCTTTGCATGTACAACAGATGTGACGCTCTGTTGGGTTGTGTGCCGTGTAGAACATCTTGAATTGGTGAAAGTTGGTATAAAAAAAATTAATAATTTTCCAGCTTCTCTCTAATAAAAGGTTATGGACCTTTCCTCTGGGAGTTTGGCCAAAAACTTTGTTAAACTTCGCTACATTCGGAGATCATTTCGCGCAAGGCTCTTGGAGTACACAGGAGACCCAGTGGTCAATCAACTGACTGGAAATGTGAGCGATACGCCGGGCGTTGCAGGCGTTCGAAGCTACGGTGCAAGGTCGAGCAGTGCGAGTAATGTCCGACAACTCTGTGGCGGTGGCCTACATCAATCGGCAGGGCAGAACCGGAAGTGTGGCCATAGAGGCCGTGGCAGAGGGTCTGTGTGTGTGGATGGAGCTTTGGCTGCCAGCGTTTTCGGTGGCACATGTTGCGGTTAAGGACATTGTGACGGCGGATTGCCTCAGCTGGGTCCGAGTAGATGCCGGAGAATGCGAGTGGCATCCGGAGGTGTTCGCACAGATCGGTCGCATATGGGGACAGCCAGTAATGGACCTCATGGCGATGTTTCACTCTGCGTAAACGGGTCGCTTCTTCAGCAGATGACACGAAAGGATGTCGGAAGGCATCGGCGTACTGTTTCAGTGGTGGCCATCGTCCAGTCTTTTCTATGTCTTTCCACCGGGGGCACTCATAGGTCGAGTGGTTCTACATATCGAAGTGCTTTGTGGAAACGTGTGGTTGGGGGCCTCGGGCTGGCCGATGTGCCCGTGGTATGCCTGCCTCATACGGTTGCTCGATGGGAATCCATGGAGGTTTCCGACATTGGAGATTCTGTTGCTACGGAGTTCCCTTCGAATGCCTCAGGTGCATCGGTTTTTGCTTACGTGGTGGCCATTGAAAGGGCAAGCTTAAGGAAAAAGAGTTGCTCGGCAGCAGTCTTTTGCCACCTTGCTGCAAAAAAGTCTCCGTCCCTTGCATATGTGCGTATATGGCGCATCTTTGAGGATGGGTGCTCCTGGAGGCACGGTCGCGCTTCTAAAGTGTCAGTTCCCTTGGTATTACGTTTTCTGCAGGGTTTGGTAAAGGCAGGTCCTGGAGAGTTCAGTTAACAGCTCTGTCTTGCTATAGGGGCAAAGGACAGGGAGTGACTCTCATGCACAGGTCAATGTGGTACGCTTTCTCAGGCAGTTACCAGACTGTAGCCCTCTCGTAGGATATTAATTCCACTGGGTAAGCTCAAGTTGGTTTTATGAGCGTTAGCTAGCGCACCACTGGGGCCCTTGCAACAGGCATAGGTTAGGGGTTTTGCCTTGAAGATGGTATGTTTGATGATCATATTTATTTATTTATTTATTTACATTTCTTATATACCGTGCTATTAAAATCAGTGTGGTTCACAATGAACAGAAACATACTACAATGCTCAAGTCACATTGAGTTTACAGAGAACAGGGTTTGAACTTGGGAGAACCGGGGAAACTAATCTGTTTGGCGAGGCGATTTTCGGAGTTGCAGGCATTGACCTGTCAGGAATCGTTTTTTGTCTGTCTCCAGACAGAAGGTGGCCTGGCGGCTGGTTCCGTCGTTGTTGCTAAAGGTGGTTTCTGCGTTCACCTAACTAAAATGGTCTCTCTTCCAACGCTAGGTGCGGCGGAGGAGAGTGTATTGAACCATAGCTTGCGCTGTTTGGACGTCAAGAGAGTGCTGCAGCAGTGTTTAAAGGTTTCAGAAACTTTCACAAGGCGGATCGTCTCTCTTCGGGGTGTTTGGAGGGCCCTGCAAAGGGAAGTGGTGGCGAAGGAGTCCATGTCTGGATGGATTGGAGCGGCGAGTACGTCGGTTTATCTTCTACGGGATCGTACAGTCCCAGGGAGCTTACGAGCTCACTCTACCAGAGTGCAAGCATCTTCTTGGATGGAGCACAGTTTGGTTCCGTTAGTGGACATCTGTAGGGAGGCCACTTGGTATCTCCTTCATACTTTCAGTAAGCACTACCACCTAGATGTTCTGGCGGCTAAAGTTGCCGTTTTCAGGGAGGCGGTGTTGAGATCCGGCTGGAAAGGTCCCTCCCAATGATTACTGCTCTGATACATCCCAGAGGTTGAGGACTAAACTGGAGGAACGATAAGGAAATAGGAATTACACTTACCTGGTAATTGTAGTTCTTTGAATGACTCCAGTTTAGTCCTCATTCCCGCCCGGGGATGGGGTCTTAGCAGTGGTCTTTCTGTTGGGGGAAGTGCAAGGTTAAAAGTGGATATAGGCCTTCACTGGTGTTCAGTTGTTTTGATGCTTCCATTTGTTTTGCGCTATATTGTTATATTATGATATTGTTATAAATTGTGTTATATATTGCTCTGGGTTGTTTAGGGCTAGGCATTCGACGGAAAGGAGAGCATGCAGGAAGCAGTCCCTTTCCTTCTGGAAGGGGAGTAGTAGGTAAATAGGTTATATGTTCAGCGTGCCCTTGAATATAATGTTAAGTTTACTGATTTTTTGCTCCTTTGAGTCTGCTTTGTCAGTAGTTCACTGGGGGCTGATGGGAGAGACCAGCAGGCTATATCCAGTGATGTCATGAGTTTGTCATGCCCAGTCTCCAAGCTGCAGGAGGAGGTTCACTACCCAGAGGTTGAGGACTAAACTGGAGTCACTTGAGGAACCACAATTACCAGGTAAGTGTAATTCCTATATCCTTTTTAACATACGGCAACCAGAATTGCACACAATATTCAAGGTGCGGTCGCACCATGGAACGATACAGAGGCTTTATAATATTCTTTATTTTATTCTCCATTCCTTTCCTTATGATTCCTAGCATTCTGTTTGCTTTCTTAGCCATCGCTGCACACTAGACGGAGGGTTTCAACATGCTATTCACAATGACGCCTAAATCTTTTTCCTGTGTAGTGGTTCCCAATGTGGAACCTTGCATCGTGTAACCATAGTTTGGGTTGTTCTTTCCTAGGTGCATAACGTTGCACTTGTCCACATTAAATTTCATCTGCCATTCGGATACCCAGTCTTCCAATTTATTAAGGTCCTCTTGCAATTTTTCACAACCCTCATGTGTTTTAACAACTTTGAATAATTTTGCGTCATTTGCAAATTTGATTACCTCACTTGTTGTTCCCATTTCCAGGTCATTTACGAATATGTCAAAAATCAGTGGAGCCAGCACAGATCCCTGGCGTTCTCCACCATTCACCTTTCTCCATTGGGAAAATTGGCCATTTAGCTCTACCCTCTGCTTTCTATCCTTTTTTTTTTTTTTTGTATATTTTATTTTAAGTTTTCCCTGAATACAGTAATAAATAACAGGAAATAATTACAAGCATTGCAAAAAAAGACTTCAAGAACTAAATCAATCACATAACTCAAAACCACATCAAGAGAGGAGAATAGCATCTACTAACACAAATAAATAAATCCCAGGAAAAAAGGAGTTAGATATCCTAACTCCACACAAGGGAGCACAAAATTTGAACATCCCACCTTTCTAATTCCCATCCATTTCCTTAGCAGACAAAAACTTCTGCAACTGAGTAACATCTGTAAAAACATAATTTTGCCCCTCAAATGTTATAATACAGCGACAAGGGAATTTGAGGAAAAAAGAAGCCCCCAAAGCTACAACCCTAGCCTTTAAATCAAGAAACTGTTTCTGCCGCAGCTGAGTGGTCCGGCCTACATCTGGGAACACTTGAAGCTTAAACCGACAAAATAGAGTCTCTCTATACTTAAAATAGGCTCTCAACACCTTTAGCTTAACAGACTCAGACCCAAACGTTACCACCAAGGTACAACGCTTGGGGATAACATCCAGCGAGTCTTCCAAAAAAGCCGTTAAGTTCTGGCCAACCAAATTATCAGGGGGGGGGAAACCCCCTCTGCATTCGGGACCGTCGGACCAACAAAAGAAAATGAATACATTTGGGCAATTTCTAGAGTTTCTTTCAACTGCAGCACCTCAGTAAAATATTTTTTCAACAAAGTTTCTGGGGATAACAAATGAGTAGAAGGGAAATTGAGGAAACGCAAGTTTCATGCCAAAACTGATTCTCTAAAAGTTCCAGACGATAGGAAACTGCTGAATATTCTCTAACTAAAACAACATTACCATCACAGCAAGTCTGAAACTGAGAATCAGTACGGGCAGTCAACTTAGTTAAGAAATTCAATTGCTGATCAACAACTTTCATTTTACCAACCACATCATAAGTAAATCTACAAAGAGAAGAAACTGTTACCGACAAACGAGTATCAATTCTTTGAATTGCAGTCCAAATATCTGTAAGGGTCACCTCCCGATTAGGAGGGGCGACAAAGTCCTCATACGCAACCGGATCCACAGGGCAAAGAACTGGGGCTTCAACAACCAAGGAAGTATCCAAAAACGTGGACGAAAATGGAGGTTGGGGAAGAGGAGGTGGTGACCGGATCTCATGGCTTAAAGAAGCCCCTTCCGGCGATTGATTAACAGGCAGCAAAGAAGTTATGTGTTTGTCCATGGGGCCCACCACCTTACCTCCTTGCACACCATCACGCACTGCTGCCGTAGCTGCCGTCTTCGCCTTTCGCTTCCCCATGGACAAATCACTCCAACTTCCAGCATTCTCGGGAGCTTCGAAGGGGTGTTAAAGGGGCGTGACCTGCCCCTTGAGACACGGCCCTTAGGACACGACCACGCCGGCCGCGACACGCGGCTGCGTGTAGCACCCTCTGAGCTTTGTAGGGTTCGGGGGGGGTCCTCAAACGCCTGGGCCGTCCACCCCACCCCTGCAACTGGTCCAACAGGCCACCAGCTCCCACCTGCTGCACTGCTCCGCGGCGATGAAAGAAGCCGCGTCAGCTCCCAGGTAAGGCTGCTCTCCTCCCTGCTTTCTATCTTTTAACCAGTTCCTGATCCACAATAGTCCACTGCCTCCTATCCCATGACTTTTTAATTTCGCCAAGTCTCTCTCATGAGGTACCTTGTCAAAAGCTTTCTGAAAATCCAGATACATTATATCACCCGACTCAACTTTGTCTACCCGTTTATTTAAAAAAAAACTTAACAGATTATTAAGTCAAGACTTCAGGTATTACAGATGATTTTAATGGTAGATCATAGATTACTAATAGTAGGTCTGCAATCTCATATATCTGTTCTTTCAATACCCTTAAATGTATACCTTCTGGTCCAGGTGACTTGCTACTCTTCAGTATATCAAATAGTTGTAATACATCTTCCCAGTTTATCTATATTTCTTTCAGTTCTCCTGTGGCATCACCTTTTAAATACTATTTCAGTCATGGATAACATCCCTACATCTTTCTCAGTAAAAACTGAAAAAAAGAATTCATTTAGTCTCTCTGCTATGGCCTTGTCGCCTCTTAGTGCCCCTTTTACACTTCTGACATCTAATGGTCCACTTGACTCTGTTACAGGATTTTTGCTACAAATGTACTTGAAAAAGTCTTTATTACATGTTTTTGCTTCCACAGCAAGCGTCTTCTCAAATTCTTTCTTTGCCTGCCTTATCAATATCTTGCATCTAATTTGTCAGTGCTTATGTTGTTTCCAGTTTTCGTCATTAGGCTCTTTTTTCCAGTTCCTGAAAGATGCTTTTTTGGCAACAGTCTCTCTGACCTCACCTTTAAACCACGCTGGCAGTTTTTTGGACTTCCTTCCACTTTTCTTAAAGTGTGGAATACACCCAAGCTTGATGTAAATCTTTAACCTTTGCAGCTGGCGACTCTCTGGATAGTTGACCTAAATTTTTATGGTGACCTTCTACCTTGTCAAACATTATGTCTTTCTCCAATGATCTTTCTCTTTGCATGATATGTCCAAAGTATGAAAGTCGAAGTCTGGTCATCTGAGCTTCTAGGTTTGATCTCCTCTAGTATTGACTGGTTTGTACTTCGGGCAGTCCACGGTATACACAGTATTTGTTGCCAGCATCATAATTCAAAGGCATCAATTTTCTTCCTGTCTATCTTTTTCACTGTCCAACTTTCGCATCCATATGATGTTATTGAAAATACCAGGGCCTGGACAAGTCAAATCTTTGTATGGAGAGAGAGAGATTTGCTGTTGAGGATCTTGTCTTGGTCTTTCATAGCCATTCTACCAAGAGCAAAACGTCGTCGGATTTCTTGACTGCTAGTCCTTTCTTTCTTTCTTTCTTTCTTTCTTTATTTACAGTCTCTTCTATACCGCACTATTCAGCATCAGTGCGGTTTACAATGAACAATAAAATTACACATTTCCAATGGTACTTTGTGTTTACAGTTGAACAGGTGATACAAACTTGGATAACAGGGGTAACTATTTACAATTATAACATACTCGCGATCTCTTTATTAGTTTCAGTCCTGGGGGTTGTGGGTGGCTTGTGAGGTTGGTGTTGTGTCTGCATTGGTTACTGGGTAATACAGGAGGAAGAGGTGGTGTTTCAAGGCCTTTCTGGGATTGCTCTGATACCATGAGGGAGGCTGTTTCAGCACCTTGGTGCGCAGAATTTGAAGGCTCTGCCTGCTGTCGCCTTTGTGCATTGTGTTATTGATTTTGGGACTATCAGTGTGTTGAGTGCTACTGATCGTCTATCTCTATTGTGGGGAGTCGTCTGTATTAGATCTGTTAGTGACGCAGATGTGAGCCCTTTGATGGCCTTGAATGTAAGTAGCAAGGTCTTGTATGTGAGTCTACATTGTATCGGGAGCCAGTGGAGTTATTTTAGGATGGGTGAGACATGGTCTTTCCTGGATGCGGCGTTCATTGCCAGTTGCAGTGGGTTCAAGGTGGCTTGAGGGAGCCTTTGCAGGATTGAGTTAGCATAATCAAAATGTGGTATGATTAGGGCCTGATAGATGGTCCTGAAATCGTCCGGCTCGAGCAGGGATCGTAAGTGTCGAAGGGATCGGATCTTATGGTATACCGCTCTTACAATGTTTCCTATGTGCTCCTTCATATCCAGGTGTTGGTCTAAGGTAACGCCAAGGTATATGATAGTGGGCTTGGTCTGGAGGTCTGCTTCCTTTACTTTTAAGATGGACGGGGCGGTGACGTTTCGGTTCCTTGTAATAACACCTCCGTTTTCTTGTGTTGGATCCTGAGGTTTTGGGATTGCATCCAGTTGGATACTTCGTTTATGCAGTTTGTTAATGGTGTGAGGTCGGGGTTCTCTGTTGCAAAAGGCATGTATAACAGTACGTCATCAGCGTTTATCAGGCAGTTAACACTGAATGACCGTATCAGGTTGCAGATTGGCTGCATGTATATATTAAACATCAGGGCGGAGAGGGAGGAGCCTTGTGGGACACCTTGCTTTTGGTGGAACGGATCGGATGATGTATCGCTGGATCGTACCTGCTGCCATCTGTTAGAAAGGTAGGACCTGCACCACTCCAGTGCTTTATCAGTGATCCCCTTCCCCTTGAGTCGTTCTAGGAGGTGCTCGTGGCTCACGGAGTCAAACGCTGCTGCGATGTCTAGGAAGACAAGGACGCACCCTTGGCGGATGTTGTCGATGCCTGCTAAGATGCTGCTGAAGAGTGGTGTGAGCAGTGTTTCCACACCGTGGGCTTCTCTAAAGCCATGTTGGCATGGGTCAAGTGGTGCGTTGATGTCTATGTGATCTTGGATTTGTCTTTGTACTTCCTTTTCCATTATTTTTGCCAGTAACGGTATGCTTGATATTGGCCTATATGATTCTGGCTTCTGAGGGTCAAGTTTGTTGTTTTTTAGTAATGGTCTTATGGAGGTGCGTTTGAGGGTACCTGGGAATGCCCCTGTTGTGAATGATTGTTCCATGAGTCTGGATATGAAGGGACTGAGGTCTGTCCGTAATTCCTTGATCCAGAATGCAGGGCATGGATCAATTTGGGCGGTGGTCGTGTTGATACTCGCAATGGTGTCCTCGATGCGCTGTTTAGATGGTGTTGTGAAGATGGTGAGTGGTGTTCGGTTGCATGGCTCAAGGATCGTGTTAGGTGCTGGATTGTTGTTGATCTGGCAGAGTTTGGATTGCAAATAGTCGGCGAATGTTTGAGGGTGGATTTCGCTTATGTGTTCTGAGGCGGGTTCCTTTGTCAAACGCTTGACGAAGGCAAACAGGTCGTGAGGTTTGTTCAGGGATCTTTTTAGCGTGTTCGTGTGATAACGTCTCATTGCTTCTGTCACTGCGGTGCGATGTGCTGCAAGTTGTGAGTCGTATGCACTTCGGTCTTCATCTGAGTGTGAGCGCCGCCATCGTCTCTCGAGTTTCCTTAGGTTTGTGCGTGAGGCCTTCAGGTCAGCTGAATACCAGGTTGCGGAGGGACGCTTTCCTTGGAGTTTGTTAGTTGATGGACATACTGCGATTGAACTGAGTGTTTCATTCCAGTCGGAGACTAAATTGTCTGGGTTGTATGCTGTTGAGGTAGTTGGTGGGAGTGTTGTTTGCAGGATTAAGTCTTTGTTGAAAGGCTGGAATCTTCTCGGGGGGGGGGGGGCACTTAATCTTCTTTCTTCCTTTTGGTTACAGCTGGGAAGGGGAACTTGGAATAGGATTAGCTTGTGATCCGACCAAGGAACTGGGGTGATTGATAGCTCCGGGATGGTTGGTGCGTTGAGGGTTGTCTCTGTTGTGAATATTAGGTCTAGAATGCCTCCTTTGACATGGGTTGGATCCTTGATTAATTGGTTGTAACCTAAATCCTGCATGGCTCCGAGAAAAGCTGTTGCATGGGAGTCTTGCAGTGATGGTAGGTTGAAGTCTCCCAGCATCCAACTTGATGTGTGGGGGCTCTGGGTATTGGAGGCCAAGTCAATTATCGTAGATAGGACGTCTGGGTCGGCTGAGGGAGCTCTGTATAGTAGATTGATGGAGCAGCATTTGTTTGCTATCGAGACGGTGTCTAGGAGTGGTGAGCTGGTTGCTTCTCTGAGGTTGAAATGGAGGTCAGATTTGGTAATGGCGAGAACACCTCCTCCTCTTTTGCCATTTCTATGACATGTATGGATGGAGAAATTGGTGGGCAGGAGTTGGTTGAGTAGCACGTTGTCATCACAGGAAAGCCATGTCTCAGTGATCAGTAGTAGATAGAGGTTGTGTAGTGATATCATGTCAGAGATGACTGGCCATTTATTGCGTACCGATCGGGCATTGATTAGTGCACATCTCAGATGTTGGGGGAGTGGGTTTTTCTCCTGTTTCTCTTTTTTGTTATGTTGTAATGAGATGAGCAGAAGACGGTGGTGGGGAGTTCGGGGCGTTTCCCCTGTGTTGTAGAAGGGGGCGTCTGGCCACCGCCTTCTGTAATTGTGGATTGTTGGTATGTGATTGTGGCTACTTTGTAGGCTGGTAACGTTGCCTAGTCCTATGGTGAGGAGGTAGAGGGCAAATGTGATGATGCTAGATAGGACCATTTTGTGAGAGCTGGCTGGAATTGGGTCAGGTGGGGCCTTAGTAGGTGGTGGGTGAGGTGAAATATCTGGTCACGGTGCTCTTGCAGTGGGTCTGGCACAGCTGTATGAGAGACCTATGTTGCAGTTGAAATTCCCAGTATATCAGAGGAGCTGGGATGGTCTATTACACAATTATACAATATATCAGAGATCAGAGATAACTGAAGATAACCGGAGATGACAGATTGCACAGTTAGACATTATGACAGAGAATTGGTGAGAGCAGATACAATATGCAATATGTCAGAGGCAGTTTCGGGATGGCAGGTTATGCAATTACGCAATAGATCAGAGATGAATAGGTTGCATAGTTTACACAATATATCAGAGGCAGTTGGAGATGTAGATTAAGTAGCTTGTATTATCAAACGCTTCGATTTCTAGGGTGGTCAACAATGTTGGGTATGTGCCAGTCTACTGTTCTGAGGCCTATGTCGTGGTGATTTCTATTTTGTGGACTGGGTGAAATAAGGTTTTACTTGCGTTTTCATGCTCCGGAGTTCTGCTGTTTTGTGCGGGATCGATGGCGGCCTCCGCCTAAGGGCCCTCTGGCGAGGCCCTCAGGCGCAGGCGCGCCAGCTGGCGCCTCTCCTTTATTCTGCCTCTTCTGCCCCGATTGGGCAGCCGATCAGCAGCGGCGGGAAAGCTGGGCCGGAGGTTGCAGCTCCGGCTGCTCGATCCCCGGCTGGGAGAGCTGCCGCGAGCTGGGAGGGCTGGAGCTTGATCCAAGTAAGTTAAAGCGGTCAACCATTTCAATTTCTTCTCCATCAATGATGAACTTACTGATTTTGCCAGTTGTCAGGATCTTTGTCTTAACATTAAGGTGCAGACCCATTTTAGGACAATGTTCCTTGATCTTGAGAAGCAAATATTTCAGATTGTCTTCACTTTCAGCCAGTAATATGCTATCATCAGCATTGCAAAGGTTTTTGATGAGTCTTCCACCAATCTTCACACCTTGGTTGTCTTCATACAGTCCTGCTTCTCTGATGATTTGCTCTGCATATAAATTAAAGAGGTAGGGGGGAAAGTATGCAGCCTTGTCGTACACCTTTGCTTATTTTAAACCATTCTGTTTCTCCTAGTTCCGTTCGAACTGTTGCTTCTTGATCAATGTAAAGGTTGTGCAAGAGAACGATCAGGTGTTCTGGTATACCCTTGCTGCTTAATGTGGCCCAGAGTTTCTCATGGTTTACACAGTCAAAAACCTTGCTGTAGTCAATAAACACATATAGATATCCTTTTGGTATTCTTTTGTTTTTTTCAAGGATCTATCTCGCATCCGCAATAATATCTCTCATTCCTCACCCTTTCCTGAACCCTTCTTGCACTTCAGACAGTTCTCATTCCAGGTATGGTTGTAGTCTCTGCTGAATGATCTTGAGTAGAATCTTGCTGGCATGTGGGATCAGAGCGATTGTGCGATAATTTCCACAGTCAGTTGGATCACCAGTCTTTAGTATTGGTATAAACACAGATCTTTTCCAGTCAGTTGGCCATGAATTTGTCTTCCAGATTTCCTGGTAGAGCCTTTGTAAGTATGGTAACTGCTTCATCCAATTGCTGTAGTACTTCAATGGGAATGCCATCAATGCCCAGTGCTTTATTCTTTGATAAGGCTTTCAATACTGCTTTGATTTCTTCTTTCATCACTAATGGTTCCTGATCATAAGGTACAGGTTGAAACGGTTGTTGGTCCACTTGATCTTTATGGTATAATGACTCTGTATATTCTTTCTTGATCTTCTCAGCATCATTCAACATGGATCCTAAAGCATCTTGTAGCATTCCATTTCGAGGGTGGAATTTTTTCTTTAACTCTCTCATAGCTTTAGAACAGCCTATCTTGTTCTTATTCTAATAGCTTCTGATCCTATTTCCTTGCATGGGTTATTGTAGTATTTCTCCTTGTCTTGTCTTGCTGCATGTTGGAAATCTCTGAGTTCTGTGATTTGCCTCTTTCTTCTCTGGCTTTAGCTTCTCTGTATTTCTGGACAATTTTCAGAATTTGTTCAGTCATCCATTTTGGCCGTTTTTGCTTTTTCACCTTATGTAGAGACTTCTCGCTTTCTTCCAACGCAATCTTCTTTATGTCATCCCATAACTCTTCTGGAACTCTGTCATTTGTATCTAAAGCAGCAAATCGATTTTTCAGGCAATCTTTAAATTCCAGTGGTATATTCTCAGGGTCTTATTTTGCTACATTCATGAGTGGCTTGCTCTTTTTCAACTTTAGATTGAGTTTGTACTAGTTTGTTCCAAGTTTTGTCTTTGATGTTTATCAAGCTTTTTCATCATTGTCTTCCACAGATGTAGTCAATTTAATTTCTGTACATTCCATTAGTTAAAGTCCATGTGTACAGTCACCATTTGTGTTGCTGGAAAAAGGTGTTTGAGATGAATAGATTATTGGTCTTGCAGAATTCTATCAATCTTTCTCCAGCTTCATTTCTGTTGCCAAGTCCATATTTTCCAACCACTTTGCCACCTTCTTTGTTGCCAACTTTTGCGTTCCAGTCACCCATGACTATCAGGATATTCTGTTTTGCATGTTATGTCAATTTCAGCTTGTACTTGTTCATAGAACTCAACGTCTTCCTCTTCTGTAGCTATTGGGGCATATAACTGAATTATAGTTGTATTGATGGACTTTCCTTGTGGACGAATAGAAATTAAGCGTTCACTGACTGCATTGTATTTCATTACAGTTCTTGCAACACCATTTCTTTTTTGTTTTTCGTTTCCAGCATAGTAGACCATGCGATCATCAGATACAAAGTTCCCAAAGCCAGTCCATTTCAGTTCACTGACACCCAACAGACCGAGTTGTACATGTTCCATTTCATTCTTGACCACCTCCAACTTCTTCATGCTTCGTACGTTCATGTCCTATTATGTAAGACATCTTAGCAACTTCTGACTCTCTTTATACACAGCTACATCAGCAGATCCAAGCACATCATAAATGCTGGCTTTACTCTGAGAGGTCTTCAGCTCATCCCCAGTAGCCAATTGAGTGCTTTCCAACCTGAGGATCTCGGTTTCCAGGAGTATAGTGCAATTTGTTTGGTGACTATCCATTAGTTTTTTTGTGGCAAGATACAAAAGTAGATTTGCCAAGCCTTTCTTGTCTGATTTATAAAATTATCTACTTGCCTGTATAGTTTTAAGTCTTAGTTGCTTATTTTATTTGGGTGCATCTGTAGTTTGTCTGTGACATTTGTTGTGTATTTATTTACGGGGGTCTGTTTTCAGCCGCAGGGCAGCTGTATAAGTTTAAACAGATTTTATATCCATTTAGAGTTTTACTTATTTTCAGTGGTGAAAATAAATGCCATTGCTGTTGAAAATTCACCTTTTTTTTTAAACAATTTTTTCTATGTTTAGGGCCTCATTCCGATCAGGACATCCAGGCCCCTGTGTACTCAATCGGAATCGGACGCACAGGGGCAGATGCGATTCTGATCCCGCATGGCATGTCTAGCCCCGCGGAATCAGAATTGTGACTTGCCCTGTATGTGTAGGCCGGGACACAATTCCAGTCAGCATGTATGTACAGGGCTCTTCCTGGCTAATTTGATCAAGGCTCCTGAATGGAGCCATGGCATCCTGTTGCCGTGGCACAGGCTCTATTCAGGAGCCGTAATCCCTGGCCACCCACCTATTTTCTCGTTCCCCACAGCCCGACTCCCGATCTGGCCTCCTAAGGCCAGGGTCGGGCTGCGGGGAAGCACTTGCACCCCCTCCGACCCCTTCTGTCGCCTAGGCTGCCATCCTCCGCTATCTAGGGGAACTTATTCCACCTCAGCAGTGGAATAAGTTACCTGTTCAGTCTGCCGGCCCCAGACATACAGGACCGACATCAGAATTGACCCTGAACCTTCGTGGCCATAGACTGCCCACTGCCCGCCCTAACTCTGCCTCCACCCTGCCCCTTTCCCTTCCCTGTCTAGCCTCCCTGTACAGACATCTTGTTCGTACAGGTAATTAAGTTAGGGATGGCAAAGGGGGACGAATAGTGGGAATGGACATCCCAATGGGACGTCTATCCCCGCTATTTGCGGCTCAGAATGACCCCATTAGAGTTTTAGACATGCTAGTTACTTGTCGGTGCGAAAATGTATAACTTTAAATACGTTCAGTAGCTGAATTTCACTGTGAATATATGAATTTTTCTCCCTCCCTCTCTCTACTTCTAACAACGTCTGTATTTTTTGCACATATCATTTTGCCTGTTATCTGAATAAAATGGCCAAAGTAATATCCGCATAGATCAGTCATTGAGAGTTTTTAAAGCAAAAACAAATCACTTATATGGTCACAAGTGCTTTTGGATATTGATATGATGATTTTTACTATATTTAGCTTGAAGCAAGAATTAATCTTTCAAGCAGATTCAACAAAATAAAAAAATAAAATGCTGGACGCAAAGGACCATTTCCTTTTGCTCTATTACTCTTTTCTATACCAGCAATGGATCTGCAGTGCCAAATAACCACATCCCCTTCAAAGGAACTTTTATTACCCTTAGTACCTCCTCTGGCTGCACCGCCCTCCCCAATACCTCCACCTCTTCCTCTACCAGTTTAGGCAAGCTTATCCTGTCCAAATACTGGGCTATTTGGTCTGTGGGACACCCACTTTCCGTGTTATATAACTGTTCATAGAATCTCCTAAACTCACAGATGTTCATGTACACCCGCTTCTCTCCTGGTTGGTGTATTGCAGCCACCAACTGATCCTCTCTCCGTTTCTTAAGCTGCCATGCCAGTAATTTCCCCGCCTTGTTCCCACTTTCCATATAGGACCTCTTGGTAGTCCTTAACAGCATTTCAACCCGCTCCATATCTAACGCATTAAGCTGAGTCCTTGCATTGCACAGTTGACGATACACCCTTTGCCCTCCCGTCGCACTGTGTTTAGCGTGAAGATCCTGTATCAGACTTAGTAGTTGACTTTGCTCTGCGTCCTTCTTCCTTTTTATTTTTCGCTCCCAGTTGTATTAAGATTCTACTCATAAGCTTTCCCGGCATCCCAAATGGTGGGATTACCCTCATCCCCCGTGTCATTATTTGAGAGGTATTCTTTCCATGTGCCCCGTATTTGCTTTTGGATCTCCTCTTTACCCAAAAGTTGCGTGTTGGCCCTCCACTCATTGTATCTACCTCCTCCCCCACTTCTTGAAGGAATCCATTGACAGGTCACCATACCATGATCAGAAATAGTAAGTGGGTGGAAATGGCACTTGCTCACTGCTCCCGTTTTGATCCCTCTGCCCAAGGATGTAATGTAGCCGAGAGTACACTCCTGCCTTTGATGAAAAGTAGGTAAAACCTGTGATGCAGCGGAGGCTGATGAGAGCCCTGATGAGAGAAGTGAACCTGTTTGTCAGCAAGGAAAAGATGTGCACAGAGTGCAATATTCACTGGGACCAGCTAGAGGGAGCAGGAGTGCAGTCAGGAAGACTGAAGGGCCACGCCTAGCTGGTCAGGAGCACATGACAAACATTTCACAAGCCTCAAGGAGAAGAGTCCTTTATAAGGAAACTCTACCTCAAGAGAAAGAGAGAGAGACACAGACAGAGACACGGACCCAGAAGGAGAAACAGAAAGAGAAAGCTGTTTGTTGGCAGAGGGGGAAGACTTATACGGATTGCAGGCAAGGAGAAATCAGCTGGGAAGGAAAAGCCAGGCTGCGCAAGGAAGCCAGGATTTGGGCTGTTGCAAGAGCAGGTCTTTACCAGAAGAGCTGTTCCCACAGGTGAGAGAGGAATCAGACTTTCAGAGGAAAGCTTGGCACAAAGCTTCTGAAGGGAGGAAGTCAGCCCAAGGGAAAAACCATTCCTCATCGTGCTGCTGCAATAAGAGGTATGAGAATTATATTCCTACAAAGAAACCTTTGCCCTGTAAAAGTTCTTGTGGAAGAAGAGTGGAATCTCTAAGAAGAGAAAGCCCAGTTAATACTAAGGGGACACGTGGCCAGCGCTCCAGGCTAGACCTGAGGCACTGGAAAGTATTAAGGGAAATATACAAAGCTCCAGAATATACAATATTCCAGAGACTGTTAACACAGAATTAGACATACCAATTCCTGAGCCGATGCAAGTGGAACTGGTGGAACAGTTGCCAGACCCAGAGGAGATGGATTGCTCTCTCTGCATTTCCCATAGCACAGAGTCTTTGGAGGACGTATGAATGGCTTGTGGTATCTGCAGGATGTCTGTTATGTGCTGAGCAGAAGAATTGTACAAATGTGCTTTAAACTGGAAGTTATGTTTGTGCCCTGCTACAGCTGTGAAGTTAGCAGTTTTCCTTAAACCTTGTGTTTTCTTTTGTGCCTGAAGTTAAGGACATTATTTTCAGTTGTGACCATTTTATGACCCCATGCGTAAAGGGAATAAAAGCCTTTTTTTCATCCCTACCACTCTGTTTTGATTGTTTGCTTTAAAGGATTGGAGTTTAAAACCACTAGACCAAGTTTCTTGGTTCTTAAAATGGACTCTCCTATCTAATAATAATAATTTTTATGCCACTGTGTGACAAACCCCGCTGCCCACCATTTTCCACCCTCCATATAGCCAGCAGGTCCCACTCCCTCATACAACATCTAAGCTCCCTCCCCTCTTTTCCATGAGTCTTCTTGGAGAAGTTTGATCTATCCTCCTTCCCCAATATACAATTCATATCCCCCCCCCCCCATTATCCAATCTTCCCTTGCCACTTTCGTAAGCTCTCTTAACATTTTGTCTATAAAAGCTGCCTTTTGGCCCGATGGGGGCATATACATTTCAAAATTGCTACCTCTGCTTGATCCACTCGCCCCACTATCCACACCCCCCTTCCCTGAGTGTCACTCTCCACCTCTCCCAGAATGAATGGGACCCTTTTATGGACAAGGGTGGCAATCCTCCATTTCTTAGAATTATATGCTGAGCAATAAGAACATAAGAGATGCCATACTGGGTCAGACCAAGTTCCAACAAGCCCAGTATCCTGTTTCCAACAGTGGCCAATCTAGGTCATAAGTACCTAGCAGTTTCCCCAAAGAACACGGGTTCCTCAAAGCTTGCATTGGGTCAAGCAGTGATATCCTGTGTCCCTTTTAATAATGGTTTATGGACCTTTCCTCCAGGAACTTGTCCAAACCTTTTTTAAACCCAGCTACACTAACAGCTTTTACTACATCCTCCGGTAACAAATTCCAGAGTTTGATTACACGTTGAGTGAAAAAATATTTTCTCTTATTAGTCTTAAATAGGTTACCCTGTAGCTTCATTGCATGTCCCCTAGTCTTTTTATATTCTGATGACGTAAACAATCGATCTACGTTTACCCGTTCCACTCCATTAATTAATTTATAGACCTCTACTATATCTCCCCTCAGCCGTCTCTTTCCCGGTTGAAGAGCCCTAACCTTTTTAGCCTCTCTTCATAGGATTATCCTTCCATCCTCTTTACCATTTTGGTGGCTCTTCTCTGTACCTTTTCTAATAACGCTATATCTTTTTTAAGATACGGCGACCAGTGTGGTCGCACCATGGAACGATACAGAGGCATTATAATATCCTTTGTTTTATTTTCCATTCCTTTCCTTATGATACCTAGCATTCTATTTGCTCTCTTGGCCGCCGCTGCACACTGGGCCGAGGGTTTTAACATGTTATCCACAGTGACACCTAAATCTTTTTCCTGGGTAGTGCTTCCCAATGTGGAATCTTGTATCGTGTAACCTTAGTTTGGGTTGCTCTTTCCTAGGTGCATAACTTTGCACTTGTCCACATTAAATTTCATCTGCCATTTGGATGCCCAGTCTTCCAATTTATCAAGATCCTCTTGCAATTTTTCACAATCCTCTTGGGTTTTAACAACTTTAAATAGTTTTGTATCATCTGCAAATTTGATAACCTCACTCGTTATTCCCTTGTCTAGGTCATTTATGAATATGTTAAAAAGCAGCGGACTCAGCACAGATCCGTGGGGTACTCCACTATTCACCTTTTTCCATTGGGAAAATTGGCCATTTAGCCTTACCCTCTGCTTTCTATCTTTCAACCAGTTCCTGATCCACAATAGTATATCACCTCCTGTCCCATGACTTTTTATTTTTACCGAAAGTCTCTGATGAGGGACCTTGTCAAAGGCTTTCTGAAAGTCCAGATACCCTATATCACCTTTGTCTACCTGTTTATTCACACCTTCAAAAAAACATAACAGATTAGTAAGACAAGATCTTCCTTGTCTAAAGCCATGTTGGCTGTCTCCCATTAAGCCATGACTGACTACATGCTGAGTAATTTTCTTCTTTATGATGGTTTCTACCATTTTTCCCGGTACTGATGTCAGGCTCACCAGTCTGTAGTTTCCTGGATCACCCCTGGAACCCTTTTTAAAAATTGTCGTTACATTGTCCATTCTCCAAATTTCATGTATTACAGATGATGTTAATGATAGTTCACAGATTACTAATAGCAAGTCTGCAAACTCATATTTCAGTTCTTTCAACACCCTTGGATGTATACCATCCGGTCCAGGTGATTTGCTACTCTTCAGTTTATCAAGTAGTGTCGTCACTCCCCCTTGTGGCCAGGCGGTTGCCTAGGGCTGCAGGAGTTGTGACGATTGACCTTTGTTAAAACTTGCCTAAACTCATGTAGTTGTGTCCCCGAAAGGATTATAGCCCAAGTGCAAGGTCGCAGGAAAATTTCTTTTATTCTCAGAAATCAGGAATTCCAAAACCAAGTCAATTCTTTAACATGAATTGATTGAAGGTAAGGGAAAACAAAACTCAGGATACTTCTCCAAACATAACAATACTCAAGTCATTTATACAGTCCCTGGCTTGCTGTAGCTTTTAAACTGGCATTCAAGTAAAACTTTACTTTCAATGATATTCTGTACTTGGTCTTCAGGAGGCGCTGTGCCACCCTCCGTTGTTCCACAGCAGGTGTAGCACAGTTCCTGACTCAATCAACTGCTTTCACACGTAGTGTAATTCCTTCTCAGTTGTAATACAAACTTTCAGCCTAGCTCTGGCCCAAGCAGCATTAAATGAAACAGCTACTTTTAAAAAGCATGGCTAAAAGTACTGGCTTAAAAAGTCCTGGTAAAAGGAACTTCCTCAGTTCTTTTACCTAATACATGGTAACTCAGAAATATACATTAATTTCACCCAGCTGAGTTTTTTTCTTCACTCCAACCCTCTTTGGGCCTCTTATGTTTCTCTTGCACACATAGCACAGCTTATTTCCATATCTGAAATGCTATCTGACTCTCCAGAGACTCCTACCTCCATTTCCTCCACACTTGATTCTCCTGGGTCATTGTCTTCCTGGGTATGCTCTTGGGAAGCCTCCCCAGCCTGCAGAGCCTTCAGTAGTTTCCCCCAGGCACTCTTAACCGTGAGAGAGCTAGCGGGGGAAGGGCAGGGAAAACCGCTTTCCTCTAATAAGCCTTTTATCCGATGTAAAGGGCTCACCTTAGTAGTGCTGGGTTTTCTGCTGACAACGTCCTTACTGGGTAGAGAGTTGAGCCAAGACCCTTTTGAGAATATTTCCTCCTCTGAGGACTCTTCTCCCGAGGTTTCCACAAGCCTTGTCAGCCTTTTACTCCTGGCTCTCACCGGCTTCTGTGCAAGGGATTCCCCTGGACTTCTTGTCCTTCCTTCCTGGAACCCTTGTGTCCTCTGTGTCTGAATTTTCTCTCTCTTTCTCTCCTCCCGAGGAAAGTCTCTTATCTCCTCCTCATGTCTGTGTCTGTGCTTGCCTTGGTGCTTGCTCTGAGCCTGTCCTCCGTCAGGAAAATCTGCTGTATGAGTGCAGTTTCTCTTCCTAAATGTTTGGGGCTGTCCTATCCCTTCTGACTCCGCCCCCAAACCACTCCCTTCTCCTCCCTCTATCTCCATGGGAACAGGGGGTGTGTTTTGGTCTGCAGTTCTCTTTGAGAAACTTTTTTCTCTTTCGTATCTGAGTTAACCCTTTCAGAGCCTGCAGTTCTTTGGGTGAAAGGAAAAAAAGGCAGTTTTCCCTTTATTTTTCTGCCCTCAGCAGCTGCTTCTCCACCACAGTAGTTGTAATACATCTTCCGGGTGTAGCGATATTTCTTTCAATTCTTCTGCAGCATCACCTTTAAATACCATTTCAGTCATGGGGAACATCCCTACATCTTCCTCAGTAAAGACTGAAGGAAATAATTCATTCAGTCTCTCCGCTATAGCCTTGGCCCCTTTTACTGCCCCTTTTACTCCTCTATCATCTAATGGTCCAACTGACTCTCATCGTTTTTTTTGTTACGAATGTACTTGAAAAAGTCTTATGTGTTTTTGCTTCCACAGCTAGTTTCTTCTCAAATTCTCCCTTTGCCTGCTTTATCAATGCCTTGTATTTAACTTGCCAGTGCTTGTGCTGTTTCCAGTTTTCGTCATTTGGCTTTTTTTTCCATTTCCTGAAAGATGCTTTTTTGGGAACAACAGCCTCTCTGACCTCACCTTTAAAAGATGCTGGCAGTTTTTTGCACTTCCACTTTTCTTAAAGCATGGAATACAGCTGGTCCCGGCTTCCAAGATAATATTTTTAAACGCCCAAGCTTGATGTAAGTATTTAACCTTTGCAACTGCTCCTTTTAGTTTTTTCTTAACTATTTTCCTCATTTTATCATAGTCTCCCTTTCGAAAGTTAAAAGGTAGTACTGTGGATTTCCTCCATCAATTGAATCAAACGCGATCATGCTATGATCACTATTGCCAAGTGGCCACAACACCCTTATCTCTTGCACCAGATCTGGTGTTCCACTAAGGACTAAGTCCAAAATGGCTTCCCCTCTGGTCGGTTCATGAACCAGTTGCTCCAAGAAGCAATCATTTATTTCATCTAGAAACCTTATCTCCCTAGAGTGTCCTGCCTTGACACTGACCCAGTCAAATACTGGGGTAATTGAAATCACCCTTTATTATAACTGTTCTGTAACTTTTTGTTAGCTTCCCTGATTTCTTTGAGCATTTCATCATCCATTTGTTTATTCTGGCTAGGTGGTCGATAGTATAACCCCACTGCCATCGCCTTCCCCTTTTTACATGGAATTTCAATCCATAGAGATTTTACAGCAAATTTTGTATCTCCAGGAACAAGCAGGAATGAGTCTTCACATATGGGTATCGTTGGTACCGATGGAGCCTGCGCGGGAACGCTTCCCAGCGTCCAAAAGGAAAGCTTTTGGGAGCATCCCACAGTGCCTGCGCGCTGCCTTCCCGCCTCTCCTAACCGCCTCTCTCCAGTTCTTCTTTTCCGCGGAGCCAGCAGGTCGTGTTCTTGTCACCGCTGAAGAATTTCTGTATTTTCTTTTATTTCTTTGGTCACGTGTCTGCCTTCTTCGACTCCGGACCGGTACCGCCATTTTTTATTTCTTTATTCTAACACCCCCCCCCCCCCAAAAAAAACAAACAAACCCCTACTGTTGTTCTCACTTCAGTGCATTTTTTCTTTCTTCGGCCTTAGGCCTAGGAAAATTTTTCCTCATAGAAAAGCCCGCCTCCGGGTTTAAAAAGTGCACGAAGTGCAGCGGCACCATTTCTGTCACCGACACCCATGAATGTTGTCTAAAATGTTTAGGTCCTGACCACTCCATTACGGATTGTGAGTTCTGTTCCATGATGTCTAAACGAGGTCTACAGAATTGAGCAGCCAAGCTCATTACCCTGTTTCCCTCTGATGCAGCTTCGGTAGCATTGACGTCTTCCAGGGCTTCCTCTTCCTCCCATGGATCTGAGGTAACCAAACTTAAGTCCAGCCGGTCCTCGAAGGGTAGATCTCCCTCTAAGTATCGAGATACCTCCGGGCTTGCTCTCAAGGAATCTGCACTGGCAAAATTACCCCGGCGGGAGGCTCCGGCTTCCAAAGCTTTATCTATGGGGTCACAGGTTGACATCGATGGCTCGGCCTCGACTGATCACCTGTTGCCATGTTCTGGGGTACCGGTGGTTCCCACTGGTACTGATATCCAGACATTGGTGGCGTCGATGGATCAGAATATCCTGACCATGCAGCGTGCCATCACGGCATTCATACAAGCTGTGGCGCCTTCGGTACCGCAACAAACTCCGTTGTCCGTACCGACTCCGGTACCGATATCGGTTCCGGTGCCGGTAACGATATCGGTTCCGGTGTCGGTACCGATTGCATCGACATCGGCTTTGGTGTCGACTGCAGCGGTACACTGTTCTGTGATGCCCATCGGTACCGATCACTCCCAATGTCGATACCACCAGGTACGCGTATCGGGCTCTGCAGGAGCATCCAGACAGGCGATACTTCGATTCCTCTGAAGACTCTGATAAATCAGAGGCCTCTGTCGAAGCATCGGTGATCCTTCCTCAGGAGCCCTCTTCTCCAAAAAGAAGAATGTCTCCTCCAGAAGACTTGTCTTTTCAAGACTTCATTAGAGAAGTGGCCAGGGGCCTTTCCATTTCAGTGGCTCCTGAAGCAGAGCCTAGAGCCTAAAAATTAGATATTTTACAATATCCTAAGGCTCCTAAAGAGGCAGCCACTTCACCAATTCATGAGATTCTTTATGATCACATGTTGGGCATATGGGAGACCCCTCTCACCATCTCCCCTCATTCTCGTAGGTTGGACACCATGTATCGTGTTCCTCCTTGTCCTGGCTTTCATAAGACTCAGCTTCCTCACCACTCCATTGTGGTAGAGTCTGCTATGAAGAAGATAAAGAGTACAAAAAGGCACTCTTTTAATCCTCCAGGAAGAGAATGCAGAACCTTAGATGCCTTTGGCAGGAGAATTTTCCATGCCAATATGCTTGTTGCCAGAATCAACTCCTATAGTCTCTATATGGGGATGTTTTTCTAAAAGAAGTTACAGATCATCTGCAAACTTTATCTCCTTTTATTTCAGAAGGTAAAAGGGAAGAGTTTCTCACCTGGCTTAAACATGCCCAGGATGTTTCCAAATTTTCCAACCGTGCAGCCTTTGACTCTTTTGAATGTGCCAGCAGAGCCTCGGCTATTGCCATAGGTGCACGCAGAGTTGCTTGGTTACAAGCTTCTGATTTGGAACCCTGGGTTCAGGATGGACTAGGAAACCTTCCTTGTACAGGTGAAAACCTTTTTGGCAAAGATTGGCAAGCAAAGGCCACCCAAATGGATGCTGAAAATTCTGCTTTAGATAGACTCTCAAAGTCTACCTCTGCTCCTTTTAAGAAAAGGTTGTTCAAAAAGGTTTTTTTTCCCAAAAAAGGGAGATATTATTCTGCCTATGGTCAGCAGGCATCTTCTACAGGTCGTTTTGCTACAAAGAGACAGCAACAACCAAAACAGGCCAAGCCTAAGGCTGCTAGGACTACTATGGCCCAACAGCCTCAGCCTCCTCAGGGCCTTTGACTTTCAACTAGAGAACTTAGCCTTTCTGGCTCTAAAAGAACCAGAGCCTCTCACCATTCCAGGAAGGTTAGCTCACTTTGCTCCCAGGTGGGAACAAATCACAGCAGAGCAATGGACCCTCTCCATCATAAGAAAGGGGTACAAGCTTCATTTCTTAAACCTTCCTCCTCACACCATGGTGAGACAGTTCAATTCTCCATCATCTCTCCTCGACCTTCTGGGTCAGGAGATTACTACCCTTCTTGCCCAAGGGGCAATAGAAGAAGTACCCCTTCTTCAGCAGGGCTCAGGGTTCTACTCCCCCTACTTTCTTATCCCAAAGAAAACAGGGGGCTACAGACCCATACTAGATCTCAGAAAATTGAACAAGTTTCTATACAAGGAGAAGTTCAAGATGATTTCTCTCGGTGCTCTCCTTCCATACCTTCAGAGTCAGGATTGGCTTTGTTCTCTAGACCTCAAGGATGCGTTCACCCATGTCCTCATCCATCCAACACACAGAAGGTTCCTTCGGTTCCTTTACCAAGGAAAGCACTACCAATACAAAGTGCTTCCTTTCGGTCTGGCCTCTGCACCAAGAGTGTTCACAAAATGCATGGCAGTAGTAGCTGCATTTCTACGCACTCTAGGGATATTCGTTTTCCCATATCTGGACGACTGGCTCATCCGAACTCCATCCCAGTCAGAGGCCCAGACTTCCCTAGCCTGCACAAGGCGTGTTCTTCAGTATCTGGGACTTGTAATAAACATTCCAAAATCCCATCTCATCCCTACTCAATCTCTAGAGTTCATAGGGGCCTAGCTGGATACCACAACTGCAAGGGCCTATCTTCCCCAGGCCCGTTGCCTACGCTTGGTGCAGTTAGCCTCACAGATTCAGTTAAAATCCCATTTAACTGCTCGAGAGATGTTACAACTGTTAGGCCACATGGCATCCACTGTGCATGTGGTTCCTTATGCTCGCCTTCACATGAGGGCAGCTCAATGGACTCTGTCCACCCAATGGACCCAGGCATCAGGGTGCCTGTCAGACAAAATAGCAATCTCCAGTCGCCTCTTTTGCTCTCTCCAGTGGTGGAAGTCCACTCAAAATCTGTTGCTGGGGTCTCCCTTTCAACAGGTGTTACCCCAAGCAACCCTTACAACAGATGCCTCTCCAAAGGGTTGGGGAGCTCATCTACAAGATCTCTCCACCCAAGGCATCTGGTCTCCACAGGAGACATCTCTACATATCAACCTCTTAAAGCTCAGAGCAATCTTTCTGGCTCTGAGTCTTCCACACCCTGCTCAGCTACAAGACAGTCCTCATCCACACGAACAACCAAGTAGCCATGTTCTACGTGAACAAGCAGGGGGGGACTGGCTCTCTGTCGCTTTGCAACGAAGCTCTGAGATTGTGGGCCTTCGCCAGAGAGCATCAAATCCATCTCATGGCAGTGTATCTTCCAGGGGTTCAAAACTCTTGGGCAGACAGACTCAGTTGAGTTCTGCTTCCACACGAATGGTCCCTCCATGGGGACCAGATAGCCAGGATCTTTCAAATTTGGGGAACCCCGGACATAGACTTGTTTGCAAGTCCCTGGAATGCCAAACTTCCTCGGTTCTGTTCCAGAATTCCGTGTCAGGGAGTTCAGGCCAGGGATGCCTTCCTCCTCCATTTGCGGCAAGACTTCCTCTATGCCTTTCCACCCATTCCCCTAATTCCCAAGACACTTTTCAAACTTCAGAGAGACAAGGGGTCTATGATCCTCATAGTACCACATTGGCCACGCCAAGTGTGGTACCCTCTACTTCTGCATCTCTCTCAAGCTCTCTCCTTGGACTTGGGATCTGCTCCAGACCTCCTGTCCCAGGAGGGGGGAACGTTGTGGCACCCAAATCCCCAGTCTCTTCACCTCAGAGCCTGGTTGCTGAAGGCCTAGACCTTCAAGATTTGCATCTTTCTCAGCAAGTGGAGGATATCCTTCATGCTTCCAGAAAGCCTTCCACTAGATGTTCCTATGCTTTTAAATGGAAAAGGTTTACCATTTGGTGTGCAGAGAAGGGTCTTAACCCTCTTGCAATACCTCTGAATTCTTTACTAGAGTATTTGTTGCATTTATCCCATGCAGGCCTTAAAACGAATTCAGTAAGAGTCCATTTGAGTGCTATTGCAGCATCCCTTAAACCTCTCAATGGACAGCCTATTTCCTCTCATCCTCTTATAGCAAGATTTATGAGAGGCCTTCTTTTAACTAAACCTCCCATTAGACCACCTCCAGTGGCATGGGACTTGAATCTGGTTCTTGGCCAGCTTATGCAGCCACCCTTTGAACCCTTAGCCACTACCTCCTTGAAATTTCTTTCCTGGAAGGTTATTTTTCTCATTGCATTCACTTCAGCTCGCTGCATCAGTGAGCTGCAAGCCTTGGTGGCTAATCCTCCTTATACAAGGTTCCATCATGACAAGGTAGTCCTCAGGACTAATCCACACTTTATGCCTAAAGTGGTCTCACCTTTTCATCTGAACCAGGAGGTTTATTTACCTGTCTTTTTTCCAGGACCTCATGCATCCAGTGCGGAGAGGAATCTTCATACCCTGGATTGTAAAATAGCTCTTGCTTTTTACTTACAAAGGACACAGCAACATAGAAAGTCCTCTCAACTCTTTGTTGCTTTTGATCCCACTCATTTAGGACTTCCAGTCTCTAAGAGAACTCTGTCCAATTGGATTGCTCAGTGTATTTCTTTCGCCTACCAGAGTAAGAACCTTTCTCTGGAGGGCCATGTCACAGCTCACAATGTGAGGGCCATGGCAGCCTCTATGGCTCATCTAAATTCCGTGTCCATCGACCAGATATGTCGAGCGGCCACCTGGGCCTCGGTTCACACCTTCACAGCCCATTACTGCTTGGACAAGGACTCCCGCCGGGATGCCTTGTTTGGTCAGGCTGTTCTCAAACACCTGTTCCATACCTAATCATCTCCTACCCTCCATCCCTGACTGGATGCCTGAGATTCATGGTTGGAGGTAGAGCCCTTCCCAGGGACTCACAACCTGGGTGATCTCCCAGGCATCTCTAGCTGGGGAGTCCCCATATGTGAAGACTCATTCCTGCTTGTTCCTGGAGATAGCACAGTTAGTTACCTGTAACAGGTGATCTCTGGGAACAGCAGGAATAAGTCTTCACAACCCACCCACCTCCCCTAGGAGTTGTATCTCTCTATCTTTCTTTCCTTTCCTCACTCTCTCTTTGTCTCAGCTTTAAAACTCGAACTGGAGAGAGGCGGTTAGGAAAGGCGGGAAGGCAGCGCGCAGGCGCTGTGGGATCCTCCCAAAAGCTTACCTTTTGGACGCTGGGGAGCGGTCCCACGCAGGCTCCGTCGGTACCGACGTACCCATATGTGAAGACTTATTCCTGCTGTTCCCAGAGATCACCTGTTACAGGTAAGTAACTGTGCTTTCCTGTAGAACTTTAATCCTTTGTGACTCAATGCCGTCTCTAACATAGAGCACAACCCCTCCACCAATTTGATCAGCTCTTTCATTACGATATAGTTTGTACCCTTGTATCAGTGTCCCACTGGTTGTCCTCCTTCCACCATATCTCTGTGATACCAATCATATCTAACTTCTCATTTGGTAATATATATTCTAATTCTCCCATCTTATTTTTTAGACTTCTAGCTTTTGCATACAAGCATTTTAGAGACTGTATTTTATTCATATTAATCTGGTTATCGGTAGGCAGTGGTAATTTGGAATCTTTAAGCTCTCTGCTCCCTACTCAAGGGTATACATCTGTGTGTACCCCGAACCTTTCAGTTTCTCATGTTCCTCTCTGGTTAAATGTGTCTCCTGTAGGAAGGCGAAATCTGCCTTTGCCCGCACCAGGTTTGTCAGTATTCTCTTCCATTTAATGGGGCTAAGTACACCTCTAACATTCCAGGAGGCAATTATGTATCCCTCCATATCTTTTGTTGGGATTTTCTAGTTATCCTCATCTCCCCACTTTCCCTCCTTTTATTTGCTTCCGCAGAGCTTAATACAGTCTTACCCCCGTCTCACACCCCTCCTCCCCTACTCCCACCTTTCCTCCCCTATTATGCCCAATAATTATACAGTCCTCCATTTAGCTTCTCTTTTGGAGCCAACTACCTTCTCCTTCATAGTCTTTCCTTTTCTTTGCTTCAGATCTGTGTGGCTCCCAGATCCTTCCTACCCCCCTGATTGATCAGTTACTGGATTTCTGAAGCTTGATCTGTTCTCTGTTCCACCATTGGGGCAGTTGACACGTCCCGCTCCAGTTGCTGCTCCCCTGGCTCATCTGTCTCCGCCTGGACAACATCGCCTCTTCCTGTGTCCGTAATAGCTACGTGGCTGCCTTCTCGGCGCTCTCCTCCTGTCTTAAGATGTTTCTGAATTGCGTCCACACTATGAAAAAATCTTCTCATGCCATTCTCTGTCAGCACAAGTCTGTCTGGATACCAAATTGCCTCCTGTATCCCTTTCTTTTCCAAGTTGTGTTTGCATGTTATCATGTCCCTGTGCCTTCTAATAGTCTCCGCCACCACATCTGGGAACACCGACACCCTCCATGATTTGAAAGAGACGAATCCCGTTCTTCTAGCAAGATGAATAATATGTTCTCTGTCCTGGAACTGCAGCAACTTAACAATGAAGGCCCGCGGCCATGTGTTGTTCTCCAGGCAGGGGCAGAGTTCTCAGTGTGCCCTCTCAATCTCATAAGCCTCTGCTGAAGGACAGTCCGGGAAACACTGTAGCAGTAAAGCCTTAACAAAAGTTTTATGGATTCTCTGCCTTCCTCCCCTTCCGGCACTCCAAAGATCCGCACATTCGACCTTCTCTCCCGATTTTCCATTTCTTCCGTTTTAGCTTGAATCCAGCCTAGTTGTTGTTGGAGTGCAGTCTCCCTCCTCACCTTTGCCTGTGTATTCTCTGTGGAGCTAATTCGGGCTTCGGCCTCCTCCAGTCGCACCCCCACCGCTGTGAACTTCTCCTCTATCTTTCCAAGGACCTTATTGACAATTTCTGTTTTGGAATCTCTTATTTCTTTTAATATTGTAAGGAGGTCAGTTTCATTGCTCCCCCCTGTTGATGTCTCCAGTACTCCAGGGAAGCCTGGCATTGCGACACTCCCACCGCGGGCTCACGCGGCTTGCCCCTGGCTGCATATTACTCAGCGGTAGTCTTAACTGGTTTCAACCTCACCATCTTTGGCATTTTATCTTCCCTGGAGAGGGTTTGCACTCATTCCTTAAACTTCTTATTTATCTTGAGGGGGAGTCAGGAGATGGAACTCGCTCAGACACGTCTGCTCTCTGCTGCGCTCATACCGGAAGTCTTTATTAGCATTTTTGATATACCATCGTTACATAAGCAATAAAGTGGTTTACAATATAAAACAGCTGCTAAGGAAAAAGAAAAGGAACGCTAAAATGTGATAGGACAGAGAAGGTGCAGTCATACAAGAGGAACAGGGAGAAGAGAGAGCAACCTTAGGTGGGGAAGAGGAGAGAGATTATGGAGTGTGTGATGGGAGGTCAAAGACAAGGGAGAACAAATGAGTCTTCAGAATAGCTTTGAACTTATGGAAGGAGAGCTCAAGATGGAGGGCAGGGGGGAGGGTGTTCCAGAGTGAGGGACCAAGAAAAACGAAGACAGAGTTGTGAGTGGATTGTAGGTGTGCCGTGAAGCGGAGGGGAGGTATAACCTATTAACTTGAAAGGATCGGAGGGCATGGTGAGAGCCATGGAGGTGGATGAGATCGGTGAGGTACTGAGGGGAGCTGGTATAGATGACCTTGTGAACCAGGATGAGTATCTCTTGTAGTGAATGCAGGACTGAATGGGAAGCTAATGAAGATGAATTAGTGTGGGTATGATGTGATTTGTGTGGGTAATTAGGCGAGTGGTGGTATTCTGAAGGAGTTGAAGACAGTTGATTTGATATTGGGGAAGTCCGGCCAGGGCAGTTATTGCAGTAGTCGAGTTGCGATGTGGCGAGGGGGGGGGGGGAGAAAGAGAGAGAGAGGACCAAAGTAGTGAAAGCAAAAACAGGCAAGAAAGGTCGAATGGCTTGGATTTGATGTAAGGTAAGAGTGGCGGATGTGTGTGGAAGGGTGTTTCTGGAAGGACATGGAGGATTCTAAGATAACGCCAAGGTAATGAAGAGTGCAGACCAGAGGAATGGAGACATTAGAAAGCAAGGGTGCCAGAGAGGGACAAATGCGAACCAGATCCCTGCGGACTTTGACGGATTAAGGTATAGGAAGCTTGGTGACAACCAGGAGCTAATGGCTGCGAGACATGAATTGAGGGGTAACAGATCAGGGACTGAGGGATCAGTCTGATGCAGGAGGATAATGTCATCTGCATATGAATAAGCTGAAATACCATGCTGTTGGATGAGTAGTAACAGAAGAGTGAGAAAGACAATGAAGAGAAGGGGAGCCAGGACAGAGTCTTGGGGGACACCAAATAGGAGAGAAAGAGGGACAGAGCAGGAAGTATTGGATAAAACCGAGAAGGACCTAGAAGAGAGGAAGGAGTGGAACCAGTGCAGAAGAATCCCTTTTGACACGTGTCACAAAGACTGGAAAGGAGAGTGGAGTGGTCAACCAGATTAAAGACAGAAGAGAAATTCAGAGAGACGGCTAGAGAAATATCACCAGAATCATGAGAGGTGTGTATTTCAATAAGAAAGGACAAGAGAACCGTTTCAGTGCTATGGCCAGGACGAAAACCGGACTAGTGTGGGTGAAGGGTGAGAGTGGTGGAAAGGTGCGAGGAAAATTGACAAAACACCAGTTTTTCTAATGCCTTGGAAAGGAAGAAGAGGTTAGAGACAGGGCGCCAGTGTGCTAGAATGGAAGGATCAAGGGAAGATTTTTTTTTTTTTTTTTAAGGGACGAATGAAAGCGTGTTTCCATGGGGAAGGGAAAGTGTCAGAGGAGAGGTTAGAGTTGAACATGGTGAGGATGGGAAGAAGGAGAGCCAGGACAGGTTTGAACAGCCAGTGGGAGGGAATGGGAGTCAGTGCGACAGATAGCTTTTTACACAAAGATGTAAGGACTTTGGAAAGTTCAGCTGAGGTTATGAAGCGGATGGAAGACCAGCTATGAGAGAGGGATGGCGAGGAGATGAATGGAGCTGAAAGAGGGCTCTCTGGGAGTGGGCGGACAGGAAACATGGAGTGCAGCAATTACGACTTTCTTTTCTCATTAAATTCAATCTGGGTTGGATCTGGAGAGGGAGAATTAGAAGTATCAGAGGTTGTGGTGGAAGCTTTGGAGCCTCGGTGCTCCAAGCTGGACTCGCAGGGTACTCCCAGGTTCAGGCACTGCTTTGTTACATCCCATGCGTAACTGGACTGGCCTGGAAGTATGATTAGGAAGGCTAAATTTAGAACTTACCTGCTAATTGTCTTTCCTTGGGTACCTCCAGGCCAGTTGAGGACCCTCCTTTCTGGGGGTGGAACAGTTTGGCGAGTCCATTCTGCTTGAAGACGGCAGTTGTTACGTATGGGCTTCAGTGAAGAAGTACAGCACAACTGTAATGGCATGTTCCCTATCAGGCTGGACATCTTGGCAAGGTAGCCCTGTACTCTGGTCTTGCCCTTACTCTGTAAAAGGGACCCAGGAAATCCACTGCTTGTCCCAATACAAGCGGTGTGGAACCTGTGTCTTTTGAGGAAACTGCTAGGTACTTGTGACCTAGATTCGCCACTGTTGGAAACAGAACACTGGGCTTGATGGACCTTGGTCTGACCCAGTATGGCATATCTTATGTTCTTATGTACATAGTTTTTTGGGGTTTATTGGTTTTTGGTTTGAGCCTCCTTAGTCAGTAGGAGACTGGATCCTGGAGCTGAAGGGGGAGCTCTTGTTCTGGGACATCAGGATTCTGACATGCTCAGTCCTCGGCTGCTAGTGGGCAGAGACACCCATGCGTAACTGGACTGGCTTGGAGGTACTCAAGGAAAGACAATTAGCAGGTAAGATCTAATTTTGCCATATGTTGCTTTTCAAACCGCCTGAACCGACGTAGCTCCCATTAGTACACCATGCAGTTGTTTTATAGAAAGATTCATCATACCAAAAATAGTTATGAAATAAAACTAATTCAGCTAATTGATGAGAACTCCAAAGCAATGGAGCAATCCATGTGCAGCTGGGAAACAATATCACATATGATATCAGTTGCTGCAGATTGTGGTATATGCGTATGGAGAGCAGTGATATCCATTGTAGCTAAATATGGCACACTGTTACTATCTGGTAAATCCTTTAAAAGATGCAAAACACGCTGTATCTTGAACATATGATCTAATATTTCTCACAGTAGGGCATAAAAAACCAGTCCAAAAAATAGAAAGAGGTTCCAAAAACAGACTTTTTAGCCGAAACAATCTGGCATACAGGCGGAGCTGAAAGATCTTTATGAATCTTGATTAGAAAATAAATCAAAGGTACAGCAGGGCATTCTTCTACCAAAAACACACTCCCTTTAGCAGTCAAAAAAGGAGCTGCAGTCTTCAACAGATCCTTAACCTGCATCTGCAGGCTATCAGTCGGATCAAAGTCCAGCTTCCTATAGAATTTCTCATCTGGAAGCTGACCAAGGGCTTCAGCATCATATTGGGAGCGGTCTTGGATAATAAACACCCCTCATTCGTCAGCCCTTGATATAACAATCTCAGAATTATCATGAAGCTGACAAATTGCTGCATGTTCCTCCACAGTAATATTACTGGGTGCCTGGAAACTACATGTAGGGTTCCTTAGCAGAACTCCAGTCCAGTCCCTTTACTCTCGGGTTGCGCAACCCTTCCAGCAGCTTGGAGGCTGAGCCCATCATCGTTTTGATGATGGTGTGGTATAAATACCACTGGCACCAACCATAGGCACCAGTATTCTCAGTCTCCAAGCAGCTGGAGGGTTACCGTAAGCCAGGAGCTTACTGGTCCTTAGTTCTTTTTTTGATACCTTTTTTATTGCTTTTCTTTAATTTCCTTTTACTTTAGCTGGGGGAGTTCTTCTTACTCCCGTGCGTTTTTAAATCACTGTTGTTTCTTTTTTATTGCCTTTCCTATATCAGGGTTTGGCGCATATTTGAGGCGTGGTGCGCGGATCTCCATAAGAAACCCTTAGAAGCCTCAGTTCCGGAGGTGTTAGAGTTCCTACAAGCAGGCTTCGAGAAAGGTTTGGCTCACAGCTCGTTACGAGTTCAGCTAGCGGCCATTTCTTGTTATAGGGGAAAGATTCGGGGCAAGTCTCTAGGAGACCACGCTGATGGACCTTGGCCTGACCCAGTATGGCATATTTTATGATCTTATGATGTGGGTAGATTCCTGAGGGCGGTCAAGCGCTTACGGCCTCAGCAAAGATCAGTTATTCCCCCTTGGGACCTAAACCTGGTTTTGGATTCCCTAACCAGAGAGCCCTTTGAGCCAGCAAGGAGTTCCTCCCTAAAGGACTTGACCCTGAAGACGGTATTTTTGGTAGCTATTTGTTCGGCTAGGAGGGTCTCGGAGCTTCAAGCTCTATCTTCTCGACCTCCCTTCCTTTCCTTTTTCAAGGATAAGGTGGTCTTGCGGACGGTCCCTTCCTTCCTACCCAAGGTCTCCTCTCCCTTTCATATGAACCAAACAGTTTCGCTCCCATCCTTCGCGGGAGAAGCACAAGGGGGGGAGAGTGCCAAACTGCATCTCCTAGATTTGCATAGAGTGCTGAGACGTTATCTCTCACGCACAGCATCTTTCCGCAAGTCCGAACGGCTTTTCGTTCAATTTGGAGGGCCGCACAAGGGGGAAGCAGCGGCCAAAGCTTCCATTTCTAGGTGGATCAGGGAGACCATTGCCTCTGCCTACATTCTCAAGGGGAGGCAGGTCCAAATAGGTCTTCGCGCGCATTCAACTCGAGCGCAGTCGGCCTCCTGGACAGAGCATAGCTTGGTTCCACCGCTAGACATCTGTAAAGCGGCCATCTGGTCCTCTCTGCATACCTTTTCCAAGCACTACAGACTGGATGTCCAGAGAAGAGCAGACACCAGCTTTGCGGGTGCGGTACTTCGGTCCGGGTTGGCGAACCCCACCCAGGTTTGAACTGCTCTGTTACATCCCGAGAGTAAAGGGACTGGACTGAAGTTCTGCTAAGGAAAGAGTAATTAGTCCTTACCTGCTAATTAGTGTTCCTGAAGGAACTCCAGTCCAGTCTCTGATCCCGCCCAGGTTCGGTTTCTAGTGTTCAGAATGGAATAAAGGACCGAAGTCGGTGAACGGAGCGGAGCGGAAGCGGAAAACTCCGGTCTGAGGAGCTCCAGCGGCGGGGCTACATGCTAGGGAGGTACGGGAAGGAGTGAGTAAAGGCTGGGTCGGCCTCGGGTAAGCCTTCTCCTTCCCTCCTCTCCCTTACCACTGTTTTCTTCCTTTAAAAAAAAAAGAAAAAAAAAAAAAGAAAAACTGTTTTGGTTTCCTGTTTCTTTGGTTTTTGTTTTTCACGCATTATAGTTACGGGTACCTGTCAGGACTGCTTTTTCATCAGATTACTGGTGCCTATGGGTGGTGCCAGTGGTATTTATACCACACCATCATCAAAACGATGATGGGCTCAGCCTCCAAGCTGCTGGAAGGGTTGCGCAACCCGAGAGTAAAGGGACTGGACTGGAGTTCCTTCAGGAACACTAATTAGCAGGTAAGGACTAATTACTCTTTCTTCAAACCATTCTATATCCTTCTGTTTAAGCACTAGATCCTTAAATGTGCTAATCATGGGTCCATAGCTCCAGGAGGTACCCAACGAGACTGGATGAACAATGGAATTATCCGCTGTTCTTGTTTTTTTTGCAAAATACCCTAAGCTGTAGCTGCCGAAATGAATTTGAAAAAGAAAACACAGAATTGAAAAGAGTTATGGTACACCATGGAACAGAACCCAATCCCAGATTTAGGACACATTCCTGCACCGCTGTCAGTTGGTAACTGGAGGTGTTAATTACTGCCATTTGCTGTGTGTCTAAGATTGGGTCACAGGCCCTCGATTTTAATGATTGGAATACTGATTCCATCCTGGGGATCAATATCGCCGATAGTGCTTGGCTTCCCCTAAAAAATTGCTAGATGAGGAGGTATCACTGGAATCGCCACCACTACATTCTGATTCTTCGGAGGCATTATATGTATGTCCTTGTAATGTGATGTAATCGCTTTGATTGAAGGAAAACGCGGTATAAAAAACCTGTTAAATAAATAAATGATCAAATGTCACCTGTCGTTTAGAGGTCTGTGCATTAGTTTTGTAGAGCCAAGATGATTGGTAGTCCTTCACCTTTGGTTGACGAATATTAGCACGAAAATGATCCAAAGAAGAGCACATATCCATCTAACTTAAGAGCTGAGGATGTTTTAAATTTAAGCTCCAGTTCGATAGATTTCTTTATTTCAGTCTGCTGGTCAGACATTGTTTTAATAATAAGTATAAGGTCAATACTACATTTATTGAGGATACCTTGCTAATGATCTAAAAACTCTGAATTCTGTGTAAATATCTTTGGCTCTTTTATCACCTGCAATCCCCGCAGTATCCTTTTCAACCGCACATATTGTGCCATGGTTTCCCCATGTAGCCTAGCACGGACCAGACACCGTCTGAAATTCAACAAAACTGGCCAGGACGCAGAGTCCTCAGTCGATTCAGGCCTCTCCAATAAAGAAGAGCATTTAAGTAGTTCAGCTATACTTTCGTCAGTGCTGGATCCCAGGAACAGAGACTTACTTATCAAGTTGCACCCTGACGCAGATGAGTAATATTACCATTGAAATGCAATACTGCATCGGCATTTCTGGCATTTGATAGTCATTGTTAGAAATCTTTTGAGCTGGTGAAATGTCTTGAGCTGTTATATGCTGTTTTGATATGGTGACCTTTTTAGGTCTTTAATGGGGTTTTTGTGTATGCCGTTGTTACTATTCCAGTCTCATGGACCATTGATGATCTAATATCGTGCTGGCCCAATAGCCTAAAATTTGGGCTTGATTGTTGGATATCAAACCTTTTGAGGTCCTTAGAGATTTGGATACTTATATGTATTTTTTGTTCTTAATCTTAGAGGGGATTTTTTTGATAGATGCCAAATGTGAGATAGCATACCGATGGAGGCAGCTGGAAGTGCCTATGCCTAGAGCACTGTATTATTCGCTTGCACCAGGTATACCACTCCTAGGCGTGACACCATCCAGCAGCATTTGAGTGGCCCGATTGGTGTCAGGGAAGGGAGCAGGCAGGTAAGCCCCTCCTTGCTCCCTACCACCAAGACCAATCAGACCAAAGAGGAGCACCGGCAGCAACTTTAAATCACTGCAGCGCTCCTAGACGTGCCTGCGCCTGAGGGCCCTTTGGCGTGGCCGAAAAAACAGGAGAGAGGGAAACGCCATAAGACTAAGCAACCACCAACTCACCATAATAGGGGAACCTAAAGAATCTACAGAACATACAATCAAAATACCGAGAGAACCTCTTTCAGACAAGCACTCAACAGCTAATTGTAAGCTACCATCCAAACATGCTACCACATTATTTTATATATTATACAATGATGCTCCTAGCCATGCTTCTTGTATTATCCTCCCAGCTGACTCATAATTGCCGTTGGAGCCACTTAACTATTTTACAGGGAACATGGGCTATGGAGGGTTATCTCCTACCTTGGATGGAGAAATATTACCTGGCCTCCCAGCTGCGAGCTTTACAGAGTTGGCAGGGGGAGGGGGAGACTCCCCGGTGGGTGCAACTTGAGCAGGAGCAGGGGCATGGGGGAGATCTGGCAGCGTGGATTTGGGACCCGGGGGCCGTAGCGGAAGGCGAGAGGGGGGTAACCCTTTTAGGGCGCTGACAAAAGCACTCTGGTTGAGATCGCGGAAGCAGTTGTTAGGGGGGAAGCGTTATACTAGGGGTATGTATATCACGGGGGTTAGGGAATTTGCCTCGGGGAGAGAGGGGGGGTGTTTGGGGAGTGGTGGGGGAAGGGGCTGCGGTTTATGGGGCAGTTGCTCCTCTCGACGGGGGGGGGGGTTGAAGAGCTGGGGAGATCTGCAGAGTGAATATGGGTTGGAAGGGGGAGGATTTTTTGCATATTTACAGGTAGCATCCTTTCTGGGTAAGAGAGGGGTGAAGGAAGATCTGGAAAAAGCCGCCACGGTGGTGGAGACACTTATGGCGCGAGGGGGGAGGAAAGGGGCTATAGCTCAACTGTATGGAGAATTGACTAAACAAGAGGGGGGAGGGGTGGGGGAGATGGGGGGAGAATTAGGGGGGAGGTGGAATGGGAGAAGGTTTTAGGAGGGGAGTGGACTAGGGAGCGATGGCTGAATATTTATGGATGGTCTCGACGGTTGGCCCCGGGTACACCCTACTTGGAGACTAGTTTAAAGATTAGATATCAGGCTTATTGGACACCGTGGAAATTGCGGAACTTTCGTAAGGAGGAATTGGGAGATTGTTGGAGGGGGTGTAAGGGGCGGGGGGACCTATATCATCTTTTGTGGGATTGCCCTGTGGTGAGGAGCATGTGGGAAGATTGGAAGGGGGTCATTCGAGAGGTGACAGGCGTTCCTGTGGTGCTGACTCCTGCTATGGTATTGTTGAATGAGTTGGAGGACGAGGGGGAGCGGGGATTGCAAATGATGATTGGATATTGTATTGCAGCGGCGCGGGGGGAGATTCTATTGTGGTGGAAGTGTGCTGAGGCCCCACCTAGGCGAGCTATCATCTTAAGACTGAGTGGGTTGAGGGGTATGTGTGAAATTGCGGCCTTTGGGGCACATAAGGTACAGAGTTTTTGGCAGCTGTGGAAGGGGTTTGATGGATGGTTATTGAAATGGAAGGGGGGGAACTATAATGGGTAGGGTAACAAGGGGTTGTAGTGGTGGGAGCAGGTGGTGGGTGGGGGACGGGAGGGGGGGAGGGGGCGGCCAGGGGGGGTCCTGGGGGAGGGGAGGGGGGTAGAAGGGGGGTCGTTTAGCTTTGGGTGTTTTGGTTGATGTTTCTGGGGGCTAGCTGAGTGGGGCCAGCTGCCTATGTAAGGCCCCTATATACCCTCCCGAGGAGGATACAGATTGTGGGGGAGGAGAGGAGGGGTGAGTGGGGGTATAGAGGAGAGGCGGGGCTACTGGTGGGAAGCTAGGCGAGCCCCTGGTGGCTAATGATGTTTGGAAAGACCAAAGCACAGGTCTATGTTTTGGGGTAGCTTTGTTTGCAATTGTAGTGTTTTGAAGTTTCTTATATCGTGTGGAATGTATACTACTGAAAATTCAATAAAGATAAAGTTATAAAAAAAAAATAGTTATCTCCAAGTTATAATGCCCTGTTCAATGTAATTTCAGTTTGTTCAATGTAAATCGCACTGATGCAGAATAGCGTGGTATATAAGAGAATGCAAATAAAAAAAATAAAAAATAATTGGAATAACAACATACCAATACTGCACAGAAAAAACTTTCTGCACCTTACAACATACCAGAAAATACTGCCGCCTAATCCAACTCGCAGACTCATCTATATCAACACAAAGCTTATGCAGTACATAAATAACGATAACAAACTTCAAGATCTCCCAATCAAATGCTCACTCATCAACGCTCGCTCTGTCCATAACAAAATTCAGACTATTAGACCACATTCAACACACAAACACTGACATAATGTGCATCACTGAAAGCTGGATCACCGAACACAACAACGTCCTCCTCAGCCAACTGATTACATCACAATATATGCTGTTCAACTGCCCCAGATTGGAACAAAGAGGAGGAGGAGTACTTATCCTCGCTAAGAAGCACCTGAACTTCACAATGATCAACTCATAGTCATTACACATGCTAGATTATGTAACCATCTCCAACTCAAAGTACACCATATGCATAACCTACAGAAAACCCACCTCCAACACTGAAGATTTATCAGCAATCTTAGACAAAGTATGTACACAATCAGCCACAAGTAATCTCTTTAGTCTAATGGGTGACCTCAGCCTTCCCTCAACATCTGCAAAAACGCCAGCACATTTTTAAGTGCCATGGAATCCCTACAACTAACCCAAATAATTGACTCATCAGCCCACTCAAAGGATTGATGTTGGACCTCTTATTCAGCCCCAAAACACTACACAAATCAAACCTAAACCTACAAATTGAGCCAGTATCATGGTCGGACCATTCCATGATATCCTTTAATATACCAGCAAACACCATCCAACCAAGTACCCCTCCTCAACACAATTACAAACGTAGATTTAAGGCCTTCAACACGCAATTCTTTCTCAACCACACCTCTTCACTACTAAACGTAGGCATAGATGACCTAGACACATTCATAGATACATGGAACCGGATAATAAATGACACAGCAACATTCAATAAGAAACACGCTACAAAACAAAAATCTACATGCCCCCCCATGGTTCTCCAAGAATCTAGACCAAATCAGAAGAGAACTTAGACGCCTAGAAAGAAAATGGAAAAGGTCACAAGATTCTTCTATTAAAATGCACCTTCTCAAATACCAAAAAGAATATAACTGCTTATGTAATAAAACCCAGAAGGAATACATCACAAACACCCTAATGAAATCACTTGACCGTCCCAGATAACTTTTCTTGATTGTATCACAGCTGACTAGTGATCATACCTCAACAGACACAACAAATGCAAAAGCAAAAATTGACCCTTAAGTTATGGCGGATTTCCTTCATAACAAACAAAGCAAGGCTGCTACAGCACTATGATCCACCTCAGCAAAAGAATGGAACAGACCAACATCACTTATGGTGCAAGTTCAACACAATAAATAAAAGGGAGTTACTTGACATCATTAAAAGCATTAATACCACAACCCCACCCCTCGATCCCTGTCCTGTATCGTGGCTAAAAAAAAATCTATGCAATCAATTTGCCCAGACCATTCTACAGATAGTACAGATATCTCTCAAACAAGGATACTTTCCCCCTGCACTCAAACAAGCCTCTATACGACCTATCATAAAAAAGGCCTTGTTAGACAAAAGTCACCCAAGTGCTTACCATCCAATTGCGAGCATCCCTTTTCTAGCCAAAATAATTGAAAAAAAACATACAGCACCAACTGCAAGATCATGTTGATACATATGCTCCGCTAGACCCACATCAACATGGCTTCCGCCAACACTATGGAATCAACACACTATTAACAGACCTATTCAATGGACTTATCATTGGCCTTGATAAGCCCTGCCAAGGATTTATGCTCATTCCTCGACATAAGCGCAGCCTTTGACTCAGTCGCGCATCACATTATGCTAAACCGATTCAGAAACATTGGTTTAACAGATGAAACCCTAAAATGGTTCACTTCTATCTGTCAGACAGAACCATACAAGAAAAGGTCGACGCCAACAACTCAGAACCTTTTTAAATTAACTCAAGGTATCCCTCAAGGTTCAGCTCTCTCAGGATTATTATTCAATCTGTACATTCAACCAATCTTATCTGCTAAGAAAGCCGAACGTGTACTACCATCTATACGCAGATGACATCATGTTTTACACACTGTTCAAAACCACCAATCCAGATTTCACAAACATAGCTGATATCTTCAATACAGTGACAAACTTTCTCGCTGAAATAAACCTGACAGTGAACAAAAGCAAAACAGAAGCTCTACTGATTTTCAGAGATTGGGACTACAAGCCACCAGAGAAGATAAGAACACGAGATGCTGAAATAACAATAAAAAAAGAGATTAAATATCTAGGCATAACTATTGACACCAACCTCAACTTATCTGCACACATCAAAAATGCAGCTGAAATGGCATACTGAAAGCTAAAACTCATCAAACCCCTGCGATACTTACTTCAGGAAACTGATTTCAGATCCATACTGCAAGCCATCATTACACCACACCTTGACTATGCAAACATCATTTACCAAGGCCTCCCAAAGAATGCTCTAGTCCCACTCCAACTAGTTCAAAATACTGCTGCCAGAATCCTTACTTCCAGTACAACCCAGCAACATATAACACCGATCTAAAAAGCCTACATTGGCTCCCAATATCACAGCGGATAAAATACAAATCCATCACCACCACCTTCAAAATTCTACACAATTTCTCTGCACCCTGCCTCACAGAACTAATCAGCTCAACACACACAAGCTTGGGTTAGAAATTGGTTGGGTGGGAGGCGACAAAGAGTACAAGTAAATGGAGCTCACTCTGAGGAGAAGGATGTTACCGGTGGTGTGCCCCAGGGATCTGTCCTTGGTCCGATTATTTTTAACATCTTTTTTAGTGATATAGCGGAAGGGCTGTCGGGTAGGATTTGCCTCTTTGCGGATGATACCAAAATCTGCAATAGAGTAGACACCCAGGAAGGTGTAGATAACATGAGGAGAGATCTAGCTAAGCTTGAAGAATGGTCTAGAATTTGGCAGCTGGGATTTAATGTTAAAAAATGTCATGTATTTGGGCTGCAGCAATCCAAGGGAGCAATACAGTATAGGAGGTGAAGTACTTTTGTCCACTAAAGAAGAGCGGGACCTAGGCGTGGTTGTGTCTGATGATCTTAAAGTAGCTAAACAGGTAGAAAAGGCGACGGCAAAAGCTAGAAGGATGCTTGGGTGCATGCGGAGAGGAATGGCTAGCAGAAAAAAGGAGGTGATAATGCCTCTGTATAAGTCTTTGGTGCGACCTCATTTGGAGTATAGTGTGCAATTCTGGAGACCACACCTTCAAAAGGATGTGAACAGGATGGAGTCGGTGCAGAGGGTGGCTACTAAAATGATTAGTGGTCTTCATTATAAAGCATATTTATTTATTATTTTATTTATTTTTCTTATATACTGCGCTATTATAATCAGTGCGGTTTACATTTGAACAGAACATACAAGAATGTAACAAGTTACATCGAGTTTTTTTACATTGAACAGGGAATGTAAACATGAAGAAAAGAACGAGGGAAAACTATGTACAAATTATATAAATAGGGATACTCTTATGGATAAATAAAGATAAGAACTTTACCTAGAGGCTTGGCTGGTGGGTCAAGGAGGCAGGTAGGGAAAGAATGGTTAGCCGTTATCTACAGGAGGATGATCTAAGGGATGGGCTAGGTAGGGATGTGAGGTGGAGGACAGACTTAAGGATCTTAATATGTACACCTTAGAGGAAAGGCGGGATAGAGGTGATATGATTGAGATGTTTAAATACCTCCGTGGCATAAATGTTCAGGGAGAGAGCCTCTTTCAATTGAAAGCAAGTTCTGCTACGAGGGGACATGGGATGAGGATGAAGGGAGATAGATTCAGGAGTGATATGCGGAAATATTTCTATCTCCAGGAACAAGCAGGAATGAGTCTTCACATATGGGTACGTCGGTACCGACGGAGCCTGCACGGGAATGCTCCCTAGCATCCAATCAGAAAGCTTTTGGGAGCATCCCTCGCGCCTGCGCGCTGACTTCCCGCCTTTCCCACTGCCTCTCCTCAGTTTTCGTTTTTCCGCGGAGCCGACAGGACATCCTCCTGTCACCGCAGAAACTTTTCTCTTTAAAATTCTTATTTCTTGTTTTCTTGGTGTCTAACCTGTTTGGGTCCTGACCCTTTTTCCCCTGAACCATCAGGCTGTACTGTTGGGAGAAGACCTTCCCTTTTTCGAGTTTCCCTCGATGCCGTTTTTCCTCCTGAGGTGAGGACACCGGTTTTTTCTTCTCTCCAGGATCAGGTAACCCACAAACAGTCTGTTAAGACTAGCCAGTTCTTGAAGGGTAAGTCTCATGCACAGCATGATGACGGCTCCGGCCTTGCCCTCAAGATCCCATTGGCAATAAAACCCCGGCGGGAGTCTTCGGGCTCCAAAGCATTCACGGGGTTTCAGGTTGTTCCTGGGGCTCACCCCTCACAGAACATACCTGAGCCGTGCCAGGGGGTGGTATCCGCTTCGAGTGGTACCGATGCACCGGTGTCGAGTGCTGCACTCTTCACCAGGGATCGTCATCTGGTGTCCTCGGTACCTTTGGGGCCGATCGATGCGACCCAGATTGGCTTTCCTGTATCTCCGCCATGCTCGGGGTTGGTACCGGCTTCGAGCGGTACCGATACCCTGGCATCGGCATCGGTGTCAAGTATTCCTCTCTTCACCAGGAATTGTCATCAGACATCCTCGGTACCTTCGGTACCGATCGATAACACTCTGATTGACTTTCCTGTATCGGCATCGCCGATACCACCACCGATGTCGGTACCTTCTAGGCATGCATCGATAGACCTGCTCCCCTCGATGCCCAGTCTGGAATCGCTATCCAGTCTAGATGACTTGGTACCGACGCGTTTGGAAACCGACCCATATCGTTCCCGATTATGCAGTACCGAGGATATTTACCAAGCCTCTCGGGTTACCTCGGTACCGCTTCAGCAGTCTCCGATACCTGCTTCGATGGTGTTACCGTGTCCGATACCGCTATTGGTATCGATGTCGATTCTTGCAGTTCCAACGGTGCCATCGATCCTTTCTATGCCTAGCTTGGAATCGATACCGGGAACCGATGATGCAGTACTAACTGCCTCGAATCAGAACTGTCAGTATCGTTCTCCATCTAGCAGGATTCTTTTTCTGCACCAGTCCAGTATGTCTTCTTGTGCTCAAGCTGCTTCTTCAACCTCAGCCTACCCAGGAATAGTTCCTATTGGAGATCCTTCTTTTCAGAAATTTCTCCTTGACATGGCAACCTTTCTTGCCATTCCTATTCCTGGCTCTACTCTTAACCAAGATCCTGCAGAAAAGGAAAATATAATGCTTCCTTTACATCATTCTTTGCAGGACCTTCTTCTGAGGATTTGGGAATCACCTTTAAGGGTTCCTTCGCCTTCTACAGCCATGCATGTTCTGTATCAGGTGCCTCCCTCTCCGGGCTTTCAGAAAAACCAACTTCCACATCATTCCCTTGTAGTGGAATCAGCAATGAGGAAGGTAAGAAGCAAGAAGAAGCACTCTTCTTATCCGCCTGGTCGTGCATCTAAAGCACTTGATGCCTTTGGACGTCAAACTTTCCAAACTTCTATGCTGGCTTCAAGGATTATCTCATATATTTTTTATATGAGCCTGACACTTCAGGAAGTCACAGAGAAATTATCTCTTTTGTCCCCTTTTTTGTCAGAGCCTAAGGCCACTGACTATTCCTTGCTTCTTAATCATAGCAGGAATATCTCTTGGTTTCTTTCTCGTGCTTCTCTAGACTCTTTTGAGTCTGTTAGCAGAGCCTCTGCTATTGCCATTGGAGCACGTCGTACAGCCTGGCTGCAAGCTTCAGACTTGAGCAGATGGGCACAACATACACTGGGTAACTCTCCTTGTACTGGAGAAAATCTGTTCAATAAAGAGGCTTTACGTCAGGTTGCTCATTGCTCCACTGACTTCCCTGGTTCTGGAAACCATCCTAAGCCTTCTTTTTCCCCAGGACGTAGGAAATGTCCTACCAAACCTTCTTTCCCTAAGAAAAGAAGGTTTCACCCTTCTCCTGCCCACCCTCCAGATGTACCCAAGCAAAGGACATCTCATCCTAGTCTGAAGTCTCCAGACTCTAGCCAGTCTAATCATAACCAGCAACCATAGGTTCCTGTGTATTGCAATCTACAGTTAACTTCTTGTTAGCAGAAGTTGTCAGACGGCTGCCTGGGTGAGAATCTTCACACTCTTGGCAAGTGCATATTTCTATATGATTTGCAAGGTATTGTGGGCAATGTAGTTCATTCACACCAGACACAGCTGCTGACAATAATTTAGTTGTGCTCTTGGGTAAAGCCAATAAGATATTTATTTATGGGGTTATTTCTCCCAACACAGATATGCTTGGTAGCACATAAATTAGGTAACTTGCTTTCAGTGTTAACTTGAAAAAACAAAGTCAAAATCAGGAAAATAACAAATGAAAAGTCACAAAGCAAGAAACAAACTGTTCTTTTCAGGTTAACTTCTGATTACTTCCCACATAGATACAGAAGTGATTCTCTCCTAGCTCACAAGCAATTAGGTAAGGCTTAATTGCTAGCAGTTACCAGCTGAAACCCCTTAGCTGGCTTGCCTTCCACTGTGTGGGTCAAATCCTGCTTCAGGAACTTTTCTGAGTAGATTAAAGAACAAATTTGTATTTCTTTGTGATGGTTGCTGTACTTTATAACAGAAAGTTACCAACGGAGTTTAGATAGAGAGCAGTCCATATAAACAGGATCCTCATCTGCTATTATTCCCCCTTGTTCAACAAGCATGGGTTCAATATCATGGATTGGCACAGATGAATCTCTCAATGGAGCATTTTCAGGAGAATACTTGTTTCCCTGCTGTCTTTCAAGGTTATAGCTAGGGCATAGATCAGTGTTCATACCTGAGCTTCCATTGCTGCTAGAGTTCCTCTCTATATAGCCTGGCCAGTATGTAGTCCAGTTCTTGTCCAGCCTTCCAATCCAGATCCCTGGACACTGGATCTCTCTTCACATACCTTCTGGTACAGGTCTTAGGGTCCCTTCCACGTGCAGCCGTCTCCCTCACAGGTAGCCTCTGGTGATTCCTAGCTCTGGAGCACCATTCCTCTGGCTTTCCCCAGTCCAATGGTGTATGCTGGCCCTTGGAATACCTCCCAGTATACGTACTGCTTTGGACTCTTCTAGACCTCTCAAAGGCTTTTCTCTTCCTTCTTCCAAAGGGTCTCTTTCCCTCTCTGTCCGTCCGGTTTGGCTTCTGCTTCTGATGATCCTTCAGATGAAACTGATGATCAAACTCAAGCTGATTCTCAGGATACTGAGGACAATTCTCTGGATATCCAAGGTGATCATGAAGATGGTCATCTGTAGAATAAACTCTACTCTTATTCTGCCTAGATGAGTGCTCCTCCCTAACACAGCGCAGCTGTGCTGAATCAAGCCCTGCCCTTTGAGATGAGTGCTTAGGGATTACCTCATAGCCCTCCTGATTGAACACACGTTTCCCCACTTCAGCTCCTCTAATGGCTGTTGGAAACCTGGTGCATTCTGGGACTGGTAGTCTTTTATGGGAAAATTCTGTTTTCTTATTTCTACCAGAACTGACAGGTTGCTTGTTCAGAGTCACTTCACCTTTTCTATAGCTCCTTCCTGAGCTATGATAAGCTTCCTTATCACAAAGTTTATTATTCAAACTCTACACCGGTTCTTTCTTTTTCAGTATACTAAGCTGTTAGGATACTTTTGTCCATGGGTTACAGAATTCTCCCCTTCTTACTATCATGAAGGGAAGTTACAACTATCCCATGATAGTTTCTGTCCCCATATGGACATCTTTTCCTTCAGCTGACTTACCATATGGTAGGTCACTTTCCAACCCCCTCTCTTCCAGGGTTCCCCTGCTTGAGTTGGTACCATACTGAAACACTCCTTTTTCTTCCAGTGTAGACTTTTTGTTATCCTTCAATGCATCCCCTGAACAACTCATCAGACAGGGACGGGAATCTCTCCGCTCCCTTTGTCTGTTTTCTCTCTGTTTTCATACAGGAGAATCCCCTCTGCTGTTTTGTTCAGTTGCTGTATATGCAGGAGTTCCAGTGATTATTCTAGTACTCATTGCAAGCTACTTTCAACTATCTTGCATAATTCTATTCACTGCAGGTTCTCTTCTTCTAGCCATATCCTTCCCTGGGATGTGGCAACACACCTGACTTCTGTCAGTTTTATCTTATAATCCTCCTGCACTATACTCTCTGCAATCTTCAGAGAAGCTTTCTACTATGGGCCCTTGCACAGAGCATTGAACTGTCTCTGAAGGTTTTTCCCATATAGTAGAAAAAGCTTATATAATCATTCCATGGCGTGAATGTCCAAGGAGTTCCCAGTCTTGCAGGAATCTACCCCTTTTTTCCTTACAGCTTGGCATTATGCTTTTTTGCTCCACTTGGACAACGCATACTCTTTTAGTGTACATGATACCCCTGTGTCCCTTGGCTGGGTCATCCTGGTGTCTTAGTCTATGCGTTTTTTTGTCCTTTGGACATGTCAGAGTCCTAAAGTACTCCTGACGTGCTCTTGCCAGAGTGCTATTATCCTCTGTTTTTTCACGCAACCATGCTGGTTATTCCACTGAACTACATTCCTGCACCGCAGAAATAGATTCTCTATATATCTTCAGGTGGTTTTTTACCCCCTCATTATTAGATGAATCTTTTCCCATCACATTCCCCATGTGAATGTTTTTTGTGGGGCTCAGTTGCAGGCATGTATCCTCAGACTTATATTCATGTATGTATATGTCCTATACATACATATTTCTGTAGTCTGTGTGGGCATAAGTCATGCCCATCAGATATATATATATATACAGTCAAACCTCGGTTTTCATGATTAATCCGTTCAAAAAAGTCTGACTAAAACCGAAACGTATGAAAACCGAAGCAATATTTCCCATAAGAAATAATGTAAATCCAATTAATCTGTTCCAGACACCCAAAAATATTCACAAAAAATACATTTTATAGAGAATAGGTTAGGTTGTATTCCTTTGGGTAGTGGCTGCTTTAAGGCTGGATCCCACAGGGCTTTGAGCTGGCTAACTGGTACCAGATGTTTTTATATTTCTTCTTTTTTTTAATTATTTTTGCTTAACCTACAGTACCTTATTCTGTGCCGAGGGTGGTTTCCTGCTACTTCCTGGTATGAGCTTTCTCTTTCTTCCCCTTCGCTGCTGGATGCCACTCGGGTTTCACTGCTCCTTTTTTCCCCTCCGATCTTCCTGCCTTGTTCTTGCTCTCGCTACTCCCCGCAGCAGTCCCCCGACTCACTTCGCCTATTCACAAGGCTGTCTGCTAGGCAGTCCCGCTCCCCGCCGGTTCTCTTACGTGGCTCCTGGTGCATGTTTGTTCTCCGACGCTCTCCCCAGCACTCCGTTGCCTTGTCATCTGCACTATCACGCGGTTCCCCTCTCCGCTGCCACAATCTTCAATTTATGAATCCTCCGTTGGTTTCTGCGGCCCCTTCATTGCTCCGCTGCCCGATCGCTGCTAGGGAAGCACAAGGCTTTGTAATGGAGCTCTTCTACAGCCCCGCCGTGGAGCCCGATGACGTCACCGGACCATTTCAAATTCTACGAAAACCGAGCGGACGTACGAGAACAGAGACAACATAGCTTCGGTTTTCGATGATTTTTTTAATTGCTAACGAAAACTGGGGCATACGAAAACCGAGGTTTGACTGTATATATATATATATATATATATATATATATATATCACACATATATATATCACACATATCTAGACATATATGCACATATATGTGCATTGTATTTAGTTTCCCCTATTTCGCCAAGTTATACTTCCTGTTAAATGTAACTGACCAGACATATGTAAACTGTCGGATGTTTTCTGTTCAATGTAAACCGCGCTGATGTCTAATAGTGCGGTATATAAGAATTGTTAATAAATAAAATAATATAAATATATATATATAGATATGTATGTCTCTCCACATATATATATATATATGCCCATTGGGAGATGTCCATAGGACGCTAAGTATTACCTGCTATCTCCCTAACTGTCTGTGCTATAAAGCTTTTTCCTTCTTAAGGGGTCCAGACAGTCCACTCGCCTATTCTCATACGGCTCAGTAAGTGGGAGTGGTTATACACACAATTATTGCTGTGATATGAACAGCTTCTATTTTTGTTATAGATCTCCCTGTCTATGAAGTATCAAACTTCAATGTCTTCGTATCTCTTACCAGCTAGGAAAGACAGTGTAAATCTTCAGTATTTCTGAGTACATTTCTGTTCTCCTTGGGAATAGGGGCTTTTTTCCATACCCCCTTTTCCCTTCAGGACTGGGCTAATTCTCCAGATCGGTCAGTCGTCTTTTTTTAGTCCTCAATGTTAATAAGTCTGTACCTAAAAGAGTTTTCAGCTTTTTCCCATAAAGCTTTCCATTGAAGACCTGCCGTTCTTCTCCTACCCCAGTTGACACCTGGGTCACCTGCCCATTCCAGGTTTGGAACTTCATCCTCACTGCTGTGAAGTTACCTTGAGGATTCCGCTACTGCATCTGCAGTACACTCCATCACAGTTCTACTTCTACAATCCAGTAGGTAAGCTCTATATTGTACTAGTTCATTAAATATTTTAATGATACTTGACATACATTCTAAAGACTCTTTTTCTCTGTAGTCTTTAGATTTGCTGTTCCTCTACAGCTCTTCTCTATTCAACTCCTACCTCCCATCCCTCAGGGGATGCCGGGGATCCAGGTTTGGGAAATGCCGTCCTGTTCCAGGGCTACGCATTTTATGGGATCTCCCCTGGCACCCGCAGCTAGGGAGTCCCCATATGTGAAGACTCATTCCTGCTTGTTCCTGGAGATAGCACAGTTACTTACTTGTAACAGGTGATCTCTGGGAACAGCAGGAATTAGTCTTCACAACCCACCCACCTTCCCTAGGAGTTGTATCTATCTATCTCCTTTCCTCTTTCTCTCTTTCTGTCTCAGCTATGAAACTCAACTGAGGAGAGGCAGTGGGAAAGGCGGGAAGTCAGTGCGCAGGCGCGAGAGATGCTCCCAAAAGCTTTCTGATTGGATGCTGGGGAGCATTCCCGTGCAGGCTCCGTCGGTACCGACGTACCCATATGTGAAGACTAATTCCTGCTGTTCGCAGAGATCACCTGTTACAGATAAGTAACTGTGCTTTACGGAAAGAGTAGTGGATCCATGGAATAGTCTCCCAGTGGAGGTGGTAGAGATGAGGACAGTAACTGAATTCAAAAAAGCATGGGACCAACACAGAGGATCTCTAAAGGTAAAAAGTGGACTGTTGTAGTTGTTGATATGGAAGGACAGACTAGATAGGCCATGTGGTCTTTTTCTGTCATCATGTTTCTATGTTTCTAAGACCAAAAATATCTAACAGTCAGAACCTACTGAATATTCACCCACTCAAGACCAAAACGACACAACAAACCAGTAACAGAGCATTCTCCCTATATGCTTCATTAATATGGAATTCACTACCAGACAACATAAGAGTAGCAAAATCCATTACAGATCTAAAGAAGTCACTCAAAACACATCTCTTCTTTGAATACTATGGACTCAATGATATTACCTAAACTCAATTTACACATCCTACCCCTCCTAACTACGTAGATCACCTTTACACTTTACCCTGTTTCTCTATGGTCATAGTTTATATCCTTCCTTCACTCAACCCCGTATTTATCTCCAAGTTGGCTTCCCTTGTTTAATGTAAAAATGTTTCTCATGTAATTGTTATGTTGGTTTATTGTAAACCGCTTTGGACAAAAGTGGTATAGAAAAAATGTAAAAAATGTAAAATAAAAAATAAATACTTTGTGAAATGTTTAACTTTGTAGCGGCTACCTTCTGCTCAGGTTCGGAGGTGACACTCCTTTGGACACTCACCTAGTGACTCCAAAGTGTTGGGGAATTACCCGGGATAGCCTTCCTTTGCTATAGCCTCCCCTCCCCCTCAGGCACACATACACATATTAATAAGCATACCAAACAACTATTGCAGAGCTCAATAAGAAATCTTTATTATAGAGATGTGAGTATAATACCTTAATTGTACCTAGCAAGCAGATAGCATAAGCATACCTAGCAAGAAAGTGAGAGGTCGGTACAGCCCAGCTCCGTGATCTTTTCCTACTAACGCCCACCCATACAGTTCTTCTCCTATTTCCTTTATAGGCCTTCCAGCACGTACACATACAAACACACATAAATTCTTATCTCTATATTTCTTCACTAACTACTTTGTAGTTTTTCTTCACAGACATCATGTTTGTATCATTTCTTTCTGCAAAACATGTTTCTTTTTACTTAACTCACACCCTGCCACCCTAGTGTATTACATTTCAATGATCGCCTCCCCTGCATTTCTGCTTTCATCAGTGCACTATGTTCTTCTATGTCTCAATCTGTCCTTGAAGGGCAAAGACAACTGTGCTGAACTTATTCACACAGTTTCTGTATTAACCCTTTTGCTGATGTTATAGCAAACAGATTGGCAGGCCCCTACAAACTGCTTTGAGATGGCAGCAGATGGACAAATTTGATGAGCCATGGTGTGGGTGGGGAGGGTATCTGAAGAGGGTGGGCAGGGGCGGGGGTGGGGGTCGATTACTTTGTTTTACTGGTTGTGTTGCACTCAATGGTTTTGTAGTATTGGTGCAAACTGAATAAAACAAAATAAAAAAAAGAAATTGGCTCAGAGGGGGGAGGTAAAGGGTACAGGTAAATGGAGCTCACTTTGAGGAGAAGGATGTTACCAGTGGTGTGCCATAGGGATTTTTTTTTGTATATTATAAACTTTATTTAGTTATTTAAAATATTAAATATTATTAAAAAGAATGGTGTATTCCATTCTTTTTAGAAATTGCCTCAGAAAAATCCAAGTTTTCAATGTCCCTGTTTAATGTGCGTTACCAAGTTTAAGTTTCAATGTAAACTGCTTTGATTGAAATGATAAAGCGGTATATAAAACCTGTTAAATAAAATACAGCAAAAAAAGATTGTGAGGGGAGATGGGCCTGTGTAAGTATGGTTCTGGCTGGCAAAAGATGTACCCTAATTGGTGTATATGCACCAACCTTTGCAAAGTCTCCTTTCTGGGAAGAATTAAGTCAAGCTATATTGCACATGGGAAATAATTTATTAATATTGGGTGGAGACTTCAATGCAGCACATGATAATTTTTTAGACAGGTCGTATATATCTAAAAATTATATTCATAATTTAAAATCATCCCAAAAAATGCAAAACATGATGGACATCTTGTTTGGTAGACCTGTGTCGCTGATTAAATCCTGCATGCGAATATACCTTTTTTTCATTTCCTCACCAGTCTTATTTGCGCATAGACTGTATCTTGATATCTAAATTGCTCCTTCAGAAAGTTAATAGCAGTATGATTGGTCCCATACATATATTAGATCATGCTGCAATCGTCTTGGAATTCTGCCCTTGGATACAGATGGGGTGTAGACCACCATGGCAATTCCAGAATAACTTATTGCTGGAAGCTTCCTTAGAGGACACTATTCATAAAGTCATTACAGAATGTCTACAAAATAATGATGATGGTCAATTGCACTTTGGAATTGTCTGGGAAGCATTGAAGGCAGCCCTGTGTGGAGAAATAATCAGTTACACATCTTGGTTATGTAAGTCTTAAGATGAAAAAGTGTAATAATTTAGAGAAAATAATGTTAAGCTTCGAGGCTATGCCCTCCAAGACCAGGGATAATGCGGTGCTTCGAGAATTGATTGGCCATAGCTATGAGTTCAACAAAACTCTGATCTGGGAAGCGAAAAAAGAAATTCAAGTAGAGAAAACAGGCTATTATGCTGGAAATAATAAAATAGGGAAAATGTTAGCCCAGCTTTTGCGTATTCAAAGGGAGAAGCACCACATTGCTTCCATCAGCACTGATGCGCAAATTCTAACTAGCACTGAAGATATATTGAAAGCATTTCCCTCCTTTTTTTAATAGAGATTTATTCTCTAGTTCCAGTGATAGCAATAACTCTTTTGGTAACATTATCTATAGAAGGGTATCCTAAGTTGCCTAAAAAAACTAGGAGAGGCCCTAGATGCACTTATTAAACTGAGGGAAATTTTATCAGCTATTAAAAACCTCCCCAGAAATAAGGCCCCAGGGCCTGACAGGTTTACCACTACGTTTTACAGTCTGTTTGCAGCGGTATTAGCCCCTAATCTGCCAAAATTATATTGAAGCTTATTAACCGATATAATCATCCACCTTCTCTGAAGCCAATATAGTTCTATTAGCAAAACCAGGTCGTGATCCCAATCTAGTGGGCAATTATAGACCCATCTCATTGCTGTATGTGGATTATAAAATACTAGCTAAAATCTTGGCAACAAGGTTATCACAAGTAATGGATACGCTGATAGGGTCTGAACAGGCAGGATTTATGAAGGGATGCTATATAGGTAATAATGCTTGAATATTCAATACAGTCATCCCTCGTTTATTGCGGTTAATCCGTTCCAGACTCTACCGCGATAAGTTAATTTCCGCGAAGTAGGATTCTGTATTTATAAATCAAATATTTTCGTAGTTAGAGCATAGAAAACCTGTTTACGACATATAACACCCCTTTAGTCACCATTACACTCGTATTTGAAAAAAACGCGATAGAGTGAAGCCGTGAAAGTCGAAGCGCGAAGTGGCGAGGGATGACTGTAATCTCTTAGAAACGGTTAAAAGGGAAATTGGGCCTGTTATAACGCACTCTCTAGATGCAAAAAAAGCATTTGATAGGATTGAATGGGAGATTTGAGTGGTTTGGGTATTGCCCTGGATTTATAGCTTGGGTGAAGGCACTATATGCCTTCCCTCGCTCTAGAATTTTAGCGAATGGTGTCCTCTCTGACGTGATCCTCTTAGGCAGAGGAACAAGACAGGGATGTCCTCTCTCTCCGCTCTTATTTAACTTAGCACTGGAACCTTTGTTGCTTCAAATTAAGGAAATCAAAGATATTGTAAGAATGTCAAATGACATAGTGCAATGGAAATTAGCAGCATATGCTCGTGATATTTTTCTTTTCTTAACAAACCCTATTGCCTCTATTCACTGCCTATTAGATTTAGTAGGCAGATTAGCCAGTTTTTCAGGCTTCAAGATCAATTGGGCCAAAAGTGAATTACTCCCAATGGATGATCTCTTCTCAGGGGAAGACTTTAAAGTTTTTCCCTTTGAATGGGCATCTCAGTGGATTAAATATTTAGGGGTTTTCTTCTGTCAAAAATCAGTGGATATGATTTAATATAATTGTGACCTTATACTTAAAGATCTGAAAAGTATTTTGCAATGTTGGTCCCCATTGCATATGTCTTGGTGGGCTGAATGCAATAAAAATTATGGTTTTATCAAGCATAGTTTATAAATTAGGGATGGTTCCTGGATATTGTCGGCCTTCGTTTTACACACGTGGATAAAATCGTAGTCCATTTTTTATGGAGGAATAAAAGGCCATGGATAGCTTTGTCCATCCTAAAGCTGCTAAAGAGAAGGGGGAGGGATTAAGTTTCCAGATTTTAAGACTAATCGTACTGCTGTTATTTTGCATTATGATGCGGAATGACTTGCCAAACTCTGATTTGCCATGGCTTGACATGGAAAAATACTTGCAAAACCATTTCAGTTGACTGTATTGCCTATTTTGAATGCATCTCGTTCCAAATTAGATGTCCATCTGTTAATAAGTACCATTAGTGCCATAAAGGAGCTTGATGTTTGCTGTACATCTCCACTCTCTGCCTCTGCAAAATCTTCATTATGGTTCAACTCACTAATAAAGATAAATGGTAGAAAACATTTTTGGAAGAGATGGATAGAAAAAGGTATTCACTGTATAGGTCAAGTTGAGAGATGGCACAGTTGCTAGCTCAGAATACCTGATATCAGCTTTTGGGTTATTGCCATCCCAGGCTCGCAGAATTGGTTCATTGAACCTGACACTGGATACGCCTTGGTCACAAGCGGTTTGTCCACTTTCTGACTTGCTCTCTTTATATGAAAAGGTTAGAGCGAGAGAGCGAATCACATCAGGGTATTATGTCTTTTTGGGGTTATATAGAATTTGTGAGTTTGAGACAGAGATTGTAAGAGATAATATCAGTTGGGAAACTTTCTGGAGACGTCAGATGCTCACTCTTTCCAGTAGTCTTTCACAATCACTTTTCTTTCTTGCCTTCTGGACCCCATTGCAAATGCATAGAGCAGGACTTCTTCAAACAAGCAAATGTTGGCACTGCTCCATTGATGGGACCTTGACTCATATGATATATAATTGCCCCTCTGTTAAGGCTTTCTGGGATGAGGTTTGGAAGTACATTTGGAAGTACATATGTAAAATCTTCCATTTGAAGATGGATATATCCCTGCGAATTGTGTTCCGCTCAATTTGTTAAAATAGTGGCCTTTCAAAGTATGACAACCTCCTACTTGATATAATGCTCTCAATAGCTATACAACATATTCTCAGCAACTGGATAAACTCTGCTAGCCTGAATGCCACATTTTGTTGGCATTCAATATGCATAACTTACAAGATGGAGGGTGCCACTTCCTTATCTTCTGGTAATATACTTAAATTTGAGAGGATATGGTTTGATTCTTTTTAACATTTTTGTTAGTGATATTGTGGAAGGGCTGTTGTGTAAGGTTTGCTTTTTTGTGGATGACACCAAAATCTGCCAAAGAGTAGACACCTAGGAAGGAGTAGATTTTATTTGTTTATTTGGTTCTTCTATACCACCCCTTCCAGCGATCAGGGGCGGGTTACAATAAACAGGATTTGAACTATGTACATAGGTACATGTTACATTACATTTAACAAGTAGGTGAACTCCTACATTAACACTGTAGCCTTAACAGGAGGCTACTAACTATATACAGATTTACTAACCAGGCATGGTTCTTTGTGTTAGGGTAAGTTAAAGGAAATGAAAAGGAGGGAGTGAGGTAAAGGAGTCAGGGAGGGAGTTATTGGGTGTGCTAACATGAGGAGGGATTTAGCTAAGCTTGAAGAATGGTTGAGAATTTGGCAGCTGAGGTTTAATGGTTAAAAAAATGCAGGGCCATATGTTTGGGCTGAAAACATCCAAGGGAGCGATACAGCATAAGGGGTAAAGTACTTCTGTCCGTGAAAGAAGAGCAGGACCTGGGCGTGATTGTTTCTGATGATCTACTTAGTTAGCCACTTTAAAAAAAAAAAAGATGATGGAGAAATACAGAAGGATGATTGGGTGCATAAGGAGAGGAATAGCCAGCAGAAAAAAGGATGTGATAGCGCCTCTGTATAATTCTTTGGTAAGACCTCATTGGGAGTATTGTGCGCAATTCTGGAGACCACACCTTTCAAAAGGAATATAAACAGGGTGGAGTCTGTGCAGAAGGAGGCTACCACAATGATCAGTGGTCTTCGTTACAACCCATACGAGGACAGGCTTCAAGATCTCAGTTTGTATATGTTAGAGGAAGGGCGTGAGATAGGCTCTCCTCCTGTCCATTTATGTCTCTTTTTCAATTAAAATAAGCTTTGCTACGAGGGGACATAGGATGAGGGTGATAGACTCGGGAGTAATATGTGGAAATATTTCTTTACAGAAAGAGTGGTAGATGCATGGAACAGTCTTCCAGTGGAGGTAGTAGAGATTAGGACAGTATCTGAATTCAAGAAAGCACGGGACCAACACAGAACATCTCTAAAGGGGAAGACAAAGGGACTATAGTAGTTGCTATGGAAGGGCAGACTAGATAGGCCATCATGTTTCTCTGTTTCTAACATATCACCAAAATTTGCAATGCTTTATTCATAATCGTGGACTAAGCAATACTGTCCCACTCCCCCTCTCTGGCATAATTTCACCTTTTCCCCTCTCCATGAACCCCTCCCTGCACAATCCTTCTTCTTTCACCTTTCCCCTCTCCATGAACCCCTCCCTGCACAATCCTTCTTCTTTCACCTTTCCCCTCTCCATGAACCCCTCCCTGCACAATCCTTCTTCTTTCACCTTCCCCTCTCCATGAGCCCCTCCCTGCACAATCCTTCTTCTTTCACCTTTCCCTCTCCATGAACCCCTCCCTGCACAATCCTTCTTCTTTCACCTTTCCTCTCTCCATGAACCCCTCCCTGCACAATCCTTCTTCTTTCACCTTTCCCCTCTCCATGAGCCCCTCCCTGCACAATCCTTCTTCTTTCACCTTTCCCCTCTCCATGAGCCCCTCCCTGCACAATCCTTCTTCTTTCACCTTTCCCCTCTCCATGAGCCCCTCCCTGCACAATCCTTCTTCTTTCACCTTTCCCCTCTCCATGAGCCCCTCCCTGCACAATCCTTCTTCTTTCACCTTTCCCCTCTCCATGAGCCCCTCCCTGCACAATCCTTCTTCTTTCACCTTTCCCCTCTCCATGAGCCCCTCCCTGCACAATCCTTCTTCTTTCACCTTTCCCCTCTCCATGAGCCCCTCCCTGCACAATCCTTCTTCTTTCACCTTTCCTCTCTCCATGAGCCCCTCCCTGCACAATCCTTCTTCTTTCACCTTTCCCCTCTCCATGAGCCCCTCCCTGCACAATCCTTCTTCTTTCACCTTTCCCCTCTCCATGAGCCCCTCCCTGCACAATCCTTCTTCTTTCACCTTTCCTCTATCAATGAGCCCCTCCCTGCACAATCCTTCTTCTTTCACCTTTCCCTCTCCATGAGCCCCTCCCTGCACAATCCTTCTTCTTTCACCTTTCCCCTCTCCATGAGCCCCTCCCTGCACAATCCTTCTTCTTTCACCTTTCCCTCTCCATGAGCCCCTCCCTGCACAATCCTTCTTCATTCACCTTTCCCTCTCCATGAGCCCCTCCCTGCACAATCCTTCTTCTTTCACCTTTCCCCTCTCCATGAACCCCTCCCTGCACAATCCTTCTTCATTCACCTTTCCTCTATCCATGAACCCCTCCCTCCACAATCCTTCTTCTTTCACCTTTCCCCTCTCCATGAGCCCCTCCCTGCACAATCCTTCTTCATTCACCTTTCCCTCTCCATGAGCCCCTCCCTGCACAATCCTTCTTCTTTCACCTTTCCCTCTCCATGAGCCCCTCCCTGCACAATCCTTCTTCTTTCACCTTTCCTCTCTCCATGAACCCCTCCCTGCACAATCCTTCTTCTTTCACCTTTCCCCTCTCCATGAACCCCTCCCTGCACAATCCTTCTTCTTTCACCTTTCCCTCTCCATGAACCCCTCCCTGCACAATCCTTCTTCTTTCACCTTTCCCCTCTCCATGAACCCCTCCCTGCACAATCCTTCTTCTTTCACCTTTCCCCTCTCCATGAGCCCCTCCCTGCACAATCCTTCTTCTTTCACCTTTCCCCTCTCCATGAGCCCCTCCCTGCACAATCCTTCTTCTTTCACCTTTCCCCTCTCCATGAGCCCCTCCCTGCACAATCCTTCTTCTTTCACCTTTCCCCTCTCCATGAACCCCTCCCTCCACAATCCTTCTTCTTTTACCTTTTCCCTCTCCATGAGCCCCTCCCTGCACAATCCTTCTTCTTTCACCTTTCCCCTCTCCATGAGCCCCTCCCTGCACAATCCTTCTTCTTTCACCTTTCCCCTCTCCATGAGCCCCTCCCTGCACAATCCTTCTTCTTTCACCTTTCCTCTCTCCATGAGCCCCTCCCTGCACAATCCTTCTTCTTTCACCTTTCCCCTCTCCATGAGCCCCTCCCTGCACAATCCTTCTTCTTTCACCTTTCCCCTCTCCATGAGCCCCTCCCTGCACAATCCTTCTTCTTTCACCTTTCCCCTCTCCATGAGCCCCTCCCTGCACAATCCTTCTTCTTTCACCTTTCCCCTCTCCATGAGCCCCTCCCTGCACAATCCTTCTTCTTTCACCTTTCCCCTCTCCATGAGCCCCTCCCTGCACAATCCTTCTTCTTTCACCTTTCCCCTCTCCATGAGCCCCTCCCTGCACAATCCTTCTTCTTTCACCTTTCCTCTATCCATGAGCCCCTCCCTGCACAATCCTTCTTCATTCACCTTTCCCTCTCCATGAACCCCTCCCTGCACAATCCTTCTTCTTTCACCTTTCCCTCTCCATGAACCCCTCCCTGCACAATCCTTCTTCTTTCAACTTTCCCCACTCCATGAGCCCCTCCCTGCACAATCCTTCTTCTTTCACCTTTCCCTCTCCATGAGCCCCTCCCTGCACAATCCTTCTTCTTTCACCTTTCCCCTCTCCATGAACCCCTCCCTGCACAATCCTTCTTCTTTCACCTTTCCCCTCTCCATGAACCCCTCCCTGCACAATCCTTCTTCTTTCACCTTTCCCCTCTCCATGAGCCCCTCCCTGCACAATCCTTCTTCTTTCACCTTTCCCTCTCCATGAGCCCCTCCCTGCACAATCCTTCTTCTTTCACCTTTCCACTCTCCATGAGCCCCTCCCTGCACAATCCTTCTTCTTTCACCTTTCCCCTCTCCATGACCCCCTCCCTGCACAATCCTTCTTCTTTCACCTTTCCTCTCTCCATGAGCCCCTCCCTGCACAATCCTTCTTCTTTCACCTTTCCCCTCTCCATGAGCCCCTCCCTGCACAATCCTTCTTCTTTCACCTTTCCCCTCTCCATGAGCCCCTCCCTGCACAATCCTTCTTCTTTCACCTTTCCACTCCATGAGCCCCTCCCTGCACAATCCTTCTTCTTTCACCTTTCCCCTCCCTGCACAATCCTTCTTCTTTCACCTTTCCCCTCTCCATGAGCCCCTCCCTGCACAATCCTTCTTCTTTCACCTTTCCTCTCTCCATGAGCCCCTCCCTGCACAATCCTTCTTCTTTCACCTTTCCCTCTCCATGAGCCCCTCCCTGCACAATCCTTCTTCTTTCACCTTTCCCTCTCCATGAGCCCCTCCCTGCACAATCCTTCTTCTTTCACCTTTCCCTCTCTCCATGAGCCCCTCCCTGCACAATCCTTCTTCTTTCACCTTTCCCTCTCCATGAACCCCTCCCTGCACAATCCTTCTTCTTTCACCTTTCCCCTCTCCATGAACCCCTCCCTGCACAATCCTTCTTCTTTCACCTTTCCTCTATCCATGAGCCCCTCCCTGCACAATCCTTCTTCTTTCACCTTTCCCCTCTCCATGAGCCCCTCCCTGCACAATCCTTCTTCTTTCACCTTTCCCTCTCCATGAGCCCCTCCCTGCACAATCCTTCTTCTTTCACCTTTCCCCTCTCCATGAGCCCCTCCCTGCACAATCCTTCGTCTTTCACCTTTCCTCTCTCCATGAACCCCTCCCTGCACAATCCTTCTTCTTTCACCTTTCCCCTCTCCATGAACCCCTCCCTGCACAATCCTTCTTCTTTCACCTTTCCCCTCTCCATGAGCCCCTCCCTGCACAATCCTTCTTCTTTCACCTTTCCCTCTCCATGAGCCCCTCCCTGCACAATCCTTCTTCTTTCACCTTTCCCTCTCCATGAGCCCCTCCCTGCACAATCCTTCTTCTTTCACCTTTCCCTCTCCATGAGCCCCTCCCTGCACAATCCTTCATTCACCTTTCCCCTCTCCATGAACCCCTCCCTGCACAATCCTTCTTCTTTCACCTTTCCCCTCTCCATGAGCCCCTCCCTGCACAATCCTTCTTCTTTCACTTTTCCCCTCTATCCATGAGCCCCTCCCTGCACAATCCTTCTTCATTCACCTTTCCCCTCTCCATGAGCCCCTCCCTGCACAATCCTTCTTCTTTCACCTTTCCCCTCTCCATGAGCCCCTCCCTGCACAATCCTTCTTCTTTCACCTTTCCCCTCTCCATGAGCCCCTCCCTGCACAATCCTTCTTCTTTCACCTTTTCCCCTATCCTTGAGCCCCTCCCTGCACAATCCTTCTTCTTTCACCTTTCCCTCTCCATGAGCCCCTCCCTGCACAATCCTTCTTCTTTCACCTTTCCCTCTCCATGAACCCCTCCCTGCACAATCCTTCTTCTTTCACCTTTCCCCTCTCCATGAACCCCTCCCTGCACAATCCTTCTTCTTTCACCTTTCCCCTCTCCATGAGCCCCTCCCTGCACAATCCTTCTTCTTTCACCTTTCCCCTCTCCATGAGCCCCTCCCTGCACAATCCTTCTTCTTTCACCTTTCCCTCTCCATGAGCCCCTCCCTGCACAATCCTTCTTCTTTCACCTTTCCTCTATCCATGAGCCCCTCCCTGCACAATCCTTCTTCTTTCACCTTTCCCCTCTCCATGAGCCCCTCCCTGCACAATCCTTCTTCTTTCACCTTTCCCCTCTCCATGAACCCCTCCCTGCACAATCCTTCTTCTTTCACCTTTCCCCTCTCCATGAGCCCCTCCCTGCACAATCCTTCTTCTTTCACCTTTCCCCTCTCCATGAGCCCCTCCCTGCACAATCCTTCTTCTTTCACCTTTCCCTCTCCATGAGCCCCTCCCTGCACAATCCTTCTTCTTTCACCTTTCCCTCTCCATGAGCCCCTCCCTGCACAATCCTTCTTCTTTCACCTTTCCCCACTCCATGAGCCCCTCCCTGCACAATCCTTCTTCTTTCACCTTTCCGCTCTCCATGAGCCCCTCCCTGCACAATCCTTCTTCTTTCACCTTTCCCTCTCCATGAGCCCCTCCCTGCACAATCCTTCTTCTTTCACCTTTCCCCTCTCCATGAACCCCTCCCTGCACAATCCTTCTTCTTTCACCTTTTCCCCTCTCCATGAGCCCCTCCCTGCACAATCCTTCTTCTTTCACCTTTCCCCTCTCCATGAGCCCCTCCCTGCACAATCCTTCTTCTTTCACCTTTCCCTCTCCATGAGCCCCTCCCTGCACAATCCTTCTTCTTTCACCTTTCCCTCTCCATGAGCCCCTCCCTGCACAATCCTTCTTCTTTCACCTTTCCCCTCTCCATGAACCCCTCCCTGCACAATCCTTCTTCTTTCACCTTTCCTCTCTCCATGAGCCCCTCCCTGCACAATCCTTCTTCTTTCACCTTTCCCCTCTCCATGAACCCCTCCCTGCACAATCCTTCTTCTTTCACCTTTCCCTCTCCATGAGCCCCTCCCTGCACAATCCTTCTTCTTTCACCTTTCCCCTCTCCATGAGCCCCTCCCTGCACAATCCTTCTTCTTTCACCTTTCCTCTCTCCATGAGCCCCTCCCTGCACAATCCTTCTTCTTTCACCTTTCCCCTCTCCATGAGCCCCTCCCTGCACAATCCTTCTTCTTTCACCTTTCCCCTCTCCATGAACCCCTCCCTGCACAATCCTTCTTCTTTCACCTTTCCCCTCTCCATGAGCCCCTCCCTGCACAATCCTTCTTCTTTCACCTTTCCCCTCTCCATGAGCCCCTCCCTGCACAATCCTTCTTCTTTCACCTTTCCTCTCTCCATGAGCCCCTCCCTGCACAATCCTTCTTCTTTCACCTTTCCCTCTCCATGAGCCCCTCCCTGCACAATCCTTCTTCTTTCACCTTTCCCCTCTCCATGAGCCCCTCCCTGCACAATCCTTCTTCTTTCACCTTTCCTCAATCCATGAGCCCCTCCCTGCACAATCCTTCTTCTTTCACCTTTCCCCTCTCCATGAGCCCCTCCCTGCACAATCCTTCTTCTTTCACCTTTCCCTCGACATGAGCCCCTCCCTGCACAATCCTTCTTCTTTCACCTTTCCCTCTCCATGAGCCCCTCCCTGCACAATCCTTCTTCTTTCACCTTTCCCCTCTCCATGAGCCCCTCCCTGCACAATCCTTCTTCTTTCACCTTTCCCCTCTCCATGAGCCCCTCCCTGCACAATCCTTCTTCTTTCACCTTTCCCTCTCCATGAGCCCCTCCCTGCACAATCCTTCTTCTTTCACCTTTCCCCTCTCCATGAGCCCCTCCCTGCACAATCCTTCTTCTTTCACCTTTCCCCTCTCCATGAACCCCTCCCTGCACAATCCTTCTTCTTTCACCTTTCCCCTCTCCATGAGCCCCTCCCTGCACAATCCTTCTTCTTTCACCTTTCCTCTCTCCATGAGCCCCTCCCTGCACAATCCTTCTTCTTTCACCTTTCCCCTCTCCATGAGCCCCTCCCTGCACAATCCTTCTTCTTTCACCTTTCCCTCTCCATGAGCCCCTCCCTGCACAATCCTTCTTCTTTCACCTTTCCCTCTCCATGAGCCCCTCCCTGCACAATCCTTCTTCTTTCACCTTTCCTCTCCATGATCCCCTCCCTGCACAATCCTTCTTCTTTCACCTTTCCCCTCTCCATGAGCCCCTCCCTGCACAATCCTTCTTCTTTCACCTTTCCCCTCTCCATGAACCCCTCCCTGCACAATCCTTCTTCTTTCACCTTTCCCCTCTCCATGAGCCCCTCCCTGCACAATCCTTCTTCTTTCACCTTTCCCCTCTCCATGAGCCCCTCCCTGCACAATCCTTCTTCTTTCACCTTTCCCCTCTCCATGAGCCCCTCCCTGCACAATCCTTCTTCTTTCACCTTTCCCCTCTCCATGAGCCCCTCCCTGCACAATCCTTCTTCTTTCACCTTTCCCCTCTCCATGAGCCCCTCCCTGCACAATCCTTCTTCTTTCACCTTTCCCCTCTCCATGAGCCCCTCCCTGCACAATCCTTCTTCTTTCACCTTTCCCCTCTCCATGAGCCCCTCCCTGCACAATCCTTCTTCTTTCACCTTTCCCCTCTCCATGAGCCCCTCCCTGCACAATCCTTCTTCTTTCACCTTTCCCTCTCCATGAGCCCCTCCCTGCACAATCCTTCTTCTTTCACCTTTCCCTCTCCATGAGCCCCTCCCTGCACAATCCTTCTTCTTTCACCTTTCCCTCTCCATGAACCCCTCCCTGCACAATCCTTCTTCTTTCACCTTTCCCTCTCCATGAGCCCCTCCCTGCACAATCCTTCTTCTTTCACCTTTCCCCTCTCCATGAGCCCCTCCCTGCACAATCCTTCTTCTTTCACCTTTCCCCTCTCCATGATCCCCTCCCTGCACAATCCTTCTTCTTTCACCTTTCCCTCTCCATGAGCCCCTCCCTGCACAATCCTTCTTCTTTCACCTTTCCCCTCTCCATGAACCCCTCCCTGCACAATCCTTCTTCTTTCACCTTTCCCCTCTCCATGAGCCCCTCCCTGCACAATCCTTCTTCTTTCACCTTTCCCCTCTCCATGAGCCCCTCCCTGCACAATCCTTCTTCTTTCACCTTTCCCCTCTCCATGAGCCCCTCCCTGCACAATCCTTCTTCTTTCACCTTTCCCTCTCCATGAGCCCCTCCCTGCACAATCCTTCTTCTTTCACCTTTCCCTCTCCATGAGCCCCTCCCTGCACAATCCTTCTTCTTTCACCTTTCCCTCTCCATGAGCCCCTCCCTGCACAATCCTTCTTCTTTCACCTTTCCCCTCTCCATGAGCCCCTCCCTGCACAATCCTTCTTCTTTCACCTTTCCCCTCTCCATGAGCCCCTCCCTGCACAATCCTTCTTCTTTCACCTTTCCCCTCTCCATGAGCCCCTCCCTGCACAATCCTTCTTCTTTCACCTTTCCCCTCTCCATGAGCCCCTCCCTGCACAATCCTTCTTCTTTCACCTTTCCCCTCTCCATGAGCCCCTCCCTGCACAATCCTTATTCTTTCACCTTTCACCTTTCCCCTCTCCATGAGCCCCTCCCTGCACAATCCTTCTTCTTTCACCTTTCCTCTATCCATGAACCCCTCCCTCCACAATCCTTCTTCTTTCACCTTTTCCCCTCTCCATGAGCCCCTCCCTGCACAATCCTTCTTCTTTCACCTTTCCCTCTCCATGAGCCCCTCCCTGCACAATCCTTCTTCTTTCACCTTTCCCTCTCCATGAGCCCCTCCCTGCACAATCCTTCTTCTTTCACCTTTCCCTCTCCATGAGCCCCTCCCTGCACAATCCTTCTTCTTTCACCTTTCCCCTCTCCATGAACCCCTCCCTGCACAATCCTTCTTCTTTCACCTTTCCCTCTCCATGAACCCCTCCCTGCACAATCCTTCTTCTTTCACCTTTCCCCTCTCCATGAGCCCCTCCCTGCACAATCCTTCTTCTTTCACCTTTCCCCTCTCCATGAGCCCCTCCCTGCACAATCCTTCTTCTTTCACCTTTCCCCTCTCCATGAGCCCCTCCCTGCACAATCCTTCTTCTTTCACCTTTCCCCTCTCCATGAGCCCCTCCCTGCACAATCCTTCTTCTTTCACCTTTCCCCTCTCCATGAGCCCCTCCCTGCACAATCCTTCTTCTTTCACCTTTCCCCTCTCCATGAGCCCCTCCCTGCACAATCCTTCTTCTTTCACCTTTCCCTCTCCATGAGCCCCTCCCTGCACAATCCTTCTTCTTTCACCTTTCCCCTCTCCATGAGCCCCTCCCTGCACAATCCTTCTTCTTTCACCTTTCCCCTCTCCATGAGCCCCTCCCTGCACAATCCTTCTTCTTTCACCTTTCCCCTCTCCATGAGCCCCTCCCTGCACAATCCTTCTTCTTTCACCTTTCCCCTCTCCATGAGCCCCTCCCTGCACAATCCTTCTTCTTTCACCTTTCCCCTCTCCATGAGCCCCTCCCTGCACAATCCTTCTTCTTTCACCTTTCCCCTCTCCATGAGCCCCTCCCTGCACAATCCTTCTTCTTTCACCTTTCCCTCTCCATGAGCCCCTCCCTGCACAATCCTTCTTCTTTCACCTTTCCCCTCTCCATGAGCCCCTCCCTGCACAATCCTTCTTCTTTCACCTTTCCCCTCTCCATGAGCCCCTCCCTGCACAATCCTTCTTCTTTCACCTTTCCCTCTCCATGAACCCCTCCCTGCACAATCCTTCTTCTTTCACCTTTCCCCTCTCCATGAACCCCTCCCTGCACAATCCTTCTTCTTTCACCTTTCCCCTCTCCATGAGCCCCTCCCTGCACAATCCTTCTTCTTTCACCTTTCCCCTCTCCATGAGCCCCTCCCTGCACAATCCTTCTTCTTTCACCTTTCCCCTCTCCATGAGCCCCTCCCTGCACAATCCTTCTTCTTTCACCTTTCCCCTCTCCATGAGCCCCTCCCTGCACAATCCTTCTTCTTTCACCTTTCCTCTCTCCATGAGCCCCTCCCTGCACAATCCTTCTTCTTTCACCTTTCCCTCTCCATGAACCCCTCCCTGCACAATCCTTCTTCTTTCACCTTTCCCCTCTCCATGAGCCCCTCCCTGCACAATCCTTCTTCTTTCACCTTTCCCTCTCCATGAGCCCCTCCCTGCACAATCCTTCTTCTTTCACCTTTCCCCTCTCCATGAGCCCCTCCCTGCACAATCCTTCTTCTTTCACCTTTCCCCTCTCCATGAGCCCCTCCCTGCACAATCCTTCTTCTTTCACCTTTCCCTCTCCATGAGCCCCTCCCTGCACAATCCTTCTTCTTTCACCTTTCCCCTCTCCATGAACCCCTCCCTGCACAATCCTTCTTCTTTCACCTTTCCCCTCTCCATGAGCCCCTCCCTGCACAATCCTTCTTCTTTCACCTTTCCTCTCTCCATGAGCCCCTCCCTGCACAATCCTTCTTCTTTCACCTTTCCCCTCTCCATGAGCCCCTCCCTGCACAATCCTTCTTCTTTCACCTTTCCCTCTCCATGAGCCCCTCCCTGCACAATCCTTCATTCACCTTTCCCCTCTCCATGAGCCCCTCCCTGCACAATCCTTCTTCTTTCACCTTTCCCCTCTCCATGAACCCCTCCCTGCACAATCCTTCTTCTTTCACCTTTCCCCTCCCTGCACAATCCTTCTTCTTTCACCTTTCCTCTATCCATGAGCCCCTCCCTGCACAATCCTTCTTCTTTCACCTTTCCCCTCTCCATGAGCCCCTCCCTGCACAATCCTTCTTCTTTCACCTTTCCCCTCTCCATGAGCCCCTCCCTGCACAATCCTTCTTCTTTCACCTTTCCCCTCTCCATGAGCCCCTCCCTGCACAATCCTTCTTCTTTCACCTTTCCCTCTCCATGAGCCCCTCCCTGCACAATCCTTCTTCTTTCACCTTTCCCCTCTCCATGAGCCCCTCCCTGCACAATCCTTCTTCTTTCACCTTTCCCCTCTCCATGAGCCCCTCCCTGCACAATCCTTCTTCTTTCACCTTTCCCCTCTCCATGAGCCCCTCCCTGCACAATCCTTCTTCTTTCACCTTTCCCCTCTCCATGAACCCCTCCCTGCACAATCCTTCTTCATTCACCTTTCCCTCTCCATGAGCCCCTCCCTGCACAATCCTTCTTCTTTCACCTTTCCTCTCTCCATGAGCCCCTCCCTGCACAATCCTTCTTCTTTCACCTTTCCCCTCTCCATGAGCCCCTCCCTGCACAATCCTTCTTCTTTCACCTTTCCCTCTCCATGAGCCCCTCCCTGCACAATCCTTCTTCTTTCACCTTTCCCCTCTCCATGAGCCCCTCCCTGCACAATCCTTCTTCTTTCACCTTTCCCTCTCCATGAGCCCCTCCCTGCACAATCCTTCTTCTTTCACCTTTCCCCTCTCCATGAGCCCCTCCCTGCACAATCCTTCTTCTTTCACCTTTCCTCTCTCCATGAGCCCCTCCCTGCACAATCCTTCTTCTTTCACCTTTCCTCTCTCCATGAGCCCCTCCCTGCACAATCCTTCTTCTTTCACCTTTCCCTCTCCATGAGCCCCTCCCTGCACAATCCTTCTTCTTTCACCTTTCCCCTCTCCATGAGCCCCTCCCTGCACAATCCTTCTTCTTTCACCTTTCCCCTCTCCATGAGCCCCTCCCTGCACAATCCTTCTTCTTTCACCTTTCCCTCTCCATGAGCCCCTCCCTGCACAATCCTTCTTCTTTCACCTTTCCCTCTCCATGAACCCCTCCCTGCACAATCCTTCTTCTTTCACCTTTCCCCTCTCCATGAGCCCCTCCCTGCACAATCCTTCTTCTTTCACCTTTCCCTCTCCATGAGCCCCTCCCTGCACAATCCTTCTTCTTTCACCTTTCCCTCTCCATGAGCCCCTCCCTGCACAATCCTTCTTCTTTCACCTTTCCCCTCTCCATGAGCCCCTCCCTGCACAATCCTTCTTCTTTCACCTTTCCCCTCTCCATGAGCCCCTCCCTGCACAATCCTTCTTCTTTCACCTTTCCCCTCTCCATGAGCCCCTCCCTGCACAATCCTTCTTCTTTCACCTTTCCCCTCTCCATGAGCCCCTCCCTGCACAATCCTTCTTCTTTCACCTTTCCCTCTCCATGAGCCCCTCCCTGCACAATCCTTCTTCTTTCACCTTTCCCCTCTCCATGAGCCCCTCCCTGCACAATCCTTCTTCTTTCACCTTTCCCTCTCCATGAGCCCCTCCCTGCACAATCCTTCTTCTTTCACCTTTCCCCTCTCCATGAGCCCCTCCCTGCACAATCCTTCTTCTTTCACCTTTCCCTCTCCATGAGCCCCTCCCTGCACAATCCTTCTTCTTTCACCTTTCCCCTCTCCATGAGCCCCTCCCTGCACAATCCTTCTTCTTTCACCTTTCCCCTCTCCATGAGCCCCTCCCTGCACAATCCTTCTTCTTTCACCTTTCCCCTCTCCATGAACCCCTCCCTGCACAATCCTTCTTCATTCACCTTTCCTCTATCCATGAACCCCTCCCTCCACAATCCTTCTTCTTTTACCTTTTCCCTCTCCATGAGCCCCTCCCTGCACAATCCTTCTTCTTTCACCTTTCCCCTCTCCATGAGCCCCTCCCTGCACAATCCTTCTTCTTTCACCTTTCCCCTCTCCATGAGCCCCTCCCTGCACAATCCTTCTTCTTTCACCTTTCCCCTCTCCATGAGCCCCTCCCTGCACAATCCTTCTTTCACCTTTCCCCTCTCCATGAGCCCCTCCCTGCACAATCCTTCTTCTTTCACCTTTCCCCTCTCCATGAGCCCCTCCCTGCACAATCCTTCTTCTTTCACCTTTCCTCTCTCCATGAGCCCCTCCCTGCACAATCCTTCTTCTTTCACCTTTCCCCTCTCCATGAACCCCTCCCTGCACAATCCTTCTTCATTCACCTTTCCCTCTCCATGAGTTCCTGCACAATCCTTCTTCTTTCACCTTTCCCTCTCCATGAGCCCCTCCCTGCACAATCCTTCTTCTTTCACCTTTCCCTCTCCATGAGCCCCTCCCTGCACAATCCTTCTTCTTTCACCTTTCCCTCTCCATGAGCCCCTCCCTGCACAATCCTTCTTCTTTCACCTTTCCCTCTCCATGAGCCCCTCCCTGCACAATCCTTCTTCTTTCACCTTTCACTCTCCATGAGCCCCTCCCTGCACAATCCTTCTTCTTTCACTTTTCCCCTCACCATGACCCCCTCCCTGCACAATACTTCTTTCACCTTTCCCCTCTCCATGAGCCCCTCCCTGCACAATCCTTCTTCTTTCACCTTTCCCCTCTCCATGAGCCCCTCCCTGCACAATCCTTCTTCTTTCACCTTTCCCCTCTCCATGAGCCCCTCCCTGCACAATCCTTCTTCTTTCACCTTTCCCCTCTCCATGAGCCCCTCCCTGCACAATCCTTCTTCTTTCACCTTTCCCTCTCCATGAACCCCTCCCTGCACAATCCTTCTTCTTTCACCTTTCCCCTCTCCATGAGCCCCTCCCTGCACAATCCTTCTTCTTTCACCTTTCCCTCTCCATGAGCCCCTCCCTGCACAATCCTTCTTCTTTCACCTTTCCCCTCTCCATGAGCCCCTCCCTGCACAATCCTTCTTCTTTCACCTTTCCCCTCTCCATGAGCCCCTCCCTGCACAATCCTTCTTCTTTCACCTTTCCCTCTCCATGAGCCCCTCCCTGCACAATCCTTCTTCTTTCACCTTTCCCCTCTCCATGAGCCCCTCCCTGCACAATCCTTCTTCTTTCACCTTTCCCCTCTCCATGAGCCCCTCCCTGCACAATCCTTCTTCTTTCACCTTTCCCCTCTCCATGAACCCCTCCCTGCACAATCCTTCTTCTTTCACCTTTCCCCTCTCCATGAGCCCCTCCCTGCACAATCCTTCTTCTTTCACCTTTCCCCTCTCCATGAGCCCCTCCCTGCACAATCCTTCTTCTTTCACCTTTCCCCTCTCCATGAGCCCCTCCCTGCACAATCCTTCTTCTTTCACCTTTCCCTCTCCATGAGCCCCTCCCTGCACAATCCTTCTTCTTTCACCTTTCCCCTCTCCATGAGCCCCTCCCTGCACAATCCTTCTTCTTTCACCTTTCCCTCTCCATGAGCCCCTCCCTGCACAATCCTTCTTCTTTCACCTTTCCCCTCTCCATGAGCCCCTCCCTGCACAATCCTTCTTCTTTCACCTTTCCCTCTCCATGAACCCCTCCCTGCACAATCCTTCTTCTTTCACCTTTCCCTCTCCATGAGCCCCTCCCTGCACAATCCTTCTTCTTTCACCTTTCCCTCTCCATGAGCCCCTCCCTGCACAATCCTTCTTCTTTCACCTTTCCCCTCTCCATGAGCCCCTCCCTGCACAATCCTTCTTCTTTCACCTTTCCCTCTCCATGAGCCCCTCCCTGCACAATCCTTCTTTCACCTTTCCCCTCTCCATGAACCCCTCCCTGCACAATCCTTCTTCTTTCACCTTTCCCCTCTCCATGAGCCCCTCCCTGCACAATCCTTCTTCTTTCACCTTTCCCTCTCCATGAGCCCCTCCCTGCACAATCCTTCTTCTTTCACCTTTCCCTCTCCATGAGCCCCTCCCTGCACAATCCTTCTTCTTTCACCTTTCCCCTCTCCATGAGCCCCTCCCTGCACAATCCTTCTTCTTTCACCTTTCCTCTCTCCATGAGCCCCTCCCTGCACAATCCTTCTTCTTTCACCTTTCCCCTCTCCATGAACCCCTCCCTGCACAATCCTTCTTCTTTCACCTTTCCCTCTCCATGAACCCCTCCCTGCACAATCCTTCTTCTTTCACCTTTCCCCTCTCCATGAGCCCCTCCCTGCACAATCCTTCTTCTTTCACCTTTCCCTCTCCATGAGCCCCTCCCTGCACAATCCTTCTTCTTTCACCTTTCCTCTCTCCATGAGCCCCTCCCTGCACAATCCTTCTTCTTTCACCTTTCCCCTCTCCATGAGCCCCTCCCTGCACAATCCTTCTTCTTTACCATTTCCCCTCCCTGCACAATCCTTCTTCTTTCACCTTTCCCCTCTCCATGAGCCCCTCCCTGCACAATCCTTCTTCTTTCACCTTTCCCCTCTCCATGAACCCCTCCCTGCACAATCCTTCTTCTTTCACCTTTCCCCTCTCCATGAGCCCCTCCCTGCACAATCCTTCTTCTTTCACCTTTCCCCTCTCCATGAGCCCCTCCCTGCACAATCCTTCTTCTTTCACCTTTCCCCTCCCTGCACAATCCTTCTTCTTTCACCTTTCCCCTCTCCATGAGCCCCTCCCTGCACAATCCTTCTTCTTTCACCTTTCCCCTCCAAGAGCCCCAACCTGCACAATCCTTCTTCTTTCACCTTTCCCCTCTCCATGAGCCCCTCCCTGCACAATCCTTCTTCTTTCACCTTTCCCCTCTCCATGAGCCCCTCCCTGCACAATCCTTCTTCTTTCACCTTTCCCTCTCCATGAGCCCCTCCCTGCACAATCCTTCTTCTTTCACCTTTCCCCTCTCCATGAGCCCCTCCCTGCACAATCCTTCTTCTTTCACCTTTCCCCTCTCCATGAGCCCCTCCCTGCACAATCCTTCTTCTTTCACCTTTCCCCTCTCCATGAGCCCCTCCCTGCACAATCCTTCTTCTTTCACCTTTCCTCTCTCCATGAGCCCCTCCCTGCACAATCCTTCTTCTTTCACCTTTCCCTCTCCATGAGCCCCTCCCTGCACAATCCTTCTTCTTTCACCTTTCCCCTCTCCATGAGCCCCTCCCTGCACAATCCTTCTTCTTTCACCTTTCCCTCTCCATGAGCCCCTCCCTGCACAATCCTTCTTCTTTCACCTTTCCCCTCTCCATGAACCCCTCCCTGCACAATCCTTCTTCTTTCACCTTTCCCCTCTCCATGAGCCCCTCCCTGCACAATCCTTCTTCATTCACCTTTCCCTCTCCATGAGCCCCTCCCTGCACAATCCTTCTTCTTTCACCTTTCCCCTCTCCATGAGCCCCTCCCTGCACAATCCTTCTTCATTCACCTTTCCCTCTCCATGAGCCCCTCCCTGCACAATCCTTCTTCTTTCACCTTTCCCCTCTCCATGAGCCCCTCCCTGCACAATCCTTCTTCTTTCACCTTTCCCTCTCCATGAACCCCTCCCTCCACAATCCTTCTTCTTTCACCTTTTCCCCTCTCCATGAGCCCCTCCCTGCACAATCCTTCTTCATTCACCTTTCCCTCTCCATGAGCCCCTCCCTGCACAATCCTTCTTCTTTCACCTTTCCCCTCTCCATGAACCCCTCCCTGCACAATCCTTCTTTCACCTTTCCCCTCTCCATGAGCCCCTCCCTGCACAATCCTTCTTCATTCACCTTTCCCTCTCCATGAACCCCTCCCTGCACAATCCTTCTTCTTTCACCTTTCCCCTCTCCATGAACCCCTCCCTGCACAATCCTTCTTCTTTCACCTTTCCCCTCTCCATGAACCCCTCCCTGCACAATCCTTCTTCTTTCACCTTTCCCTCTCCATGAGCCCCTCCCTGCACAATCCTTCTTCTTTCACCTTTCCCTCTCCATGAGCCCCTCCCTGCACAATCCTTCTTCTTTCACCTTTCCCTCTCCATGAGCCCCTCCCTGCACAATCCTTCTTTCACCTTTCCCCTCTCCATGAACCCCTCCCTGCACAATCCTTCTTCTTTCACCTTTCCCCTCTCCATGAGCCCCTCCCTGCACAATCCTTCTTCTTTCACCTTTCCCCTCCCTGCACAATCCTTCTTCTTTCACCTTTCCCTCTCCATGAGCCCCTCCCTGCACAATCCTTCTTCTTTCACCTTTCCCTCTCCATGAGCCCCTCCCTGCACAATCCTTCTTCTTTCACCTTTCCCCTCTCCATGAGCCCCTCCCTGCACAATCCTTCTTCTTTCACCTTTCCCCTCTCCATGAACCCCTCCCTGCACAATCCTTCTTCTTTCACCTTTCCCTCTCCATGAGCCCCTCCCTGCACAATCCTTCTTCTTTCACCTTTCCCTCTCCATGAGCCCCTCCCTGCACAATCCTTCTTCTTTCACCTTTCCCCTCTCCATGAACCCCTCCCTGCACAATCCTTCTTCTTTCACCTTTCCCCTCTCCATGAGCCCCTCCCTGCACAATCCTTCTTCTTTCACCTTTCCCCTCTCCATGAGCCCCTCCCTGCACAATCCTTCTTCTTTCACCTTTACTCTCTCCATGAGCCCCTCTCTGCACAATCCTTCTTCTTTCACCTTTCCCCTCTCCATGAGCCCCTCCCTGCACAATCCTTCTTCTTTCACCTTTCCCCTCTCCATGAGCCCCTCCCTGCACAATCCTTCTTCTTTCACCTTTCCCTCTCCATGAGCCCCTCCCTGCACAATCCTTCTTCTTTCACCTTTCCCCTCTCCATGAGCCCCTCCCTGCACAATCCTTCTTCATTCACCTTTCCCCTCTCCATGAGCCCCTCCCTGCACAATCCTTCTTCTTTCACCTCTCCATGAACCCCTCCCTGCACAATCCTTCTTCTTTCACCTTTCCCCTCTCCATGAGCCCCTCCCTGCACAATCCTTCTTCTTTCACCTTTCCCCTCTCCATGAGCCCCTCCCTGCACAATCCTTCTTCTTTCACCTTTCCCCTCTCCATGAACCCCTCCCTGCACAATCCTTCTTCTTTCACCTTTCCCCTCTCCATGAGCCCCTCCCTGCACAATCCTTCTTCTTTCACCTTTCCTCTCTCCATGAGCCCCTCCCTGCACAATCCTTCTTCTTTCACCTTTCCCCTCTCCATGAGCCCCTCCCTGCACAATCCTTCTTCTTTCACCTTTCCTCTCTCCATGAACCCCTCCCTGCACAATCCTTCTTCTTTCACCTTTCCCCTCTCCATGAGCCCCTCCCTGCACAATCCTTCTTCTTTCACCTTTCCCCTCTCCATGAGCCCCTCCCTGCACAATCCTTCTTCTTCTTTCACCTTTCCCCTCTCCATGAGCCCCTCCCTGCACAATCCTTCTTCTTTCACCTTTCCCCTCTCCATGAGCCCCTCCCTGCACAATCCTTCTTCTTTCACCTTTCCCTCTCCATGAGCCCCTCCCTGCACAATCCTTCTTCTTTCACCTTTCCCTCTCCATGAGCCCCTCCCTGCACAATCCTTCTTCTTTCACCTTTCCCCTCTCCATGAGCCCCTCCCTGCACAATCCTTCTTCTTTCACCTTTCCCCTCTCCATGAGCCCCTCCCTGCACAATCCTTCTTCTTTCACCTTACCTCTCCATGAACCCCTCCCTGCACAATCCTTCTTCTTTCACCTTTCCCCTCTCCATGAGCCCCTCCCTGCACAATCCTTCTTCTTTCACCTTTCCCCTCTCCATGAACCCCTCCCTGCACAATCCTTCTTCTTTCACCTTTCCCCTCTCCATGAACCCCTCCCTGCACAATCCTTCTTCTTTCACCTTTCCCCTCTCCATGAGCCCCTCCCTGCACAATCCTTCTTCTTTCACCTTTCCCCTCTCCATGAGCCCCTCCCTGCACAATCCTTCTTCTTTCACCTTTCCCCTCTCCATGAGCCCCTCCCTGCACAATCCTTCTTCTTTCACCTTTCCCTCTCCATGAGCCCCTCCCTGCACAATCCTTCTTCTTTCACCTTTCCCCTCTCCATGAGCCCCTCCCTGCACAATCCTTCTTCTTTCACCTTTCCCCTCTCCATGAGCCCCTCCCTGCACAATCCTTCTTCTTTCACCTTTCCCCTCTCCATGAACCCCTCCCTGCACAATCCTTCTTCTTTCACCTTTCCCCTCTCCATGAGCCCCTCCCTGCACAATCCTTCTTCTTTCACCTTTCCCCTCTCCATGAGCCCCTCCCTGCACAATCCTTCTTCTTTCACCTTTCCCCTCTCCATGAGCCCCTCCCTGCACAATCCTTCTTCTTTCACCTTTCCCCTCTCCATGAGCCCCTCCCTGCACAATCCTTCTTCTTTCACCTTTCCCCTCTCCATGAGCCCCTCCCTGCACAATCCTTCTTCTTTCACCTTTCCCTCTCCATGAGCCCCTCCCTGCACAATCCTTCTTCTTTCACCTTTCCCCTCTCCATGAGCCCCTCCCTGCACAATCCTTTTTTCACCTTTCCTCTCCATGAGCCCCTCCCTGCACAATCCTTCTTCTTTCACCTTTCCCCTCTCCATGAGCCCCTCCCTGCACAATCCTTCTTCTTTCACCTTTCCCTCTCCATGAGCCCTCCCTGCACAATCCTTCTTCTTTCACCTTTCCCCTCTCCATGAGCCCCTCCCTGCACAATCCTTCTTCTTTCACCTTTCCCTCTCCATGAGCCCCTCCCTGCACAATCCTTCTTCTTTCACCTTTCCCCTCTCCATGAGCCCCTCCCTGCACAATCCTTCTTCTTTCACCTTTCCCCTCTCCATGAGCCCCTCCCTGCACAATCCTTCTTCTTTCACCTTTCCCCTCTCCATGAACCCCTCCCTGCACAATCCTTCTTCTTTCACCTTTCCCCTCTCCATGAGCCCCTCCCTGCACAATCCTTCTTCTTTCACCTTTCCCCTCTCCATGAGCCCCTCCCTGCACAATCCTTCTTCTTTCACCTTTCCTCTCTCCATGAGCCCCTCCCTGCACAATCCTTCTTCTTTCACCTTTCCCCTCTCCATGAGCCCCTCCCTGCACAATCCTTCTTCTTTCACCTCTCCATGACCCCCTCCCTGCACAATCCTTCTTCTTTCACCTTTCCCCTCTCCATGAACCCCTCCCTGCACAATCCTTCTTCTTTCACCTTTCCCTCTCCATGAGCCCCTCCCTGCACAATCCTTCTTCTTTCACCTTTCCCTCTCCATGAGCCCCTCCCTGCACAATCCTTCTTCTTTCACCTTTCCCCTCTCCATGAGCCCCTCCCTGCACAATCCTTCTTCTTTCACCTTTCCTCTCTCCATGAGCCCCTCCCTGCACAATCCTTCTTCTTTCACCTTTCCCCTCTCCATGAGCCCCTCCCTGCACAATCCTTCTTCTTTCACCTTTCCCCTCTCCATGAGCCCCTCCCTGAACAATCCTACTAGTTTCACCTTACCCTCTACATGAGCCCATCCCTGCACAATCCTTCTTCTTTCACCTTTCCCCTCTCCATGAGCCCCTCCCTGCACAATCCTTCTTCTTTCACCTTTCCCTCTCCATGAGCCCCTCCCTGCACAATCCTTCTTCTTTCACCTTTCCCTCGACATGAGCCCCTCCCTGCACAATCCTTCTTCATTCACCTTTCCCTCTCCATGAACCCCTCCCTGCACAATCCTTCTTCTTTCACCTTTCCCCTCTCCATGAGCCCCTCCCTGCACAATCCTTCTTCTTTCACCTTTCCCCTCTCCATGAGCCCCTCCCTGCACAATCCTTCTTCTTTCACCTTTCCCTCTCCATGAGCCCCTCCCTGCACAATCCTTCTTCTTTCACCTTTCCCCTCTCCATGAGCCCCTCCCTGCACAATCCTTCTTCTTTCACCTTTCCTCTCTCCATGAGCCCCTCCCTGCACAATCCTTCTTCTTTCACCTTTCCCCTCTCCATGAGCCCCTCCCTGCACAATCCTTCTTCTTTCACCTTTCCCTCTCCATGAGCCCCTCCCTGCACAATCCTTCTTCTTTCACCTTTCCCTCTCCATGAGCCCCTCCCTGCACAATCCTTCTTCTTTCACCTTTCCCCTCTCCATGAACCCCTCCCTGCACAATCCTTCTTCTTTCACCTTTCCCTCTCCATGAACCCCTCCCTGCACAATCCTTCTTCTTTCACCTTTCCCCTCTCCATGAGCCCCTCCCTGCACAATCCTTCTTCTTTCACCTTTCCCCTCTCCATGAGCCCCTCCCTGCACAATCCTTCTTCTTTCACCTTTCCTCTCTCCATGAGCCCCTCCCTGCACAATCCTTCTTCTTTCACCTTTCCCCTCTCCATGAGCCCCTCCCTGCACAATCCTTCTTCTTTCACCTTTCCCTCTCCATGAGCCCCTCCCTGCACAATCCTTCTTCTTTCACCTTTCCCTCTCCATGAGCCCCTCCCTGCACAATCCTTCTTCTTTCACCTTTCCCCTCTCCATGAGCCCCTCCCTGCACAATCCTTCTTCTTTCACCTTTCCCCTCTCCATGAACCCCTCCCTGCACAATCCTTCTTCTTTCACCTTTCCCCTCTCCATGAGCCCCTCCCTGCACAATCCTTCTTCTTTCACCTTTCCCCTCTCCATGAGCCCCTCCCTGCACAATCCTTCTTCTTTCACCTTTCCCCTCTCCATGAGCCCCTCCCTGCACAATCCTTCTTCTTTCACCTTTCCTCTATCCATGAGCCCCTCCCTGCACAATCCTTCTTCTTTCACCTTTCCCCTCCCTGCACAATCCTTCTTCTTTCACCTTTCCTCTCTCCATGAGCCCCTCCCTGCACAATCCTTCTTCTTTCACCTTTCACCACTCCATGAGCCCCTCCCTGCACAATCCTTCTTCTTTCACCTTTCCCCTCTCCATGAGCCCCTCCCTGCACAATCCTTCTTCTTTCACCTTTCCCCTCTCCATGAGCCCCTCCCTGCACAATCCTTCTTCTTTCACCTTTCCCCTCTCCATGAGCCCCTCCCTGCACAATCCTTCTTCTTTCACCTTTCCCTCTCCATGAGCCCCTCCCTGCACAATCCTTCTTCTTTCACCTTTCCCTCTCCATGAGCCCCTCCCTGCACAATCCTTCTTCTTTCACCTTTCCCCTCTCCATGAGCCCCTCCCTGCACAATCCTTCTTCTTTCACCTTTCCTCTCTCCATGAGCCCCTCCCTGCACAATCCTTCTTCTTTCACCTTTCCTCTCTCCATGAGCCCCTCCCTGCACAATCCTTCTTCTTTCACCTTTCCCCTCTCCATGAGCCCCTCCCTGCACAATCCTTCTTCATTCACCTTTCCCTCTCCATGAGCCCCTCCCTGCACAATCCTTCTTCTTTCACCTTTCCCCTCTCCATGAACCCCTCCCTGCACAATCCTTCTTCTTTCACCTTTCCACTCTCCATGAACCCCTCCCTGCACAATCCTTCTTCTTTCACCTTTCCCCTCTCCATGAGCCCCTCCCTGCACAATCCTTCTTCTTTCACCTTTCCCTCTCCATGAGCCCCTCCCTGCACAATCCTTCTTCTTTCACCTTTCCCTCTCCATGAGCCCCTCCCTGCACAATCCTTCTTCTTTCACCTTTCCTCTCTCCATGAGCCCCTCCCTGCACAATCCTTCTTCTTTCACCTTTCCTCTCTCCATGAGCCCCTCCCTGCACAATCCTTCTTCTTTCACCTTTCCCTCTCCATGAGCCCCTCCCTGCACAATCCTTCTTCTTTCACCTTTCCTCTCTCCATGAGCCCCTCCCTGCACAATCCTTCTTCTTTCACCTTTCCCCTCTCCATGAGCCCCTCCCTGCACAATCCTTCTTCTTTCACCTTTCCCTCTCCATGAGCCCCTCCCTGCACAATCCTTCTTTCACCTTTCCCCTCTCCATGAGCCCCTCCCTGCACAATCCTTCTTCTTTCACCTTTCCTCTCTCCATGAGCCCCTCCCTGCACAATCCTTCTTCTTTCACCTTTCCCCTCCCTGCACAATCCTTCTTCTTTCACCTTTCCCCTCTCCATGAACCCCTCCCTGCACAATCCTTCTTCTTTCACCTTTCCCCTCTCCATGAGCCCCTCCCTGCACAATCCTTCTTCTTTCACCTTTCCTCTATCCATGAGCCCCTCCCTGCACAATCCTTCTTCTTTCACCTTTCCTCTCTCCATGAACCCCTCCCTGCACAATCCTTCTTCTTTCACCTTTCCTCTCTCCATGAGCCCCTCCCTGCACAATCCTTCTTCTTTCACCTTTCCCCTCTCCATGAGCCCCTCCCTGCACAATCCTTCTTCTTTCACCTTTCCCCTCTCCATGAGCCCCTCCCTGCACAATCCTTCTTCTTTCACCTTTCCTCTATCCATGAGCCCCTCCCTGCACAATCCTTCTTCTTTCACCTTTCCCCTCTCCATGAGCCCCTCCCTGCACAATCCTTCTTCTTTCACCTTTCCCTCTCCATGAACCCCTCCCTGCACAATCCTTCTTCTTTCACCTTTCCCTCTCCATGAACCCCTCCCTGCACAATCCTTCTTCTTTCACCTTTCCTCTCTCCATGAGCCCCTCCCTGCACAATCCTTCTTCTTTCACCTTTCCCCTCTCCATGAACCCCTCCCTGCACAATCCTTCTTCTTTCACCTTTCCCCTCTCCATGAACCCCTCCCTGCACAATCCTTCTTCTTTCACCTTTCCCCTCTCCATGAACCCCTCCCTGCACAATCCTTCTTCTTTCACCTTTCCCCTCTCCATGAGCCCCTCCCTGCACAATCCTTCTTCTTTCACCTTTCCCCTATCCATGAGCCCCTCCCTGCACAATCCTTCTTCTTTCACCTTTCCCTCTCCATGAACCCTCCCTGCACAATCCTTCTTCTTTCACCTTTCCCCTCTCCATGAGCCCCTCCCTGCACAATCCTTCTTCTTTCACCTTTCCCCTCTCCATGAGCCCCTCCCTGCACAATCCTTCTTCTTTCACCTTTCCCCTATCCATGAGCCCCTCCCTGCACAATCCTTCTTCTTTCACCTTTCCTCTCTCCATGAGCCCCTCCCTGCACAATCCTTCTTTTCTCACCTTTCCCCTCTCCATGAGCCCCTCCCTGCACAATCCTTCTTCTTTCACCTTTCCTCTATCCATGAGCCCCTCCCTGCACAATCCTTCTACTTTCACCTTTCCTCTCCCCATGAGCCCCTCCCTGCACAATCCTTCTACTTTCACCTTTCCCCTCTCCATGAACCCCTCCCTGCACAATCCTTCTTCTTTCACCTTTCCCCTCTCCATGAACCCCTCCCTGCACAATCCTTCTTTTTTCACCTTTCCTCTATCCATGAGCCCCTCCCTGCACAATCCTTCTTTTCTCACCTTTCTTCTCTTCTTGCCCCCACCCTCTTCTTGGCACAATTTCACCGTTTCCTGCCTGCCTCTCACTCTCTCCCCCTCCTTCCCTTGCAAAATTTGGCAGTTCTCTTGTCTTTGCTCCCCCCCAACACAATTATTTCCTGCCTTTCCCTTAGCACATTCATTTTTATTTTTGCTTCCTCATCCCTCTGCGCCTCCCCCCCCCCCCCTCCTTGCACTATTGCTGTCCCTTTGGGCAGGATAGAGGTAAGGGCAGGACTACCTCTTCGCTCCTTTCACCTTGCTGCTCCTTATGCCTGGACCAAAGTACCCGAGGTTGTATGTCAGGTGCCTTCTCTCACCCTTTTCAAATTGAGACTGAAAACTCACCTCTTCACTGCCACTTTCGGATCTCCTTTGTGTTTCCTTACCATTCCCCCTAGCTGTATCCCATATCTACAGCTACAGTGTTGTCTGTCTTGACTAGATTGTAAGCTCTGATGAGCAGGGACCGTCTTTTACACGTGTCTTTACAGCGCTGCATATGTCTTGTAGCGCTATATAAATGTTCAGTAGTAGTAGTTCTGTCCTTACCTCTGTCCTGCCCAAGAAGATACCTTGATAAGGATTAGTTTCCCTGCTCTCCAGTTTTTAAATCCTGATACCAGCACACACACAGGCAGGACTTGAGGTGATGCAGCGGGACACAGCTCTCCAGCAAACCGTGGTAAACACAGCACAGTTGCCTGGTAGCAGCTGTACTTGGCCATGATTCTGCATTGTGCAGAGAATGGGAGGCACTAATAGGTGTGTGTGGGCAAAAAAATTCATTTTGTTTTAATAAATTTTCAATTTGTGTGGTGTGTTTTTTTTTAAATTTTATACATTTTCATTTCAGGACACTTTTTCTAATTAAGAGGTGGCTGTGGCCTATCAAAAACACACATAAAAGGTTACTAGAGGCTTCAAGCAAATTAAAAAAAACAGACAAAAAAAGCCAGAAACCTTTTTTTTTTTTTTCACTTTTATTAACAGTGGGGGAAGCAATTACCTAATTGAACAATCCAGGATCTGGGTTAGGCTTGTAAATGCTTCTAATAGTATATCTTAGACATGATTTCACAGAATTTCTGGCACAAGAACATGGCAAAGGAAACATTTTGTACTAGGTCTCTAGCACAGGAGTCTGTAAATTCAGAAGGCAAAATATCCAGTTTAGGTTTTCCACTGAGCTCAACACCAGACAAATTTTGAGCCAGTCAGGAAACGGGAACTAAGATCACCAGAAATACAAGACACAGAACAGACTGACTGAAGCCTGTTGGAAACAGGACACTGGGCTTGAAGGACCTTGGTCTGACCCAGTATGGCATATCTTATGTCTTCCCTGGAGACAAAATAGCCATTCCTGCAAGACTCATTTTTTCTGATCCCAAGTGTCACCGGATTGAGGCCAGGCTTTGACAACATGGGGGGGGGGGGGGTTTGAAACACTCACGTGATTCGCATAAACCTCTGCCTTAGGCAGCATTTCAGTGGGAGGTAGACGGGTAAATCAGCTGCTGACTCCACCACTGGCGGTTTACATTAAGAGGTATGTTTACTAAACAGTAGTAAGGGAGCAGTCTTTTCTGTGCATTAATGACAGCGATAAGGGATTACCGTGTGGTAAGTGTGCTGGGCATGTTAGAGGTGAAATACAAGAGATCACAGAGAGAGGAAGACAGGCATCTGTATTTGGAAAAACTTAGAGAAGCTAGCAAAGTAGTCAAGAAGGCAAAGATTCAAAAGGAGGAGGAAATAGCCAATGCAATAAAATGGGGGGATAAGACATTTTTTAGATATATTAGTGAGAAGAGGAAGGGCAAAAGTGGTATTGTCAGACTCAAGGGTGCAGGGGGGGAATATGTAGAAGCTGATAAGGATAAAGCGGAATTGCTTAACAAAAATTTTTGTTCTGTGTTCACAGATGAAGAACCAGGAGCAGGACCTCAGAAAACACCCACAAATAAGAACAGAAGCGAGGGACATCTTGAACAATTTTCAGAAGACTGTGTTCGTGAGAAACTAGCTCAACTTAAAGTAGACAAAGCGATGGGACCGGATGGGATACACCCTAGAATACTGAGGGAACTTGGGGACATTCTAGCAACTCCACTGACTGACCTTTTCAATGCCTCGTTGGAGTCGGGAGTGGTGTCAAAGGACTGGAGAGAGGCTCATGTGGTGCCTTTACACAAAAGCGGAAGTAAGGATGTGGTTGAAAACTACAGGCCGGTTAGTTTAACTTCGGTGGTGAGTAAATTATTGGAAACGCTGCTGAAAGAGAAAATAGTGAGGTTTCTGGAGTCCAGCGGATTACAGGATCCGAGGCAGCATGGATTCACCAGAGGCAGGTCTTGTCAGACAAATCTGATTGATTTCTTTGACTGGGTGACCAGGGAGTTGGACCGAGGGAGAGCTCTAGATGTGGTGTATTTAGATTTCAGTAAAGCCTTTGACACTGTTTCTCACAGGCGACTTATAAACAAACTGAGCACCCTAGGGATGGACCCTAAAGTTACTGCTTGGGTTAGAAATTGGTTGGGTGGGAGGCGACAAAGAGTACAAGTAAATGGAGCTCACTCTGAGGAGAAGGATGTTACCAGTGGTGTGCCCCAGGGATCTGTCCTTGGTCCGATTATTTTTAACATCTTTGTTAGTGATATAGCGGAAGGGCTGTCGGGTAAGGTTTGCCTCTTTGCGGATGATACCAAAATCTGCAATAGAGTAGACACCCAGGAAGGTGTAGATAACATGAGGAGGGATCTAGCTAAGCTTGAAGAATGGTCTAGAATTTGGCAGCTGGGATTTAATGTTAAAAAATGTAAGGTCATGCATTTGGGCTGCAGCAATCCAAGGGAGCAATACAGTATAGGAGGTGAAGTACTTTTGTCCACTAAAGAAGAGCGGGACCTAGGCGTGGTTGTGTCTGATGATCTTAAAGTAGCTAAACAGGTAGAAAAGGCGACGGCAAAAGCTAGAAGGATGCTTGGGTGCATACGGAGAGGAATGGCTAGCAGAAAAAAGGAGGTGATAATGCCTCTGTATAAGTCTTTGGTGCGACCTCATTTGGAGTATGGTGTGCAATTCTGGTGACTGCACCTTCAAAAGGATGTGAACAGGATGGAGTCGGTGCAGAGGGTTGCTACTAAAATGATTAATGGGCTTCATTATAAAGCATATGAGGACAGACTTAAGGATCTTAATATGTACACCTTAGAGGAAAGGCGGGATAGAGGTGATATGATTGAGATGTTTAAATATCTCCGTGGCATATATGTTCAGGGAGAGAGCCTCTTTCAATTGAAAGCAAGTTCTACTACGAGGGGACATGGGATGAGGGTGAAGGGAGATAGATTCAGGAGTGATATGCGGAAATATTTCTTTACGGAAAGAGTAGTGGATCCATGGAATAGTCTCCCAGTGGAGATGGTAGAGATGAGGACAGTAACTGAATTCAAAAAAGCATGGGACCAACACAGAGGATCTCTAAAGGTTAAAAGTGGACTGTTGTTGTTATGGAAGGGACAGACTAGATAGGCCATGTGGTCTTTTTCTGTCATCATGTTTCTATGTTTCTAGGTGGTTCGGCGTTAAGGGGTGGTAGTGGACACTTACTGCACGGTAAGTGTCCATTACTACCCCTTAATGTCCTATTACCACATGGTAATGGGCATGCTGTGGGAAGGTGTCTGGCATGCACCGTAATACAGGAAAGCCACTGAAATGCTGAAAGGGGGGCAGGGAAGCCATTGGAGAAGGAATGCATGCAAGCCCAATTGGTCTCTGATGGAGTTGACTCACCTGATGCCTGGCAATGTGGCAGTATGTGTGATGACTAGGCGAGATAGGCGGCTGCCTAGTGATGATGGTCGGTGTGGGTGTTTGCTATGTCATTGGTGGGTGGTGGTGGCAGCGTAGGGGATGCGGCATTGGGGGGCGCTGTGACAGGCAAGTAGTCCTAGATGCTCCTGAAAGCATACACCATGCTGTAAGCTGCATTATAGTGTCTGTGAGGTGTGGACATGTATCCAGATGTACTAGAAACATAAAACATGATGACAGAAAAATACCACATGGCCTATCTAGTCTGCCTTACTGTCAGTGTGTGGCATGCCATAGACCAGGACAGTGTCTGGGTGGAGGCAGCATGTTCCTGATGTGGGCAGTAAAGGGAGGATTGTCCATGAGTGCTCATGTGGAGCAATCACAAAAGAGGTGTGCATGAGATGGCTAACTGCTGCAAGTGACCCCTGATAGCCATGGTGGGGCAGCTTCCTGCCAGTAAACTGCCTCACCAGGAATCTCCCTGACGGCCAAATGGTGGGTGCAGGGCTGTGCCATGGATTTTCCAAGCAGAGAGTTTGCAATGTGTGTGGTGGGTGGATGTATGGGATCATACAGGCCAAAAGTATTTGGTCTGTGTGAACCAAAGGTAGCAGTGCCATGGGGTACATGAAACACCATTTGAACGTGTGGAACCAGTGCCTCAACCTGTGCAACTGCAAGACAATACACCCGACAGAGTGACATGATAGAAAGGGACAAGTAATGGGGCAAGTAATGATGACAGAACAATGCAGGGGATGGCTATGCAATGAGTGTTAGGTGCCTGAATGTACGAGATATATCCTCTTTATGTAAAGCTGGGAGGTCACAATGATGACAAAACAGAAAACGCATCCATACCAGTTGACCCAGATATCTGCTGCATATACATCACTGACCCACTGCAGTGCGCTGTGGCAGAGCCACTAAAGCCATGCTCACAGATGTCCATGATGAGGAATGCCATGTTGGACTACCCAACGTGTGGCCATAATGCATAGGAACATAAAAGAATGATGTAGTAAAGGCTGTTAGTGTCGCTGGGTTTAAAAAAGGTTTGGACAAGTTCCTGGAGGAAAGGTCCATAAACCATTATTCCTTATCGTTCCTCCAGCTTAGTCCTCAACGAATGGGTTGTGCACCTCCTCCTGCAGCATGAAGACTGGACCAATCAAATTTCAGTACCACTGGAATCAGCATCCCAGCCATCTCTGGAACTCCAGTGTGTCCAGTCTTCATGCAGCAGGAAGACGTTAGTGAGCTTAGCTGGGCTCACTAGTTCCTCAGTTTTAGTTATTTTCAATTAGCTAACCTTTTGACTATTTTATTTTGTGTCCTCATAGGACTTCTTTGCTTTCTTAAATTAAGGGTTATTGTTTCTTTAAATTTTCCCTTCTCCTTTCGGCACTCCGTGGGGGGGGGGGGGCCTGAAGAAGGTTCCTCGTCTGCCCAGCCTAAGCCGCTTGTATTTTCTTCTCTGTTCCCTTTGATCAATTAGGATCTCTGTCCCAGGGCTCTTCGGGACAGAGCTCCTGCGGCGGCTACGTTGCAGCTCCTCTCCTGCGGGTAGAGAGCCTGCTCAAGGAGTGCCGGTAAGTGCGGGCGGCTGTCAGGGGTCAGAGCCTGTTCTGTTTCACAGTCTTTATCTCCTGCTCAGCTCGTCGGGGCTTCCCTGCGATTTTGTGTTTTTGCTTTGGGGGGCCGCTGGAGCGTTAACGGTCCCGGTGTGCGGACTCAGTCGGCAGCGGGGATTGTTGGTTTTTCGGGTCATTTTGCCAGCACGGAGCAGAAGTGCGCCAAAATCCTCTTGCTGCCGCGGCCATTTTACAGTCCCGGTTCTTTCCGCGTGTGGAGCACGCGGCGGTTTGCTTCTCCCTTTTATTCATTTTTAAGCATTTTTATACATTTTTTTCTTCATTTGGTTTCGTTTCCTTTCCTTTCTGGTACCTCAGTTCTGGCGTTTTTAGTCTTTTCGCGTGTCTTGGGTCTCCTTGCCTTCGGGGAATTTAGCTCCCTCCGCTGAGGGGGGGGGGAGGGGAGAGGGTTCCCACTCTCCTCGTCCTTATTATTTGTAGGGCTATTGGTTACTCTTTTGTTATTTTAGCGTTGCTAAACCCCGGGTATAGTTCGTTGTGGAGTTACAACATTTGGAAAAAAAAAAAAAAAGGAAAGGCACTTCCCTTCTCTGCCTCGCTATGGGCTCTTAGCTGCCCAGTCTCCCAGTTTGTGGACTGGTTTTTTGTTCTGGATCACTGCAACATTTTTGCCCTGCAGTGTTCTGTGGCGGTTTATCCTTTTTCCATAAATATCTCAGGGTGTTTCCATGCCCACGGGGTCCCTTTGTGTGATTTGTGGATCTCGGCGGAGCGCACCTTCTGAGACAGGTGTCTGCCCACGCTGTACGTCAGTGTCTCTCAGTATGGAGCAGCATCTGGAGAGTTCCTTGGCTGCAGGGATGCCTCCTAGTTCCGCAGCGGGGGAGTTGGAGTCCCCTCTGGAGGGTCCATCAGGGATGCCTTTTGCGGTTTCTTTAGCCTCGGGGGGCAATCTGACCTAGGGGGAGTCTTGCCCTCGGAGGATTTTTCTCCAGAGTTTGTTTTGCTGATGCATCAGGCGTTCTGCCGTAGGCGCCAGAGCATGGGCGCTACTTCTCTTGCGGCACCAGGAGTGACGGCGGAGAGGCTGTTGTCCGGCGTCAAAGCTCCTAAACGTCCACGCCTGCAAGAGTCCTTCCAGTTGGAGGTGGATTGGCCTGAAGGAGAGGATCCGGACTTTGATCCGGAAGCGGATGGGGAGGCCTTGGAAGAGGGCGAACTCCCTGAACCAGAGGATCAGGCAAAGATTATTCGTGTGTTCAGGCGCGAGGAATTACCCGCTCTTGTTTCGGAGGCACTTCAGACTCTTGGTTTGGCCCCTGCGCCTCCGGTGGAAGAGGCGGGCGGTGCGGACCCGATTATTCAGGCGGTTCGTCAGACTAACGTGGTTTTTCCCATTCACCGGGTAATTGACCAGATGATTCAGTCTGAGTGGGATACTCCGGAATCGGGTCTCAAGGGGGTAAAGGTCATGCGTCGACTCTACCCTATGTCGGACAACGATCTCGAGCGTTTCCGTTCTCCAAAGGTCGATGCGGCTGTGTCGGCGGTGACTAAGAAAACCACGATTCCGGTGGAAGGTAGTGCGGCTTTGAAAGAGCCACAGGACCGGAAAATGGACGGGCTGTTGAAACAGGCGTTTGAGGCGGATGCCATTGCGTTGCAGGCCTCTCTTTGTGGAGCCTGGGTTGCCCGGGCCTTTCTGCGCTGGGTTCAGCGGCTTCAACAATCGCACACCTTGGAGGCTGAGATGTTAAGTGAGCTCCACCGCTTGGAATCTGGTTCGGCGTATTTGGCAGATGTACATTATGATCTCATCAGGGCTCTATCCAATAGCATGGCTTCTGTGGTAGCGTCCCGCAGAGCCCTTTGGTTAAAGAATTGGGCGGCCGAAGGTTCGTCCAAGTCCCGGTTAGGCAAACTGCCTTTTAAGGGTCGGTTGCTGTTTGGTGAGGATTTGGATAAGCTGGTCAAGGATTTGGGTGAGTCCAAGGGCGGTCGCCTTCCGGAAGATAGGCCGAAGCGAGGTCGGTCGCTTCCGGCAGTTCGGGGGCAGTTTCGAGACTTTCGCAAGTTTCGGTCGCCCCGTCCTGGTGGATTTCAGCGGGGCCGATATCTCTCGCGGACATCAAGTTTTCGAGGTTTTCAAGGAGCCAGTAGAGGATTCGCGACTGCCACGTCTTCGTCCGCCCGCAAGCCCCAATGAAGAGTTGCGGGTCCGGGTGGAGACTCCAGTGATCGGCGGACGCCTTCGACACTTTCTTTCCGCTTGGGCCCAGATTACTTCCGACCAGTGGGTCTTGGACATCATCCGGGACGGGTATGTTTTGGACTTGGCCAGACCCGTGCTGGATTCCTTTGTAGCGTCTCCCTGCCGGGGAGAACGCAAGACAATTCAGGTTCGGCAGACTCTCGATCGTCTTGTTCAACTCGGGGCGGTAGTACCCGTTCCGCAGGCGGGATATGGTCTGGGAAGATATTCCATTTATTTCGTGGTGCCAAAGTAGGATACTTCTCTTCGCCCCATTCTGGATCTCAAAGGCGTGAACCGCTGCCTGCGGGTGCCCCACTTTCGAATGGAATCCCTGCGGTCCGTGCTGGTCGCCTTCCGCAAGGGCGAGTTCCTCACGTCCCTCGACCTCACGGAGGCCTATCTCCATATCCCTATTCGGGAAGACCAACAACAGTATCTCCGCTTTGCTCTGCCGTGGGGGCACTTCCAGTTCCAAGCGTTGCCCTTCGGGCTTGCGACCGCGCCGCGAGTGTTCACCAAGATCATGGTGGTCGTAGCAGCAGCCCTCCGCAAGGAAGGGGTGCTGGTCCATCCTTATCTGGACGATTGGTTGATTCGCGGAAAGTCTCGCGCGGAGAGCCTAGCGGCCACTTCCAAAGTCATAGCGCTATTGCAGTCTCTCGGCTGGGTGGTCAACCCGCGCAAGAGCCATTTGGTACCGACGCAGACCCTCGAGTATTTGGGGGTTCGGTTCGATACTCGCGGGGGATCCGTTTTTCTTCCCGACCGCAGGGTGTTGACACTTCGGTCTCTCATGCGACGTTTTCGGCAGACTCCCGCTCCGTCGGCCTGGCACTACCTTCAGTTGTTGGGGACGATGGCAGCTTCCCTGGAGGTGGTACCTTGGGCTCACTTTCACATGCGATCGCTTCAGAGAGCATTGCTCAGTCGTTGGTCCAACCAGTCCGATTCCCTGAACAAACGTCTCCTTTGCCCGCTGGCGGTTCGGAGGGATCTGCGATGGTGGCTTCGGCCGTCTTCGCTCCAGGCGGGAATGCCCCTGGAACAGCCGATCTGGGTGCCTCTATTGACGGATGCTTGTCTGACGGGATGGGGCGCTCATTGCGGCGAGAAGTTCGCTCAGGGACTCTGGTCTCCGGAGGAGAGCACTTGGTCGATCAACCGCCTGGAGCTTCGTGCCGTGCGGTTGGCGTTACACCACTTCGAGACTCTGATATCATCTCGGGCTGTACGGGTACTCTCCGACAATGCTGCGACCGTGGCGTACATAAACCGGCAGGGCGGTACCGGAAGCGTTGGCTTGGAAACGGAGGCTCGGCTGTTGTTCGAGTGGATCGAGCCCCGACTGCAGGCTATATCGACAGCGCACATTGCCGGGAAAGACAACGTGACGGCAGATTTTCTCAGCAGAGTGCAGGTGGATCCCGGCGAATGGGAACTCCACCCCAGAGTGTTCGCACAGCTGGTTCAGCGTTGGGGCCAGCCGGTGATGGACCTGATGGCCACCTTGCGTTCCGCAAAGGCAGCTCGCTTCTGCAGTCGCCGAAGGGAGCCGATGTCCGAGGGCATCGATGCTCTCTTGCAAACTTGGCCATCCAAGGGTCTTCTTTACGTGTTTCCTCCGTGGCCCCTTCTGGGTCGCGTGATTCAGCGTATCGAAGCTCACCGGGGTCGGGTGCTGTTGATCGCGCCGGATTGGCCTCGACTTCCTTGGTATGCCGATCTGATGAGGTTGGTGGACGGATCCCCGTGGCGGCTTCCCCTGGATTCGGCTCTGCTGTGTCAGGGTCCCCTTCGCATGCCGCAAGTGGGGAGATTCTCTCTTACGGCCTGGCTATTGAAAGGGCTCGGCTAAGGAAGCGCGGTTATTCCAAGTCTGTTGTGGTCACGTTGTTACAGGCACGCAAGCGATCCACTTCGCTGGCCTATGTACGGGTCTGGCGTATTTTTGAGGATTGGTGCTCTCAGCGTCAGGTTCGGGTTGCTACGGCGTCTCTTCCGGTGATACTCGATTTTTTGCAGGACGGTTTTGCTAAAGGTTTGGCCGCCAGCTCTTTGCGGGTGCAGTTGGTGGCGCTTTCGTGCTACCGCGGTAAGGTTCACGGCGTTTCGCTGGGTGCCCATGCTGATGTGGTTCGTTTCTTGCGGGCCGTTTCTAGGCTTCGGCCGGCTCGCCGGATTTCTGTGCCATCGTGGGATCTTAACTTGGTCCTGCGGTCTCTCAGTGCGGCTCCCTTTGAGCCTCTTTCTCAGTGTTCAGTGAAGGATTTGACGCTTAAAACAGTGTTCTTGGTGGCAATTTGTTCGGCGCGGCATATCTCTGAGCTTCAGGCTCTTTCTTGCAGAGAGCCTTTTCTGTCCTTCTCGGCTCAGAAAGTGGTTCTGCGGCCGGTGCCTTCCTTTTTGCCTAAGGTATCTTCTCCCTTTCACTTGAACCAGGTGGTATCGCTCCCGGTGTTTCCCGCGTCGGAGGAGCAGGCGTCAGATCGTGGTCTTCGTTGTTTGGATCTCAAGAGGGTTTTGCGTCGCTATTTGAAGGTCACCAGTGACTTTCGTAAGTCTGATCGTTTGTTTGTACTCTTTGGAGGTCCTCGGAAAGGTGAGGCGGCGGCGAAAGCCTCCATCGCTCGGTGGATTAAGGAGGCGATAGGCTCGGCTTATCTTTTACATGGTCGGGTGCCGCCTGCTGGATTGCGCGCTCATTCTACCAGGGCGCAGGCGGCGTCTTGGGCCGAGTTTGGTTTGGTCTCGCCAGTGGATATTTGTAAGGCGGCGACGTGGTCTTCTCTACACACTTTCAGTAAGCACTATCGACTTGATGTCTTGGCAGCGGAAGATGCCAGTTTTGGTTCCGCGGTGTTGCGTGCCGGCTGGAAGAATCCCGCCCGTTAGGCTGCTCTGTTACATCCCATTCGTTGAGGACTAAGCTGGAGGAACGATAAGGAAGTAGTAATTACACTTACCTGGTAATTGTAGTTCCTTGAGAGACGACAGCTTAGTCCTCCTTCCCTCCCTATACTTTTTCTTTGGTCCGGCACGCCTTGGGTTCAGAAGTACGTATGCCCAGGTGAGTGTGTCTCTTGATTTCCTTCTTTCGCTCTGCTGTTTGCCTTTTTTCTTCGCTTTCCGCTTAGGCTGTGGCAGGCGCGGGACATTCTGTGTCTGTTGGTTTTGCGCCGTTGGCCACTGTGTATAAATATTAATAAAAAAAAAAAAAAAACAACAAATTTTCGATACCATTCGTTTAAAGGTTAGCTATGTCTTTGAGTTTGCTTTGACAGTTGTTCACTGGAGTTCCAGAGATGGCTGGGATGCTGATTCCAGTGGTACTGAAATTTGATTGGTCCAGTCTTCATGCTGCAGGAGGAGGTGCACAACCCATTCGTTGAGGACTAAGCTGTCGTCTCTCAAGGAACTACAATTACCAGGTAAGTGTAATTACTACTTAAGAAGGGACCCAGGATATCAATGCTTGAACCAATACAAGCATTGTGGAACCTGTGTCCCTTGGGGAAACTGCTAGGTACGTATGACCTAGATTGGCCACTGTTGGAAACAGAATACTGGGCTTGATGGACCTTGGTCTGACCCAGTATGGCATATCTTATGTTCTTATTGTCTGCAGGTCACAACAGAGCCAAGACTGTGCGAGGTGGGCAAGTGATCCAAGTAGCACCCAGGCACAAAATGAACAAACTCTGGACCTTTAACCATGGAGACATTGCACCAACCAGTAGCCTACACCTCCACACAGCTCTACACAAATGTGTTGAGCCTGCACCCAGGTCTCTATCAAACTGTTTGCTGTCTGTGCCGGGATAGGTTGGGCCTTCCACTACCCATGAGGCACTGTACACGCAGAACAGTAGTCTGCAGCTGAAGAACCGATGGAGAATGCAATGATCCATCATATCAGTTCAGTAAGACGCACTGGCTGGGTGTGCTACATGCACATAACAGCAAGCCGTGCTGCAGAGCGGTTTCAGTTATCACCCTGAGGGTGAGGAGGGGTGGCCAGCACCTGATCCACTGAACCTGCACTGTTAGAGATTCTCTCTGCTGGCTGTGTTGTAGGTCCACATCACTGCTAGTGTGTGGCAGGTATTGTCTGCAGTGCATTTTGCTGTTCTCCTTGTTTCCTGCATGCTGTGGGTGACAGTGACAGCAACATCTCGGCCCTGTGTTCTGCCCATGTTGGACACTAACTCTCCGATAACAATGCAAGTTAGTGCCCAGTGTCAATATGCTGCTTCCATGGACAGCCACTGCAGTGGGGTGTATAGGCTGGTGTGGGGCTACTGCTACTATCCTGCCAGGACCCCAGTGAGTAGGCCATGAACAACTGCTGCCCCAACCATTGAGGATTAACAATTGACTATAGCATGGGCAATAAGACTGCCTCTACTGCTCTTCACTGGTCTGTGTTAGCCAAGCACAAACCAACCTCGGTTGGTCTGCTGATCAGCACACACAGTATGTGCATAGTGTGACCACGAGGACCCTGCCTTGGCATACTCAGCATTGACACCCAGATGTTTGCTCAGTGATTGGCATCCCCAGACAGAGAATGCATCCACATCACTAGAGCCAGACATTATATTAGCTCTATGTAGCTTGTGAGACCATGCCGGTCCTAGGCGGTTGCCTAGACCCGGGATAGCCTGGAGTTGTAAATAAAGGACACTGTAGTCGTGATCCAATTGAAATTAAAGTTGGGTTTTATTCCCCTTCCCTTGAGGATGTCGTAGAATAAGGGACAACCTAAAGAACGGTTGTTTTCACCAGGGTAAAGGATGTTTAACCAATAATAATCATGCTTCTTTCCAGCAATAAAGTCCAACACTTTTCAATGTGCAAAATACAGTTTCTTTCTTGCTCTTTCCGTTTAACAAAGACTCTCTATATCATCAGTCACGCATACAGCACATTCCATCGGTTCAGGGATATTTTCTGAGCTATTGCTCTCCCATTGCATAGGGCTAGGACCTGCCCCTGTATAAGGACACTGAGCTCCTATGAAGCTGCTCTCTGTATCTTGCCCTGGGGAAACCTCAGTTGCCACCCGTTGGAGCTGCTTTTGTAAGTCCCAGATATCAGGAGCTGTGCTGGGGATTTCTTCCCACGGCTTGGGCCAATAAGAGTTCCCTTGCCGGTTATAAGCCTGGCTTCTATCCCGGAGACTCCCTTTTCTCCCCTTAGCAAAAACAGGGTACTTATCTTTTCCTTTGGAGAAGATGGTCTCAAACTCCTCTGTCTCCAGCCAAGGCTTTCTTTCTGCCCTGCAGCCTGCTCTTCTGTGGGAACCCTGGTTACGATGTCTGGCTGAGGGAAACTCACTTTCTGCTTCCCATGTGCTTCTTTGGTTGTGACCTCTGCCTTCTGTTAACTGGACAGTTTGCCTTGGTGTGAGGACCCCTCTGGCTGGGAAGACCTTGCTGCAGTTTTGCTTATCCCTCCTGGGTTTGCCAGCCTGCCTTTCTCCAGCCCTGGTTCTCCAAGGTAACGTGTCTTCCTGCAATTGCTTGGGATTTCTACTCTCACCTTCTCTCCAAGCCTGCCTGAAACAGCAGTCAGAGTTCCTTTGGTCTCTGCCTTCCTCCTGGCATTCAAGCTCTGGCTCCAGCCCTAATCCAGGCTCCAGCTTCCACTGCCAATGCTCATTCTGCTGCTTCCAACTCTCTTCCTCCTCCTTGTTCTGCCTCTGTGAGATTTCCCACCTGCTTTTATCTCTCAGCTCCTCTAACGTGGAACGTGAGTCTGAGTCCAGGTGAGCCTGATTGGCACTCTCAATTCTTACTGCGTCACTATAAACCCTGTGGAAAGTTTGTTTTCCTTTTCCCTGCCTCTCTGCACTGTGAATGCTGCAACTGCCCCTGAGGCTGCAAGGTAAGCTCTTCTTCCTTTTCATTTCTTAATATTTCAGGGTCTGTGTTTTCTAACTCCTGACAGGTAAGCCCTTCCTCCACATTGTCCTTTAATGTTTCAGGCTTAGTGCTGTCTAGCTCCTGACAAGTAAGCTCTTCCTTTGCATTGTTCTTTAATGTTTCAGGCCTAGTGCTGTCTAGCTCCTGACAAGTAAGCTCTTCCTCTGCACTACCCTTTAATATTCCAGGTTTTGTGCTGTCTACCTCATGACAGGCTATATAGCTGTGCCATGGTCACTTTTTGGTCATATGAGAGTGCCATCTCAGCATGGCATACAGTGGCCACCCAGGCAATACATGTGGCAGACGGGCACAATGGCGTCTTAGCCAGTGACCCTACCATTGTGGCAGATGCATCCAGGCCAATCTGCGCTGTTTCAGGCAATACCCACAATCCTCTGCCTCGCCTTATTCACATTTTCCAAACAGGCTGGGAAAAACTCGGAAAATGTGAGCCAAAGTGCAGTTCAGTAAGCCACAGGACAAAGGGTAGTTATGCACATGCGCAAACAGAGCGCAAGTTATTACCGTGCGTTGGCCTCACCACACGTTGTTACCATGTGCTATCTGCCACGCAGATATGGAAAGTGCCAATCTGTGCTGTTTCAGGCGATACCCACAATCCTCTGTCTTGCCGTATTCACATTTTCCAAACAGGCTGGGAATACGGCGAATAAGGCAAGGCAGAGGATTGTGGGTATCGCCTGAAACAGCACAGATTGGCACCTTCCGTTTCTGTGTGTTTGTGCGTTTTGTCTTGACTAAATTGTAAGCTCTGATGAGCAGGGACTGTCTCTTACATGTCTGTACTGTACAGCGTTGCGTACGACTGGTAGCGCTTCATAAATGCTGAGTAGTAGTAATAGTGCTATTAGCCTCCAACCAGCTGTGGATAGTGGAGCCTGTCAGTGTTGCTGGTGGGTGTTTCCACCCTTGCTGACCACCTCCTTGAGGGTTGCACATGTGGAGCTGTATTTACACTGTCGGCTAAACCTTGTCCACAGGAAGATGCAATACAGAAACCCCAGCGGGGACCTGAACCTGTGACCCTCTGCACATGTACAGTACACACCAACCGTGCTGTCTTATAGGGATAACGGCTCCTGTTGCTGACATGCTTCCCTTCAGCTGGCCTTTGGCACATGCTGCAATGTGAATGGCGCACCCGTCCAGGACAAGGCTTCTGTCTGCTGCAGGCTCGTGCCACTTCCCACGCCGCCATCACCAACACCCCACCATGCAGACATGCCCGCTACAGTGTCATGAATTTCAGACAAACTGGGGCATATTGTTTGTCATTCAGTGCGTTGGCAAACACTGTCACACAGTGGCAGTGTATGTCGTGACAGCTCCTCAAATAGCTGGGTTTCGGGAGGGCTTGGTTATTATACGTTTATTTGGGGGACACTGAGGATCGGCTGTTTGGCCAAATACAGGCCTCTTTGACCATGGGGGTCCTCTTGGGACCCACCGAGGTACCTGTGCCCCTGATTGGCCACTATTGGACAGAGGATAGTGGGCTTGAAGGACCTTGGTCTGACACAGTATGGCATATTTTCTGAACTTATGTTCTTATGCCCCTCTGTGCCACCCGGGCAGCTGACTAGTCCACCATGTCCACCAGCACCCCCCACTGCATGACCACCGTGCCATCCTCTGTGCCCCATTTGCACCATCAGCATGGTGCCCTTTCCTACATGAGCACCATGCTGTTGCTGCTAATGGAGTACTATTGTCACTATCTTGGGCTCCCTTGTCAGTTTATCATATTGCTGATGCTTAAATAGTCTTTCTCCCCTCTACAAACACCTTTTCCGTGAGGTTTTAATCGGCGATTGGGTTCCCAGCATGAAAAGGCTTTTCAGGCCATTGCACAATCGGCAGTATGGAAGCACACACTGTAATCACCCACTCCCTGCCCCAGTCCTGCCCACTCTTTCCCCAGCGTCCTTAACGTTGCCGATGCCCTTACTGCACCTTAAAGCAGCATTTATTTCCTTATTGCTTCTCCGGGCCAGTCCAGGGAAAGGTAAGGTAGGGTTGTCAATCCCCTTTAGCAGCTGAGGACTGAAGACTTCAAGTTTTCTTGAGAGGTGAAGCCACTCCCCCTGAGGGTAACCCGTCAGTCTTGCAGTCCTCAGCAGCTTAGAGGATCGAATCTTTCTTTCTCCCTCACCACTAGTGCTTAATTTCTTTATTTTTGGGGGATAATAGTTGGCTCTAGCAGAGCTGATGTTTTCTATAGTCCTCGTCTAGTATCGCAGTTCCCTGGTGCCTGAGGCACGTTAGAGACGAAGAGGTGTAAAATTTCTGCGGTGTGAGGTAGAGCCTACCTTTCTTCACCGTTTTCAGTCTCTATTGGCAGATTGATCCTGGGAGCCCCAGTTGTTTCCTCTGCCGTAGCCGACACCGGAATTGGGTACTTCCCGCTAGCAGCGGGGCACAAATTGGTACTCCTGTGTGTATTCTGTTCAGTTCGGTGAGTCTGATTTTATTCTCTGCTTGCCTTTCCGAGCCGTTTCGGTGCGCGGTCTGAAAGAGCGCCGTTTTCACTACTCGGGGCCGTGTCTCGGCCAGCGGAGCAGTTTTTTCACAGTTAACATCTTTTTCGGGGCATACCTTGCATGGCAGAGAAACTGCCTTCTCAAGGGGAAGCGCCGTCTTTACCCGCTGAAAAGGCGGGAAAGGCGGCCATCTTAGGTGTGCCAGTCACTTCACCCGCGGAGCAGCACCGGCCTCATAAACGGAAGGCTAAAACCCCTAAGGAAAGCGCTCAACAGGAAAAGCCTTCGCGGTCCCCGTTTGAGGCTCAGGAAGGGATGTCGACATTTTTCTCGCCAGAATTTATTCTAGCGATGCACAAAGCCTTCCTGCTGAAAACCTCACAGCCTGATCAGGTAGCAGCGCTTCCAGGTTCTATGGCTGTTCCGCTTGTAGGGCCAGTTACAGAGGATCCTGTGAGGGGTCTTCTCAGCCAAAGGGAGTCCTAAGAGATCTTTTGGATCCTTTTGCAGGTCAGCCTTCAGTACCCCTGGATCAGGGGGAAACAGAGGTTTTTGCAGAAGCAGGCTTAGATCTGGATACGGAGGGCTTAGAGGAAGGAGAAATTGCTTCAGGGTGTGATGGCCAAAATGTTCCCAAGCCCTTAGGAAAGGGAAAAGAGCACACTTTTACCTTAAGGGAGAGAAGCAGCAAGCGGGGAGGTGAAACACAAAATGTGTTGAAACAGGAAAAAACTCACCTAGTGAATAGCTGCAGGCCACGCCCCAGCTTAGGAACAAGCTGTAAGGGTAATGAAGACCAGCTGGGGAAGCAGCACGTGATCACTGCTCAGACACGTGCAAAGGGAGTTCCCAGGGGATTACAAAAGGAAAGTAACAGAGAACAGTCAGGGTTAGAGCAGATAGGGTTGCAGCACTTGGAACACAGACACAGAGTGGAGAGAGCTGAGTCAGGCAGTTCAGACAGTAGTGAAGAAAGTCTGAAGAGCAACCTGCTTCCTGAGGCATATTCTGATGCCTATGCCAATGCTGAGGTAGAGAAGCAGCATTACAGGAAGAAGGGAGTTCCCAGGGGAGGAGCTACTGGAGACTCAGAACGGAGCAGGAAGCCTAATGTGCTGGAGGGAGGAAAAAGCTCTCGGGTGTTTGAAGAGAGAGGTATTTCCCAGGACAGCCCAGCCTTAGAGGAAACTGCTAGAGTATTCAAAGGAACAAGCCACAAAGCAGGGAGGTTTGCTTTGGAACCTGGAGGCAGGAGATTTCCTTTGGGGAGAGATTTGAATGAGGACAGTTTTTTACTACAAGCCAAAGGCTTGGTAAAAGCCCAACTGATAACAGGAGAACCGTGAGTAACCTTCTGTCTAACAGGCAGTTAAACAAGCTGAAAGCATTAAGCCATTCATGGAGAGAGGAAGAATTGCCAGTATGTGCTAAGCAGCCTAGAGACAGAAAAACCTCTAGGTGGAAGGAAATTCTTAAGCTTTTAGAAAGCGTAGAGCCAGGTATTACCAGGAGGAGTTTTAATCTTGATGTACCAGAGCCAGACACTGAAGATATGGAAATAGGAAGTTATCCTTCTGACAATGAAAGTGAATGCCCGATGGAATGTGCTATATGTTACAAGACAAGCGTTTGAGCCTTGGAAAGGGAAAAGCTCAAACAGCTGCCTTGGAGAGTTAAAAGGTGTAAACAGGCTGGACTGTGTTTTAAAAGCCTTGTTTCCTTTTAGAAATGTCCCTGGAATAAAACCAGAAAGTGCTTGCATGTGAAGAAGTTTTAGCAAGGCAAACTAGCCCTGGTGTTAAAGAGGCTAGGAGAAGTAATGAAGCTTTTGTTCATGAAGTCTGGAAGCATTTGAAGCTAATTGTATCAGGAGAAGAAAATCCTTTTACTTTCTTGTTTTTGCGTTGAGCTCTATACGAGCTCTATTTTGGAGAAGCAGTGAAAATCAATAAATTTCCTGTGTTAGCCTTACAGCCTCTCGGACTTTCATTTGTTTACATGAAAACCCACAACTACACAATAAAGAGGTGACGCGCCCTATTAGGCGACCGCCTAGGGTGGCCATTAGGGGGCGAGGACATCACAAGGGGAGGACCCTAATATTTTTAGGGTCTTTCGTAAGGAAGAACTTCCGGCTCTCATTTCTCAATCCTTGGCTGCACTACATCTGCTTCTTCCTTCTGCCTCTCAAGAGCCTTTGGAAGATCCGTTATTACAGGGCTTCAAGGCAGAACAGCGCTGTTTCCCGTTGCATCGGGTGATCAAACAAATGATTGAATCTGAATGGGAGTGTCCGGAGGCTACACTCCGCGGGGGCCGAGCCTTTGCTCGCCTTTACCCGGTGCCGCAGGAGGAAAAGGAGTTGGATGCGATTGTTTCTGCAGTGACCAAAAAGACTACCATCCTGGTGGAGGGAGCGGCGGCGCTTAAGGACCTCCAGGATCGAAAGTTGGAAATTCTTCTCAAGCAGGCGTTTGATTCTAGCGCCTTGGCACTGCAGGCTGCGGTTTGTGGAGCGTATGTTTCTCGAGCGTCCATTCGATGGTTACAGGGGGACGCTTCCGGAGAGAGCGCTTCGGTAGTTGGTGCAGAAAATGCAAAGTTGGAGTCGGCTGCCGCTTATATGGCGGATGCCTTTTATGATTTGCTGCGCATTGCAGCCAAGACCATGGCCTCTCTGGTTGCGGCCAGGCGTTTTCTCTGGTTGCGTAACTGGTCAGCAGATGTTTCCTCGAAGTTGCGACTCAGTAAATTGCCTTATAAAGGAAAGTTGCTCTTTGGAGAGGCGTTAGAGAAGATTGTCAAGGATCTCGGGGACTCTAAAGGAGGGCGTTTGCTAGAGGATAGGCCTAAGCCGGTGAGAGGGACTGGTGCTTTCTGTGGCTCCGGTCGGGACTCCCGTAGATCCCGAGGGGCACGCTTTGCACCCTATTCCAGAGGCCGGGCTGGCTTTCGTGGACAGTCCTTTCGAGGAGCCAGAGGTTTCGGCAGGTCTTACTTCAATGCGTCTCAGCCCTCAGTTAAAAAGCCCCAATGAAGGTTTGCTGGTCCAGGAATTGGTTCCTGTAGGAGGGCGCCTTCAAGATTTTCTTACAGCCTGGACCGCAATCACTTCAGACAAGTGGGTATTGGAGATAATTCAGAAGGGATATGCGCTGGACTTCGCCTACCCTTTGTCGCCTGCCTTTGTAATGTCGCCCTGTGCACCCGGTCTAAAGATGCAAGCCATTTCAGACACTCTCTCTTGTCTCTTGCAGTTGCGGGCGATAGTTCCCGTACCCCTAGGCCAGTACGGGTGCAGTCGATACTCGATCTATTTTGTGGTTCCCAAGAAGGAAGATTCCTTTCGTCCCGTGCTAGATCTCAAGGGCGTAAACCGTGCTTTGCGGGTGCCTCACTTTCGCATGGAAACGTTGCGGGCCGTGATTCGGGCAGTGCGGCCGGGAGAGTTTCTCACGTCCATAGATCTCACGGAGGCCTATCTTCACATTCCTATCAGGCAATCTCATCAACGCTTTTTACGGTTTGCCCTTCCGATGGGACATTTCCAGTTTCGGGCATTGCCATTCGGTCTAGCCACGGCTCCGCGAACCTTCACCAAACTCATGGTGGTTGTGGCAGCGGCGCTGCGAAAGGAAGGTATCCGAGTTCATCCATATCTCGACGATTGGTTGATCAGAGCCGATTCTCATTTGGCCTCAGTGACGGCGACAGCTCGGGTGGTAAACCTTCTAGAGCAGCTCGGTTGGGTGATAAATCAAGCAAAGAGTCGCTTACAGCCGTTGAGACAACTGACTTATCTCGGAGCCTTCTTCGACACGGTTCGGGGAACGGTCTGTTTACCCGAGATCCGAGTACAAAAGCTTTTGCGGCAGGTGCACGCGTTTTTACGGCTGTCGACTCCGTCGGCGTGGACGTACTTGCAACTCTTGGGGTCCATGGCGGCGGCCTTGGATCTAGTACCATGGGCCAAAGCGCACATGAGGCCCTTACAACAAGCATTACTTTCCCGATGGTCACCGCAGCTTCACCCTCTCTCGCAGCGCCTGTCCTGTCCGGACCTCGTGCGTCGCAGTCTAGAGTGGTGGTTAGTCCCGGAGCATCTAACTGCGGGAATTCCCTTACAGGAGCCCTCATGGGTGCTGGTCACCACAGATGCCAGTCTTACGGGCTGGGGGGGCTCATTGTCAGTCGCAAATCACGCAAGGATCTTGGTCTCCGGAGGAGAGTTCGTGGTCGATCAACCGACTCGAGCTTCGCGCGGCACGTCTCGCCCTGCTGAGCTTCGAGGCCTTGCTCAACGGGACGGCGGTCAGGATCTTCTCAGACAACGCAGTCACAGTCGCTTATATCAATCGTCAAGGGGGGACCAAGAGTCTGTCTCTCCTCTCCGAATGCCAGGAATTGATGGTTTGGGCAGAAGCCCATCTCCTAGCGTTGTCAGCGGCGCATGTGGCTGGCAAAGAGAATGTGCAGGCCGATTATCTCAGCCGCAATCTGCTTGATCCCGGAGAGTGGGAGTTGAACGCAGCAGTTTATCACAAGTTGACCTTGCGTTGGGGGCATCCGGTGATGGATCTTATGGCTACATGCGGCAATGCCAAGACCAGCCGGTTTTTCAGCAGACGCAGGGAGCCGATGCTCCGAAGGGCCGATGTCCGAAGGGCTCGATGCTCTGGTTCAGCTGTGGCCGCTGGATACTCTCTTGTACGTTTTCCCTCCTTGGCCGATGTTGAGTCGAGTTATACAACGTGTGGCAGAACACCGGGGAATGGTGATTCTGATTGCGCCGGATTGGCCTCGTCGTCCTTGGTATGCCGATCTAGTTCGGCTCCTGATAGCTCCACCTTACCGTCTTCCGGTCCGCATCAACCTGTTGCATCAGGGGCCGGTACTCATGCCACAGGTGGATCGCTTCTTACTTACGGCTTGGCTCTTGAGAGGGCTCGTTTAAGACGCAAAGGGTACGCCAGTTCTGTTGTGGACACCTTACTTCGGTCTAAAAGGCCGGGGACTTCTCTGGCATATGTGCGTGTATGGCGATTTTTCGAGGATTGGTGTGGACAACGCAACATTATTCCTCTGTTGGCTACCCTGCCTCAATTGCTGTTGTTTCTCCAGTGTGGATTGGAAAAAGGTTTGGCACTCAGTACCCTTAAGGTTCATATGGCAGCTCTCGCGTGTTTTCGGGGATCCGTGCAAAGTCGCCGTCTTTCGACGCATCCGGATGTACAACGTTTTTTTCGAGCAGCAAAGATTATCCGTCCTCCGGTGCGCCAGGTCGTACCTCCCTGGGATTTGCATGTAGTGTTGGAGGCGTTTTCCAGGTCGCCGTTAGCGTCCCTCTCCTCGCAGTCTCTCAGAGAATGTTCCTGGAAAACGGCTTTTCTGGTAGCTTTATGTTCGGCCCGCCGAATTTCAGATTTACAGGCCTTGTCTTGCCAGGAACCGTATCTTCAATTTCTACCGGAGCGGGTTTTGCTGCGGACGGTGCCTTCTTTTTTGCCTAAAGTACTGTCCGTTTTTCATGTTAATCAATCCGTAGCTTTACCCATTTTTTCCGATTTATCCGGTTCTCCAATGGACCGTGCTCTCAAAAGATTTGATCTTGGCCGTGTCTTAAAGGCGTACCTTAGGGTTTCGAAGCCCTTTCGGAAAACAGACCGGCTCTTTGTCCAGTATGCAGGACCCAATAAAGGTCAAGCGGCGTCGAAATCCACTATTGCTCGTTGGGTTCGCTGCGCTATTGTGGCAGCTTACAATGCCAGAGGGCGGTCTCCGCCGGTGGGTCTAAAAGCTCATTCCACTCGAGCTCAAGCGGCTTCCTGGGCGGAGTTTGCCTTTGTTCCACCGGTCGATATCTGCAGAGTGGCAACGTGGTCGTCTTTGCATACCTTTACGAAGCATTACCGCTTGGATGTTCAGGCCAGAGAGGATGCGAAGGTGGGGCGTCGGCTCTTATCGCAGGGCTGGCGGGTCCCTCCCGTATTTAGGTACTGCTTTGGTACTGCCCTACCTTTCCCTGGACTGGCCCGGAGAAGCGATAAGGAAGATGAAATTAGGTCTTACCTGCTAATTGTCTTTCCTTGAGCTTTCTCTGGGCCAGTCCAGGGTCCCACCCCTTTCGTTTAACGGCGGCCTTGACGTCGGTATAAGAATATGGTGCTATCATGGTGTTCGTGCGAGAGGGGATGATCGGGGCTTCTATGATTCTTTCTCGGTGACAATCGAGGCTTCAGTTATAATACAATTTAAAAAAAAACCCCATTAGTGTTGCTTTCTCATTTCAGGGGACTATAGAACATTATCAGTTTTATTGGGTTAATCTGGTATTTTCAGTTCTTTTCTACTTAGCTGCTTTGTCAGAAGGAGACTGACGGGTTACCCTCAGGGGGAGTGGCTTCACCTCTCAAGAAAACTTGAAGTCTTCAGTCCTCAGCTGCTAAAGGGGATTGACAACCCTACCTTACCTTTCCCTGGACTGGCCCGGAGAAAGCTCAAGGAAAGACAATTAGCAGGTAAGACCTAATTTAATCTTGGTGTTAAGGGAGCAAGTGTGCCGATAGCCTGCGTTAATGGCACACATGCTCCCTTACCGCCTTTTAGTAAACCTACTCCTAAGTGACATCACTTCCTAACCTGAAGAAGTGCCAGAATTCCATTCCACCCTGTTCTGGCACAAATTAAGCCCTGATGAAATTTATGGATGTATCTACTTAGATATGAAAGGTGTAATAATATTTTTTGAAAGAGAATAAATAAAACTGTTTACAATATATTTATAGTTGCTCATCCACAGTTATATAAGCAGATAGGTCGCAACATACACTATCCATCACAAAGACACATAAATAGAGACAAACAAATATCCTACCCTCCTGTCATTTCACCCACAGAACTACCTGCCAACCATATATTTATCTATCTACCACCTCCTAACCAAAGAAAGGACTCTTATTTCACAACAGTCACAATAAAAAAATAAAGCCTGTAGCCCCTTCATCAAAGTTGTATAACAAGCCATCCAATGTAATGCCAAGGATAACTTATTCCAGTTGTTTGACCCTGCAACCAAAAGGACATGCTGCCTTGTCTCAGCTAGATAAAGGAATATGTGGCATTCTGAGTTCAAATGCAAATATCTACTCTTAATCACACTAGGGAGATTCAGGAGACTGGGGATGAATCCAAGCTATTATAAAAAGCTTTGTAGCAACACGTTTTTTTTGTCCAGGAATTGGGTTCAGCAAACAGGTTGAAGATGAGAAGATTCACATAATAAAAAGATGTACATCTATGATTAGCTTGAAGGAGTGACCTGCTCCCCTCCTCGGGAACTCTGCACTTCTAGCAGATCCCTTCTGTCAGTGCCCTTCTCTTCCACTGCCAATTCCAGACTTTGTTCAATACGTCAGGCTCCATCTCTGGCCTTGTTCAAATCCAGGCTAAAAACTCACCTCTTTGACACTGTTTTTGGATCCTGATCCCCCTCCCCTTCCAGCCCCCTATTCATTTCCTATGTGTTTCCTTACCATTTCTCTCATTAAATACGAGAGACGCTGAGCTCCCAAGTAGACCTACCATCCGCTACCTAGGCGTTACACTAGACCAATACCTCAAACTTAAAGCACACATCAGCAACATCATCAAGCAAATTTACCACAAAATACAAACAGTGCGACATCTCCGACCCCTGCTGCAACCAGATTTTATTTATTTAACAGTATTTTTAAACCGCCTTATCTTATTAATCAAGGTGGTATCACAGCAAACAATCGGGTAAAGTGAGTGTGTTAATCATGCAGTGAGGGTGCAATTTAGTTGAGTGTGTGTTGTATCGTGTGCTAGATTGGGGTGAGCTATGTACAAGGTGTGGTGTGTTGCGTGCTAGAATGGTTTGAGCTATGTACAGTGTGGGCTATATACAGTGGTGCTGTATATAGTGGTGGCTATATACAGTGGTATATAGTGGTATATAGTGTGGGCTATATACAGTGGTGCAGATGACTTCAGAACAGTTTTTCAGGCACTGGTGACTCCCGACTTTGACTACGCCAATGTGATCCTGCACGGTCTATCCAAAAACACACTAAAACCACTACAGCTGGCAATGAACACAGCTGCACGCTTCCTACACGGGACCTCTAGAAGAGACCACATTACCCCAATCCTAAAGGATTTGCACTGGCTACCAATCTCCTGCCGGCTCACGTATAAAGTAGTCCTGATGACCTTCAAGGCCATCAACAAAATATCACCCACCTCCCTGACAGACCTTCTCTACCCCACTCCAGCAAACATTTGCCACCAACACGCTACAGACCCCTAAGGAAATAACAAAATGCACCCAGGCAACAAGGAACCAAGCCTTTAAGTTCTATGCTCCTAGCTGCTGGAATGCACTCCCAACTGCTGTGGCAAAGTGCAATCAATGAATAAGTCCAGGAGTCGATTGACAGGGTCCAAGTCAGTTTATTGTGCACAAGGCCCAGTCAGTCAAAGCTTCAAAAGGTACTGAGCAAAAGTTTATACAGAGACATAACTTTTTATACCTATTTTTCAGTTTGATACATCAGAACTTTCTGTTGGTTCCAACTTGATACATGCAAACTTTTCATTGGTTATACATTCCCTGCACCTATCCAATTAGAAATCCCTCCGGAGCCTAGCAACCGGCCCCCTCCTTTAGGATTGCTTGAACAATGGTACAGTTCTTAATTCTACTTCAAGGCTAACCTTGGCTTCTGGAATGCATATTCTGAAACATTTCTGTTCTTTCACACACAAGAGAATAATAGAAGACTTATGAATTCATGAAAACTTCTTATTAAGCATTTTAAAATAGTTTTCTTATTTTTCCACAGATTTTTGGTTCTTTTCTAGTTATAATGGGAGTTAGGATCCAGGCCTAACTTACAGGCCTTTCATAGTAGCAGGCCATGCTGTAGCAGCAAAGCGCAGACAAACCGATGATACCAGGAGTCTGTTCAGAAGGTCCAAATCATTTATTTGTGCACAAGTCTCAAGCAAGTCAATTTCAAAATGGCTGAGCAAAGTTTTCAAGCATTACAACAACTTTTATAGACTTCTGTTCCATTCTAGGTATAGAAAAACATTTCATTGGTCCCGGTAACCTCCCGTACCTCTCGTACCTCTTCTATTGGTCCCGGTACTGATAAGTTTCTCCAATTATGTCCCTTCTGTGGGCATGACACCTGCCTGCCCCCCTTCTAGTCCCAATTACAATGGTCAGTTCATCAACTTGTTACTTTCACACTCTCAAGGTTATGGGACCAATTTGTGCGTGCAGAAGAGCAAGGTTCTGTAACTCATCTGTCAGCACTCCTCATTATTTCTCTGCAAATGTACTTTTTCTTATCAGTAACTTTTAAACATGTCTTTTCTGTATTTTTCCATTTCTTAATTCTGCAGTTCTGCTTACCTAAGCTAATTCAATATTTCTACTGAGTTCTTTCTTACAATAGCAGCATATTGGGGGATGTGCAATCCTATATGCCTCTCCACAGGCCTCATTTACAGGTCAAGCTAGCCATGCTGGCCTGCCTATGTCAGACACCGTGGGTCACAGGCCTGCACCTGCCACATTCCCCCCTTTGATTAATCTCACCCTATTACTTAATAAGGTGTGAGAATTAAATCACTTTTAGAAGAATCACATCCTGATTAAAGGATTCTTACTAGTTCCACTAGGGTTAGCTTTGTATAAAGCCATTATTTTAGTTGCGGTCTTCCGCTCTACTGTACTATCAATAGCACTATGAATGGAACGCATACAACATGGGATTAAACATGGTAAGCAGAGGATAACAGCAACAAGGATTAGTACTAAGATAATGAAAGTCTTAAATCCTCCCAGCCAAGAGAAAAGGTTAGCAAACCAATTAGGAAATTTCAATGCGTGCCAAGTCTGTACTGGCACATAAGCATGTCTTTGCATATCTTTAGCAATTTCTTCAACTACTTGACCTTTATCATCTATTTTCAAACAGCAATTAGTTAAATTCAGTTTACCACATACTCCTCCTTCAGCTGCTAGCAAATAATCAAGTGCTAAGCGATTCTGGTATATGGCAGTGCGCATCTGAGTACTTTGTCTAGCTAAGAGCGTGAGAGCATGACTAGTTTCATTGGTTATTATTTCAACTACTGCTTGTAAGCGAATAATACGATTGATCATATAGATTGGGGTACGATAACCATACATACCATCATCATTCCAAGTGGCAGGTCCATAATACTCAATAATTCTTTCTGGTGGCCAATCATCACCTTGCCACTTCTCCCACTTGCCTATCTGTAAGGCTTCTCTTTTCTGTCTTGATGCTCCTTTGTGTCTGTGGGTTGTGTATACAGGGTATCCTAATTGTTCTCCATGTTCAGTGTTTAACAGGAAGAAAGAAGGTCTGATGGTTCCTAAGACACATGCTCCTCCCCATTGTGGCGGGAGTTGCGCATATGCTCGTTTTCCACAGATCCAATATAGGCCAGGTGGGGCTTGCCAGGCTTGGACTTTGGCAAGGTTAGTCCATAGACCTGCAAGTTCAGGAAATCTAGCTAATGGGTTAGGAGGTTCAGGATGTCTGATTCCTGACCACCATGCTGTCTTTTTAGTCGTGGCATTATAGTATTTCTGGCTAAGACAGACCAGCTGTCCTACCTTTTGGGTGAACTGGGGTCCAGTTCTGGCAAAGCAAAGACGTCCAACGATTGAGTGCGCTAACACCCATTCACTGGTAGTCTTGTGTAATTCAGTCTGGTTGTAAATCATGGAATAATTCAATTCTTGGGCTTCCCAGGGCCATTGGTCTCCCATTTGGGTTCCGCCACAGAAATAACAATCTGTGATCTTAAGACTAGATACTACTGCTCCGGCTAATTCTAGAAATAAATTCTGTGAAGGGTGAGGGATCTCAAACTTATTTACATGCATAGCTTCATAAAAGGTATTATGAATATGATATTTAGATGACTTGTGGGCTTGAGTATTCAATCTAATATACACAATGGTCCCTGGATCTGTTGCTCCTCCAGCAATACGTAATCCAAACTTATATCCTTGTTTCCATGCATGGGGATTATGTACACGCAAATGTAAGGGGTTGCAAGCATCTTTCTGACATTTATCATTTGTGGTTGGCTTGGTTAGAGTAGCCATCCGCTTATCTATTTTCTCATCAGTTATACCAGTGTTCCAGGTAGCATAAAAACACATCCCCAATACGGGCAATAGTAATCTGCCGCTGTAGCAGTACTATACCCTGATCCTGTTTTACCTGTACACTTCCACCAATTTGTGGCACCTTCTGGACACATATACTTATGGTCATTTCGGTACGCTTTCTCCCATGTACCACAGGTGGAATAACTATCTCTATTAATAGCATTACATGCATCAAAATTCAAAACAGCAGGTTTAGTAATGTCCTTAAGTGGTGGTGTAGCAGCTAATATAGGTCCATCTGCATCCTTCCATCTTATTTCCAACGTGTAATAGGATGGATTCTGATGCGGATTATAGCATGCTTTGATTTTGCCATGAGTGCAAACATTTAGTTCAGTGGTGTTATAGATACACCGAGTTATTGTTCCCTTGCAGGTATAGTAAGAATGGTAAAGCAAAGTCTGAGTTACTTTCAGTCCAGTTCTAGTAGAGGTAATGCAAGCAGTGCATGGAGGTAAAGCATAAGTCTGTTCAAAACCTCCGAAGAAGGCAACCAAGGCAAAGCAGAAGCAAAGATACATGTTGATGTTGATTGGAGTTCTTCTGTATCCTCAGCTTGCTGATCTTGATCACGACGGTCTATTATTCTTCGTCCCGTTTGCTAATGAAGCAATTTAACGGGTGCTGAGTGTTGATTGAAGATCCTCAAGATGTCCAGTACACATTAACCAACTTAGCAATTCAGTTGGCTTGTGAAGTCTGGCTTAGTCAATGTAGTCTCAAAGTAGTGTGTCAAATCACACACAAATTGGGTTCGTTGAAACAAAACTGTTGCTGCATGGAAAACAGCAATCCTCTTCGAAAGACTTGGCTACTGCAAAGCACTTGTGATGAAGTGTCTATGCTGCTGGTTGCCGTCTCAGAGTAACTCGCAAGGGTACATCAGGGTGCTGCTCTGCTGTCCACCGCTCTGGTTCAGGATCGGCGGCGGGCTTGACTCTGCTGTGGTGGATCCAGGCGTCGATCTCGGCTACCTTTACTGCAGTTGGGGTAGACAGGATGACAGTGTACGGTCCCTTCCAATGGGGTTCCAACGGTATCTTCTTCCAATCTTTGATCCACACCGAAGTTCCAGGCTGGTAGGGATGCAAGGGTTCCGTCAGGTTGATAGGCAACTGGTCTTGGATCCACGTATGGAGAGTCTGCAGAACAAAACTAAGAGCTAGGAGTTCTTGCCTGGTTACTTCTGAACCAATCTGGGCTAAACTTCCTTTGACTCCCTGCACTATTGGTGGGGGTTTACCATACAAAACTTCAAAAGGGGAAAATCCTGTTGACTTTACAGGGGCTGAGCGTATTCTGAGTAAAGCTATGGGGAGCACTTGGGGCCATTTCAAGTGTGTCTCCTGACAAAGCTTAGACATTTGGGCTTTCAAGGTACGATTCATTCGCTCAACTTTCCCTGAACTCTGGGGTCTGTATGCAGTGTGGAGTTTCCACTGTATCTGCAAAGCTTTTGCTAACTGCTGAGTAACTTGGGAGACAAATGAGGGTCCATTGTCTGACCCTATTACTGCTGGGATTCCAAATCTGGGGACAATCTCTCTCATTAAGGCTTTGGTAACTTCTCGGGCTTTCTCAGTTCTGGTTGGGAATGCTTCTACCCACCCAGAGAAAGTACAAACTAATACTAGTAGGTAATGGTATCCATTGGCTTTTGGCATTTCGGTGAAATCAACTTGGAGGTTGTGCATGGGGGTGACACCTCCTGACTGAACTCGGGGTGCTGTAATAAGGCCTTGCTTGGCATTATTTTTGGCACAAGTTACACATTGACGTGCTACTGAGGCTGATATGGTTGTCATCAGAGGGATGTAGAAATGTGGTCTGAGTGCTTTCTCCATAGCACTCTTCCCATAGTGGGTAGCTTCGTGGAAAGCTTTGACAAAGGATGGTCCTAACAGTTCTGGAATTACTATTCGTCCTGGAGGTTGACTGCCCTCTTCTGGTGGCAGCTCAATCCATCCATCTTTCAATACTCCATTTTCTTTGTCACAATAGTAATCTAATTCTTTGGTGGTATATCGTGGGGTCCATAGATTCAAGGGTACTGGAAACAATGCTGCTTGCATTGGCATAGCTTGTGGGGCAATCTGTCCTGTCATAGCTGCTTGTCGTGCTGAGGCATCTGCAAATCTATTTCCTCGGGCAATTTCTCCTTTTCCTGCTTGATGTCCTCTGCAATGTATGACAGCTACACGTGTTGGGGCCCAGACTGCATCAAGTAACATCAATATCTCGGGACCATATTTGACTGATTTTCCTCCGGATGTGATGAGTCCTCTTTCTTTATAGAGAGCTCCATGGGCATGTAAGGTAGTGAAGGCATATTTGGAATCTGTATATACATTTAGCACAAGTTTTTCTCCTAACAACAATGCTCTGGTGAGTGCTATCAATTCGGCTTTCTGGGCTGATGTGCCTGAGGCTAGAGCTGATGATTCAACTACTTCATGTTGAGTGACGACTGCATATCCGGCACAGCGTCGTCCATCAAGGATGAGACTGCTCCCATCAACATAATAGATCTGGTCGGGATTGTCTATGGGCACATCTGTTAAGTCAGGTCGACTAGAGAACACAGTTTCCATGACTTCGATACAGTCATGTTCTGGGAGTTCTTCACTGATGGGTATCAAGGTAGCTGGATTCAAGGCATGGCTCACTTCAAGTTGTATTTGTGGGTTTTCACATAACATGCTCTGGTACTTCAACATTCGGGAATTGGTGAGCCAATAATTCGCTTTCTGTTCCATAAGGGCAAGGACTGCATGTGGCACAGTGACTCGTATGTTCTGTCCTAGTGTGAGTTTGTCTGCCTCACTCACTAATAGCGCTGTAGCTGCAACTGCTCTCAAGCAAGGTGGCCATCCTTTGGCCACAGGGTCCAATTGTTTCGATAGGTAGGCTACAGGTCGCTCCCAATTTCCTAATTTCTGAGTCAACATGCCCAAGGCATTTCCCTGTGCTTCATGTACAAACAAGTGGAAAGGTTTGTGGACATCTGGTAGTCCAAGTGCTGGTGATGACATCAATTCTTCTTTTAACTTCTGGAAGGCTGTATCCTGCTCAAGTCCCCACTCCAGTGGTGACTTTTCTTCTCCTTTTGTGGCTTCATACAGTGGTTTGGCAATTTGGGCAAAGTTGGGTATCCAGATTCGGCAATATCCTGCTGCTCCCAGAAAGGCTCTGACTTGCTTTCTGGTTGTTGGAGTTGGAATTCTGCATACGGCTTCCTTTCTTTCTCTGCCTAATCTTCTGCTTCCTTGGGTAATACGAAAACCCAAGTATTTCACTTCTTTTTGACATAGCTGTGCTTTGGCTCTGGAAACTTTGTATCCAGCTTCATCTAGTAACTGCAAGAGATCTTTTGTGGCTAGTATACATTCACTTTCTGATACGGCAGCTATCAACAGATCATCCACGTACTGGAGAAGCACTCTCTTCCCCGGGGCTACTGGATAGCTTGAAAGGTCTTGATTTAGTGCAGCACTAAAGATGGTAGGTGAATTCTTGAATCCTTGGGGTAATCTTGTCCAGGTGAGTTGGCCCCCTCTTCCAGAGATGGGGTCCTGCCATTCAAATGCAAACAATATTTGGCTTACAGGGGCTAATCTTATGCAAAAGAATGCATCTTTTAAATCCAGTACAGTGAAATGGGTAGCTTCAGCAGGTATCAGTCCTAGAAGAGTGTAAGGATTGGGCACAACTGGATGTATAGTTTCAACTGCATCATTTACTCTTCTCAAATCTTGCACTGGGCGATAATCATCTGTCCCAGGTTTCTTTACTGGCAAAAGTGGGGTGTTCCATGGGGATTGACATACTTTTAGTAGGCCATACTCGAGCAATCTCTGTAGGTGGCGATGGATGCCTTCAATTGCGGCTCTTGGGAGAGGGTACTGTTTGACGTGCACTGGTGTAGCACTAGGCTTGAGGGTTACAATCACTGGAGCTATATGCTTGGCTAGGCCTGGGGGACTGCCTTCTGCCCATACTCCAGGTGGTGCATGAATGTTCTTTAAAGTTTGTTCAAAATAGGTATCTTGAATCGAATCATCAATGTAGTATCTCCATTCTTCTTCTCGGGGAACTGTCAGCAGCATTACTCCTGCTGGTTTGGCTTGGGAATTTACGGTCATTTGCATTTCTCCTTGTTCAGAGAAAGATATTTGTGCTTGAAGCTTGGCTAGCATATCTCGTCCCAGTAGTGGTACTGGACATTCGGGCATGTAAAGGAATTGATGAGTTACTTGCTGTCCTCCCAGACTGCATATTCGGTTTTGAAGAAAAGACTTTGTGGCTTTGGCACCAGTTGCTCCTATAATGGTGACTGCTTTTTTAGTGAATGGGGCTATCTTTTTGTCTATTACTGAATGCTCTGCTCCAGTATCAACCATAAAGTTCATAATTTGGTCTCCTATTTGTATTCCGACCATAGGCTCCTGGAGACCTAAAGCAAACTTGGAGCCCGGTCTGTCCTAATCCACGTCATCCTCATCATGGGCTTGTGTGGCCAATGCTTGAATGGCTCCTCCTCCTCTCTCTCGCTGGAATGGTTCTCGATTGGCTCCTCCCCGGCCTCGGGGACGGCCTCGTCTTTCTTCTCGCCACTGATGATCGTTGTCGTCATCTTGCTGGGCGTCTTCGAGTTGCGGGCACGTATCTCTCCAATGTCCTTCCTCTCTGCAATAGGCGCATTGGTTCACGCCTAGTCTCTGGGTCCGGCCTCCGCCTTGACCCCGCCCTCTTCCTCTGCTCCTTCGACTAGGGACACCTCCCCTTTTCTTTTCAACTATGGCCGCAGCCAAAAAATCAGCTTTCTTCTTCATCTTTCTATCACATTCTCTCTGTCTTTCAGTATCACGATTCACATACACTTTATGAGCGACTTCCAATAACTGTGTTGCATTCATGCCCGCAAACCCTTCTAATTTCTGTAATTTACGTCTAATGTCTGGTTGAGACTGGTTTACAAAAGCAGAATTCACCATGCATAAACTTCCTGGTGCCTCGGGATCATAGGGAGTATACATTCTGTAGGCTTCAGTTAATCTTTCATAATAATCTGCTGGGCTCTCATCTATCCCTTGGATGACTCCTGTGACTTTGGAAAGGTTCATAGCTTTTTGGCCCCCCCTTCTCAGGCCTTGTAAAAAGCCTTGGCGAAAGCGGGCTAGGGCTGTGGATCCTTCATCTGTATTTGGATCCCATTGGGGGTCTTCATTCGGGAATTCTCTCTGAGCTGCTTCTCTACGATCTATTATATTCTGCCCCTGCGCCGGAGCTGCAGGGTTTTCTGCCATCCATTCAATAGCTGCTTTTCTAATTCTCGCTCGTTCTTCTGTAGTGAATAGGGTGGTCAGGAGCTGACGGCAATCTGGCCAAGTGGGTTGGTGAGTTTCCATAATACTAGTTACTAATTCTGTCAGCTCCTGGGGCTTACTAGTATAGGAGGCATAATGCGACCTCCAATTTAATAAATCAGTTGTAGAGGAAGGAATATACACATAAGTTAAGGGTCCCGCTACCACTTCATCATTATCATTCTTTACGGGCACTCCCGGGACTTGCCTTAAGGGAAACAGTTTGGCTGTCCCAGGCGTTGTTTGGGATCTAAGGGTTATTGTCGTTGCCTTTGCAGGAGTCGCTTTCTTTTTCTCAACAGGTTTTGCTTTGGGTTTCTCTTTCGCTGGCGTGCTAGTGCTAGCGCTGGCTTTCTCGATTATTTGTACACTGTCCTCCTCCTCTTCTGGGGAATTTCCTCCTTCTCCTTCTTCTATCTCCGCTTCTGACTCACTTTTTACGTCCTCCACTTCTCTTTCCACTAATCCTTCCTCTTCTCTAGGAGGGGGACCGGGGGTTGGGTCCCGCCTCGGCTCTGGCCGTCTCTGGGGTTCTGGGGCAGGACGACGCCGGGCTACTCTTACTGGACCTGGGGTTCGGGGCTGCCTGAGGACTACTTCTGGGGAATCAGGATCTGCCAGGATGGGTTTCTTCGTGGCTTTCTTATCCTGCTCTTTCATTCTAGGCTGTTCCGTTTTCTGTCTAGAATCTGTTTTAGCTAACATTATTCTGCACTGTTCCTCATAACAGCGCTGCGCCCAGGAGGGCGGATCTTCACAAATACTTAACCAGGAATCTATATAGGGGTACTGATCGGGGTGCGCTACCCGCACTCTACGGTGTATTGACTGGATAATCTCTACAGTGAACGTTCCCTCTCGGGGCCAGATGGGGTCTAGATCGGGCCACTCCCTAGTACACAAAATCTGCAAACGGGCTGCTGTCATTTTAATACCATAATCTCCTGAATATCCCTCTTTAAAATGTGCGATCATACATTCTAATGGAGTGTTTCTAGTAGACCCCGCCCCTCCCATTTCGATGTGTGCGCGCAACAACAGACAGAAGGGAAAAGGAGGGCGGACCGTGGGTAAGGGGTCCTCACGGCCCTGGAAACGTATAGGGAATACAAATAACAAGACAAGACGACAATCGCTTCCCCCTTTTCGCGACCTGAACGCGGTCGCCCGGTCAGGAAATGCGCTAATCAGGGGTCCGCCTTCACTTGGTCCGTGCTGCCAGACCTCTCATTCACACTTCGTTCACACAATCATGCTAGCAACGTATCCCAGAATGCATTCGTTTCTATCTGTTCTGACTAGTCTTTTCCCAATTACAAAAAGGATGAGGGTTTCACCTAGCGAATTCCCATACCAGGCTACTCGGCTCTTCCTTGAGAGTTGATCATGCTCTCTTACCAATTCCCAATATCTCGAGATTACAAATTCCAAAGTTCCAATGGCAGTACTGCTCTTTCTATTTCTGTCTAGACCCAAAATCAAAACTATACTCACCGGATCCGGTCCTCAAACTTCCCAAGCAGGCGCATGAGTTGGACCTCGGACTCCCCTCACTCGGGTTCGAGGCGTTGACTCCAGCCGGGCTCGTCACCCGCCGAGGTCCGACCAGCTCCCTCCGATACAAGGGACCGGTGGCGCCAGGGAGCGGCCCTCGTCGGAAGGGCGCGATCCCGGCAGGACCAAGCCTTTAGAGGCGGAAAGTCGTGGTATATTGCCCTATATACACTTTGATTCCACAACTTCCCGGCCAATGCACCAAGGAATATGTAGCAGCAAAGCGCAGACAAACCAATGATACCAGGAGTCTGTTCAGAAGGTCCAAATCATTTATTTGTGCACAAGTCTCAAGCAAGTCAATTTCAAAATGGCTGAGCAAAGTTTTCAAACATTACAACAACTTTTATAGACTTCTGTTCCATTCTAGGTATAGAAAAACATTTCATTGGTCCCGGTAACCTCCCGTACCTCTCGTACCTCTTCTATTGGTCCCGGTACTGATAAGTTTCTCCAATTATGTCCCTTCTGTGGGCATGACACCTGCCTGCCCCCTTCTAGTCCCAATTACAATGGTCAGTTCATCAACTTGTTACTTTCACACTCTCAAGGTTATGGGACCAATTTGTGCGTGCAGAAGAGCAAGGTTCTGTAACTCATCTGTCAGCACTCCTCATTATTTCTCTGCAAATGTACTTTTTCTTATCAGTAACTTTTAAACATGTCTTTTCTGTATTTTTCCATTTCTTAATTCTGCAGTTCTGCTTACCTAAGCTAATTCAATATTTCTACTGAGTTCTTTCTTACAATAGCAGCATATTGGGGGATGTGCAATCCTATATGCCTCTCCACAGGCCTCATTTACAGGTCAAGCTAGCCATGCTGGCCTGCCTATGTCAGACACCGTGGGTCACAGGCCTGCACCTGCCACAATGCTAGGCCATAGCCTACCTCACAACTACCGTCCGAGTGATCACTGACCTTGCTCAATTTAGAAAAGCATTAAAACACCATCTTTTTCTCCTGCACTACTCACAGCCCAGTAATTCAACCTCTCCTGCCATACACCCAGCTAGCCATCTGTAATTAACAAGCAACTCATGTATATTGTAGATAGTGGTAGATAGTTGTAGATAGTTTCCCCAGTTTGAAATCCAAGTTGTATTACCCGTTCAATGTAAGTGCATAACAGGCCTCCTGTTCTGTACAAAAGTGTTATCTGTAAACCGCACTGATTTTAAAGAGCGCGGTATATAAAAGCGATAAATAAATACAATATCCCAATCCCCAGTTGTGTTATCTCTTGACTAGACTGTAAGCTCTGAAGAGCAGGGACTGTTTCTTACATGTGAATGTACAGCGCTGTGTATGCCATATAGTGCTACACAAATAAGAAATAGTAAGTAATAGAAGGGAGCTTAACTCTTAAAAGCTAGTCACAGGTTTATAAGGCTCTGTTAAAAAAATAATGCCTTCAACTTTTTTAACCTTTATATACACACATTTAAGTGATCTAATATGGAAGCCACAGTTCTCTGTTCAGTTTTCATGTGCAAAACTAATTTTAACTTTGCTTTATTTTGCAGGAAAAATGGAAGTTGCTTCCTGCCTTCCTAAAGGTAAAATCTACATGCAGTTATGTTACATTTACTTATTACAATCTATGTTAATGGCACAAATCTAACACATATTTTGTTATAGAGGCTCTTTTACTAAGATGCAGTAAGATTTTGTGCATATTGTGCATTTTGTGAAAAATCGAATGTGGTAAGTGCAAAATGTCATGTGCTAACTGCTGGTCACAGCCAGCATGTTTCTAGCAGTTACTATACAGAACAGTATCCTAACGTGTAACTGTTGCATTTGCAAGTAACGTGGGTGCATGTAATGCTACCCTTTGAGTTGACGTTGAGGGCACCTGCATTAATCGCAACATTGACAGTGTGCAAGTATGTACCTCAGTGCTAACCACAATGTATTCTCCAGCTCTGCCCATTGTGCGATGTACGGTTACTGTGGGAATAAGTGCACAGTAACAGGTTACTATGCACTGAAAATTGCATTAACCTCTTAGTGCACTTAAGGCCCAATAGTGTTTATCAGAATTTCTAGCCTGGGTACCCTTTTGGTTTAATCCTGGCTGTCATCTCAAGTGAGTCATTTTTTAAACTGTTCTTCCTAGTCGTCCCTTCAGTCCAGTCCCTCACCTCCGGGTTGTGCTCCCCTTCCAGCAGCTTGGAGACTGAGTACATCATCTTTTTGATGACTTTGGGTATATATACCGCTGGAACCTCCTACCAGCTCCAGTATGCTCAGTCTCCAAGCAGCTGGAGGGAGCAGAAAGTCAATTTGGGTGTTCTCGGACAATGTGACCATGGTGGCCTACATCATCCGCCAGGGGGGCAAGGGCAGCGCCCCCTTGGTGGAGGAGGAGGCGGAAAGCTTGTTGGATTGGACGGAAGCACACCTGCAGGCCTTGTCGGCAGTTCATGTGGCAGGGTTCGAGAACGTCACAGCAGATTACCTAAGCAGAGTCCAGGTGGATCATGGAGAGTGGGAGCTCTGTCTGGCGGTATTCAAACAGGTGGTGAGCCATTGGGGCCCTCGTGTCATGGACCTCATTGCAAGATGGGGTTCAGCCAAGGCAAGTCGCTTCTACAGCAGAAGAAGGGAAAGAATGTCGGAGGGCTTGAATGCCCTGGTCCAGAAGTGGCCCACGAAGGGGCTACTGTATGTGTTTCCCCTGCGGGCTCTCATAGGCAGGGTCGTTCAACACATAGAAGCTCATCAAGGCTTGGCCATGCTGATAGCCCCAGATTGGCCAAGACATCCGTGATATGCCGACCTGATGAGACTAATGGCAGATCGTCCGTGAAGGCTCCCAGTGCGAGAGGATCTCTTGACCCAGGGCCCAGTCCAAATGCAGCAGGTGGATCAGTTCTCGCTTACGGGCATGGCTCTTGAAAAGGTGAGGTTGCTGAAGTAAGGATATTCTGGCCCGGTGATCTCGACTTTGCTGAGGACTCAGAAGAGGTCAACTTGTCTCGCCTATGTTTGGGTCTGGCGCATTTTTGAAGGTTGGTCACAGACCGGAGGAGTCACTCTATTGTGGCTACCGTGCCGGACGTCCTGGATTTTTTGCAGGCAGGCTTCAATATGGGCCTGGCTGCCAGTTCCTTGAGGATGCAGTTGGCAGCGATTTTCCTGTTATCGGGGAAAGATGCAAGGGAAGTCGCTGGGTGAGCATCAGGACATGGGGCGGTTCTTGAGGGTGGTCATTGCCTTCGTCTGCCACAAAGGTCAGCAGTTCCGCCCTGGGATCTCAACCTGGTGCTGCAGTCCTTGACAGGTGAGCCCTATAAGCTGGTTGGACGGGCTTCCCTGAAGGACTTGACCCTTAATACGGTGTTTCTGGTGGCGATCTGCTCAGCCAGGCAGATTTCGGAGCTACAGGCCCTTTCTTGTCAACCTGCATTTCTTTTCTTCTCCAAGGAGAAGATGGTTCTGTGAACGGTGCCTTCTTTTTTGCCCAAGGTGATGTTCGCGTTTCATGTGAATCAACCGGTCTCCCTACTATCCTTGGTTAGCGTCAGGGAGGAGGTTGTGGATGCTTGACTGCACCTTCTGGATGTTCGTCGAGTGCTGAAACACTATCTAAAGAGAACTGCATCATTTTCGCAAATCGGATCAGTTATTTGTCCTGTTTGGGGGACCCTGCAAAGGAGAGGTGGCGGCCAAGGCCTCCATTTCTAGATGGATCAGGGAGGCCATTGCGTCAGCGTGCATTTTGAAGGGCAAGCCAGTCCCTGTGGGACTGCTGTCGCATTCTACATGGGGCCAGGCGGCCTCGTGGGTGGAGTACAGTCTTGTGCCGCCTCTGGATATCTGCAGGGCGGCGACATGAACCTCCTTGCGTACGTTTGCTAGACACTATCGTTTGAATGTCCATGTAGCGGGGGATGCAGTTTTCGGCAGGGCGGTGCTTCAGGCCGGTCTCGCAGGTTCCTCCCTTGGTTCGAACTGCTCTGCTACATCCCAGAGGTGAGAAACTGGACTGGAGGGAAGACTAGGAAAGAGTAATTAGACCTTACCTGCTAATTAGTGTTTCTGAAGGAACTCCAGTCCAGTCCCTGATCTGCCCAATGTCTTCTGTATGAAGTATTGTTCTGGCAATTCCGGCCCAAAGGTGAAGGTCTAGGGAGTTCAGCTCTTGAAGGGCAGAGGTGGTGCGCTGGAAGGGTCAAGCTGTCTGCCTTTGTTTTGTGAACTCGAGGGTGAGTCGACTTACAGGTGAGCTTCCTTCTCATCGGGGGGGGGGCCCTTCTGAGGGGGGGGAAAGGGGATCATAGATTTGTTTTTTGCTAAAGTTTGGGTTAGTTGTTCTACTTAATTGTCTCTCCGTTAAGTCTGCTTTGATAATAGGATACTGGAGCTGGTAGGAGGTGCCAGCGGTATATATACCCAGAGTCATCAAAAAGATGACGTGCTTGGTCTCCAAGCTGCTGGAAGGGGAGCACAACCCAGAAGTGAGGGACTGGACTGGAGTTCCTTCAGGAACGCTAATTTAGCAGGTAAGGGTGTTGGGGCCACTTGGCAATAGTGATCATAGCATGATTGCATTTGATTTTAATTAGTGGAGGAGGGATAGTAAGGAAATCCACAGTACTACCTTTTTAACTTTCGAAAGGGAGACTATGATAATTTTATCAGTTTTTATTTGTTTTTATTTTTTATTTATGTAACATGTTCATAATATATAACTGTTTCAGCATTTATAATTACGTTATATAATTTTAATCTTATTCAAACAGTTTTGGGGTATTCATCATATTTGTTATTAGACATATTTATGGTTTTACTGTTAACTAGGTGGTATTTTAATCTTGTATTGTGTAATAAGTGTTTGTTTTTCTGTTTTGGTACCTTACCTGTTCAGCCCCTGATGAAGGGTAGCGAGGCGCGGCCGGTGTCGGGTTGGTGCGGGTCAACATAATAAATTAGGGATTGTTTTTCCACAATAATCACGTCTTGGACTGTGTCTTTGCGATTTATGTGATTTTTTTTGCCTTATTTGTGGTGCAAAGTTCTGCCTATGTTCTGTGTGGGTGGGGTCAGGAAGTTTGAATGGAGAGTGAAAGGCAGAAGGTGGGGAAGAACTGAAGTCTGGGAAACAGCTTGTGCAGGAGCGAGATGAGAAGTGGGAGGGCTGAAAATGAAAGTTTGAATGCTGGTTAAGTAAAGTGAAAAGATGGAGATTGAGGGCTAGGATGGACTATAGAATAATGATGTTGAAAGGGTGATATGGGGGGGGGGTGTAAAAAAGAGTATCAGCGTGGGGATGACAAGGGAGAGGGTGACTTCAGGGAATAAGAAAGGAGGCAATTATTAAGGGAGCTGGATAGTTGAAAATGGGTGAGTTCAGCAGCCTAGGTAGGAGCTAGATTTGTATGCAAATCGCCATACAAATTCATTGTGGATTTCCTGAAAACTGATTAGTGTGACCTCTGAGGACAGGTTGAGAACCACTGCTGTACTAAATGGACACAAATATCCTGGACAGGCATAAGAAATAGCAACATAATACCATGAATTAAATCTCTGAGAAGGGAATTGTTACTTCTAGGTGACTTTTAATTTGTCAGCTATTGAGTGTGAGATCGCAGCTGCAATGACATCTAGCAGTGTTCCAGCAACTGGTAACAGAACCCACATGGGGAGGGAGAAATATTGGACCTAGTACTTAGTGGGGAGTGTGTGTTCTGATGTTGGCATGGGTGGTCTGGAATCCAGTGTTCACTGGTTTGTGTGGTGTAATAGAGTGCAAATGGAGCTGCTTCATTCAAAGATGATGGTCCTAGACTTTAATAAAATGTTTTCTTATGATACAAGAGTATCTCATGGAGTCAGTAGTTAGATGGGGAAAATCTAGAAATAGAAGAGCAGTGGCCAAAACGTTTAAGACAACCTTTTTTATTTATTAGAAAAGTGACTAAAGGAAAAAAAAAGGTTCCTGTTTGTCTTTTTTGAAAGAAGTAGCTGAAAAGGAAGAAAGGATAGCCTTCGTAAGTTATGCAATCACGGAGAAAGAAAAAGTAACCAGTTGAAAAAGTAGACATGTGCAAAGATACAAATGGAAGAAAAGAGCCAATATACTAAAATAAGGGCTGAGACTTTCTCCATGGAGAGGCATGATACTATCAGCCACACAAATGGGTGTCATTACCCTTGCTCTCCCAGAGTCCAGAAGAGTGTGGAACTCTTTTGAGCATGTGCAAGTGAACTCTTCCTGTGTGCCTTTCCTTCCAAGCAGGATGGAATTTGCTCTCCCTTTTTGTTTTACAGTTATTTTTTTCATATTCCCTAAGGAAGATCAGCTAAAAGGAAGCTGCAACTTCAAAGAAAGAGTGACTTTGGGACATTTTCTCTGTGGGAGACCACCAAAGATACAAACAGCTCAAACTCTCAAGAGGGTCCAGACTGGGCACCCATGGGATGTTTTTGCTACAGTTCAGGTACTTTTCAGCACCTGGAAGTGTTTAATCTAGGTATCCACGGGATGTTTTTCAACAACTGCGAGTTCCTCTGTGAGAAAATGAAAGAACCTAAACTAAGGGCCCAGACTATGTACCTGTGGGATGTTTCCTGTGAAACATTTTTTCTTCTGCCATTCAAATAACAATAAGAAGGCTCCGAGGAGCTCACCACTCCTTACTGCCGACCTCAAACTCTCCTCCCTGGGGGGTAAATAGTGCTCTCAACAACAACCAAAAAAAGCCCCATTGAGGGGCCTGGTTCCTGCCTTTTTGCTGTGGCTGTAACCCAACACTGCTTTAAAAAAAAAAAAAAAAACTTAATTAAAGCTTAAGTTGCTTTCTCTTCTTTTTTCTCTCTCTTTTTCTCTTTCTTGTGTGTATGTTCTCTCTCTATAGGAGGCTAGTTGGGGGTGAAGGCTGCATTCCTTGCAGGCTGGAGTGACCAGCTCCATTGTAAATCGGGTGCCTCCACTGCTGCTGTGGCCTGTCTTCTTTTAAAAGAAAAGTTGTTGTTTTTTTTTTTTTTAATTTTAAAAAAGCGCTCCTGCTGCACTGCTGCAGGTACATTGCTGCTTAGTCAGCCAATGCAAAAAAAAAAAAGGTGTGCATTAGATATGAGGATGCACCTCTAAGAATCAACGCAACCCATACTTGGGAGGCCTTAACTAGTCTCCTTATCAGGGGCTTGCAGAGATGTGTATGTGATGTTGAGGGCTTGGCTTCCCCATTGAGCTGTTGCAATTACACAGTTGCTGCTAGAGGCCTGCCCCCAGCCCTAGAGAGAATTTCCTTGTCCTTCAAATATAGATACCCCCCCCCCCCCTTCTTTCCTTCCAGCATCCAGGAGTGGTCCTCTCCCATGGCCCTTCCCTGCAGGGGTTGATAATATTGGTGCAAGGGTCCTAACCCTAGAAGTCTTGCACAGTTTAAAAAAAATAATAAATAAAATGGGGGATCTAGTGATCCACCTGCCTGCAAAATCCACACGTGGACAGATGTCCTCAGTCCCATTCTGTTTTGGAGGTGGCACCTTTGCATCCCTTCTCACATCACTAGAGGGTTGCTAAAAAATAAAGGACCCCAAGACAAGGTCACACAACCAGATAGACTACTGAGCCACTGATCCCATGGGCCCCCATTTGACACTTCCTGTGAGCAACTCAGCTCTAACATGGTAAGCACAGAGGAGACTACCCCCCCTCACATCTGAGGAGCCCAGTTTGCGGAAGGACTCTGAAATACCACTGATCACTTGCACTGGCTCTACTACTACCTCTGATCACTTGTGTAGTACTCTAAAGCATGCACGGCCCTGTACAGATAGGTGTAAGAGCCATGGTCACTTCAGGAGCCGCTGTTCCTATGTGCTTTAATTGGACTCTACACTCCAATCCACCCTACCCATAAAGCAGAGGGAACCAATACTGAATAGATCCCTCTATCCATAATGGCAAGAGCAGGAAGAACCAAATCCAAATTGCAAGCTCCAAGACCAGCTCGGACTGAATTCATGTTGTGGGTGACGGAGTTCCCCAGTGGTTAGAGGAGCAACCTGGCAACATGAGCCCACCCCAGTGGCTGTGGAAAAGTCACTTAACCCTCTATCTGGATAAATTGGAAGACTGGGCATCCAAATGGCAGATGAAATTTAATGTGGACAAGTGCAAAGTTATGCACCTAGGAAAGAACAACCCACACTATGGTTACACGATGCAAGGTTCCACATTGGAAACCACCATCCAGGAAAAAGATTTAGGAGTCATCGTGGATAACATGTTAAAACCCTCCACCCAGTGTGCAGCAGCTGCCAAGAAAGCAAATAGAATGCTAGGTATCATAAGGAAAGGAATGGAAAATAAAACAAAGGATATTATAATGCCTCTGTATTGTTCCATGGTACGACTGCACCTTGAATATTGTGTGCAATTCTGGTCGCCGTATCTTAAAAAGGATATAGCGTTATTAGAAAAGGTACAGAGAAGAGCCACCAAAATGGTAAAGGGGATGGAAGGATACTCCTATGAAGAAAGGTTAAAAAGGTTAGGGCTCTTTAACCTGGAAAAGAGACAGCTGAGGGGAGATATGATAGAGGTCTATAAATTAATGAATGGAGTGGAACGAGTAAACGTAGATCAATTGTTTACGCTATCAGAATATAGAAAGACTAGGGGACATGCAATGAAGCTACAGGGTAAACTATTTAAGACAAATAAGAGAAAATATTTTTTCACTCAACGTGTAATCAAACTCTGGAATTTGTTACTGGAGGATGTAATAAGAGCTGTTAGTGTAACTGGGTTTAAAAAAGGTTTGGACAAGTTCCTGGAGGAAAGGTCCATAAACCATTATTAAAAAGGGACCTAGGATATCGATGCTTGACCCAATACAAGCATTGTGGAGCCTGTCTTTTGGGGATACTGCTAGGTACGTATGACCTAGATTGGCCACTGTTGGAAACAGGATACTGGGCTTGATGGACCTTGGTCTGACCCAGTATGGCATATCTTATGTTCTTATGTAAAATGAGGAAAATAGTTAGGAAAAAAACTAAAAGGAACAGTTGCAAAGGTTAAAGACATACATCAAGCTTGGGTGGTGTTGAAAAATACTATCTTGGAAGTCCAGACCAGCTGTATTCTACACTTTTTAAGAAAAGTGGAAGGAAGTTCATAAAACGGCCAGCATGGTTTAAAGGTGAGGTCAGAGGCGCTGTTGCCAAAAAAGCATTTTTCAGGAAATGGAAAAAAGAGCCAAATGACGAAACCTGGAAACAGAACAAGCACTGGCAAGTCAAATGCAAGGCATTGATAAGGCAGGCAAAGGGAAAATTTGAGAAGAAGCTTGCTGCGGAAGCAAAAAACGCAAAATAAAGACTTTTTCAAGTACATTCGTAGCAAAAAACGTGTGAGAGAGTCAGTTGGTCCATTAGATGATAGAGGGGTTAAAGGGGCACTAAGAGGCGACAAGACGATAGCGGAGAGACTGAATGAATTCTTTGCTTCGGTCTTTACTGAGGAAGATGTAGGGATGTTACCCATGACTGAAGTGGTATTTAAAGGTGCGGAAGAATTGAAGGAAATATCGATACATCAGGAAGATGTATTACAACTATTAGATAAACTGAAGAGTAGCAAATCACCTGGGCCGGATGGTATACATCCAAGGGTGCTGAAAGAACTGAAATATGAGATTGCAGACCTGCTATTAGTAATCTGTGAATTTTCATTAAAATCATCTGTAGTACCTGAAGATTAGAGGATCGCCAATGTAACGCCAATTTTTAAAAAGGGTTCCATGGGTGATCCAGGAAACTACAGACTGGTGAGCCTGACGTCAGTACCGGAAAAAATGATGGAAACCATCATAAAGAACAAAATTACTCAGCAGATAGTTAGTCATGGCCTAATGGGAGACAGCCAACATGGCTTTAGACAAGGAAGATCTTGTCTTACTAATCTGTTATGTTTTTTTGAAGGTGTGAATAAACAGGTGGACAAAGGTGAGTCGGTTGATATAGTGTATCTGGACTTTCAGAAAGCCTTTGACAAGGTCCCTCATCAGAGACCTTTGGCAAAACTAAAGAGTCATGGGATAGGAGGCAGTGTACTATTGTGGATCAGGAACTGGTTAAAAGATACAAAGCAGAGGGTAGGGCTAAATGGCCAATTTTCCCAATGGAGAAAGGTGAATAGTGGTGTACCCCAGGGATCTGTGCTGGTTCCGCTGCTTTTTGACATATTCATAAATGACCTGGAAAAGGCAATAACGAGTGAGGTTATCAAATTTGCAGATGACACAAAACTGTTTAAAGTTGTTAAAACCCAAGAGGATTGTGGAAAATTGCAAGAGGATCTTGATAAATTGGAAGACTGGGCATCAAAATGGCAGATGAAATTTAATGTGGACTAGTGCAAAGTTATGCACCTAGGGAAGAACAACCCAAACTATGGTTACACAATGCAAGGTTCCACATTAGGAACCACCACCCAGGAAAAAGATTTAGGCATCATTGTGGATAACATGTTAAAACCCTTGGCCCAGTGTGCAGCGGTGGCCAAGAGAGCAAATAGAATGCTAGGTATCATAAGGAAAGGAATGGAAAATAAAACAAAAGATATTATAATGCCTCTATATCGTTCCATGGTGAGACTTGTGATGAGGAAGCTGCCCAGAGCCCAGAGAATAGTGACAAAGGAAGGGAATTTACCCTAATCAAGGGACCTGTTTTGGCAGGTCACAGGAATAAAACTGCATGTTTACATAAAGGACAGGTTATTCCAGGCTGCAGTGGCCTGCAGAGAGCCTCTAGTGGAGATGAGGTGAAGGAGTATAAGCCCAGATTGAGAAACCCTTACGTCACTCCTAATTACTCAGCTGCCAGTAGGGAGTTTGACCACCAACACCTGAGAAGTGAAAGGGAGGGGTTGGAAACTGGGAACTTTAAAACTAGAACAGAAGATGCAGAGGGGAAGTGAGGAAGAGAGTGAGGAGGCAAGCCTGAGAAGAGGCCTGAAGGCAAGCGTGAGAACAAGGAGAGAAGAGCTGAGAGAGATTCATGTTCTTGGAGAGATTCCTGGGAGAAGCCAGCTTCAGGGGATTTGAAAAATCCAAAGGCTTGGAGAACTTCAGCTAGGAACCCTAAGAAGAGGTATGGAGCAGATGCCCTGAGGTCCAGGAATATAGACTGGAGGACAGGTCATAAAAGCTCCAATGCATACTGGCCAGAATATTTGAGAGGACAGCCTAATGCCAGCTTTAACTCAGGTATGAACTTTGAACGTTTGTCTAACCTAGAGCAAGGCAAAGTATTTAGACACAGTTCCTGTCCTAATGAAGGTCAGTTAGTAAAGCCCTCTGATCCAGACCCTGATATAGAACCTATGCAAATAGAAGAACAAGATATAATTACAGAGGAAGACGATAATCTCATGGACTGTTCTTTATGCAAGGTTGCTAGCACAGAGAAATCCTGAAAGTAGGATCAAACATAAAAAGCAAACGTTCTAGTAACTGGCACACTAGAAGATTGTGTAAATACTTGTGCAGAGAAGGAGAAGAGCTGTTGATTGAAGCTTGTTAGCCAGCTGGTATCAAAGCAGAGCACAGCTCAGGCTATGCACACGTTGGATATAAAAAGTGCTTTTGAATGTGAAAAGAAAAGCTGTTTTGTGAAGAAGCTTTTATTTTTGGTTTCCTCTATATCAGCACTGCTGAGCAGGTTTGTCAGCAGTGGCTGAGAGAAAGACTTTCTGTTGTTAATTGACTTTACAAGCTACTTGTTTAAGATTTCAGTTGTATTGTTACTTTGAATAAATCCTGAAGAAGACATCCTAAGGTGTTACCAAGTGAATCTGTATGCATTTGGATTTACCTCATAAATAAATATTCTGTCATTGCCTTACACTCGAGCCAACTACCATAGTTTTTATTTACCTCAAAGGCAAGCACCGAATGACTGGACTACCATTACCATAATCCTTTGCAAGATAGTCAGTCTGGAACATTGCTAAACTGGGGAACTCTATATAACAAGCACGCCCCTCCATACATATGTAAGGGGCTATGGGCGTGACAGACTGCACCTTGAATATTGTGTGCAATTCTGGTCGCCGTATCTTAAAAAGGATATAGCGTTATTAGAAAAGGTTCAGAAAAGAGCCACCAAAATGGTAAAGGGGTTGGAAGGATACTCCTATGAAGAAAGGTTAAAAAGGTTAGGGCTCTTTAACCTGGAAATGAGACGGCTGAGTGGAGATATGATATAAGTTTATAAATTAATGAACGGAGTGGAATGGGTAAACAATTTAATATAGAAAGACTAGGGGACATGTAATGAAGCTACAGGGTAAACTATTTAAGGCAAATAAGAGAAAATATTTTTTCCCTCAACGTATAATCAAACTCTGGAATTTGTTACTGGAGGATGTAGTAGAGGCTGTTAGTGTAGCTGGGTTTAAAAAAGGTTTGGACAAGTTCCTGGAGGAAAGGTCCATAAAACATTATTAAGAAGGGACCCAGGATATCAATGCTTGACACAGCATTGTGGAACCTGTGTCTTTTGGGGAAACTGCTAGGTACGTATGACCTAGATTTGCCACTGTTGGAAACAGGATACTGGGCTTGATGGACCTTGGTCTGACCCAGCATGGCATATCTTATGTTCTTAGGTCTAATTACTCTTTTCATTAATCTATTATAGCTATAGAAAGTGTGCATTCCCCTAAGTGTTGTTGGTGAATCAAACTTGCATGCATTTAAATAAGATTCTTTCCACGCATCAACTGGCTCCACATCTTTCAGAAGAAAACTATTATTCCATTTCATGTTTGTCGTTTTTTTTTTTATATAGGCTAATCCTCCACACTCCCTAAATCAATACTTGCTGAAAACACCTTTGGCAGCAATTACACTTCTGAGTTTGCTGGATTATTTCTCCAACTCGACATACCCAGATTGGTCAATATTAGACAATTCTTATTTACAAAACTGTTCAAAATCTGGTTGGGTTCTTGGAGTATTGATGGACCATAATTCATAAGTCCTGCCATTGAGTTTTGATTGGATTTGAGGTTGAAGCTCTTTGTTCATTGGCACACGCACAAAGCTATGTGGGAGCAGCTTTGGCTCATCCAATTAAAAGTTGGCCTTATTTATTTATTTGAAACGTTTTTCTATACCGCCTCTTCCAGTGATCAAGGACAGTTTACATTTAAAGAATTCTTTTACATGGAACATTGAAGCTGTATTATGACAATTAACAATTTATATTAGAACTATGTACATTATGTAACTATCCAAGCTGTATTACTTCTGTCAAATAAAGCTTTCATGTACAATATGGATATGAGCTAAGTACATCAGTTTACATGTTGTGACAGTATGTGAACTGTTTATGAATGAGGGTGGGGGGTGGGGCAAGGAGTAGGGGAAATGGCGTGGGGTTCTGTGCTAGGGGTAGAGTTTGAAGCTTGTGTACTGTTGGGTTTGTGATTGCCATAGTATTCAATAAAAAGATGTGTTTTTTAACTCTTTGCAGAATGATTGAAGGTCTTTCATTGTTCTTAAGGTTACAGGGAAGGGCGTTCCATAGCGTGGGAGCTATATATGTGAAGGCCCTGTTGCTTATTTATTTTATTTATTTCTTTTTTATACCACGCTCTTTAGAATCAGTGCTGTTTACATGTATACTAACAGGTACGTTTTATTCCCTTGTCCCCGAAGGGCTCACAATCTAAGTGTACTTGAGGCAATGGAGGGTTAAGTGGCTTGCCCAAGGCCACAAGGAGTGGCCATGGGACTAGAGACCCCAGTCCCTCCGGCCTGAAGTTGCTTGTCCCCATGTGGGAATTGAACCCCCGGCCTTCCGGCCTGAGGTAACCTGTTCCAACCACTGAGCCACTCCTTGTCATTTGTTTGATCTTGCGTATTGAGGGTTGTATTGTGAGGGTGTTCTGATTTGTCCTTCTACTGGCTGTGGTGTCTAGTTGTAGATGTATCAGAGAAGAGAGGTGAGAGGGTACTATATTATTGATTAGCTTGAAGGTTATAATTATGATTTTATACTTTACTCTGCTAGCTGTTGGGAGCCAGTGAAGTTGATACATGATGGGAGTGATGGTCAGACAGTTTTGCCTTAAATATAACTCTGGCTGTGACATTTTGTGCCATTTGTAGTATATTTACTGTCTTTTTTTTTTTTTGGTAAACCGTGTAGTAGGCTGTTGCAGTAGTCAAAAAGGGGTGTTATGAGGGCCTGGATGACCGTTCTGAAGTCGGATAGATCAATAAGAGGTCTGAGTTGTTGGATAATCCTTAATTTGTAGAATATGGTTCTGTTTATTTGTTTTAGTACATAAAGAACTTAAAGATCTAAACACAAACTTAAAACTAAGATGCAGACAGCAGTCCAGCAGCGGGATGTGGGCTTTCCAGTCTTTTGCATTGAGTGTCACATGTATGATTTTCTCCCAGCTGGTGAGAGGTCTTACGTGTGCACTAGGTGCAAGGAGCTCTCTGCTCTCAGGGAACGAGTCCGTTCTCTAGAGGCTAGAGTAGCAGACTTGGAAAACATAAGACAGACAGAGAGGTACATAGACGAGACCTACAGGGATATAGTCCTGAAGTCCCACCTCCAGTCTGGCAGCATCCCTGTTGCCATGGAGGAGAGAGGTCACGTGACAGGAGAGCATCACCCTGGTGTGGCAGGAAGTGATCCTGTAACTAGGACCTGTCCTCCAGGTGATGTAAACCCCTCTCGCACCGAGGAGGTTTCTCCAGGGCCAAGTGCCCATGAGGGAAGGGTTAGGACAGCAGTTATAGTTGGTGATTCGATCATTAGGCATGTAGATAGCTGGGTGGCTGGTGGACGTGAGGATCGCCTGGTAACATGCCTGCCTGGTGCGAAGGTAGCGGACCTCACACGCCACCTAGATAAGGTCTTAGATAGTGCTGGGGAGGAGTCTGCTGTCTTGGTACATGTCGGTACCAATGACATAGGAAAATGTGGTAGGGAGGTTCTGGAAGCTAAATTTAGGCTTTTAGGTAGGAAGTTGAAATCCAGAACTTCCAGGGTAGCGTTCTCCGAAATGCTTCCCGTTCCACGCGCAGGACCCAAAAGGCAGGCAGAGCTCCGGAGTCTCAATGCGTGGATGAGACAATGGTGCAGAGATGAGGGGTTCGGATTTGTTAGGAACTGGGGAACATTCTGGGGAAAGGAGGGGCTCTTCCGAAGGGATGGGCTTCACCTTAACCGGGATGGAACCAGGCTGCTGGCATTAACCTTTAAAAAGGAGAGAGAGCAGCTTTTAAACTAGATAATAGGGGAAAGCCGACAGTCGCCCAAGAGCGCATGGTTCGGAAGAATGTATCCTTGAAGGATACTACAAAAAGCAGAGAGGTTCCAAAAAAGAGTAAAGTAGCCCAAATGCCCTCGAGTATGGAGCAGACAGAGCTTAAAGATCCCAAATTACCCATGTCTACCAATAGCCAAATTAATATGAATAAAATACAGCCTCTAAAATGCTTGTATGCAAATGCTAGAAGTCTACAAAACAAGATGGGAGAGTTAGAATATATAGCACTAAACGAGAGGTTAGATATGATTGGAATATCAGAGACATGGTGGAAGGAGGACAACCAGTGGGACACTGTGATACCTGGGTACAAACTATATCGTAATGATAGAGCTGATCAAATTGGTGGAGGGGTTGCGCTCTATGTTAGAGAGGGCATTGAGGATTAAAGTTTTGCAGGAAACAAAATTTGCTGTAGAATCTCTATGGATTGAAATTCCATGTAAAAAGGGGAAGGCGATGGCAGTGGGGGTGTACTATCGTCCGCCTGGCCAGAATGAACAAATGGATGATGAAATGCTCAAAGAAATCAAGGAAGCTAGCAAATGTTACAGTGCAGTAATAATAATGGGTGATTTCAATTACCCCGGCATCGACTGGGTCAGTGTCACAACAGGACATGCTAGGGAGATAAAGTTCCTAGATGAAATAAATGACTGCTTCTTGGAGCAGCTGGTTCATGAACCGACCAGAGGGGAAGCAATATTAGACCTAGTCCTTAGTGGAACACCAGATGTAGTGCAAGAGATAAGGGTGTTGGGGCCACTTGGCAATAGTGATCATAGCATGATCACCTTTGATTTAATTAGTGGAGGAGGGATAGTAAGGAAATCCACAGTACTACCCTTTAACTTTCGAAAGGGAGACTATGATAAAATGAGGAAAACAGTTAAGAAAAAACTAAAAGGAGCAGTTGCAAAGTTTAAAGACGTACATCAAGCTTGGGTGTTGTTGAAAAATACTATCTTGGAAGCCCAGACCAGCTGTATTCCACGCTTTAAGAAAAGTGGAAGGAAGTCCAAAAAACTGCCAGCATGGTTTAAAGGTGAGGTCAGAGAGGCTGTTGTTGCCAAAAAAGCATCTTTCAGGAAATGGAAAAAAGAGCCAAACGTTGAAACCTGGAAACAGCACAAGCACTGGCAAGTCAAATGCAAGGCATTGATAAGGCAGGCAAAGAGAGAATTTGAGAAGAAGTTTGCTGCGGAAGCAAAAACGCGAAATAAAGACCTTTTTCAAGTACATTCGTAGCAAAAAACCTGTGAGAGAGTCAGTTGGTCCATTAGATGATAAAGGGGTTAAAGGAGCACTAAGAGGCGACAAGGCGATAGCGGAGAGACTGAATGAATTCTTTGCTTCGGTCTTTACTGAGGAAGATGTAGGGATGTTACCCATGACTGAAGTGGTATTTAAAGGTGTGGAAGAATTGAAGGAAATATCGATACATCGGGAAGATGTCTTACAACTATTAGATAAACTGAAGAGTAGCAAATCACCTGGGCCGGATGGTATACATCCAAGGGTGTTGAAAGAACTGAAATTTGAGATTGCAGACCTGCTATCAGTAATCTGTGAACTATCATTAAAATCATCTCTAATACCTGAGGATTGGAGGATCGCCAATGTAACACCAATTTTTAAAAAGGGTTCGAGGGGTGATCCGGGAAACTACAGACCGGTGAGCCTGACATCAGTACCGGGAAAAATGGTTGAAACCATCATAAAGAATAAAATTACTCAGCATGTAGATAGTCACGACCTAGTGGGAGACAGCCAACATGGCTTTAGACAAGGAAGATCTTGTCTTACTAATCTGTTATGTTTTTTTGAAGGAGTGAATAAACAGGTGGACAAAGGTGAGTCGGTTGATATTGTGTATCTGGACTTTCAGAAAGCCTTTGACAAGGTCCCTCATGAGAGACTTTTGGCAAAACTAAAGAGTCGTGGGATAGGAGGCAGAGTACTATTGTGGATCAGGAACTGGTTAAAAGATAGAAAGCAGAGGGTAGGGCTAAATGGCCAATTTTCCCAATGGAGAAAGGTGAATAGTGGTGTACCCCAGGGATCTGTGCTGGGTCCGCTGCTTTTTGACATATTCATAAATGACCTGGAAAGTGGAATAAGGAGTGAGGTTATCAAATTTGCAGATGAGACAAAACTATTTAAAGTTGTTAAAACCCAGGAGGATTGTGGAAATTTGCAAGAGGATCTTGATAAATTGGAAGACTGGGCATCAAAATGGCAGATGAAATTTAATGTGGAGAAGTGCAAGGTTATGCACCTAGGGAAGAACAACCCAAACTATGGTTACACGATGCAAGGTTCCACATTAGGAACCACCACCCAGGAAAAAGATTTAGGCGTCATTGTGGATACCATGTTAAAACCCTCGGCCCAGTGTGCAGCGGCGGCCAAGAGAGCAAATAGAATGCTAGGTATGGTAAGGAAAGGAATGGAATATAAAACAAAAGATATTATAATGCCTCTATATCGTTCCATGGTGAGACCGCACCTTGAATATTGTGTGCAATTCTGGTCGCCGTATCTTAAAAAGGATATAGCGATTTTAGAAAAGGTTCAGAGAAGAGCCACCAAAATGGTAAAGGGGATGGAAGGCTACTCCTATGAAGAAAGGCTAAAAAGGTTGGGGCTCTTTAACTTGGAAAAGAGACGGCTGAGGGGAGATATGATAGAAGTCTATAAATTAATGAACGGAGTGGAACGGGTAAACGTAGATGGATTGTTTACCTTATCAGAATATAGAAAGACTAGGGGACATGCAATGAAGCTACAGGGTAAACTATTTAAGACTAATAAAAGAAAATATTTTTTCACTCAACGTGTAATCAAACTCTGGAATTTGTTACCGGAGGATGTAGTAAAGGCTGTTAGTGTAGCTGGGTTTAGAAAAGGTTTGGACAAGTTCCTGGAGGAAAGGTCCATAAACCATTATTAAGAAGGGACCCAGGATATCAATGCTTGAACCAATACAAGCATTGTGGAACCTGTGTCCCTTGGGGAAACTGCTAGGTACGTATGACCTAGATTGGCCACTGTTGGAAACAGAATACTGGGCTTGATGGACCTTGGTCTGACCCAGTATGGCATATCTTATGTTCTTATGTTTTAAGTGGGGTTCCATGCTGAGGGTTTTGTCTATAATAATACCTAGGTATCTTGTTGTTGTTGTTGTTAAGTGCCGTTGAGTCGGTATTGACTCATGGCGACCCTCTGGATAGTTGTCCTAAATTGTGTTCGGTCTTCAGTCAGGCAGCTGTTATTGTATCGATCCATCTCATTGCTGGCCTTCCTCTTTTACGTTGACTTTCTACCTTGCCAAGCATGATGTCTCTTTCTCTAATGATCTCTCTCTTCGCATGATGTGTCCAAAGTATGAAAGTCGAAGTCTTCTCATCTGAGCTTCTAAAGAAAGCTTAGGTTTGATCTCCTCTAATCTCCAGGAACAAGCAGGAATGAGTCTTCACATATGGGTATCATCAGTACCGACGGAGCCTGCGCGGGAACGCTCCCCAGCGTCCAGTAAGAGAACTTTTGGGAGCATCCCACAGCGCCTGCGCGCTGCCTTCCCACCTTTCCCAACCGCCTTTCTCCAGTTCTTCTTTTCCGCGGAGCCAGCAGGTCGTGTTCCTGTCACCGCAGAAGAATTCTTTATTTTTTTCTTTATTTTTCTGTGTCGCGTCTGCCTTCTTCGACGTCAGACCGGTACCACCGGTCTTTTCTTTTCTTACAAAAAAACCCAAAAAACTTTCTTTCTTCAACTAGTGCATTTTCGGTTTGGGCCTTAGGCCTAAACATTTTTTCTCATGGAGAAGCCCGCTTCCGGGTTTAAAAAGTGCACAAAGTGTGGCGGTACTATTTCTGGCGGTACCCATGACTGGTGGTACTATTTCTGGCGGTACCCATGACTGGTGTCTAAAATGTTTGGGTCCTGACCATTCCATCACGGATTGTGTGTCCTGTACCATGATGTCTAAAAGAGGTCGGCAGAACCGAGCAGCCAAGCTCAGTACCCTGTTTCCCTCTGATGCAGCCTCGGTGGCATCGACGTCTTCCAGGGCTGCTTCTTCCTCCCATGGATCTCAGGTAACCAAACATAAATCTAGCTGGTCCTCGAAGGGCAAATCTCCCTCTAAGCATCGAGATGCCTCCGGGCTTGTCCTTGAGGATTCCGCACCGGCAAAATTACCCCGGCGGGAAGTTCTGGCTTCCAAAGCATTATCTATGGGGTCACAGGTTGACATTGATGGCTCGGCCTCGACTGATCACCTGTTGCCGTGTTTTGGTGGCGTTGATGGATCAGAAGATTCTGTCCATGCAGCGCACCCTAACGGCATTTATGCAGGCTTCGACGCCTCCGGTACCGCAACAATCTCTGTTGCCAGTACTGACTCCGGCACCGGCATCATTCCCGGTGCCGGTACCGATTGCATCGACATCGGCTTCGGTGTCGACTGCAGCGGTGCCCTGTCCGATGATACCCATCGGTACCGAACCGGTACCGCTTACTCCCGATGTCGATCCCACTCGGTACGCGTATCGGGCTTTACAGGAACATCCAGACAGGCGATATTTCGATTCCTCCGAAGACTCTGATGAGTCGGAGGCTTCTGTCAAGGCACCGGTACTTCTTCCTCAGGAGTCTGATTCTCCAAAACGAAGAATGTCTCCTCCAGAAGACTTGTCCTTTCAGGACTTCATTAGGGAAGTGGCTAGGGGCTTCTCCATTACAGTGGCCCCTGAGTCAGAGCCTAGAGCCAAGCAACTAGATATTTTGAAGTATCCTAAGGCTCCTAAAGAAGCAGCTACTTTACCTATTCATGAGATTCTCTATGATCTCATGTTGAGCATGTGGGAGACTCCTCTTATCACCTCTCCTCATTCTCGTAGATTAGACACCATGTACCGTGTCCCTCCTTGTTCTGGCTTTCATAAGTCTCAGCTTCCTCACCACTCTATTGTGGTAGAGTCTGCCATGAGGAAAATAAAGAGTGCAAAGAGACACTCATCTAATCCTCCAGGACGTGAATGCAGGACCCTTGATGCTTTTTGCCGAAGGGTCTTCCAAGCCAATATGCTTGCTGCCAGAATCAACTCCTATAGTGTCTATATGGGGATGTTTTTAAAGAAGTCACAGATCATCTGCAGACTTTAGCCCCTTTTATTTCAGAAGATAAAAGGCAGGAATATCTCACTTAGCTTAAACATGCCCAAGATGTTTCCAAATTTTCCAACCGTGCAGCCTTTGACTCTTTTGAGTGTGTAAGCAGAGCCTTGGCTATTGCCATAGGTGCACGCAGAATTGCTTGGTTACAAGCCTCTGATTTGGAACTTTGGGTCCAAGATGAACTGGGAAATCTTCCTTGTACAGGTGAAAACCTTTTTGGCAGGGATTGGAAAGCAAAGGCCACTCAGATGGATGCTGAGAACTCTGCTTTGGATCGACTTTCAAAGTCTTCCTCTGCTCCTGCTAAGAAAAGATTGTTCAAAAAGACAACTTTTTCTAAAAAGGGAAGATACTATCCTGCTTATGGTCAGCAGGCATCTTCTGCAGGTTGTTTTGCTGCAAAGCGTCAGCAACCAACTAAACAGGCCAAGTCAAAGGCTGCCAGGCCTCCCACGGCCCAGCAGCCTCAGCCTCCTCAGGGCCTTTGACTTGCAACTAGAGAACTTAGCCTTTCTAGCTCTGGAAGTACCAGAGCCCCTCACCATTCCAGGAAGGTTGGCTTACTTTGCTCCCAGATGGGAGCAAATCACAGAAGAGCAATGGACCCTCTCCATTATAAGGGAAGGGTACAAGCTTCATTTCTTAAACCTTCCTCCCCACACCATGGTGAAACAGTTCAATTCTCCAACATCTCTCCTCAACCTTCTGGGTCAGGAGATTGCTACCCTTCTTGCCCAAGGGGCAATAGAAGAAGTACCCCTTCTTCAACAGGGATCAGGGTTCTACTCCCCCTATTTTCTTATTCCAAAGAAAAAAGGGGGCTACAGACCCATATTAGATCTCAGAGAATTGAACAAGTTTCTATGCAAGGAGAGATTCAAGATGATTTCTCTCGGTGCTCTCCTTCCATACCTTCGGAGTCAGGATTGGCTTTGTTCTCTAGATCTCAAGGATGCGTACACCCATGTCCTCATCCATCCAACACACAGAAGGTTCCTTCGGTTCCTTTTTCAAGGAAAGCACTACCAATACAGGGTGCTTCCTTTCGGTCTGGCCTCTGCACCAAGGGTGTTCACAAAATGCATGGCAGTAGTAGCTGCATTCCTACGCACCCTAGGAATATTTGTTTTCCCATATCTGGACGACTGGCTTATTCGAGCTCCATCCCAGTCAGAGGCCCAGATTTGTCTAACCTGCACAATGCGTATCCTTTAGTATTTGGGACTGGTAATAAATATCCCAAAATCCCATCTCACCCCTACTCAGTCTCTGGAGTTTATAGGGGCCTTGCTGAATACCACAACTGCAAGGGCCTATCTTCCTCAGGCCCGTTGCCTACGCTTGGTGCATTTAGCCTCCCAGATACAGTTAAAGTCCCATTTAACTGCTCGAGAAATGTTACAACTATTAGGCCACATGGCATCCACCGTGCATGTGGTTCCATATGCTCGCCTTCACATGAGGGCAGCTCAATGGACTTTGTCCACCCAATGGACTCAGGCATCAGGTTGCCTGTCAGACAAAATAGCATACTCCAGTCGCCTATTTTGGACTCTCCAGTGGTGGACGTCCCCTCCAAATCTGTTGCTGGGGTCCCCTTTTCAGCAGTCGCTACCCCAAGCAACTCTGACAACAGATGCTTCTCCAATGGGTTGGGGAGCTCATCTGCAGGATCTCTCCACCCAGGGCATCTGTTCTCCACAGGAGACTTCTCTGCATATCAATCTCTTGGAACTCAGAGCAATATTCTTAGCTCTCAGAGTGTTTCATTCCCTGCTCAGCTACAGGAAAGTCCTCATCCATATGGACAACCAAGTAGCCATGTTCTATGTAAACAAGCAGGGCGGGACTGGCTCTCTGTCGCTTTGCAACGAAGCTTTGCGACTGTGGGCCTTCGCCAGAGAGCATCACATCCATCTTCTGGCAGTATATCTTCCAGGCATTCAAAACTCTTGGGCGGGCAGACTCAGTCGAGTTCTGCTCCCACACGAGTGGTTCCTCTACATGGATCAGGTAGCCAGGATTTTTCGAATTTGGGGAACCCCGGACATAGACCTCTTTGCAAGTCCGTGGAATGCCAAACTTCCCCGGTTCTGTCCCAGAATTCCGTGTCAAGGAGGTCAGGCCAAGGATGCCTTCCTCCTTCACTGGGGTCAAGACTTCCTTTATGCCTTTCCACCCATTCCCCTAATTCCCAAAACACTGTTCAAGCTTCAGAGAGACCGAGGGTCCATGATCCTCATAGCTCCACATTGGTCACGTCAAGTGTGGTACCCTCTACTTCTGCATCTCTCTCAAGCTCCATCCCTCGAGTTGGGGTCTGTTCCAGATCTTCTCTCCCAGGAAGACTGAACGTTGTGGCACCCAAACCCCCAGTCTCTCCATCTCAGGGCCTGGTTGCTGAAGGCCTAGACCTTCAAGTTTTCCATCTTTCTCAGCAAGTCAGAGAGATTATTCATGCTTCTAGAAAGCCTTCCACTAGACGTTCCTATGCTTTCAAATGGAAAAGATTTACCATTTGGTGTTCTGAGAAGGGTCTTAACCCTCTAGCAATAGCTGTGAATTCTTTACTAGAGTATCTTCTGCATCTTTCACATGCAGGCCTCAAAACAAATTCGGTAAGAGTCCATTTGAATGCTATTGCAGCGTCCCTCAAGCCTCTGAATGGACAGCCTGTTTCCTCTCATCCTCTTATAGCAAGATTCATGAGAAGCCTTTATTTATTTATTTATTTTATTTAGCAAACACTTATATACCGCTACTTCCAGCGATCAGAAGCGGTTTGATTAAAGTCTTTGGGATATGTCACAAAATCAAGACAGGAAGATTGGGGCATAGATAGAAAGAAGAGGGGTAATACACAGCACACATCGCAGGGTCTAGGTATAGCCCTCCAGTAGGTATCATTCATATGTACAAAAGCGATTATCCTTTAACTATTTACATTTGACAAACAGCTATTTGTTGCTTTTCATCTTGTTGGATTCACAGCTGGCCATAGTGGCAGTTGAATAGGTGAGTTTTTAATTTTTTTTATGAAATCGAGTAGGTCTTTTGTTGCTCTCATCTCATGTGGTAGGTTGTTCCATAAAGTGGGGGCAGAGAAGGAGAATGCTCTGCGGCCAGTACTGGATTTTACATGTCTGATGCTGTTTGGAACTATAAGTGTGTCTTCGTTTATGGTTCTCCTGCTTCTGGAGCTAGTTTGCAAGGTGATCAGGGTGGAAAGGAATGAAGGGGCTAGGTTGTGAATTAGTTTGAATGCCGTTACCAATGTTTTGTATTGGATCCTGGCAGAGACTGGGAGCCAGTGTAGTTCCATCAATATAGGTGTAATATGTTCGGTGACGCTTGTTCTCATGATGATAAAGTGATAAAGCCTTCTTTTAACTAAACCTCCCATTAGACCATCTCCAGTGGCATGGGACTTAAATCTGGTTTTTGGCCAGCTTATGAAGCCACCCTTTGAACCTTTAGCCACCACCTCCTTGAAATTTCTTTCTTGGAAGGTTATCTTTCTCATTGCAGTCACCTCAGCACGTCGCATCAGTGAGTTGCAAGCCTTGGTGGCCAACCCTCCTTTATACAAGGTTCCATCATTATAAGGTAGTCCTCAGAACCAATCCACACTTTATGCCCAAAGTGGTCTCGCCTTTTCATCTGAACGAAGAAGTATACTTACCTGTCTTTTTTCCAGGACCTCATGCATCAAGTGCAGAGAGGAATCTTCATACTTTTGGATTGTAAAAGAGCTCTCGCCTTTTACTTACAAAGGACACAGCAACATAGAAAGTCTTCTCAACTCTTTGTTGCTTTTGATCCTTCCCATTTAGGACTTCCAGTTTCTAAGAGAACACTGTCGAACTGGATTGCTTAGTGTATTTCTTTCGCCTACCAGAGTAGGAATCTTTCTCTGGAAGGCCATGTCACAGCTCACAATGTGAGGGCCATGGCAGCCTCAATGGCTCATCTGAACTCTGTGTCCATCGACCAAATCTGTCGAGCGGCCACCTGGGCCTCGGTTCATACCTTCACAGCCCATTACTGTTTGGACAAGGACTCCTGCTGGGATGCCTCGTTTGGTCAGGCTATTCTCAAACACCTGTTCCATTCCTAATCAACTCCTACCCACCTACCCTGATTGGATGCCAGAGATCCATGGGGGGAGGTGGAGCCCTTCTCAGGGACACACAACTCTGGGGTCTCTCCCTGGCATCTGCAGCTAGGGAGTCCCCATATGTGAAGACTCATTCCTGCTTGTTCCTGGAGATAGCACAGTTACTTACCTGTAACAGGTGATCTCTGGGAACAGCAGGAATAAGTCTTCACAACCCACCCACCTCCCCTAGGATTTGTCTCTCTATCTATCTTTCCTTTCCTCTCTCTCTCTTTGTCTCAGCTTTAAAACTCGAACTGGAGAGAGGCGTTTGGGAAAGGCGGGAAGGCAGCGCGCAGGCGCTGTGGGATGCTCCCAAAAGCTTTCTTACTGGACGCTGGGGAGCGTTCCCGCGCAGGCTCCGTCGGTACCGACGATACCCATATGTGAAGACTTAATCTCCAGGAACAAGCAGGAATGAGTCTTCACATATGGGTACGTCGGTACCGACGGAGCCTGCGTGGGAACGCTCCCCAGCTTCCCAAAAAGGAAAGCTTTTGGGAGCATCCCACAGCGCCTGCGCGCTGCCTTCCCGCCTTTCCTAACCGCCTCTCCCCAGTTCTTCCTTGCTGCGGAGCCAGCAGGTCGTGTTCCTGTCACCGCTGAAGAAGTTCTTTGTTTTATTTTATTTCTTTGGTCGCGCGTCTGCCTTCCCCGACGTCGGATCGGTACCGCCGGTCTTTCTTTCTTATCTCCAGGAACAAGCAGGAATGAGTCTTCACATATGGGTACGTTGGTACCGACGGAGCCTGCGCGGGAACGCTCCCCAGCTTCCCAAAAAGGAAAGCTTTTGGGAGCATCCCACAGCGCCTGCGCGCTGCCTTCCCTCCTTTCCTAACCGCCTCTCCCCAGTTCTTTTTTTCCGCGGAGCCAGCAGTTCGTGTTCCTGTCACCGCTGAAGAAGTTCTTTGTTTTATTTTATTTCTTTGGTCGCGCGTCTGCCTTCCCCGACATCGGACCGGTACCGCCGGTCTTTCTTTCTTTTCTTATATTTAAAAAAAAAAAAAAGAGAACATATTTTTCCCTCACTTAGTGTGTTTTTCCTCTTTGGGCCTTAGGCCTTACGAGAAATTTTCCTCATGGAAAAACCAGCCTCCGGGTTTAAAAAATGCACTAAGTGCAGCGGTACTATTTCTGTCACCGACACCCATGAATAGTGTCTTAAATGTTTGGGTCCTGACCTCTCCATTTTGGATTGTCCGTCCTGCTCCTTGATATCTAAACGAGGTTTACAGAACCGAGCAGCTAAGCTCCATGTGCTGTTTCCCTCTGATGCAGCTTCAGTGGCATCGACGTCTTCCAGGGCCTCTACTTCCTCCCATGGATCTCAGGTAACCAAACATAAATCCAGCCGGTCCTCGAAGGGTAGATCTCCTTCCAAGCATCGAGATGCCTCCGGGCTTGCCCTCGAGGATTCCGCACCGGCAAAACAACCCCGGCGGGAAGCTACGGCTTCCAAAGCTCCTCCTATGGGGTTACAGATTGACATCGATGGCACGACCTCGACCGATCACCTGTTAGAATGCTCTGGGGTACCGGCGCAATCTTCTGGTACCGAATTCCAGGCATTCATGGCGTCGATGGATCAGAATGTTCTATCCATGCAGCAGGCTATCACAGCCTTCATTCAAGCTGCGACGCCGCTGATACCACAACAAACTCGGTTGTCGGTATCTGCTCCGGTACCGGCACCCGTGTCGGTACCGGTACCGACTGCATCGACATCGACCAGGATGCCGACTGCAGCGGTTCCCTGTCCAGGGATGCCCATCGGTACCGAACCGGTCCCGATGACGCCCGATGTCGATACCAATCGATACGCGTACCGAGCGTTGGGAGAGCACCCTGACAGTCGATACTTTGATTCCTCCGAAGACTCTGATGCATCGGAGGAGTCTGCTGAAGTATCTATAGCTCTTCCTGAAGAGCCTTCTTCTCCAAAAAGAAGAATGTCTCCTCCAGAGGACTTGTCCTTTCAAGACTTCATAAGAGAAGTGTCTAAAGGACTTTCTATTTCAGTAACCTCTGAATCAGAGCCTAGAGCTAAAAAATTGGATATTTTAGGTTATTCTAAGGCTCCTAAGGAGGCAGTCACCTTGCTAATTCATGAGATTCTTTATGATCACATGATTGACTTATGGGAGACTCCTCTCACTATCTCTCCTCATTCTCGTAGATTGGACACTGTGTACCGTGTCCCTCCTTTTATTTATTTATTTAGCTGTATTTATATCCCGCTTTTCACCGGATCAAAGTGGTCAATTGGGAGATACATTTAACATAAGAACATAAGATATGCCATACTGGGTCAGACCAAGGTCCATCAAGCCCAGTATCCTGTTTCCAACAGTGGCCAATCAACATGAGGGGATATGACACACATACGCTAATACTTACAGGGAACATGGGCAATGGAGGGTTAAGTGGCTTGCCCAGTACCACAAGGAGTGCCTATAGGACTAGAAATCCCAGTCCCTCCAGCCTGAGATTGCTGTCCCCAGGTGGGACTTGAACCCCCGGCCCTCCGGCCTGAAGTACCTTGTCCTAACCACTAGGCCACTCCTCCTTGTCCTGGGTTTCATAAAACACAGCTTCCTCACCATTCCATTGTGGTGGAGTCAGCTATGAAAAAGATAAAGAGTGCAAAAAGACACTCCTCTGCTCCTCCAGGAAGAGAATGCAGGACCTTGGATGCTTTTGGTAGGAAAATCTTCCAAGCCAGTATGCTCATTGCCAGGATCAACTCCTATAGTCTTTATATGGGTATGTTTCTGAAAGAAGTTGCAGATAAGCTGCACACTTTCCTCCCTTCCAGAGGATAAAAGGAAAGAATTTCTTATTTGGATTAAGCATACTCAAGATATCTCAAAGCTTTCCAACCGTGCAGCTTTTGACTCCTTTGAAGGTGCCAGCAGAGCTTCGGCCATTGCCATAGCTGAACGCAGAATTGCTTGGCTCCAAGCTTCTGATCTAGAATCTTGGGTCCAGGATGGCTTGGGAAATCTTCCCTGTACAGGAGAAAACGTGTTTGGCAAAGATTGGCAAATAAAAGCCACTCAAATGGATGCAGAAAATTCTGCTTTGGATAGACTTTCAAATTCAACCTCCATTCCTGCCAAGAAAAAACCTTTCAAGAAGTCTTTTTTTCAAGAAAGGCAGATTCCATCCTGCTTCTGGCCAACAATCATCTACAGATCGTTTTGCTGCTAAGCGTCAGCAACCTAAACAGGCCAGGCCTAAGCCTACAGGGGCTGCTGCAACTCATCAGACCCAGCCTCCTCAGGGTTTTTGACTTGATGCTAGAGAACTTAGCCTTTCTGGCTCTGAAACAGCCAGAGCCTCTCACCATTCCAGGAAGGTTAGCTCATTTTGCTCCCAGATGGGAGCAAATTACAGCAGAGCAGAGGACCCTCTCCATCATAAGGGAGGGCTACAAGCTTCATTTCTCAAACCTTCCTCCTCACACCATGGTGAGACATTTCAATTCTCCAACATCTCTCCTCGACCTTCTAGGTCAGGAGGTGGCTGCCCTTCTTGCCCAAGGGGCAATAGAAGAAGTACCTCTTCTTCAACAAGGGTCAGGGTTTTACTCCCCCTACTTTCTGATCCCAAAGAAAACAGGGGGCTACAGACCCATATTAGATCTCAGAGAATTGAACAAATTTCTATGCAAGGAGAAATTCAAGATGCTTTCTCTGGGCACTCTCCTTCCATACCTTCAGAGTCAGGATTGGCTTTGTTCTGTAGATCTCAAGGATGCGTACACACATGTCCTCATCCATCCATCTCACAGAAGGTTCCTCCGTTTTCTTTTCCAAGGAAAGCATTACCAATACAGGGTGCTTCCTTTTGGTCTGGCCTCTGCTCCAAGAGTGTTCACCAAATGCATGGCAGTAGTAGCTGCATTTCTACGCACTCTGGGAATATTTGTTTTCCCATACCTGGACGACTGGCTCATCTGAGCTCCATCTCAGTCAGAGGCCCAGACTTCCCTGGACTGCACAAGGCACATTCTGCAGTATCTGGGACTTGTGGTAAACCTCCCAAAGTCCCAGCTCACCCCTACTCAGTCCCTAGAGTTCATAGGGGCCTGGCTGGTTACTACCACTGCAAGGGCCTATCTTCCTCAGGCCCGTTGCCTACGCCTAGTGCAGTTAGCCTCCCAGATTCAGTCAAAGAGCCATTTAACTGCCCGGGAGATGCTACAACTGCTAGGCCACATGGCTTCCACAGTGCATGTGGTACCCTATGCTCGCCTTCACATGAGAGCAGCTCAATGGACTTTGTCCACCCAGTGGACTCAAGCATCAGGAGCTCTCTCAGACCAAATAGCAACCTCCAAACGCCTCTTTTGGTCTCTCCAGTGGTGGATGTCCACCCAAAATCTATTGCTGGGGTCCCCCTTCCAACAGTTGTTGCCCCAGGCAACCCTCACAACAGATGCCTCCCAAACAGGTTGGGGAGCTCATCTGCAAGACCTCTCCACTCAGGGCACTTGGTCTCCACAGGAGACCTCTCTACATATCAACCACTTGGAGCTCCGAGCAGTTTTTCTAGCTCTCAAGGTCTTCCATACCCTGCTCAGCTACAAGACAGTCCTCATTCATACGGACAATCAGGTAGCCATGTTTTACATAAACAAGCAAGGAGGAACTGGCTCTCTGTCACTTTGCAACGAAGCTTTAAGATTGTGGGCCTTCGCCAGAGAGCATCAAATCCATCTCCTGGCCGTATACCTTCCAGGAATCCAAAACTCTTGGGCAGACAGACTCAGTCGAGTTCTGCTTCCACACGAATGGTCCCTGCACATGGACCAGGTACTCAGAATCTTTCAAGAGTGGGGAACCCTGAACATAGACCTCTTTGCAAGTCCGTGGAATGCCAGACTTCCCCGGTTCTGTTCCAGAATTCCGTGTAAGGGAATTCAGGCCAAGGATGCTTTCCTCCTTCACTGGGGTCAAGACTTCCTGTATGCCTTTCCACCCATTCCCTTGATTCCCAAGACTCTATTCAAGCTCCATAGGGATCAAGGATCCATGATCCTCATAGCTCCACGCTGGCCACGCCAAGTGTGGTACCCTCTACTTCTGCATCTCTCTCAAGCTCGCTCCCTAGACTTGGGAGCTGCTCCAGACCTTCTGTCCCAGGAGGAGGGGACTTTGTGCACCCAAACCCCAAGTCCCTTCACCTCAGAGCTTGGTTGCTGAAGGCCTAGACCTTCAAGGTTGGAATCTTTCTCAACAAGTGAAGGATATCCTCCATGCTTCCAGAAAACCTTCTACTAGACGTTCCTATGCTTTTAAATGGAAAAGGTTTTTCATTTGGTGTACTGAGAAGGGTCTTGACCCTCTAGCACTACCTTTGAATTCTCTATTGAAATATCTCCTGCATCTCTCCAATGCAGACCTTAAGATGAATTCATTAGGGGTCCATTTGAGTGCTATTGCAGCATCCCTTAAGCCTATCAATGGACAGCCTATCTCCTCTCATCCTCTTATTGCAAGATTCATGAGAGGCCTAACTTTAACTAAGCCTCCCATTAGGCCTCCTCCGGTGGCATGGGACTTCAATCTGGTTCTTGGTCAGCTTATGAAGCCACCTTTTGAACCCTTAGCCACCACCTCCTTGAAATTTCTTTCCTGGAAGGTTATTTTCCTCATTGCAGTCACCTCAGCTCGCCGCATCAGTGAACTGCAGGCCTTAGTGGCTAATCCACCTTATACAAGGTTCCATCATGATAAGGTAGTCCTTAGGACCAATCCACACTTTATGCCTAAAGTGGTCTCACCTTTTCATCTTAATCAAGAGGTGTATTTACCTGTCTTTTTTCCAGGTCCTCATGCATCAAGTGCAGAGAGGAATCTTCATACCTGGATTGTAAGAGAGCTCTTGCCTTTTACTTACAAAGGACACAGCAACATAGAAAGTCTTCTCAACTCTTCGTTGCTTTTGATCCCTCTCATTTGGGACTTGCAGTCTCTAAGAGGACACTGTCCAATTGGATTGCTCAGTGTATTTCTTTCGCCTACCAGAGTAAGAACCTTTCTCTGGAGGGCCATATCACAGCTCATAATGTGAGGGCCATGGCCACCTCTATGGCTCATCTAAATTCTGTGTCCATCGACCAGATCTGTCGAGCGGTCATCTGGGCCTCGGTTCATACCTTCACAGCCCATTACTGTTTGGACAAGGACTCCCGCCGGGATGCCTTGTTTGGTCAGGCTGTTCTCAAACACCAGTTCCATTCTTAATCAACTCCTGCCCTCCTTCCCTGGATGGATGCCTGAGATCCATTGGAGGAGGTAGAGCCCTTCTCAGGGTCTCATAACCTTGGGGATCTCCCAGGCATCTCTAGCTAGGGAGTCCCCATATGTGAAGACTCATTCCTGCTTGTTCCTGGAGGTAGCACAGTTACTTACCTGTAACAGGTGATCTCTGGGAACAGCAGGAATAAGTCTTCACAACCCACCCACCTCCCCTAGGAGTTGTATCTCTCTATCTATTTTTCCTCTCTCTCTCTTTGTCTCAGCTTTAAAACTAGAACTGGGGAGAGGCGGTTAGGAAAGGCGGGAAGGCAGCGCACAGGCGCTGTGGGATGCTCCCAAAAGCTTTCCTTTTTGGGAAGCTGGGGAGCGTTCCCGCGCAGGCTCCGTCGGTACCGACGCACCCATATGTGAAGACTTATTCCTGCTGTTCCCAGAGATCACCTGTTACTGGTAAGTAACTGTGCTTTGTGCAAGAGAACGATCAGGTGTTCTGATATACCCATGCTTCTTAATGTGGCCCAGAGTTTCTTATGGTTTACACAGTCAAAAGCCTTGCTAAAGTTGATAAAGCACAAATAGATATCCTTTTGGTATTCTTTAGTCTTTTCAAGGATCCATCTCATATCCGGGATGATGTCTCTCATTCCTCGCCCTTTCCTGAACCCTGCTTGCACTTCAGGTAGTTCTTGTTCCAGGTATGGTTATAGTCACTGTTGAGTAGAAACATAGAAATATTACGACCAAAAAAGACCACATGGCCTATCTAGTCTGTCCTTCCATATCAACAGCTACAACAGTCCCTTTTTTTCCTTTAGAGATCCTCTGTGTTTGTCACATGCTTTTTTGAATTTGGATACTGCCCTCATCCATGGAGACTATTCCATGGATCCACTACTCTTTCCGTAAATAAATATTTCCGCATATCACTCCTGAATCTATCCCCCTTCACCCTCATCCCATGTCCCCTTGTAGCAGAACTTGCTTTCAATTGAAAGAGGCTCTCCCCTTGTACATTTATGCCACGGAGGTATTTAAACATCTCAATCATATTGCCTCTATCCCTCCTTTCCTCTAAGGTGTACATATTAAGATCCTTAAGTCTTTCCTCATATGCTTTATAATGAAGACCACTAACCATTTTAGTAGCCACCCTCTGTACTGACTTCATCCTGTTTATATACTTTTGAAGGTGCGGTCTGCAGAATTGCACACTATACTCCAAATGAGGTCGCACCAAAGACTTATACAGAGGCACTATCACCTCCTTTTTGTCTTCTAGCCATTCCTCTCCATATTAACCCAAGCATCCTTCTAGCTTTTGCCATCGCCTTTTCTACCTGTTTAGCTACTTTAAGATCATCAGACACAAGCACGCCTAAGTCACGCTCTTCTTTAGTGGACAAAAGTACTTCACCCCCTATACTATACTGCTCCCTTGGATTGCTTAAGCCCAAATGCATGACCTTATATTTTTTAACATTAAATCCCAGCTGCCAAATTCTAGACCATTCTTCAAGCTTAGCTAGATCCCTCCTCATGTTATCTACACCTTCCTGGGTGTCTGCTCTATTGCAGATTTTGGTATCATCCACAAAGAGGCAAACCTTACCCGAATAATCTTCAGTAGAATCTTGCTGGCATGTGGAATTAGAGCGATTGTGCGATAATTTCCACAGTCAGTTGGATCACGTTTCTTTAGTATTGGTATAAACACAGATCTTTTCCTGTCAGTTGGCCATGATGTTGACTTACAAATTTCTTGGCAGAGCCTTGTAAGTACTGTAACAGCTGCATCAGATTGTTGTAATACTTCTATGGGAATGCCATCAATGCCTGGAGCTTTGTTCTTTGATAAGGCTTTCAATGCTGTTTCTACTTCTTCTTTCATGACCAATGGTTCCCGATCATAAGGTACAGGTTGAAACGGCTGTTGGTCTACTTGATCTTTATCATGTAAAAACTCTGTATATTCTTGCCACCTTTTCTTGATCTTCTCAGCATCATTCAACATAGAACCTTGAGCATCTTGTAACATTCCAATTTTAGGCTTGAATTTTTTCTTTAACTCTCGTAGCTTTAGGAAAGCCAATTTTGTTCTTTCTCTAATAGTTTCTGCTTCTATTTCCGTGCATGTCTCTTTGTTGTACTTTCCCTTGTCCTGTCTTGCTGCACATTGGAAATCTCTGAATTCTGCGCTCGTCTTTCCTTCTCCTCTCACTTTAGCTTCTCTGCGTTTCTGGACAATTTTCAGAGTTTCTTCCGTCATCCATTTTCGCCGCTTTTGCTTTTTCACCTTTTGTAGAGACTTTTATTTATTTATTTTATTTAACTGCATTTATATCCCGCTTTTCACCGGGTCAAAGCGGTGTAACATGTAACATAGGGAGGGGTAATTTCTTTTAGGAAGGGGCCATCACCAGGGTCAACAATTAATGATTATGGGTGGACATGGACATGATTTACTTCTGCTAAAATCTAAGTGTGAGGTCATGGTGGTGTTTCCGTTGAAAGATGTTCACGGAATAGGATTGTCTTTAGCTGTTTCTTAAATGATGTGATGTCGTTGTTGTTCTTGATGTGGTTTGGTAGAGAGTTCCAGAGGGATGGAGCATAAAGTTCGAATGCTCTGTTGCAGGTCCGTTGTGTAGATTTGGTTCTTTTGTGGGGGACAACGATAGAGTTATTGGAGGAATGTCTGGTTGATCTGTTGTGGGATGGTCGAGGCAGTAAGGAGTGTAGTGAGGTGTTCCGTGCTTGGTGGATAGTTTTGTGGATGAGTAAGATGGCTTTGTACCTGATTCTTGCTTGCAGTGGAAGGAGGTGAAGGTCTCTTAGGATTGGGGTGATGTGCTCCCGTTTTTTTGCATTTTGAATAATCCTTGCTGTGGTGTTTAAGGCAGTATGGAGGGAGTTGGTGTGCGAGGCAGGAAGTCCATGATAGATTATGTTGCAGAAATCCAGATGAGGGAGTGTCACAGCTTGCATCACTGTCCTAAAGTCGTGAGGTTCTAGGAGGGGCCTGAGTCGTTAGATAGTTTTAGCTTTGTGGAATATCATCCCAGCGGTTTTGTTGATTTGTTGTTTGAAGGTGAGAGCTTGATCAATGATGACGCCTAGATATCTTATTTGAGGCTGGATTTGTATTTGTGTGGTTCCCATGTTCAGGTGGGTAGGTGGTTTGAAGTCAGGTTCTTTTGTTACTATTAGGGCTTCGGTTTTCTTTATGTTGATGGATAGATTGTTCTCCTGTAGCCAGTTGGCCACGTCGTTGAAGCAGGCTGATAGCTGTTCGTTCTTTGGGTTGTTGGTTGTAATTGGTGCGTAGAGCATTATGTCGTCCGCGTAGATGTGGAAGTTGATGTTGTGGGTGCGTATGATTGAGCATAGTGGACGTAGGTATATGTTAAACAACATGGCTGATAGGGTGGATCCTTGGGGTACTCCTTGAAGTTGTTTGTATGGGGGCGAAGTTGTGGAGAGGGTGCGAATCCGTTGCTGTCTGTTAGTTAAGTAGGATCTGAACCATTGGAGTACAGTGTCCTTGATTCCGACTTCTCGCTTTCTTCCAACACAACCTTCTTGATGTCATTCCATAACTCTTCTGGAGCTCTGTCATTTGTATCTATAGCAGCAAATCAATTTTGCAGGCAGTCTTTAAATTCCAGTGGTATATTCTCAAGGTCATGTTTTGCTGCATTCATGAGTGGTTTGCTCTTTTTCAATTTTAGCTTGAGTTTGCATACTAATAGTTAATGACCACAGTCAGCTTCAGGTTTTGTCTTTGTTGATGTTCTAGAGCTTTTCCATCGTTGACCTCCACAGATGTAGTCAATTTGAGTTTTGTACCATCTATTGGGTGAAGTCCATGTGTACAGTTGCCGCTTGTGTTGCTGGAAGAAGGTGTTTGAGATGAATAGATCGTTGGTCATGTAGAATTCTATCAGTCTTTCTCCAGCTTCATTTCAGTTGCCAAGTCCATATTTTCCAACTACTTTGCCTTCTTCTTTGTTGCCAACTTTTGCGTTCTAGTCACCCATAACTGTCAGGATATCCTGTTTGCTTGTTCTGTCAATTCAGCTTGAACTTAGTCATAGAACTCTTCAATTTCATCCTCTTCTGCAGCTGTTGTTGGGGCATATACTTGAATTATAGTTGTGATGATAGGCATTCCTCGTAGACGAATAGAGATTAAGCATTCACTGACTGCATTGTATTTCATTACAGTTCTTGCAAGTTAGTTCTTTATTATTAATGCAGCACCATTTCTCCTTTCTTTCATTTCCAGCATAGTAGACCGTATGATCATCTGATACAAAGTGCTTGATGCCAGTCCATTTCAGTTCGCTGACACCCAACAGATCAAGTTGTACACGTTCCATTTCATTCTTGATCACCTGCAACTTCCCTTGGTTCATGCTTCGTACGTTCCATGTTCCAATATGTAAGACACCTTTACAGCTTCTGACTCTCATTTCATGCGCAGCTACATCAGCAGTCAGACGTCCCGAGGGCCTTGATCCAACCACATCATAAATGCTGGCTTTACTCTGAAAAGTCTTCAGCTCTTCCCCAGTAGCTAGTTGAGTGCCTTCCAACCTGGGGGTCATCTTCCAGTACTATAGTGCAACTTGTTTTGTTGTGACTATCCATTGGGTTTTCATGGCAAGATATAGAATTTGATTGCCGGGCCTTTCCTCTGTGCAGTTTAGTGTTGCCGTTGTCACAGAAATGTGATCCTCCACCGTCAACACTGTCCCATTCTGCTGCTGCCCAGATGGGTGGTTCGTCTTGGTCTGGCACCTCAGCTGAGACCTGTCCATCTTGGGAGACCCTGCCGGTAGTTAAACTACCGATAGTTTAGCACTCAGCATCACTGATGCACACAAGCCCTTACAGCACGACAAGCTGCAAACCAAGTGAGGGTATCTTACTTCTTGTTTTACTGGAAGAGATGTGGTTGTTGAAGCTGTATTGTAGCTGGAGGGGTGAAGTTTGTGTGCCTCGATGTAAACAGGACTTCTGTTTTCTTGAGGTTGATACTCAAGTGTTTGATTGAAGCCAGCTATCTGCTTCAGTTACGCAGTTTGCTTGGTTGTGGTATGTGGGGTTGAGTATGTCTAATGGGGAGTACACCATAATATCGTCTGCATATATGTGGTATCTTATTTTGTGTTTTTTAAATATGGAGCAAATTGGTTGGATATATAAGTTGAACAGTAGGGCAGAGAGGGCGGAGCCTTGGGGAATTCCCTGGTTTTGATGGAAGGTCAAGGATGCTTTGTGTTCAATTTGCATGTATTGGGAATGGTCCGATATAAAGGATTTGAACCATTTGAGGATTTGCCCTTTTATACCTATGAGATCAAGTTAGAGAGGAGGGTGTTATGATTTATGTATGAGGGTTTCGAATAGTGTAAGTAGGAGCATTTCAACTCCATGGAATTGGCAAAAAGCATACTGTTTGTTTTAGTTGAGCATGAGAGTCACCAAAATCTTGGAGCTGAAGTTGGACCGCTTTTTCAATGACTTTAGCTTCGTAGGGGATACTGGCGATGGTCTATATGAAGATGGTTCATCTTTGTTGAGTAGTTTGTTCTTTAGTATGGGACGAATTGTAGATAGTTTGAGCGACTTTGGCATGGTTCCCTGTTGAAGGGATTGATTAACAATGTTTAGTAGGCAAGGGGATATTTCATTTTTGTCACTTTGATCCATGCAACAGGGTAAGGATCTAGTGAGGAGGTGGTTGTATTGAGTTTCAAAATTATGTCTATTATTTGTCTTGTTAATGGTACTAAATGACTGCCATTCATTGGTATTGACTGACTGTGTTGTTAAGCTGGGGGGGTCAACAGGGCCCTTTGAATTTAGCTTGTTGGCCAGACTCACTTGCAGGGAGAGGATTAGAGAACAGATAGGTTTTCATTCAGAAGAATGTCTCGATACATTTAGCCATCCTTCTACCTTTTGACATATTAATGCAAAATTCTGTTGAATCGTGCAAAAAGCCAAACAGTTGGCAGTGCACAGCAACTAATAAGAAAATTATATAATTGAGTTAGTTTTCACAGTAGGATTAACAAAGGTAATTAGTTCAGAATGACTAAAATGCACCCCACCAGGGCTATGGAATTATTTACATTCTTTGTGTGTGTGTATGTTTCTTTTGGGGAAGAGGTAGTTTGCAAATTGGTAGGGCAGTTGTTGGGGAGGCGTGGTTTTAGGGGAGAGTGGGGGGGGGTGTGATTTAGGGAGTTGAGAAAGTAGAGCACAAGGAGAGGCAGTTTTGAAGGGAGAAATTCCATAGCTGCTATTTATTTATTTAACATTTTTTCTATACTGCCTTATCTTAGAATCGAGGCGGTTTACAATGAACTTCAATTTACAGAGAACTTTCAGTAGTAACAATTAAAAACATTATCCCAATACATAAAAACTTCCTTAACAGACACAGGGAGGGGGAGAACTGGGAATGATAAAGCATAACTTATGTACAACGTGATGTGTATGTAGGAGTTCATGAGAGGGAGCATCAGGTTTTGTTGAAGTCCTCGATGAATAGAAAGGTCTTTTTTTCCGGAATTCCTTAATGTCTCTGGTGGTTCTCATTTTCTCTGGGAGAGTGTTCCAGATAGATGGAGCAACAAGCGAGAAGGCCCTCTTGGATGTGGCTTGTTTTGGCTTTTGTGAACAGGTTGGGTGCTTGGTATTGTACTGATGTTGCTTCTTCTCTCATATCTGTTAGGTTTGGTACAGATGAGATCGCGCAGATTTCTGGCTATTAGGTTGTTTTTGATCTTGGAGATGGTCAGGGCAGATTTGTATTTGGCACGTGATCTGATTGCTAACCAGTACCGTACCCAAAAAAACAAAGGAGTGGCAGGTTCACACACAACACCTTTATTGTACAATCAATAGGTGGCCAAAACCCAACACAGACTGTGTTTCGTGTTGTACTTCGTCAGGGGTTGTAAGGGCACACTTATTGGTATGTGGTGGCAATAAATTTCATAATGCACATTGAAAATGTGATTGAAGCCACTAATGCAAAAGCTAATGGTGCTTCTGAAACATAAAGACCGCCAAAGGAACCACTTCACAGGCGTGTTACACATCAGAGGTATAGGGGTGTAGGCCATAATATCGTCTGCATATATTGCATATTGTATATTGTACTTCCTGAATATGTTGCAAACTGGTTGTATATAAATGTTGAATAGGAGGGCAGAGAGCAAAGATCCTTGAGTAACTCCTTGGTCTGTATGGAAAGTTGTTGAAGTGAGTGGGCCAGATTTGTCTATCTGTTGTCTGTCTCCTAGTTATGACTGAAACCATTTGAGGGTGATGTTTTGAATCCCGATTGATGTTAGTTGCTCCAGGAGGATGTCATGAGAGTCAGTGTCAAAGACAGATTTATTTATTTATTTAACAATCATTTATATACCACATCTTCCATAGATCAGTTGCGGTTCACAATAAACAACAATCAACAAAGCAGAGTTTGTTTTACATGTAACATCATATAACCAAAGGCAATAAAATAAGTAAACAGCAAATGTTAAAACTGAACAGCACAGAACAGTGCAAACTATATACATTATATACAGATACACATTATGTAGGGTTTAAGCGTTGTGCAAAGTACAGTTTGAGCTATGTAAGATTGTTAGTTTAGGTCATCGGGACATCTCGGACAAAAACTGGTTAGCCTTTATCTAAATCTATTGAGGGATGATCTGTATTGTTGTAATGCGTAGTAAATAGATAGGTTTTCAATTTTTTACGAAATTCAATGATCTCGGTTAACATTCTTAGATCATCTGGGAGGGAATTCCAGATTGTTGGAGCTGCATGTGAAAATGCTCTGTTAGTTTATTTGCTTTTATGAAGTCTTTGGGAGTTTTTAGTTTATTTAATTGTCCTTTTCTTTGAGTAGATTTTGAATGTTCTTTACTGATTAAGTTACTTAGAGTGACTGGGGCCATATCATTTAGAGTTTTAAATGAAGTTATTAATGTTTTGTGAGATGATATGTTGACTAAGATTAATAGGAAACCTCTTCTTATGTTGTCAATACCTTTGAGCAGGTTATCAAACAGATGGATGAGTAATGTCTCTATGCTGTGATCCGGGCAAAATTCATGTTGGTAAGGATCTAGAGGGGCATGTAAGTCAATGTGGTCCTGGAGTTGTCTCTGAACAATCTTCTCAATTATTTTGGAGAGGAAAGGGAGGCTGGATATTGGGCAGTAGTTTGATGGGTCGTTGCTGTGTGGTAGAGTATTCTTTGGAATAGGTCGGAGAGTGGCTTGCTTTAGAGCCAGGGGCAAGTATCCTTTGGTGAGTGAGGTACTTATTATCTTTTGTATGAATTTGATTGTCATCCTTGGAAGATTTGATCCATGCCACTGGACCAGGGATCAGATGGTGCTGTGGTTGTGTTCAGCTCAGTTATGGTATGGGTGATTTGTTCTGCTGACGGGATGCTGAACTTTCTCAATTGGTTTGCAGTGATGGGGTTCATGCTGATAGGAGGAGTGTCAGGTTCTGCAGTGTCCTTATAAAGTGTGTTTTGGAGGGGTTTATTCTTGGATATGAGGTAGTTTGAAGGTGTATTGGATTTTCATTCTTCAGAGTTGGGTCCTTTGTTAATGTTCAGACTACAGTATGTTGAAGAGCTCTTTGGGTTTGTTGCAGGCTTTTAGAATGAGGTTAGAGTGGTATTGTTTGTGTTTATTAGGGCTTTGTATTCTTGTTGCAATATCTGGTATTGTTTTAGTGTAGTTTCGGTCTTGTCATGTCGCCATTGTCACGCGTTTTGCTGTAGTTTCCTCTTTGAATCTCTTATTTTAATGGAGTATCACGGAGCTGATCTTGTTCTGCTGTCTAGATGGTGTGGGATGGATCAGGTTGGGAGGCTCAATGCTGCATTGATGGTGGTGTTCCAGAGGTTGACAGCTTCGTCCAGGTCGGTAAAGTCTTTGGATAGGAATTGAAGGGTGTCTCTGAGGAATTGTTCTTTGTCATATGCTTTGAAGCGTCTGGTAGGATTATCTGGTTTCAGTAATTCTTGTTGTCTGAGGTCAGTTTTTAAGAGTATGGCATGGTGGTCAGACCATTGTATGGGGGTTGTTAATAAAGCTGCTATGGGTCCTTGGTCCAGGAATCTTGCTGGTACAAATATGAGATCTGGGGTGGAGCCAGAGCGATGAGACCTGTGAGAATTTGTTTGAGTAGAATGGAGTCCATTGCTTTGTGGAAGGCTGCTTCCTCCTTGTTAGAGGCAGATGTGAGGTTCAGGTCCCATAGTACTATTAGGGGTTTTTGCAGCGAATTAGCTGAGTATATGGCTTCAAGAATGTCTGATGTGTCTTCTGAGTAGGCATTGGGGGCCCTGTAGATTAGGCAGATGGATAAGCATTTGTTTTCTATGATAATGATGTCACAGCAGTCGGAACTTATTGAACTGGATGTTTTGAGTTTCAGTTCTTCTCAGGCTAGAATGAGTACACCACCTCCTCTTTTGTGAGTACGAGGGCAGTTGAATGCAGTGAATGTGGGGGGTGTAACTTGATTCAGGACAACTTGGTCAGAGCTCTTTAGCCATGATTCAGTAATGCAGAGAATATCAATGTGGTTGTCTTGTATGTGGTCGATTGATAGTATTAGCCTTGTTACTTATGGATCTGGCATTTATAAGGCCTACTGATATGGGGGTGCTAGGGAGGGGGGCGGATTGAGTTGAATTATATACGGAAGGTTGTATTTGAATAAGTCTGGTAGGTCTCCTGTTGTGGTGTTTGTGAGTACTTTGCTTGTGTATGGTCAGACGTGGCTGAGAGAAAAGTGTTAGGTAGGTGGGAGAAGTTAGGAAGGCTGTTGTGAAAGCTGGATAGAAACTGATGGCGCTTGGTAGATGAGAGCAGAGGATCAGAGCGAAGAAAATGGCATATAATTGATGAAGATTTATCCATTCATGTTTGAAAGGTTTAGGCTTAGGTTTGCAGGGTTTGTGAGTGAGTAGGAAAGGTTGTTTCAGGGCATTTTTGGTGGTGGTCTCCATGATAGTTCTACTCACAGTTTGTGGATTTCTTGGCACGCCGACAGCTGTGGTCACTTATGCGTTGGTAATGGAGCCAGAGGTCTGTGGTGAAGTTGCCGGTGTGGTGTAGACAGGTCACGTTGCTTCCTTGTACTACTACGTGGTAAGTTCCTTATCTTTGGTGTTCATGGTCTGTTGTCTCAATTATTTTCCGTAGCCTAAAGGTTTCACTTTGAGTTTCTATGCTTCAGATGCTGGAACTTTTTCTCCTATAGCAATGTATTGGGCATTTTTTGGGGGGCTTATTTCGCTGGAATCTTTGGCCTGACTTGGCCTGAAATCCATGTATCTTTTTACCGTTTTTCCCCTCCATTCCAATTTTCATCCCCTTTTTTTTTTTTTTGGGGGGAAAAGTTTCAGAGATTTATATTGCTTCCAGACGGATATTCTTGACCTTGGGAGTCAGCAATATGGAAAGGACATCCCAGTTGAAACATGCTGGTGTACTTTATTTGCTTCCACTTACTATGTTAAAGACCAGCATGGTCCATCTAGTCTGTCCAGTAAGGTGGCTAGAGTTGTGGAGCTGCACCTACCACTCTGTGCCTTTGCTTAAGGTTGTACCATAAGCAAACATATCATGCCCAATCTTACCTTCACACTGATTACAATAAACCAAACGCAAGAGTCAACCCGCATAAGTTCGTGGGAGGAATTTAGCATACCATCCCTTAACACTACTACATCACCAGCAGATCCTTGTCCTGTCCCATGGATAAAGTCAACAAAAGAACAACTCGGGTGCTTTGAAGAAAGGATAGCAGCCTCGTCTCTTGCCCAAGAATATATGCCAGCATCCCTCAAACAGGCAACTATACGACCGATACTGAAGATCTCATTTCTCAACAAAAATGATCCAGTGGCCAAATTTCCAGCCTGCCATTTATTGCTGAAGTAATAGAAAAAGCAGTCCAACAACAATTACACGACCACATAGACCACCATGCACCACTGGGCCCACATCAGCATGGCTTCAGACTTGAACATGGTGTGAAAACGCTTCTGTCATCACTCTTTGACAGTATCATTGAAGCATGGATAACATCAAAACAGGTTTCATCCTTATATTTCTGGATATATCATCTACCTTTGACACTACATCCCATACCATCATTCTGCAACATCTCGAAGAAATTGGTCTACACAACACAACTTTAAGATTATTCCAGTCCTATCTCAGTAACCGACAGCAACAGGTCAAATGCAGAATGGACAGATCCAAGCCGTTCCCTATACAACAAGAAGTGACCCAAGGATCATCAATCTCATCCCTTTTATTTAACATCTATATACAGCCCATCTGCGAAATCATCAAGAAGCACAGAATCCAGTACTGGTTATATGCTGACGATATCATGGTATATGCCCCAATCAGTATATACAATCCAAACATCTCAGCTATATCCAAATGCATGGAGGACATGATCACCTGGCTCAGCAAAAGAAATCTATCTGTCAACTATATGAAGACAGAAGCACTCTTCATCACACTTCATTCATCCCACCACAATCAATCAATATCCTACAAAGGTCCATATCAGTAAAAAAAAGAGGTCAGATACTTGGGGGTCACCCTGGACCAAAACCTCACCATGCAGTCCCATATAAATAAGTCCACTGCTAACGCCTACCACAAACTGAAAGTTATTAGAAGACTAAAACCACTTCTAAGCCCAGAACACTTTCGAACAGTTTGTCAAGCAGTAATCACCCCTATACTTGATTATTGCAACTCACTTTACCCCAGGGGCTGTCAAAACAAGCCATCCATCCACTCCAAATAGTGCAAAACACAGCAGCACGAATCATTACTGGAACATCCAGACAAGAGCACATCACCCCCATCCTCGATCAATTACATTGGCTCCTGATACATTCTTGCATCAGGTCCAAGACAATATTAAACATCTTTAAAATCATACATAATTCCTCAGCTGACGCCTTAACGGACCTCATCATAAAAGACCCAGGCTCATGACCTAGGAGAAACATTAGCAAACATATGATTATCATGCCCATCGAATACCAAAAATCCAAACAATCCACATCCCGAAGTGCACTCACACTCTATGCCCCTGCACTATGGAACTCTCTACCGGACGTTAGTTAGTTATTTATTTAACAGGTCTTCTATACCACCTTATCATGCATTCAAGGCAGTTTACATGGAACAGTTTTAGCAACAAGCTTTACATCAAACAGGGTTATTCACCTTGGAGGTTAAATTAGGGGTAGAACAAGCAATAAACAATTGCTAACTATATACAGGAACTGTAGTAGTGTTTTATGGTCCATTTTGTTATTAATCATCATTTTCTGGGGTAGTTCCAAAGTATTCCAGGAAAAGGTGTGTTTTTAATGCTTTTCTAAAGTCCACTAGGTCTTTGAGTTCATAGTGTTGATGTGGGGAGGGCGTTCCACAGCTGTGGTGCAAACAGGGAGAAGGCTGTATTGCTGGTGGATTGGTTTGCTTTCCTGAAGTTTATTGGGGTCTCTAGGATGTTGTTGTCTGCTCTTCCTCTTGTTCTGGTTGGGGGTGTCTTCCTGATCAGTGGCTGAAGAGTTGCTGGTGAGAGGTTGTTTAATGTTTTAAAGATTATTATTATGTTTTTGTACTTGGTGCGTACATCAACAGGGAGCCAGTGTAGTTGATGGAGCGTGGGGGTTATGTGTTTGTATTTTGCTGTTCCGGTGATGATTCTGGCTGCAGTGTTTTGTACCAGCTGTAGGGGGAGGGTTGTTTTCTTTGGAAGTCCTTGATAAATTGCATTACAGAAATCTAATATAGGCATTATTATGGCTTGGCATACAGTTCAGAAATCATTGTTGGTTAGCAGTGGTTTGAGGTTGCGTAACATTCTGAGTTTGTAGTAGGCTGATCTGGTTGTCTTTATGACTTGAGGCTGGAAGCTGAGTTGCTGGTCAAAGGCGACTCCAAGGTGACATGCCAGCAATGACAGACATCAAAGACGTCCGCAAGAGGCTTAAGACATTCCTATACACAAACCACTAAGGGGACATCACATAGCCTCCCATACATGGAAACGATCTCAACCTACCTGACAATCCCAGACCATGAATGAACAACGGTGATCCAACGCCACAGACCTAACTTGTACATATGTTGATGTTGTAATGTACTTAAGTTAACTTAAGAACATAAGATATGCCATACTGGGTCAGACCAAGGTCCATCAAGCCCAGTATCCTGTTTCCAACAGTGGCCAATCTAGATCATAAGTACCTAGCAGTTAACTTGTTATCAGATACTGCATGCCTACTCGCCCCCCCTACTAAGTTTATTGTACACAGTGAAGTTACAATGGAAACTGCTTTCATTGAAGGATAAGGCGGTATAGAAAACTGGTTAAATAAAATTAAAATAAATAAATACCTGCCACTCCAAGCAGGCTACTCTTCTCTATTTATGGAGTTATTTATATTTTTTATTTTATTTTTATTTATTTACAGTCTCTTATATACCGCACTATTCAGCATCAGCGCAGTTTACATGGAACAAAAATGCTTAGTACAATTAACACGTATGAGTTTACAGATAACAGGGCAAATAACTTGGATAACAGGGGTAAACTATTTACAAATCTATATTTGCTTTGATTCCATCCTATTTGTCTGTCCCTTGCTTCTTGGAATTCCACCACCTTCTTTGGGAGGGCATTCCAGGCATCAGCCACCTTTTCAGTGACAAAGTATTTCCCAGTGTTGCTTTAAATTTACCTCCTTGCAGCTTCATTTCATGTTTTCTAGTTTTATAGCTTCCCCATCTTTGAAAAAGGTTTGTTTGTTCATTAATACAGATCTTTAAATACTTAAAATATCTTCCCTGCCTCTCCTCTCCTCTCCTCTTGGGTATATATATTTAGGTTGTCAAGTTTTTCCTCATATGCTTCTGGCACAGGCCCCATATCATCTTGGTTACTTTCCCCTGAATCATTTAAATAACCGAAACTGGCTGCTACTTCCAGATACAGGATGCTGAGTGTGATGAACCATTGCTCTGGCCTGGCACAGCACTTGCTATGCCATTAAATCATTCCCAAAGGTGTTTATAGCAAGGTGCTAAATTCTATGAAGATTAAAATAATAAAGTGTAATTTAATCTTTTATATTTGGATTTGCCATTTCTACCATATATGCATGCACACTTATAATGTAGGCTATTGGTTTCTACTGAATTTATGCTTAATATTCTCTTAGAAAGACACTGTTGAGGTTCCTCAATGGTTGCTGACTTACTCATTCTGATTGGAAAGCTTGTGCATGGGACGTAGGCTCATCAGAGAAGTGAAATCTCACGAAATGTGAGCTTCAAGCCTGGAATACCCATTCTCGACTACTTCAGTCACTAGAAAGGAAATGGATGTTAAGTTTCTTGTTCTTACATTGTTCTTTATTTGTGCTTAGGTGAAAGGCCTTGTGAAGCAACACATAGACTCGTTCAACTATTTCATCAATGTAGAGGTACTGTGTGTTCTTTGTAATCCTTGATCTCCCTGGATCTACCTGCACCTGCAGTGTAACAATGTCTCACCACTTTGTGCCTCACTTTTCAGATAAAGAAAATCATGAACGCGAATGAGAAGGTGACCAGTGATGCTGATCCCATGTGGTATTTGAAGTAAGCAATTAGATTACAAAATAAACACTTTGAGGATAAATTTGTTGATTGATTCTCTCTTGCAAGATTTATCTATAGTATCGTGGGTAGAGCTGAGCACAAATTTCATGACATGATATTGGGAAATTGTGATCAATACTATACACATCTCTCAAATGATATTGTTTGCATTGTATTTTAATTTCATTATGCTGTGTTCGCATTTTTTTGTTTTCTGCTCAAAATATCTAAAAATTCATCTTGCATTTTCTTGCTCATGTCTACTCCACGTTCTGTTTCCTTATCTATGGTGCAGATGCTGCAAAACTTCCAAAACTCAAGTTCAAGTTGTTAGTTATTATGCATACGATAGGCCAGGCATCCAAAGTGTGCAGTGCAATGTGAGCCTTTAAGTCAGTGCTGATTCCTGGTGACCCAGCAGCTTCTTGGCAGTGTGACCAGAAGTAGATTGCCAGGCCTTTCTTCCGAGGCAATGGAGGATTAAGTGACTTGCCCAAGGCCATAACGAATGCTAGTGGGAATCAAACCATGGTCTCTTGGTTACCAAGCTAGTGCTCTAATCACTAAGCTGCAATCTGGTGTGTATTCTAACTCTTTGGAGTTGGCAAGGATTAGGGCATTTCAGAGGATCATGCTTTGTAACCCTTTGGCGGGAGAGGTGTACTCCAGCATGTTAGAACTGTAGTCTTGGAGAGCCACAGTGCCTTGTAAGAAGTTTTCACTCCCTTGTATATTTTTCACATACTACTGTCTTTAAAAAAAAAAAAAAAAAAAGGAAACAAAAAAATCCCCAAACCAGTTTAAAAGGCATTAAAGTAGGAGTCTGAGTCATTATTTTATTCACGTATTCAACACTTTCAGTGTAACGCAATTCTAGAACCATTCATACAGTAATTAAAAATAAGAAACTGAAAAGTCTTGATTGCAGAAGTCTTCACATCCCTTGACTCAATTCTTGCTGTAGAAAGAGTTTCCACCAAGAACAATCATGAGCTCTTTAAGATGAGTCTGACAACTTTGCAGAGTGGGATGGTGCAGTTTTTGCCCATTTTTCTTGACAGAATAGCTCAAATTCTGTCAAGTTGTCTGGGGATAGTTTGTGGACTATAATCTTAAAGTTTTGCTACAGTTTTATATTGGATTTAGGTTTTGGTTAAGTCACTTGATATTTGTTTCTTCTTGCCAAGTCTCTCCACGGTTATTATGCTTTGTGCTTAGGATCATAATCCTGCAGGAAGATGAATCTTCTCCCTACTCTCCCGGGTCTAAGGCAGACTTGAGCATGTCTCCTTCAGAATATGCTTGTGTTTTGTACCATCCATCTTTATTTTGATCTTCACAGCCTCCCTGTCCTCATTGCTGCAAAACATTCCCATAAAGCGGTGCTGCCACTACCATGCCTTACTATATGTAGGGCAGGGATTCTCAACCCAATCCTTGGGGCACACTTAGCCAGTCAGGATTTCAGGATAACCACATTGAATATGTATGACAGATTTACATGCACTGCCTCCACTATATGCAAATCTCTCTCATAAATATTCATTGTGGTTATCCTGAAAACCTGACTTGCTAGTTCCTTATCGTCACTCCAGTCCAGTCCCTTACTTCTGGGTTACGCAACCCTTCCAGCAGCTTGGAGGCTGAGCCCAACCTTTTTGGGGCTGGAGCGGTATAAATACCACTGTAACCACCCACAGACCCCAGTATTCTCAGCCTCCAAGCAGCTGGAGGGTTCCGTAAGCCTAGGGCTTACTGGAGTCTTCCTTTAGTTTAAATTTCTTTTGTATTATTATCTACTTTATTTACCTTTATTTACCTTTTGTTTTCCTTTCTGCATCTGTACCTTTAAGTTTCTCCCTGCTCCTCTTCCCCCCCCCCCCCTCTCTGGCCGGGCCTGAGATCGGAGGTGGTGTGCTGTATGCAGCATCGAGGAAAACCTTCAGACCTCCTCTGCTGCCGATTCGGAGGGCTCCTGCTCAATTTCACCGCAGCCCTGCCCTGCCTCGCCTCGCGCCGAAGCCCTTCTGGTGGCTGAGCGCTTGAGGCAACGCCGCGATGCAAGTATTCACCGCCGGCAAAGTCCCGGATGCAGAGGTGAGCTCCGGGGCTCCAGACGCACGGAGAAAAAGCAGCGGGGGAGCGATTTAAAGCGGCGGTTCCTTCAGGACGAGGATGAACGGTTTCCAGCTCCATTCTGCCAACGGGGCTTAAGCTGGTCAGAAGGAAGACTCGCGATCCGCCGTTCAGGCTCCACGTGGTGAGGCCTACCACGTGTAGAGCCAACGGCCAGGAATCGCTGAGTCGGGCACAGCATTTTTCTACAGAATGAATCCACAAACCGCAAGTACTGGGGCATTGAATTAAGGGATTGGAATTTATTTTGTAATTCCTCTGCTTTTCTTTAAATTTTTCGTTTAATGTTAGCTTATTTTAATTTTATTATTTAATTTCATTATTTAATTCTTAAAGGGGTAGTCTCTTGGTCTGTGCAGACTGTTTCCTTTTTTATTTTTTAAGCTGTACTTGAGCTCTCCTGCCTGTACTTGGTTAGGACAATTGCCCCAGCCCGGAGCAGGAAGGGCCGCAGTAGCCTCTATCCAGAACATGGCGGCCAAGCCCAGGTGCCCATCCTGTGGTGTTCGCAGAGGTACTTCTTCGGAGGCAGGGATCTGCAGGGGCTGTGCTGCAGTGGCTGCCTCCGTGGAGCAAGAGATTAGCTTGACTATGACACAGTCTTCTCAGGGATCCGGAGATCCCCTAGGGGGGGAGGGGGGGTCCCAGTTTCCTCCTCCTACTTCCTTGGACCTACCCACTCCTCCTCTGCCCATGCCCCCCCTACCCGCTGGGGATGGGGGGTCGGGGATTTTTTCTCCCCTGACTTCATCCTCCTGCTTCACAAGGCCTATTGCTTGCGTAAGCAGGGCTTTGGAACAGGGGAGGCTGGTCCGTCGGCGGAAGACAAGTTGGCCGGAACCAGGAGAGCAAGCAACTCGGAGTCCGAGATCCTACCTAAGCGCCCTCGGGTGAGTTGCGAGGAACCCCTCGCGTCCCTCTCGCAGGGGACCCCGGAGGAGGAGAACTCGGACAAAGATTTGGACGAGGATGAGGAGGAGCTTGAAGAAGGGGAGATCCCAGAAGAAGAACAATCACGGATAATTAGAGTCTTTCGTCGGGAGGAGCTCCCGGCTTTAATCAATGAGTCGCTGAAAGCGCTCAATGTAGCCTCAGACACGCCAGCGGAGGAGGAGGCGTTAGAGGATCCGTTAATCCAGGCCTTCAGGAGATCGCAGAAGGTTTTTCCTGTCCACAGGGTGGTACGTCAGATGATCCAGGAAGAATGGGATCAACCAGAGTCAAGTTTAAGGGGGGGTCCGATCCATGACTCGCCTATATCCTCTTCCGGAGGCAGACAAAGAACTGCTGAGGTCCCCCAGGGTGGATGCAGCGGTATCAGCAGTTACTAAGAAGACCACGATCCCAGTCGAGGGCAGCACGGCTCTGAGAGATTCTCAAGACAGAAAATTGGACGCGCTTCTGAAGCAGGCATTTGACGTAAGCGCCCTCGCCTTGCAGGCCTCCATTTCCAGAGCTTGGGTGGCGCGGGCCTGTTTAAGGTGGTCACAACAGCTCCAGTCAGCGGAGAGTTCCGCAGACGAGAGGCAGGCCAACGCTGCTAGATTGGAATTCGGGGCAGCCTACCTGGCGGATAGTCAGTATGACCTCATCAGAAGCCTAGCCAAGAATATGGCCTCGGTGGTGGCAGCTAGGCGTTATTTGTGGCTACGGACTTGGGCAGCCGATGCATCCTCGAAGGCTCGCCTGAGTCGACTTCCCTTTAAGGGGAAGTTGTTGTTTGGTGAAGATTTAGAGAAGCTGGTGAAGGACCTTGGCGAGTCTAAGGGAGGCAGACTTCCGGAAGACAGACCTAAGCAAGGGCGCTCCCTAGCCCCAGTGCGTAACCAACCTAGGGACTCTCGGAGGTTTCGCCCAGCCAGGTCAAACTCCTTCCCCAGGGGCCGTTTTCCTTCAAGGGGACAAGGTTTTAGAGGGTTTCGAGGAGCAGGTCGAGGTTTTGGTACCTCGGCTCCCTCCTCGGGTCCTAGAAAACAACAATGAGAGGACGGGGGTCCAGGGGGTCGGGCTGCCGGTGGGCGGACGTCTACGGCAGTTTCTCCCAGCCTGGACCCGGGTCACGTCCGACCAATGGGTCCTAGAGGTGATCAGAGAGGGCTATGCTCTTGAATTTGCAAAGCAAATACTTCCAGCCTTTGTTCAGTCTCCCTGCGGCTCCTCGGTGAAGAGGACGGCGGTGGAGGTAACGCTCGCCCGACTAATAGCACTCGGGGCCGTAGTCCCAGTACCTCCAGATCAGTGCGGTACGGGTCGGTACTCGATTTACTTTGTGGTACCAAAGAAAGAAAGGTCTTATCGCCCGATCCTGGATCTAAAGCAGGTCAATCGCTGTCTCAGGGTACCACACTTTCGGATGGAAACCCTACGGTCAGTCATAGCAGCCGTGAGGGGCGGAGAGTTCCTAACATCTCTCGATTTGACAGAAGCCTACTTGCACATCCCGGTCAGGAAGTCCCACCAACAGTTCCTCAGATTCGCAGTGCCAAGAGGTCACTTCCAATTCCAGGCTCTGCCCTTCTGCCTAGCGACGGCCCCAAGGACTTTCACCAAGGTGATGGTGGTTGTGGCGGCGGCCCTACGGAAAGAGGGAATACTAGTGCACCCTTACCTGGACGATTGGCTGATAAGGGCAAAGTCAGAAGAGGAAAGTCGCTCGGCTACTGTCAGAGTGGTTCAAGTTCTAGAAGAGCTGGGGTGGGTCATCAATCGAGCAAAAAGCAGGATGACTCCCTCCCAGGACCTCGAGTACCTCGGAGCAAGGTTCGTCACCAGCAGAGGCAGAGTATTCCTGTCCCCTACGAGGTCAAGGGACCTAAGGCTACTAGTCATGCAGTTTCTGAACAGACGAATCCCCTCAGCGTGGCATTATCTTCAGCTGCTGGGAACCATGGCGGCGGCGATAGAAGTAGTGCCATGGGCCAGGGCTCACATGCGACCGTTACAGCGGGCTCTATTGCGTCGATGGTCTCCTCAGCACCATCCATTGTCCATGCAGTTACTCCGCGGACCAAACGGGCCCTCTTCTGGTGGCGGTGCCCGAGAAATCTGGGTCGCGGGATGCCCCTCGAGCCCCATCAGTGGTTGCTGTTGACGACGGATGCCAGTCTGGCGGGTTTGGGGGCTCATGGCGAAGACCAGTTCGTCCAGGGTCGCTGGACACCGTTGGAGTCTCTCTGGCCCATCAACAGACTGGAATTGAGGGCCGTTGTCCTAGCGCTCAAGTCTCTCGAGTCCTTAGTGCAACGAAGAGCAGTTCGCGTGCTCTCCGACAATGTCACCGCGGTGGCTTACATCAACCACCAGGGCGGCACCAGCAGTCCCGCCTTGGAGAAGGAGGCGGACGCTCTTTTCCAATGGGCGGAGATTCGATTGGAAGCACTTTCAGCTCAGCACGTGGCCGGCTTGGACAACGTCACGGCCGATTACCTCAGCAGGTGCAAGATAGACCACGGGGAGTGGGAACTGGAGCAGGAGGTTTTCGATCAAATAGTTGCCCGTTGGGGGCTCCCAGTTATGGATCTCATGGCACGGTTCTCGTCCGCCAAGGTGGATCGGTTCTTCAGTCGACGGAAGGAAAGAATGTCCGAAGGCCTGGATGCCCTGTCCCAGAAATGGCCTTCGGAAGGTCTGCTCTGTGTTCCCCCCTTGGGCCCTTATCGGAAAGGTTCTCCAGCGAGTGGAGACTCACCAGGGTTTCATAATTCTCATAGCCCCGGATTGGCCTCGCCGCCCCTGGTATGCGGATCTGGTGAGGTTGCTCGCCGACCAACCTTGGTGGCTCCCCTGCAGAAGGGACCTTCTGAGACGAGGCCCGGTCCGGATGCCTCACGTGGATCGATTCTCGCTTACGGCATGGCTATTGAAAGGGCGAGGCTCCTGAAGCGAGGGTACTCAGGAGCGGTAATCTCGACACTGTTGAAGGCTAAGAAGCGCTCCACCTGTCTCTCCTATGTAAGAGTTTGGCGCATCTTCGAAGCGTGGTGTGCCGAACACCGAAGGAAACCCCTTTTGGCCTCGGTTCCGGAGGTCCTAGAATTCTTGCAAGCAGGGTTTGACAAGGGTCTAGCGCACAGCTCCTTACGGGTCCAGCTGGCCGCAATCGCGTGCTATAGAGGTAAGGTCCGCGGTAAGTCCCTCGGGGCCCACGCGGATGTGGCCAGGTTCCTAAGAGCGGTTAGACGTTTGCGCCCTCAACGGAGGGTGATCATCCCCCCTTGGGATCTCAACCTCATGCTAAATGCCTTGATCGGGGAACCCTTTGAGCCAGTAAAGAGGGCCTCCTTAAAGGATCTAACCCTGAAGACGGTTTTTCTGGTCGCTATTTGCTCGGCCAGGCGGGTCTCGGAACTCCAAGCGCTGTCCGCTCAGCCCCCCTTTCTAGCCTTTCTCAATGACAAGGTAGTCCTGCGCACGGTTCCTTCCTTTTTGCCCAAGGTTATCTCTCCCTTCCATGTGAACCAGACAGTTACTCTCCCGGCCTTCCCGGCCGACAGGCATGAAGGTAGATACAGCAAGCTTCGCCTCCTAGACGTCCAGAGGGCCTTGAAGCGTTATCTTTCTCGCACAGCTCCCTTCCGGAAGTCCGACCGGCTATTCATTCAGTTCGGAGGTCCACACAAGGGGGAGGCGGCGGCCAAGGCCTCCATCTCCAGGTGGATCAGAGAAGCAATTGCTTCCCGCCTATATCCTGAAAGGGAAGCAGGTCCCAGTGGGACTGCGTGCACACTCGACTCGTGCACAAGCTACCTCCTGGGCAGAATTCAGTCTAGTTCCTCCTCTGGATATCTGTAGGGCGGCGACTTGGTCCTCCCTACATACCTTCACCAAGCACTACAGGCTGGATGTTCAGAGTTCAGCGGACGCTCGGTTTGGTTTTGCGGTTCTGCAGTCCGGCATGACGAATCCCACCCAGGATTGAACTGCTCTGGTACATCCCAGAAGTAAGGGACTGGACTGGAGTGACGATAAGGAAGAAGTAATTAGATCTTACCTGCTAATTATTGTTCCTGAAGGAACGACAGTCCAGTCCCTGATCCCACCCGGATTTCGTTAGCCGGTTCGGCCTATTAGCCAAGGGCGGAGCTGCGGACCGAGCGTGGGGTCTGCTATGGGCACAGGAGGGCAGTTGAAGGTTGACTCGGTCGGTCGCAAGTAAACCACCTCCGGCTGTTGGCCTCACTCCCCTCCTTCTCCTAATCCTAAAACAAAAAAAAAAAAAAAGAGTCCTTAATTGGTTAAATATTCCTGTGCTGTGTGATGTGGTTCAAGTTACTATTGAAAGTTCATTAAGTCTGCTTTGTCATTCGTCTACTGGGGTCTGTGGGTGGTTACAGTGGTATTTATACCGCTCCAGCCCCAAAAAGGTTGGGCTCAGCCTCCAAGCTGCTGGAAGGGTTGCGTAACCCAGAAGTAAGGGACTGGACTGTCGTTCCTTCAGGAACAATAATTAGCAGGTAAGATCTAATTACTTCGTGTGTCCCGAGGATGAGATTGAGAACCTCTTCTGTAGGGCAATCGGCTGTATTTACTTTATACCACACAACACTTGGCATTTTCACCAAAAAGTTCCACTTTGTTCTCACTGGACCACAAAACCTTTTCCCACATGCATGCAGTGTCTTCCTAACACTGTGTGGCATATCAAAATAGCAGGATGATATGATTTTGAGTTTTGCTTATGTTATGTGATATGTTTTGTTATTGTTTGTTTGTATATTTCCTTATCACCCCTCCAGTCTAGTCCCGGAAACTCTGAGTTGTCATCCTCTTCCAGCAGCTTGGAGACTGATACACGTCATTCCTTGATGACACTGGTATAAGGATACAGGCATCGCCTCCTCACACTCCAGTTATATCAGTCTCCAAGCAGCTGGAGGATGTGAGCCAGAGTTTCTGGCTCACTAGAGTAAACAATTAAGGACATTAATCTTAGTTAGTTTGTTTTTGGGGTTTATGTTAACTTTCAAATTGGGTAATTTTCTTTTGGATTCGGTTACTTGGCAAATATTTTAAATTGGAGTTATATCGCTTAAAACTTTGGCTGCTAAGACCCTCACGTCCCTTCTTACCGGGGCCGAACTGAGGACAGGAAGATCCAGAGCCCGGGGGGAGTCCGGTGTGGTTTCCGACCTTGTAGACTGCCTCCTCCAGCGCTACACAGAAGCTTTGCCTGTATGCGCTTGTGAGGGACGGCAGACAGGAGCTGAGATAGCACGGTTCTCTCCTGATTCTCTTTGCCAAAGCAGTGCTGGAGGAGAAATTGCCACGTTTTTAAAAAAAAAAAAGCAGTCTTCTGTGGTAAGGGCTTGCTTAGCCAGTTCTCGGCAGGCAGGTAAGCTCTTCTTGCTGCCTTGTTTAAACTGCCTGATGCGTAGACTTAATTGTGTTAAACTAGGCCCGAGTGAGCAGTAGCCGCGTGCCACGTCCCGATTTGAGTGGGAACCGCCAGCAGCGAGGTCGGGGAAACAAACCCGCGTAGTGAGGAGAGAGAGCTTCGTTTTTGAATTTTAACAGTGCGATTCAGATCGGGAGAGTCCCTTCTTTCTTTTATGTTAGTTTAAAAAAGCTAACAAAAAAAACACCTAAAGCTTCAGGTGAGGTTGGAGGTCTCTTTTAGGGCTGTGTCAGTCCTGCAAATTCTTTAAGCCTTGAGATAAGGGGCCAAGGGGTTTAATATGCCTGCAAAGACCTCATATTTACTCTGCGGAATTAAAAGGCCTGTAGTGTCGGAGGCAGGGATTTGTAAGAGCTGTAGCCAGGCTTCAACAATAGAGCAACAGCGCTTAGATTTGACAGAGGAGCGGGAGGTTGGTAATCAGGGGCCTCTGTCTCCTCTGTTGGATCCGGTGGAACCAGGGCCGGGTCCTTCCACGGCTCTTGATGTTCCGCAAGTTCAGGCGCCCTTGGCTGGTGACTTGTCCATTTTTTCGCCAGGCTTTCTGGCTCTTATTCAGAGGGCATTCAGCGGTGCTCCTAAAAAAGCTTCTTCCTCGGCTTTGGGTCCCATGGGGGCGATTTGGGGCTCAAGAGGCCAGGGACTCCTCTGTTGATGGCGCCTTCGACCTTAGGACTAAAAAGAGCTCGAATGGAGATAGATAAACAGGGTCAGTCAGAGTTTTCGGTGGATTTGCACACTGAAGATGAGGAGCACGATCCGGAGATGGACGAGGACTTGGAAGAAGGAGAGATTATGGAGCAGGAAGACCAGGCCTAGAGTAGTGTGCATTTTTTGGAGGGAAGAGTTGCCGGCACTCATTTCGGAGACATTGAAGACGCTTAATATGCCAGCATCCGCGCCGGTAGAGGAGGCTACATTAGAGGATCCGCTCTTGCAAGCCTTTCGAAAGACGCAGAAAGCTTTTCCTATGCATAGAGTTATAAAGGAGATGATCCAAGGTGAGTGGGACATGCCAGAGTCGACACTCAAAAGCTCTAGGGTAATGTCTCGTCTTTATCCATTAGGGGAGCAGGATAAGGAGCTTTTTAAGTCACCAAAAGTGGATGCAGCTGTGTCTGCCGTAACCAAGAAGACAACCATTCTGGTGGAAGGGAGTGCAGCTCTTAAGGATACGCAGGACAGAAAGCTTGATGCTTTGTTAAGGCAAGTTTTTGAGGTTAATGCTCTGTCCATTCAAGCATCTATTTGTGGGGCTTGGGTGGCAAGAGCTTGTCTCCGATGGGCTCAAAGAGTCCAGGGAGAGCGGACCGAGGACTCGGTTGGTGAGGCAGCTCGTTTGGAGTCTGGAGCGGCGTATCTGGCAGATATTCATTATGATCTCATTAGGGGGTTATTGAATAGTATGGCCTCGGCAGTGGCAGCTAGGAGGTATCTGTGGCTGCGAAATTGGGCAGCGGATGGTTCCTCTAAGGCAAGGTTAAGTAAGCTCCCCTTTAAGGGACGGCTACTGTTTGAAGAAGATTTGGAAAAGATAGTTAAGGATCTGGGAGAATCCAAGGGTGGACGGCTTCCGGAGGATAGGCAGAAGCAAGGGAAATTTCCGCCGTTGACAAGAATGCCACAGAGGGATTTTAGTCGTTTTCGCTCCTCCAGGTTCCAACAGAGTCAGAGAGGGCATTTTCCCTATAGAAACCAAGGTTTTCGGGGATTCCGAGGGGCTAGCAGAGGCTTTGCTGTCGCCATTTCAGGTATCAAAAAGCCACAATGAAGTCAGGGGGGCCCAGGTGGACGTAGCAGTTGGTGGTCATCTACAGGAGTTTTACGTTGCCTGGGTCAAGATTACATCAGATCAGTGGGTGTTAGAGGTGATTCGAGAAGGCTATGCATTAGAATTTCGGAAACCGGTGACTGACGCTTTCGTACAGTCCCCTTGCAAGGCACATCGCAAACGCGAGGCAGTCAGGCAGACCTTGAACAGGTTACTAGATCTCAGAGCGGTAGTGCCTGTGCCTCCAGACCAATGCGGGTTAGGTCGCTACTCCATTTATTTTGTGGTCCCGAAGAAAGAAGGGGCTTATCGCCCAATTCTAGACCTAAAAAGGGTAAACAAGTGTCTCAGGGTTTCTCATTTTCATATGGAGACGCTGAAATCGGTCATCATGGCAGTCAGAAAAGGAGAGTTTCTTACTTCCCTAGATTTGTCAGAGGCATATCTGCACATCCCGATTCGGCAGGAGCATCAAAGGTTTCTCAGGTTTGCGGTTCCAATGGGGCATTTTCAGTTTCGAGCGCTGCCTTTTGGCCTAGCGATGGCGCCAAGGACCTTTACCAAGGTCATGGTGGTCGTAGCAGCGGAGCTGAGGAAGGATGGTGTTCTGGTTCATCCATATCTGGTCAACTGGTTGATTCAGGCAAAGTCCAGAGTGGACAGCGAGGCGGCTACGGCCAAGATGGTCAGCTGTCTTCAGAAGTTAGGTTGGGTAGTGTCACGCCCTTGCCCCCTGCCTCAGGCTTAGAGAGGGGCGAGGTTGCGGTTAACTTCTCTTATAAAGCTTACATAAACACATCTTTCCCTCAGATGCATGCTGGGAGTTGTAGTTTAGCCTTTTAAGATGAAATGTAGTCATGAAACTGAAGGTGAAGGCAAATGACAGAATTTATTTCAAAACGCAAACAAAGTCCATGTAGACCGTAACAGGATACTTCTCCATTCATTCGCTCAGGATTATTTACAACGCAGCATGGATGAGCTTCACTATGGCTTCACAGTCATTAACTATATGCAGCTGCTTAACAATGTAACTGATATGGGAAACACAGCTTCTTCCCTCAACAAAGTAAAAATGTCTTCTTTTTAACTTTGTCTTCGCTAAGCATTTACTAGCACATGTAACAGGTATCTCCCCATTAGAAGAGCAAGTTCCTACCTTCACTTCAGGCTATGTTTCAATACACTGCTTCTAGGAGACTTTCACCTTTTCAGCTATCCTTTAGCATAGGGATTCAACACTGGTAGCCTGGCATAGAGTACAGTCCATGGGCATTTCTGGAGACAGTAAATCCTGCTCAATAGGCTCAACCTGCATCTCCTCTGGCTCTGATAATGCAGTGCCCTGCCCTGAGCTCTTAAAGTATATCTCTGGGTGTATTCTCTCTGAGGATCCCCGTGTCTCTCCTGAGCCCAGCTCCACCCGGTAAGGATAGATTGTACCTGAAGCTGTGGACACTTCTCCCTGGCTGTATTCACTTGCCACTCTCCAGCCTCTCGGAAACAGTTCTTGGTTCGCTTCTCTGAGTTCCCTCTTGGAGCTCTGCCAATGCTCCTTATTCCAGGCTTGGCTCCTTTGACTCCTGTGCTGAGTCCTGGGCTCCCACCTTTGAGCTCTCCGAACCTTCTGATCAGGAACCTGGATCTGAACCCGTTCCTGCTCCTCTGCTTCCTGCAGTTCTTGCTTCCTCTCCTGCTTCTTCTCCTGCTTCCTCTCCTGCTTCCAGGGCACTAACTTTCCCTCTCTGCTCAGGTGCTTGTAATTATCTCTCAAGCCTGCAACTACGTCAGCAGAGCTTGGGTGTTGCAGCCTAGGTTCAGTTTCTCTCAGCTTACTTTCTTTATGTAGAAGCTGAGATCCATGCACCTTCAAAAGGATGTGAACAGGATGGAGTCGGTGCAGAGGGTTGCTACTAAAATGATTGATGGGCTTCATTATAAAGCATATGAGGACAGACTTAAGGATCTTAATATGTACACCTTAGAGGAAAGGCGGGATAGAGGTGATATGATTGAGATGTTTAAATACCTCCGTGGCATATATGTTCAGGGAGAGAGCCTCTTTCAATTGAAAGCAAGTTCTGCTACGAGGGGACATGGGATGAGGGTGAAGGGAGATAGATTCAGGAGTGATATGCGGAAATATTTCTTTACGGAAAGAGTAGTGGATCCATGGAATAATCTCCCAGTGGAGCTGGTAGAGATGAGGACAGTAACTGAATTCAAAAAAGCATGGGACCAACACAGAGGATCTCTAAAGGTAAAAAGTGGACTGTTGTAGTTGTTGTTATGGAAGGACAGACTAGATAGGCCATGTGGTCTTTTTCTGTCATTATGTTTCTATTCAGGCGGGTCTTCCCACCCGAGTCCATTTCGAGTGCTGCGGCTTAGAGGCCGGAGATGCGGGCAGCGCATTATCTTCCACCAGACCTGCCTGGCGGAGTGCTCTCCAGGCCTCAGTATGGTCCTTTGCTGAGATCTTTTTGTTACCCAAGAGGAAATTCATCCGGAACGGAAAAGACCAGGAGTAGCGAATCCCTTTATTGTTCAGCACCGCTATGATTGGCTTCATCTCCCTTCGGCGGGCCAACGTAGAGGCCGAGAGATCCTGGTACACGGTTACCATTGCCTCTTGGTACTGGATTGCTTTTTTCTCCCGACCCCGTCGTAGAAGAAGTGCCGCATCTGTATAGCGCAGGAATTTGGCAATAACATCCCGAGGTTGATTATTAGGTGGCTTTCCCAGAGCACGATGCACTCGCTCGATTTCCATTCCAGGGCCCTGGATTGCAAGTTCCTCTGTCGTGAGTAATTCGCCCATCAAAGTTTTGAGGACCACTGTCAGATCTTCAGCGCCCCCCACCGCCTCCGGGATTCCTCGAAAGCGCACATTATTGCGCCGGGACCGGTTTTCAGTGTCATCAATTTTATAAGTCAACTCCATCGCCTGCGAGCGATGCCTATCTATAGCACATTGTAAGTCCACCAGAGCACCATCGTGGTCTTCTACCTTTGTCTCGACCTCCTCCACTCGGGTGCCCAGGTCTTTTATGTCGCCCCTAAGATCCGCAATAGTGCTCATCACCTCCTCACGCATGGATCGGAATTCGCCAGCCAAATCCTCAAAGCCCCTCCGAAGCTCCCGCTGGAGGAGGGCGTGTGAGGATAGTGCCGCAGGGCCCAATTCAGTTTCACTCAGTGTCTCATCGCCTGAGCCCTCTGAGGGGGGCTTACTGGTTGGACTGGGCTGGGAGCCATTCTTACCCAAGAGACGTTGGTAGGCCCGCATTCTCTCTCAGACTTCGGGCCCTTTGGTCTTGGTAGCCATGGGTAGTTTTGGTGAGGGGGCAGCTGCAAGGAGGAGCGTGGCAGATATCAATAGACCAAGCAGAGGTAAACACAGAAAAAGCAAAGTTGTAGCAAAGTTCCACTCTCGAGCAGCAGGTGGCGCTCTAGGACCAGTGATGCCGGCAGGGCCGAAGAAGCAGAGAGAGGAAGTATCCCCGAAGCAATCACCTCAGGATCAGTGAGTTTAGCAGACGCAAGAAGAGGCTGTGCTCAATGCAGTTAGCAGAAGAGGAAAGGAACAGCTGTACAGTGCAAAAGACTCACCGGACCGATCTTGGAGGCCGGGCAGGAGGAGGGAGGAGCCCTCTACCAAGTCAACCAACCCGGAAGCACTGAGCCAGTGAGAGTCCCAGACGGGCTTATTGATTGCAGATCACGTGGGTTATTTTTCCCGCCGAAGGTAGCTGGAACGCAGACAGGCCGTGCGTTCCAGGAGCACGCGGTAATGGCCGCCGAGACAGTCCATCCAACACCCGGGACCCCCTTCACCGGAGCACACCGGATATCTCAGCACTCTCACTCCCACAAAGTGTGCTCGCTACAATCAGAGCCGGGTGATGCAATGGGACACAACGCCGGCTCCACCGGGAAGCCAGGCTCACTCACTGTTCCAGTTCCTTGTGGCAGGTCAGGACGCCTCGCGGCCACGTTCAATCTCCGCACAGTCTTCCCCAGCCAGTGGGCCCCGATGTAGCCATGCCAGGAGATCTTTCCACCGAGAGTGGTAAAACCGAAGCCCCTCTCTGAGTAGGGCCGACAGCCAGCAGTTGGATAGCGGCTCCAGTCGCGGGGTGCGATGCCTCCGAGTTCCAAGCGACTTCACGCACCTCAAAGCATCTCTCCGGGGCTCAGATCATTGCAGTAGGCACTCAGAAGCCAGATCCAGGTAAGCAGGGGAAATTATGCTTCAGTTATGCAGGTGATAGCTTATGTGAAGGGAGCACCCGGACGGAGCTGACCTAAAACGCGGCCATTTCTTTGCGGGCTCCCTAGCGCCCCCCGAGAGTGGTGGGCCTTTTGAGGCCGCCTTGCAGGCAGCTGGTTCCATCTTGGGATCTGCAATTGGTTTTGGCAGCGTTGGGTGAATGGCCGTTTGAGCTGTTGGCGAAAGCAACTTTGAAGGATCTTACTCTGAAGGTAGTGTTCCTAGTTGCCATTGCATCGGCAAGGAGAATTTCAGAGTTACAGGCATTGTCGTGTCGGGAACCGTTTCTGCCCTTTTATGAGTCAAAGGTAGTCTTAAGGCCGGTACTGTCCTTTTTGCCGAAAGTAGTATCTCCCTATCTCCAGGAACAAGCAGGGATGAGTCTTCACATATGGATACGTCGGTACCGACGGATCCTGCACGGGAATGCTCCCCAGCATCCAATCAGAAAGCTTTTGGGAGCATCCCTCGCGCCTGCACGCTGACTTCCCACCTTTCCCACTGCCTCTCCTCAGTTTTCGTTTTTCCGCAGGGCCGACAGGACGTCCTCCTGTCACCACAGAAACATTTCTCTTTAAAATTCTTATTTCTTGTTTTCTTGTGGTCGCGGCTGTTCTTCCCGCCGATACCGGTACCGCCGGTGCTTTATTCTTTTCTTTTCTAAAATTAGAAACATTTTTTCTCCTCAGTTTTTTGTCTTAACCTTTTGGGCCTACCAGGCCTCTCCAACATGGAGCCTTCTTCTCCTAAGAAGTGCCTTCACTGTGGAAACATAGTTTTCTTTTTAGACTCCAAGGCTTGGTGTCTAACCTGTTTGGGTCCTGACCCTTTTTCCCCTGAACCATCAGGCTGTTCTGTTGGGAGAAGACCTTCCCTTTTTCGAGTTTCCCTCGATGCCGTTTTTCCTCCTGAGGTGAGGACACCGGTTTTTTCTTCTCTCCAGGATCAGGTAACCCACAAACAGTCTGTTAAGACTAGCCAATTCTTGAAGGGTAAGTCTCATGCCCAGCATGATGACGGCTCCGGCCTTGCCCTCAAGACCCCATTGGCAATAATACCCCGGCGGGAGTCTTCGGGCTCCAAAGCATTTACGGGGTTTCAGGTTGTTCCTGGGGCTCACCCCTCACAGAACATACCTGAGCCATGCTCGGGGGTGGAATCCGCTTCGAGCGGTACCGATCCCCCGGCATCGGCACCGGTGTCGAGTGTTCCACTCTTCACCAGGGATCGTCATCTGGTGTCCTCGGTACCTTCGGGGCCGATCGATACGACCCAGATTGGCTTTCCTGTATCCCAGCCATGCTCGGGGTTGGTACCGGCTTTGAGCGGTGCCGATACCCCGGCATTGGTATCGGTGTCGAGTGTTCCACTCTTCACCTGGGATCCGCATCTGGTATCTTCGGTACCTTCGGGGCCAATCGATACGATCCAGATTGACTTTCCTGTATCTTTGCCATGCTCGGGGTTGGTACCGGCTTCGAGCGGTACCGATACCCCGACATCGGCGCTGGTGTCGAGTGTTCCTCTCTTCACCAGGCATCGTCTTCGGATGTCCTCGGTACCTTCGGAACCGATCGATACGACTTCGATTGACTCTCCTGTATCGGCATCGCCGATACCACCACCAACGTCGGTACCTTCTAGACATGCATCGATAGACTCGCTCCCTTCGATGCCGAGTCTAGAATCGATATCCAGTCTAGATGATTTGATACCGACGCGTTTCGGAACCGATCCATATCGGTTTCGACTACGCAGTACCGAGGATATTCACCAAGGTTCTCTGGCTACCTCGGTACCGCTTCAGCAGCCCCCGATTACTACTTCGGTGACATTATCATCTCCGATACCGGTATCGGTATCGATGTCGATTCCTGCAGTTCCATCGGTGCCATCGATCCTTTCTATGCCTAGCTTGGAATCGATACTGGGCACTGACGATGCAGTACTAACTGCCTCGAATCAGAACTGTCAGTATCACTGTCCATCTAGCAGGATTCTTTTTCTGCACCAGTCCACTATGTCTTCTGGTGCTCAAGCTGCTCCTTCATCCTCAGCCTACCCAGGAATAGTTCCTGTTGGAGATCCGTCTTTTCAGAAATTTCTCCTTGACATGGCAACCTTTCTTGCCATTCCTATTCCTGGCTCTACTCTTAACCAAGATCCTGCAGAAAAGGAAAATATAATGCTTCCTTTACATCATTCTTTGCAGGATCTTCTTCTGAGGATTTGGGATTCACCTTTAAGGGTTCCTTCGCCTTCTACAGCCATGCATGTTCTGTATCAGGTACCTCCCTCTCCAGGCTTTCAGAAAAACCAACTTCCACATCATTCCCTTGTAGTGGAATCAGCAATGAGGAAGGTAAGAAGCAAGAAGAAGCACTCTTCATATCCGCCTGGTCGTGCATCTAAAGCACTTGATGCCTTTGGACGTCAAACTTTCCAAACTTCTATGCTGGCTTCAAGAATTATTTCATATATTTTTTATATGAGTCTGACACTTCAGGAGGTCACAGAGAAATTATCTCTTTTGTCCCCTTTTTTGTCAGAACCTAAGGCCACTGACTATTCCTTGCTGCTTAATCATAGCAGGAATATCTCTTGGTTTCTTTCTCGTGCTTCTCTAGACTCTTTTGAGTCTGTTAGCAGAGCCTCTGCTATTGCCATTGGAGCACGTCGTACAGCCTGGCTGCAAGCTTCAGACTTGAGCAGATGGGCACAACATACACTGGGTAACTCTCCTTGTACCGGAGAAAATCTCTTCAATAAAGAGGCTTTACGTCAAGTTGCTCATTGCTCCACTGACTTCCCTGGTTCTGGAAACCATCCTAAGCCTTCTTTTTCCCCAGGACGTAGGAAATGTCCTACCAAACCTTCTTTCCCTAAGAAAAGAAGGTTTCACCCTTCTCCTGCCCATCCTCCAGATCTACCCAAGCAAGGGACATCTCATCCTAGTCTGAAATCTCCAGACTCTAGCCAGTCTAATCATAACCAGCAACCATAGGTTCCTGTGTATTGCAATCTACAGTTAACTTCTTGTTAGCAGAAGTTTATTATTCAAACTCTACACTGGTTCTATCTCTTTCAGTATGCTAAGCTGTTAGGATACTTTTGTCCATGGGTTACAGAATTCTCCCCTTCTTACTACCACGAAGGGAAGTTACAACTATCCCATGATAGTTTCTGTCCCCATATGGACATCTTTTCCTTCAGCTGACTTACCATATGGTAAGTCACTTTCCAACCCCCTCTCTTCCAGGGTTCCCTTGCTTGAGCTGGTACCATACTGAAACACTTCTTTTTTTTCCAGTGTAGACTTTTTGTTATCCTTCAATGCATGCTCTGAACAACTCATCAGACAGGGACGGCAATCTCTCCGCTCCCTTTGTTTTCTCTCTGTTTTCATACAGGAGAATCCCCTCTGCTGTTTTGTTCAGTTGCTGTATGTGCAGGAGTTCCAGTGATTAATTTAATGCTCATTGCAAGCTACTTTCAACTATCTTGCATGATTCTATTCACTGCAGGTTCTCTTCTTCTAGCCATATCCTTCCCTGGGATGTGGCAACACACCTGACTTCTGTCAGTTTTATCTTATAATCCTCCTGCACTATGCTCTCTGCAATCTTCAGAGAAGCTTTCTACTATGGGCCCTTGCACAGAGCATTGAACTGTCTCTGAAGGTTTCTCCCATATAATAGAAAAAGCTTATATAATCATTCCATGGCGTGAATGTCCAAGGAGTTCCCAATCTTGCAGGAATCTACCCCTTTTTTCCTTACAGCTTGGCATTAATGCTTTTTTGCTCCACTTGGACAACGCATACTCCTTTAGTGTACATGATACCCCTGTGTCCCTTGGCTGGGTCATCCTGGTGTCTTAGTCTATGCGTTTTTTTGTCCTTTGGATATGTCAGAGTCCTAAAGTACTCCTGACGTGCTCTTGCCAGAGTGCTATTATCCTCTGTTTTTTCACGCAACCATGCTGGTTATTCCACTGAATATATTCCTGCACCGTAGAAATAGATTCTCTATATCTCTTCAGGTGGTTTTTTACCCCCTCATTATTAGATGAATCTTTTCCCATCACATTCCCCATGTGAATGTTTTTGTGGGGCTCAGTTGCAGGCATGTATCCTCAGACTTATATTCATGTATGTATATGTCCTATACATACATATTTCTGTAGTCTGTGTGGGCATAAGTCATGCCCATATATCTATCTATCTATATCTATATCTATATCTATATCTATATATCTATATATATATGTATATATATATCACATATCTAGACATATATATATAGATATGTATGTCTCTCCATATATATATATATGTGCCCATTGGGAGATGTCCATAGGACGCTAAGTATTACCTGCTATCTCCCTAACTGTCTGTGCTATAAAGCTTTTCCCTTCTTAAGGGGTCCAGACAGTCCACTCGCCTATTCTCATACGGCTCAGTAAGTGGGAGCGGTTATACACACAATTATTGCTGTGATGTCAACAGCTTCTATTTTTGTTATAGATCTCCCTGTCTATGAAGTATCAAACTTCAATGTCTTCCTATCTCTTACCAGCTAGGAAAGACAGTGTACATCTTCAATATTTCTGAGTACATTTCTGTTCTCCTTGGGAATAGGGGCTTTTTTCTATACCCCTTCTTCCCTTCAGGACTGGGCTAATTCTCCAGATCGGTCAGTCTTCTTCTTTTAGTCCTCAATGTTAACAACTCTGTATCTAAAAGAGTTTTCAGCTTTTTCCCATAAAGCTTTCCATTGAAGACCTACCGTTCTTCTCCTACCCCAGTTGACACCTGGGTCACCTGTCCATTCCAGGTTTGGAACTTCATCCTTACTGCTGTGAAGTTACCTTGAGGATTCCGCTACTGCATCTTCAGTACACTCCATCACAGTTCTACTTCCTACAATCCAGTAGGTAAGCTTTATATTGTACTAGTTCATTAAATATTTTAATGATACTTGACATACATTCTAAAGACTCTTTTTCTCTGTAGTCTTTAGATTTGCTGTTCCTCTACAGCTCTTCTCTATTCAACTCCTACCCCCCATCCCTCAGGGGATGCTGGGGATCCAGGTTTGCGAAATGCCGTCCTGTTCCAGGGCTACGCATTTTATGGGATCTCCCCTGGCACCCACAGCTAGGGAGTCCCCATATGTGAAGACTCATTCCTGCTTGTTCCTGGAGATAGCACAGTTACTTACCTGTAACAGGTGATCTCTGGGAACAGCAGGAATTAGTCTTCACAACCCACCCACCTCCCCTAGGAGTTGTATCTATCTATCTCCTTTCCTCTTTCTCTCCTTCTGTCTCAGCTATGAAACTCAACTGAGGAGAGGCAGTGGGAAAGGCGGGAAGTCAGCGCGCAGGCGCGAGGGATGCTCCCAAAAGCTTTCTGATTGGATGCTGGGGAGCATTCCCGTGCAGTCTCCGTCGGTACCGACGTACCCATATGTGAAGACTAATTCCTGCTGTTCCCAGAGATCACCTGTTACAGGTAAGTAACTGTGCTTTCACGTGAATCAGGTAGTATCTCTGCCGGTATTCTGTACATCCTCTGAGGGTTCTTCTAACCCGCAGTTGCATCTTTTAGATGTTCGCAGGGCCTTGGAAAGGTACCTCAGTAGGACGGTGGAGTTCAGGAAATCGGATAGATTGTTTGTGGTGTTCGGAGGTCCTCGCAAAGGGGAGGCAGCGTCCAAAGCGTCGATTGCTAGATGGATAAAAGAGGCAGTAGCGTCAGCATATCTCTTGAAGGGTAAGCTGGTGCCGGACGGTTTAAGAGCGCATTCTGCTAGAGCGCAGGCGGCTTCTTGGGCGGAATACAGTTTTGTTCCGGCAGTGGAAATTTGCAAGGCGGCGACGTGGTCGTCTTTAAATTCCTTTGTCAAGCATTATCGTTTTGATATTCAGGCGTCTAAAGATACCTGTTTTGGATTAGTGGTGCTTCAGGCTGGTCTACCGGGTCCCGCCCATTGAGTTCTTTTACTGCTCTATTACATCCCCAGAGTTTCCGGGACTAGACTGGAGGGATAAGGACGTTTAAATTAGACTTACCTGCTAATTGTAGTTCCTGAAGGAACTCCAGTCTAGTCCCGGATCCCGTCCGGTCCGTTAAGAGGTTGGGAGCCTGAAGCACAAGACTGCACAGGTAAGAGATCACAGCGAACTGTGCAACTTCAGGTTCAGAGGGCGAATTTTTGCCTTTGGGGGAATTAATAGGTTAGGAGCAGAGCCTTGACAGTTTAAAATAAGACAGCATAGTTGGTAAACTTATGTTTTCTGGTTATATGGTTAGATAGCAAGAAATTTAGGTGTTTGTTCTGACTTAATTGTTGCTCCGGTGAGTCTACTTTGTCAATAGGTTACTGGAGTGTGAGGAGGCGGTGCCTGTGTCCTTATACCAGTGTCATCAAGGAATGACGTGTATCAGTCTGCAAGCTGCTGGAAGAGGATGACAACCCAGAGTTTCTGGGACTAGACTGGAGTTCCTTCAAGAACTACAGTTAGCAGGTAAGTCTAATTTAAACTTTTTTTGTATGTTTTTGTTGTAGTCTGCTTAGGAGTTAGTCCGTAATAAAAAAAAAAAAATCATGACTCTTCTTCAGTTGTGGATTCCTCCTTGCCACCCTCCCATATAGGACATGTTTGTGGAGTAATCTTGAAATTGCTGAACAGTCAACATTATTACCAGTCTCCGGCAGAGACCTCATAGTGACCTTCTTAAGTTATTTCCTTAACTCATGGCTCCAGACTTTGGAGGTGTGGCCTGATTGAGATAGTGTCTTCAAAGTGCCAGACTGTTTCCACGTAATAGTTGAATGCACGATGTTTTCTTATAGCCTTCCTTCAGTCTGTACCTTTTTGGATAATTTTATGCCAGAGTTCTTTGGGTCCGTTATTCAAAGACATTTACAGAACTGTAAACCATGTAAATGTCCCTAAGAGGGACATTCAGTTAGTGCCGTTGAATATCCCAGAATAATGCTGCTATACACCCCAATGCTAACTGTTTAGCATCGGGGTGTTCTGGGGGCGGTACCTGGGGATAACAGTGTAGCAGCGATATTCAGCTGCTGTCCGGTTATCCCTCAGTGGTAAAAGTTAGGCGCAGCAAAAGTTGTCCTAATTTTTGCTGCCGAAGCTAACCGGGCAGCGGATAAATATTGCCGCTGCACGGTTAGCTGCTTCTCCGTGTGTGGCTGTGCAGCAAACCTGGATATTCACCTTCGGTGGCCGGATATGGCCCCATAGTGAATATTCGGGGTTAAAGTTCGGCGGGGATGGCTATGCGCCTTAGAGGCATATACCTGTCTCAAGTCAATATCGGGCCCTTTGTTTTTAGCATTTTGGACCTGTTGCTCCAAATTCACTTCATACAATGAAAGCCGTTTGAATCTTTATCTAGGAGTATTTGAATGGGCTCAGCTGCTTTGATTGGGCATAGGTGAGCCCTACTGAACTTACTATAGACCCTCCTAAGATAGTTTTTGTAAACAAAGCCAAATTCTATTTGATATGACACAGGATGTGAAACAGAATTGAGACTTCCTTATCATCCCTCCAGTCCAATCCCGTTACTTGTGGGTTGTCACCTCTCACCAGCAGCTTGGAGACTGAGCATGTCATCTTTGACATCAGTACCTGTAGGCCTCTGGCACCACCTATCAGCCCCAGTAAGTCAGTCTCCAAGCAGCTGGAGAGAGCTGATCCCAGAAGTTTGGCCTCGCTGAAGGGACAACTAAGGAGAATCCTTTTTTATTTTTCAGTGGGCTTTTGGATAGGACCTTTTCTTTCACTTGATGTACCTGCCATTTGGGGTTTAAAGTTAAAAAAAAAAAAAAGGCAGTGCAGTTTATTTGGCGAGCAAGCCGCCTTCAGCGGGCGGGGGGGGGGGGGGGGCGGGGGGCGGGGGGGGGGCGCAGGGCAGAGGCTCACAGATTGGAACACCTGGCCAGATGGTAGTGACTCCTGAAATCTTAAGAGGGTGAGGAGCTGCTAGTTGGTGAAACCCCATCCTCGTACCTTGCTACGGCGCTCCTGTTTCACTGCCAGCGCTGCTATAAGTGAAAGTGCTTCGTGGAACAGGTCAGCAGTTTGAATTGGGAGAAAGTTTCAAGGCATGTAGGGGGTTTCTTCAGCTGGATGGCAGGGGGAGGTCTTGAGAACAGCGCTGCTTACTGTGTGGCTGTGGGCAGTGAGCCGGCAGTGCAGGAAAAGCGCCATTTTGTGATCAGGTCCCTGAAGCAGTTGCAGTGCAGTAGGAGGCAGCTTGGACATCCGGGGGCTCTGCCATTTTGTTTTTTTGTTTTTTTTTCCTCATTCCTCAGCATAGTGGCATAAAAGGACCAGTTAAAAAAAAACTGTGAAAGAACTAGCAAAGAAACTGGAGGAAAGCTAGAGGGTTTTTGGTACATACCTGCCTTTTCTCAAGTTCCTCATACGGTCAAAGGCCATGTGCCTCGTGTGTGGGGCATGAAGGAGTTCTGTTTGGCGGTCCTGGGAAACAGAATTCCAAGCTCCTACACTCCAGTACTGGTAGGGTCTGCCTATCAGCCCCATCTGCCCCGGCTGAGGCCCCCGTCAGCCCCGCGAGTGGAATGCCACCCACTGCTACCTCAAAGGCCATGTCTCACAGCCACAGCAAAACCCCAAACCCCGTGGCAGCGGCAGAATCAACTGTCAAATTTTTTTAAAAAAACCTGGCTTCTGCTGCTGCAGCAGCAAAATCAGCTGTCCCGCAGCCCCTTCCCCTCTGCCCGGAGAGCCCTGAGTCTGCTCCATCAGCGGCGGGCTTTTCAAGCCGCGAAGAGAGTATTTCCCTCTCGCGCGGCTTGAAAAGTGAATAGGCTTAAGCGGCGCGAGAGGGAAATACTTTCTTCGCGGCTTAAAAAGCCCGCCGCTGATGACGCAGAGTCAGGGCTCTCCGGGCAGAGGGGAAGGGGCCGCGGGACAGCTGATTTTATTTCATATTGTGGGGAGAGGGAATTAGAGAGAGATTGGTGCCTTCCATAGGAGATAAGGTGCCTAACAAATTTGACAGTTGATTCTGCCGCTGCTACGGCGGCAGCGGCAGCAGCAGAAGCCAGGTTTTTTTTTTTTAAATTTACCTGGGCTGATGAGTGGGAGGGAGGGAGGGGGGGTGTAGGACTGGAAATGGGCTGATGGGGGTTAGGAAGGACTGGAGGTAGGCTGATGGGGGGAGTTAGGACTGGTAATGAGCTATGGAGGGGCTGACTGAAATGGGGTAATGGGGGTTAGGACTGGAAGTGAGCTAATGGCAGGGGGGTTATGACTGGTAATGGGCTATGGTGGGGCTAGGACTGGAAATGGGCAGATGGGGGTTAGGACTGGAAATGGGCAGATGGGGGTTAGGACTGGAGGTGGGCTGATTGGGGGGTTAGGACTGGTAATGGCCTATGAGGGGAGGTAAGACTGAAAATGGGGTGATGGGGGTAAGATTGCAAGTGGGCTATGGGGGGACTAGGACTGGTAATGGGCTATGGGGGGGTAAGACTGAAAATGGGGTGATGGGGGGTAAGACGAAGGGGAGGTTAGGACTGGTAATGGGCTATGGGGGTCTAGGACTGGTAATGGGCTGGGGGGGTTGCTAGGACTGGAAATGGGCTGAGTGGAAGGGGGGGCTTGAACTTCAAATGGCTGATGGGGAGGGGGGCTTGGAATGGAAATGGGCTGTGAGGGGAGGGAGCTAGCACTGGAAATGGGCTGAGTGGGGGGGGAGCTAGGATTGGAAATGGGCTGATGGGGGGCTAGGATTGGAAATGGGCTGATGATGGTGAGGCTAGGATAGGACTGGAAATGGACTGATGCAGGGAGTAGAAAGGAGCAGATGCTGGGTGGGGCTGGAACTAGAAGGGAGCTGATGTTGGGGGAGGATTAGAATGGGATGGAGCTGGGAAAGTGAAATGGAGAGGGGAAAAATATTTTGTCTGGGAAAGAAGACAAATCTACAATTGGCCAGGTATTGGGAGAGTAAGTGGGGATTGAGGATGGATGGGTAAAATTTGCGTGGATGAAATAGGAATGAGGAAAGAGCAAAAGGAGAAAGATTAGTATGTTAAAGCAGATGTAGAGAGAGAATGGAAAAAAAAAACTAGGAGAGAGAAGAAAGGACAAATGGACAGCAGACGATGGAGAGTTAGCAGAAGACATGAAGAAACCAGAAGAAAGTGGCTGGAACAATTGCAACTGAAAAAAAATGCACAAAAGGTAGAAAAATATCTCTTTATTTTGAATTTATTAACTGGAATATGTCAGCTCTGGGAAATGTGCATCATTAACGTTTGCGCTTTGTTTAGTACAAGAGGAAATTAATTTATAGTTTTATTTCTACAGTGTTGTTGTACATTCCAAGTTTGGCTTTTGGGGTTCCCAGTTTAATTGTCTTCCTGTTTCTAAATCTTTTAGTCTTTCTTTATCCATACTCATTAAGAGGCATGTTTACTAAAAGTTAGCGTATGGTAACATTATGCAAATATTTATGCAAATGAGGCCCCTTATGCAAATGAGGCCCCGCGTCTTATGCGGCCCCCGGGTTACTTTACAAGTCCTCATTTGGCCCTCAAAGCAATTTGAGTTTGAGACCCCTGCTCTATGGGGATTAGTTGAGAGGCTCAAGATGATTCCCCTTTAGGGATTTCTGTCATCCTTCTATTTTGCAGAAGGGTGTATTTATTTTATTTTATTCCCCCCCATCCCCCTTTCAGAACACTATGGTTGCTCTGTGTGTGTTTAAGCCTGCTCTTAAGTGGAATTATTAGGTGGGGGCCCCCCTTTTCTTAGAGGGAATTCATTCTCCTGCTGCATTTATTTCTCTGCGTTACTCTACATGCTGCTGCATAAGATATTAGGGCCTAACTCAGGCGGGGAGGTGGGGTGTTCTCCTTATTCCAGCTGTACCTTCTGTCCCCAGGGTGAGTTGGTTCAGCGAGATCCCTATGGTGGGAGCCTAGATGATGGCTGTGGCCATGCGCATTGCTATCCCTGTGGATAGAGGAGCTGCCATCAAGGAGCCTTATATTCAGAGGATCGAGGCTCTCCCTAAGAATGCTTTTGCAGATGCTGCCTTATGCTCTCAGGTAGTTGTGTGTGCAGTTTTGGTATTGAGCCCTCTTATGATGGATACAGCTGCTGCTCGATAACCTCAGAACTTGAGAATAGATTGTGTAGGTGGCTGGTACCTTCTAAGACTTGATCAGATTCAGTTATAGGTCCATGGTGGCAGTGGTAGCCAGATGTTGGGAATGATTCTGGCTCTGTGCTTGGTTGGCGGATGTTGCCTCCAAGCTGTGGTTGAGAAAACTCCCATTAAGAGCTGGTTACTCTTCAAGATGGACCTGATAAAATGATGAAAGTCCTTGGGGAGGCTCATTTATGGAGATTCCTGGAAGATAGGCTTAGAGGTGACAGGTGTACCTTCTTGTAGAGCTGTGCATAGAGCCTGGAGATGTCCTTTGGACCTTGGCCTAAGAAAGGGCAGTCTTTTTTATGGAGCTTCAGCATGCTCAAGTCTTCACAGCTCCATTAGGAGCCATTAATTCTCCTCAATGAGTTCTGATGGTCCATCTCATTTTTGTTTCCTGTTAAGTGGCTGCAGAGTGGATGGGTGAGCAGGTTGGTGGGTCCACAGTCTGTTTTGTAATTTTTGTTTTTTGTATGAAGTTGTTTTAGTTTTGTTTTTATTGTAAACCACTCAGAATGTTTTGACAGGGTAGCAGTATATACATATTTTTAAATAAATAGACCTCACCAAGATGTATTGTTGCATTCCAATGTGCGAGCAGCTTCAGCGGTGACTTCGTTTTATGTTCTAGGTGGCCATTTCCAGTTTGAAGTACTGTCCTTTGGCCTAGTCAAGGCTTCTTGTACCTTTTCCAAGGTAAGGTGGTTGTAGTGGTGTAACACTCAAGCGGACCAACAGCCGTTTCAACCTGTACCTTATGATCAGGAACTGTTAGTGATGTAAGAAGTCAAAGCAGCACTGAAAGCATTATCAAAGAACAAAGCAGCGGGCATTGATGGCATTCCCATTGAAGTATTACAGCAGTCAGATGCATCAGCTCTTACCATACTTACAAGGCAAGTCCAGGAAATTTGAAAGACAACATCATGGCCAACCAACTGACTGGAAAAGATCTGTGTTCATACCAATTCTGAAGAAAGGTGATCTGACAGACTGGAAATTATAGTTTATAGTTTAATTGGCATTTGAAATACCATCCATTATGCAGTATCTGAGGGGTTTACAAAGTTAAAATTTTCAGTAGCAGAATTCAAGAGAGCATTGAGTAAGCTCAAAGGATCCCTAGTTCTGCAGAAGTGAGGAGAAAGGCAGAGATCATATGTCATCTATAGCATAGTACCAGGAATGAAAACGTTCAGATTAGATATGATCCTTATCTTCTCTTCTATTCTATGTGATCAATATACAGCCATTGAGGCATTACACAATTGCTCTGATCCCCCATGCCAGCAAGATTCTACTCCAAGATCCTTCAGTAGAGACTAGAACCATACCTGGAACAAGAACTGCCTGAAGTGTGAGCAGTATTCAGGAAAGGGTGAGGAATGGGAGACGACATCACAGATGTGAGATGGCCCCTTGAAAAGACAAAAGAATGCCAAAAGAATATCTTTCGGGAGTGGGACATACCCTTGATAGACCTTTTGCACCACTTCTCAGAATGCCCATGTGGATTTAGAGGTGCTCCAGGGTTGGGGTCACAGAGCAAACTAGCCTCTGATGCTTTTTGCCTCGATTTGGGGGCGGAGGGTGTTCTTTAGTATTTATATCCTCCAGTATTTCTCATTGCCAAGACCCCCTATAAAGCTCAAAATAGACATGGATATGATGATGCTCCTTGTTCCTTATTGGCCCTAATAACCATGGTTCCCTCCTACTTCTGGAGCGCCCTATTCAGGATTCAAAATATCTCTGGCAAGCACCAGATCGGATATTGCAGAAGAACCGAGCAATGTTGCATTCCGGCATTGAGTCCATGGTCCTCACATTTTGAATGTTGAGAGGCCAATGTTATCTGCTCTGTCTGCCAGCTGGTGTCACTGATTGTCTTTTTGGCATCCAGCAGTGCCTCATTGAGAAGGTCATAAGAACATAAGATATGCCATACTGGGTCGTCAGCACCTCCCACATGTGCATAGTCTGTTCTGTTTGCCTCTCTCTGCTGTGGGAAGAGCAGTGCCCTCACAGTGCTCTGCTAGAGAGGTAGATATTTAATTCCTGTGACAACTTGCTGCGAGTTCTAGCTGTTTATTTAATTATTTATTGTTTGTCTTTATTGGTGTGCTACTTCACCTCCCTGTTCCCTTTAGTTTTGCACTTCAGCTTTCTCAGCTGTATAACTTACCTTGCCTCTCTCAACTAACTGGGCTTTGTGTGGTAGCCAGGTTAACTGTTACTTTAAATTAAATATCTCTCCCTGCTCTGTCCCCAGAACCTGCTATGTTTTAAACTTTTTTCCTGCTCTAGCCTACCTGAGGGACTGCCCCCCTCCCCCCCTGCTGAGGGTACAGGACAGGGTACCTTGTAACAGCCCTCTTTTAATAGGTCTTATTTCCCTCCCTCCCTCCCCAACACCCACCCGCCCCTGGGGTAATTGTAGCTTTATAGGTACTTTCACGTCTTAGAGGAAAGGGGCTGCTCTCAGGTGCAGCTCTTTATCCAAATCAGTCATACATTGAGGACCTGAGATGAATTAAGCTTCAGGTGAACAAGGTATATTAGAGGTATTAGATACACTTTTATTAGTATAAGCATCTACACCAACCCTTAGTAAATACAGAATTTAAAGACCTAAACACAAGCTTTAAACTAAGATGCAGACAAAAGTCCAGCAGCGAGATGGAGGCTTTCCAGTCTTTTGCATTGAGTGTCACATGTATGATTTTCTCCCAGTTGGTGAGAGGTTTTACGTATGCACTAAGTGCAAGGAGCTCTTTGCTCTCAGGGAACAAGTCCGTTCTCTAGAGGCTAGAGTAGCAGACCTGGAAGACATAAGAAAGACAGAGAAGTACATGGACGAGACCTACAGGGATATAATCCTGAAGTCCCACCTCCAGTCTGGCAGCATCCCTGTTGCCATGGAGGAGAGAGGTCACGTGACAGGAGAGCATCACCCTGGTGTGGCAGGAAGTGATCCTGTAACTAGGACCTGTCCTCCAGGTGATGTAAAACCCTCTCGCACCGAGGACGTTTCTCCAGGGCCATGTGCCCATGAGGGGAGGGTCAGGACAGCTGTTATAGTTGATGATTCAATCATTAGGCATGTAGATAGCTGGGTGGCTGGTGGACGTGAGGATCGCCTGGTAACATGACTGCCTGGTGCGAAGGAAGCAGACCTCACGCACCGCCTAGATAGGATCATAGATAGTGCTGGGGAGGAGTCTGCTGTCTTGGTACATGTCGGTACCAATGACATAGGAAAATGTGATAGGGAAGTTCTGGAGGCTAAATTTAAGCTTTTAGGTAGGAAGTTGAAATCCAGAACTTCCAGGATAGCATTCTCCGAAATGCTTCCTGTTCCACGTGCAGGACCCAAAAGGCAGGCAGAGCTCCGGAGTCTCAATGCGTGGATGAGACGATGGTGCAAGGATGAGGGTTTGGGATTTGTTAGGAACTGGGGAACATTCTGGGGAAAGGAGGGGCTCTTCCGAAGGGATGGGCTTCACCTTAATCAGGATGGAACCAGACTGCTGGCATTAACCTTTAAAAAGGAGATAGAGAAGCTTTTAAACTAGAAAATAGGGGAAAGCCGACAGTCGCCCAAGAGCGGATGGTTCGGAAGAAGGTATCCTTGAAGGATACTACCAAAAGCAGTGAGTTTCCAAAAAAGAGTATAGTAGCCCAAATGCCCTTGAGTACGGTGCAGACAGAGAGTAAGGATTCCAAATTATCCATGCCTACCAATAGCCAGATTAATATTAATAAAATACAGTCTCTAAAATGCTTGTATGCAAATGCTAGAAGTCTAAACAATAAGATGGGAGAGTTAGAATATATAGCACTAAATGAGAGGATAGATATGATTGCAGTCTCAGAGACATGGTGGAAGGAGGATAACCAGTGGAACACTGTGATACCTGGATACAAACTATATCGTAATGATAGAACTGATCAAATTGGTGGAGGTGTTGCGCTCTGTTAGAGAGGGCATTGAGTCAGAAAGGATTAAAGTTTTGCAGGAAACAAAATTTGCTGTAGAATCTCTATGGATTGAAATTCCTTGTATGAAGCGGAAGGTGATGGCAGTAGGGGTGTACTATCGACCGCCTGGCCAGAATGAACAAATGGATGATGAAATGCTCAAAGAAATAAAGGAAGCTAACAAAAGTTACAGCAGAGTAGTAATAATGGGTGACTTCAATTACCCCGGTATCGACTGGGTCAGTGTCACGGCAGGACATGCTAGGGAGATAAAGTTTCTAGATGAAATAAATGACTGCTTCTTGGAGCAGCTGGTTCATGAACCAACCAGAGGGGAAGCCATACTGGACCTAGTCCTTAGTGGAACACCAGATCTGGTGCAAGAAATAAGGTTGTTGGGACCACTTGGCAATAGTGATCATAGCATGATCGTGTTTGATTTAATTAGTGGAGTAGGGATAGTAAAGAAATCCACAGTACTACCTTTTAACTTTCGAAAGGGAGACTATGATAAAATGAGGAATATAGTTAAGAAAAAACTAAAAGGAGCGGTTGCAAAGGTTAAAGACTTACAGCAAGCTTGGGTGTTATTTAAAAATGCTATCCTCGAAGCCCAGACCAGCTGTATTCCACGCATTAAGAAAAGTGAAAGAAAGTCCAAAAAACTGCCAGCATGGTTTAAAGGTGAGTTCAGAGAGGTTGTTGCTGCCAAAAAAGCATCTTTCAGGAAATGGAAAAAAGAGCCAAACGACGAAAACTGGAAACAGCACAAGCACTGGCAAGTTAAATGTAAAGCATTGATAAGGCAGGCAAAGTGAGAATTTGAGAAGGAACTTGCTACGGAAGCAAAAACACGAAATAAAGACCTTTTCAAGTACATTCGTAGCAAAAGGCCTGTGAGAGAGTCAATTGGACCGTTAGATGATAGAGGGGTAAAAGGGGCAGTAAGAGGAGACAAGGCTATAGCGGAGAGACTGAATGAATTCTTTGCTTCGGTCTTTATTTTTTATTTTATTTATTTACATTCTCTTATATACCACGCTATTCTGCATCAGTGCGGTTTACATTGAACAAACTGAAATTACATTGAACAGGGCATTATAACTTGGAGATAATTATTTTACAGGGAACATGGGCTATGGAGGTTTAAGTGGCTTGCCCAAGACCACAAGGAGCACCTGTGGGACTAGAAACCCCAGTCCTTCCGGCCCAAGGTTACTGTCCTCTAGTGGGATTTGAACCCCCGATCTTCCAGCCTGAAGTAGGCCACTCCTCCACTCTTTACTGAGGAAGATGTAGGGATGTTACCGAAGACTGAAGTGGTATTTAAAGGTGATACTGCAGAGGAATTGAGAGAAATATCACTACACCAGGAAGATGTATTACAACTATTTGATAAACTGAATAGTAGCAAATCACCTGGACCGGATGGTATACATCCAAGAGTGTTGAAAGAACTGAAATATGAGATTGCAGACCTGCTATTAGTAATCTGTGAATTTTCATTAAAATGATCTGTAATACCTGAAGATTGGAGGGTTGCCAATGTAACGCCAATTTTTAAAAGTGGTTCCAGGGGTGACCCAGGAAATTACAGACCGGTGAGCCTGACGTCAGTACCGGGGAAAATGGTAGAAACCATCATAAAGAACAAAATTACAGAGCATGTAGATAGTCATGGCCTAATGGGAGACAGCCAACATGGCTTTAGACAAGGAAGATCTTGTCTTACTAATCTGATATGTTTTTTTGAAGGTGTGAATAAACAGGTAGACAAAGGTGAGTCAATTGATATAGTGTATCTGGACTTTCAGAAAGCCTTTGACAAGGTCCCTCAGAGACTTTTGGCAAAACTAAAAAGTCATGGGATAGGAGGCAGTGCACTATTGTTGATCGGGAACTGGTTAAAAGATAGAAAGCAGAGGGTAGGGCTAAATGGCCAATATTCCCAATGGAAAAAGGTGAATAGTGGAGTACCCCAGGGATCTGTACTGGGTCCGCTACTTTTTGACATATTCATAAATGACCTAGAAAAGGGAATAACGAGTGAGGTTATCAAATTTGCAGATGACACAAAACTGTTTAAAGTTGTTAAAACCCATGAGTATTGTGGAAAATTGCAAGAGGATCTTGATAAACTGGAAGACTGGACATAACGAGTGATGTTATGAAATTTGCAGACGATACAAAACTGTTTAAAGTTGTTAAAACCCAAGAGGACTGTGGAAAACTGCAGGACGATCTGGATAAATTGGAAGAGTGCCCATTCAAAGTCGCGGATAGCAAAAGGAAGGATGTTCTTTATTAATAAAAAAGCCTAAAGCCCGACACAGGCCGTGTTTCGTTGCCTTCTTCAGGGGCAGGCTATGTAAAATACACAATAAAAACATTATAACACATAATAATAGCAAAGTACGTCAATAAGTAAATCACATCAAAAGTCTGAGGACGGATAAACAATAGCCAATAAAACAAATTATAATGACTATAAATAATTGTATATACATATAAAACTCTAAGTAATTAAATACCGTATATACTCGAGTATAAGCCGAGTTTTTCAGCACATTTTTTGTGCTGAAAAACGGCCCCCTCGGCTTATACTCGAGTCAACGTCTGCAGATGTCTAGCAGGGGGCAAGAATGTTTTTTGCACAGGGCCCCGCGTTTCAGGGCGCCCCGCGCAAAAAAACATTCTTCATCCCAAGTTAAAAAAAAAAACAAAAAAACAACCCAGCTGCTTCTGCTGCGGCAGCATCAAGAGTGCCGCCGCTGCCGCGGGGCCCCCCCGGCAGAGCCTCTCTGGATCGCCTCCCTGCATCGCAGCCTATCCCCGAACGCTCTCGCGGCTCTGAAAGAAGCCCGCGTTCGGGGATAGGCTGCGATGCAGGGAGGCTCTGCCGGGGGAGCCCCGCGGCAGCGGCGGCACTCTTGATACTGCCGCGGCACTCTTGATGCTGCCGCGGCACTCTTGATGCTGCCGCGGCAGAAGCAGCTGGGTTGTTTTTTTTTTTTAATTTGGGTTGATAGGGCGGAAGGGGGTTTAGGACTGGTAATGGGGGGGAGGCCAAGACTGGAAGTGGGCTGATAGGGGAGGGTTAGGACTAGTAATGGGCCATGGGGGGGGTGCTAAGACTGGAAGTGGGCTGATGGGGGGGGTTAGGGCTGGTAATGGGCTATGGGGGGGGCTGACTGGAAATGGGCTGATGGGGGGTTAGGACTGGTAATGGGCTATGGAGGGGCTGACTGGAAATGGGCTGATGGGGGGGTTAGGACTGGTAATTGGCTATGGGGGGGCTAAGACTGGAAATGGGCTGATGGGGAGGTTTAGGACTGGTAATGGGTTATGGGGGGGCTAAGACTGGAAATGGGCTGATGGGGGGTTAGCTGGTAATTGGCTATGGGAGGGGTTAGGACTGGTAATGGGCTGATGGGGGATTAGGACTGGTAATGGGCTATGGGGGGCTAAGACTGGAAATAGGCTGATGTAATTTTATTGGTCTCTATCTTTATTTTTTACCTTGACTAGTAGGTGCCTCATTTCCCACCCTCGGCTTATACTCGAGTCAATAGTTTTGCCCAGTTTTTTGTGGTAAAATTAGGTACCTCGGCTTATATTCGGGTCGGCTTATACTCGAGTATATACGGTAAACACTGGATCCACCAAAATCAGCACAGACCAATGAAAAGACATATATACTAAAAATATAAATATCATAAATAGACATAAAAGTGTATAATGATAAAAAATGTTAAAGAATAATAATAAATGACAGACATACCTCTTGAGCTATTAGTGCATCCCATGCACTCTATTTGCTACCAAGGGCAGAGAAAGACAAAACAATGGATAAGTGTGTCCAAAAGCAAAGGGTCATATATGTGTTAATATACACTTACTAGACATAATAGTAAAATGACTCGCCTATTATTAGCCAACCCTACAAAGAATCGGTGGAACCAGAGGTACAAACAGCAGCCTCATCTAGAGAACAGATATTGTCAAATAGTTTTACCTGCAAGTATTATACTTTTACTCCAAACGTTGCCATGACTGGAGAATCGGCAGCTTATGAAGGTAATTTGCAGGATTGAACCACTAAGATATAATGCAAAATAATAAAATAATAAAGAATATTTAACAAGACTAAAAGATTATCACAGTTATAAATGAGAAACTGTAGCTTATCCAAAGTATATACTGTTGCTACCTTGATTAGTAAACCCCATGTTCTAAAACAACAAACGTGGAGAGCCTACCCTTGCTGCCCTTGGTAGCAAATAGAGCGCATGGGATGCACTAATAGCTCAAGAGGTATGTCTGTCATTCATTATTATTTTTTAACATTTTTTATCATTATACACTTTTATGTCTATTTATGATATTTATATTTTTAGTATATATGTCTTTTAATGGTCTGTGCTGATTTTGGTGGATACAGTGTTTATTTAATTATTTATAGTTTTATATGTATATACAATTATTTATAGTCATTATAATTTGTTTTATTGGCTATTGTTTATCCGTCCTCAGACTTTTGATGTGATTTATTTATTGACGTACTTTGCTATTATTATGTGTTATAATGTTTTTATTGTGTATTTTACATAGTCTGCCCCTGAAGAAGGCAACGAAACACGGCCTGTGTCGGGCTTTAGGCTTTTTTTATTAAAAAAGAACATCCTTCCTTTTGCTGTCCGTGACTTTGACTGGGTGGTTTCACAGCACGTGGACGTGTGCTTTCTGTTGGTACCAGTAAATTGGAAGACTGGGCATCCAAATGGCAGATGAAATTTAATGTGGACAAGTGCAAGGTTATGCACCTAGGAAAGAACAACCCACACTATGGTTACACGATGCAAGGTTCCACATTGGGAACCACCACCCAGGAAAAAGATTTAGGAGTCATCGTGAATAACATGTTATAACCCTCCGCCCAGTGTGCAGCGGTGGCCAAGAAAGCAAATAGAATGCTAGGTATCATAAGGAAAGGAATGGAGAACAAAACGAAGGATATTATAATGCCTCTGTATCGTTCCATGGTACGACCGCACCTTGAATATTGTGTGCAATTCTGGTCGCCATATCTTAAAAAGGATATAGCGTTATTAGAAAAAGTACAGAGAAGAGCCACCAAATTGGTAAAGGGGATGGAAGGATACTCCTATGAAGAGAGGCTACAAAGGCTAGGGCTCTTCAACCTGGAAAAGAGACGGCTGAGGGGAGATATGATAGAGGTCTATAATTTAATGAATGGAGTGGAACGGGTAAACGTAGATCGATTGTTTACGCTATGAGAATATAGAAAGACTAGGGGACATGCAATGAAGCTACAGGGTAAACTATTTAAGAGAAATAAGAGAAAATATTTTTTCACTCAACGGGTAATCAAACTCTGGAATTTGTTACTGGAGGATGTAGTAAGAGCTGTTAGTGTAGCTGGGTTTAAAAAAGGTTTGGACAAGTTCCTGGGGGTAAAGGTCCATAAACCATTATTAAAAAGGGACCCAGGATAATCAGTGCTTGACTCAGTACAAAGCATTGTGGAACCTGTGTCTTTTGGGGATACTGCTAGGTACGTATGACCTAGATTGGCCACTGTTGGAAACAGGATACTGGGCTTGATGGACCTCGGTCTGACCCAGTATGGCATATATTATGTTCTTATGTTCTTATGGGTCAGACCAAGGTCCATCAAGCCCAGTATCCTGTTTCCAACAGTGGCCAACCTAGGTCACACGTACCTAGCAGTTTCCCCAAAAGACACAGGTTCCGCAATGCTTGTACTGGGTCAATGGAAGAGGTTTGCCACCTGGTGTGAAGAATGCTCCATAGATCCTTTCGCCTATCCCACACAGACACTGCTTGAGTACCTTCTACACCTATTGGAGTCTGTATTCAAGGCTAACTCTGTAGGGGTACACTTTAGGACAATTGGAGTTTATCACTGTTGTAAAGAAGATAAACCCATCTCTTTACAGTCCATAGTTTGCTTTATGTGGGGCTTACTTCTTCTCAGACCTCCCTATAAGCTACCTGCAGTTTCTTGGGACCTCGGTGTGGTTCTCACACAGTCAATTAAAAGCTCCTTTTGAGGGTGGGGAAAAAATTTGTTTTGTATACCTGTACCTTGTCACTTGTTTGTTTTTTGTTGATTGGCATGCCCCTGCATTATTTTATAGCTGGGGCACTGTGTAAGAGTCCCTGCGGTGCCCTGCTCCGGGTGTTTTGGCCCTGTTGTTCTAGGGGTCTTGTGTTTGTGGGTGGTTTGTTTGTTTTCAATAATGAGATTATTATTAAAAAAAGGAAAAAGGAAGAAAAAACTCCTTTTGAGCCACTGAGCTCTTCTTTGACATTCTTAATCTGGTGGCAGTCACTTCTTTGCGCAGAGTGAATGAGCTTCAGACTCTCGCAGTTCATCCACATTACACTACATTTTTTCATAAGAGTGGTACTTATTCCAAGTTTCTTCCACAAATAACAGGCCTTGAAAAAAAATAAGTTATTTCTGTTAATTTTCATTGATGTCTCAGCAGCATTTGATACTGTGTCTCACAGAATAATTTATTTATTTATTTATTTAGACAGTTTTGTATACCGCCTTATCCTTCAATCAAAGCGGTCACAACACAATTGGGGGATACATTTTAACACGCAGGGATGTGAGACACATACACTAATACTTACAGGGAACATGGGCAATGGAGGGTTAAGTGGCTTGCCCAAGACCACAAGGAGCATCTGTGGGACTAATGTTACATCGTCTACAAGATATTGGTTTATGCAACAGTACATTAAAATGGTTTGCCTCTTATCTAACCAATCGTACACAGTTAGTAAAATATGGTGACAAAAACTCTTCTCAATTTTCGATTGGACAAGGCCATACCTCAAGGTTCAGCTTTATCATCTATTCTCTTTAATATTTATATTCAACCCATATGTCAAATGATTCATCTTCATAAAGTTAATTATCATTTATACGCTGATAACATTATGGTTTATACTATAATTGACCAAAATACCTTTGATACAACAAAAATTAATAACTGTTTGGCTGATATGAATGATTGGCTTAATAACAACTTAAAAATGGACTTCCGGTGACGTCGGGGAGCATGGTGGCTGCTCTCTGAGGGAGCTCCGGGGCGCTGGTGAAATTCGCTAAAAATTAGAGCGACCCTTACCCTTTCTGCAGAAGCCGCGGGCAGAGTTCAAGACCCCCGACAAAGGAGAGGATGTCGGTGAAAAAGCGGCTGTCCGAATTCCGATCCTCCTATGCCACGACGGAGGGGAAGGAGGAGAAGGCGGAGAAAAGCCCACCCGACCGCATGGCGGGCGTGGAGGTGGAGAGGTCCGATTCCGACGGGGACTCAGATGGCGGTCCAGACTCGCTGGGGAGCCTGAAAGAGTGGCTCACAGCCTTTAAGGAAGAGTTGAAGGCGGAAATGGGCTCCTTTAAGAAAGATTTGAGGGAAACGCTGCATACGCTTAAGCAGGACCTGAAGGAGATTGGGGCCCGAGTGGAGGCGGCGGCGGAGCGCCTAGAGCTACAAGAGGAGACGGTGAACGATCTGCGGAGCGGCTGGTTGGAGTTGTGGCAAGCCCAGGAGACACTCCGGGCGAAAACGGAGGACCTCGAGGACCGATCGCGTCGGAGCAACGTGCGTGTGCGGGGCCTCCCGGAGGAGCAGCGCTTCCAAGATTGCGAGGGGACATTGACGCAGCTGTTCTCCGCCATTCTGCAGGAGGCAGATCCTGAGGGGGAGAGGGCGAGTGGACCACTGCTTATGGACAGGGCCCACCGGAGCCTAGGCCCCCCGAGAGACAATAAGCCCCGGGACGTGATTGCCTGCCTGAGCTCCTACAAGATGAAGGAGAAGCTTCTAACGGCAGCGCGGAAGCTCGGACCCTACCAGTGGGAGGGGGCCAAAATAGGAGTGTATCAGGACCTTTCGGCTGGCACGCTGCAACGGCGGTGGGAACTACGAGAGGTGACATCAGTGCTGCGCCGCGAAGGGTGGAGGTACAGATGGCTATACCCTTTTGGCCTATTAGTGACAGTTAAGGGCAGCACCCGCCGCATCCAGAGCGTAGAAGGGGCCTGGCAGACCTTGAGAGACATGGGAGTAGACAATATCCCGGAGGCACAGCTACGGAGTCCGCTAAAGGGCCTACGCCCCCAGGAGAGGCCTGCGGCGACAAAATGGCAGAGAGTGGAGAGTAAGAGCCAGAGGCTAACCAGGCTCTCTGGTGGCAAAGAGCGAGCATCGATGGGGGAGGACAAAGGGGTCTGAACAACACTCTGGACGCTAAACCGGCTTCACCTGGGACTTGGCTGGGGGACCCGCGGCAGACTTATAAAGCTGGCCTGGCGGTGGCTGTATTCAGAGATCCTGGTGTGGTGCTATCCCGGGGGCCCTGAACTAGGGGCTCCTCTCCCTTAGGGCCCAGAGACCATTGTCAGGTCAGAGGTGAATCCCCTGACAGCACCGCAGTTGGTTACACTCTGTTTGCTCCGGGCCTCCCATACAGCTTCCCCCCCGAGATGGACGGATCACTGGCGGGGGAGGGGGGGGCGCCTCAGGTGGGTCCGGGACTCTGCGACTTGAACCACAACGGGCCATGGCCCAAGGGAACTAAGCCTTAATATATAGCCCACCACCCCAGTGCTGGGTAAGACTGTAGCGGGCTGAGACTTCTCAAAGAAGAGCATGTTATGAATGGGGGAACACCGGGGGGCTCTTTGGGGTGGTGGGGGGGGGTATGTTGTATAAGTTGTTTTATAGGCTGTTATATAGAATGTTGCATAATGTTAACAAATGTGGATATCTGTTTTTGTGTATCCTGATGCATATGGAGGGAACGGGGGATTGTGAGGGTAGGAGATAGGGGGGCGGGGGCGGCCGAGCGACTATTGGGGGAAAGGCCACGCACCCCTTTTGGGGGGGGTAAGTAAGGGGGCGCGCAGGATGTAGCGGGGATAGGAGCCAGATGGGGAGGGGGAAGAAGGGGTAAGGGGGAAGAGGTTGCGCCCAGGAAGGTCACTGGGGGGGGTCGGGGATACTCCGGAGGGAGTTGTAATGCAGGGAGGGAGAGGGGGATGGTGGGGGGGGCAGGGGTTGGGGGACAAGCAGTGGGGGGCAGTAGGTACTGGATGGGGAGAGAGGGGGGTGCAAGATAGATAGGTCAGTATGGGGAGGATAGGGTCCCTTAATGTCAAAGGGCTCAATAACCCTCAGAAGCGGCGGCAACTATACAGGGAGGCCGTTCAGCTCGATTGGGAAATAGTGCTGATACAAGAGACCCACTTGAGGAGGAAACACGAGGGGTTGATGAAGAACGCCCGATATCCACTTCAGTACTTTGGGAGCCTGAGGGGGGAGCTTGCCAGCAAGAAGGGGGGAGTGGCGGTATTGCTCCGAAGGGATAGTACGTTTAGGGTGGGCAAGATGGAGAGGGATGAAGCGGGCCGGGTGCTTTTATTGGGGGGGGAGTGGCAGGGCGAACAGGTTACCCTGGTTAATATTTACCCCCCTAATGTGCAGCAAGCGACATTCTGGAGAGAGGTGCAGTCTTTCTTAATTAGGCATGTCCAAGGGAGGTTAATTATGGGGGGAGATTTTAACTTGGCTTTACACCCTAGGTGGGACAGACAAGTGGGGGGAGGGGACGGGAAGGGAAAGGCCCGTAAGATCCTCAAGCGCATCTTGGCAGCGCATCGCCTCAGTGATGGGTGGAGGCAACTCCATGAAGGGAGCAGGGAGTATGTATACCTTTTACTCAGCCCCTCATGACCGCTATAGTAGGATCGATTATGTTTTGACGCCGGAAGGGTGGGGGCCCCGGATCCAGGAAGCGCAAATAGGGAACATCACCTGGTCGGACCATGCCCCGACCTGGGTGAGTGTGGGGGGCCCTAGGGACCGGGGGGGGGGGCGTTCGGTTTTGGAGACTTAACGAGAGTTTACTAAGGAAAGCGGAGGTTGTGCAGGATATTAAGGGTTGTCTGCGGGAGTATTGGGAGCTGAATGACACGGGGGATGTGGGAGAGGTGGGTCTGTGGGAGGCGGATGAAAGCGGTAGTGAGAGGACGGCTAGTGATGTGGTCCTCTCGCCTTAAGAAACAGAGGATGGCGAAGGAGGAAGTGCTCCAAGCCGAGATCAAGCAGGCGGCCGCGAAATACCAAGGGCAGGGGAACAAGAGGGACCTTCAGCACCTCAACCAGCTGCGAATGGAACTGAACAAACTGCAGGTGGATGAGATAGGGTTCCAGATGACGAGGTTAAGGCAGCGATACTATGAATGGGGGGATAGAGCAGGAAGATTACTAGCTAACAAACTGCGGAAGCGGGAAGCCCAGACTTCGATAACGGGGCTGGCGGGAGAGGCTGGGGAACTGCTGAGGACGGAGAAACAGATTGGGGAGCGTTTTTGTCAATTCTATCGGGAATTATATAAGAAACCGGAGGGGGAGCGGGTAGGGGCCTGGGAGGCCTACTTGGATGGGGTAGAGCTGCGGTGCTTGGAGGAAGGGGAGACTCAAGCCTTAGAGGCGGATATTACCAGGGAGGAGGTGGCTGGCCCTAAAAGGGCTGCCGGCGGGGAAAGCTCTGGGGTTGGATGGTCTGACGGGGGCATTCTATAAGGTATTCCGGGAGGAACTCTTGGACCGGTTGGTTCGGGTGGCGAACGGTGTGCAAAGGGAAGGCAGGTACCTGTCGGCAGATATGCTTACAGCAGGGATCACGGTGCTGCCCAAGGGGGGTAGAGACCTGCTATACTGTGAGTCGTACAGGCCCATCTCTCTACTGAATGTAGATGTAAAAATCCTAGCCAAAGTGCTGGCCAATAGGCTGGCGCCAAGGATGCCCGGGTTGATAGGGCTAGACCAGACTGGTTTTATCATGGGGCGACAAGCCTCTGATAACATCAAGAGGGCATTGGAAGCTGTATGGGGGGGGTACAAGAACAAGGGATGGAGGCCATGTTGCTTTCCATCGATGCAGAGAAAGCGTTCGACAGGGTGGATTGGGGCTTTCTCTTCTTAACAATGCAGCGGATGGGTATAGGCCCCAAGTTTATGCGGTGGGTGCAAGCGCTATACAGGGGCCCTAAGGCCAGGGTTAAAATTAACGGGCGGTACACGGAGGCCTTGGAGCTGGAACGGGGGACCCGTCAGGGCTGCCCGATGTCTCCTCTTCTCTTCGCTATTGCCATTGAACCCTTGGCCTGTGCCATTCGGGATAATGGGAGGGTGCAGGGGCTGCAGAAGGGGAACGGCCCACCACAAAATATCGCTATTTGCGGACGATGTCCTTCTGGTGGTGACACAGCCAGAGGAGTCGTTGCCAGCGCTTCTTGACTTACTGGGACAATATGGGGAGGTGTCTGGGTTCAAAATGAACCCAGATAAGACGGAGGCCCTGAATCTTAATTTGCCTTCGGCCCGGCTGGCAGGGCTGCAGAGGGCCTACCCATTTCGGTGGAAAGAGGGGGCTATCCGCTATCTGGGGGTCCATATCACCCCCCAGCCTAGTGGGCTGTATGCAGCTAACTATGGCAAATTATGGAGGGAGATAGAGAGGGATTTACAGCTGTGGGTAGGATATGAGGTCTCCTGGCTGGGCAGGATCGCATCGGTAAAAATGAACGTCCTCCCCCGAGTCCTGTATTATTTCCAGGCTCTGCCGGTGGCCATCCCGGGAGCGCATATGAGGCGCCTGCAGCGGCAGGTGAACCAGTACATTTGGCGGCGGCGCCCGCCTCGGGTGGCGCGCGAGGTGCTGTACCGGAGGCGGGAAGAAGGGGGGTTGGGAGTCCCCAATATGCAGGCTTATTATTGGGCCGCCCAAGCGCGACATGTGATGGACTGGTGGGGTGGGGGGGAGGGTAAGACCTATGTAGAACTAGAGAAGCACAGTGGGGGGGGGGGGAAGGTCCCTGGCAGGGCTCCCCTGGATGGGTAAGGGGGATGGGGGTGGGGGATAGTCCGTATGTGCGCCATGTGCTCGGGGAGTGGGATAAGATTAGAAAGGGAGCAGGGGAGGGAGGGGGAGGGGAGTTCTCGCTGATGCAGGAATTGTGCCAAATGGTGGAATTCCACCCAGGGCGAGAAGGGGGGGGCTTTCGGCGGTGGGCGAAAGGGGGACTGATGTGCTTTTATCAGTTCCTCGATGGGGGTGAGTGGGTACCGTTTGAGACCTTGCAAGAGCAATTTGGGCTGCGAGAGGGGGACCGCCTCTATTATAGGCAAGTAGTTTCTTTCCTCCGGAAGAAGCTAGGGAGGGAGGGGATGGATCGGGATTATACCCCCTTGGAGGTGGTTTGGTATGGGAAGCGGACATCCCCGGGGCTTACCTCAGCGCTCTACCGGGCGATCCAGGGGCCAATGGGGGGGAAGCATCGCTACATGCGGGAGTGGGAAGGGGACCTGGGCATGGAGCTTGAAGAGGGACACTGGAAGATGGTGTTTGACCAGTTGCGGTTTGCTACCCATATCGATTGCTATCCGGGAAAACTGGTGCAAGGTGGTTATGAGGTGGTATTACACCCCCGACCGATTGCATCGGATGTATCCCGGGGTGTCCAATCTATGCTGGAGGGAGTGCGGGGGCGTGGGCACGTTTTACCATATCTGGTGGGAGTGCCCGCGGATAAAGCCCTTCTGGGGGAAGATTCGGGAGTGGATTGCAGAGGTGGTGGGATGAGAGGTGCCGCTGGATCCGAGTGGGTTCCTAATGGGGTGGTGGAGTGCAGGGGGGCCTGACCGAGACCAGCGGCAGATTCAGGCGTGCCTGAGTGCGGCCCACTGCGAGCTGGCCTACTGCTGGCGGCAGAGGGATGGGCCGCAGGTGGGGCAATGTGTAGAGCGCTTGCGACAGGTGTACTTGATGGAAAAGTTGACCGCAGCGCGACGACAACGGGTGGAATCCTTTGAGCAGCGGTGGGAAAAGGTACTGTGCTATCTCCGCAAAGATATCCAGTACTAGAGGGGGATACAAGGGGGGGGGTTGGGGGGCAGGGGGGAGATGGGGGGGAAGGGGGGGAGGGGGGAGAGAGGGGGGGGAAGGGTAGACCCGGGGTGTAGGGGGGGGCCCGGGGGGGGGGAGGGGGGATGCAAGGGGGTGGCCCCCACTAGGTCCCTGGGTTAGTATTTCAAAAAACCCTACACAACCTCGCTTAGGGAATGCAGGGCTGTGGAGTGGCCGGGAATTTGCTGATGGTTATGTATTATGTATATGGTGGTTTGAAGACCCCTGTCCAACTACTTTGTAAGCTTACCTGCATGTGTTGGAACTGTTATGTACTGTTGTGAATAAAAAGTTAAATTTAAAAAAAAAAAAAAAAAACAACTTAAAAATAAAGTCTTACAAAACAGAAGCAATGTTCATATCTAAATGCCAGTCCTTAAAACTACCAGTTTAAATTAATTTATTAAATAGAGAAATAAAAATTAAAGATTTTGTAAGATATTTAGGTGTAACATTAGATAAATATTTATGTCAAATCGTTTTTTATTGCTTTTCACTATAAACCAACATAAACATCTGGCCCCTTAGGCTCAGAAAACACAGCAAACATAGTACAGACAAGAAAACTAGGCATTATTAACACGTTCCAGAGAGCTAGAGAGAA